>JAWWNH010000050.1:27426250-28672500 GCA_034641385.1 Darevskia mixta | reverse complement strand
GAGAGGAACGGTTTCAGGATTTTGAGAGCAGAGGTTTGGCCTCTCCCAACAAGTAACTTGCCAGTTCCGGTGGGTTGGTTTTGTTGTGGTTTGACAACCCACACACACAAACACCGTGCACGCACCCCCCCCCCCAAGGAAAGCACTTTCTCCTTGCAGTTAAAAAGGACATCTATGCTGCTGAAGGACGAAAAACCTGGAAACTGAGGTCCCCGGCTACTCTGCTCGTCCCTTAATGTGTTTACTTTTACATTGTGGGTTGAAGGCTTCCTCCGAGTCTGCTGCCCTTTGTACACAACTGTGCAGGAGGTGGCTGTTTTTAGCTTCTTCACAAAGGGCTCCTTTGAGCTTCCCTTGAAATCTTTCCATTCATTCAGCGAAAAGTTGGATCGGACCCAAGTATTTTGAAGTCAGCGCAACGAGAACTGAAGCCCCAGTTCCTTTGGTCATCTCAGCAGTTGGTCCTTGATGAACAATGGGGTTCCCATTGAAGCGCCATTTGGAAACTTGATCAAATGGCAACGCCGCGCAGAGGGCCAGACTCTGGACTCCAAGCTGAACGGCTGGGCTCTTCCACGCGGGATCAAAGCTTTTTCGGTGGCTAAATTGACCAAAAACAGCTGCCTTTCCTAATTCCGTACTCATTGGCTCCATTTGAAATCACACTTTCCCCCCATAAGCTTGCATGGATAAGAGTAGGGGTGAAAGCCATGCTTTAACCATTTGAATTTAGAGGGGAGGGAAAATATGGGGGGGGGAAGTAGTTGATGAATGAAGTTTGGATGATCGGCGGGGAGGGTAGATGTTTGATTGACAGTGATTGCTATAGAAATTGGAGTTCTTGGTGATGTACAGCAGTCAAAATTGTAGAATGCAAGAACTCTGGCCAGGCAGTAGATCAGTTTTTGAATCTTCAAACAGTTTTAATATTATAGTATTGCAACAAATTCCAGTTGAAATAAATTCCTGTTCCAGGACAAGGCCCTGTTTCACTAATTCTTCGTCAGCTAAATTTTCATGGTCAAAGTGTACCAATGTGTCTTCTGTGTGTGCCTAACTAGCTAACACTGTTTGTTACAAGTACAGGAATTGATTTCAACTGGAATTTGTTGCAATACTATAATATTAAAACTGTTTGAAGATTCAAAAACTGATCTACTGCCTGGCCAGAGTTCTTGCATTCTACAATTTTGATTGACAGTGATTGACATAACTCTTAACATATGTTTTTACTTTTTTAATGTTTCAGATAGTTGTTTTCTACTGACTGTTTTATTATGTAAGCCACTTTGAGTTTTATCACAATGAAAGGACGCAGGTGGCACTGTGGTCTAAACCACTGAGCCTCTTGGGCTTGCCAGTCAGAAGGTCGGTAGTTCGAATCCCCACGATGGGGTGAACTCCCATTGCTCTGTCCCAGCTCCTGCCAACCTAGCAGTTCGAAAGCACACCAATGCAAGTAGATAAATAGGTACCGCTGTGGCGGGAAGGTAGACGGCGTTTCCGTGCGTTCTGGTTTCTGTCACTGTGTTCTGTTGCGCCAGAAGCAATTTAGTCCTGCTGGCCACATGACCTGGAAAGCTGTCTGTGGACAAACGCCAGCTCCTTTGGCCTGAAAGCGAGATGAGCCCTGCAACCCCATAGTCGCCTTTGACTGGACTTAACCCTCCAGAGGTCCTTTACCTTTACTTTTTTACCTTTATTACAATCAAGCAGTATATCAAGCTTGTGAAATAAAGAAATTAAAACTAATAATAATAGTTTATTTATATGCCACCCATCAGACTGGGTTGGTGGCATCCAACAAATTAAAACACAATACATCAAACATAAAAAACTTCCCTGAAAGTTTCTTGACGTCTTGAGCCTACTGTTCATGCAAGTTCCTCTCCCCCTCACTCAATACCCATGTGTGTGAAAGTATGTTCATGCGTCCGCAGCAGACTCTAATCCTTTAAAGCCACTATGAATCTGTTCATGTTTAAGGTTCCCACAAGATTCTTTGTTTATACGTGATGCCTTTGAAGTTCCTGCACAGATGCTGATGGTACATTTTTGTCACCTTTTCGATAAGGGTGCAAACGGAGATAGTGATTCCATCAAAACCGTCCTCACGTCTCCCGAAAACCGGATCCTGATCAAACGCATGCTAATTAAGTGTGCTGATGTTTCCAACCCGTGTCGGGCCCTGGAGCAGTGTGTCGAGTGGGCAGGCCGCATCTCTGAGGAATATTTTGCACAGGTGGGTGAGATACGGCCAGCTGGAGAAATTTCTGCTGAGAAAGAGGGAGAGAGAGAGAGAGAATTCAACGGTGCTTAGTTTGTTTTTGGTTGTTAGTTTGTTAATGTCAATATCGTTTTGTGGATTATGAGTGCTGTAATGCTTTGTGAATTTTATAATAACTTTATATCATGGCTTTTCTTGTGGCTGTGCTGTTTAATCTATTTTTGTTTGGTTAATAGTTGTTTTATAGAAGGTGGTTGTTTTATGGATGATTTGTTAATTGTTTTATATAATTTGTGTTGCAATTGTGATGTTCTACTCTGTTATTATTTATAGTATGAAAGCCTCTTTGTGACACGTGTGAGTGGAAAGTGGCATAGAAATTGAATGAATGAATGATTGAATGAATGAATGAATGAATGTTGATATACAATATGTGATTTTCATAGGACAAGGGTCTATGGAGGTGGAGGTGTCTTTCTCCCCCTTCATTTCTGACTAGCTCAGTATAATATCCTCCTTGTTCTGAAATCACCCCCAAATGAAAGCAGTCAACCTATGTGTGCTCTCAGACCAGGTCATAACCACAACCTATCTTAAGATTCTGCAACTTTCTAAGATTATACAATAATCTTGGTTTTTCATATGCTTCGGCATACTGCTTCTGGTGCTGATTTTTTTTTAGCCAAGAAAACATCTTATAAATGCTAAAATAAATAAATAAATAATAAAAAGTTGAGAGCTCGTTAACAATAACAGACAAAACAGTCATAACAATGGGTTTCTTTGGGGGGGGGGTGTTTTTCAGACAGATGATGAGAAAAGGCAAGGGCTGCCTGTTGTGATGCCTGTTTTTGACCGGAATACTTGTAGCATCCCCAAATCTCAAATATCCTTCATTGATTATTTTATCACCGACATGTTTGACGCTTGGGATGGTAAGTAACCTCTTATCCTCTTGACAGCTGCTCATTAGGCAATCCAGAATATTGTTAAGATTTGCTTAGATTATAACAAGACTGCGTTGAAAATCTGCGAATTAATTGAACCCAAAGAGCAGGCCTCTAGCACGCAATGTTCAGAGCCATTGGACAACTTCCCCATGTTTAGGGAGGCTTTTAATGTTTAATAGATTATTGTATTTTATTTTATTTTTTCAATTTCTGTTTATTAAAATTTTTTTCATCACACATACAATTCACCCCCACCAACATATTGTTTCATACAAACATTGTCAGCTTAGATACAATAGGAATATTCATATATCTACACAATCGTTATATACCGGAGTATGCACTCTTATATCATACATCTAACATTCAAAGATTATTGTATTTTAATGTTCTGTTGGAAGCCGCCCAGAGAGGCTGGGGAAACCCAGCCAGATGGGCGGGGTATAAATAATAAATTATTATTATTATTATTATTATTATTATTATTATTATTATTATTATCTGTCTTATTCCGCAGGAACGTAAGCACTTTGTTTCCTTTCTTTTCCAGCCTTTGCAGACCTTCCAAATCTGATGCAGCATCTAGACAACAACTTCAAATACTGGAAGGGGCTGGATGACAGGAAGCTACGGACCCTCCGACCGCCCCCCGAATAGCAACCGGGCCTCTTGGTGGTGTGAACATTGCCCATCTGGAGGCGTTCCTACAAACTTGCATTTGAGAGTGCATTTTCAGATTCGTTTGGGTCTCTTCAGTATTACAGCAAGGCCTTCCTGTACACAGCTTCGGAGAACTTGGGTGTTCTAAGAATGTCTTGAGGTCAGCAGTGGACCTCCCACCTAGGGACTCTGTGTTGAGTGAGCCTTTCAAGTTGAATTACACTGGACTGCTGCGATGCCTGTACTGAAGAGGGTTTGAAAGCGAACCTTTTTTTGGTTTTGTCTCATTTTTGGCATTCTCTTCATGCCAGATTTCCAAAGCTTGAAGATAGCCTCCTCCGTATAAAAGAGACAATTTTAACACATTAATCGGATCTACAAGTGAAGGCAAACATCTCCATCGGTGGCGATGTCTCAACAGTTATGAGGATACTTTTTAATGAGCACTTAAAGGAAAGGAAAAATAACCCAGTTACATTGAACAATATTTGACATGCAAACCCTTTATGAAGGATTTTTTTTGGGGGGGGGAATCTTCTGGAAAATGGACATAGCTCTATTTTTTCACATCGCAGAAGGCGCAATCATTCACTTCTGAGCACTACTGAGAGCCAGGTCTCTTTAAAATGAATTTAGTAGCAAATGTAAAGAAACGAACCCACCCAACCTGCAAATCTTTTGAAGCTGATCGTTAGACATCTTTGATTAAAATATGTTTTATTTATTTTGTTAGATGTTCAATATTTTCTATGAATTTATAAAGACTTTAAAAGCCAAAACCAACTTTAGATGCATTACAGATTTACATGATTCATACTCGTTACGCATTTTATTTTCATAATGCAAAACGCCGTACAATGAGGATACATTTTTATTGCACTGTCAGGATAGATGTGTATGTTGAAATATTGTTCAATTTTATGTTAATTAAAATAAGTTTTTATCAAAGGTCTCATTGGAGAGCCGTCAAGCAAAATGACATTGGTCATATAACTTGTACTACGACTGTAGCTGGAACTCCCCAACACTGGAGTTGGGACAGTGAACCTCAGAGCCCTGGTTTAGTAGTAAGACCAAGGCCAACAGACTCAAAGCGCCCCATATCTGTGCAGGAGATTCCCTTTTTCTTCTGGTGAGAAAAATGCTCTCTGCATGCCTGGAGAGACCCTCTTAAGTGGGATGTAGTTCTGCTCAGAGAAAAATTGAAAAGGCTGCAGAGCTATCTATGTGTGTATCAGAGTTGGTGAATCATGGACCAGGATCACAGTTTGGAGAAAGCAATGAGAGAGCACCACACTGGAGGGGGGGGTCAGATAAATGCCTGTGAGGCATGGGCGGAGCAAGGTGGGTGCGGTCCGCCCCGGGTGTCACCTCCGAGGGGGGTGACAAAGTGCTTTGTGGCACTCAACGTCTGTGAGAGACGCTACGGCAGGGGTAAACAACTGTCCCTCAGACCATATGGTGGGCCGGACTGTATTTTTTTGGGGGAAATGAACGAATTCCTATGCCCCACAAATAACCCAGAGATGCATTTTAAATAAAAGCACACGTTCTACTCATGTAAAAACACCAGGCAGGCCCCACAAATAACCCAGAGATGCATTTTAAATAAAAGGACACATTCAACTCATGTAAAAACACACTGATTCCTGGACCGTCCGCGGGCCGGATTGAGAAGGCGATTGGGCCACCTTAGGTTGCCTACCCCTGCGCTACGGCTTTGGCGCGCGCAGGCTTCCTGCTGCAAAAACGTTCCACCCGCCTGTTCCCCCTCAGCTGTGGGGCGGTAGGCAGACTCGCCGCAAGACACGCAATCTCTGCAAAAAGAAGCTCAGCAACAACAACTCCGGCTCCCCCCCAAAAGCTCAACAACTTTGTCTCCCCAAAAGAGCTCAACAACTCTGGCTCCCCCCCAAAACACAAAATAAAGTCAAACCATTTTTGCAGGCAAATAATAATAATTTCAATGTGTGTGGGGGGGTGACAATAATTTTTCCACACCGGGTACCACCTGACCTTGCTACGCCACTGCTGTGAGGGGCTGTGGGATCACACCGGGTAACTGCCCCTCACTCACTGCCACACCCTTTCCTTGCTGGATGAAGTGACCCAGTGTTCGTACCTTGTTAGGCATGTTAGGGCCCATGACATAGTTGCTGAATGCATTTCTAGGGAGACCTGGCAAGTGGGGAAGGCCTGTTGAGCGCAATCCCAGAATCCACCACAGCCACCCTTTTGAAATTCGCAGCACCTTGAATTTTGCAATGCAGTTTTCCACCCAAGTAACATGTACAAATATGCATGTAGCGGAGTAAAGTGCACAAACTAACACACATATTAACGTACAAACCCACACTGTATATTGGGGAAAGTGCTTTGCAAAATTTTGCACATTAGAAATTGCATCGAAAACGTGTACATTCAGAGAAATCCGCAGATGCGTTTTCATGAGGATTTTTGTTTGAAAGAATCACAAACCGAAGTGGAAATGTGGAGAACGTGCCTTAAGATGGGTGAGAATTAGAAAACAAAATTAGTAGATTTGCTTGTCCCTAATCTTTAATGCTTCAATGCCAATGACTTCGCTACAAGGGCTGTTCTCAAAAATATAATACGGTAGTAATAATAGATTCAGTGTTGATTTGAGGCCAGGGCTGCCAAGAACCATGGGGATGTTAGCAAGTGCAAGGAACAACTCTAAGCATGATGTCGATTTAACACTTTTCTCAGGAACTGCACAATGTCTGGGTGATTTGCCTAAGAAGTATCAGCCATTCTCTAAGCTCGTCACATTTCCAGCACCTCTCTCATCCTTGACCATTCCTGACCAGGAAAATCTTGTTGAATTAATCTGAGCTTCAGAACTAAGAGGGTGGGAAATGGAAGAACAATCACTTATTTCACTAGTTCTTGTAGAGTGTCTGGGACTCAGACCATAGATAATTAGGATGGTTTGCCTCTCTATGGGGTGGGTGGCCTTCGGTGCTCTCAGTCCTCTTATTATTGTTCAACTTGCATAGTGATCTCTACAATTCAGGTTTGGGGGGGGGGAGAAAGCCGCCTTCTCACTCTGCATAATGGTGGGGCCGTCCCCAACTACTGGCTCAGAAACAATATGCAAACTGTATTTCATGCCATTATGCCATATGGCTGCTGTAGTTCATGGCAGCCTTGCAAATACTCTCCAGTGGTTACTTCCCCCCACCCTATATATATATATCCTAAAAGGGTAGACCCATAGCTCAGTGGTCTGGTATAGGCTTTGCATGAATAAGGTACCAAAAGGAGCGTCTCCACCCCCATCGTTCTGCCCAGACACTGAGGTCCAGCTCCGAGGGCCTTCTGGCGGTTCCCTCCCTGTGAGAAGTGACGTTACAGAGAACCAGGATGAGGGCCTTCTCGGTAGTGGCGCCCGCCCTGTGGAACACCCTCCCATCAGATGTCAAGGAAATAAACAACTATCTGACTTTTAGAAGACATCTGAAGGCAGCCCTGTTTCAGGAAGTTTTTAATGTTTGATGTTTTATCGTGTTTTTTATATTCTGTTGGGAGCTGCCCAGGGTGGCTAGGGAAACCCAGCCAGATGGGCAGGGTATAAATAATAAACTATTATTATTATAGGTCAAACCCTCTTATCTCCAGGTGTTCTGAACCCCTGGTCTACCAGGCAGCAAGTCAGTATGCCAGGTCCAAAGTTAAAAGTTCGAGGGTTGGTCCGCACAAGTGCAGTCCAAAATCCAATGTCTGTGAGGGTTAGGAAAGGAGATTCAGGATCAATCCAAGTATCCAAGTCCAAAGTCCAGCAGTCAGGATACAATCCAAAGTCAAACCCAAAGCACAGCCCTGTGGAAGTCCAGCAACGTCCAAGTCTAGCATCTAGATCAAGGGAAGTAATAGTACCTCTGGTCAGACCTCACCTGGAATACTGTGTCCAGTTCTGGGCACCACAGTTCAAGAAGGATACTGACAAGCTGGAACGTGTCCAGAGGAGGGCAACCAAAATGGTCAAAGGCTTGGAAACGATGCCTTATGAGGAACGGCTTAGGGAGCTGGGTATGTTTAGCCTGGAGAAGAGAAGGTTAAGGGGTGATATGATAGCCATGTTCAAATATATAAAAGGATGTCATATAGAGGAGGGAGAAAGGTTGTTTTCTGCTGCTCCAGAGAAGCGGACACGGAGCAATGGATTCAAACTACAAGAAAGAAGATTCCACCTAAACATTAGAAAGAACTTCCTGACAGTAAGAGCTGTTCGACAGTGGAATTTGCTGCCAAGGAGTGTGGTGGAGTCTCCTTCTTTGGAGGTCTTTAAGCAGAGGCTTGACAGCCACCTGTCAGGAATGCTTTGATGGTGTTTCCTGCTTGGCAGGGGGTTGGACTGGATGGCCCTTGGGGTCTCTTCCAACTCTATGATTCTATTATTCTAAGTCAACATGGGCAGTTGAGCAGACACAGCACCTCAGCTCTGCTGCCTTTTCTACTTTGCATACTGATTGCAGCATCTGGGCTTGAGGAGACATGTGACCTTCTCCTGTTTTGAGCCTATTTCAGCTGAGGAATCACAGAGCTAGTGAGCCCCACCTGGCCAGCTAAGGAGCTGGGTTGTAGGCCCTTGTCTGCTTCAGCCTTCTGGATTGCCTCACCCGCTCCTCCCTTTGCCTCAGAGCCTGCCATGATCTTGAAAACAGGGGCCCCTCTGGCTCTGGTGATGGGGCCTGGTGCTCTGGTTCCTGTGTACTGGCCCCCTGCCCCTCGTCATCTTCCGTCACCCTGTAAATACTTCTGACATCAACCTCTCCCAAACCCCAGCTTGCTCCAGTGTCCCAGTCCCAGTTACACACCCCTCGCCGGGATCTTCTTCCTCTTCCTCTCCGTTATCCTGCCAGTTCATGACGCCAGGTAAATGGAGGAGGTGATGGCAAATACCTTTTGCAGGAGACCAGGACTGCAAAATTTGCCATCAATACCTTCAGAGGTATCCAAAATCCATAGTGAACAGATGATAGACTTTCCAAACTGTATAGTAGAAATGGTTTCAATCTGCCATAACTTTTCCTGTCCAAGTAATAAATAATAATAATAATTTATTATTTGTACCCCGCCCATCTGGCTGGGTATCCCCAGCCACTCTGGGCGGCTTCCAGCAAATATTAAAATACATTAACATGTTAGAGATTAAAAACTTCTCTAAACAGTTTCATTTGAGAAGAATAGAAGGGGCATCTCGGTCCAGGGAAAAGGTTCCCAGGTGGAATGTGCTTTAATATGGGCTTTTCCCACCCACTGTGCTGGAGAAGAAAACTAAAATAGCGATTAAAAAAAAATGTTTTAATTCCCCAGTGGTTTGTAAACTTTCCATCCCTTTGACATTTGGAGGAAGCATTCTGGAAGACGGCAGAAGAAGTATGTTTAAACGTATATCTTACAAAGTGTCAAACATTTTAGCCTATTCCTCTGAAACATTTTCTTTTATTTATTTTTATGCCATTCCATAGACCTCTGAATTAAATCCTTTCTTCGGGGGGGGGGGGGTTTAAAATACACCATGGAGATGCTTGTTTCTTTGTTCTCAAAATGTCAAAGTGTCTTCTGACCCAGCCTGACTTTTTGCTAATGTTTGTTTATTCTTAATCTCCATTCCTTGGGTGAAAAATATACAGGAAATGCAGCTTGATTACGTCAAGGCGCCCATTGTGGTGAGAAAGCCAAAAACTTCCCATCTCTCTAGAAGTTAATGTATATTAATAGCACCCTAATGCAAATGGTTTCACAGGAGCTCTGGGTTTTATGGATACCCAAACAAAAGGGTTTTTTGGGAATATATTTCCATTCCTCATTATTTCCCTTCCCGCACTGCCATATTTTAGTTTGGGAGATGCTAAAACAGATTTTAACCAATTTATTGGTTAGATTAATCAAATGTTGCGCCTTTAAAGTGATTTTTTTAAAAATTAAAAACCCTGATTATTCAGAGCATCTTCTTATACAATCCACGGGTTTGTTTTTTTTATGGATATATAAAAATCTAACTTTTTTGATCTAACCTTATAAATTGGTCAACAGAGGTTCCCATGAGAGCAACTCCCTCTCTGGAAACTGAGCCACCTGTTGGAAGCTGCCCAGAGTGGCTGGGGCAACCCATTCAGATGGGCAGGGTACAAATAATAATAATAATAATAATAATAATAATAATAATAATAATAATAATAATAATAATTTTGTTGTTGTTGTTGCAGTGCCATTCTCCAGCCAAGTAATGGGCACAGACATGTATTGACTGCAGTGATGGCTAACCTTGACACTCCAGATGTTCTGGAACTACAACTCCCATCATCCCTAGCTAACAGGACCAGTGGTCAGGGATGATGGGAGTTGTAGTCCCAAAACATCTGGAGTGTCAAGGTTAGCCATCACTGGACTAGGGTAAAGTGTGCATTAAAGCTTGAGTGAAATCAACAGGCAAAACTGCATTACATTAAGGGAAATGACTTTGCAAACTAAAAAAGTGTTTATTATACAAAATTTCATACAGAAATGTGTACGCTAGGAGAAATTAGTGCTTAAATGCTGATGGATTTTAATGAGGGCATTTTTAAAAACAAAGAGATCACAAACTCATGTGGGCATAAGGGCTGAACTTAAGATTGGAAAAATAAAAAAGGGAGACAAATTGAAATTGACACATTTTCCCATCCCAAAGTGAGGGTCAGCTCCCAAAAGCTAAGGGCCCTCAGGCCCCCTTTAACCTGGAAAAAGTAGAGTGTGCAAACTGGGCATTCCTGGGCTCTGTCTCAGACTTTCCTGGACAGTGCAGTGTGAGACTAAAGCCCCAAGAAAACTAGAAACTGCATGACCTCCCCGTCTTCTTGATCTTCCCCTAGAGACAGCGAGGTGGCTATATAAAGCTTGCAAATGATCTGTTTTCCAGGCAATGTGACATCATTTCCCTGAGTAAATTAATCTATTAGAGCCTTTTTGTGACATATGAGCTCATCTGGGCGACGGAATGAAAGGATCCTGTCATTTCTACATTAGCCAAATGATTGCTTGCTGATCGCCCCCCCCCCAACATCAAAAAGTATGAGATGGGATTGAAAAACATGGAGAAGAACAAGTAGCCCAGGTTTTTTGGGTGGGGGCAGTGTGTGTGTGTGTGTGTGTGTGTGTGTGTGTGTGTGTGTGATTGGAGAGACACACATGGCTAATAATTTAATATCGAAGGATCGAAATTTTATTTCTTTGTACAAATCCCTAAGAGGCTTAGTTGCAGGCATGCAACTTTCGTGATATTGTGATATAGGAAAGGTAGGTCTGATATATACTGAATTCCCTCATATTTTCACTGCATCATTACTGTTGTTACCTTCTTTGAATGCTGACCAGCCCATGTGATCAGTGTGATTTTCAACAACACTGATGCGCAGTCGTTTTGGTCCAGCTTGGTATAAATCAGCTTCTTGTGTTCCTATGTTTAAAATTTCAGGCTTCCTGTAGGCATCTGGTTGGCCGTTGTGTCAGCAGGATGCTGAGCTAGATGGGTCATTGGCCTGATCCAGGAATGCTCTTTTTATGTTCACAATGTTTGCATGTGAGTTCCTATCTAATAGAAGCACATTCCCTCCACACCAGAGAGTAGAACTTTGACAAGAACTTTTGCGTGAGCAGAAATTAAAGTGTATCGCAAAAAGGACTTGGAAAGCCCAGGGAATTGGAGGCTGCGAGTTGTGGGGAGGGGGACTGTACTGGAGAGCATCTCCAAACAAATATGAAATAATCCCAGCTGATTCATCATCTTGGGTGGGTGGGAGAAAGCAGGAGAGCAAAGAGGAATACAGTCCAAACTAAACTGTTTGATAAAATATATATATACTTTGAGCCACATCTGAGTCCAAGCCTAAGCTAATTAAACATCTGTGACATATTTAATTCCGACTCAGTAAACATTGACAGTGTGGAGTGTATTCATTAGACTTTGCAGTAAGGTCAAACACTGTGCGTTAAGCACTTGCAACACTAACACACTGGCCCCATTTGCCCTATACATTTACATGGTGATAGCTTCCTCCAAAAATCCTGGGAGCTGTAGTTTGTTATGGGTGCTGATAGTTGTTAAGAGACACCCCCCCATTCCTTTTACCAAACTGCAATTCCCAGAGTGGTTTAACTATCAATTCCTCTTCACAGAGAATTTTTATATGCAATTTTGACTGATGTACACATTTTTACACACACTAACATAATGCATTTTTGAGACTTATTTTTACTAATCTTTGTAACTTTATATGCATTTTTGTACGCATAACTTGGCTGGAGAACTGCATTGCAAACTTCAAAGAAGGGCAAATTTAGAAGGGATCCCAAAGAGTCATGGGAACTGTAGCTTTGTAAACTGCAGTTCCCAGGATTCTTGCTGGTGAGCCCAGTGCTTTAGAGATACGGGGTGTGTGTGCAACCTTATTTCATTGTCTTATTTATTAAATTTATATTCTGCCCTCCCATCCCAAAAGGATCCCCATCTCTGATTTAACATCACTGGGCAAAATGTTGTTGCGCACTTCTTCTCTTTTATACAGGGAGATAAGCTCTGGATCAAAGCTGCAGTTTGATTTTCTCAAGTTAGCGGAGGGCAAGCTTGTCAAATAGCTCTGGTTCTCCACCTGCTGTTGGTCTCTGAAGAGCGACATACAGTGCTTGGCATTTACCTCCCGATGTTCTGAGCTTGCAAATGTCAAAACCGAATAACGCTTGTGTTTTGACTACCCCAAGGACTGATTCACAAAGCCAGCGAGACAAAAGGGTCGCTTCAAAACGACAAGCGTAAAACCTTCAGCCGCACATTAACAAGAGGCGCGCATTCACATGACAATAAAGCTATCAGTTCTGTGTCAGGTGTTCACTTAGCCAGGTTATTACATGACATTTGTAAGTAGTACCTGATTAATATGCCCAGAAGGGGAGGAAATGCCCCTTGAAATCGCATTCCCTGCACTTACGATGTGACAGACTAGTATCAGTCCAGCGTCATAAACAGAGTTGCCATGTCACATTTCAATTTGAAGATAGGAAGAGAGGAAACCTGAGCACAGACTCTCCAAGTGTCCTTATTTTCCAGGGACAGTCCTGGATTTAAAGAAGCCATTCCAGTTTCTGGATTGATCCCAGAATGCCCTGCTTTTCTTTAGGATGTCCCTATTTTCATTGGAGAAATATCGGTGGGCATGTGAGTGAACTGTTTCAATAAAGTCCAAAAACCTACTCTTGATTTCTTAAAATCTGGAACAGCTTAACTCGCAGGTGGGAAACCTTGGGCCTGAAACCCAAATGTGGCCCTCAGAGCCTTTCTACTTGGCCCTTGGAACACTTCCCAGGCCACACTCCTCACTGGCCTTCCTATGAACCCCAGGTGTGTTTGCCTGGTAAAGGTAAAGGACCCCTGGATGGTTAAGTCCAGTCAAAGGCAACTATGGGATTGTGGCACTCATCTCGCTTTCAGGCCGAGGGAGCCAGCGTTTGTCCACAGACAGCTTTCCGGGTCATGTGGCCAGCAGGACTAAACCGCTTCAGGCGCAACGGGACACTGTGACAGAAGCCAGAGCGCACGGAAACGCCGTTTAGCTTCCCACCACAGTGCTTTTTTCCTGGGGGGGACGCAGGGGTATGCATACCCCTAAACATCCTGTGAATTTAAGTTTGGTCTCATTGAGGGGCATTATTTCAAGATGAGTAGGAAAATGAGAGTACCCCTAAACATATATATATTTTTAGGGGGGGGAAGCACTGGCGATACCTATTTATCTACTTGCACTGATGTGCTTTCGAACTGCTGGGTTGGCAAGAGCTGGGACAGAACAACGGGAGCTCACTCCGTTGCGGGGATTCGAACCGCCAACCTTCTGATCAGCAAGCCCAAGAGGCTCAGTGGTTTAGAGCACAGCACTACTCGCGTCCCTCTGCCTGGCTGATATTTGCCCTTGAGCTCTGATAGTTCCTCTTGCTTGTCTGGAGAGAGAATTGAATGGGTGGCATTGAAGGCAGTGCACCTTTGAATACCATTTGCTGGGAACTGCAAGCAGGAAGAGCTCTGTTGCACTCAGATGCCCAGTCAGCTGCCCATGGCTTGCCACTATGAGATTGGCCACTATGAGAACAGAATGCTGGACTAGAAGGGCCTGATCCAGCGGGGCTCTTCTAATGCTCTTGAGTATTCATTTTTTAAAAACTTGTTTGGCTTGGCCTTGCAATGACCAACACACATTTTAAACATGTATCTGCGGCGAGAATCTTAATAGCACAGAAATGGAAACAAGAACAAACACCAACAAAGGAAGAATGGATTGTGAAACTAATGGAGTATGCAGAATTGGACAAGATGGCGGGGAGAATCCGCGAACAGCGGGACCAGAAGTTCATCAAAGACTGGGCTAAATTTACAGACTATTTAAAGGAAAGTAGTACTCAATTGAACACGTTGGTAGGATTGCAAGAAGCTTTGTAGAGTAAAGAAGAAATATTGTTGTTAATACAAAAATACAGTGATTAATTTTTAGAAGTAATAAGGTAAAACAATGATTGATTTAGGAAATATAGGCATAAGAAATAGAAGTTAGAGCATCATAAGGAAGGTTTGACGGAAGTCACAGCTGTAAAAAGCCAAAAAACGGTATAAGATGTGAAGATGAATATGCGAATGTATTACTGTATTTTTATAAAATTAATAAAAAATGATTATTTAAAAAAAACACATTTTAAACATGTATCTGACTACTTGCATATAATTTAGCTTTATTTTATTTATTTATTGACTTTTATTACATTCGTACACTGCCCAGGTTTAAGGTTCAGGTTGAAGGCTAAAGAAATGACTCCCAACCCAGACAACAGGTTATAAGTGCCATATCTGGTAGGTGTTTGCTGTGCTATAAGAGAGTGCACAACATGTGCTGTTGATTGTAAGTCGCAGATGACCCAAGAAGGCAATTAAGCTCTTAAGTTCTTGCAAGGGCTTTTTCCCATCCGAAGGGTTGTTTCTGAGAAGAATTGCTTGAGGCTTAGTGGAATTGGCTAGTGCCAAGGTGCTTCTCTTAAGCGGTGCACACTTCCATGTATGGGAACAGGAGAGCTGCCACCTTTTCCTGCATGGAAGGGATGGGGTGTTTTCCAAGAACAAAGTTCGAGTTCTGGCAGGATCAAGGTGCAAAAGTTCAGCCATCTCTTCACTTGAAGTTCAGCCCATGAAACCCTGTGGGGAACCCCAGGTTTTGCAGTAGAAGTAGAAAAAAAATGCAGAAGAAGGAAAAATATGCCAAGGCAGTGACGTTCCCCCCCAAAATAATAATAATAATAATAATAATAATAATAATAATGAGGATCTCAGTCCAGATCAAGGTTCCTACACCCTACAATAAAAGTTCCCATTTGAGCCAATGGAACGTTATTGCAATGCATATAGCACACATGCCTCCCAAAAATATCTGGATTAGGACAACAGTAGAGTACAAAGGATTAAAGCCCCAGTTATGACCTTCCAAAATGGCATCCTTTTGACAAATTAAGTAGGACCCAACTCTCCTAGAACAGGGGTACTAACATGGTGCTGTCCTGATGTTGGACTACAGCTCCCATCATCCCTTTTGGCCATGCTGGCTGGGGCTAATGGGAGTTGTAGTCCACCATATTGAGGGCATCACTTGGCATATAACCCCTGAACGACCCTGTTCCTCTACCATTTAATTTAGGAGGACCCTGTTGTTTTCTTAATTTGTGAATCACCTTCCACATCAGTCTAAGGGCAATAGACAGAAAAACAACTAAAGACAGGTTTAAAAAACGGTACCAAAAATAACAGTTCAAGATGGGTTTAAAAACAATACAGAACGAACACCTCAGAAAGAGACCTGGAAGATCTTGTTGAACAAAATGGTCTCCAGTTGTTTCTGGAAAGTGGAGATTGTGGGTGACAATTGTATCTCAACAGGAATGAGGGCAGCGGCATTGAAACCCCTGCCCTGAGTCACTGTAAAATGGGTTTCTGATAATTGATTTGACTGCTTCAACTTTTTTAGTCCTTCAAACTATTATATTGGTGCGTTTCAGTTAATTTGATGTTTTTCCTGCATTTTTATGTTCTGTTGTGTAAGCCACTCTGGGTCCTTTCTTTCTTTCTTTCTTTCTGAAGAATGGCATGTGAAATAAATAACTCAATGCTGTGGGACCCCTGGCCCTCCAGATGCCATGGGACTCCAACTCCCAGCAGCTCCCACCAGCATAGCCAATGATCAGGGATGATGGGTATTGTAGTACAGCTAGGAAGGGGAGCATCCATCAATTTCAATTTCTCCCCATTTCCATTCTTAAATTCAGTTCTCCACATTGCCACATCAGTTTACTTTTTTTTTTTTAAATACGGCATGAAGGTTCATCTGATTTCCTCCAATGTACATATTTCTGCCTAATATGCTCATTTTTGCAAAGCAGCATTCCCTAATACGATGCATTTCGGTACATTATTTTCAAGAATAGATGGGTTTTTATGCGCACTTTATATGGATTTTTGTTCACGATACTTAGTTGGAGACCTGCATTGCAAAATTCAGAGGTGTGTGGAGTTTGAAGTACCGGTACATCTGTGTTTCGGTTCACATATTGTTTTGCAAAGTGCAAATTATGTAGGTTCACCTTGAAGCGTGAAATTAATTGACTCTCTCCCCATCCCTAAATAAAGCAACATCAGGAGGACCATAAATCAATTAAACTATGTACCTAGTGACCATCAAGTTTGGCCTTAAATCAATCTTAGAACAGGCTTCATCAACCTGGAGTCCTCCAAGTGCTTTAGACTGCAGCTAGCATATCTGGGGGAGAAGGGGAGAATTACACAACAGTTTGGCCATTCTTTGAGGCCCGCCAACTTTATTAGTGTTGAATTTGTGCAACAGCAACAAGATGCAGTCTTTTCATGTCACTTCCGCTACTCCCCTCTAGTGGTGAATTTTAGCCTTGGCACTTTAAATTACAAATACAAGCTGGAAAACAAGCTAATAACAAATCCTGCAAAATATCGGATAACTCTGAGGCAATGAAGGGCTTCGCATTCCTAAAATGTCACACATTTGTCATTGTTTGTTCGGTTGGCTTGCGTAAGCTTTGCAAAATTCAGATTGCACCAAAGTACAGGACTCAAGTCAAAAGACCTGAAGCCTTTCTCTTAGGTATCATGGGTTTTTTAAAAAGGACCCCTGGACGGTTAAGTCCAGTCAAAGGCGACTATGAGGTGTGGCGCTCATCTTGCTTTCAGGCCGAGGGAGCCGACGTTTGTCCACAGACAGCTTTCCGGGTCATGTGGCCAGCAGGACTAAACCACTTCTGGTGCAACGGAACACCGTGATGGAAACCAGAGCACAAGGAAACACCATTTACCTTCCCTCCACAGTGGTATCTATTTATCTACTTGCGTTGGCGTGCTTTCGAACTGCTAGGTTGGCAGGAGCTGGGACAGAGCAACGGGAGCTCACCCCGTCGCGGGGATTCGAACCGCTGACCTTCCGATCAGCAAGCCCAAGAGGCTCAGTGGTTTAGAACGTCCCTTAGGGTACGGATATACTGAGAGATCTGAGGAGGGTATTCATGTATGCAACCACTGCTGCAAGAACACTAATAGCCAAAGGTTGGAAAGGAGAGAATATACCAACAAAAATGGAATGGCAGGCAAAATTATTGGATTATGTAGGATTGGCAAAAATGACAGGGAGAATTAGGAATCCATCTGATCAAAGGTTTAATAGAGAATGGGACAAATACAGAATATATTTAAAAGAACATTGTAATCATATGAAATCTTTGGCAGGCTTTGAATGACTCCTGCAAAGATCTATAAATTATAGATATTTCGGATAAACTCAAGTGAGATAATAAATAATATGCAGTTGATAAAGAAAACTTCGAATCCATGATGGGGAGATCGGAAGTCATAATAGTTGGAAGGAATTTCTTATGTATAGAAATGTTTTCATTTATGTATGTTATTTGTTTTGTTATACCGTTGATACTGGTGATATATATAAATTTTATTACGGTCGAGGACCAGCTCTTACTGGTGATATTAAGATAAAAAGCACATGACTAAAGAGTAAGAGGTCATAAACAGGGAAATTAGTTTGGATCATGTCATGATTGCAGGGAAATCAAAATATATTGGAGTGATATGAAGCTGCTATATAGAAAGAGCAGATCAATATTAAATTAGGCTGGTTTTTTTAAAAAAAAAAAACAGTTGAAATATTTGCTTAAAAAATGAACAAAACTTGCAGGGCTAGGAGATTTGTGTGAGCATGGCTACACTTCCTACTCAGTTCAAAGAGCGGCCACTAAACAGGGTCCATTTCCTTGTGAGGAAAGAGCATGAGAGGCTTGTGGCATGAATGTTCTTTATGAATCAACATGTAAAGAAGAAGAAGAGGAGTTTGGATTTGATATCCCGCTTTATCACTACCCGAAAGAGTCTCAAAGCAGCTAACATTCTCCTTTCCCTTCCTCTCCCACAACAAACACTCTGTGAGGTGAGTGGGGCTGAGAGACTTCAAAGAAGTGTGACTAGCCCAAGGTCACCCAGCAGCTGCATGTGGAGGAGCGGAGGAGCGAACCCGGTTCACCAGATTACGAGTCTCCCACTCTTAACCACTACACCACACTGGCTCTCATAAAGTGGGGTGAACACAAAGTGGGGTGAATATCACAAGCTTTGACTTGCCTCCCAAACTGCTTATTTAGAAAACTGGTGCAGAGATGGCTAAGCAGGCAGAAAGAAAGAAAGAAAGAAAGAAAGAAAGAAAGAAAGAAAGAAAGAAAGAAAGAAAGAAAGAAAGAAAGCTTTATCCAAATGACGCTTACATGGAATCGTAATTGCTCTTTGCAGATGTTCTTTGGAATCCGCAGCAATAAGGACCACCGAGAGCTCATCATGACCCAAAGATACACAGTATAACAAGCTTATAATGTAAGTAAAAGTTAACAAATATTTCAAGTTATTATTATTTTCTGTCTTTCTGTCATTTTGAGTTTTGCAGCTGTTTAATCCGATGTTGTGGCAGCTTTGTTTAAAATTTTCTATGTAAACTGCTTTGCTTTCAAAGAAAAGTGGGATATAAATGTGCGTGTGTTTTAAAAAAGAATAAAGCAGATGGTGTTTTAAGGGAGAGAGTATGGCTGTGACTCTGAGAAGCTGTAGGTTTTAATAGAGTTATGCAAGAGTCAGGCATTGCATGCATGCCAAACAGCTGCCCCGAATCACGAAACGGCGTAGGTGGGCATCGCAACGCCATTCAGAACCCGGAGTGTGCCAGGCTCCTCTAGAGCAAAACAAGGACACACAAAGTCCTGGAAGTGGTTGTGGAAGGTGTACAGGTGTTGCATAATATCCGTGTTAAAAAACGACAGGCTCCCTTTGTCGTAATCAAGCAGAAGTCCAATCCTCCGGGGAGGGACAGTAATCGCAATGTCTGGAGTCATTCCATTGTTCAGAAACTCGTAGGTGTGTCTGTGCAAGAGAGAGAGAAAATGCATGCAATTAGAAGCTCTTAGAGCAGACTGGGTTTTGTTTTTTTGGGAGGGGCTGTGTTCTGCAAAGTGTCATTGATGCAATAATAGTGCATTAGTGGTAGATTTTTGCTGGACGTCATTCCAGTTCTATTAGCTGTTCTGCTATGCTTCCCCGCTGTTATTTCATTTTTGCCACCTGGAGGGGCACACATGCACTGTTAGTGCAGATAAAATAAAATAAAATAAAATAAAATAAAATAAAATAAAATAAAATAAAATAAAATAAAATAAAATAAAATAAAATAAAATTTATTCTTTATACCCTGCCCATCTGGCTGGGTTTTCCCAGCCACTCTGGGCAGCTCCCAATCGAATATTAAAAACACAATACAGCCGCCCAGAGTGGCTGGAGAAACTCAGCCAGATGGGCGGGGTATAAATAATAAATTATTCTTATTATTCTTATTCTTATTATTATTATTATTATTAAACATTAAAAACTTCCCTAAACAGGGCTGCTTTCAGATGTCTTTTAAAAGTCTTTTAAAAGTCGGATAGTTGTTTATTTCCTTGACATCTGATGGGAGGGCGTTCCACGAGGCAGGCGCCACTATAGAGAAGGCCCTCTGCCTGGTTCCCTGTTGTTTGTTTAAGCAAGTGCTTTATAAATGTTCTGTGCTTTTAAAAAAAAGTGCAGGAGGGGAAAAAATAACCAGAACTTTTGTGATATAAAAAGTGACAAGAGTTTCAGCAGGAAGGTATGGTAACATGCATATATTGAAAATGAAACAGCGCACCCAGCTCTAAGCTTATGCAGGTGCAGACGGTATTGAAAGCAAGATTGTTTATGACTGGGCAGTTGCACCAGAAGATCACAGTGCTGAAAGTGCCACGGTCATTGGTCTGAACGCTGTATGGGTACATATTCCTGCATTGCAAAGGGTTGGACGAGATGATCCATGGGGTCCCTTCCAACGCTATGATTGCTGTGGTCTAAACCACTGGGCCTCTTGGGCTTGCTGATCGGAAGGTCGGCGGTTCGAATCCCCGTGACTGGGCTCCCATTGCTCTGTCCCAGCTCCTGCCAACCTAGCAGTTCGAAAGCACGCCAGTGCAAGTAGATAAATAGGTACCGCTGTGGCGGGAAGATAAATGGCGTTTCCGTGTGCTCTGACACTTGTCACAGTGTTCCGTTGCACCAGAAGTGGTTTATTCATGCTGGCCACATGACCCGGAAAGCTGTCTGTGGATGAACACCAGCTCCCTCGGCCTGAAAAGCAAGATGAGCGCCGCAATCCCATAGTCGCCTTTGACTGGACTTAACCATCCAGGGGTCTTTTACCTTTTACCTCTATGACCTGGAAGCGTTTGTACCTGGAAGAGTTGACTGTGTGCCTCATACACCAGGAGGCGTGACTTGTGCCCAGATAGCTGTCTCGAGACACATTTTCAAAAGCCACACCCACACGGTATTCCATATTTTCATTGACGTCCACCTCCCAGTAATGTTTGCCTTGGAACGGAATTGGGTTTCCCAAGATAGCGATAGATCTGGCAAAAGGAAATGTGGAAAATACTTTTTTTAAAAAAAATTAACTAATGGCTTTCTTGGTAGACACAGCATATCCTATCCTATATCTTCTGTATATCCCCTTGCTATAGAGAATATCTGACGGTAGCCAACATCTGTGACAGGGGTTCCCAACCTTTAGTGAGTATATTTGGGTATTTGAAGGTGTGCTGTGAGCACCAACATTTCTGGTCACACCCCTCCTCCCTCCCTGGATCGGTTCCCTCCCCGAGAGACAGAAAGAGAGAAAGTGCATGTACACACACTTTCCCCCTCAAGGGATCAGGGTAAGAGTCAGGTGCAGATGAGCCTTGAAAAACACATAGAGCTGAAAGAGGAAGTGGGAAAGAGTGGCACCGTTCCAACTTCCTCCTTCAACTCTGTGTACTTTTCAAGGGAGGAAAGGGCAACCGCTCTCACCACCTCACCCCAAGTGAACGGAGGAGCTTTCAGAGTCTTTATTGGCACCCGGAGAACACCATGTCCCCTGTTGACGGCTCTTGAACCTTATCACAAGACCACTGGATTTATGAGGGAGCATAGATCTGATTCAACATGACCCTGACTTCTTCCGTGTTTATAGACCAGTTTTGTTTGCTAGGAAATCAGTGGCTTAAAGTTCCTCAGCGCTCATTTGCCCGGTGGCATGCCCGTTCCGTAGTAATCACAACGATGACGCTCACAAGCCCAGGAATTAGGAATCCTTGGCTGGAAGTCGTGTTGCATTTTAACTGTTAACTCTGGAACAGAGAATGCAAAATGGTGGTGTTTGGACAATGCTGCGTTGAATGGTGTATGTGATGACTTTTGGTGGGGAGTCTATTTGCAAGCGGGACTACAATATCCTAGTGGTGAAGGCAAAAAGTGCAATTCGTGTGCATTCTTGTTGGAAGATGAGTCCTGCTGCGTTCAATGGGGCTCTCTCCCAAGTATGTAAGCATACGCTTGCGGCTTCCATCTGTTGCAGTTTACTGTCGTAGCAAATACAGGACGATCAATAAGGCAACGGATTAGCAGTGCGAAAAGTTCCATCACAAAGATTATAATTTATCCGCATAACGTAAACAGAAATTATGAGAATTATATATACAAAAATTAATACATTACCATTTTTAGCATAACAAGAAATCTTACAGTGCAATTCTATGCATGCCATTGCTTACCGAGAACTAAGTCCCGCTTAAGGCCACATTCACAGCATATATTTAAAGCAGTATCAACCATACCGCATAAAACAGTCATGGCTTCCCCCAAAGGATTATGGGATCTGTAGTTTGTTAAGTGTGCTGAGAGTTGTTAGGAGACCCAGTATTCCCCTCACAGAGCTGCAATTTCCAGAGCTCCCTGTGAAGAGCGATTGACGGTTCAGCCGCTCCGAAAATTATAACTCTGTGGTACCATAGTGTTTTAAATGTATGGTCTGAATGTGACCTTAAGCGGGACTTAGTTCTGGGTAAGCATGCATAGAATTGCACTCAGAACAGACCCTCTGAAATTAATGAACCTAAGTTAGTAATGCTTATTAACTTCACTGGGTCTACTCTGAGTAGGACTAACCTTGAATACCACCCAGTGTTTAATGGGGTTCTCCCATAGGGATAACAGCCAAACTGGGTAGAGATCTAGGCTGACCCCTCTTTCTCCTTGTTTTAAGTGGAACTGATTCATTTACTCTCTGGTAAACAACACCCAGAATTGTCAGCTGTGTGTTGCAAGGAGGAATCTTTTTTTTGGGGGGGGGGGGATAACTGCATATCAGTTTGTGTATAAGCTAGCGTTGCTATGGCAATCACGGCAACTTTTGGAATTCAGTGGGAGGGAAGACACTTGCCTGCTTCCTGTAGAATCTAGTAACATGCAAAAAAGCGAGAGATTGCTACAAGGACTGCATCGTGTAATTAGGCTGACGGGGGTAGATCACTGCCAGATTTTAATTCTGAAAGTAGATCGCAGTCTCTTGGGAGTTGGCCACCCCTGTGCTAGAAGAAAGGGCTCAGTAGCAATGTTTCAGCGACCCGGCATGGACAATAATAGAGGGCTGAAAACCTCACTCCTCAAATCTTTATAAAGAGTACAAGCCAGAAGCACATGAGCCACTGACTCAATACTGCCATCTCCATAGGGACATAACCGTTTTTTCAGCAGAATTTGAGCACACTTCATGGCTGGCTTGCCCCGAAAGTGTGTCTGAAAACCATCCTTTACTATTATATTAACCCTTTGAGAAGGCATTTTTTAAAAGGTGCAGATCCCTGCCAGAGAAGAAAAGGTGAAGTAAAATTGTATGCTCCTAAGCCTATGAAACAGGCCTACAGATTCTATACCTTGTAAAGCTGTTTTCACGGAAGGGCCATTCACATTTGGGACTCTCAGTTTTGCAACATGCAATTGTCAATCCATCTTCTAGCACAGACAGCAAGGGGTGGGCCGTCTCCTCGTTCAGAGTAAAGGAAGTACCTGTGAAAGGATGGAATATTGTAGCCGGCAGGGATTGCTGAACCTTGCAAATGCAAACAACTCCTGTATGATGGCTCCATTCGCACATGCCCAGCGTTGCTCCTCTGGAATTGGGGCCTACCTTGCTAGGCCTCAACCCCCCCCCCTTCCCGGGACTAGGTAAGCAGCCATTCTGCCCATACAGGTGTGAAGAATTGTCTCTGTAGTTACTACCTGTGCTGAGGATGGAGACAGGCTCGCTCCGTTCGCTGCAACCTCCCATGTTGACGGCTTTCACAGAGAGCAAGTAGTTGTGTCCTGGCTCCAGCTGAATCAGCGCTTCACAATTCGGAATGCCAACAATGGACCTGGAGCGGGACAAAGACAGCAGTCTGAGGTGAGCCAGGAACCAGAAGCTCCAATTAACACAAAGGGCAAGAAGACAGAAGTCTGAGTGGCTAAAAGCTCCCTTTTCATGCTGATTGGTGGCTCTTAGGTGGAGACTGGATCCCTACTACAAAAATAGCAAAGGGTCTTTGAACCCTTGCAATCCCCAACACCCAATGGTCTCAGTGGGGGTCAGGTGTGCCTACTGTAAAAGAAAGGTAAAGGTAAAGGACCCCTGGATGGTTAAGTCCAGTCAAAGGCGACTATGGGCTTGTGGCCAGTGTGGTGTAGTGGTTAAGAGCGGTAGACTCGTAATCTGGTGAACCGGGTTCGCGTCCCCGTTCCTCCACATGCAGCTGCTGGGTGACCTTGGGCTAGTCACACTTCTCTGAAGTCTCTCAGCCCCATTCACCTCACAGAGTGTTTGTTGTGGGGGAGGAAGGGAAAGGAGAATGTTAGCTGCTTTGAGACTCCTTCGGGTAGTGATAAAGCGGGATATCAAATCCAAACTCTTCTTCTCTTCATCTCGCTTTCAGGCCGAGGGAGCCGGCGTTTGTCCACAGACAGCTTTCCAGGTCATGTGGCCAGCATGACTAAACTGCTTCTGGTGCAACGGGACACCGTGATAGAAGCCAGAGCGCATGGAAACGCCATTTACCTTCCCGCTACGGTACTATTCCCGCTAAGGTACGGCGGTACCTATTTATCTACTTGCACTGGCGTGCTTTCGAACTGCTAGGTTGGCAGGAGCTGGGACAGAGCATCGGGAGCTCACTCCATCACGGGGATTCAAAGCACTGACTTTCCAATCGGCAAGCCCAAGAGGCTCAGTGGTTTAGAGCACAGCGCCACCCGCGTCCCTGTGAGCCTAATGTAATGTATGCATTATCAACTAAATGCCACAAAAAAGGCACGTGGCCTTTTTAAGAGAAACAGCTATGAGCTTGTTGCCTTGTATGCAGGCTCCCAGGCCTTATCAGGAATGAAGTTTGCTAACCCTTAGCTCAAAACGCCAACCTACCCCCTTAGCTGCCTCCCTCTTTCCCCTCGGCTCTTTGGGTGTTTTGAAAAACATGGCCTGAGCTAAACCGCGGCATTGCATGCATCTAATATTATGCAACTCACTCAGTAATGATGTTCCCGTCCTCTCCATCTGTCAGCTTGGACAATTCAGCCGTGTAGGAGTCAACAGGATTTGTGTTCCCAGATTCCCAGCGCACCAGTGCTGCATGTTCACAACTCTGGATTTCCTTCCTCTTGAGGACAGGTGCCAAAGGAGCTTTAAAAAAAGAAGCAGCAGATAATTATTATTTTTCCTGAGCCGTTTGGTTATGAGATATACTATGAGGGTTTGCCTTTAAAAAGTATTATTAAGGTTTTCATTGATTAACTTGAAAACAAAGATCAAAGAAACACACATCCCCAGATCAGCCCCTGCACAATGGTTGGGCTTTCAGAATCCATTCAGATGATCAGTTCTGCTGAATATTTACATTAATTTATTCCTTTATTTCATCACAGTATTTATATCCCACCATCTCATGTAAAATATCAAGGCGGTATTCAGCAATTTATGCAAATATAATAAAGCATTTGGAACTCCCTCCCACTAGAAATCAGGCAGGCACCTGAAGACGTTCAGGCTTCTTGTTAAAACAATATCGTTTCAGGTGGTCTTTGCATCATGAATTCTTCTTTGATGTTTTAAAATTTCCTCTCCTCATATTTTTGTTTCCATTTTTGAGATTTTAAATTTCTGAGGTTTAAAGTGCTTGGAGTTTAATTGATGTTTTACATTTTGTATATTTTTTTATCGTCGTAAACTGCTTTGAGACCCAGATGATTAAAACGCAGGATATACGGTAATCTTTAAAAATGTCTATTCATTTATTTATTTTAATTTCTTAATTAAATTTGTATACCGCCCTATACCTGTAGATCTCACAACATAAAATCACAATATAAAAAACCCAGAAAATACATAATAAAAACAAAAACAAACTAATAAATAATAATATTATTATTAATATACATAAATATATAAACAAACAAAAATAAAATACTATACATGCAGTGCAAAATTATCATTAAAATGACAGGCTAATCTTAGGAAAATAGGCCTGTTGGCATAAAAGGATTCAAGAGATCCTTGAAAGTTAACGGTGAGATTGCCTGCCAAATTATCTACTAGAAAATGCTTTTATAGTGTTGTTTTGTGTTTGTAAGCAGCTCTGGTGGGATGTAAGTATTTGAGATAAATAAAAAAAACTTGCAGAGTTCAACAAACTTTAGCTGGTTCAAGCCCCACTTCTGTAGACTTTGCTTCGTTCAAAACTCAGGAAAAGGTGAATGTCAAAAGCCATTCGAAACCTGGAATGCATTTACCTGTGATGTAAACGGCTCGTTCACTCGCTGAACCGACCCCGGCTCTGTTGAGGGCTTTCACCCAAAACTCGTACTGTGCATTCGGCGCCAGGCTAGTAACTGTACAATATGTTTCTTTCACGTTTAGCATAAACGCTGCAGTGAGAAAGCGGAAGATTTAGGAAGTTATTTTAAAATGGCATTTTCTGAAACCCGCCTCTAAGCAGGAACCCTTTTAATATCTGCCGCACCATTTCATAGTTCAGTAGCAGCAGGTGACTCTCAGCCAGATTTAATTTTCAAATAAAAACAAAGATAATGCTTTGTATTTCCTACTGGCTCGCCAGTTTTTAAAAAGGTTTCAGGACTGTTGTTTCAGAACCCCAGACAACCACCCCTGACAGGTGCTTGAAATTATACCTCGGGAGGGGGGGAAACTACAGTTCCCAGAATCATAGCTGTCAACCCTCCCTTTTTTGGCGGGAAACTCCCTTATTCCAATGTCGTTTCCCGCTGCTATCCCGGATTGTTGATATCCCTTAAATTCCCCAGATTTCAAAGGAAGCAGCTCCTCTCCCTCCCTGCCGGCCAGGGAGGCTCCTCAGCTGCGTTGCTCGGCTGCCAATAAGGAGTCTGAGACCGACTGGGGGTGGAGCTTGCAGGCCTTGTGCATCCAGACCCTCATGCCCAACCAGACAGACAGACAGCCTGCCGTCTATGCGCTCGCTCTTTCGCTCACCCGTTCGCGCACAGCCTCTGGAGCGCAGGGTGGCGAGGCTACTTGGTGCCATTGCACCACCCTCGCGGCATCCCTTATTTTCAAATCCGAAAGTAAAAAAAATCCCTTATTTTCAAATCCGAAAGTTGACAGCTATGCCCAGAATTCTTTGAGGGCAGTCATGGTGTATAATAATAATAATAATATTAATAATAATTTATTATTTGTACCCCGCCCACTCTGGGCGGCTTCCAACAAACACTAAAATATATTAAAATATCACACATTAAAAACTTCCCTAAACAGGGCTGCCTTCAGGTGTTTTCTAAATGTCAGGTAGTTATTTATCTCTTTGACATGGGATGGGAGGGTGTTCCACAGGGCGGGTGCCACTACCGAGAAGGCCTTCTGCCTGGTTCCCTGTAGCTTTGCTTCTCGCAGTAAAGGAACCACCAGAAGGCCCTCGGAGCTAGATCTCAGTGTCCGGGCTGAACGGTGGGGGTGGAGACGCTCCTTCAGGTATACAGGACCGAGGCCGTTTAGGGCTTTAAAGGTCAGCACCAACACTTTGAATTGTGCTCGGAAACGTACTGGGAGCCAATGTAGTTCTCTCAGGACCGGTGTTATGTGGTCATGGCGGCCACTCCCAGTCACCAGTCTAGCTGCCGCATTCTGGATTAATTGCAGTTTCCGGGTCACCTTCAAAGGTAGCCCCACATAGAGCGCATTGCAGTAGTTCAAGCGGGAGATAACTAGAGCATGCACCACTCTGGAGAGACAGTCTGCGGGCAGGTAGGGTCTCAGCCTGCGCACCAGATGGAGTTGGTAGACAGCCGCCCTGGACACAGAGTTAACCTGCGCCTCCATGGATAGCTGTGAGTCCAAAATGACTCCCAGGCTGCGCACCTGGTCCTTCATGGGCACAGTTATGCCATTCAGGACCAGGGAGTCCCCCACACCCGCCTGCCCTCTGTCCCCCAAAAACAGTACTTCTGTCTTGTCAGGATTCAACAAGAGGCAGCCATACCATCCTGCTCCTCTTTTGATGTCTCGTTGCTCACTCGCTTGTAGTACAGCTGGTAGCTTTCAACAATATCTTCTGAAAAGAAGCTCCAGCAGACTCTCACGGACGTACCAGTAGCAGAATTGGGATCCTGGGTGTTCATTACTGGTGCACAAGGAGGCAAAGGAGCTGGAACAAACAGGGCAGAAGGGAAAGAAATATATCTGTTAAACAGAATTCACATGGTGAATTCCAAAGATCAGCAACGCCACTTAACAGAAGAAACTGCTTTATATTTTACTAGTTGAAGTTAGCCTGTTAAATAACGTGCGCTAGAGGAGGAGGAGGCAGGAGGAGGCAGAACAGCGGCCGCTGGGGGGTGGAGAGGGACTCCCTCCCCCTTCTTCTTTTTCCCCGGGGGTGGCTGTAGTGGCGGCGGTAGCGGCGGCGAGGATGGGGCGGCCCTCCTTGGCTTACGGAGCACCGGCGCTCCGTTGGATGGGCCGTCCCAGGCCGCTAGGCCTCGGAGCCGCGGGGATTGGGCTCTGCGTCCATGCGAGGCAGCGGCGCTGGCGCAACGGACAACGCGCGTGCGCCGCCGCTGCCTCTCAGACACGCCCCCCTCTCCGCCCGCTCCAATCCCTGCGTCCGGGTGGGACATGGACATGCGCAGTAGCGCAATTCCGTGACACACGGACTGGACGCAGGGACACAGCAACTTTATTATATAGGATGCTAGTTGTCCGCCTGGTTTAGTATTTAGTCTACACCAAGCTGATGGTGGGGAGAACCACCAAGGGCCACACTTATTTCTGGGCAATCTCCCAAGGGCCACGTGATAGTGGTGGGTGTGACTAGAGACAAAAGTAGGTGGGGCAACATATGTAAATTTTTGCTTTGTACAATAGATTAGTTTCTACGTACCCACACACCCCAGCTCTTTCTTCCATTCAGACAAGGAAGAGGCATTATTGAAATAATAATAATAATAATAATAATAATAATAATAATAATAATAATAATTTTATTTATACCTCGCCCATCTGGCTGGGTTTCCCCAGACACTCTGGGCTGCTCCCAACAGAATTAAAAGCACAATAAAACATCAGACATTAAAAACTTTCCTAAACATTGAGTTCAAAGACACTTTTCAGCCAGGCAAAAACCATTGGGGCACAAGAAAGCCAGTAAGGAGTATGGGCGGGGGAGAATTCTGAGGGTCAGACAGAAACCAGGAATAAATACAATGAAAATACCTGGGACTGAATTAATGGAGTCCATTAGTTCCTGAATGTCAGAGAAATCTATGACCCGGGCTTCAAAATTTGTCGGCATTGAAAGATCTATATCCACGTCCTTTTTCAAGAAGTCGACCAATCTGCAAGTGCCAGAGAAATGGAGAGTAAGACAGCAACTCTAAGAGCTTGGCTATATATTAATGTCTCATATTTTCTTGTGTGTGTGTTAGATAGATAGATAGATATAGATATATATCCATTATGTCAAAATCATCCTCATCGTTATTATGTATACAAGTGGGATCTGCAACAAAATGTTGCAGCATGGACTGCCCCCTGTTCAGAATACTCCATTCCTTCCTCCCATCTCACATGGTTTTCTCTTCTCCACACAGCGATCACTTACCATTCTGTGCCCACTGAGCTCAGTCCCCATAGGACTACTGGGAGGCATCCCCCCCCGGCCACCTTTAGTAATTATTTTTCCTACTTAATTTTTATACTTCTGCTATTCAGGCCTGGTGATATGCCCATGAATGGTGGCAACCTAAGGTACATAAGGACTGACACTTGGAACGTTGTGTTTCTTAGCTGCTATTTAATGCTTCTGTCCCATTCTTCTGTCAGATGAATACCCAAAACAAACAGAGCAATACAATATGGCTTCCCCAAACTTGGTGGGATGATGGGAATTGTAGTTCAAAACATCTGGAGGGCACCAGGAGGTTGGAAAAGGCTGTAACTGGACAATATTGGAGCCACAAATCAAACACAGACCCTCCAAGTGTCCCTATTTTCCAGGGACATCCTTGATTTAGAGAAGTCATCCCGGTTTCTGATTTGATCCCAGAATGCCCCACTTTTCCTTAGGATGTCTCTATTTTCATCGGAGAAATGTTGGAGGGTATGGAGTTATCCAACCCCTGAGCCGTCTGAAGGCAACCCTGTATAGGGAAGTTGTTGCTTTTTTATAATGTAATATATGTTGCAAGATGCGCAGAGTGGCTGGGGCAACCCATATGTAAATAGTAAAATGATCGCTATGTAATGGGACGTCCCTATTGAAATCGGAGACATGTTGGAGGGCATGCAAACACAATCATTAAAAGTTCACTTTGTGACCTTGTGACGACTACTCTCAACCCAACCTATCTCACAAGTTGTTGCGTGGATAAAAGTTGGTGGGGGGGGGGAACCATGTCTTTCACCCTGATCCATTTGTAATAAACATGAGGGATGGACACAGGCTCTGAAGCATAAGGAAGATATTCAGTATATTCATCTTAAGTATGCAGGAGGGTGAGAAACTACGAATTCAGGGCTTAATATTACCTGTGGCTTGCAGCTACTGCGGCCTGTAGACAAGAGAGGCAGAGAGAGAGAGAGAGAGAGAGAGAGAGAGAGAGAGAGAGAGAGAGAGAAGGAGGAAGAGAAGGAGGTGGTTTAATGATAGGAACACATTACAAACATAAATTAAAGGGGCACAGGAATGTTAAGGTATGCAACAGCAACAACAAAGGTTTTGCCATTTAACCACAAAATACTATTGTTCATACAAATGGCACCTGCTGATCAACTTGGAACTTGACATCCATGATTTACCTGAAGAGGTCTATGATGTGCCGAATTTCAAACAGATATAATAAAATTACCACAGGTTCAGCAAGTTTAAACGTGCTGAAAAGTGACACATTTCTCCTTTCTAATCCACTTATCATATATTTATTTCCAATCTTGGTGAAAACTACTACCGTACTTTAATTTGGCTTGTCAAGGAAGGCATGCTTCCATGAACTTTGATAAAGTTCTGAGCAGTCGTTTAACTGTTATTAAGCTTTTCCTGAGCCATTAAAGCATACCATTTCAAACAATCATGACTCCCCGCAAGGAATGCTGAGAATGTCATTAAGGGCTGTTAAGGGTGCTGAGAGTTGTAATGAGACCCCTATTCCCATCACAGGACTATGAATCTCAGAGTGGTTTCACTACCAGTCCCTCTTCTCGTGGAACTCTGGGATTTGTAGCGTCGTGTGGGGAATAGGCAGAGGGCCTTCTCGGTAGTGGCACCCGCCCTGTGGAATACCCTCCCACCAGATGTCAAGGAAATAAACAACCATCTGACGTTTAGAAGACATCTGAAAGCAGCCCTGTTTAGGGAAGTTTTTAACGAATGATGTTTTAATGTATTTTTAATCTTTTGTTGGAAGCCCCCAGAGTGGCTGGGGAAACCCAGCAGGATGGGCGGGGTATAAATAGTGTTGTTGTTGTTGTTGTTGTTGTTGTTGTTGTTGTTGTTGTTGTTGTCGTCATCATCATCATCATCATCATTTTTTAACACCTCTCAGGACCCTTAAGAAACAGCAGTTCCCAGCATTATTTGGGGGAAGCCATACCAGTTTAAAGTGATTTAAAGGTATAGTGCAGATGGGTGACTAAAATTAGATATAATCTTCAGGGTTCTCTTCTGGCCTGGCACAGTTTGGAAAGTTTTATTGGCAGGGGGATTATTATTTGGAAGAGAGCCTTCCTCCCCGCCAATTCAAATTAAAAGAGAATAAAGCTGTTGCCAAAAATAGCAAAGAAAGCCATTGTGGAGGACTCTTAGGTAAAATGCCATTTCTTCTTTTATCTCCTTCTCAAAGATTGCTGCGATTGTTTTATAAAAAGCCCTCCCCCCCCCCCGCACTCCGGCTACACAACAGAGCAAAATTAGGGTGATCGCTCACAGGAATTGAAAATCCCTGCTATGTTCTGAACGGAAGCACCTGTCTATAATCAGAGACCTTTTCTCAAAACGCGTTCTGCTGGCTGGATTCATGAATCAAAGTGCAGGAGATTTCTGTCACCTTTCAGCAAGTCAATATTAAACCCATTCATCAAATCAATTCACTGTGTGTGTCTGTGCGTTTGCGTGTGTCAACAACCACTTGATAATGTGTTTCGGTTGTGCTACGTTTATCATCAGTATAATTTGTGGCACTTTGTGCCGCTCTGATCCGATTAGAAGAAGCAGGGGAAGTGTGGCTCCTTGAGACTCAATGGAGCTTAGCCAGTGCTGTTTTTCTAGAAAAAGAGGTGCCGGAGCTCACCGTGAACGCCTCCCTTGTTCTCTTATAATGGCAATGGCACCCACCTGAGGGGTGCCAGAACTGAGTTCCATTGAATTCCAGATGAAAAAAAGCCTTGGGCTTAGCTCTCCCCACCCTCAAAATATTCGGTGTTTCATTTACCCTGCAATAGCCTGGCCTTCACCAGCTTCTGAAGCAATGCTTGTGTCTCCTTTAATTCAGCATTTAAGAGAATGCCAATGTTCAGTCTCACAATGGATCTGATTGTCCTAGTTACAGAAGAGCGGCTTTTTTCCCTTTCAGTTTCTCTTAAGCCGCTTTGTGGGTCCGGTCCTTGGGACAGAGGCTTGCGAGTACATACCCTATATTGAAAGCACGTGGCTTCCCCCCCAAAGGGTCCTGGCATCTGTATGTATAAAATGTTACAGTGTTCCCAGGGCAATTAACAAGTACAGCTATAAAAAACACGCACTCAAGAACCAAAAAGCAGCAGGCTTTTTAGTAACTGTTGAATAAAATGTGTCAGGTAGGCCATTTGTATTATCCTTGAAATATCGCCTGGAGTTTAGCAACACTGCTTTGGCAGTTCTTCCCAGTTTAATTTGTTTTATTTCATTTTATATACAATTTTTACCACAGAAGACTTTACAACCAGAATACACCAAATAAACCAAAATACGAGCAAGAACATGACTCACATGTTTTCATTTGTACCAAATTCTTCTCAAATTTCCTTGTTTTACTATTCATTAATATTAGTCTCCTTTTAACTCCTTGTTCTTGATCCCTTAAGTCACATATATATCTTTAACGATTTTCCAAATACTACCCTATATTCCCCTCCCCCCCATACCCGTTACTTCCCTTCACCCATGTGCAATCTTCTCTACATAATATTTCATGGTGTGTTGATAGAGGTTTGGCAGTTCTTTGGTTCCTTACGAACTCTCCCTCAGAAGCGTGGGTCACACCCGTACCACACATTTAAAGTACTCCTATACCACTTTAACCAACACAGTCAAGGGCGCTGACTTGGGTGCCCAATGGCACCCGTGACATAACGTGATGTCATGACATCATGACGTCACGTTGCGTCGGTCATGTGGGCTACTTCCGAGGCCTCACAGGGTCTCGGAGATTATGCTAGAACCTCGGTTTCTACCAGAAGTCGCACTCAGAGGTCTGGCAGGGCCTCGGACGTCGCTTCTGGGACCTTGCGGGGCCTTGAAGGTCACGTCCAAGTCCTCACAAGACCTCTGACAGTTTCTACTGGAAGTCACATTCAGAGGCCTGGCAGGGCCTCCAATGTCCTCTGGGAGGTTGCATCGGGGCTCCAGCACGACTGCCGGTAGAAACCAGAAGTCAAGTCAAAGCCGCATGTTGTGGGTGCTATGCACCCACCATTTTTTGTGGATGCCCTGGCACCCAGGGCCCCCTAGACCTGGCCCCTATGATCACAGTTGCCTCTAAAGAATTCTGGGGACTGCAATTTTCTAAGGGTACGGATTGTTAGGTGACCCCTCACAGAGCTACAATTCCCAGCACTCTTAACAAACTTTAAGGCAGCCTTTCTCAACCTTGGGTCCCCAGATGTTTTTGGCCTACAACTCCCATCATCCCCAGGTAGCAGGACCAGTGGTCAGGGATGATGGGAGTTGTAGGCCAAAAACATCTGGGGACCCAAGGTTGAGAAAGACTGCTTTAAGGGAAGTGGGATAGAAATAATAAATCTCATTTAATTTTAATTTGCTTACAGACTGTCTCATTTGCATTTATCAACTGACTCTTAAAACAAAACAAAACAGATTTGAGGTTAAAGACTAAATAAGTATTTCATCGCTGGTTATTTCCATCGCATACATCTCCTTACCTTGATCGCATTCACTTTATTGTCACCTTGGCTGAGATCCTCAATGGTTTCCATCAGGTCTTTACATGTGTCCAGGTTGCCTCCACAGCTGACCAGCTGCTCATACAATCCTTCCAACTTCTCCTTCTTTTCTTCCCCCAAAGCCTGCATGATTTCCTCATACCTTTGCTCGAGGGTCAGCATGAGATCATTGTAGCACCTCTCCAAGTTCTGCTCCTGCCTAGCAAAATTCTCCTGGAAAGAGAGCATTTCAGGGCTGGAATGGGTTTACTGAGCAATTGCCACCCAAAAGATCCACGAAAGGACCTACACAACAAACCTGCCCTGATTTTATAATACTGGTTCAGCCATAATAGGGTTTTTTGTTAAAGAAGCAGATTTTCCAGCTGCACAAATTTCCCGCCAGACACCCCACACTAAAAAGAGAGAAATCTGAATGAACACAAAGTCTTGGCATCAGTGGCGGTTTCTCCATAGGAGCCGGTTGTTGTTATCTACTACGGTACGCAGCAATGGTTCATTTATGGACCTGTCTTAATTCAGTAACCAACAGAGGTGCAAAACCTCAAGGGTATTTACAAGGACACCCCCAAACATTACCTGCCTGAAGATGAAGGAGAAGAAGAGCAGATTTCAGCCCCAAAGAAGAAGGTATTTTAACATGGTTTGGCAGTTTAAGGAGGAGTTCAGTATGGATGGGGCTTGTCTGATCTCAACTGGTAAGGTAAAGGTAAAGGGACCCCTGACCATTAGGTCCAATCACGACCGACTCTGGGGTTCCGGCGCTCACCTCGCTTTATTGGCCGAGAGCCGGCGTACAGCTTCCGGGTCATGTGGCCAGCATGACTAAGCCGCTTCTGGCAAACCAGAGCAGCGCACGGAAACGCCGTTTACCTTCGCGCTGCAGCGGTACCTATTTATCTACTTGCACTTTGACGTGCTTTCGAACTGCTAGGTTGGCAGGAGCAGGAACCGAGCAACGGGAGCTCACCCCGTTGCGGGGATTTGAACTGCTGACCTTCTGATCGGCAAGCCCTAGGCTCTGTGGTTTAACCCACAGCGCCACCCACAATCCTCAACATGTGGTTTCTAGTGGATACACACCATGGGGGACTTCTAGCAGTGACTCCCCTGAAGACCTCTGTGACTGGGCAGGGATATAAGGGATCATGTCATCCTTGAGGTATCCTGGGCCCAAATTACTAACTTAATACAAGAACCTTGAACCTGGTCTTGCAGCATATGAGCAGCCAATGCCGACCTTTGAGAGCTAGAATTATGTGCTGGCAATAGTCTGTCTCCAACAACCGTCCAACCGCAGCATTTGGAAAACCCAAATGTAGCCCCACAATCAAGTATTGAGGTCCCATTCTTGAGATTTCTAATGCATGAATATGTCTCACCTCGATGGTGATAAAAATTTCCTCCAAGTGGCTAGAAAAGCTCTCCAGGTGAGTGATCTGATCTTCCAGTTTGCATACGTTTTTCCGAAACTCATCCTATTCGAGAAATGACAGAGTTTAGCATACTGGATTATCGTGGAAAGAGAAACCCCCTCCTTCCAGACCAGATTGACTGGTTTTCCATCGTCCTCACCTTTGCAATTTCCACCACGCTGCTAAGAGGAATGACCTCATGCTCATTGTGGTCACCACTCTGCTGACCAAGGCCTCTGATGGGGACGCAGCACGTAATGCAGTATGTATCTTCCACTTTGCCGCTCTCTCTTGCGTTGCCCACAGAAGGCAACCTTTGCTTCTCTGCGCCTTGAGTCTTGCTGGTTTCGCACAAACCCAGATCTCGTCTCCGGAAGGGCTCTTCCGAAAAGAGCTCCAGATCTTCAGCTGAGTCATAAAGTTCCAAGTGGTAGAATCTGGGGGCTTCCGCCTCGTTCTCTTTGGATCGCGTGTCCATTGCAGGAACAGGAAGGCGGGATGCCAATCTATCCTGAAGAGAGAGTTTTTTGGGTTATGAGCAGCTGAGGAACAAAATGCCACAAGATGTCCAGAACAGGCAGAGGGAGAGCGGCGTAGCCACAATGCCACGAAGGAAGAACAAAATATAGGCACCTTTAATCAGCAGGAGGGGTTACTTTTGTGTAGCAAAAAAACCAAAGTCCTGGGGCATCTTAAAGATTTAAATCAGGGGTTCTGTTGTTGTTGTTCTTAGCCTGGGGGCCACATGACATTCTATGCAATTTTTCGGGGGCCTAATGACCAGTGGTGGGCAGGGCCAGAAGAGGCGCAGCTTCCATCCTAAGCCTCTGCAGGGATCGCTCTCCTCCCGCGGAGGCTTGGGAGGCAAACTGCACAACCGCCAGCCATATGGTTGATGGGACGCAGCTGGTGGGCGTGCAGGGAAAGGGGAGGCCGCCGGCAAAGCCGCGCAGCTTCCCCACTCGCTGGGGCGCCCCTGAGAGGCCGGCGCCCTGGCACAACACGCCACTAAGCCCAATGGGAAAGACGGCTCTGCTCAAGACTCCAGGACTGGCATGGACCTCTGTCTCCCAGCAAGGTGCCAACTCAAGGTTTTGTCGCTGTGCCCTTTCACCCTCTACCACAAGTGGCCTTCCAGTGGCCTTGCTAACCAAGGATCCAATTCAGACCATTAAGAGAATTCCACAATAGTATAAACTTTACACTTCAAAGCCATACATTTCGTTTTGTGGTTGTTGTTTTTTACAAACATGTGATTTCAATTTACAAAGCACGAATGCACTTTCAAAACTACTGCATGCAGAAATATGCTCTCGTTATCTTTTTATGCCGCAGTCCAATTGCTCACATTTGTCTAAGTTTATTGAGCAGCATTTCTTAGGCTGGAGCAAAAAGGGTCGTGGAGTGGCTTACCTAGAATCAAAACAAGACAAGTCCCTCCGTGCAGGTTTACAGTTTTAAATAAAAGATGCACAAGGGAAAGGGCACAGGGAGGAAAATGGAAAATAAGAACCAAGACTCAGGCACCCATTTTTAAACAATTGTTCCTATATTGAACAGCTGCCCCAGTTCAATCTACCATAATAAAAAAAGGAGAATCTTGCTGTTCTGAAACTTGCCTTCTGTGTAAAGATTCCACAATTTCTTCTGGTGCCCAGATAGCAGTAAACTTCACATTTGTATCTTGATTTTCATACGAAGGCAATCCTCTGCCAGGTTTCTAGACGGGCGACTGCGGACTTTTTTGCTGTAACACGAGACAGCCGCTTCTTTCTAAGCGGTATGTCAGCAGCGATGAGCAAAAGCGACAAATATAGACCACCATCAGCTCTCCTTGCAGGGGAGGATCCTAAAGTGTCACGGAGGAAAATGTCAGGGTGTCAGAAGCTGCTGGGGGAAGTTTGAAATCCCCTTTGGGACCCATTCACAACATCCCTCCAGCGTTTAATTCCCTGTATTCCCAGCTTTCCCAGTATTCAGACATGAATACAGTTGCTCAGCTAGTCAAAATGCCATCACATTTGCACACCAGGAAAGTTTCAGCCAGGACCCGATAAGACATGCTCAGAGCCTAAGTTATGGCAGATTTAAGAGGCCCCATAACATTACCCAAAACTGAGTTTAATTCAAAGACGTAAGTCAATGAAAATAGAAGTAATAAACTTTGAAGTTTGCGCATATGCCAGGAAAAAGGCAATGGTGGAATCAGAGCCAGGCTGAGACGTTTTGCAGCCACAAAAGCTCCCCCCCCCCCGGAACCAGACCTGTACTCTCTCCCCCTCCCTGCCCCCAGCATCATACCTGGCCCTGCCGTCACAACATGCACCCTCACCTGTGGCTGCACCTGTGTTGCTGCCACAAGGCAACAACAGCACTGAGGATGCAGTGGCAGTAGTGAGGGCAATGGCCCTTCCAGGTGGCAGGGGGAGAACTCAAATTGCCAGGTGGGTGAGAGCACCTTTGACAAAAGGCAAAATTATTACGAGGACTGTGCATGCAGCTTGCAGGCTCCTGCTTGGCAGTAGCCAGCTACAAATTATAGCACAGACTCTCTGGTACCGTGGCTCTTCTTCCCTCCTCCCTTTTCCCAATTAACCTCCATCTCCAGGGCTCAGTCATGCTTAATGACATCACCGTGGCCTGCCCCCCTCTGTGACATCACCAGGGACCACCCTTAGACCTCAGATTTGGGCCCTGAAATCTCAGGGACTGGGATGTTCCTCTACTGAGTGTGTGCAGTGGTCACAGAATGAAGGTCCGGTTGTTTGTGGAGGGACGGAGCAGGCAGAAAGGAAACTGAGTCAGTGGGGAAATGTTGTATAGGAAGGCGCCATGGCTGGCTGGCTGGCTGGAGCAGTGAACAGGAGCACTGCAACATTCTGTTGTCGGCCTCAATTCTGCTATCAATTAGACTGGAAGACAATTTTATCAGAAGTAGATCAGAGGACAAGGTTTAAATGGCCAAAACAGATCCAACGGTAGTTGTGTTAAATTATTTAAATTATTATTTTAAATTATTTAAAAGTATATGTGGACAAGGAGGACATCGAAATTGTTACCAACCAATTCATAGCGGCAATAATATCCATATTATCTTATGGTGCCTTTATAGCAAAAATAACTTATTATACACACCTGAGAAGGGAAGCAGGCACAGAATAAATATAGATCTTAGGCTGCATTCCTGTACACACGCAGTAAGCTCTGTTGAATTCAAAGAAATTTCCTTTTGAATAACAAATACATAGGACTGCACTGACGAGGGTCAATGTTTGTCTTATACTGGAAGAACAAATATTGTTAGTGAAATAATTGGAACGCTATAGTAATGCATATGCAGAGTTTTTATGTGGAAAGATCCTTGTAAAAAAAAATTGTACTGGAATGCATTTTAAAGGATAAAACAGTGTTTAGTAGTCTTAAAACAAGCCATCTGCTACCGAATCCTATCTGTTATGAACCTACATCAGTGATGGCCAAACTCGGCCCTCCAGCTGTTTTGGGACTACAACTCCCATCATCCCTAGCTAACAGGACCAGTGGTCAGGGATGATGGGAATTGTAGTCCCAAAACAGCTGGAGGGCAGAGTTTGGCCATTACTGACCTACATAAACAAGATCTAGGCAGAGCGATCCTTAACCTGGATCACTGCAATTAGAGGAGTTAAGGAAGCAGGAGAGTCATCCACTAGGAAGCACCAGCCAATGGAGGGCCTCAGTGTGGCTGCTGAAACTATGGGCAGGTGGAAGAAACTGCAGGCGGTATCCCTGCTGAAGGCAGCAATCATGGGCTCTGAATGACTGGGCCAGGCCAGAGCAGTGGCCGACAGGTTGCCCCAGGGAAGGATCCATTGGGCTGGGAAGGTTGGAAGACTGGAAGGAAGAGGATCCAGGGGAAGGGGAAAGTGGGAGGGTGAGGTCTACAGAAGTGCTAGGTTGTCTGCCCAGTCTAGGGGTGCATCTACACAGAGAGAAAAAACCACTATAAAGGAGTCAGAAATTAAATCATTATAACAAAAGGAAAAAAACACTATGTAAAAATTGCATAGAAATTTATTTTGCTCTCCGGTGCCATCTGGTGTTGCATGTTTATAATGCATTCAAAACAATGTAGATAATGCAGGCTCAGAACCACTGGCTGTTCTGATTTGTGCCTGCCCCTTTCCCTTACAACTGTGTTGTGGTGTGTATGTTGTGGCTGGATCAACATCGTTGCTCAGGTCACCATGTGTAGCAACTGCTGTGTACAGCATCTTCAGCTGCCTTGAGGCTGCACTCAACAAAAGAAGAACCAAAACAATTTGTAGATCCAAAAGTTCAAACGACCTCAGAGTTCCTAGTGCAGGTCTCGATCAGAGCAGGCACTTTCTCCAGTGCTGCGGTCCCCAACAACCTCCGGTGGTAGAGCAGGAACCTGGACAAATCTGGGGCGCTTGAAAACAGACCTGAAGCAAAACATCCCGGCTCTTTCCAAACTCCTGCGGACCTTTACCCCTGCCTCCTCCTGGAAATGAGGGAATCCCCACACTTCCCTTTGTCGCGTGATTTCTAAGCACACGCCCGAAATGTTTTTCTTTCCCCCTGTTTTTTGCTGAATTGGAAAGCTTTAAACCCCAGGTGCAATTTGGATTCAGTGGCAAAGAGGTTATTTTCGCAGAGAACAAAAAGAGCGTTCAAACACGGAGCTTTAAAGTGCAGACGTGCCTGGGAATCTCGGAGTGTGGATAACCCCCAACGTCAATTCAGAGGGAAACAGCGTGTTTTCCCGAAACAGCGTGTTTTCCGGGGAAAGTGGCAGAACGAAACAAAAACCTCTCGGGCGCGGGAAAAGCGGAAGCGTGGGTGACCCCTGACCCACCTCTGGACCCTTGGCAACTGCTTCTAACGGGGGCAACGGATGCTTACAACTTCCAGATTAGGAAGGGAGCCCACTTCCCACGGTGCAAAAAAGTCCCTCCCTTCTTTTTAAAGGAGCGTGTTCACTTTTATGAAGTCCACTTCCTGGGACCCAAAATAAAAGGAGGGGGGGAAAGACGCTCAGTCTCCTCCCACTTGACAGCCAACCAGCCAACCAGAAGCGGGGACGCCGCACGCGACGTCACAGAAAGAGCCACAACAAGTCCTGCCGGGCCGCTTGGCTACTTTCACTAAAAGGAGGGGAGGGGGAAGAAAGTTTATCGGGGTTCTAGAACGTTGGCGGAAAAGGAAACCCTTTGAAGTTCAAAGGGGCGCCGCCGCTGGAAAGGAAGCCGCTGCGAGGCTGCCGCCGCCCGGGTTCCTCTCTGGCCCCATGGACGAAGAAGAGGAGCAGCCGCAGCAGCCGGACAGCCTCGACGGCTGGGTGGCCATCAAGGAGGACGCCTTCGGGCAGCCCGAGCCGCCGCACAAGCTGCGCTTCCTCGTGGCCTGGAACGGCATCGAGAGCAAGTTCGCGGTGACCTGCCACAACCGGACCTTGCAGGAGCAGGCGGCCGAGGCCGGAGGCGGCGTTGGCGGCGGCCCGCAGCAGATGAGCTGGGCCGGCCTGTTCTCCCCGCAGGCCCTGCAGGGCGTCCACCGTCAGCTGTCTGCCCTGGCCCCCCAGCTGGAGCCGTGCCTGCCCGCGCTGCCCGCGGCGCTGTCCGGCCAGAGCGGCCTGTGGGCGCTGCTCTTCCCCGGCTGCCCGGTGCTGGCGGAGGCCGAGCTGGAGGCGCTGTGCCGCCGCCTGGAGAGGTACCTGGGCTGGGCCTTGGAGGCGTGCGGCCGCAAGGCGCTGCTCGACTCGCTCTTCGCCCACGACCAGGACGAGGAGGACGAGTACTTCGAGAACTTGCAGGAGTTCCGCAGGAAAGCGCTCAAGGGGCGGCTCAGCGGGGCCAAGGAGGCCTTGCGGAGGGTAAGGGGCGCTGTCGGGGGGGAAGGGTGCCTGGAGGGCGGTGGCAGGTAAACCCCGAGAGAGGGACGGAGGAGGAGTGGGTTCAGATTCCCTAAGGAGAGGCAGTGCGGCGCAGTGGTTAGCGCGTCGGACGAGGACCTGGGGGAATCCAGGTTCAAATACCCCACTTGACTATGAAGCTCGCTGGGAGCGGAGACCTTTCTCCAAGCCACCTGCCTCGGGGCCTAACCTACCTCGCAGGAGACATCAAATCATCTGTATATGCCCCCTTGAGTTTCTTGCAGGAAAAGGTGTGGATATAAATGCAAGAAATAAGCAAATAATGCAGGCTTTTGCAAGTTTCGGGTTCCCCACATATTGTTGGACCACTGCTCCCATCAGCCCCACACAGCATCGCCCAGTGGGTGGGAACTGTAGTTGCAACAACGCCTGGGAACGTTAGGTTGGGCAAGGCTGCTCTGATATGTGTGTGTCTTCATTTCTTACATTTGTAGACCACTTACTGGCTGCACAAAGTCAGTCCATCGTTCGAAAAATAAGACTTTAGAGTTGCCTTGTCCCCAAATGACAACTGGACATTCCATACATTGGCGACTGCAACCTTGGTTTAAGGGGCCGTTTGGCACCTAGCTTTGATATCTGAGATTCTAACATTGATTCTTGCACATAGCCTGGAACCCTGGAGAGCTGCTGCCAGTCAGTGTAGACACTATGGAGGTTAATGGGCTGATTTGCCATAGGGAACAGTGCCCTGCATTTTTTGAGCTCTATGCAATGGACACACAGTGGTGAGCTGGAATTCCTACTGCATGGGTCCTCTGGGGAAGATCAGTTTCCACCCCAGTTTTCAAGGCCCCATGGGAACCCGAGGCCAAGGAGCCACAGATTTTGTGAAGGTTGACGCTCAGCCAAATAAAGCCTTCCTTGTGCTGTCATATAAGGTGCTGCTTGCAACTCCAAAATCCAAACACCCCCTGGCCCACCAGCTGTGTGTTGGATGAAGATTATATGGGGGAGATGTTTGGATTACAAATTGGCTGTCGAAATCCTCACAAGTCTTCTGCATGTTTAGGCTTAAGTGTAGGGGAGAGGCCTGTGTTTATAGGATCAGGCAGTGTTGCACTGACCGGATAGGGTATCTGATTGCAGTCATTAAACGAACTGGAAATTCCCCTTGACCTGCAAAAAATGCCTTCTCAGAAATCTGAGCGAGTTTGACTTTTATAACAGCTGTCCCGGGTTTCCAGATCACTATAAAGCCCCGATTTTAAAGCGTATTTTTATTTTTTATCCCACCTGCCCTCTAAGCATATGGGGGGGATGTACACAGTACTTTCTATGCTCTGCCTCCACAGTTGGAGGCAGCGATTCTTCTGAATGCCTGTTGCTGAAATCCCCCAGGAGGAGAGAGTGCTCTTGTGCTCAGACGCTGCTTGAGGGTTTCCCACACGCCTTTGGATGGCTGCTGTGAGAGAACAGGATGCAGCCCTAGATGGGCCATTGGCCACATCCAGGAGGCTGTGCTGATCTCCTTGCCCCTCCCCTCTTTGAAAATATATACAGTCATACCTTGGAAGTAGAACGGAATCCGTTCCGGAAGTCTGTTCAAATTCCAAAACGTTCGGAAACCAAAGCGTGGCTTCTGATTGGCTGCAGGAAGCTCCTGTAGCCAATCGGAAGCCCCATCGGACGTTTGGGTTCCAAAGAACATTTGCAAACCGGAACGCTCACTTTTGGGTTTGTGGCGTTCAGGAGCCAAAACGTCCGAGTACCAAGGTGTTCGGGGTCCAAGATACGACTGTACTGTTCCACTAGGACAGGACTTTTATCAAAAAGGGCCAGATTTGATGAAGTGAACATGTGTGGGGGCTGACCTTTTTTTTTTTTACGATTTTACCCCAAAGTTGTTGAGCTTTTTTTAGGATTAAACTTATTGAGACTTTTTTAGATTTTGACCCCAATAAATAATCTGCTGGATTAGGCCCCCAGAACAGACTTTGGACATGCCTGCACTAGGAGGCTTTCAAAGTATTTTCTGTTTTTTAAAAAAGGAAAACAATCTACATTAAAACAGTTTATCCTCCCAACAACCTTGCGAGGTAGGTTAGGCTGAGTGAAGCTGGTGGTCGCTGCAGAAGATCTTGCATCTAAACAATGGCAACATCTTAATTTTCTGCCTTCTGTAAGGCACTTCAGCCACCCTCTCAACCTGTTGCCGACTAGGCCTCATTTCCACCGTAATCAGGGCTGATGTACACATTCAGCTGAATCCTGTGACCTGGTTTCTGAGACTTCCGAGTTGCAGCCCCCTTGGCCCTCCGGAAGTTACTGAACGACAACTCCCACCATCCCTGGCCATTGGCCATGCTTGCTGGGGCTGCTGGGAGCTGTAGTTCATGGCACCTGCCATGTTGCCTCAGGATCTTCCTGCCTGTGGAAAACTAGCATGTCTGGAACACCCTTGTAGGCTCACCTTCTCCCAGAGGTGCTAGTTTGCTATGTACGGAGATAGTAATTTTTGAAATTAACTTGGAGGAGCATTTAGACATACCCCCGGCTTCGGTGTGCAATAGCACAGACCTCTAGGAACATGGGGATCTGTGATTTGTGTGTTTGGCTGGCACAGCTCTTGGGAGAGAGTGTGCCATTTGTCAGCAGCAATTCACAAGTAACTCAAAACAGAGAAGTGTCAACAGATGCTAAGGGGGAAAGGCAAATTCTCTAGCTTTTGACTCGCCTCTGTGGGTGTGGGAAATGGCTCACATGGGTCTCAGCTGAGATGAGCTCTTGGATTCTGGAACACTTTTGGTGTGTTTTCCCTGAGGTTCAATCTATTACCGTGCTGTGCTGCCTTTATTCCTGTGAGTGGCTCCCTGTTTGTAAGAAAATTGAACTTATTTCATTGATGACATAGTCAGCATTATACATCTATTAGGACCACCAAATGCAATGATTTAGCTGCTGCTGCGTTCCATTCTAGTGTGATATAAAGCAATTAGCACCCTGAGGAGTATTGCATAGAATCGTAGAGTTGGAAGGGACCCCCGCAGGGTCATCTAGTCCAACCCCCTGCAATGCAGAAATCTCCCCCATATAATTTAAAACCATACTGGGCGCTGCTTAGCTTTGCTAATGTGCGAGCAGTTTTATTGCTGCGCTGCTACCAGTAGCAACACTTCCCCCCTACTTAACTCGAATTGCTTAAGCGTTTTCCATTGCTCTGCCAGCTTGACTTTCCTCCTGTACAGTCGTACCTTGGAGGTCGAACGGAATCCGTTCCGGAAGTCCGTTCGACTTCCAAAACGTTCGGAAACCAAAGCGCGGCTTCTGATTGGCTGCAGGAAGCTGCTGCAGCCAATCGGAAGCCGTAGAAGCCCCGCCGGACGTTCAGCTTCCAAAAATAGTTTGGAAACCGGAACACTCACTTCCGGGTTTCGATCGTTCGGGAGCCAATTTGTTCGGGAGCCAAGGGGTTTGAGATCCAAGGTACGACTGTATTGGTAGTTGCAAATAATATGGATACAAGCTGCCAATCAAAAACATGCTAGATCAAGACCAAGGTTTGCCCAGTCCAGCGTTTGATTTCTTAGAATGATTGGGGGGGGTCTTAAAGAAGGAGGACTCCCCTGAAAACTCCCTAGGGTGGACTTGGCATGCTTAGCCTATGCAGAACCCTTACTGACTGTTGTGGGGTGCAGGGGAGAAAGTTGGAAGAGGAAATGGAGTGACTGGGACCTTTGTTGCAGGTTCTAATTTGCCTAATCCTTGTTGTAGAGCTGGTGTGGGGAATCCTTGGCCCTCCGGATGTTGCTGAACTTTGTTGTTGTTGTTTAGTCACTTAGTCGTGTCCGACTCTTCGTGACCCCATGGACCAGAGCACGCCAGGCACTCCTGTCTTCCACTGCCTCCCACAGTTTGGTCAGACTCATGTTGGTAGCTTCAAGAACACTGTCCAACCATCTCGTCCTCTGTCATCCCCTTCTCCTTGTGCCATCAATCTTTCCCGGCATCAGGGTCTTTTCCAGGGAGTCTTCTCTTCTCATGAGGTGGCCAAAGTACTGAAGCCTCAACTTCAGGATCTGTCCTTCCAGTGAGCATTCAGGGCTGATTTCCTTAAGAATGGATAGGTTTGATCTTCTCGCAGTCCATGGGACTCTCAAGAGTCTCCTCCAGCACCATAATTCAAAAGCATCAATTCTTCGGCGATCAGCCTTCTTGATGGTCCAGCTCTCAACTCCCTTATTCTCCGGCCATTGGCCGTGCTTGCTAAGGCAAGAGGGAGTTGTAGTTCAGCAACATTCCCCACGCCTGTTTAGAGCCATTTAAGCTAGCGGCTGTGACTATGTCTTGTGGCAGACAGTTCCACAGGTTTCGGAGGTGCCGTGATAGGTGCAGCATTAATATTATTTATTAAACTTGTATACGGCCTTATACCTGCTGCTCTCAGGGCAGGATAAAATCACAACATATAAACGCAACAGGTGCATTTGTCTTGTGAGGTTTGTGCGGCGCCTCCGTAGGACCCACCTTTACGTAAATTTGTGGCGCTCTTAAATGGCTGCTGTCCGCCCACCACCACCAGTTGTTTGCAAAGAGTACAATTCCATTGCTAATTTTGGAGTCTTCTTGCCCCCCGTAGGTACTCTACCAGCACAAAGATGCTGACAAGTTGGTCGCTTTGATGGAGCTCTACAAGGAGGAAGATGATGCTTATTGGGAGCTGGTTACCGTGGCGACCGAATTCTATCAATATTTGCTGCAGCCGTTTAGGGATATGCGTGAACTGGCAACTTTATACAGACTGGAGATCCTGGTAGGTTTCTCTTTCCGGTGTTTCAAAGTCTCTATAAAATAAGATCCTGTGTGATGAATTGCTTTCTCCCCGTAGAATCGGAGAGATGGGATCTGTTGGTACCAGACTGCTGTTTTGTGTTGTAGGTGTCGTTGACACAACCATAGTACATTGTGGTGGATTTATTTTGAAGCATCCAGGCATTGTTTTGCTTTATTAGGCTCTTCCCTAATGTTACTGCATTCTTGCAGTCTTGGTGGGCGCTCTTGGGCTGCAATGCAACCAAAGCAGGACAAAAACCAAGCAAACTTAGACTAATAGAGGTGGAAGGGACTCTGAGAATCATCTAGTTCAACCCCCTGCAAGGCAGGAATATGCAGCTGTCCTTTATGGGCATCGAAACTGCAACCTTGGCGTTATCAGCACCACTCTCATGTTTCCCAACCTTTTTCCGACTATGACCCCCTTCCAACCTTGTTTCCTTCCTGGGATGCGGGTGGCGCTGTGGTCTAAACCACTGAGCCTCTTGGGCTTGCCGATCAGAAAGTTGGCGGTTCGAATCCCCATGACAGAGTGAGCTCCCGTTTCTCTGTCCCAGCTCCTGCCAACCTAGCAGTTCGAAAGTAGATAAATAGGTACCACTCATTTAAAAAAAACACCGGAATTATTTTTATTAGGGATGATAGAAAATGATATCCAGGCAAAAGACAGAAATATTGTAATGTATTCAACGACAGCAGCCCAGGCTACTTATAGCAGCAAATTGGAAATCACAATATGTACCTAACAAAGAAGAATGGCAAATAAAAATGCTTCACTATTTTAACTTGGCAACAAGACAAGGAGAAATCAGGGGATTAAATCAAGAAAAGAGAATTAATGAATGGGAAACATTTAGGGAGTATATTAAACAACAAATAGGGAATGCCTATCTTCTTGCAGCATTTAAAGGCTCAAGCAAAATAAGCTAAGCAAAGAGAGAAATTAGTAAAGAGTAGGTATGCATAGATATAGAAAAGTAGGATATTGTAATTCAGACAAGGCTGTGAAGTAATGGGGTGGGGAAGGGAGGGAATGGGAAGGAAGGGAGGGTAGGAAAAATGGAGAAGGGAAACAAATGTAATTTGTAAAATGTCTTTTTTAATGTGTAAACATCTGTGTAAACGAGAAGTAGCAGGGTGGGGAAGGTAGGGAATGGGAGGGAAGGGATGGCAGGAAGAACGGAGAAGGGAAATGTAATTTGTAAAATGTTTTTCTTTAATGTGTAAACATCTGTGTAAATTTGAAATAAACTTTTTAAATAATAATAATAATAATAAACCCTAGTTAAAAATGTACAAAAGTAAAAATACTAAAACTGATTAAAATTACCTCAGCTTTCTAAAAAAAAAAGAAAAATGTACCACTGCAGCGGGGAAGGTAAATGGCGTTTCCGTGCGCTCTGGTTTTCATCACGGTGTTTTGTTGCATCAGAAACGGTTTAGTCCTGCTGGCCACATGACCTGGAAAGCTGTCTGTGGACAAACACTGGCTCCTTTGGCCTGAAAGCGAGATGAACGCCGCAGCCCCATAGTCGCCTTTGATTAGACTTAACTGTTCAGGGGTCCTTTACCTTTACTTTTTAAACTTTCTGTGCCCCCCTCCCCATGTACATAGCCAGGGTGGGGAAGGGGGGCAGCTGCCCCCCTCAATAAGTAAAAATACAAATCTGATGTTCTGCCCCCCTAACAAAAATCCTGGCTGCGCCCATGCCCCTCCCCTTCCAGCCAACATCCAGAAGGTTTCTCCACAGTTGATATAGACCAGGGTTTCCCAAACTTGGGTCTTCAGCTGTTTTGGACTACAGTTCCCATCATCCCTGACCTGATTCCTACTAGCTAGGGATGGTGGGAGTTGTATTCCGAAAACAGAGTTTGGGGAACTCTGATACAGACAGAACACCTTTTGCCCTCTTCCGAATGCCCGTTTTAACTCGGACACTAAAGATATATGACTATTTTCTGCAGAAATCCTTGCAAGCTGACAGGCTGGGTCCTAAAAGGATTGAGGCCTTGCGGAAGGAGGCGGAGGAGTGGACGGATCAGGCTGAAGAAGCGGTCTGCTCCATCCAAGACATCACGGTTGGTTACTTCAAGGAGACAGTGATGGCACTGGCAGGTGAGCAGAGGCAGGCAGAGGCAACCTTCCCTTTCTTTTAAAATTATTTTCCATTTTTGCGTTTTACAATATTTCAACAATAAAAATTAAGTCTAAGCTAGTGGGTTCCCAACCTTTCTTTGGCCGTACCCCACCTAACCATCTCTAAAATCCTGATTGCTCCCCCCCCCCCCGTGACACATAATTATTATTATTCAAAAAGTGAACTATTCACGTGGAGGAAGCCTAAAAGGCCATTCACTGTTAATAACTCCTTCTCAAATTGCCCCCCTTAAAAATCAATTTGGCCCCCTGTGGGGCGTGTGCCCCACATTGGGAACCATGGGTCTAAACAAATTCCACCTGCATTTTCTGTGGCTTCTCTCCCTCTGCGGTTTCTTATTTTATTCCGTATTCTTACTGCATAACCAATTCAAACCTATTTACAAATCTAACCTTCATACTTCCTTTAAGTTATTTCTTGCTGCTCGTGTTTATGTCAGCCCTGCTAATGTTTTTCATTGTTTGCAATTTGCCTTCACATACTGAAGAATTTTCCCCATTCTGTTAAAAAAAAAAACCCTCTCTCATCTTGATATTCTTCCGGTAACTTTTGCCCCATTTCTGCGTAGTCCATCAATTTTAGTTGTCGCTCCTCTTTTGTTGGAACTGCTTCTTCTTTCCATCTTCGGGCGTGTATCATTCAGGCAGCCGTGGTAGCGTACATAAATCAATTTCTTTCTGATCTTTGGGTACCTCTTCTCCCATTCTACCTAAAAGAAAAGTTTCTGGCCTTTTAACAAAAGTTATTTTCGACATTTTTTTCAACTCATTATAAATCATTTCCCAGAAAGCTTTTACTATCTTACACAACCACAAAACACAATATGATAAAAGATACCTTGTTTCTCAGGCATGAGTGAGGCACAATCTTCCAACAAGTTCCCCTGGGCAGGCCGTCTTGAGCTTCCCAGTGGATTGAGGCCCATCTTAATTAAAGAGGGAGGGTCTGTGCTGAGTGGGAGATTCCATCAAAATATCTTGGGCCATCCCTGGGGGTGACCCTAAGGGCCTTTTCAGTGTTTGCTCCCAGACTCTGGAACTCGCCTCCCGGAGAAACTAGACTGCTCCCTCTTGGTTGTCCTTGAAGACCTCCTTGTTCCAATGGACTTTGGGGAATTGACGGCTTTTAATGAAAGGGCTTGTGCCATGCTATTTTTATTGTAATTATTTGTATGTTTTAAACAGATTTCATACATGTACAGTGGTACTTCTACTTACGTTCACCTCCGGTTACGTATCCTTCAGGATACGTACACGGCAAACCCGGAAGTATTTTTCCGGGTTTCGCCGAGCAAGCATGCACAGAAGCACTCTAGCGCGCCGCACGCATGCGCAGAAGCGATCCCTCCGGTTGCAGAAACCTTGGGATCCAACTGGAGCTCCAGAACGGATCCCGCCCGCAACCGGAGGTACCACTGTATATAGTTTTAATTCTGTTAGTGTTTTTGGGATAATTAAAAAAAAAATGTTTTTAGCAATACTTGGTTTTACAGTCAAATCTCGGAACCCGAACGTAATCTGTTCTGGAAGACCGTTTGACTTCCCAAATGCTCGAGTTCTGAGTCACGGCTTCTGATTGGCTGCAGGAGCTTCCTGCACTCGTTCTGAAGCCATGTCAGACGTTCGGCTTCCGAAAAACGTTTGAAAACCGAAACACACACTTCTGGGTTTTCGGCGTTCGGGAGCTGAAACATTTGGCAATGGAGTTGTTCGAGTTCTGAGGTTTGCCTGTATCTGTAAGTTGCCTTGAGTCCCGTAAGGGGAAAATATAGGGTGTAAATATAATAATAAAAATAATAAATAGGTGATTGTCATAAGAAAGATTTTTAGTTCATTTCTTCAATGACTCAAATTGTTTTAAGTGTCAACGTTCTTAGTATGTAATAGTGCATTTCAAAGGGTTTCATTTCAAAGTACGTTTCCGAGCACAATTCAAAGTGTTGGTCCTGACCTTTAAAGCCCTAAATGGCCTCGGTCCTGTATACCTAAAGGAGCGTCTCCACCCCCACCGTTCAGCCCGGACACTGAGATCCAGCGCCGAGGGCCTTCTGGCGGTTCCCTCACTACAAGAAGCAAAGCTACAGGGAACCAGGCAGAGGGCCTTTTCGGTAGTGGCACCCGCCCTGTGGAACGCCCTCCCGTCAGAGGTCAAAGAGATCAACAACTATATGACCTTTAGAAAATACCTGAAGGCAGCCCTCTTTAGGGAAGCTTTTAATCTGTGATGTGTTGATGTATTTTAATGTTTACTGGAAGCCGCCCAGGGTGGCTGGGGAGACCCAGCCAGATGGGCGGGGTACAAATAATAAATTATTATTATTATTATTATTATTATTATTATTATTATTATTATTTCACGCAGATTTGTCTGTCTCATGTCACTAATCCTTGCAACAACCGTGTGAGGTTGCCCAGACCATACTGGGGGATACCATTTTGGTTGTTTGGGCTTGAGAGAAAGCGGCCTGCTGAAGGCCACTCAGTGGATTGAGTAGGATCCGAACCCAAGACCCCCTTGGCCGTATGAGGTCATAGATAAAAGTTTCACTTGGCTTTAATATGTTCCTACGTCTTTGTGCGTGGGGACAGAGAAAAGGCTCAAGGTTGTTCTTCGGCTGCATAAACATCTAAAGCACATGACACACCCACCCCAAGAATCCTGGGAATTGTAGTCTGTTAAGTGTGCAAAGAACTAGCTCTCTGTGAGAGGTAAATTGGAGTTCCCAGGATTCTTTGGGGGGAAGCAGCAAGCTTTAAATGTAAGCTGAAAGCACGGACTTTTATTTTGTGATGCCTTCCTCCTCTTGACAGCGATGCAGAAGCAAATGGAGCAGGACCGGAAGCGCTTTGGCCAAGCTGCCTGGGCCACGGCCTCCCCCAGGTTAGAAAACTTGAAGTACCTGTTGGCGAAGGAGACTCTCCAGCACATGAGGGCCAAAGAGCTGTGCCTGAACCACAAGAGAGCGGACATTCGGAAGCAGGTAAGGCCATTGCCCCACATTCTCCTCTTGTCTCGCTACAGGAGACTCCCAGATGCGGGAGTCTTGAAGGCGAACCCCGAGAATGGAGAGTGAGGAATGCAGCTAGGAAACAGCCTTAAGGCATCCCTTAAATGCTTAGATGTGTTCCTGCAATTGCAATCTGACGAGGCTAAACAAACCTCATACAGCCTCGGCTAATAATAATAATAATAATAATAATAATTTATACCCCGCCCATCTGGCTGGGTTTCCCCAGCCACTGTGGGCGGCTTCCAGCAGAATATTAAAGTACAGTGGTACCTCTGGTTAAGTACTTAATTCGTTCCAGAGGTCCGTTCTTAACCTGAAACTGTTCTTAACCTGAAGCACCACTTTAGCTAATGGGGCCTCCCGCTGCCGCTGCGCCGCCAGAGCACAATTTCTGTTCTTATCCTGAAGCAAAGTTCTTAACCTGAAGCATTATTTCTGGGGTAGCGGAGTTCTTAACCTGAAGCGTATGTAACCTGAAGCGTATGAAACCTGAGGTACCACTGTACAATGATTCATCAAATATTAAAAGCTTCCCTAAACAGGGCTGCCTTCAGATGTCTTCTAAAAGTCAGATAGTTGTTTATTTCTTTGACATCTGATGTGAGGGCATTCCACAGGGCAGGTGCCACTACCAAGAAGGCCCTCTCCCTGGTTCCCTGTAACTGAAGGAGCATCTCCACCCCCATCGTTCAGCCCGGACACTCCAAGGGCCTTCTGGCGGTTCCCCTCCTGCAAGAAGCGAAGCTACAGAGAACCAGGGAGAGGGCCTTCTTGGTAGTGGCACCTGCCCTGTGGAACGCCCTCCCATCAGATGTCAAGGAAATAAACAACTATCTGACTTTCAGAAGACATCTGAAGGCAGCCCTGTTCAGGGAAGCTTTTAAGGTTTGATGTTTTATCATGTTTTTAATATTCTGTTGGGAGCCGCCCAGAGTGGCTGAGGAAACCCAGCTAGATGGGCAGGGTATAAATAATTTATTATTATTATTATTATTATTATTATTATTATTATTATTATTAAACCTATGGCAGGCATAGGCAAATGTTTTGGGACTACAACTCCCATCATCCCTGACCACTGGTTCTGTTAGCTAGGGATGATGGGAGGTGTAGTCCCAAAACATCTGGAGGGCCGAGTTTGCCTATGCCTGACCTGCGGCAAGTGGCCTTAGCTGAGAAGCGAACAGACAGCTTAAAGGAAGCAGAGGGCAAAAAGGATGGTTTTGATACAGGTTTGCATTGTTTCATCATATATGACAGAAGATCAGGTCACCTGTTCCAGCCACCGTTATTATTTATGAAGGGAAAGAGAGTGAATATGTACAGGTTCTTAGTATGTTTCATTATTTACAGATGCCCTGGAAATGTGTGTTTTATTTTTACTTGCGTGTTCTACCACACACACACACACACACACACACACACACGGAAAATGCCCTCTGATGGGAGGGAAGCACGATGAGGGAAAAGGGCCGAGTGGCATCGTTTTGCTTCTAATAGTTTGTGGGCTTAATGACGCTTCCTGCAGATGGAGGCCCTCCACGAGCAAGAAAACGACATGACTCGAGTCGAGGAACTGGAAATAGAATATTATGAAACTCAGCTGGAGCTGTACGAGGTGCAGTTCGAGATCCTGAAGAATGAAGAAATGCTGCTTATTACACAGTTGGAGACTTTAAGGAGGCGGATGAAAGGTAAGCAAGCAATGAGCAACACGTGCCAGGGGCTGGGCGGCTGGTTTCTCTGCTCTCATGCAGTAGCCGGGGTGGCTGTTTGGAGCCTCCAGTTGGAGAGGAGCAACAGGGAAAAAAGGATGTGTTTTGTTTGCTTTGGGACTGGAAGGATCTGGTTGGGTAGTGTGGGGAGCAGAATGATGGGCCATTGGTTGGATCCAGCAGGCTACCTCTGACACTTGTCAGTTTTCCCACTCTACACACCGGCCTCCCAAGTTGTCAGCCTCCACAGTAAAGCAATGCTGGGGCATTGTTTTTACATCGCCACTCCAGGGGCAAGGCCAGAACAGTTAGTCACACAGAGACGCAGCGGGCAGCCTCCTTTCTGAGAACTGGTAATTATGCCATGGTGCTGGATTGAACGCGTTTACCTATGCCCCTTATGGAGGTTGGAAGAAGGAAAGTGCAGAGAGCAGGGCATCATGCAGAGATGCAGCAGACAGTCAACTTTTGGGAACTTGAAAAATATTATTTTCATGAGCTTATTTAATATAGGTGTGTGTACAGTCGTACCTTGGAAGTCGAAGAGCCTAGTTCTCAAACGTTTTGGCTCCCGAATGATCGAAACCCGCCCTGTGGAACGCCCTCCCTTCAGATGTCAAAGAGAACAACAACTACCAGACCTTTAGAAGACATCTGAAGGCAGCCCTGTTTAGGGAGGCTTTTAATGTTTTATAGATTATTGTATTTTAATGTTCTGTTGAAAGCCGCCCAGAGTGGCTGGGGAAACCCAGCCAGATGGGTGGGGTATAAATAATAAATTATTATTATTATTATTATTATTATTATTATTATTATTATTATTATTATATTCATATAAGTAAACGTATTCTCCTTCCTTTAGAGATCCAGGATGAAGTAGTTTATTATGACACATGTGAAAACCCTGATGAACTCGAAGCCACTGAGCAAGTCCTGGAAGAAACCCGTGTGCCTTCCTCTGAAATAGCTCAACTGAGGCAGAAGACCCAGCAGCTGGAGACAAAGCGTGGGATTATCTGCTCAAGGAGAGCCTACCTCAGAAACAAAAAGGCAAGTGGTCCAGAACAGTTCGGGTGCCCTATTATTATTTATTAAATTTGTATATCGCCTTATACCCGCATGTCTCAGGGCTGTTCACGGGATAAAATCACAATATAAAAACACAACATACATAAAATAAAAAGAAGAACCCAATTACCCCTCCCCCAAAATACCCACACATTTTAAAAGGGCACTGAATGTCAAGTCAACCAAAGGCCTGGTTGAAAAGGAACATTTTTGCCTGGTGCCTAAAGGTGAGAGCATTCCACAGACGGGGAGCCACTGCCGAGAAGGCCCGTTCTCGTGTTGCCACCCTCCAGACGTCTCGAGGAGAAGGTATACAAAGAAAGGTCTCAGAAGGTGATCTCAGGGTCCATATGGGAAGAGGCAGTCCTTGAGATATTGAGGTCCTGAGCCGTTTAAGGCTTTACTGGTCAAAACCAGCACTTTGAATTGGGCCCGGAAACTAATTGGTAGCCAGTGCAGTCGGACCAGGATCAGTGTAATATGCCGCTGGATTCTGCACTATTGATATTGGGGGGAGACACTTGTTCCAATAAACATGATACACACACACCATAGCTGTCAACTTTCAGATTTGAAAATAAGGGATGCCACGAGGGTGGTGCAATGGCACCATGTAACCTCGCCACCCTGCGCTTCAGAGGCTGCGTGCCAACGGGTGAGCGAAAGAGTGAGCGCATAGACGGCAGGCTGTCTGGCTGTCTGGTTGGGCATGAGGGTCTGGATGCACAAGGCATGCAAGCTCCGCCCCCAGTCGGTCTCAGACTCCTTATTGGCAGCCGAGCAACGCAGCTGAGGAGCCTCCCTGGCCGGCAGGGAGGGAGAGGAGCTGCTTCCTTTGAAATCTGGGAAATTTAAGGGATATCAACAATCCGGGATAGCAGTGGGAAGCGGCATTGGAATAAGGGAGTTTCCCACAAAAAAAGGGAGGGTTGACCGCTATGCACACACACACACATTGCGTTTTAAAATAAAATGGGGACCTCAGCCAGCACTTACAGCTGACAGGCATGCTTCTGCTTGGTTTCTTTCCCATTAGGATCAATGTGAAGAGAGCCGACACGCCCGGCTCCAGCAGGCTCAAGAGAGCTCACGGCATTTCCAGCAACATCACAGTGTCCAGATTGTGAGTAGCAAGGAATTGGGGGAGAAATCTTTAAGGCAGGGATGGGGAGTGTGCGGCCCCGCAAGCCAATGTTATTGGGTTCCAAGCCTCAGCCAGCATGGCCAATGGTGAGATGTGAAGTCGAGCAACATCTGGAGGGCCAGAGGCGCCTCACTCCTCCTTTACGGAATTACAGTCGTACCCTGGATCCCGAATGCCTTGGGAGTCGGTCGTTTTGGATCCCGGTCGCTGCAAACCGGGAAGTGAGTGTTCCGGTTTGCGAATGTTCTTCAGAACCCAAACGTCCAACGGGGGTTCCGTGGCTTCCGATTGGCTGCAGGAGTTTCCTTCAGCCAGTCAGAAGCCGCGCTTTGGTTTCCGAACTTTTTGGAAGTCGAACGGACTTCGGGAATGGATTCTGTTCGACTTCAAAGGTACTCTGGGCTGAGCTGTAGTTAGTGCTGCATCATGCAGCAATTCACAGGAATGCAGGGAAAGAAGTAACATTCGGTGTCCTGGGAACTTTATACCAAGTTTCTAGCAGCTGTGATTTGGAAGGTACACTTGGAAGCAGAATGGGCCGTGCTTGCTGGTAGCTCGGAAACCAGGGAGACGCTGTTGGGTGGGGATGCGGCTTGGACTAGATGACCCTTGGTGTCCCTTCCAACTCTATGATTCTGAGTCCTGTGTACATATCCCTCTGCCCTCGCTGCCCTGAGGATTGCAAAACCAGAATAAAGCATGCAAAATAGTTTTTAAAAGGGAATAAATGGTGGGGGGGGGGGGAATGAGATGGATGCAAACTTGCTCAACTTGCGTAATCTATTCGCGACTCAGAATCCTACTTTTGGGGGCTGTAGGATTTGGATGCCCTGTGCATATAACTTTACTGCACCATCTAGGGACGCGGGTGGCGCTGTGGTCTAAACCAGTGTTCCCCAACCTTGGGCCTCCAGCTGTTTTTGGACTACAACTCCCATCATCCCTCGCTAGCAAGACCAGTGGTCAGGGATGATGGGAGTTGTAGTCCGAAAACAGCCGGAGGCCCAAGGTTGGGGAACACTGGGACTCTAAACCACTGAGCCTCTTGGGCAGGCTTCCTCAAACTCAGCCCTCCAGACGTTTTAAGACTACAATTCCCATCATCCCTGACCACTGGGCCTGCTAGCTAGGGATCATGGGAGTTGTAGGCCAAAAACAGCTGGAGGGCCGAGTTTGAGGAAGCCTGCTCTTGGGCTTGCTGATCGGCAGGTCGGCAATGAATCCCCGCGATGGGGTGAGCTCCCGTTGCTCTGTCCCAGCTTCTGCCAACCTAGCAGTTTGAAAGCATACCAGTGCAAGTAGATAAATAGATACACTGTGGCGGGAAGGTAAATGGCGTTTCCATGTGCTCTGACACTTGTCAGTTTCCTGTTGCACCAGAAGTGGTTTAGTCATGCTGGCCACATGACCTGGAAAGCTGACTGTGGACCAACACCGGCTCCCTTGGCCTGAAAGCGAGATGAGCGCCACAACCTCATTTGACTGGACTCAACCACCCAGGGGTCCTTTACCTTTTTCACTGCACCATCTTCTGTATATTTACCCCAGTCATCGTAGCAGACCTCTATATGCGGGTGTTAACTTTTTCCCGGTGTTCAAATGCAGAAAAGAGATAAAAGGAAAGAGGACGAGAAGAAGAAGAAAGCGTGGATAAAGCAGGAGCGAGAGAAAACCCTGGAGAGGCTCAAGACGTTCAAAGAGGTGAGTCTCAAGTCAAGCTCCCAGCGATCTTCCTGGAGAAATCTTCCTTCTGGAGAAAAGACATTGCTGAGCTTGTTTCTTCATTCCCTTGCGGTGGCAGGAAACGACAAAGACAACTTCTGTTTTAGAAATTGCTCTAGTAAATTGGTTTGGCGTGGTTGTTGTTTTACATAGGCAGGTTTATGCGGTGAAGGACTCCACCCTCTTGCTTTGAAGTGATTTTAATATTGTATTTTTAAATGGCTCAATAACTCACCTTGGACGTTGCGACGAAGGCTGGGTAAGAAATCACAACCACAGATATAATCATAATGCCTTCCTTTCGAAGTAGCAAAGGAAAGCACATTGAAGTGCACTGATGGAAATGACATGTTTATTGTATTTATGGCCTGCCTTTCCTCCAGGGCATGGCTCTCCCCCTACCCATTTTAATCTCAAAACAACTTCAGTCGGTAGAGCAGGAGACTCTTAATCTCAAGGCCGTGGGTTCGAGCCCCATGTTGGGCAAAAGATTCCTGCATTGCAGTGGGTTGGATTGGATGAGTCTACAAAAAAAAACCTGTGACGTTGGTTCGGCTAAAGGCTGGCAACTGCCCCAAAGCCAGCCGGTTAAGGATCATGCCTGAGTGGGGATGTAAACCCTGGTTTCCCAGGTCTTAGTTCGACACTCCAACCACCCACTGGCTCTCCGGCAGTTGCATTCCACCCTTTTCTGAAACGTGACAGCTTTGTTGTCGTTCCCCTTGCAGAAATGCCCGGCGCAGTTTGTGCTGAAGACTTCCCGGTCGCAGCCGTTGAACGCCAAACAGCCCCAGGCCGCCTCCTGCCGGACTCCGGCCAGTGCCCCTAAGCCACACTCGGCGAGCAAGACGCCCTCTGCCAAGACCTCCCGGCCGGCACAAGCCAAAGGCTTCAAAGCGCTGCGGCCGAAGCCCTCGAAGGATATCCCCGTCCAGATTTTTGCCCCTCCGCCACCCGGCCCTGAGCAGCAAGGGAAGAGCAATGGGGGGCCACCACTGTTGCCTCCCCCGCCGCCTCCCCCACCACCACCGCCGCTTCCCCCACCATCAAACAACCAGCCTCTTTGCTTAAGGACAGGAGCGCGGATCGGTGAGAAGCCTCTGCCCCTCTTGTGCAAAGACCCTCCTGGGAGAAGTGGCTCCCCAGAGAAAGCGGACGGGACATCCAGGCGCACGGCAAATGATTATGCAGGTAAAGGCGGGGGCTGTTCTTTCCTCTTCCTGTGCATTGCTGATGTGTGCTGCATCGCACCATCATGCAGGCTGACCCTGCATGGATGCAAAGCTTTGTAGCTTCCCAGAGCAGCCTTTGGCTCACCAATAATAATAATAATAATAATAATAATTTATTATTTATACCCCGCCCATCTGGCTGGGCTTCCCCAGCCACTCTGGGCGGCTTCCAACAAAATATTAAAATACAATAATCCATCAAACATTAAAAGATTCCCTAAACAGGGCTGCCTTCAGATGTCTTCTAAAAGTCTGGTAGTTGTTCTCTTTGACATCTGGTGGGAGGGTGTTCCACAGGGCGGGCGCCACTACCGAGAAGGCCCTCTGCCTGGTTCCCTGTAACTTGGCTTCTCGCCGTGAGGGAACCGCCAGAAGGAACCTCAGTGGCTGAACGATGGGGGTGGAGACGCTCCTTCAGGTATACTGGACTGAGGACGTTTAGGGCTTTAAAGGTCAGCACCAACACTTTGAATTGTGCTCGGAAATGTACTGGGAGCCAATGTAGGTCTTTCAAGACCGGTGTTATGTGGTCTCGGCGGCCACTCCCAGTCACCAGTCTAGCTGCCGCATTCTGGATTAGTTGCAGTTTCCGGGTCACCTTCAAAGGTAGCCCCACGTAGAGCGCATTGCAGTAATCCAAGCGGGAGATAACCAGAGCATGCACCACTCTGGCGAGACAGTCTGCAGGCAGGTAGGGTCTCAGCCTGTGTACCAGATAGAGCTGATAAACAGCTGCCCTGGACACAGAATTAACCTGCGCCTCCATGGACAGCTGTGAGTCCAAAATGACTCCCAGGCTGCGCACCTGGTCCTTCAGGGGCACAGTTAGCCCATTGAGGACCAGGGAATCCCCCACCCCAGCCCACCCCCTATCCCCCCAAAACAGTACTTCTGTCTTATCAGGATTCAACCTCAATGTTCCTGGCTGATCGCGGGACCTTTGATCTGATCCAGGAAGGCACTTCTTAATATTGCAGACTGGAGCCATCCTGGTTGGCGTCCTGCAGGCATCTGGTTGGCCCTTGTGGGAGGAGGATGCTGAACTATATACAGGTGAAACTCGAAAAATTGGAATATTGTGGAAAAGTCCATTTATGTAAGCAATTGTTTTCATTAGCTACTGGAGTTTAATATATGAGATAGACTCATGACATGCCAAGCGAGATATGTCTAGCCTTTAGTTGTTATAATTGTGATGATTATGGTGTGCAGCTGATGAGCACCCCAAAGTTGAAATTGTTACTTTGGGGTTCTCATCAGCTGTACGCCATAATCATCACAATTATAACAAATAAAGGCTTGACATATCTTGCTTGGCATGTCATGAGTCTATCTCATATATTCGTTTTACCTTTTAAGTTGAATTACTGAAAGAAATGAACCTTTCCACGATATTCTAATTTTTTGAGTTTCACCTGTAGGCTTTTCTTCTGACCCAGAGGGGCTCTCCTTGCCTTCTTAATCCAGCAACCGGCATTTCCACATTTAGAAACTTCACTGCCACCATGAATTTCAAAAGTAACTTCCCCCCCACTCCCTGCTGCCATAGTGCAGGGACCGGTCCTCAAACATGTGAGTTGAAATCAGATGGAAGAAGCAGGCAGTCCGCAGCTAAATCTGTAGGTGGCCCATATGGCGACTTAACAAATGAGCTCTAAAACAATGTGCTTTTTAAACGTGTCGATCGTTATTGCTAAGTTAGCTCAGATCCCTTCCCCTCTTGTTTTTGTAAATGATTTTTCTACCTCTCTTGCTTGGTTGCGGTGGTTTTTAATTAAACCTGAAAAGCTTAGATCTTAAGGGTAGCTTTGTGGTGTGTAAGGGGGCGCATGGGAACAGAAGCCTGCAGAAAAGGAACTTTGTGGGTGGATGAGGGTTGGCTTCTCATTTGGGAGATGGAGCCGTAGGTCCCGTGGGAGGTTGCCTGCTTTGTACAGGGAAGATTCCAGGTTCAGTTTCCAGGGGGCAAGGAATCGGGCGGTGGCAATATACCAAGTTTGCATGTAACACTGGTTTGTCTCCAGTGCTGGTCCTACTTGGAGGAGATCCATTAAATGAACGTGATTAACTTCTGTCTGTTAACTCCAGTCGGTCACCTCTGAGGAGGACTTCATTGTATACAACGCACTAACCAGGCATGTCCAAAGTCCATTTCGGGGGCTAATCCAGCCCGCCGGTCGGTTTAATCCAGCCCCTGCGGCAGTTTATTTCCTGGAGTAAAATCCTAAAAAAAACCAACCACCTCAACAACTTCAATTCTAAGAAAAGCTCAACAACTTTGGTTGGCCCTTTGGTCAGCCCTCACGGCCCTTCACTTCATCAAATCTGGCCCTCTTTGAAAAAAGTTTGGACACCACTGCGTGACAGCCAAACTGTGGCTTAGTGTGAAAGCATGCAGGTTTCCAAAGAGGAGAGTGTGGCTGTTTTGCTCTTGCCTTCAGTCTTTCCTTGCCGCTGCACTCCTGAGAGCTGAGCCATGGTTTACGCCTTAAAGCCATGGTTTGTCATGCTCCAGAGTTGGACTAGATGACCGCTGGGGTCCCGTCCAATTTTACCAGTCTTATGTTTAAGTGGGGCACATTGCTAAGAAAGGGTTGATCTTCAGCGTGCTCTCTTACCATTTTAAAGGTGAAGAGTGGGGCAGCAGAGTTTAGCCAGGGGAACCCAGAAGTGGTTTCCAGATGTAATATGCTGCCCCATTTGTTCATTCATAAGTAAGCCTGCAATTTACGTACATTTAACTTTTGCACATTCAGTCTTATGTGCTTGGCAAAAAAAAAAAAAAGGTTAAAAATTAAAAGGGATGGGGGGAAGGAATCCAGGAAAAAAGGCTTTGAAAATCCCACTGTGTGTCTGGAGAAACCAGATTCCTTGCCCTCCTCTCCCCTCTTCTTTCTCCCCTGCCCCCAAATCCTTGCAGCTGAGGGTCTTTTTTATATATAATAATTTTTATTAGTTTTCAATTCCAATAATAGCCTCATTATAAACAATGCCAAATTAAAATGTGATTACTAATACCAATCATTCAGATACTGAATTATATAATTAAGGTGGCTCCCCCCCCCCCCACTAGAATTGATGGTTTGATGGTTTACTTTATTTCTGCGTTCCAAAATCTTATAAATTTCAATTACACTCCGGTCAAAATAACAATCCTTTATACAACAACTGCAATATTAACAACTTCCATTCGTATTGACACATTAAATGATTTATAAAATTACAGGTGAGGCACTCAAACTATATCCTTGCTTTTCCTGTGTGTGGCAATTACCGGTACTCTGTCCGGGATGTTTCTTCCTGTCCTTGTTGTCTATCTTTTCCCGGTTGTTGCTGTTCTCCGTCATGCCTTGGTTGGAGCTAATATCGTATTGTTGTTTCAGAAATCCTCCATTCCTCCATCCTGTGCTTCGTTGTTTTGCAACTTTAACAGCAGCTGCAAAAATCACACTGTCCCAATAAATAACCTGTTCTCGCCATTTTCCCTCTCGGCCCAGGAAGGAGAGTGATCTGTCGAACTGCAGCTGAGGGTCTTAATTTTGTTTTCTCTCCTGCCACAGGATCCATGGATGAGGTTTTGGCGTCGCTGAAGCGCGGCGAAATCCTTCTCCGCAAAGTGGAGCCGCCCCGCCAGGTGCCGTCTTCCATCTCCTCCCTCAACGACAGCATCCTCGCGGCCATACGGCAGGGAGTTAAGTTGAGGAAAGTGACGCAGGAGCCCAAGCTGGACACGGAGAAAGGGCACTCCGGCAACGAACTGGAGAGGAGCATAAAGGCAGCCATGCAAAGGATCAAGAAAGTGTCTGCCGATTCGGAAGATGACGAAAACGACCACAACAGCGGCGAATGGAATAGTTAACAGGAGCGGGCTTTCGAACTGCGTTCTGGGGTTCCTCGGAAGGTTACTGAGGGTTCCCCTTAGAGAAGAAGGTAACTACTGGGCGAACAAGCTCAGTTCACGTAGCGCAATAATGAGGTCCACCTGATCTGGCCTGGGTCCTGCATTGACGCCCCGGAACTTGTCCCAGAATCCCTTGCAAGTCCACTGGAGTTCTGGGCCGGATAAGTTCATGTAGAAATGTGTTCAGTGCGTCCCACACACCCCTGGATTTAGGAAGTTTGAAAAACCATCATGTTCGACTCTATTCAGGTCAAACAGTTTACTGACATGGGACATTATGCTTTTATTGAATTTTGCACATTTTAAAGGAAGTGTATTGGCTTCTTTTGAGGAAACGGAGGACTCTGTGTTTCCGGTGATTTGCCTACCAAAAAATAATGCTTCAGAACTGTTTGTCTGTTTGTTTGTTTTTAAAGAAATCTGCCCCCTTGTTTTTGTTCCAAAGTCATTTTTGTTGTTGTTGCTGTACTGAAATCAGCAAAACTTTTATCAAACCCATTTCTGTAAGTTTGCCAGAAATCATCCAGTTAGACAATCCAATTCTCAGAATAATAATAATCAGGATTGCAGCAGTGAAATAGCCACACTGTGAGGATTGGCTGCGTTTGTGGGGAGCCAATAAGGGCTCCTGTTGAAATTCTGATAGTGTAGAATAATTATTTTTGTGTGTGTGAAAATCACAACGGTTTCTTTGACTTAATGGTGACACACACATAAAATATTGGTTTGAGTATTGTTTGCTAAAAAGGGTATTTCATGCAGTATTTAGTAGAACTAACTTGGACAAAGCGCTGCTAATGTTTGTGAAGTTTTATGCAAAGGTTCCTTTTAAAGAGTGCCATCATCAGTTAACTAGGAGAGAAATACCCATCAGTTTGGCACGTTTTATTGGAACAGTGCATGCTGCCTTATACACTCCCGGGATAGCTCAGTTGGTAGAGCAGGAGGCTCTTTAAATCACAGGGTTGTAGGTTCTAGCTCCACATTGGGCAAAAGATTCCTGCATCGCAGGGGGTTGGACTAGATGACCCTCGTGGTCCCAACTGTACAATTCTATGATTCTATACAGAATCAGGCCATTGGCCCCTCTTAACTCCATACTGTCTACACTGACTGGTAGCATCTCCCTAGGATTCCAGGCAGGAGCATTTCCCAGTCTACCCTGGAGATGTTGAGAACCCAACCTGCATGCTCAGAGAAGGAAGGGCTAGGTAGATAACATTTCTGCTCCCCCAATACTACGAACTTTAAACCAGCACGGGTTGATGGGTGGGTGGGGTTTCAGTTTAAGGACAGCCTTCCAGGGAACTATGGTGAGCCTAGGCCAGGGATAGGCAAACTCTGCCCCTCCAGATGTTTTGGGACTACAACTCCCATCATCCCTAGCTAACAGGACCAGTGGTGATGGGAGTTGTAGTCCCAAAACATCTGGAGGGCCGAGTTTGCCTGGCCTAGGCTACTGCCTCCTCTGTTGCCGTGGCAACTTTGTGATGTAGGAGGCAAAGATGCTGCGCCTGTAGAAGGAGATGAAATCTGGACCGCAATGTATTTGGGGTTGCTGTGGGCAGGCTCCCTCCGCCGCTTATCAACCTACCAAACTCTGCCATCACTCCAGGGACCTTGCCCTAGGGGGGGAGTTATTCATGCATCATTGAAGGTTCCTTACCCATTTTTGAATTTGGTTTTGGTTCCAGTGCTCCTCCTACAGGAGAGGGTGAGGCTTTGCGCAGCAAACCATGAGGACAGCCGGGCACCCATTGGTGTCATGTGTTTTATTGCACTTTCCAGTTACAAGTGTTATTTCGGTTACCGTCATAATGTCATACCAAAATGGGTTAAGATGACAAATAACTTGCCCACAGCCATTGTTTTCAGTGCTGGGTAGAGATCTGAACTGGAGATTTCCAAATTAACTTCAGCTTAGAACGAAGTGGGCTTTGTATAACTACAAATAAAGCATGTTGCCATATTTCACACTTCTGTATAAGCTCTCCAACAAAGTATTCTGGCCGTATCTAGTGTGCCAAACAAGGGAGAAATCTGGTTGATTTTGCTATTAAAAAACAACCCACCCACCCCCCTCACACACATATTCCTCATTTTTCTGTTCAGTGTTCCAAACTCCCCACACCCAGGTTTTTCTCTTGTATCTCTGCCAGTTTCCCATCTGCTTGAAGTTTTCAATTTTAGTGGTCACCAGAAGGCTTAAAACATACCGGGTAGAAGTCAATGAAGCTTTACTCAAAGTAGACCCAATGGAATTAAGAGACCTGACTCATTGGGTCTTGGCAGAGTAAAACTTAGTTGAATACCACCCCTATTATCTGCCCCCTTTCTAATCAACAGTGTTTTTTTAATGTAATCTAACCCACTTGTTAAAATATGCCAAGATTTAAGCTGTATTTTGTTAATATCCTGGATTGTTTTCACCACTTTATACCACTATATCTTATAATGTGTAAAGTCATCAGCATCTTCTCTTCTGCCTTTCCATCATCTTATCACAGGTTAGGGATAAATGGGAGTCCTGCTCCAAAAAAAACCATCTGGAGGGCTGCAGGTTCCCCATCCTTGGCATAGCTAGTGACAGATGAGCGATAGGGAACCTGCAGCTCTCCAGATGTTCTTGAACTCACATTTCCCCCCAGCTAGCATGGTCAGTGGTTCAGGGACGAAGAGAGTTGCAACATCTGCAGGGCTATCGCTCCCATCCCTGACCCTTGGCCATGCTGGTTGAGATGGACAGGTTTTGAGTCCCCCCAAACAGCTGTAGGGCCACAGGTGCCCTACCTCTACAGCAGTGGTTCTCCACCTTGGGTCCCCAGATTTGTTTTTGGCCTACAACTCCCATCAACCCTAGCTAGCAAGACTAGCATAGCTGTCAACTTTCGGATTTGAAAATAAGGGATGCCGCGAGGGCGGTGCAATGGCACCAAGTAGCCTCGCCACCCTGCGCTCCAACGGGTGAGCGAAAGAGCGAGCGCGTAGACGGCAAGCAGGCTGTCTGTCTGGTTGGGCGTGAGGGTCTGGCTGCACAAGGCATGCAAGCTCCGCCCCCAGTCGGTCTCAGACTCCTTATTGGCAGCTGAGCAACGCAGCTGAGGAGCAGGGAGGGAGAGGAGCTGCTTCCTTTGAAATCCGGAAAATTTAAGGGATATCAACAATCCGGGATAGTAGCGGGAAACGGCATTGGAATAAGGGAGTTTCCCGCCAAAAAAAGGGAGGGTTGACAGCAATGAGACTAGTGGTCAGGGATGATGGGAGTTGTAGTCCAACAACATCTGGGGACCCAAGGTTGAGAAAGGCTGCTCTACAGTATGCAATGCATCCTTCTCAAGGATCTCAAATGGCCTCTTAATGAGTGTGTGTGTGTGATTAAGTAATATTGGCCATTGAACCTGAAAGGGAGGGGGATATTCTTCCATTTCTTTCTAGAAGGCATTGTAAACATTTCTCCCATTCAAGAGCATAATACTGAATAACCCGCCTTTCGGAACTTAACATGGTATTTAGGTGAGCACTTTATATTTTAAAAATCCCAAATGTGGACACATCCCTATTCATTTGATGTTTTGTCTTACATTCTCCATAATAAAGTGTTCTTTCGGAGGATGCTGGCGAAACCTTGGTCTCTGCCTCCTTTCTCTGCCATCCTCAGTTGTGTTCTGCTTCAAGGCTGCTGCCAAGCGAGAGCTGGAGGAAGGAGGAATCTACCTTCTGCTTCTCAGCCAGAGACGACCAAACACCTTCCCAGAACAGAGACAAGAGCCGCTGGAGTTTGGCTGCATTTGCAATTTGAGGGGGGAATTCAGCCACTGAATTGACAATGGACACAGCTGGGGGACAGCCTTGGCTTACAGTTCTGCTTTATCGCTTGCTTGTTAGCTTCACGGGCAAGAGCCATGTAGGTTTTTGGCATGTGCATTTGCCTCTCTGAAACATAAGACGGCCTGCCTTTATTTTAAAGCTGTTTTTCAAACATCTGGTATTTAAGTCACGGAAAACAGAAAGCAACAATTCCACCGAAGCTGGGATGGGAAGAGGGGGGGCGGGGAGTGATCACAAAAAAGCAGTAGTGGATAGAACTAGCAATTTAACTCCAGCTGAACGTTTCAAAATAGTGTGAGCTTTGCCAGCTGGGAGAGGAGAAAAGTGGAATCTGCAATGAAATAGTGTGAGGTTTGGGACTGGCTGCTAGCCCTGAACTTAAGGCACGTTGAAGAAGAAGAAGAAGAAGAGGAGGAGTTTGGATTTGATATCCCGCTTTATCACTACCCGAAGAGGTCTCAAAGCGGCTAACATTCTCCTTTCCCTTCCTCCCCCACAACAAACACTCTGTGAGGTGAGTGAGGCTGAGAGACTTCAGAGAAGTGTGACTAGCCCAAGATCACCCAGCAGCTGCATGAGGAGCGGAGACGCGAACCCGGTTCACCAGATTACGAGTCCACAGCTCTTAACCACTACACCACAAAAGCTATACAGCTTTTGTCTGGGTGTGGGTGTGGGTGTGTGTCAAGAAGGGAAGAAAGGTAAAATGACTCACTTTTTCCTTCTTCCTAGAACATCACTGTAGAGCAGAGGCGCTGAGTTCCTCCCAACATTGGGGCTCGTCACGTGAATCGGGAGGAGGCCGTGGTGCCCGCCAAAGTCCACTGCCACCACGGGGAGGCCCGGCGGTGTCCACCATCACTACAGGGAAGCCCAGCGAGGCCCAGCCCCTCAAGTTGGGGGGGGTCTCAGCCCCATCCCCACATACAGCAGCATTGGTGCCTATGCAGAGAGATACCTAACGTCATAGCCCACATCTCCCCAACCCTAATAATCTCATTTCCCAAGAGACTGAGTTTTTTAAAAAAAATCTATTATATACTGTCATAGCCCTTGTACACATAAAAGCCACTCCCTTAATTTTGGGCGTCCCTGTTTGCTTCCAACCTCATGACTGATGACAGATATATTCTTCCGTTCTGGAGACACAAAAGTTTCTCCGTTGTGAAGGGCTTGCCTGAAACCGTCTCTGCTTGTTCCACAGGTGACCTTGAACCAACTGGGAAGTTCCTAACCCATGGCCATTAGCTGAAACAAGCTCACTTATCTTCATACACGCAGGCTTCCTGTTCACTTCCTTCACAGAACTGGTCCCTCCTTTGAAGTGAATGGGGAAAGTCTTGTGAAGAAGAACTCTGAGCGTGTACAGCAGGGGCGTGGAAGCTCACACCCAGGGGCAGAATGTGGCCCTCTATGACTTATCTGGCTCTCAAGAATCTCCCCTCAGTGACCCTGCTCCTTCAGCTTTTGCCTGTCTCAAATGTGTCCCTGAGTCAGGGCATTTTGTCAGCCGGAACTCGCCGGAACTCTGTTCCGGCACCCATCAGGTGGGTGCCATTGCCATTATAACAGAACAAGGGAGGCATTTGAAGTTCTGGCACTTATTTTTTTTAGAAAAATAGCACTGCCCTGAGTGTATGTTGAAACTAGCCTCCTTTATAAAGGTAACATCCACATTTGTTTCCCTGCCCCTGCCCACCATTCATTTGTGGCCCCCAGAAGGGAATGCGGCCCTTGAGGCTGGGGGGGGAAATCCCCACTTCTGATCTCGTTCCTTGTACCTACAAATTTGTGGCTCCTGCCTTCCATGATTTCTCCTTTCCTCTGGTAGAGTTTACGAACAAAAGCAAATTAAATAAAACAAAGACAGAGTGCCTAATATAATTTCCTAGAAGAACAGCAGCGAAGATTAATAATGCTGAATTTATAGAAGCTGGGAGATTAAAATAGAACCAGGCAGCATATTAAAATTCAGTGCTAGAAAAAGGAGTTGGTAAGGCCACCTCTGGCTTAGGAACATAGAAAGCGACATTATATACACTCAGTCTGAGTGTATATCTGGCCCATCTAGCTCAGTATTGTCTACACTGACTGGCAGCAGCTCTTCAGAGTTTTGGACAAGAGTCTCCTAGCCCTGCCTGGATTGAACCTGAAACATTACACATGCAAAACACTGAACTATGGCTCTTCTCCATAGGAAGTACTTTTTATTCGGCTTTTTCCTCTTTAGATCTCCATTGAAAGAGCAACAGCACCTGTCATAATAATATATTTCTAAAAAGTAGGGGAGGGTATTATCGTTTTGTAGAAATGCATAATTGAGATGGAGCACACAGGGCAAGCTGATGCATTTCCTACCCCTGGAACCCCCTAGTACGAAATTAATAGCAGACGAGATAACCAACAGAGCAAAGATGTAAAAAAGGAGAATTACTTGGGAGTTGTGGATGAACAGGTGCTTATTTTGTTCCACACCATTAGAGAAAGTGCAGCACGTTCCAACTCTCAGTCTCACCAGTTCCCTGTGCAAACATCTATCGCAGACAAGCTGAAAGTTATAATTAGATAAATGGTGATGATACAAATGCTGGGTCCCAGATCGATGCTATTTAAGGACACACACAAAGAGGTTGGTGTGCCAGCCTGAGATCATCCCTGCTTTTGCTTTATTTCGTGCTTTTCTGCCTTGCTTTTTCCATCCCTGGAATTGGGCTCCCAAAGCAGCTTGCAGAGAAGAGTTCAACTAAGTACAATTCAAGCGGCAATAACGAAAATTAAAAAGTTGAAAGGGAAGAGTTCAAATTAAAAAGTAAAACAGGAAAAGCAGATGAAACCGCAAGCAAAACATTACAGCTGTGCTGTATCTCAAATAAAACCCTACAGCAGAGAGGTTCACTCCAATTTAAGCAATTCCTTCCATTGCATACATGGAGCTCTGTGAGCTGCAAAGACACTTCAGTGGAGAATCCTTGCACATGCAATGGAATATGCTTTCAAAAAAGTCTAGGTTCAAATTCTCCCCTGAGGTATATACTCGAGCCCTTTCATGATAGATACAACTAATCAGATTTACTCCAGATTTACACTGGCATTTCCCATATAAAGTTTGGGTTAAGATTTGCTTATTTGCCCAGGCTTTTCATTTTTCCCTAAGTTAATTTCTGCTGCGTTGTTTTTATAGTTGCTTTGGTTCATTTGACGATACGTTGTTGTTTATATGATCATTTGATTGGTTGTTTTTATGTGTTGTATCTGAATTGATGAAAGGTGGACTATAAAAGCTTTAATTCGATCATAAATAAAGCATGGGGAACAAACATGTATTTCTAAGCACTTATTTACTGTTAAATTTGTATCCTGCCCTTCCTCGCAAAGGAGGGCAAACAATGAGTAATAAAACAATAAAAACATATTATAAAACAATTCTAATACAGATGCAGATCTCAATTTAAAAGGCTTTTTAGAAGAGGAAGATTTCCAGTAGGCACCAAAAAGACAGCAGAGATGGTGCCTCTCTAATATCCAGGGGAATATTTTTCATGCCTAATACTCATTGAGGGAATTCCAGAGGGTGGGCACCACCACACTTAGGGGACGATTCCCGCATTGTGCTGGACAGACCTCCTGGTAAGATCAGTGGTGGCTGGTGCTCATTGATTTGGTAGGGTGGAAGGCCTGGAGACCAGCAGCAGGTGGCGCCAGAGCCAACCAATCCTAGTTTTGCTTCCATCCCTGCTGTAACACTGAGACTGAGGATGAGGAAGAAGCTGACAGCCAAGGCCACCTCCTGGACTGGTATGAAGAGAAGCAGGGGGGGGGGGCTGGCTGAGAGCAGACTGAGGATGGTTGGGTAGTGGCTCACTTGCCAGTCGCCACTGGAAAAGATGGTACCTGCAGGAGGTCCTCACCTGCAGAATGCAGTGATCAATTGGCTATATAAGGGATCAGGCAACCTGGTCCCAAACTGTATGGAAGACATGTGCTTAGGGCAGCCTTTGCAAGTCTGGTACCCCTCCAGATGTTTTGGACTACAACTCCCATCAGCTCCAATCAGCACAGCTGGAGGGCACAAGGTTGAGAAAGGGAATTCTGAGAGATCAGAGCTCCCTGGTAGACACCCACTATACCTTTAGGAATGACTGACCTTTGTCACTGCTGGAAAACACTGGCGCAACAGGGGCCACGTAAAATGTTGAAACAGCAGTTTAGAAAGCCACCAGGGGGCTGAGCCCTTCTATATTTGGGGGGCCGGGGCCATGCCCCCCAATACCCAAAAAGTGTGGGGCAGAGCCGACCACACCGCTGCTCCGGTGGCCGGTTCCTGCTCCTGCTCCTCCTGCCACAGAGGAGGGTTGAAGTAGCCTCACGTTGGTGGCAGCGCCAAGAGGAGGAGGTGGTGGGTGTGCCAGCCATCAAAACCGCACAACCGCTGCATTTGGCTCCGCCCCGGCTCCTCTTGACCTCAGGACATTGCAACCTCACACATGCAATGTTGCCCCCCCCAAAAAAATCATCCTTGCAAGTTGGCGCCTCTGCAAGCCACTATGTATAAAAGTAGTGTTATCAATTTGCCCACATACAATTAAAAATGGGGAATTACGTCTGTCTTAAATTACAAAGAATGCAAATGCACTTTACGAACCCAAGTGCTATGCAAATTATAGCAAGGCTGGCAAGCAGATGGAGCTAATGTGATTTTCTTACACGGATCACTCGTTCCATCCTTGCCACCCACCCTGCCTGTTTCCCTCCACTCTCTGTTTTACACGGTAAACTCCTTGGGGGCCTGGAGACCTGCTCCTCTTATTAAACAATCAGCAGCAATAATCCACACTCAGACAACGCGTTCAAGCTGATCGGACAAACGGCGGGCACATTGCCCCGACCCCAGGGTGAGGATTCAGGAGGAGAGTCCAATTTGCACATCTGCAAAAGAAAACCCCACATCAACTCTCTCTCTCTTTAACCAACAAGTCAGGAAATGGTACATCTCCACTCCAAAGTAGGAGAAAGAGATTTTGAATGTGTCAAGCTGGGAGACCTTTCCTGCTTTTGCCTACAAAGCTGCAGCTGCAGCTTTCTTCCAATCAATATTATTAAAGAATGAGTCATTGGAATCCTCCTCCTCCCGGATCTCCGTCTCCATCCCCAGTGCCCTAGAGCTGCAGAGGTGGCGACAGCAATTACACGCCACCCTCTGCTCTTCTCACCTAGCGGAAACTTTCGCTGCCTCTCTCCTGACAAGCCAATTAAAATTAGCATCTGAGGTGAACTAGAGGTGCGGGGTGGGGTGGGCAGAGAGGCATTTCCCACAGAGCCAAAAATTGACCTAGAGATCCTGAGCCTCGGAGCAGCCCAAGGATTGCTTTTAACATGCTGGGATGCACACTTACGTGGGTTCGTGTCGCAGCAGGAAAACGGAACACAACACGGACTATAGCCACTTCTTTTTAATATTCGCTATTTATTGGCCACTGTGGATGTTCGCAGAGGGGTTTTACCAGTAAGAGAAATAGCGCAGCTGGCTCCCAGGCCTGTTGACTCAGGGACAAGTCCAACAACAACAACAACAACAATTTATTATTTATACCCCACCCATCTGGCTAGGTTTCCCCAGCCACTCTGGGCGGCTTCCAACAAAAGATTAAAAATACATTAAAACATCAGTCATTAAAAACTTCCCTAAACAAGGCTGCCTTCAGACGTCTTCTAAATGTCAGATAGTTATTTATTTAGTTGATATCTGATGGGAGGGCGTTCTACAGGATGGGTGCCACTACCGATAAGGCCCTCTGCCTGGTGCCCTGTAACCTCGCTTCTCGCAGGGAGGGAACCGCCAGAAGGCCCTCGGAGCTGGACCTCTGTGTCCGGGCTGAACGATGGGGGTGGAGACGCTCCTTCAGGTATACTGGGCCGAGGCCGTTTAGGGCTTTAAAGGTCAGCACCAACACTTTGATTTGTGCTTGGAAATGTACTGGGAGCCGATGTAGGTCTTTCAAGACCAGTGTTATGTGGTCTCAGTGGCTGCTTCCAGTCACCAGTCTTGCTGCCGCATTCTTGATTAGTTGGAAACTACAATGCTCAGTGGGGCTGCTCATCAATGTGACATCCTGTTTTATTGCTTTAACAGTCACAGCTTACTCAAGAGAGTCTTTAGAACTGCCATTAGTTAAGGGTGCTGATCTCACGTGGGTACATTTCCCAGTAGCCTTAACAAGCTGCAGTTCCTATGCTCCTCCACGACTCTGAAATGCTTTAAAGGTCTGGTGTGGATGGTGACCTATGATCAGCCCCAGCCAGCATAGACGAGGGTCAGGGATGATGGGAGTTGTAGTCTAACAATATCTGGAAGGTCAAAGGTTCCCCACCCCTGGCACATGGAATTGCAACGTTCCCCACAGCGGTGCATAGACCACTTCAGTAAACTAAGCGGGTTGATCAATTGAAATCATAGAATCATAGAATCATAGAATCATAGAATCATAGAGTTGGAAGAGACCACAAGGGCCATCCAGTCCAACCCCCTGCCAAGCAGGAAACACCATCAAAGCATTCCTGACAGGTGGCTGTCAAGCCTCTGCTTAAAGACCTCCAAAGAAGGAGACTCCACCACACTCCTTGGCAGCAAATTCCACTGTCGAACAGCTCTTACTGTCAGGAAGTTCTTCCTAATGTTTAGGTGGAATCTTCTTTCTTGTAGTTTGAATCCATTGCTCCGTGTCCGCTTCTCTGGAGCAGCAGAAAACAACCTTTCTCCCTCCTCTATATGACATCCTTTTATATATTTGAACATGGCTATCATATCACCCCTTAACCTTCTCTTCTCCAGGCTAAACATACCCAGCTCCCTAAGCCGTTCCTCATAAGGCATCGTTTCCAGGCCTTTGACCATTTTGGTTGCCCTCCTCTGGACACGTTCCAGCTTGTCAATATCCTTCTTGAACTGTGGTGCCCAGAACTGGACACAGTATTCCAGGTGAGGTCTGACCAGAGCGGAATACAGTGGTACTATTACTTCCCTTGATCTAGATGCTATACTCCTATTGATGCAGCCCAGAATTGCATTGGCTTTTTTAGCTGCTGCATCACACTGTTGACTCATGTCAAGTTTGTGGTCTACCAAGACTCCTAGATCCTTTTCACTTGTACTGCTCTCAAGCCAGGTATCACCCATCCTGTATTTGTGCCTTTCATTTTTTTTGCCTAAGTGTAATACTTTACATTTCTCACTGTTAAAATTCATTTTGTTTGTTTTGGCCCAATTCTCTAATCTGTTAAGGTCATTTTGAAGTGTGATCCTGTCCTCTGGGGTATTTAGCCACCCCTCCCAATTTGGTGTCATCTGCAAACTTGATCAGGATGCCCTCAAGACCATCATCCAAGTCATTGATAAAGATGTTGAATAAGACTGGGCCCAAAGACAGAACCCTGTGGCACCCCACTAGTCACTTCTCTCCAGGATGAAGAGGAGCCATTGATGAGCACCCTTTGGGTTCGGTCAGTCAGCCAGTTACAAATCCACTGAATGGTAGCATTGTCTAGCCCGCATTTTACCAGCTTCTTTACAAGAATATCATGGGGCACCTTGTCAAAGGCCTTGCTGAAATCAAGATAGGCTACATCCACAGTGTTCCCTTCGTCTACCAGGCTTGTAATTCTGTCAAAAAATGAGATCAGATTAGTCTGACATGACTTATTTTTCAGAAACCCATGCTGACTTTTAGTGATCACAGCGTTCCTTTCTAGGTGCTCACAGACCGTTTGCTTAATGATCTGCTCTAGAATCTTTCCTGGTATTGATGTCAGGCTGACTGGGCGGTAATTGTTTGGGTCCTCTCTTTTCCCCTTTTTGAAAATAGGGACAACATTTGCCCTCCTCCAGTCTGCTGGGACTTCACCTGTTTTCCAAGAATTCTCAAAGATTACTGCCAGTGGTTCTGAAATCACCTCTGCCAGTTCTTTTAATACTCTGGGATGTAGTTCATCTGGCCCTGGAGACTTGAATACATCTAAACTAGCCAAGTGTGCTTGTACTACCTCCTTACTTATTCTGGGCTGTGTTTCCCCTGCTGAATCATCTGCTCCATATTCTTCAGGTCGGGCATTGTTTTCTTTTTTGGAGAAGACTGAGGCAAAGAAGGTATTGAGGAGTTCTGCCCTTTCTGCGTCCCCTGTTCGCATTTCACCTTCTTCTCCTCTAAGTGACCCCACTGTTTCCTTGTTCTTCCTTTTGCTACGGACATACCCATAAAAACTCTTTTTATTGCTTTTAACCTCTCTAGCAAGCCTGAGTTCATTCTGTGCTTTAGCTTTTCTGACTTTGTCTCTACATGTGCTGGCTATTTGTTTGAATTCCTCTCTGGTGGTTTCCCCCTTTTTCCATTTCTTGTACATATCCCTTTTAAATCTTAACTCAGTTAAAAGTTCATTAGATAGCCACCCTGGCTTCTTTAGGCACCTTCCATGTTTTCGTCTCATTGGTACTGCTTGAAGTTGTGCTTTTAATATCTCCCTTTTAACAAACTCCCATCCATCATGAACTCCCTTCCCTTTTAGTATTACTGACCATGGGATCACACCCAGCATTTCCCTAAGTTTTCTGAAGTCGGCTTTCTTAAAGTCTAGAATTTGAGTCTTAGTATGCTTGGTTGCTCCTTTCTGATGTATAATAAACTCCAGAAGAGCATGATCACTCCCACCTAATGATCCTACCACTTCTACCCCACTAACCAGGTCATCACTATTGGTTAGAACCAGATCTAAAATGGCTGATCCTCTTGTTGCTTCTCCCACTTTCTGGACAATGAAATTGTCTGCAAGGCCCGTGAGGAATCTGTTCGACCTTATGCTCTTGGCTGAGTTTGACATCCAACAAATATCAGGATAGTTGAAATCCCCCATTACTACTATCTCATTTCCTTTTGAATGCTTGGTCATCTGTTCCAGGAAGGCATCATCTATGTCCTCAGTTTGGCTTGGGGATCTATAGTAAACTCCCACCATGAGATCACTGTTATTTTTCTCTCCCTTAATTTTGACCCAGATACTCTCAATTTGGCTTTGGAGTTTTAAATCATGGATCTCTTCACAGGTATACACATCCCTGACATATAATGCCACTCCTCCTCCTTTCCTGTTTGGTCTATTTCTCTTAAATAGATTGTATCCCTCTATTACTACATTCCAATCATGAGACTCATCCCACCAGGTTTCAGTGATGCCTATTATGTCGTATTTAGTTTGCTGTACCAAGAGCTCAAGTTCATCTTGTTTATTTCCCATGCTCTGTGCATTTGTATACAGACATTGAAAACCATTGATCATTCCCCCTAGTCTCCTACTTAAGGATTTTTTCCTCCCACCACTAGGTCTGTGCGCTGTTTGCTCCATTTGGTCCTTGACTTTTGGATGATCATCTTCAGCCTTTGATAGACTCCTACCTTCAGGACCACTGTCTCCCTCCCCCACATAAGTCAGTTTAAAGCCCTCCTGATGAGGTTTTTGAGATTGTTGGCAAAAACATTCCTCCCAACCCTTGTGAGGTGCAGCCCATCACTTGCCAGAAGTCCATCTTCAAGAAACTGCAGACCATGATCTAAGAAACCAAACCGTTCCTGCCGGCACCATTTGCGAAGCCAGTTGTTCACTTCTCCTATTTTCCCCTCTCTTCCTGGGCCACGGCGTTCAACTGGGAGGACAGATGAGATGACAATTTGTGCATTTAATTGCTTCAGCTTCCTGCCCAGAGCCTCATAATCACTTTTGATCTTCTGGAGGCTATGGCTTGCGGTGTCATTGGTTCCCATAGTTTAGTCGATTGTTAACCTTCCCTTTAAATGGTTTAACGTCACATTCACACCATGCATAGAAATAATAATGATTATAATTTTGTTATTTGTACCCCGCCCCTCTGACTGGGTTGCTTCCAGCATATATAAAAACATAATAAAACATTAAACATTTCCACTTTAAACAGTCGTGGCTTCCTCCAAAGATTTCTGGGAACTAGTTTGTTAAGGGTGCTAACCATTGTTTAGAACAGGCATAGGCAAACTTGGCCCTCCAGGTGTTTTGGGACTACAACTCCCATGATTCCTAGCTAACAGGACCAGTGGTCAGGAATGATGGGAACTGTAGTCCCAAAACATCTGAAGAGCCGAGTTTGCTTATGACTGGTTTAGAATTACCTATTCCCCTTCCAGAGCCACAATTATTATTATTACTATTATTAGCATTTATTAAATTTATATGCTGCCCTTCATCTGAAGATCTCTGGGCACATCACAACATAAAAATACAAAATGAGAACACAAAACACATAATAAAAACAAGATCAAGCCAATAACCCTACCTCCCACAGTCACAGAGTTCCCAAGGAAGAGGAATTTATTGTTAAACCACTTTAGAAATTGCTGCTCTGTAAAGGTAATAGGGGTCTCCTGACAACTCTCAGCACTCTAGCAAGCTACAGCTCCCAGAATTATTTGGGGGAAGCCATGGTATAAAAGTGCTTGTAATTTTTAGTGCGACTAGGGTGCAATTGGTTACACTTAAAAATTTGCATACTGCCAAACCCTTCCCACATTTTTAGACATCTATTGCCACTTCTCACCTGCCCCTCTGAGGTCTAAGACAGTAGCACACCAAAATGACTATAGCCTCCGAGACATATACCTGTAAATACAAGTCTACTTGAAATGTGAAGACTGGGGTGCGTACGTCTGATATTTCAAAAATGTGTGTGTGTGTGTGTGTGTGTGTGTGTGTGTCCCCAAATAACACTATGAATACACCTTGGTAATAATAATTGGTGCATGTTTGAGAGCACAATTGCATAAAGTGCCTTGTCTTCTGCCTTGCTTTCTGTGTAGAATGGAAAAAAGTATTTTGTCAAACTTTCCCAAGCTGTCTTAGTTTTGAGTGGGTGACTTGGTATACTATAATTAGGAGCTCGTTTCGGAAATGTTCCTGTAGGCCACCATCACCGAGCGCTGTCGTATCCATAGCAACAGCGGTTGCCTGGATTCCTCCAAGAAGCTATTCGGTTCTTAACAGGGAGGGCCTTCGTTCTGACGTTGCTGTTTACATTCCCCCAAAGGCTCTTCCTGGCTCAGAGACAGCCATGCTAGGGGCTTTGCAGAGGAGAGAACATTAGGGCAACAGATGACGTGAAACCGCTCTTTCTCCTACGTTCCCCCTTGGTACCTGGCTAAGTGTGAGCAACACCATTCTGTTTCATGCCGCCTGCTTTGGGATGCTTAGACGGCAACAGCTCATAAAACAGAATTTGCCAGGGATGAGTCAAGCAGAAACAAGGGCACATCCGCCCCATACATTTAAAGCACACTCACACCACTTGAACCATTCTGCCTTTCAACACCCCCCACAAAGAATCCTGGGAAATGTAGTTTCATAGGGAACTCTGGGTGTTCTAGCTCTGGGAGGGTAATAGGCATATCTAAGCAATGCTCAGCACCCTTAGCAAACTACAGCTCCCAGAATTCTGCTGGGGAAGCCATGACTGTTTATTGCCACTTCTCTAAATCTAACATTGAGTTAGATTTATGGGTACAATTGTGGGAAAGTGGGTTGAAGTTCGCTGCATGTCATACACTAAAGGAAAACTACTTGAAGACGATCCATAGGTGGTATTTATCACGAAACAGACCAGCAAAGATGTTTAAATCAGAGACAGGTAAATGTTGGAAGTGTAAAGAGGTTGAAGGGTCAACCTTCTGCGTGTGGTGGTCTTGCAGCGTACTTAAAGGTTATTGGGAAATAATATATAATGAACTTTTTAAAGAATGTTTAAAAGAACATTTCCTCCCCAAACAACAGAAGCTTTCCTCCTGATGTATAATAACATTCTTGCGCTGGTACGGTAGCATCCTTGTGGCCATAGTCGCATACATGAATAGGTTCTTCTGGTTTTTTGGGACTCCTGATGTATAATAACGTCAAGAGTCCCTGTGGCGTTTGCCCTGTAATGCTGGTGATGTCATACTGGGGATAGTGTGAAAGGGTTAACAGACTGTCAAATGAAAACCCAGGGGTGGAGCCAATGGGGTTTTAAGGCTGAAGCCCATGGATTTGACAGTTAGTTCAGTTGGGAAATACAGGGAGTTCAGTTGTGGAGTTCAGTGAGGGAGGTCGGTTGGTTCGGTTGGGATCTTGTGGGTAGAAGATAAAGGGAAGGTATAGGAACAAGAGTGAGATACTGACAGGAAATATTCTGAGAACATAAGTGAAACAGTGTATTCGAAACCATAAGCTTCTTACTGTGTGAGAATAAACTTCATCTTTTTGTTCAATTTTAAAAACCTGACTGAGACTCAGTGATTACCAGGAAGGACCTGGTTGGTGGCAGAGGTACCATGGTGGCACAGGGATCAATAGTCCATTAAATGACCGGGGTCCCTGTGTGATCGCCACAGTCCCAAAAAACCAGAAAAACCTATTCATGTTTGCGACTATAGCCGTAAGGATGCTACCAGCGCAAAAATTGAGAACAGATGCAGCACCAACGAAAGAAGAGTGGCACGTTAAAATGTTGGAATATGTGTAATTAGCAGAAATGGACAGTAGAATAAGAAATCGAGATGAAAAATGGTTTAAGGAGGCCTGGATAATATATATATACTGCATAGATTAGATGAAGAACTATGATAAGCAGGATGTTAGTAACTTCAGTAGTGTAAGTTAGAACAAGAGATAAGGAGAGTAAAAGAGAAAGGATTGGAAAACTAAGAAGATGTAAGGGGGGGGGAGTGGATTATAAAAGGAGCCATGAAAGGAGAGGAAGGGAAGTCCACTAATGTTTGTATCTTTGAAAGAAATAGAAGACATTACAATTTTGAATTGTATTTGAAATGCAAATAAATAAAATATGTGTGAGGGGGGAATAGAGTGGCGCCTGTTGTTCGCATCTGTCTGTCTCGAGAGACAATGCACTGCACCTCCGGGGGTGAAGTCAAACCGCTATGCAACTATGGGAAGGGAAGTGGCCCCAATCTGAATTAGGACTGAGGATCCCAGACTATTCAGGTGGGATTAAATCACGTGGTATGCCACCCATTTTTAAAAGCATGCTTAGAACTAGTCATTGAAGAGTTTGGATTTGATATCCCGCTTTATCACTACCCAAAAGAGTCTCAAAGCAGCTAACATTCTCCTTTCCTTTCCTCCCCCACAACAAACACTCTGTGAGGTGAGTGGGGCTGAGAGACTTCAAAGAAGTGTGACTAGCCCAAGGTCACCCAGCAGCTGCATGTGGAGGAGCGGGGATGTGAACCCGGTTCACCAGATTACAAGTCCACCGCTCTTAACCACTACACCACACTGGCTGAAATATCCCCTGAAATATCCACCACACAGGGTTTTAATCCAGATTGGGGCCACTTCCCTTCCCATAACATTTTACCCACTCAAAATCTGTGCCAAACACACACCTACCTGTGCTGCTCTTTCTCCCAGAGGTGCTGTTTATTTCAAACAGCACATTGGGGGACAAACAGCAGCGGTCTTGCTCAATTAAAGTGCTCCGCATACATTCAAATCCAGGTTGACTTTTATTTGAAGGGCAGAGGGAACTCTCCCAAGTAGAACGCAAAGCAACAAGAAAGTGTAATTCAGAAAACTGGAAGTTTATCGAGTCAGGACAGAACTTTGTATTGTTGTTTTTTAACTTAAATATACCGGTATGACATAAATGACCCTATAATACAATAAAATCAGATAAAAATTACAGAAAATTCATAAAAGAAAAAAGTTTTGCTTTTCCAAATATATAAAAAACCCATCATTTACTGCTACTAGAAGAGATTCCACATATCAATGTTTGCTGAATATTCAGTGACATGGAGGGGGGGGGACTTGTTCACAGCAGACAAGTAACAAGGTAAAATATAAATTCACACCAATCAACCTACAATAATATCTTCAGGTTGATTAATCATATTTTATATCTGGATAAAAATATACAGTTTAATCACTGCAATGTTTTCCCACACTCTTATAATCAGTTAATTCATCTTTCACTAAACCTTACTTGGAACCATGAGAACATATTGCAAATTACTAAAGTCTCGTCTTACTTTTAGAACATTTGGTATAGCAATATCGCACTAAAATACTCTCATATTTGTTAACTACAAGGGAAGAATATATTTCAGTTTTTAAAAGCGCTCTGTACATCAACATTCAATTTCAGAATGTATCACAATCTGTAGCATAATAAAATTCAAAATGTTTTTTTCTAGTATTGTCAACTAACCTCCCCCTCTTTCTGCCACACACACACACACACACACATCAAATTGAAGACAATTGTGCAAGACTTAGGATATCAGTTTGTACCTTTTTGGGGGGCACAATCTTTCTTCTTGGTTGGCATATGGCTAAAATAAAATTATTGCTAGCCAGTATTAGATAACAGAAAACACAAGTTAATTCCCATAAGTGCCCAGATACATTTTAACTCAAAACATTTTAATAACTCACACTATGTTTCCTAAATGCCATGGGGGCTGTTCTGTGTGCTATCAGCCATGCTCAAAATAAGTCAAACTCAGGGGGCTAAAATGTGCCCAGAACTGTATTGGATCATGGCCATGACGTTAAAATAAAATATACTTCTAGGCAATTGTGCTTAGAATCATGGCCTCACATTCCAGATCCATTTAAAGTAATAACAGCTTCAATAGCCCAGAATCACTACAGGAATCCAAAATCTGCCAATCCACTGCTTGCTGCCACTACAAGAGTCAAACCAAAACTTGAGAAGTTGAAGCATATGATGTTCATCCAGACCAGCAATGGCTAGCAGCCTTCCAAAGTCTCAAGCAAAGAACTTTTTGAGACCTTCTAGGATAATTTGTCCCTGGGAATTTCACTATTTGTGATGGCAGGCAGTTCTCCCCACAATGCCGTTAAATGACTCAACTTCTGTGGCATCGTCAGAAATCAAAGGTGGCGGCTGTGAGTCTCCAAGGCAAAGCCTTCAGGGTCCACCATCGCTGAAGCTGGGCCCATGGGACAGCTCCCCAATGATGGAGCTGGCCCTGTCTGCATGCAGTGCAAATGCCCAGTTAAGGTATTCAGTCCTGCCACACTGGGGCAAATCCATTCATAAATTATGGCACCTGATACGAACTTGCTATCAATGCTTCCAAATGCTACAAAGGCCAGGTGGTCACATCTATGCTGTGCACTGCACAGTGCCGGTGTCGAAGCGTTGCCACAAAGCATGAGCTACGGTTGCAGCAGCACCCTTGGGTTTAAATGCAGCTTCTCCTACAATAGGCAGAAAGCAATACCAACCTCTCTCCCAAGGTTGTTGCAAGTATCACTCTGATAATGTTACACGAAGCGCATTGATCACCTCAGGAAGAGCTATATAAATGCCAACAGTTATCTCAAGTCATCAGCACACATCCATCCAGCTACTCTGGTTGCAACTTAACAAGTTACAAGGCTGCAGATGGCTACATACTCCACTTAGAAGCCATGTTGGCTTATGAGCAGTACAGAAATTAATAAATAATGATTATTGCAAACTGAAGTTGTCATTGTGCACCAGCTCCCCACAAGATATATTTTCATCCCTTAAAAGAGGGGTGTCTCTGCATGATTTCCACTAAGTGGTAAGGTTGTCATCATTAGAGTGGGTTACAAACAGATCCCAGAAATTCGTCTTTTGCCCCAGTCCAGCAATTTACATGAAGCGGCCCTCAGGTTATGATCCCAAGCACACTTTTGTGAAAGCACCACTGGAATCGAGGCAAAGTTGCATCCAGGTAATTAGAATAATCTACAGGTATAGATGAAACACATAGTCCAGAGTTTTTGGGGTAGTTCCATTTCAAAACCACAACTGGCACTTCTATCCCCATTTGAGTCCTTTCCCATAGTAAAAGCAGCCTTCACACCCACCCACACGCCCTAATGTGAAATGGTACAGTCCAAAGAACCATGTGATTTACCTACAGACTGGCTCAGCGTCCTTAAGACCAGGGGTATAAGAAGCCAAAGCAATAGAAAGAAGCAATCTAGTACGCAATAAATAGTTTACAAATATGCATATAAACTTTATATACATATATAGGCACCTTGATGTTTTAAAAGTTAATTTCTACCTCCTCATTTTATCACAGTAAAATGTCACACTGGCTAGCCATTCTACAAACTCCATTCAACACTTCTTCCACCAACAGAATATACATATTTATATCAAGCATATTTGCAGAGGGCTGTGGCCAACTAAGGTCTACTCAGAGTAAACCCACTGAAATGAATGAACCTAAGTTAGTCATGTCTATTAACTTCAGTGGGTCTACGTTGAGCAGGGCGAGCATTGGATACAACCCCAGCATTCTTTACCTTTTTGACTCAAGGTATCTTATTACTACTGAACATAGCATACAATATTTCAGACATCTGAATAACTTCTTCAAAATCGCTAGCCCACCCCGCCTGGTCTGATGATGGTGCTTTGGAGTGCCAGATCATTAAATGGAAAAATTGACAGCCACCGAGGGGTTAATCCTGGATGAGAGAACTGTCAACAGTTTCACCTTCCTGACCAGGGTGCCAGATATAGCAGGTTTCGGGGCTTGTAATTGAGGATACGGTAGTGAGAACAGAATGAGTATAACCTGCTCCCCAACAATCTCCCTAGCTTATCTAACCTGGGCGGTCCTAGGTGTGGTTTTGAAGACTGGTAGTGCTGTGTGTCTTCAGCATTCGGGCTCAAGATGTCTCACAGGCTTGGATGATCCACACCGATTCCAACTGTGGGGATGCTTTGACCTCTTCCTCTCTGCTGCCTTTGATCTGGGCTCCATGTTGCTGAACCAAAAGGGCCCTTGCTTAGCCACACTGAAGGTGGTCCAAATGGAGCTAATTGGTACCGTGCAACCCATGAAGTAATGCTATGTGTGAAAGCAGCTCTTTGGTGTTTTTATTCCAGCCTGCCTTTGTTTACGCTGTGCTTGGGAAAAGTTTTTTGTTGGTTTTAAATTCATGGCATTGCAATGCCAATTGTATTGTATTTGTTGACCATTGTTTATTATGCTCACTTTATGCACTTTAAATTTATTCTGCAAACTATCTTGTGAGGGCAATGCACCCTGAAAGTCGGGTTAGAAATTCATTCAGTTATGCAAATCAACCTGCTGAGGCATGACTAGGTTCCTCTGAATTTTTGTAAATCTGAATTTCTTGTTTATCCAGTCATAAGTTCTTCAGTTCTCCACATCAGTTTGAGAAGTGCACTTCCTCATGAAAATTCATCAGCATTTTAGTACAAATTTCTCTTAATATGTACATATACTTGTATGCAGTTTCCTGTAAAATGCACATTTTCGCAAAACAATTTCCCTAAATATCAGAATTTTTTGTATACAGCATTATTTTCACTTTACCCTGGCATATTCATTTTTTTGTACCCATTACTTGGCTGTAGAACAGCATTGCAAAATTCAGAAACGCGCACATTCCAAAGGATGGCCATGTTTCAATTTATGTATTTGGATAGTGCAAATGATTTAGCTTCATTCACATTTAAACATGAACTGAATCAAATTTCTTACCCATCCCCAGGCATGCCATGTAAAGTCCTCAGGGAAACCCTTTTTGCCATTTTTTAAACTGGGAGCAAGCATTTACCACACCTTGAATAAGATATGGCAGCAGCAGCTGAGGCTCCCCCAAATTGCTTTAGGAGCCAGATTTGGGGTACAGGAAGATGCAGCCTTATTATATCAGAATATTTGTTCATTCAGCCAATAGTGACTGACTGAATGCAACTGGCAATTCTCCAGGTTCCCCAGGGGAGAGTGGTTGTTACCATAACCTGCTGCTTGACCCCTTTTAAGTGGAAATGCTGGGGACTGAAGTTGGCATCATTGCATGCCCTCTACCAATGAGCTATGGTTCTTTAAGCACCACTTGATCCCAACTGATCTGGTTTGTAGTCACTTCAAAAGAGGAGAAAATATCTATGATCAACATCTTGAAATCTTCCGACTACTGCTAGGACAGCCCCACTTTCTGGGAAGACAGAGGTAGCCAACTTAACAGCACAACAAATGTGCCATCTCTACGGCCAACTTACCACCACACAAAACCAGTGCAGCAGATGGTAGACCATGAGTAGGGAAACTAAGGCCCGGGGGCCGGATGTGGCCCAATCACCTTCTAAATCCGGTCTGCGGACGGTCCGGGAATCAGCGTGTTTTTACATGAGTAGAATGTGTCCTTTTATTTAAAATGTATCTCTGGGTTATTTGTGGGGTTTGCCTGTTGTTTTTACATAAGTAGAATGTGTGCTTTTATTTAAAATGTATCTCTGGGTTATTTGTGGGGCATAGGAATTTGTTCATTTCCCCCCCAAAAAATTAGGACAGTGGATCGGCCCCCTGCTGAAAAAGTTTGCTGACCCCTGTGGGCTGTGGTGGACTAAGGAAGGGGCTGTGGTGTAAAAACACAGGCCTTTAAATGATTTTCGTAAAAAAAATTAAAAAAATACAAGGCAGCCTCGGTGTTATTTATGGCAGCTGTAGGTTTTATAGAAGCCTGTTTTCAGTTCTAAAATGTCAAAGACTTTGCTCCTAGCAAAGAACCGCATCCGTGTTTTAATTGCCAAAGAAGAGGACATAGCCCAGAAGGCCAGTCCTGTCACCCTCTTGGCCTTGGCCTATACTGCCCACTTGCTCCTCATCATGGCTTCAACTCAGCCTAACACACCTAAGTCACCTGACTGGAAAGAGAAGCTCTGAACCCACCCCTTCCCTGGCCCACGCACAGACAAAACCTGTGATCTTGGATCAGGAGCCTGTGAATTGTGGCAGAAGGCAAAAGTGGATTGGGTGTAGGATCAAAGCAGCGAGAAATCAGATTAGAGGCATGGGGTGGGTGAGTGGGCAGGAAACTTGGTTCCAAGGAGTTCAGTGGGAAAGGTTTACTGGGGAGGTTTACTGGTGAGCAAATGGTTTTGCTTTCAGAAGCCAAAGGATGCAAAAATTAAGGAGAGCTGTGTCCTATGAGTGCAGCCAAATGCTTGGCTTGCTATTTCAGATCTGTTTTGTTAACTCTGCTTGTGCATTCAGATCCTTATGCCTTGCACCTCTCTTCTAGCTCCTCTCTGTGGACCACTCACTACTCTGAGCCTCCTTTTCTAGGCCCATCTGCTAACCCTGCCTCTCTAGAATCTGAGAAGCTCAACCACAGGCAGCCAGACTCCTCTCTCTACTCCCCACCATCCCCCACAACATTAGGCAAAAGCTCAAGCAATCACTGACTCTGTCACCACCATAAAACCCCATGGCACACTGCAATTTAGATATGCATGGATATCAGCAGAAAGAATAGCTAACTGTTTTGGCAGTGGATCAGGGAAGACAAGGAGGTTTCATCAGCTAAGAAACTGTTGCAAACTGCCCTCTTCATACTTTTTACCTTACGAGGAAATGGGAGAGTCACACAGTCCAAAATGAGAGATTTATGTCCAACGCTTTTTCAATAAGAAGGTGGCTTTTTCTATTAAGAGCAGAGAAAATTGCATTACACACCCATGCAATGGCAGACACAAAAGGAGAGAGCTCTGTGAATGAAGAGGTGAACTCCCTCCTGCAGTTTTAAAAGCAGTTAGGAGCCACTGGTGCTTAACGCACAGGACAGAAAAATGGAAGAGGATGTAGCTCACTGTTAGGCAGGGCACCTTTGAGCTTCCACATATCTGCATAGCAGGCAAAGGAGGTGAGTTCGGGTAACTGCCAGTAGTAAGATCCATAACAGGCATGATGAAGAAGTGTTTTCCAGTGTGATACTTGCAATATAGTCTCAGTAGCTGACAGACATTTGTCCCCAGTGCCATGCCCTCTAGAAGTTTTGGACTACAACTCCCATCAGCCCCAGCTAGCATGGAAGATGTAGCCCCAAACATGTAGAAGGCACAAGATTGGGAAGGTTTGTATGGAGCTTAGTTTGAGATATGACTCTGCCCCAGGACCTGGTTTTTGTAATTCCAGGGGCTCAGCCCTGAAAGAAGCTGAAGATACTAACGGGAGTGTTTCTGAGCATGTGAAAATGACTTTCTCATTTCATACCAGCTGTGACCACCGCCAGCCTTCATTCACCCAGAATTAAAGAGCAGGTCTTTGGGGACAGAGCAGAAACCTTCAAGGTGGGTTGATGTCCCAGGATGTTCCTTTTTAGGCGGCCATGTGTCTTGATGCTTAATTTGAAGACACCCCCGTGAATGTGCTGGGGGTTGAACTCTTGGATGGATACTTAATTCTAAAACCCAGTTGCAACCAGTGCCACTGTCCACAACAACTCTTCCATTGGCCCACCCTCCTCCAATTCATGCCTGTTTGCTGCTGCATCTAATATATTTACATCAGGCACCAACCTCATAGCCAGTACAGCACCAATTAAACACTTCCCCCCCTTGTTGCCCAGACTTTTGGCAACAACTGAGAAATTCAGAACCCTTTATTTATAATTTACCTGCTCCTTTGTCTTAAAAAAAGGTAAAGGGACCCCTGACCACTTTGTCTTACTTCCACCTTTATTTCCATATCGCTTTTACTTTTATCCTAACAGGCTCTTTAAATCCTTACAATGGTTTAAAGTCTTTGTTGCAACCAACGTCTGAGGTTTCTCTGGGTGAAGAGATGGCGCATAAATGGTTTTAAAACAAATACCTGTATCCTGAATGTAAAAATGCTGCTGCCAGCCAGTGCTAGGGGCAGCAACTTGTAGGACCAACTGCTTACATCAGGGATGGGACACCTGTTCCAGCCCAAGGGCCACATGCCCTTCTGGGCCCCTTTCCAAGGGCTACATGCCAGTGGATGGAGCAAAGAACGTAAATATTACCTCTGTGTAACAGTTTAGTTCCTATGCACACTCACACAACCTGATCTGTTCTCCATCCAGAGAAGCAAAAGGCATTGCCAGAATTCAAGGGCAAATTCCAGCCAGGCAAAAACACTTGTGGTACAAAGCAGGACCAGTGAGGGATGTGGTGTTGGAGAACTGCCAAGGAACAGCTGGAGAGGCATTTGACTCCTGGGCCTGAGGTTCCCTACTTAACATCCTTTGCTCCGGGAGTGAACTGACCCTAGATCCTAGGAAGAGTGCCCATTTCCCCGGCATCCAGATGGCTAATGTACAACATGTGCATTTCTAAACACCCTCAAAGGCTTGGAAACCGCCAACCTCCACGTCCATTCCACCAGAAGTGCAAAGAGCCACACCCGAACACATTATGATTTCTACACGGATTTCAAATGCACATTGTTGAACATGGCAAATCCTGTATGAAAAGGCCTCGTGGGTTGTTGTTTTTATTATATAAAAAAGCCACCACTGAATTCTTCAAATGAAGCTTCACAATTTGATCCTAAGGCCATGAGCATCTACTAAAAGAATATTTCTCTACCTGCCAATGGCTGCTCCCAAGTGCATTTTTCTTTTTCAAGCCCATGGACAAATTGCAAACATCTTCTCTCATCTTCACTGTGGTCTGTTACACACACACACACACACACAAATAAAACTGCACAGGGCTTGATAATCAAGATTAGGAAAAGGCTCGCTTCCTGTTTCTATGGTTGCAGCAGCCCTTAAGATAGAAATTTCCCTGCAACAACTAATGCATATTCTTTTTAAGGTAGGTCTAGTTCCATTTTCCTGAGGCAAGAACCCTCCCCCACCTGTTCACAAACCCTCAAAGTCCAGAAGCAGCAAGGTAAACAAAGCTCTACCTTAAAAAAGAAAAGTGAACAACAATTTTTGGAAGGAAAGAAAGAAAAGGAAGAATGGGTAGTGGGGGAGAGAACCATTAAATCTTTAAATTCTATGTACAAATCACATTGCAAACAAGAAGAATACTCTGGTTATTTTTTTGTGGAACAGACATTTAAGATTAAAATGCACACCCACCAAATGTTAGTTTACAAAAAGATATATGTTGCTATTCCCTAGTTATCAACTCCCAGTTTAGATAGTCCTTGCCGGAAGTCATGCAATTCATCGATCTTTCCATCTAGTACGTCTAAAAAAGTTTGTAACTCAGTCTTAAGGTTGTTTTGTCTGTGTTTGCTCTCTTCCACCTCTGTCCTTAGAGCTCTGACTTTCTCTTCCAGGTCTTTATTCCTTTTCTCAGCAGCCTTTAAAAAAAGAAAGAAGAAGTTGCAGAAAAGTCTCAACAATAACATGGACAAGAACAAAGGCCCTCCCCACACCTGCCCCATCGCTGCATCTCTTATTTATTGTGACCATTGCAAACCTACCTGCAAGCAAACTCTGTCAGGGGAAAGGATATTATTTTAATCTGACTGCTTCACAGAAGGATGTGGAAGAGATGCTTTGCCTTGAATGAGGTCACTTTGGGCAGCTTTTGGCTGGAATTTATGTGCCCTGCTCTGCATATATTACTGCCATTGCTAGCGCTTCAGAATTTGTTCTAAACATTATCTGAAGTTGGTTTGGGTTCTGGTTCACCCATCCACAAATACAACCTGACAAAACAGCGCCTGGGAACTGATACAGTTTCATTCCAGAACTCAATGTCATTTCAAAAAATAATAATAAAAAAAAGAAAAAGAAATATCTGTAGTCTCACTGGCTGAATGTGTAGGAAGACAGTGAGAAAATAATAATAATAATCTTTAAGTTCCCTAGCAATGGAGTTTACATCATCAATATAAGCCAGTACTTAAAATGCTTTGCCCCAGAGGACAGAGTCACATACTGCCTCTCCTCAACCAATTCATGATGCATGGGTTGAGATGAAAGATCTGCAGATGAAGCCGTTCCTAAATTGTGAAACAGGGTACGTCTTCTTCAGGCTTGAGCTTCCAAGGCAGAAGAAGGGTAAGTCAGTGGAGTGACAGCAGCACAGGATAGCAACTAGGTCTTTAGCACCGAGGGCTCTCTCATCCCTTGAGTAATTCAGACCCCTCCTTGAACATACTGCTTTCATTGAAAAATATCTCTCCAGCCATGGGTGTAACCAGGGGAGTGCGGAGAGGGGGGCAGCTGCCCCCCTAAATCAAATAAATAAATCAAAATATTTAACTGACCAATTGCATCACCGATTACTCGGTTCTGCAGCACCTAACATAAAGCCTGCCCCCCCCAATAAATCCTGGCTACGCCAATGTCTCCAGCTCTTTTATTTCATGGAGATAAGGAACATAATACATGGAGGTGGCATTCTACCTAATTGCACACTAATGCAATTAAATAAATGGAAGCATGAATTTATGATTTGGTTGTTCTGTAGTTATTCCCTGGTTCCCTTAGGCTGCTTTGAGTCCCTTCTCAAGGTGACTTTTAGAGAACTGTGATCAGGGAGTCCACTTCTCGGCTCCTACTAGAGCACTCATTCCTTGACAGGTCCTGCAAAGACACCATTGCCCTAAGCCATTATTGTGCAGTTGGCCTGAGCAGTTAAGGTGCCTTAATATTTTCCATCTGTGTTATGATTATATCAATGGGAAGGACCTGCACTACAGTAACTTGCATTCATGAATGGAAGGGAAAATGCTGCGGCTACTTCCCTACTGCTTGGCTCTCCAAGCAAGCAAGCAAGCAAGCAGCATTATCCTGACATGACCCCAGAGGAGCAGAGGACCAAGAGGGAAAACCGGGTAAAAGTTAAGAGGAAATCGTTTTTCCAACACCTTCACATCTCTACCTGAGCCATCATCATCCAGCATGAATCATACGCTTCAGTTTCTCCAACATAAACATTCTGGCTATAGGTCTTAAGTGGAGTATAATTTTCCTTTTAAAACTGAAAATACCGGTACATACTGAATAATAATAACCATTCATACCTGCAATTTCTCAGATACCGTTTCACATTCTGTCATCAACTCCGGTATGATTTCACCCTGTTTCCGAAGATCCTCTATTTCCTAGAGAAAGTAACACAAAAATATAGAGGTTACGTATTTCAACAAGATAATAAAACTTTTTTAAAAATCAGCACCAGCCATATACACATTACCCAGCCTTCAGAAATATATACAGGCACCCCCCCCACACACAATTTATGCACATTTAATTCACATGCGACCGTGCATACAAACAACCCCAGAAATCCAGAAGGGGGGTGGGGTGGGGCAGAGGCCTGAAGAGGCTCAACAAAGTCCTACTGTGTCTCCAACTTGCAAGGAGACTCTCCCTGGAGCCTGAAGGGGGTGTCTTCTTTGGACTCATAGGAGGGTCTCCATGTGAGCCAGAGGCACAGTGGGGCTTTGTTCAGCCTCCCAGCTCACAGCTGATGTGCAGAAAAGCAGCAGCAATAGCGCCTGCACTTTCCCACACACCAGCTGCTAGCAGGAATGTCCACTGCGCCTCCGGCTCACACAACCTGGATAGGTAGGGAGACTTAGCGGGGCTTTGCTGAGCACAGTCTCAACAAGTCTCTGGCTCACTGAGACACCCCCTCCCCAGAGTCCAAAGAGGACATCCCCTTCGGGTCCTGGGGAGGGTCTCCTCACGAGCAAGAGGCACAGTAGGACTTTGTTGAGGCTCTTCAGGCCTCTCCCCATACTTCCGGGTTTCTGGGGCTGCTCCCCATTTACACACATTTCACGTATGTGTGCAAGGGGTCAGAATGTAACCCCTACATAAATGGGGAATCGCCTGTATTTAAATATCAGGACTTTAAATGAAGTGGCCATATGAAATTAGCATTCGGGGGTGGGTGGGAACCAATAAACAGAGAAAAGTTTGCACTGCCAAAGGCAATGAGCCTTTTCAGTAGTGGCTACTGTCTGTGGAATGCTCTTCCAGGCAAGATGTGCCTGGTTCCATCTCTGTCAGCTCTTAGGCACCAGGCTAAGAACTTTCTGTTTTCCCAAGTCATTAGTTAATTAATGCTTCCTTCTATGGTGGTGCTTACCTTTTAGTGGGCTTGGTGCTTATTAACATACTGCTAGAAGGGCATTTTATTTATTCTGCATTTTGCTTCCCCCCCTTTTCTTTTCAGCCTTTGAATAGTTTTTATGAGTTGTATTTTATTTTTGTCAAGTTGCTTTGAGATTTCTTTTATTGTAAAAAAACGATAAAGGAAACAACACATCCCAATTCAGATATCACCAAATGATGGTGTGCATGTGTAAACACTTCAACACATGCTTCCTCCTTTACACTCTGTTTCGCTTCCTGATTTGCACTGTACAAATTGGGCAAGCTATGGTTTCTGCAAACCATAGTTTGTCCCTAAAGCAGTACTGGAAACCAGCATTTGAACATTTGAACAAGTCCTGCTTTGGAAGCAAGCTATAGTTTGTGCAAAACATAATTTATTGGATTTGGTTGTTATACTAAACTATAGGAACTGCAACCATGAAGGGGAGTATGGGAACCCAAATCCTGTGTTGATGCCCAAAATAAGTCAAAATTTGCCCAGATCACCTGAACCATACCTCTTGGAATTAAGGGGGCTGCTTTGGAATTGCTATGGCTGCAGAATGAACTCATTTTGTGTACAAATAGGGTCTGTTCGATTTTTGCCCTTAATGTTCCCTATTGGTGATACAAACAATACGTATGCCAAAGCTCTTTTCAGGGATTATATTGCTACTGTAACACTCTCAACAATCAGGCTTGTTAAAAGAGATCCGAACACAAGGAAATTGCTTAGGGCGATGTATTTCGATGTATTTTAAGACATCTCCCAGCAGCTTTTCCCAAAGAAAAAATGTCATGCTTTTTAACCCTGGCCCTTTGCACAGGTAATAGCATTCATAAAGAGCAGTATTTTGTAACTTTCAGTACTCCCACTCAGCCGGAAAATGGGCTCATTAATATTACAGACTTCTTTCTCACTTGCTGTGGAGGGCTGCCCCAACTTGCTTCCAGGCTGTGTGCTCTTACATGAGCAGCCACAAAACAACCCAGACACAAGCTATTCTTGGCTTTGCAAGACAAGCCCAGTGTGCACTCTGCTCAGTGTGAAACTCCACACAAGGAGCACCTTTGAAAACCTCGTACTGTATTTAGAGGAACACCGGAAGGCCAAGGAAGAATGACAGAGCAGCAAGGCAGATGTAAATATTTTAAATTTAAATTGCACTGCGCCTCAACTTAGAAACCTTGGCAAGCAGCAGCAGCAAGATGTACACCCCCCGACAGCATAGGAGAGTTGCCTCTTCCAAAAAGATGGCCGTCGCTGTCCACTTAAGACAGTGAGGATAATTGGTTGAGGAAATTGGGGTCCTGGAATCAGTCCACACTCTTCCAAGCAGGCGGTGGGCACAAGCAGAACTCACAGCATTGACAGTCAGTGGTGTACACCAAAACTGACGCAGCTTGGACCCTTGGGTGCTAGAGGTGGAGAATTCCCACCCCCAGCAATTCCCATTTTTGCATGTTTTGCAGAATGTCTGTCCAAGGATGAATCACCCCTACTATTCTGAGCTAAAAGTCTTTGTCACTTAATCACTTGCTGTAGGTCTCTGTTTATTATTACCTCAATCCATTTCCCCCCTCCTACCTTGTGTAATATGAATTTTTATGTGTAGGTGTAACTGTGTGTGTCTCGATAATTTAATGAAGCACAAAATAGTTTGGATTCCTGGGCGTCAGATAAATGCTAAGCGTTGTGATAAAACTAAAAAAATGAGTTGGTGTGACTGCAAAATGTTTTAACTTTCTAATATATTAATTATTCGTTCTTGTGTAGCCACCCACTGCACCTCCCTTGCATAGGGTCCACAGAGAAGAGCCTCTGATGAAGACCGCAGGGCAGGGGTGGCCTAGGATGTTTTGCCACTAGAGGCGAAAACCCTGGCTGTGCTCCCCACCTCCTGCCCCTCTCCCCACTGCCGGGCACTTGACACCTCCTGCTCAATCCTGCTGCTGTGCTCATCTTCCCCAGGTTAACTCAAAGAGGGTGAGCAGGAGGAAGACAGTGGCCTGGGAGCAAATAGAGGAGTTGCCACTTGAGCATGCTGCTGCAGCCGCCAGGGCTGTGGAGGTGGCAAGCATCTAGGAGCAGTGAGTGCCCGGCAGTAACAAGAGCTGGGAGCCAACGACCAGGTGCCCAGCAGTGGCAAGAGGCAGGAGGCAGCAGTAGAGGCGCCAGTTCCACCTGTGCGCGGGGGGTGGGAGCATGATGGTGTGGGGAGTGATGGCACGGCTGCTGGTGGAGAGGCGACAGGAGGTGTAGCCCCAGCTATTGGCAGTGGCTTCTCCTCCTCCTATCAGGGTGATGCCCTCTCACAGCTTGCTTCAGGCTGCTTTGTGAACTGCCTGTCTGTCTTGCAGGGTCGGCTAGTTTATAAGGTGGATGGGTGGTCCTTAAGGTTTCGTGGGTACCAAGCTGAACTGAACCCAGAAACTAATTGGGCTTCTGTGTGTGTGTAAATTCCAAAACTAAACTCTATTTGTATCTCTGCCTCGGCACCATCAAGCCACCTTAATCCCTTATTCCAGTTCAATGAATACATGCATGCTACAACAAGAAGGGTTTGGGGTTTTTTTGGTTGCGCTGTGTCACCATTATCCTAAGATGTCAATCTTCCTTCCAGCTGCAGCTGCTGAAAGAAGGAAGAGGCGGGTGGGGAAACAAGAAGGAATAGATCTGAGACAGCCCCAACAAGTTTTCCAGACAGCTGTTAATTCAGTACAATGCAATTGTCTGTCAGGGACCAGGAGTCAGGTTCCGCTTCTGCGGGTGAGGAAGAGTCGAGGACTCTGAACAAGAAGGGGAAGGGCACGCAGGGACAGCCTCAGAAGCAGTGCTTCCCAATGAGTCTGTACGGCCAGAGCCTCTCTGGCCTGAGGATGTGGCACTGTATCAGAGTTCTGGATTCCGAGAGTACAGGACAAGCACTGCCCTACCTTACAGCCTGCCCTGCCCTCATCGAGCCTGAACCTCACCTTACCTTGCATCCAGTCAGAACCTTGTCCTGCATCCAGCATAAACATCACCTTGCCTTGACTTGCCCCCAGCATGAGCCATGCCTTGCGTCCAGCCCAGGCCTTGTTTCAGCACAGAAAAGGGTCGTATCTTTTAGTACTGCTCTATTCTGCCTTGGTCTGGCCGCACCTGGAGTAAGGTAAAGGTAAAGGGCCCCTGGACGGTTACGTCCAGTCAAAGGCGACTATGGGGTTGAGGTGCACATCTCGCTTTCAGCCCGAGGGAGCCGGCGTTTGTCCACAGACAGCTTTCCAGGTCATGTGGCCAGCAGGACTAAACGGCTTCTGGTGCAACGCAACACCGTGATGGAAACCAGAGTGCACAGAAACGCCGTATACCTTCCCGCCACAGCCGTACCTATTTATCTACTTGCACTGGTGTGCTTTCAAACTGCTAGGCTGGCAGGAGCTAGGGGACAGAGCAACGGGAGCTCACCCTGTTGCGGGGATTTGAACCACCAACCTTCTAATCGGCAAGCCCAAGAGGCTTAGTGGTTTAGACCACAGTGCCACCCGCGTCCCTGCTCGATTCTGCCTTAGTCAAGCCACATCTGGAGTACTGTGTCTAGTTCTGGGCACCACAGTTTAAGGACTGTAGAGTTGGAAGGGACCACAAGGGTCATCTAGTCCATGCTCTACCAACTGATCTAGGATATTGACAAGGGGAAACATATGCAAGATGATAAAGTGGCTGGAAACTAAGCCTTATGAGGAACAGTTGAGGGAGTTGGGTATGTTTAGAAGAGAAGACTGAGAGGTGAAAGGATAGCAATCTTCAAATATCTAAAGGGCCGTCACATGGAAGATGGGGGAAGCTTGTTTTCTCCTGCTCCGGAGGACAGGACCTGAAGCAGTGGATTAAAATTACCAGGAAGGTGATTCCAAGTAAACTTTAGGAAGAACTTTCTGATTGTAAGAGTTACCGGTACTTGACGGTAAAACAAACTGCCTCAGAAAGTGGTCAGCTCTTCTTCATAGGAGGTTTTGAAGCAGCAGTTGGATGACCATCTGTCAGGGATTCCTTAGGTGTGATCCCTGCGTTGCAGGGGGTTAGACTAGATGGCCCTTGGGATCCCTTCCAACTCTACAATTCTGTGTTCCTTTTGTTTTGTCCCTTGTATTGAGCAGATGGAGTTGAAACCAAGCAGGAAATTCTGGTAATACAACGCGCAACAGATTAATACAATGCGCAACAGATTTCAAGAGATCTATATAAATATCTTCTAACACTGAGTAGCTGTTGGACTGGAATAGCTTGACAATCCTATGAGGTAGGTTAGGCTGAGAGCCAGTGACTGCCCCAAGACCACTCAGTGAGCTTCAAGGCCGAGTGGTGATTTGGCCTCCTGGGTTCCTAGTTCGACACTCTAATCGCTGCATCACACTGTGTTTCTCTGGTTTCCTCTGCGTGGAAAAAAACACCTTCCTCACACATTTCTCAAAGGACAAATCCCTAGGATTCTTTGGAGGAAGCTTGCAGAATACACATACCTTAAGAAGGGTACCGACCATCACTTCTACCTGCCCCTGTGGGTTATCTAACCCTTCCAGCTTCTCCAGGAGGGCTCAGTTTGCTCACTTAGAAAACAAAAACCATTCTACCCAACTTAAAATTTTGTACAGCTTTTGCTACTGCATTAAAACAAAAAATAAATGAAAATAAGGTCCCAAGATAAAACGGACAGAGCACAAAAGCCTAATGTTTTGCTAGGAACCCATGGCATTTTCAGGAACAGCAGTCGTGTCATTGTGCCCAAAGCCTCCAGGGCTTGCTCAGCTTCTAAAGTAATCTGCATTAGGGTTTTGTTTTTGTTTTACAAGTACTGTGGAAGCGGACTGATTCCCCAAAGATGCTGTGGCTGCATGTCCACAGCTTTAAGCACTTCATTACCATTCTTTGTTTTACATACCAGCTCCTTGTCTTGCAGCTCTGTTTCCAATTCCTGGAGGCGCCTGCTCAACTGCGCATTCCGTTCTCTCTCCTTGTCTATTTCATTGCACTGCTCTTCCAGTTCGTCAATCTTAAAGAAGGGTTGAAAGGAGTCAGTCTGAGTTCCCAATCCACTACAAATACTCATGATTTGCTTTTCACATTTTTAAATAATGGAAACATTTGAGGAAAATGAGGAGATAGCAGCAGGTTGCTGAAGGGGCTGGGGAAGGCCTAGACCAGGGTTTCTCAAACTTGGGTCTCCAGCTGTTTTTGGACTACAGTTCCCATAATCCCTGACTTGACAGTCAGGGATGATGAGAGTTGTAGTCCAAAATCAGCTAGAGACTGATTTAAAGCACTTGTTTGTTAAGGGTTTCTAGAAATTGTAACTCTGAGGGATAAACTACAACACCCAGAATTCTTTGAGGGAAACAGTGTTCTTCAGATGTGGTTTGGAGGGAGAAGCAAAGAGGCTGCAACTACAGCAAAAAGGCTTGTGTATAGGTCAGCCAAGATGCAATCGTCCAAATGCAGCCAGTGTGTTCAAGGTGCAGGTCCTTATGAAGGAAAAAAGAACTCATCTCCGCATAGTTCTTCCAGCACTGAGCAAAGCTGCCTTTCCCCACAAATCAAGTTCAATGTTGTGGGATTCTTGATACAAGTAGCACTGATGGAAACCAAAAAACCCTGCTGTCAATAAACTTCTGCCAGGAGTGTGTGGGCCAATTAAAAGCTTTTGAAATATCGCACCATATTATTTAGTGGCAGTGCACTATTCCTGGACTGCTCTAAATTTTACACCTTTTTGTTATTCTCCCCTGACATTTACATTCAGTACATCTAATATTGGGCAAAGCAGTTTTAATAGACAGGAATGATTGTGCCTTGACCTCTCCCTCCAGCAATTTTTGGACTATCCTAGGGCAACTCAGCACAGCTAGGTACGCATGAAGCAGCACCAGGATTTTTATATTGGCTAAAATGTATTTTAAGTTCTTAAATTTTATTTTTGCAAGTTGCCAATGCATTACATAAGTGAAATAAATGGATCTACCTCCAAGGTGTGTTGCTGACCAGGATCCATAGGCTAGCTATTAAGTATAGATACTAAAATATACATCCCAGAGTAAGAACCAATTTGTTTGTTACCACAAATGCTTAAGACCACTGTTCTTCTCACAGAGCTATACAGTGGACCGTCTAGATACAAATTAAATTCGTTCCGGGGTTCCGTCCGCAAACCCGAAAAGTCCATAGGCAGAGGCGCCGCTTCTGCACACGGTGCGATTGAGAGCTTCTACGCATCGTGTTCGTAACCTGAAAGTTACATATCCAGAGCGGTACGTAACTAGAGGGTCCACTGTAGTTCCCTGAATGGTTTAACAATAAATCTCTCTTCCCAAGGAACCCTCAGAACCCTGCAGTTCTTGTCCAATACTCCAATCCAGAAATGGTGGCTCTTGGGTCCATGGGCCCCTCCTTTGGACATGCCCCCTCCTCAAGCCACAGCCCTGACTAGCTGCTGCTGCTGCTGCTGCTGCTGCTGCTGCTGCTGCTGCTGCTGCAGCAACATCTGAGCTCTCCTCTTTTGGAGCCTTCGCCCTGAGCCCTGCCTGGAGCTGTCCAGGGTACCACTGAAGCTTTGCCTCTGTAAATTGCCCAAAAAAACCATCATTCAAAAGAGATGGTTCCCCAAAAGGAAATGCAGCCCTCAGGGTTGGAGAAGTTTCCCCACTCCTCATCTAATCATTACAGCACACTGGCATGTTTTCTGACTAATAAAATGAGTAAAGCACCACCATTTCAGTTTGCTGCATCCAATACCTTGCTCCTAAGTTGATCGTTCTCATCTTTGCAAATGGAAAACTGTTTCTTCCAGTGTTCTATGCTGGCTGCAGATTCTTGGAGTGCAGAAGTCAGTCTGGCATTGCTCTCCCTAAGACTGTGCAGTTCCGTTTCCCATTTCTTTACATTGGAGGAGCTAAAAGAAAGATTGGGGGGGGGGGGGAATCACACAAACATTGGAGATTTCTCGATATTTTTTTCTATAGACCAGATAAGAGGCACTCATTATGCGGCATATCAAATACCTCAGAACTGGGAGGGGGAAGTGGTTTGAAATATACATAATCCTGATTAACAGGGATGGATTAAGCATTTTTAAGATTAATCACACACACACTTTCTAGGTTTTTTTCCTCTCTCTCTCTCACAAATATATATATATTCATTCATTCAAGTTTACTACAATACAACAGCTCTGTTCATGGCATAATACCTTTGTATTTGGTGAATATTACTCATATTCATATTTATTGTTACAGCAGGGCAAATAAAAAAACTTTATACCTCATGAATTGTGTGCCTTATTATGCTAATCTTCTACAAACATATTCCAGTACTGCAAAAAAAAACCTGTAATTTTTTTGTCTCCCTTCTTGCATCCTTATATAACTCGTAAGCTCTATCCTTACTTTCTCAATTCCCACTGTCACCTTATGAGTTTATAGCCATTTGTTATGTCCAGCCTTCCAAGCATATTCCCAAACTGCAAACGTAACTGGATTACTCAAACCCTTGCAACATTTATTTTGGGAAGTCGTGGAACCAGGGAGTTTCCTAAAGAGAAAACACATGCCACTTTGCCTGCTTTCACACGGGCAATTTACTGGAATGGTCACACTCTACACACCTACTTTGTGACGGCAGGGTACTAGAGTAAATGGCCAGGCATAGGCAACCTTGGCTCTCCAGATGTTTTGGGACTACAATTCCCATCATCCCTGACCACTGGTCCTGTTAGCTAGGAATCATGGGAGTTGTAGTCCCAAAACATCTGGAGAGCCAAGGTTGCCTATGCCTGGTAAATGGCTGTAGGCTCTTCTTTTGTTCTTAATGCTAGAAAACCTCTCTCATGGGAGGCTGACTGTTAAACACCTCTCTCGTCAATATCATAAATACATCTGAGGGCGTAACAGTGTCCAAGAACAGTATCGGAATTGTTTTAAATCCTTCCAGCAGGACAAATACACGTGGCGTGGCGAAACTTCTCTGATCCTCTTTAAACAGCATAAAGGTATAAAGTCTCTTAGCGAAACAAAACAAGGCACACAAAGTGACTCAAAAGCTTCTCTTTGTCTCTCTCTCATGCACAGAGCACTATTTGTATTGCTCTAGTACCGGTGGATAACAATAGACCTCCTACTTATTTGATTTTGGCTTCCAACAAGTTTGACCATGTTTGGGTGGGCCTGTGTTTGAAGGGGCAGAGGAGGAGATTGCCACATGGGGAACCTCCAGATGTTCGCACCTCCCAACTCGCATCAGTCTCAGCAAGGATGGGCAGTGGCCAAGGACTGCGGGAACTGGAGTTCAACAACATTGCGCACCACTGTAGGGAATGTTTAAGTCAGAGCATGGAGTTGAAAGGAGCATGGAGTGAGCCAGTGTGGTGTAGTGGTTAGGGGATTAGGCTGGGACCTGGGAGACCAGGGTTCAAATCTCCATACAGCCAAAAAGCTCTATGGTTGACCTTGGGCCAGTCATAATCTCTCAGCCTAACTCATTTCATGGGGTTGATGTGAGGATGAAACAGAGAGGGAGAAGAACCTCATATGTCACCTCAAGCTCCTTGGACGAAAAGTGGGATAACTGACAGTTGGGGTGGTGGTGGGATTTGATTTGATTTTTCAGCTGACAATTTGAAAAACAAGAGGGTGGAAATAGGTTTAAGAAGTTACTAGTTCTAAATGTGTATCACCCTAAGCTTCACTTTACTGTGAATTTGATTTTTTATATGGTTCCTCCAAAAAACACTCCCCCTCAGGTTTATACATTGGGTAACTGCTATGCTTAGAGGACTTGGACCCTTACCCTGATACCTATATTAACACAGTGCTGCTACCACAGTAATACTGTGGCACGACTTTATCCAGACATGTTTGTAAGACATGCTTGTATTATGTGAACTGCAGTGCTAAGTTTATAACACGTCACAGTTACTGGTGTCCAGAACAGAAAATGACTGATCCACTTAAGAAATAGGCAATATCATAATAAAAACCATATTAAAAAAGCAAATTGTAGCAGATTTGAAAGAGCAGCCTGTTAAAAACGTAATTAAATTAAAAACGGATTAAAACACAGCGAAGCAGGAAAAAACAATCAGCTCGGTAGGCCAAACATCTGTTTAAATAAAGAGGTTTTTTGCCTTCTGGCACAAGAATATCAACAAGAGAACGAGATGAGTTATCTCAGCAGGGAGTTTCAAAGTCAAATCAGAGCCCCCCAACACCCATAGGACAAAGTTAGCTCTCAACTCCTGCTTGCTATCTAACCATGCATTTAAAGCAAATGACTTCCCACAAAGAAACTTGGGAACTCTGTGTTGTTGAGGGTGCTGGGAATTGTAGTTCCATGAGGGGAAACTGCAGTTCCCATATTTCTTGTGGGGGGGTATGTGCTTTAAATGTGGTGTAGATCTGCCCTAAGAAGTGGCCGTTGGTGCTAATTAGGACAGACATGGTGGAAAGCAGGGAGGACCAACAGTAGGGGGAGCCAGAGCCAATGACATAGTGCAGCCACCTCCCTGATTGGTTGTGAGTAGGCAGTAAATGGCTGAGGGCAGACTCAGGTTGTTTGGGCAGTGCTCCATCCGCCCTAACAGCCCAGCCCCCACTGTTACTACAAAAGAAGTACTCTCCCACTTCGTAAAAAAGTGTGGGCACTTCTTTTGGCCTGGGAATGCAGTGACCAACAAATAGCCAACAATAATGTAGTCATGAAAGCAGCTTCACCTCTGGGCTAAGGCAAGCTTCAGTTTGTCATTCTCTGTTTTCAGTTGTGCATCTGAGGGACCGCCGTGCGATGCCTTCTCATCGTCCGTCCCATTGACGCTGGACGCCCGAGTAGAACACGGAGTTTCACGGCCTGATTCCTGCACAACGCATTCCGCAAACCAAGAAAAACCGTTACGATAAAGGCCTGCCGCTTCTCAACACGCTACAACATGGTGCAGAACCTCCCTGCGTGCGCCCCCACCATCTTCCAAGTGAGCCCAAAGGAAACACCTTCTGCAAGAAAGGATAGTCATTGTATTTCAGTGGGCAGGTCAACGTACCGTAATCGGATCACTTGTTCCTGGACTCTATCACCTCAGCTTTGAACGCTATTGAAAAATTCCCTGTACGCAGAGATTTTCAAGCCAGGTTGGGAGATGGCTAGGCCCAAACTCTTCTCCTTAAGATGCAAGAATTTCTACCTCAGGGGCAGGCCGAAGGTAGATTCGGATCTACTGGTAGATTTCTAAGAGACTCCCATTGTCTCTGTCTACCAATGCTTCAACAAGTTCAAGTAAAAATTCAAGTTTAAAAATAAATAAATCTCTATCATGGCTGGTCTTGTGCTAATTGCTTCTCTCTTAACATCAGTGTTCCTTGCTTGTCAATGAGAGTACTAATTGGCTGCCATATGTCTTCATTCAGCAATGCGGGCCAGTTTTGGAGGGTTGTGTTAGAAGCACTGATGCCTGGAAACTTACAGGTAGATTTGTATGCATTCCAGTTGTGCAGGTTCATGGAGCGCAGTAGAAAACTGGCTTCACCATTTTGTGACTGGCTCTTGTTTGCAGACCTTAACATTCTAGCAAAACACAAAAAAAGATTTTGCACCTCTGAATTCTCCCTGCTATGAGCGCAAATGGAGTTCTGGAGATGCCTTTTTTAAGGATAGCGTGTCCAAACATGTGACTCCCCTTACCTAAGGTCAGAAGTCGTACAGTCCAGGAACAGCTTTCTCCGCTCATCTGCTGTATGTGGCATCTGCCATCAGCCTGGGCCATTAGGTATCATGTAAGTAAGCAGATCCACCAAAAGCAATCGCCAAAGGTCATTTTTGTTGCTGCTGTTAAAATACTTTATTTCTTTGCTAGCGCTCACCTGAAGCTGACCTTTGATAGCATTTTCAACTGCTCTTCTCTTTTACAAAATCCATTTTCAAATCAACGAGACCATGTCCCCATATTCCACATTCAGATAAATCACTTACTTGGGAATGATTGCTAGAAGTCTCTGTTTTTTCTTGAGACCGGTCTCTTGCCAGTCTGGCAGCTTCTTTCACCTCTTGAAATTTCTCGGCAAACTGAACATAAACACATAAGCAAAGTGTTACATTAGGACAGCCGCAAATAACAGCTTACCGTACTCTAATTGATTTTAAATTAGCCGGCATGAATTATGAAGGTGCATAGAGAAAAGTGAGCTTTAAGGCAGGCATGGGCAAACTTGGCCCTCCAGATGTTTTGGGACTACAACTCCCATTATCCCTGACCACTGGTCCTGTTAGCTAGGGATGATGGGAGTTGTAGTCCCAAAACATCTGGAGGGCCAAGTTTGCCTATGCCTGCTTTAAGGTATTTCTCTGGGGCCATCCAAAACACTCAGAAATTGAGGTGAAGGGGTTCTAGTTTTGTTTCTATACAATGAGGTGCTGGTGGGGAACCTCAACCCAGTAAAAATCAGGCTCTCCTATGCTTGTTAATTATTATTATTATTATTATTATTATTATTATTATTATTATTATTGCATTTTACTGGTATTCAGCTACAAATGAATTAAGATATAAAAAAGGAGAAAGGAAAAAATATCAACCACAACAACAACAGGTACGCAAAAAGATATATAGCTGCAAGCTGCATAATTAAGATAAATGCGGCCCTGAGACGATCGCAGAAAGCACACAATTAACATCTGGATGCTGAGAGCCTGAATCAGAGCTCCAGTTGTGTAACACTGCACACTGGCAGATCTCCTTTCCCCACAGATTAGCTGCAAACTTGGCTAATTCTGATTTATAGAAGGTCAAAATTAGAGCCAAATCACACAGGATGCAAGATAATATATCTATATATCTATTTATTTGTTTCCTATACCATCCTTGTGTCCAATTGGGAGCTCAGAGCAATGTACTGCATCATTAAAACACAGTCAATTCAAAAACACTGTATTAAAACTGATTCTAAAACTCACCACACATGCAATGCAACCTAATTTAGAACTGTCCTTCCCTCCCTTTCTCTTAACAGGTTGGGGGGGGGCGGTGTCCACATTTGATTGATGCAACAGTGCTGTGGTAAGCTGTGCTTCATAACCCCCCTGTGCCATTTCCCTGATCTAAAGACCACCGCCCATTCAATCCTACAAGGGGAAAATTAAAGGTTCAAATAAGATGGGGAATAGAAGGGGGATTTCCTGCTCCCGCCCTTGGGTGTGGTGTCCACTCCCAATTCTGCTCTTGAAACATCAATTTAATGAAAGAGAAATTGTCTGTGATGGTTTGAGGCGAAGGCAGGAGTTACAGGTAATGACAAATAACCATTTGAGAGCACATTTGGGGTATGTGTGTATGTGAGGAAAGCGCCTTAATAAATTCTTGCAACTGACCATGAATGTAATTTGACTGTCAGCCTTACAGTAACCTCTGGCCTCAGACATCATAAAAATAACGGATGTGAGGCTGTCAAATGTTGAAAATTTATTACTGGGTTTAGGGAGCAAGAAGAATACAGATCCATTATTTCATTATTGTCGTCCCACAGAAATCCAACAATATTACCCCTGCAATGCTTATGGTCTTAGAATCCTGATCTGGATAAGGAATCCACCCCCCCCCCCTTTTTAAATGCAAAACCAGACAGAATCACACGTTTCCATCTTGCATAAGTCTTCTACAGATTTTGACATTTAGCCTGCATGAAATTTTTATGATTCTTGCTTTGTGTGGGAATTAATGATGCAAGCCAGCAGGGAAAGCTACAGCTTTAAGAAGATGAGCCTATATAAAAAACTGTTTGCAAAACCTTTGAACTTCATTGCAATCCCATGCAGGAACATTCATAAATGACAGTGAAGTCCAATTAACAGTTATTGCCGCATCCTCCTTCTCATTCCTGTGGACCAGCATGTCATTACCACTGTAATTTACTTCTTCCCAAATGGTAAATGAAGACTCAATCGGAAGAATAATTTCTAACTTAGCTGGAGGGATCAACAAGATACCGAGAAACCCATGGCAGTGGTGGGCTTCTCTGTGTTTAAAAATAAATAAATCTGGAAATTGCTGCTTTAATTAATTCACAGCAATCCACATTGACAAAAGTTTGTTATTTGTGCACTGTGGGGAATCTCTTTAAGTCACCTTTTTACCACCTAAACCATGGGTAGGCAAACTAAGACCCAGGGGCCAGATCTGGCCCATTTGCCTTCTCAATCCGGCCCGCAGATGGTCCAGGAATCAGCGTGTTTTTACATGAGTAGAATGTGTCCTTTTATTTAAAATGCATCTCTGGGTTATCTGTGGGGCCTGCCTGGTGTTTTTACATGAGCAGAATGTGTGCTTTTATTTAAAATGCATCTCTGGGTTATTTGTGGGGCATAGGAATTCGTTCATTATTATTTTTCAAAATATAGTCCGGCCCCCCACAAGGTTTGAGGGACAGTAGACCGGCCCCCTGCTGAAAACGTTTGCTGATCCCTGACCTAAACGGTCATGACTTCCCCCAAAGAATCCTTGGAAATGTAGTTTACCCCTCACAGAGCTACAATTCCCAGCACTGTTACAAGCTACATTTCCCATGATTATTTGGAGGAAACCATGCACTCTGAATGGTATTTAAATGTATGGTGTGGAGCAATATAAACAATGCTGATAACAGCAGAGCACATCATCCTTAAAAGTTTATCACAAATTTCTGGTGCTATTACACTACCTATTACTACAGTTATTACACGACCTACTTTTTGAAGTTATTGCACTACCTGCTACTACAAATACTAATATCATTTTTGAAGTGTCTCAGCAGGCGGGCACAGAGAGAAAGCCACCAGCCAGGGCACCATGGTCCACTGGGAGGCTGCACCCCCTGCTTCAAAGAGATATACAACCATGGGAAGGAAGAGACCAACCTGGCCACATCCATCAGCCAGTGAAGGAACAGCAGCTCCAATGCTTGCTTTCCTCTTCTCTCCCCATTGCTTTTTCCTTTCATGCTGTTTCTATTAGACTGCCTGCCTGCAAACACATACTAGATTACCTTTTAATATATGCAATGTGCTTAGAAAATGTTAGGGTGCTTTATAAAATAGTGACAGATCCTGCCTACAGGTTTTTTTTTACAATATTATTACAAATAGTTATATATATATGGACTGAAAGGATGAATCGCTCCTGCTCTTAATTCCAAAATTGAAAAATATCCGATAATAGGCTAGACCGAAACCCTGTTTCTTTCTTTTGCTATTTACTTTATGCATTTATACTCAGAATTTCTAAACAGTGCACATAAAAAAAATTTCTGTACAAAGAATAAGAATTATTAAAATCCATCCTGGAAACAGAAAGCTGATTTCACACCTTAGCTTCTGCCACCTCCTGGTCAAGCATAAGAACATCAAGCAGAACCTGTCAATCAGGCCAATGGTCCATTTAGTCCAGCATCCTGTTCTCACCAGTGTCCAGCCAGATGCCTCGCAAGCTGGACCTGAGCGCAAGAGCAATCTCCCCTCCTGCAGTTTCCAGCAACTGGCATTCAGAAGCATACGACCTCCAGCCATGGAGGCAGAGTATAGCCGTCATCGCTAGTAGCCATCGATAGCCTTATCCTCCCACGACATCAGCCCTCAAATCCACTGAATTACTGACTGACCTAGAAAGGGGTTGAGTTCTCAGGCATCAGACATTAGCTCTACCTCTGAACGATGTTACTGGAGCTTTGTGGCTCCCAGGAAGCTGCCTTCTACCCAATCAAACCATGGGTCTAAGGCAGCACTAGCTACCAACTGCTGCTCTCCAGTAGGGTTGCTGTACATCCGGAATTTCCCAGACATAGCCAGGAACAACTTTTGTGTCCAGATTTTCACTTTTTGAAATATACCAACCCTACTCTCCAGGGTTTCTTTTTTTAAAAAAATATATTTAATTTTCAGATTTTGAAATTTACAAGAAATTGTCCAACAACCAAAACAAAAAGAGAATTCCATAAATTCCCATGGACTTTCCCCCTCCCCTTTGTGGGTCCTTATGTTAACTTTTTTCTTCCTGCATCTTCTCTATTGATCCAATTCTATTAAAAGTCCATTATAACCATAGTCCAACGTTAAACTACAAGTCTCATTCCAGTTCTACTAATAATCTTAATTGTTTACAATGATTTTAAAGGTAAATTATATACTTTCCCCACTCCTTATTGAAATTTTGGTCTTCCTGGCTTCTAATTCTTCCAGTCATTTTTGCCATCAGTTTATTCTGCTATTCTTCTCTGGTAGGTACTATGTCTTCTTTCCATCTCTGGGCTAGTAACCCTACTCTCCAGGGTTCCAGCCAGGAGACCAGGTTGAGATACAAGGGACTGAACATACAAAGCATTTTCGGCATGAAAAGCATGTCCTCTGTCCCTGAGCTATGACTCCCTCCCCTTTGGCCATATATGTTTCCAGGGCAGCTTCAGACTCTTGCTGGAGCACTGATGAGGCCAACCCTATCATTAGGCCGAATGAAGCAGCTGCTTCAGATGGCAGGTGCTAAGGGGCAGGGAGTGGAGAGGAAGTACTGGGAGGATTGAACTGCACATACCACACAGCCTGCCCTACAGCTCCAAAGCTGGGTGTGGTGGCGATGGATGTTTTCCCATCAGCAGTGTTGGAAGTACAGCCATAACTGCACTATATACATTTAAAGCAGCATACCAACTTAAACAGCTGTGGCTTCCTGCAAAGAATCCTGGGAACCATAGTTTAAGGGTGCTGAGAGTTGTTAGGAAACCCCGGTTCCCCTGGCAGAGCTGCAATTTTCAGAGTGGTTTAACAAAAGGTACCTCTGTAGCTGTACAAGGGGAATTGGGTTCTACTAACTCTCAGCACACTTAACAAACTACAGTTCCCAGGATTCTTCATAGGAACCCATGACTGATAAAGTGCTAGAATAGTGCTGAAAATCTACAGTGTGGCCTAAGAACCAGTGTGGCATAGCAGAATGTTGGGTTCGGACCTGGGAGACCAGCGTTCAAGGCAGCCTGTAATGCATCCTTTCCTTACAGATATTTAATTACAGAACAAAGACCACTCTCCTGTACACGTCAAAATAATTTAATTGAAGCAGAGAAGGTGCATTATGTGTGTGGATGCATTTGCTCTAGAATTCTGCTTCGTGCCTATTTTCTTATGGAGGTGGCATGGGAAATCTTTCAGGGAATTTCAGCAAGGGACCAGTCAAAGGAAAATGCAGGGGATTGAAAGAGCAGGAGCTGCAAGGTAAGATTAGTCCAAGGGAAACAGAGAACGAACTGAACAAAGGACTATTCTTTGGAGGCTGGAAAAAGACTGGGAGGTTCACAGCTGACTGTTTAGTCTCACTCTGCCAATTTACATAGCCCTAAAATACAGTGGGGGGGGGGACATTGGCCCCATTCATAAGCCACAATTAATGGTTTATGGTCAATGCTCTGATCTTCTCACCTTTGCTCTTCCCCACTCCTGCCAGGAGGAATGAAAGCATTATGCCTGGCTTAGCGTTATGTTCAAACTGGGGGGTCCCAGTCTGTTTAGCAACAAAATAAACCATGGTCTGCAGCCAAGGTTTGCTCTGGTTTGTTTGAATGAAAGAAACCATGATCCCTGGTTTGGGCATAACACTAAGCCGGAGATCAGGGTTTCTTTCTTCCACACCTAAGTGCAAAGCAGTGAGACAGGTGCATGCATGGTAAACCATTAAATATGGTTTGTGGTGATATGTGAACTAGGTCCTTGAGTTGCTTGGCCTTCAATTTGGGCTTCTTTAGGTTCTGTGACACACTTGCAGTATTAAGCTAGACCCTCCAGACTAAGCCGGTTGAAATTAAGTCCCATTGAACTCAGTGTACTTATCATAACTTAGGTCCCATTAGGGAACCAAGCGGAACTAACCAGGAGTAGATCCAACCTTTCTTTACTTGAAGTTCCAATTCTGTCTTTCGGATTTCTTCACATGGATGTTCATCATTGACCTTCTTGCAGAACTGTTCAGGGTACTTGAGGAGAAACAGTTTCCTTGGAGTAAGCCCCACTGTGGGACCCAGTTTTGAATAGACATGTATAGGATTGTGCTGCAGGGCATCCCAGGAACCCCAAACGAACAGCAACAATCCACAATGGTGCAGACATACTTGGGAAAGTACAAAGGATCCATTTGGAAGAACTACCGGTAATTCACAGCCTGATTTAGTTTCAGGTATAGAAGCAGGGGTGCGGTGGGGGGACCCAAAGGTTGCTTTATTTACATTGTTAATATCATAGGGAGAAAACTGCTGAGCACAGGTGGGTAATATAGCTCTGCTCTCAAGACAATTACAAAATTGTTGCAGATCACAAGAACTGGAACAACCACTTATTGAAAATATAGATGGAAAGAATGCCACATTTCAGACTGAACCAGATTTGAAGCATGCTCCATGCACCCGCAGCAGAGTTTCCTGTGAACAATGGTTATTTTCCCCAAGGTTCTCTTTGACAGGTGGCAAACTGAAGGACGCTGCATTGATTCTTAGGAAGATGTCCACAATTGTAGCAGACTATGCTGAGAATCTGTCAGAAGTAGCTAAATAACGCAACAATGAAACTGTATTTATTTATTTTCCATGCCACCGTTCATCCAAATATCACAGGGCGGGTTACAATATTAAAAAAACAAACACGTACCATAATAGCAAATAAAAACAATAGCAACCCCACACACAGAGATTAAGAGTCCATAGATGGTTTAATTGGCCTTTTTTTGCCTGGCGCCTAAAGATATGTAACGAAGGTGGCAGGCGAGCCTTGTCGGGGAGAGCATTCCACAAGCGGGGAGCCACAGCAGAAAAAGGCCCATTCTCATGTTGCCGACCTCTGGACCTCTCGTGGAGGTGGTACACGAAGAATTTCCTCCAGTGATAACTTTTAAAGTCCTAAATGGCTTTGGCCGTATAAACCTGAAGGAGTGTCTCCACCCCCATCATTCAGCCCAGACACTGAGATCCAGCTCTGAGGGCTTCTGGTGGTTCCTTCATTGTGAGAAGTGAGGCGACAGGGAACCAGGCAGAGGGCCTTATCGGTAGTGGTGCCCGCCCTGTGGAACGCCCTCCCACCAGATGTCAAGGAAATAAACTATCTGAGTTGTAGAAGACATCTGAAGGCAGCCCAGTATAGAGCTGGTTTTTTAATGTTTGATGTCTTACTGTGTTTTAATTTGTGAAAAGTGGCCCAGAGTGGCATCATCATCATCATCATCATATTGCAGGGTCTGAACTAGCTCATATGAGGAAAAGCAGTCCTTGAGGTACTGCGGCTCTGAGCCATTTAAGGCTTTATGGGTCAGAACCAGCACTTTGAATTGGGCCCGGAAACTAATTGGCAGCCAGGGCAGTCCGGGCCAGGATTGGCATTATATACTCAAACCGTTTTACCCTTTGCTGCCTGGCAGAGCAAGCCAGATGTCATGGGGATGGAGTGGGGTCCTCCCACATGGTCGAAAGACGACACAAGGTCTCCCCCCATCCAGACACTTGTCAGTCTGGTGGGAAACTGGCTGGGACTCGGCCAATTGCAGATGGGTCAAGGGGCCAAGTGAGGGCAGAGGCCTGGCTGCAACTGGGACCACCTCTCCCCTTTAAAGGGAGAGCGGAGTACGGAGCTCGGCTTCTTGTCCAAGTGGAGCCATCATTGTTTGATCGCCCCCTTTCCCGCCCTGTATATATTCTCTTGTTGTAGGTGGTCCAACCCAAAGGTGAACAGCACACGGACATTGCTATGGAATACGCAGTCGCTGGAAATGGCTGCCATAGGCAGCAACAAAGGAAGTGCAGAAAAAGGACTGTGGCTCTTCCTCCCGAAAGGGTCCAGAAGTGTGAGAAGTCTGCACCATGTTTTCATCCAGCTGACAAACACAGCCACCACTTTTAGCTGTTTGAGGCAGCAGCTGGGACTTCTGTAACATGGTCTCTAATCTAACATCTCATGGCCTATAGCCTTCAAGGCTATGGAGGACAAGATTAATGAGGAAGTTGTGGAATGTTCAAGGGCATCACATTTAGTGAACTAATATGATCCGGAGACACTAATGGTGAGTAGTTCTTTTTAAAAAATGTCAACTATCTGTCCTGATAAGTGACTCATTTCTAGCCTGGGAAAATTATTCTGATTCTTTGACAAGAGCACCAGCTCAACAAATAGAGTGCACATTGTGTACACCACTGGGCTATTCATCACCAAGCTACTGCTGCTAGTTTAAAAGGGTCTCTAATAGGAAGAGTCCAAAAGTAATAAATCATTTCTACAGCATCCAATTCGCCTGGATCTACTGGCACCTAGGCTCCATCTGCGTTATACATTTAAAGCAGGACAGTATCTGAAAACCTTTGACCGCCATGGCTTTCTCCAAAGTATCCTGGAAGTGTAGTTTGTAAGGTATGCTGAGACCCCTTAACCCACAACTACTGCACTATTATTGTATCAAGAACACAGCCCCATCTGCACCATACATTGAAAGCAGCATCATAAACAGCTATGGCTTCCCCCACAAACTCCTGGGAAGTGTAGTTTGTTAAAGGCGTTTATTATTGTTAGGAGAACCCTTTTCTGCCTCCCAGAGCTACAGTTTCCAGAGTTCTCTGGGAAGACTGAAAACCATTATGGGAATTGTAGCTCTGTAAGGGGAACAACTCTCAGCATCCCTAAAGAAACTACACTTTCCAGGATACTTTGGAGCAAGCCATGGCTGTTAAAGTGGTATGATACCGCTTTAAATGTATAGTGCAGCTGCAGTATTAATGGCTGTACGAGCAAGACTGTACCTCCACTGCCAAAGGCTAGATCCAGCAGACTGTTCTTATGTTCTTAGATGGGATGTCGTGGTGAAGTGAGGAGCAGAACACACAGCTGTTCTGTTGAGCAATGCCTTTGCATTTAGCCTAACACCTAGTTTGGCTTCAAGGCAGGCACAGAAAACTAGGCGTAGAAAACCATATGATCAAACACACTCAGAAAATTTCTAGCTTGAACGTTAACACCTCCCACAAACTCTGGCCCACTCATTGATTACAGGAGATTAATCGCTTGCAAAGAGCCAAGTTGCTATTAATTAAGACAAAGTGAAAGAAATCCAGTTTCTCTCTCTCTCACACACACACACACACACAAACGAGAGAGAGAGAGAGAGAGAGAGAGAGAGAGAGAGAGAGAGAGAGAGAGAGAGAGAGAGACTCTCATCCTTTTAATTCATTGAGATTGCAGGTGATTTTACAAAAGCAACAACAAGTGAAAAAGTAATTCAAACTCAAGTTACCTTTGTTAGCTGCTGTTCAGAAGAAAACCCCAGGCCAAACACAGTGTTTGCTCGGCTATCAGCCCACTGGCCAAACTTCTGTGACGTTTTTGTGAAGGTCATATTAGGTGTGATTGTGCTATTTATAATCACCTGGAGAGAGAGAAGGGGGGGATGGAAACACAAAACAAAAAGAGGTACACAATTCAGAAAAGAATGTCAGGATTATATATTATAGGAGAAACAGCAACTTGCCAAAAAGCTTGCTGTGCAAGAGAAATATTCAGATGAATAAGGAGAATAAGCATATTGGGCTTCAGCTGCATACTATACTGATTTGACTTGTATATATTTATGTTTCTCCTTTTGTTTATTGTCTTGAATCAATCGTTTTTTTAAAAAAAAGAATAGATAAAAGATATTCAGATCCATTACTAGATTTGAAAACGGAATTCGACTGCAGAGGATTGATCTTCCAATCCTGAGTTCAGTGAACCTACAAGTCAAAATCTTCCAAACAGTCAAAACGTTGCTTTAACAGCAAGTTCAGACCAGAAGAGCAAGAACTGGACTTAATACTGGTGCCTTAATTAAGATGGTGTTGTGACTGCCATAACAGTAGTCAGGGCTAGGGCGCTTCATAACTTTCAGTCTACAAAGGAGACAGAGTTGTTTAAAACAAAAACAAAAACTCAGGAGTCTGGTGGCTCTGACATTACCTAGTTGTAACCCCTACACACAATCCCATACATTAAATTGTTATTATTCCTCATGTAGGGGTCAGGGACTGAGGCTGTGAGCCGTGTTATTCGCCTAAGGCCACAAAGTAAGTTCATGGTAGAGGTGACATTTAAGCTCTTAGGTGCTACACTCCAACAGCATTTTCTCGTTTCAAAAGGAAAAACAGGTCAAAGGGTTGCATCCAACGTAGTGCTAAGTTAAAGTTGATATACGGTACTTGTTCTGCTGGCACAGTTGTGCAAGAGAATGCAAAGGCGGGTTGCTGGTAGCAGAGGTTGCAATTTGTTCTGCAATGAGTTTCTGCTAGGGCAGTTGCTGCCCCTGCTTCACAGCATTAAAACTCACCTGTCCTGTGGCGGAAAAAGTATCCTGGGTGGTGCCCAAGGTGGGCACAATAGAAACATTAATACACAGGTGGGACAAATAAAGCCAGTGGAAGCACCCTCAATTTGTTTCCCTCTCTTGCTGAGTGGCAGGCCACTGATGGAGGGAAGGGACTCAATATCTTTAGGCAGCTGCCTGGGCTCACATTTCCCAGCAAGGCCCACTGCCACGAGCCATCACTTAAAAAAATTCCCACAATGCCCAGAAAGAGACTGCTCTGAGGTACTGATGTAGGCTGCCCAAGAGTGACACTGCTGTGTAAGCACACTTGGGGGGTGGGAGAGCACTGGCAAACACAATCACCTCAGAAAAGGCTGGATCCAGCGCTAGTGAGTAGGGAAGAGACCAATGCAGCAGTTGGGCCAGGCAGGCAGGAAGGAAGGAAGGCAGGCGGACAGGCAAAGATGGCGAAGACCTGGGATGCACGCCAGTTCACGTTTGTTAAGAAGCACATTTGAAACAGTTTCCTTTTGCAGCAACCGGGATTTAAAAGAGGAATACTGTATATTGCACAGGAAGCAGACACTGATAATTCTCTGTGATTCACGCTAAGCGGCAATTAAGGCAAACTACTGGGGACCCAGCTTGAACCTGAATGGAGGAAGATGCAGTCCTGCCAATCATATGCTGAACAAAGGAGCTCCATTCTTGTTGCAAAAATGAGACATAGCAAGAGAACATTGATGGGATAGAAAAGGAGCTAAATTAGTCCAGGAATGCCTGCAAAACACAGAGCGCTTAGCACACCCACCCAACAACTGTTGCTTAGTGCAGACCGGCTTCCTAAAACACATTTTTTGCCATGCAAAAAAAGTTCATCAAACCTAGGAATATGAGGCCACATCACCAGCAGACCCAGAATTTGCAATTCTTTCATGCAATTAAAATAGAGCTTATCTCCTGATCTAGGAAAATGCCAGCTGAAATATCTTTAAAACCTATTACGCTGCCCTTATTTTTAAGGAAATCCATTAAAATCTAAACTTCTGACATGGGTTGCGATATGTCCAGATTTTCCTGGACATTAAGCGATTTCCGCCTGGGGCACTGTTTCTGAAGATCAAATCCTGGCTATGTCAATAGCAATACTTTTTCTGATCCCAACTTGTTCGTTGTCATTGGAGACAAGATTCATCACTGTTCACTTTGCCAACCCCTGAACTGCCCCATGAATCCAGGGGCTGCTAGTTGTTTAACATGACGGCCCCACTTCTCTGCTGTTTCAACACCAGCTTCTTGTCCTTTGCTTTTCAGAAAGGATGAACAATTGCTACTCCTCTTTCCCCCCCCCCCAGCATTACTTTAAAACAATGCATTTTTTAAACCAGGTATCTCTACCCGTGAAAAGCTGAAGCAGTGTGTGAGATGAAGCCAGACAACTGCTAGATTTTATATGAAGGGTGAGGGAGAGATCACCCATTGTTCTGAAACCTCATGCAACCTAATCCAATTAAGACTGCAACATCCTCCTACACTCCAACATTATACAGTGACTAAATGCAGACTTGGTGGCTTCAACATGAAGCCCAGACTCTACCCTGTTTTTGCTTAATATCCAGACTGGTAAAGAGCTCTCAATGCTTTACTTCCTTTTGGTTAGTTCAAATAACAAGCATTGCCCAACTGTGGACCATACATATTGGCTATCAAAACAGATATGCAGATTAATATTTTTATTCATGGCCGACAAAGGGTACCAATAGATCTCTTTGACAGTAACTTGCAGAGTAGGTTGGCATTCCAGGAGGATCCAGTCATTTGCAGATGACAGTAAAGCAGAATCCCTTTATCGCACCCACTCAGGGGCTTAATACGTTTGATAAATGAGGTCATTATTCTGCATGGTGCTTATTAGATTTACACTTCCTTCTTCTGCTCTCCAGTTTCATCGCAGATTACATTAGTGCTCAGGGAACTCTTAAAGCATATTGGAGCAGCTATTGTTGACCAGATTGCTTAACTTTTTTTGCCTTGCTATCTACCAGGAATGGAAGTTCAATGCATAGACAATCCTACTCATCCCAATAGTTTAAAAGCTCCTTCGCATATAGTTTCTGGTTTCATAGGCCTCATAAACTGGTAGGCCATTAAAACCCTAAGAAGAGCCTGCAGGATCAGGCCAATGGGCACTCTAGTCCAGTGTTGTGTTCTCACAGTGGCCAATCAGATGCCTATAGGGACCCCACCAGGGTTAAGGCAGCTGCCTCAGGTGGCAGAATTCCAAGAGGCAGGACCCTCGCCAATTCTGCCACAAGATCTCACTAGAACCTGCTGCTGCCTTTGCGGGCAACACCACACATGTTATATGCGATCAATTTCAATCTGTTACCTCCGATCTTCATTGGCTCCCAGTACAATTCAAAGTGTTGGTGCTGACCTTTAAAGCTCTAAACGGCCTCGGTCCTGTATACCTGAAGGAGTGTCTTCACCCCCATTGTCCAGCCCAGACACTGAGGTCCAGCGCCGAGGGCCTACTGGCGGTTCCCTCACTGCAAGAAGTGAGGTTACAGGGAACCAGGCAGAGGGCCTTCTCGGTAGTGGCGCCTGCCCTGTGGAACGCATCAGATGTCAAGGAAATAAACAACTATCTGACTTTTAGAAGACATCTGAAGGCAGCCCTGTTTAGGGAAGTTTTTAATGTTTGATGCTGTATTGTTTTTAATAGTCAGTTGAAAGCCGCCCAGAGTGGCTGGGGAAATCCAGCCAGCTTCGGGGTGTAAATAATAAATTTATTATTATTATTATTATTATTATTATTATTATTATTATTATTATATAAGGTAGACTTTAGTCAGCAGAAGTGGGGCAGCACTTTCCTGTTTCACCTCAGGTAACAAAATGGGACACGCGCGCCCCCCTGGACCCCATCATGCACATCTCCTTTGCTAGAGTAGGCAAACAACAGATGCTGGCATAAGATAGCTTTATAGATTTAAAAAAAAAACAACCCACCAATGATCCCACCTTTCCCTCCCACTACAAGAATTTGCATAGTACATTATAACTTTGGGTGAGCATAAATAACACTTTGTATTATGAAATGTATTTTTATGTGTATTTTTATTTTATTTAAATGTGTTTTAAAATGTGTTTCTCTTTCCTCTTGGTTTTAATGTATCTATGTGCGGTGGTACATTGTCTGTTTGGTTGTAAGTTGCCTTGGGTCGCCCTGGACAAGATAAAATGGGAGTTTACGTCCCTATGACGCAGGGTGTCAGGGAAGGTGCCGTAGCTCATTGGAAGAGCATCTGCTCTGCTTGCAGGATCAATCCCCAAAATCTCCAGGTAGGGGTCAGAATGTCTCCTCTCCGAAATGCTGGATTGCCACTGCCAGTCACAGTAAACAATACTGAACTAGATAGGTCTTACTTGGTATAAGCCAGCTGCCTAGGTTCATATGAAGAATTCAAGAACACCTGCAGATATTACCTGGTCCAATATCTCTCAGTATTCTCAATGAGAAGACAGAGTTGTGAATGCCTGGGCCTTTAGGGGCTGCTCCTTTTTACTTATAAGAGCCGCATGACAGCGGGAGGTTAGCCGGTGAAACCTCTCCTGTTACTAGCACCGTGGCAGAAGAAACTAAGCTTCTCCCTGGAGGAGACCTCAGTTGCTAAAGAGATGGGAAGAACCTTATTTAGACTAGCAGCTAGCAACCCCTTACAGACGGAGAACACAGAAGATGGGTTGGTTTGTAAATCAGACGTTTCAATCACAACTTACGTCACTGCATTCAATGCAATGCTCTTTAGGGTTTTTCTTCATTTGCTCTTTAGGCATTTGGCATAACCATATTACTCAAATAATTCCATGGCTTATTTTTAAACATGTTAACTAATAATAATTGAAGTTGCCATTATCTGTGCATTTTAGCATGGTAAAAGTAAGCAAATACTGTCGCATTTTATCTGTCTGGTTACCGATTTTCTCCTCTGTAAGCTGCTTTAGGGCAGGGAGAAAGCAGGAAGTTTAACCTATCAAGAGTCCTTTGGCACATTAAAAGGCAAGCAAATTTATTGTGGCATTAGCATTCATGGTTGCAGCCTATTTTAAGGCACCACAGGAATCTCATTTTCGCTCCAACATAGTGACATGGCTGCTCTCCAGAAATTTAGCAGGATGTCACTTTGGCTTCTGTAAGACAAGCAGATGCTTGTGTCACAGAGTCGAAGTTGCATCCTATGCCAGTGGAGCGAGTGACGCAAAGCTAGCCAGATCTCCTGATTTCCTCCCATCACCCTTAACCCTTTGCAGCTGGGGTTTTGCCAGCTGCATACAATCTTATACCACCACTAGGCAGAACAAAATGTTAGCCATTTGCTTAATCACAATGGCTTTTTCAAGGCAATTGCAATATTTACTGGGGTTGGGTGGGTGTTGTCCACTATTAAGGCAGTAAAGGTAAAGGACAAGGACCCCTGGATGGTTGAGTCCAGTAAAAGGCGACTATGGGGTGCAGCGCTCATCTCGCTTTCAGGCCGAGGGAGTCGGCGTTTGTTCGCAGACAGCTTTCCGGGTCATGTGGCCAGCATGACTAAACCGCTTCTGGCACAACGGAACACCGTGACAGAAAGCAAGGCGCATGGAAATGCCGTTTACCTTCCCACCACAGTGGTACCTATTTATCTACTTGCACTGACGTGCTTTCGAACTGTTGGCAGAGCAACGGGAGCTCACCCCATCGCAGGGATTCAAACCGCCGACCTGATCGGCAAGCCCAAGAGGCTCCATGGTTTAGACCACAGCGCCACCTGAGTCACCACTCAGCATCTGCAAAGTCCCACGATAGAAGCAAGAGGGGTTGATGACCCTTTCCTCACCAGACTTTTAACATAAAGAATAGCCTGCTGGATCAGGCCAATGGCCCATCCAATTCAGCAACCTGTGCTTACAGTGGTCAACCGGATGCCTGTGGGAGACCAGGGAGAAGAACATGAGCACAAGGGCACACTCCCCTCCTGTGGTTTCCAGCAACTGGTATCTGGAAACACTGCTGCCTCCAACTGTGGATGCAGAGTATAGCTACCATAGCTCTCTCCTCCATGAATTTGTCTAATCCTCCTTTAAAGCCATCCAGTGGTGGTTATCACTGCCTCCTGCGAGAGCAAGTTCCATCGTGTGACTATGCGTTATGTGAAGGAGCACTTTCTTTTATCTGTCGCAACCCTTCCAAAATCCAGCTTCATGGGATGTCCCCTACAACCCTTTCTACCTTTCTCCAGCAAGTGACAGGATGTTTGTAACATTCCAGTGAAAAACAATGCTGAAGAGGCAATGCACAGGAAAAGCATAAGGCAGTGGAAAGGTTAAGTAATTCCTCTTCCTACTCCTCCACCCCCAACCCCACCACCCCACCATTTTGCAGCAGCCTTGGAGATTCACATGCCTAGACTTTAGCATTCACCAGCTGCCAGTTTTCTACCGGGCTACATTCAAGGTTTTAGTACTAACATATAAGACCATATACAGCTCAGTACCAGGTTACTTAACACTAGGGCTGGATATCTGGTTTTCAACATCGTGATATATCACCAGCTAAACATTGCAATATACTGATATATTACAATGATAATGTCTGAAATAAGGGTGCAGCTATGCAGAGGCATTAGCTGGCCTCCTGGTTTTTCCCGTATCGTGATTTTTGCATAGTGTGCATACACACACACACACACACACACACACACACACACACACACGATTTGCAATATATTGCCAGGTCAAAAAATTATGAAACCAATATCACAATATGGACTTCAAACCGGTTTTGGGTGATCTATTGCCCGGCCCTACTTGACACATCATCTTATCCTTTAGGGCTACCATTTTCTGCAAGAGACTCCAGAGCAGCGTTTGTATTTTTGCGCCTGGCTATCAGCCACTTGCAACCAAGTGGAGATGCCTGGGCACCAGAATGGTGTATGACGTCTTCACCACTTGGAGGTGCATGCCTGGGGATTCTTGGATGTTGACTGTTTTCAACAGTCAGAATGAATTTCAGGAACCAAAAAGTTGTACTGAAAAATACGACTTTAGAGCCATATGGCCCCCAAATGGCAACTATAGTAGGCATTCTGCTTTTGCAACTAGACTATAACCTTGGTTTAAGGAGTCATTTGGTGCCTAGCTTATATATCTGAGTTTCTAACACTGCTGCAGAGTGACTCCAGACATTTTTGTTTTGACAAATTCTTCTCCTTGGATAAAAGGGAGTTCATTTTGTACTGTTTTCAAACTATTTTAGCTGTTTCTATGATATGTCTGTAAATTGCCTTGAGACATACATAAAATGTGATTTATAAACTAATAAAATTAACAAACCATAGCCATCTTCTAAAATGTTGCGCCACCCTGCATAGTTCTCATTTCCATTTGGATATCTGAACAGGTTCCTCTTCTCTTCTCTCTCCCCTTTTTTTAAATGATTCAAAGCATGAATAAATCTACCCACCGATCTCCTGCACAAATGGAGCTTAGGTACTCACAGGAGGAACAGCAGCATCTAAATTGAATTAATAAAAATATGTTTTGCAAGGCAGCAGGCAAACACCTGAAAGCAGCTTCACTTGCACAGTTGCTTACAGACTTCACAAACACGCTCTTACAAAACACCCAGAGATACCTTAAATTACCTTCCCATGAGGCAGAGACAGAAGCTTTAAATGTTTTCCTGTGGGTTGTGGTAAGAAAAAAAAAATCACAGCAGGAGGAACAAATTTAGCAAAAAAAAACAAAAAACAAGGAGGGAGGGAGGATAATCAACACCCATTCTTGTAATTATAAGAAACAGAAATAGAATGGTTAAAATTAAGCAAATGTTTAAACCCAACCAAGAGTTGAGGCTTGTCAGGGATTGGGGGGAATTTATTCAGGGAGAGAAAACATGGAAGGGGCTACAGGTGTGTGGCCGACAGCAGAGCCAGGCCAGAGTCTGGTGATGCAGTCCCCCCTGAAATTCCCTGGAGCCTCTCTCTGATGGACTTAACAGGGGTCAGCAAACTTTTTCAGCAGGGGGCCGGTCCACTGTCCCTCAGACCTTGTGGGGAGCCAGACTATATTTTGAAAATAATAATAATGAAAGAATTCCTATTCCCCACAAATAACCCAGAGATGCATTTCAAATAAAAGCACACATTCTACTCATGTAAAAACACGCTGATTCCCGGACCATCCGCTGGCCGGATTTAGAAGGCAATTGGGCAGGATCCGGCCCCCGGGCCTTAGTTTGCCTACCCATGGACTACAGAGTCAGCTAGCCATAGAGAGGGGAGGAACAGCACTTTGGGTGGTGGTGGTGGTGGGAGAATAAAAGGTGCAGTTTCTGAGGGAGAAGGTTAGCCGGGGCTGGATTTAAGATAAGGCTGGATTTGAGAAGAGGGATAGGATTTGATCTGAGATGTTTCAGGTTGGGAGATAGGGAGTGAGATGGGGAGAACTGATTCCGAGTTACGTTAAACATCCACACTGAGGAGACTATCCATAGCGAGAGGACAGAGCCTTGCAGCTTGGATAGGGAGGGCCTAAGAAAGGTATACGGGCCTGGGAAATATAGGGCCGAGGGCCTGGGAAAGGTATACGGACAGAAGTGTCCTGGGAGGGCTGTGACTGAACCAGGAGAGGTGAATCTTGTGGGAATGCAGGCTACCTGGGTGTCAGTATAGCCAGGAGGGGAGAGTTATCCTAGGTACTGAAGACTCCCAACCCAGTAACAAGGGGCAAGGGGACCCCGCTGGGTCTGTTATACCCTTTGGAATACCTCAGGTGTGAGGTTGTTAAGAGATTGTTAAGAAGATCCCCTCGCTCATGAACCAAGGTATTAATCGGTGAAGGAAGCTGTATGGTGTTGGAAGTATTTAATTGTAATATCTAAAGTAACAGAAACTGCGTTGAGCATTTTACCAGCTATTCTAGAAACCTGAACATCTACCACCTGAAGTGCAACAACTGATTTTTAGTAACTGAAGTTGAAGAAGAGCTGTGCCTATAGTGTTGTGTTTAAGCCTGAAACATCCTAGAGTTAGTTAAAGTAAACCAGCTAACTTCTACCTGAAAGAACGCATTTCCTGACCCACTTTTCATAAACCGTTTTTGTTCAATAAAACTTTTGATTATTTTCTGCCTGAGACTCTAATCATTAAGTTTTCCCTCACACAAGTCCCCCACTAGGATAATCTGTGGTAAATTGTAGAAATTCATGTAATTGGTGTACCGTGAGGTGGGTGCACGATTATTAATTGGGGACAGTTAGCGGGAGTGGATCGGCCGCATTATTTACGGGTGGCATTAAGTGGTCGGGCCAGCTACAAGGTGTATTAATGAAAAGTTTTCATTTTTGGATCATTAGAGTGACTGGGTGGATTAGAAACTAAGCTTTAAGAGGAGTTCAGGGAGGGTAAACTTTGGGACCTGCTTTCAGACTCCTGTTTGAAGAAGTCTTTTTCCCCCCACTTCAAACTTGTGTATTGAATTTACACAAAACATAAACATTAAATTGTTGTTCATTATCACAACTTGCATTACATATTTGCTGTAACAAAACAAGACACGGGTGCCCTTATTTCAGCTTTAGACAAATCAGTTATTTAGATAACCTCTCCAAAGATCTTTTTGAGTAGTGGGCAATGGGAAATCTCTGCCATGTTCATTGACAAAAGTAATAAATGGATGCCACACCATGTCCGACTTGTCGCTTTTGGAAGTACCTTGTACAACCCTAGGTACTGAAGACTCCCAACCCAGATTCATGGGTATTTCTGACTGGTTTCCCCACTGCTGCGCTATCACCAGGCAGGCTGCAGTCAGAAGAAAACCCATTAATTCCTTATGACCCTTAAGACAACTTGAGCTAAGGTCCAGTGTGAGGAGTGCTAATGCTTGATTAAGCTGCATGACTTGTTTAGTGATAACGGAAATAACCGTGATGACAGTGGTCCAGAATTTTTGTAAAAGAATACATTCCCATTATACATCGATATATTATACATCCATCTTTTATCCAGGGTTCCCATACCCTTTCCAGCACAGAGGGGGCAGCCAGTGGTTTATTAGCTAGTCGTATCAGTGTCCAGTACCAACGGAAGATGATTTTGAGGGAGGCTTCCAGAAGGCATGCAGATACCCTCTTTAAGCGGGGAGCTTTGCCAGATGGTGTCCCACCTGTTGGGCCTCTATCTTTACTCCTACCTTTCCCTCTCACATTTGCCTTAAACCAGGCATCCCAAAACTCGGCCCTCCAGATGTTTTGGGACTACAATTCCCATCATCCCTGACCACTGGTCCTGTTAGCTAGGGATGATGGGAGTTGTAGTCCCAAAACATCTGGAGGGCCGAGTTTGGGGGTGCCTGCCTTAAAACTTTAGAACTTCCCATACTATGCTCCAATATTACAATATAGATTAGGAAGGCTGCCCCTTTCAATTCAGAGTTTGAGTTAAAGCACAGAGACCCAAATGCAGTGAGGGATTGTAACCCTTCCCCTTTATGCTCCAGGTAGCGTGCAAACGAGCAGCCTTGTAATGCTCTGAACCATGACTTATGGGCACCCCCCAGCTCTTCCATAATCGTTCCCCTTGAGATTGCGCCCTCCCCACTGTTGAGAAGATCGCAAATTCTATACAGCTCCTTTGACTCCCAATCGCTGAACTGCTGGTGCTTATCTACCAGTCTAGAATGGGAATCAGGGGTGAGGAAGCCAGGGTTAAAACTTTATGGCGCTCTTTCAATTAGGTCTGAAAAGAGGTCCCCACAGCATCAGCGTGCTGGAAAAAAACCCACGTGCTCTTTCCAAAACCAGTGCCATGCCGTTACAGAATAATAAAAAAAAAAAAAACAAGAAACACAAAACTTTGCTGAATAGGCTTAATGAGCATAAGCCAATGTCAAGGTGGTGCTCCACCTTCTTGCCACCACTCGACTGGTGACAGCTGCCAAACACTTTGCAACCATCTATTTATATCCAGGGTCTGGGCACATCTACCCTTTGATTATCAAAGCATATGCCCTACAAAGAATGCCAGACATGAAACCTGGGATTATAAATCAGTTGGAGGCTTGGCAGCCTCTTTTAAAAAAAAACTTTTAAAAAAACTGCACAAGGGATATTAAACAAAATTTTTGTTCTGAACAGCTAATATTGGTTCTGCTCCCAACTGTGACTTCCAAAATGTGGATAAACTGAGAGCCCCCTATAACAATACTCATAGTTTCATATGCAATGAAACATATGCAGATTTAACCTTTATTTATTACATGCCACCTTTCGGGGTTTATATTGAATTGATCAACCAAGAGTCCCTTAATCAGATGGCAACTCTAGCCCTTTCGGTCCACATCTGCACTATACATTTAAAGTAGTATTATACCACCATACATGTTTGTTCACTGTGCTGTGAGTTGTTAGGAGACATCTATTCCTCTCACCAGTAGAAGTAACATCTGCGCCCATTGTCTGTTAAGCTAGAAAATGGGAACAGGCAGCAGCACTGTCTTAAGTTGCTGCCTTGTTATTGTGGTGCAAACTTTGGAGACAAACAAAAGGCAATCTCTGTTCACAATACAAACAAATGCTATGAAGTCATTAAAAGCCATGGAAACCTGGGATTTCATACATGTCAGTAGCAGTTACAGTTCAGCGGGGAGGAATACATTAGGGTCCCCGACAGCTACATGAAGTTATAATATACATAACTGCTGCAAGTCATTCTTAAGCTAGATAGCCATGTGTGTTCCATTAAAATTACTTTGCAAAGATAAATACACCTCCTCTAATCTTTCACTGTACTTCCCATAAGCCAGACCCAGTAATTGGCTAATGTACAGAACAAGCACTATGATTAGTGAGCAGGCATCTACTAACGTATTTCAATTTATCGGAAGTTGGATGATGTTCTGCAATGCAATGTGGAAGATGTAACAGCATGAAGCTTTATTTCATTGGAAAATAAATCTCAAAAGCTTCATCAGAGATTTGAACAGCAAACTAGTGACAAACCGAGTTTTATAAAGAGACATTAGTGGGAACACAAAAAGTAAAACTCCCTTCCCCCCCCAAAAAAAAACCTAGCCTAAGGAATAAGAGGTGTTCATCATCAGTATGTGCAAGACTGTGCGTAATGCCACCTCAAAAAAGGTAAACTGTACAGCTGGAAAAGAGCAACTAACATGTTCAAGAACATGAGATGCCTTCTCTGCAAAGAAATGGCTGCAACATTTGCACTTTTCATTTAGAAAACAAGATGATTAAGAGGAGAGATGACATTAATATAATCATGTATAGCGTGGAAAGAGACCACTCCACCCTCTTTCAACACTAGAACAACTCAAATAGAAATTCAGTGATAAAACAGTACATGTACAATTAAAAACAAACAAAACATGCTTAGAATGTTTAAAAACAATTTCAAACATCTAAAAACATAATCAAACCATCATGTAAGTGTTCTAATCCCAGTCTTACTTACTTACTTTATCTTTATTGTCATTGTACAAGTACAACGAAATTGGAAGAAGGACAACACATTAATTTTAAAATTGATTAATGAAATCTCCTTCCACCCTTTTGTGAGAAAGCCTAATTTCTCAGTAAACACACCAAGTTGAAAGACTTCAAACAGCTAGGGACTCAGCTACATTAGTGGGGGGGGGGAGTGATCTGAATGCATTATAAGCATGCAACACCAGATGGCGCCAGAGAGCACGAAACCTTTCTACAGCGTTTTTACATAGGGTTTTTTTTTTGTTATAATGATTTAATTTCTGACTTATTTATAGCATTTTTCCCGTGTGTAGATCCGCCCATGAAGTGCTCAGTGCAATATATAGTTCTATATTCCATTATGAAATGAAAAACATCTACTTGTTCTCACTGCAATCCACAGCAGTTAATTTGTCTGAGCCCAGCTATTCAGTGCTGCAGTTGTTTCAACAGGTAACAATAGGTAACTTGATTAGAACAAAAAGAAGAAGTTTGGGCTGCCTTGTCCTTTGCATGGCTCCCAAGGGGAAGAGAAGGCAAACTGCTTGTGCTCTTTCAAATCTGCATCCTTTTAGGTCACTGTTGTTCTGAAGGAATAACAATGTAGGTCGATTTTAATGAGCTGTCTGGTGTGTAGTTTTCCCCATACGCTGTGCAGTAATTTTCATGAGCTCATGCCTTTTCTCCAGAATAATCCCTCTGTTAATTCTCCCCCTCTCCTTTAACCTGCAATATTCCTTTTTATCAGGTAGCGAAGTCACAAGTTAAGAGTCCTCACAGCATGTTCTTCATCTGTTGTGCAAGCTCGGTATTGCAACTTGCATTACAAGTTGCAATGTTTCCTGTGAACCCATCCTGGGGTATAAGGCATACTAATGTCTTAAAATGTTCCAGCACAAGTTAAATGTTGGACCAACTGTCAAGTCAGTCAGTTTTTAATTGTGTGTAGGCAATGATTGTTACAATATAAGAATCACAAAAGCACATTTATCAAAGACAAAGTGTTTTAAAAATCAGTTTTTGGAATTGCAAATAATCAAAACTTAACATCGTAACATTCTCCAAAATAATTTAGATTTAAAAATCCCCCTGGCAGACAGCACTGTTTGGGGTCCAAAAATCAGTCCAGAACCTTCATGCGAATTAAGTGCACATAAAACTACCCGGTAGGTAACAAACTTGTCTACATCCATCAGCAACCATATAATTTTGAAAACATGTGATTGGCCTCTTGGAAAATTATTTGATATAAATGAGCTGTATCAAATGGCAATACAGTATACATAGCCCAGTGTCTTCAATCTGGCCTGAGCTGCAAGCACAAAGGTGGTCATTTGTTGATCTGTTAAATAATTTACCAGCCAGATTTCCAATTATGCTTGAAGAATTTCTAAGCTAAGTAAATGGGTGTTTAATAGGAGGGGAACTGGTTTTTCAGTTTGCTCTGAAAGGGCAAAAGGGTGCATTTGTGTAGAGAGGTTCTTTCAAACCAGTCCTACTGATCTCTAAGTGTTACACTCATCTTCACTCTCATATGCCATAGTAAATACACACATACACAAAGTGGATTCTATGTCTTTTGATATGTCTTTCTTTGACTTTTAGTACATCGCTATGGAAGGAGCAAGGATGCTCATTAGTAAAAGAACAAAAATGATTTCTTAGTCACGGTGGAAAGTTTCTCTGCAACCATGCTTTAATGGAATTGCTTCATTGCATATTTTAATTATGTGTGTTTATATTTTAATGGGATTGTTTTATTGTGTGTCTTAATTGTGTGTTTTAATTATGGATGTTTAACATTTCTGAGGTTGTGCAACTGGCTTTTATGCTTGTAAACCTTCTAGAGGTCTATTGCAGCATAAAGCAGTATATTCATGAATTAATTGGTGATGATTTCTGGGGTGGGGGGGAATCAAGTGATTTTACTGGTGTTTTTCTTATGGTCGAGCTATGCGACGGACCTCCCCCTCAAGCTTCCCGCTTGACCCCTTTGACTGTTACTAAGTGAATCTATCACTGAGGTGCTCTGGGTTCGAATTCCTTTTCACCCCACCTCTAACCTTCAAGGTCCGTCGGTGTTGTCTGTCCCTTTTATTCTAACTTGGGACAGCTTAGTAACGGGGGTTTCTCTTGTCCAGCCAACGTGACCGTAGTAGATATATGCTCTATGCTCTGGGCTTGAGGGTCTAAATTGCCTCTCAGCTTGCAGTCCTGGGCCTCTGTCTCCTCAGATCCCTTCCTGCGTCAGTTAGCTAACTCCCTTAGCAACTGTGTAGCTTTACCAAGGCTTCACCCCTCTGCCCCCTCCCAAGTGAAACTCCGAGACACAAACTATCCCTTTTGCAGGTAAGTTTTGCCTCTTCCCTGAGTTCATCTCCTCTCAAGCATTCATATATCGCTGGACCAAATAAACGACGATTTTCTCTTGGCTCAACAAAAGCAAGTCTTTATTTCGTACAGAACATAACGTCTCAGTATTTTATTAGTTCTTCAGTTCAGTTTCCAATTCAAACATAAACACTTTCAGTTTAACAAACTGATCTTCATCCTAACCTAGCCTACCCACCACTATTCTGGTCCCACTCCCTCTTCTTCCAGTCACCACTCCCTCCCTCCCTCTTCTCTCTCTCACCAATGGCTGCTCCCTCCTTTTAAAGTGTGGAATGTCCCGCCTCCCCCGAGTGAGCTGCCACTCAAACATGGAGTGAACGTTAACTCTTTAACTGAATCCCTTACTTTGGGGCAGGTCCGCCACAAGCTATCATGAAACATTACATGTAGCTATTATATGCATTACCTTTTCTGCTAAAAATAAAAACGAGTTGCTAGTAGTCATAGATTGATTAAAGGGTGCTGGTTCTCTGTACCAGTAACTGATGTGACAAAAGGGACCCTGGTTATATGTAGTCTTATCTAGAAAGGTTGTTTAAAAAAAAAATTATTGGGTTTTTCCACACAAATAAACAAAAACTTAACATAAACTAAAACACATAAAAACATACACATACAGAATACATAAAAAAACAGGCATCATATTTTCCCTTCCTCTTTCATAACATCTTGGGGTGGTATCTAGAAAGGTTGTTCTGCCGATGCCAAGAGGAATAGCATTAATGGGAGCCTCTCCCATTTGACAAGACTAGAGGTGGTCTGCATGTAATCCTCAGCCTAATTTCAGACAGGTGGCAAGGAGAGGGAAAAGGCGGTGGCAGAGAGAAAAAAGTTGGGTGCCTCTCCCATCACCAGCTAGCAATCTCCCAACAGAATAAAAGATTCCCCGCCCCTAAACTAAGTCTATTAATAGGCACATCCCCTATTTTCTCCACAATCTATTGAATGTTTTCCTCACAATGGAACTTACCTGCCAGTTGCATCACTTGGTTAGACAAAATACAACCTGGGAACTGAATCTCATAATCTTGCTAATGTAGTCTGGATGTTAACATTCTGAATAGGATGGATGATGAGGCAACAAGAAGGAAAATGCAAATTGGTGCAAGTTGATGCTAACTCAAGGTGGGAATGTGCTTTCTGGTTGAAGGCAAATATGTATTAAGATGTTATTACATCAACAAAAAATGTGGCAAGGCATGGCAAGAGATCACATGGAAGTAGCTGCCTCAGCAGCTGAAAGTCGGATGACATCAACAAATTTTGCATTCGCTTAAAATTAAGGGTACCACTTTCCTCTGCCAAGTGTTAGAGGCTATGCACTCCACTCTTCAGGTACCCACATTTATCACCTAGCTTCACCACAAGAAAGCTGGAAACAGGCAAGTAAGAGATGAGGAAAAGTGTTTGAGATAAGTTTCACATCCCATTGCGCATGCATACATCCTTCTTGTCCCACTGTTGCCTTTGAACATAAAAGCTCCACAAGTTGTTTTTGGGGTTTTTTTTTTTAAACAATAGAAAAACCTGTCTAGGGACTCGGCTATACAGCTGCAAATAAAACATTTTAAGTGTGTTTTAAGTGCAATATACAATGTGACACTAGGCGGTGATGGTGAGCCTTATGGAAAATTCAATGTTTTTTTTTTTAAAAAAAGGCTTTTAAAAAAAAGCATTTTCGAACGGTTTTATATGTGTGTAGATTCTACCATAGTCTCTTCCCACAAGTAACACGCGAAGGGGGCTTTTAGACGTGAAGGGAAGACGAATTAGTGAGTGCACAACCACACACCATGAACCACAGTAACACTTTCAAACAAAACACCCTTAACACTAAGAGACACATCTGCCTGCCTCATGCCTCACTTGCAGCAAACAAGCAGATCTACTTGTCTATCTACCAGTGTTTTTCTTTTGCAGCCCCTGCAACATGTAGCACTCAGCTGGTCTTGTCAAAACTTGAAAAGTCTGGTCTGCATTAAATGGCCACATATTAGGTGCAATTTTCAAGTTTAGTACAAACTTTTCTGAGAGATGCAGCTATTATTTTTTAAGCGGAAGATTCCAGGCACACTGGAACTCACAGCAAGCCTACAGAGTATATACCGTAACACAGACTCCCATTTAACTCAGGGTAGAAGGCCATTGTTGGTGCATGCAACAGTACCCCAGCAGCCCTTTTAAAACTGGAAAAGCCACTTCCCACAGAAAAAGCAACAACAGGGAGAGGAGAGTTGAGCATTCTCCCTGCCATTTATCTAACCCAAACTGCGCATCCAACTGAAGCATATTTCCTGTATACAAACAAATCGGATGTATGAATGTGACAACCAGTGGAGTAGCAGGAAATTCAGAAGTGGGTGAATTTTGTGATAGTCATAGTCACACGCCCTCACAGCCACACCCACTATACAACTTCCAAAAGCATTGTTGCATAATTATAACAATGTTACACAACCAGGGATGAGTTGCAATGATGAATGCAGATCTCCATATATTGCCTTTCAAGCTAGTTCTACTATTTTCTGTGCACATACATACTCAAGTGATGTGAAGTGCTCCAATATCTTCTTTTGGGGTGACTTTCGGATGTTCCCTTGCACCTAAAAGAACTTGCACACCATACTCTTGAAACTGACGCACCTTGTGCTTTCAGTGTTTTGAAATGCTCAGCTTTAAATGCGCACTACTGGTGGCAACCAAGTTTGCACTCATGAGTGTGGGTGTGTGAACACATGTGCAAACATACACAACTGGCTGCAGCGCCCTGCCAATGAATGTTTGATGGCAAACCCCTTTGCAACACTTTGCTTTTGTGTGGTGTGCAAAGTGCAGCTTTATCCTCAGCAACTGGTGGGCAAGAGAAACAAGCTTCTATGCTGCCCACGAATTGCTCATGGGTAACCTGGAATTTTTTTTGACACTCAGTTTCAAGTTGCAAATTTGACCTTGCCCTGCACACAGAGGCAGAACTCCAGCTTTACCTGCAGAAGATCCCAAGTTCAATCCCTAGCATCTCCAGCTGGAGATGGAAATGCCCCCTTCCCTGAAACCCACTGCCAGTTGGTGTAGGAAGTACTGCCCTAGATGGACCAGTGGTCTGACTCAGTAGAAGGCAGTTTCCATGTCCGTATGAGTCAACAACTTCGCCCCTCCTATGCATTAAGCACTGTAACTGGCTCAAGTGGTATTAAAAATAGGTTAGAAACCCTTCCCCTCCTAATCCTCCATATGTTCTATTCTGTGATGTCTTTACACATACACCTTCCCTGCGTTTCTCTTGGGGGAGTGCCATAGCTAAGCGACAGAAACACCTGTTTGATATGCACAAGGTCCCAGGTTCAATCTGGTATCTCCAAGCAGGGTTTGGAAACTCTGGAGAGCCACCATCAGTCAGTGTAGACGACACTGAGCTAGACAGACCAATGGCATAAGGTAGCTTCTTATGTTAAAATTTCAGAGTTTCACTACAAGGGCATTGGGGTCAAATTCCACAGTACTACATTATCATCTAAATCAAGCCACATCCCTGATTACCTTTGGAAACAGTGTTCCTGATGGAGGCGACATTAATGCCAAACCATGGTTTAGTGCTGTGTGAATGAGTTGGTTGTGGCGGGGAGCAATCTATGGCTTGTGCAAACCGCAGTTTGCAAGCAACGGCAGAATATAATTTTCCTAAAACTCAGAAATAAGGTAAGCAATTGGCTGGCCCAAGGAGAGACAATGTTGCAGGCATATGGCTTGCTGCTATGCCTGAATGACGCCAGAGACTGCTGCTGTGATCATAAAATGAGGCAAAGGTCGCAGCCAGTTTTGTAAGTTACCTTGAGCTTAGGAAGCTCAAGTCATAACATTTAATATTGCAAAAAAAACCAAAACAACCAAAATAACATCCTGTATCAAATACATTCTTAGACCCATATACTGTCTAAAGATGCAAACCTTGAGATATAACTCCCATCTTTTTACCTCCAAAATAAGTTTCTACAACCAATTCTGCTTGGAAGAGGAAGGGGAGAAAGAGAGGAGCAATATCCCTTTGTCCCTTAAACAAAACGGTTAAGTAAGGCACCCACACAATTAAAATAGATTTATGAAATACAGTTAGCAAAGAGCTATTACTGATCATAGCTTTTCTGCAACACTAAAATTACAATCTCATAATTCATGTCTTCCTTTAAGAACTCAGAACTGCTTAACAAAAACTCCCAGCAATTTCCCATCTAGGCACTGAAAAGAGCTCCTCAGATCCACCATTGCCACAATATGAGAACCTTACCAGACAATTTACCGAGCTACCTCTTATTCCAGCCTTGTAATTAAGCTCATAAAAGTTGATAGCGATGTTTGTTTTTGTTTGTTTGTTTTACTAGTTTGGTAAGAGACTAGTAGCCTGTTTTCTCATGCTGGCCACCAGGGGTTATTATGGGATAGGGAACTCTCAGCAGCCAGTTGTCTTCTTAGCAGACATTGTGTGTATTGTAGGGGAAGGGACCTACATTTTATCAAACATACTGGTAAAAGAGAGATGGGTTTCCTGTCCTCCACAGCCAGATGGAATCCAAACAGACTGAAGAATAGAGAGGTCTGTCCCTCCTCACTTGCAAGAAATTCCTGGCTGCCTGTGGCTATCAGGTGAATTGGTAAACAAAAGCCTCTCTAAATCATCCTATGCTTTTCTTCCAATGAAATGCATACGTTTTCATGATTAACCATACACCCCAACTTTCCTGCAACAACTAAAGTTTATGAAATATGGACAAGCCTATTAAAGTTATATATATATAAATATATATAGGATAAATATATATAAAGTTATATATATATGAAATATGTACATGAGCAACATTCATACAAATTTTCCCACTTCAATGATATTTCAATTCTGCAAGCATGCCAGATGTATCTGCGCCAACCTCCTACCTTGGTGCCATCCACACTGATTATCCGATAGCTGTTTCTTGTGCTGTCATAGAAGTAGGAAACAGTTACAGCCTGCTTGCTTGCAGGTACCCAGTTCTTCTTGGTGGTGTGGTCAATTTGGAACACATGCGCTCTGGTGGTGAAGATGGGCTGCTCTCTGGAATAGGGAGGGACAGGAGAAATGGAATGCATCATGAGTTTGTGAAAGATGGAGATGCCACGTCTGTTCTGCCCTTGATCAACAACGTAACATTGATCAAGTCTAGCCCAGTGTTGAAACAGCTCAAGATGAGAACTCTGGAATTCTGAAGCAGGAGAGCAAAGCTACAAAGAGTTACACCACTCAAGTCTTATACCTATTCTGACTCATTATCACCTTACATTTTACCTCCTCCTTATCCTGGGAAGTGCCAAAACTTGCTAGCACAGAGCTGCTGCTTCTTAAATTCCCACACAATTACCAAATAGCCAAATTCCACAGCTCCTTTTCCTGCATGCATTACCCACCACTCATGGCTGTGAAGTTATAAGGTTTAAGTAGCTGTTTTCTTCTGGGGGAAATGGTTTTGTGTGCATGTAAAGAGAAGAGATCATGAGATCCTTGAATGGATTATGGAATAAATACATCAGGTAGAGCTATGTGCTGCATGATCACATTCTCTTACCACTACCACTTTGAAAGACGATAATGATTTTTAAAATATATATTTTTAAAGCTTTTAAATGTCGACACTTAAAACGGGAAAACATCCCATGCCCAGACCTGTGGCCAACTTTATGACAAATGTGTGTATTTTCAGCTAATGCTAGAAATTACCTTGTGCAAATACCAGGGACAACTGAAGCTTAGTACTGTAATTCAGGTACACAGTTTAATACACAACACACGTTTCTAAGCAGGTGGCTCTGTTGAATGCTAATACAGCAGGACGATAAAATGAATTCAAATATAATGTGAACAGCCAAATGGCATACAGGAAGCATCATCATTCTTCCCCAATCCCCTTCTGCATTCTAATAAGCAATCTCCAATGTAGATCCATGCATATAAAAATGACCAGTACCTAAATGGTCGAGAAATGAGATTGTGTCATGCATTTTATCTACAAAATGCAAAGGTTCCCTAGAGTAAAGCTTAATTTTTAAAAAATCCACAGTATGAGGAAATAAAATCCTGCTTCTTGGTTTCATTCCAGGTGAAGGATTCTTATAGCATGTACTCCTCACAAACAGGTAAAGAACTAGTTTCCACCAATTCTTGCAATTCTCCCTTTTACTTTGCCTTTTTGTAAGCCACTCGGTACAACTCACAAAAGTAAAAAGGAATATGAGGTATCAACCACGTGTGGTGTGCTCATTTTTAAACTACATATTGTTCCTCAATATTCCCAAGTGCCACAACTTCCAGGGCAGTTTAAAAAATGAAGAAACTAGGGTCAGCATCCTTCTGGAGAGAGGGAGAGAGAAAGTGCTGCAAACATGCATATATGTGTATGTGTTACAGGTAGGTAGCCGTGTTGCTCTGCTGTAGTCAAAACAAAATAAAAAATTAAAAAATGCCGTAGTCAAAACAAAATAAAAAGAATCCTTCCAGTAGCACCTCAGAGACCAACTAAGTTTGTTATTGGTATGAGCTTTCGTGTGCATGCACACTTCTTCAGATGTGTGTGCGTGTGTGTGTTGAGCACAAACACCCAAAAAAAACCATCAAGTCTCCAAAACAGAGAATGCTCTTGGACATTCAGCCAGCTGCACAACTCAAGCTCCTTTCTCCTTCACTGACCACACTACAACTGCTCGTGTTTCTTCTCTAGCCCCTAATCAAGCAAGATGTGAACCACAGCTAGTAGCCAAGAGCCATCGATACAGATATAAGCAAACAGTTTCTAGTCAAAAAAGGGTGACTGAAACAGCATTTTTTATACAGACTCTTTACCTGCAGAGAAGGCTCCACATGCATAATAACCAAAACCTTGTCCTTAAATGTCCCCCTGCAGTAACACTTCTTGATATAGGCACATAACTCCACCTTTTCACGGGGCTCAGACTAACAGACCCCCCCCAAGTGTCCCTATTTTCCAGGGACAGTCCCAGATTTACAGATGCTGTCCTGGTTTCTGATTTGATCCTGGAATGTCCCACTTTTCCTTAGGACGTCCCTATTTTCATCGGAGAAATGTTGGGGGCAATGGAGTTATGTGACCCCCCAAGCCAAGGAGATAACTATACAACCTTTAGGAGACACCTGAAGGCAGCCCTATATCAGGACTTTTTAAATGTTTAATGTTTTATTGTGCTTATATATATGTTGAGAGTCTCCTAGAGTGGCTGGGGCAACCCAGTCAGATGGGAGAGGTGCTGTTGTTGATGTTGATGTTGATGTTGATGTTGATGATGATGATGATGAATAGGACGTCCCTATTTTCAGCAGATAAATGTTGGGGGTATGGACTAAACTCCTTGCAAGCAAACACAGACAATGCTCTTTGACAGATATTTGCTAAGGGCAGAGGAAGGACATGGGAAACTGCTTTATATCAAGTCAGGCCATTCGTTCAGCGAGCTCAATGTTGTCTATACTGACTGGCAATGGGTTTCAGGGAGGAGTCTTTCCCAGCCCTACCTGGCGATGCTGGGCACTGAACTCAGGACCTTTTGCATGCAAAACAGATGCTCTACCACTGAGCTAAGTCCCTTCTCCAAAGTCCCAATCAGGTCTATCGTCTTCTAAAGGAGCCATGAAGGCTAACCATTTAACAGACAACCATTCTACCCAAGGCTGCTTGATGCAGAAAAAATTATAAGAAGTTTTCTTTTTTGTAAGTCATTGTGAGAGTTATTTTAGATGAAAAGCAACTAATTTAAACCACACACCTGGGTATGCACTGAAATCATTATGAGCCAGGTGATCATTAATTGAAGCAATCTTTATTTGTGAAGTATATCTGGGGAAACAGAGTTGTGGTGCTGTTTTGAAAATCGAGCCTCTGATGAGCCACACTGCTTCTAACATCTTGGTGTTCAAACTGATAGCAGCTCTGTAGTTCTTTCAACAGGGGCTCCATGAAGCCTACACACTTGAAAGTGTTGAGCCTATCGCAAGAGGTCAGGGGTCACCAACGCAGCTCCAGGGGCCTGTGAAAGGCTTCAGTAAATGTGTCCTCAAAAAAAATAAATCAATCAATACAGTTGTATGCCACCTTTCCAAAGTTAAAACCATGCTGAAGGCAGCTTACAACATACAAAAAATGACATAACCACACACATTAGTATTCATAAACAATGAACAAAACATGAAAATGTGCACAACCAGACAGCAACCACCCCCTGCCAACAAACACCCCTTAACAACACCCCAGCCCAAGCATCTGTTCAGCAGCCTCAGCTTTTGTAGCTGGAGTCAGTCCTGGACCTGCCCTCCCAGGGCAGGTGGGCCTGCAAGGTAGGGGTCAGGTCTTCCAGGACTCACAGCCAAGATACATGAGATTGCTTACTCTTTTTGTTCACTTGCTCAGCTTCTCCTACATGGAACCCTTTCCCGGATGTCAGGCTAGGACACCCGCCTTCCTCTTCCTTCTGAATGGAGGTAGTGTGAAAGACCTTCTCCCTATGACCAAGTGCAGCGGTGGCTGATGTAGGTGCCTCAGTCTATTGATTAGGGGAGGGTGGCTTTCCTGCACCACTTTGAAAACCTGCCTGTTTCTGTACTTTTAGGGTGTGGTGACTATTTGTGATTGGCACCCACAGAACTTCCTCAAAATTCCAAATGTGCCAAAAAAAAGAAAAAAGAAAAAAAAGGATGGAGGCCCCTTCAATAGATAATGATGGCCACTGACATCAAGCATGCACATTATCAGCTTTCAACGTTTCCAAACCAGCGCTCATTAAACAGCTCTACATAGCGAATTTTCTCCAAGCATCCTACACACCCACAATGCCAGGGGAAGGGAAGAAATGGTATATGTACATAAAAATATGAAAATCCAATAATGACAAAACAGTGGGTGGAACAAATGGTGAGTCTTCTTAAAGAGTTTCACTTGTTCAAGCTGCCTTACATCTTGTGTGCACCTTCAGCTTCTGAACCAGAGCCAGATTTTTAAAAGCCTACATACCCAAGATTTATCCTTTATCTAAAGAACAAGCTTACATCTGATGATTCAATCGTAATTTGAACATCTTTAGGTGTACAGAAGCTTGCCAGGTGTCAGGTGGTAAAGCAGCTGAAATGCTCTGTTCTGGATCTGTAAACATTCCCAATAGCCAGGCATAAGCCAACATGGCAGAGTGGCTAGTATAGGGGCAGGGAACCTGTAGCTCTCCAGATGATCATGAATCGTAGCGTTGGAAAGGACTCTGAGAATCATCTAGGCCACCCCCTTAAAATGCAGAAATATGCAGTTGCCCTATACAGGGATCAGACTTGCAACCTTGGCGTTATCAGCACCATGGTCATCTTGGACTCCAACTCGTATCAATCAGTTTGAGATGCCCCAGCCAATAGTCAGGAACAGCAGGAGTTGGGAGCATAATAGCAGTCCTGCTGGATGAGACGAAAAGGCACATCTTTAGCCCAACATCCTGTTCTCATGATGGCCAACCGGAGGGATATAGGAAGCCTGCATATCTTAGTTCTTTGATAAGGTTCTGGACAATGCCACCCAAGATCCAGGGATTTGTTCATTTTTAATATCACCATTCTAAGATCTATCTGTTACAGTGCAACTCAGTTTATTAGGCAGCAGTGCACACATACAAGTTTGTTTGCTGAGCAGGTATCCTTCCCCATGCCCTGGTTCTTTCAAATGCCCACATCTGATGCCCAAAAATGTCTTTTGCACCCAAACAGATGATAAGAGGGACAAGCTGAATACAAAATGGCCCTCTATTATATAATATTATGCTCTCACACACACTTTAAGAAACCAGAAGATTATTTTGTTTTTGTTGCAACAGACAAACACGGCTACCCGTCTGAAAATTGTTAGCTATAACTTATTTCAAATATGATAAAAGCAAAGCAATCATGTGTTTTTAAAAAATGGATTTGGAGGCATTAATTCATGCCTGCAATTAATAATAGGCCTGGGGTGTGTCAGCATAACTTGCCTATGTATATTTAGGAAGGAGGGGGTGAATGGATGAACCAGTTCACAACTTCAAAAATTAAAATGCATTTAAAAAGGGGGGAGCCTGTTCTTGTGCCTGAAGGCAAAGCTGTAGAAATATGTTAATTATGATGTAGTTATAAATCCTATTTTGTATGGCCCTGAACTAAGCATAAATGAGATTCCACAGCCCATGTATACTTGAATTTTACACAAGACTAGAAATTGTTCGGAAAGAAGCTGTGACAATGTATTTGGACACCTCAAATACCAACCAGGACACAGTATTAAAATGAAGGATATAAACCCGCCTGGTGCTCAGCTTCCTCCACTTCTGATTTATTTCTGTGCTCTTCACACGAAAATGAAGCTCCCCTGTCCACATCTATGCTTGCTAGCAGCAGGCCTTAAGGTAGAGACCCGTTCCCAGACTATTCTAACCACCTTTTAATCCCAAGGAAGGGAAACCTATAGCCCTTCAGGGGCTGTTGGGCTACAACTCCCATCATCCTTCACCACCCATGGCCCCATCTGAATTGTACGTTTAAAGCGGTATCATACCACTTTAAGCAGTCATAGCTTCCCCCAGAAAACCCTGGGTAATGTAATTTATTAATAATGCTGAGAAGTTGCTAGTTGACCCCTATTCCCTTCACAGAGCTACAATTCCAAGAGTTCTCTGGGAAAAGAGGGATTGACTGTTAAACCAAACCTTCAGACATGCATATAAAGCTTCTCACCCTTCAACAAAAAGTTGAAAGGTTGGAGTTCTGTTCTATTGTTGTGGCTGTTCCATTTCATTTGAATATTGATCCTAATAGGAGAAGACAGGTAGGCCAATCAAGCCTTTTATACTGCTGGCAACCAGCACTGTGAGGGATGTGAACAGTGTCACTTATAGATTGACAAATGGAACAGATAGACTAATTGTATTTTAGTTGTCTTTGGACAGCTTGCAAAAATCACATAACCATATGGTGATTATTTCCACTGTGTTGGAAATAAAATTAACACTTACCACCCTCAAAAAACCATGTGGGTTTCTTTTTTGCTGCTGTTGTTGTTGGAAAAAGTTAGAATCTAGGGTAAATGGAACACTGTCAAGCACTGATCAACAAACCGAGCACAGAACATTTCCTCCAGAATCCTAGTTCAGTATTAATCCCAGAGCCTGAGGGGAGCACAATCATTGATCCTGCTGACTGTGTGATGGGTCGCTCTGATTTTGTACTGTACTGTTGGAACAGCTGGAGAATTTATCTGAGAAAGGATGCACAGCTGCCGCCTGCTCATTTGGTGGTCCATCATCAAAAAAGTGTGCCCTGGTACTGAATTCCAGGAACAGCAACACCCACACCAATAAATCTGCAATTGCAACAATTTTAAGACAGGCTTCTAATACACAGAGCTGACTGCCTTGACAGCTGAAACAATGAGGGTCTTATGAGGACAGACACACTTCAGGAGCCCTGTTAAGGAGGAAAGCAGATCAGGGGAAAGGTTTTGAAGTGGAAAACTGGTTGTAGAGGAAAGGATTCATATATGCACATACTACTGCTTATCTCCACTCAGAAACTGAGTTGCTTTTTATTTTAAAAAAGCTGTGGGAGCATTTTTGCATACATTTGCATGCAACACATGGTCCCAGTGAATATCCTCAGGCTGGGATGCAGACTGTGGTTGATGCTTTTAGTGTGTTTTAAGGTGCCATGATAGAAGCATCCTTGAGCATGGTATGTACACTCATCTTACTGCCATCACTTGTCAATGAGGGGTTTTAAAAAAAACACATTTCCACACACACAAAAACCCAAAACCTTGGAAAGCCTATTTTGACGAGAATGGAGAGAAAATATCAGAAAAACATACACAGAGGTGAGCTACAGAGCCTGTTTAACTTCCAGCATGAACAAATTCTCTCCTTTTTGCAGCACCATCACTTATTATTGGGACTACAACAGGATTAAACAATTTAGTTAAAATGACTAATGTATAGTTTTTAGATTGACTATCAATTAAAGTTGAAGAAAGATATGGCCTACAGGCACATGAGGCCACCACCATCAGCGTTATTTAAGTGACTTTGCTAATAACCCTACTTCTAAATACCAGTCTCTGCTATCAGCAGCAAACCCACTTATTGCACTCAGAACCCCAGTGGCAAGGCAGTTACAGGGTTCACAATGCTGAAAAAATGTGCAATTTTGGCACACTTATCCATGTACACAAGCGCAATCTTATTTACTGTACTACTTTCAATGGGAATTAACCAACTGTCCCATGGATAATAAACCATGAAACATTTCTCTACCCTCAGCTTGTATAAGCACATTCTTTTCATTTTATTTATTAATTTAAGCAAGTGATTAACCCGCTCAACGACATTTGTATCCCACTGAAGCGCTAGGCACAATCTCTCTTCAATGCCAAAACTGCACTACCTTCATCCACGTTTTTTCATTTGAATAAGCAGCACCAGAACCTGACAAGATGCCAAAAATGTCAAACGAATGCATCTTTCATTTCCATGGCAACTTCCACACATAAAGAATGTACAGAATTGCAAAGCTCATAAAAATAACTCTGCACTCTGTCCAAACATGCATATACTGTATACATTTTCCCCCATTTCTCACTGCCCCATCTGCCTTCCTCGCATACCAGTTCATCAACAACAATCTATAATCCAATACCAGAAAGAAGGTGAAATGTGTCCAGATTCAACTTTCTTCAAGATTTGGTTCCCCTCTTGGGATCGGAAAGGATGCACCTGTTTGGATAAATTGCTCTTTTCATTCTGGACACTCTAATCGTGCACCCCAAGGTTGTCCAGCATTTCATTATACCCTTTCTGTGCTTCCCTCAGCAAGTTTGTCATTATCCACACCCTAATTGCTACCACACCCTGATCTACTGGAACTCATTCATACCTTCTGAATCAGGACTAAGCTGCAACACACCCATTTTTCACCTGCAACTGGGATGACAAGCACTCCTTAAAACTAAAGGTGCATCCAGACACACAAAGCTTTAATGGGCAAGTCCAATGCAGAACAGTACCCACTGCATTGTGTTAAGACATGCACCCTACAGCAGCAGTAAGCCAACATGGTGCCATCCAGATGTTGGACTCCCAACCTCCCATCTAACGTGATCCAAGGAACTAGCCAATTCCCCTTCCACTCCAGAGGGGCTTCTGAACTTAAAAAAAAAAAAAAGATTTCTGGTGTGTGTTTTTCAAACGGGAAGAGAAATTAACATTCAGACGAAGTGATACACATGTTCTGCTCCAAAAGATCAATGCAGTCTCTACCTGGAGGAAGAGCAACGAAGCAAATGCATGTTCGGTGTGCACATAGATACATCTGTCATTGTGGCATTTTGAATGCAGGAGCACACCAGGCTTACCCAGATGGGGAAACATATGCTGTTAACACCCATTTTGTTGTTGTTTTATAAGTTTGGGTGCAGCCTGCAAAAAGGAATTCTTATGCTCTTCCGAGCAGTTTAGTAAAGCTGGTTGAAATGGCATGTTGAATAGATTGCTGCAGACTCAACAGGTTTCACACCACATGCAACATGAGTGAAGAAAACTGCATTAAGCGGGCAATCCTCACCTAAAGCTCTGGCAGATTCGAGGCAATGCCTTCAGAGAACTTGCCTTCACCACACCAGTGGGTCTAGGAGACCATTTTTTTTGTGTTAAGCCTGTAGAGGTAAAGGGACCCCTGACCGTTAGGTCCAGTCGCAGATGACTCTGGGGTTGTGGCGCTCATCTCGCTTTACTGGCCGAGGGAGCCAGCATACAGCTTCCAGGTCATGTGGCCAGCATGACTAAGCCGCTTCTGGCGAACCAGAGCAGTGCACGGAAACGCCCTTTACCTTCCCACCGGAGCGGTACCTATTTATCTACTTGCACTTTGATGTGTTTTCGAACTGCTAGGTTGGCAGGAGCAGGGACCGAGCAACGGGAGCTCACCCCGTTGCGGGGATTCGAACCGCCGACCTTCTGATCAGCAAGCCCTAGGCTCTGTGGTTTAGACATCTCTCTTTTATAAAAGAAAGCTGCATTTTAAGTTTTCTAAAGCATGGGTCCTATACCGTAGCTAGGCTTTTGTGTATCTGTGACTCCATGCAACAAGGAAGGGGGGGGGAGAATATGCAGAATTCAGTTTCCAATAATAATAATAATAATAATAATAATAATAATAATAATAGCTTTAAAAATGATTTTAATAGTGTGTGGGACCTCAGTGCCGGCACTGCTCCTTGACTAGCAGATGTAAAATAAAGTTGCTCTCATAACACCTTGGTTATTAGGAAATCTAGCAGATGTAGTGCTACAATATGGCTAAAGGAAGCCCTGGAAGAGGAGGGAGAGTTCAGCGGGAAGGATGAGCCCATGATACAATTCCAATCTCCTAACCATGGTTAGCAGATCAGGAAAGTTACACCTTAGCAAAAATTAGTTTACAGCCGAGTTTTATTTTGAGGCCCAGATGAGGACTACGAAAGGTGGGTGGAGGCAGCCAACCTCGCATCAGTCACAACTTGTAAGTTACTGTTTCAAATCGTTTGTCAATTTAATGCAAGTCTACGCTAACAAGGAAAAAAGGGCAACACACTTTAACCTTAAGCATCTACCGCTTGTTTGGTCAGAATACATCTGTATCTTCTCTCTCTCATCATACACAATGCAGAGGTTATCAGAGGGCAGAGAAACAGGACACAGCAAGGTCTCTCTCTTCACTACTGGAAATCTGTGCCCCATTCCGAATCTATCTACAGTGCCATAATAGCAGTTTCAGTGTCTGTAGGCAAAAACAATGCAACAGAATATTTGTAATTCATAGGGGAAGCCTCTTATGGTTAATACAACACCACCTAATACAAATTCTACTTCACACATTATGGCACTTGTCACAGCTGAGACCCAACACAACAGGGGGTGGGATTTCATGCGGATCAGGACTATTATTATTTTTTAAAGTCTAGATTACTGGCAATTCTTTGAGATGAACTTTTAGCTTTGCTTAAAGCCACCTCTTAAAGGGAGACACCGTCTTTTCATCCCCTTCTTCCAACTTCCTCATTGTCTTCCACTAATTATTTTAAGCACTTAACAATACAGGGAAAGTTATGGCAAATTTAACTGGGAATATTAAAGAGCATGCAGAGGGGTGGGGAAGGGAGGAGAGAGAGTAAATCATGCAGCCAGCCTTTTTGAACAAAGTATTCATCTCTAGCCCTACTTCATGTGACTCTAATCCAACAGCCAAAGGGAAAATATAATATAGCTAAACTGCTCATTAACCTGCCACTTTCAGTCGGCACAAAGAACTAGCTGTTGAGCTACTATGCCTTATGCCGAGCATGGTGTTTTGGCCGCTTCCCCCCAATACCAAACGGGCAACATTGCAAATGCATGCTGAGGAGAGCTCAAACATTACAGAGTACAAAATATAGTGATGAAGGATAGGCATAGGGCAGTGATGGTTAACCTTGACACTCCAGATGTTTTGGAACTACAACTCCCATCATCCCTAGCTAACAGGACCAGTGGTCAGGGATGATGGGAGTTGTAGTTCCAAAACATCTGGAGTGTCAAGGTTAGCCATCACTGGCATAGGGTTTCTTAGCTCAGGAGCATAACACTTGCTTTGCATGCAGAACTTGTCAGGTTCAATCCCAGTCATCTCCAGTTAAACTTGCAATGTATATACAGTGTAGCAGGAGCAGGGAACCTGGAACCTTTTTCAGCATGAGGGTTGCACGCCATTGTGGCCAATGTTCTGGGGACCCCAATTCCAGGGATGGGCAGGGGCAGTGGGAACAGTGAAGGTGGAGCAGTGGCTGTAACCTTTACCTTTGTACAGTAGGCTACATTTCAGCCACCCAAAAGGTACACACCTATCTATGAAAGGTTGCAGCATTTGGGACCCTTTCATTTTTAGAGGAAAGGCAAGTAGGAGGTGATGTGAAAGATGTTTATTATTATTTAAATTTGCATACCGCCCTATACCCACAGGTCTCAGGGCGGTTCACAAGATAAAATCACGAAATACAAACATAAAATACATAATAAAAACAAAAACAACCCAATAACCCCCCACCTCCCCAACACATTTTAAAAGGGCATTGGATGCCAATCAGCCAAAGACCTGGTTAATGAGGAACATTTTTGCCTAGCGCCTAAAGGTCTATAATGAAGGTGCTAGCTCAACCTCCCTGGGGAGAGTATTCCACAAACGGGGAGCCACTGCAGAAAAGACCTGTTCTCGTGTTGCCACCCTCTGGACCTCTCGTTGAGTGAGGAGGCACATGAAGAAGGGCCTCAGAAGATGATCTCAGGTAGGTTCATATGGAGAGAGGTAGTCCTTGAGGTTTAATAAAATTTCCTTTTGGATATGTGGCACAGCGGAGACTGTGGTGTCTTTAAGATATATGGTTTATTTACACACATATATATATATCCTGAGCCTAGTGGATAGAGATGTTTTTCTCCATCTCTCACAATGCTAGAACTCATGGTCATCCAATGATGCTGAATCTTCAAAAATGCAGGACAGGCAAAAGGAAGCACTTCCACAAAACAGCATAGAGTCTAACGTATGGAATGGCTGCCAACTGGGAGAGCTTTAAAAGCGAATCAGACAAATGTATGGAGGTGAAGGCTATCAATGGCTGCTAGCCACGATGCCTATGCTCTGCGCTTCCATGATCAGAGGCAAAAATGCTTCTGAATGTACTTATTGGAAAGCACAAGAGAGGAGAATGCTCCTGCCCTTGGGTCTTCCTTTCAGGTTTCCCACATCTGGTTAGCCACTGTGAGAACAGCATGCCAGACTAGATTGGCTACTGGCTCTTCTTTTTCCAGTTGTATTCTAAATAAAAGAAATATGCTGATACCACGGGTATGCGTCTCTACAACCTCCTCAGAAGCTTTTGCCTGAGTGGAATGTGTATTGAGGTAACATGCCCATTCGGACAAGCAGGACGCATGATCACAGGACACATTCCAGTCAGGCAAAAGCTCTTGAGGGGTGTGTGGTGGTGTGGTGTGGCCTTGAGAGCAGGGCTGATGACTGCAGAGGGTCCCAAGGGCCAGACAGAAAGGAATGGAGGGCCACATTTGAAGTCCCCCGCTCCAGGTACATATAGTGGCATCAGTGTATTTCTTTTACTCAAAACATTAGTTGCTCTTCAGCCATAGCCCTCAGAGCAGCTTACAAAGAAAAACATAAAAATACCAGGAATTACAACCAATTCAGCTTTGAGCCTAGACAAATTGGCACCAGGCAAACCTCTCTGGGAAGAAAATTCCACAACTGAAAAAGATTATTCTGTGTCTGATCTTCACCCCTCACCTGCCTTACTTCAAATGGCAGGGAGATAGAGCCTCCAAGACCATTTTTTTACAGCCCAGCAGGTTAATGTAGGAGCAGTTTATCAGGCTGTCCCCTGGTCCCAAGCCATTAACTGCTTTCTTCAATGGAACTAACTTGCAAGCAGCAAGCATGTATAAGATTACAACCTAGGTGCAAGAAAAAGAGGGTGCCAACGTCCTTAAGGAGGTTTTATTTATGTTATATTTTGCTTACAGCACCCTTTCTGTTTTTGTGCTCTTACTCAAGCTGACATACAGCCAGTTTGGACTTTATGATAAGCCATGATTTATCATGGCAGGAATGAGTCACATCAAGTCTCAGCCTCCTGTGCTTCGTGCTCCCCTCTCCCACTTTCCTCCCCTGGTATGGCTGCAAGGAGGAGATGTGGAAGCTTTCACTTCTGTTTTCCCTTAACCTCAGCTTGTCATTTTGTCCAAACTCAACAAACTGTGGTTAATGTTAACTGCAGCTTATTGGAAATAGGCCAGCTTCAAAGCAAGTATAATGAAGCTGTCTTATTTCAGCACACCATCATTAAGAGTAACCACAGTTTAGGGTTCAGACATATCACTAAACAGCAGTCAATCAAAACGGAGATGAAAGCTTCTGATCTCCTCCTCATGGCTGCAACAGACAAGGGGGAATTGTGGGAGTGTGTGAGCACAAGACATGGTTTACTGTGATGTCTGGACCCACTCAATACATTTGCTCAAGAATCAGAGAGAAGGAAGGTGACTTGGGAAACCTACAACTATTATTTTCATGCTAAGCAAGCCAAATCCATTTATCCCTGTTCGTTCTAGTTTTGTGATGGAATCCCAGTCTCTCTGCTGAACAAGTGTCTTCTTGTTAGTAACATCAGACTCATAAACACATTCTTGGTACTCGCTGGTGATGAGTAGCTTCTGGGAAATTAGGAAGAGTCATTCTTCCTCTTCACAGTATTGATGTACCACAATTACCTAACACAGGTACTGGTAGGCAGACAAAGATGTTATGGGCTAGTGATTTCTGTGAACTAATTTACATGGATATGTAGCACAGCATCTCTCCGCTCACTATTTTTAAGCAAGACGTTTCCCACAAATCCCTGACTTTTTTTTTTTTCACCTACACAATACTGCGTGGCAATCCCCTCTGAGTCATGCATGCAATCAGTGATGTGATCCGGTAATATCTCTTATATAAACCTCTGAAATTAGATTCTTAAGAACAATAACTTGAAGTGCCTTCTCTCTTCCAACACCAGGCCTGAAGCATTTTGGCACATCTAAGAGTTTCAACAATGCTAGTATTGTCCATGGCAAGAATCACAGTTTGTACTCAACTTAAACTTGTTTGATGTATTACTCACAAATTGTTGCTTCCTTTACAGTTTACAAAGGCCTTTTCCATCTACAAGTAGATACAGAACTACTTTGCTACAGAAAACAGAACTTCAATTTATAGCTAGGGATTTCCGATTGTTCTAAAAATAGTGGTGGAGATATTTTATAGTGCTCTGTCAATTGTCATAGTAGTAACAGACCACAAATACGCCATAAGGATTTAAGAAGAGTCTGCTGAATCATGCCAATGGTCCATTGAGTCCAGCATACTGTTCTCACCATAGCCAACCAGATGCCTGTGGGAAGCCTTCAAGGAGGAACTGAACATCACAGCACTCTCCTCACCTACAGCTTCCAGCAACTGGTATTCAGAAACATACTGCCTCTGACAGTGGAGGAAGAACAGATCAGTCAGAATTAGTGGCCACAAATAATCTTATTCTCCATGAAGCTATCTAATCCCTCTTTTAAAGCCACCCAACTTGGTGGCCACCACTGCCCCTCGGGAGAATGAATTCCACAATTTAACTAAGCACTATCTTAAGGTGTATTTTATCTTGTCTGTCCTGAATCTTCTAACATTCAGTTTCATTGGAGTTCCAGTGTTAAGAGAAAGGGAGAAAAACTTCCTCTCAAGCCACTTTCGCCATACCATGCACGTCAAGTTGCCTTTTGCTTGCCTTTTTTCTAAACCCAAATGTTGCACCCTTTCCTTTCCAATGATCATTTTGGTTGTTCTCTCCTGAAGTTTACACTTATATAATGCTTTAGAGAGCAGAAGTAACCAACATGGTGCTCTCCTGATGTTGTTGGCTTCCAATTCCCATAGAACCAGCCAAGATAGCCAATGGTCAGGAGACATGGGAGTTGTAATCCAACCAAATCTACGTTGGCTACCTGTTCTTTACAGTGTTCAAAGCACTTTACATACTGTTATGAGTCTGTGGGTACCGTCCCCCGCCATCCCTGGATCCTACAAGTGCTAAAATCTAATCAAGTCTTCTGATCCCTGGATCCAGCACATGTTAACAGCTAATCAAGCCAGGATAGCTTCCTGGACTCTGGATCCAGCAAGTGTTACAATATAAGCCAGGTTAGCTTTCTCTTGAGGTCATCGCCTGGGTGATGGGACATTAAGAGAACAAAGGGGGCTCAGTGCCAGACCGCAAATGGGTAGAGCCCCTCCTTCCAACTCTGAGATAGTTAGAAGGACAAAGCCCAAGTTTGAGAGCAGAGTTTTGGTACCATGGTGTGAACTAGAAGTAAAGCAGCAAGCTGGAGAGAGAGAGTGCAATGCTTGATGTGTGTTTGAATCCAAGGCTGTAGCTATGGGAGAAACAAGACCCATTTGGGGTGTTGATGCTGTGAACCCCTCCACTGTAGGCTCAGGATGTATATATATATATGTGTGTGTGTAAATAAACCATATATCTTAAAGACACCACAGTCTCTGCTGTGCCACATTTCCAAAAGGAAACACAAACCCTGGTTAAGCACCTGGAACCATTGGAATCTTGCACCACTTGGAGATTGAAGTGGGATGCAGCAATGCATTGAAGGTACACAAAGCCAGGCCTTCTCTATAGTGGCCCCATATAATCCCTTCATTGGAAACCCTTGAGCAGACCTATAAAACGTTTTCTTGTTTGCTGCAATCTTCACTGAATATTGTGGCGCTTGTGCTGATTTTGAGCTATAGGCAACATCCTCTGTCCGTTAACACAAGGGCTCCTTTGATTTGAGTATTAATGCCACACAACGGAGAGATCCAATGCAACAGACTGCAGTAGCAGAAACTCACTGTGCAACAGGCTATGCAACTGTGCAAAGAAGTTGCCAGCAACTTGCCTATGCCTTCTCTAGTGCAACAATGCTCCAATGGCACAAAAGACTAAGACTGGATATGACCCACAGGATTTTATTCCTAAACCACATCAGCACCATACATTTACAGCACTACTATACCACATTGGCAGTCATGCCTTCACCCAAAGAACCCTGGGAACCGGAGGTTCTTGAGGATGCTCAGAGTTGTTAGGTTGAAGGATAGCTCAGTTGGTAGAGCATGAGAATATTAATCTCAGGATCTTGGATTAAAGCCCCACCATGGGCAAAAGATTCCTGCATTGCATGGGGTTGGACTAGATGACCATCGTGACCCCTTCCAACTCTACAATTCTATGACTGCCAATTTCCCCCTTACAGAGCTTCAATTCCCAGAGTTCCCTGGACAGAGGGATTGCTTTTTTAAACCACTCTGAGCACCGCAGCTCTGTGAGGGGAATAGGGGTCTCCTAACAATTCTCAGCACCCTTTACAAACTACTATCCGTATGACTTTTTCAGGGGGAGCCATGGCTGTTTAAAGTGGCATCATAGTGCTTTCAATGTATGGTGCAGATTTAGCCCTAGTCACAGGATGGAAAATGCTACTCTCTCATCCAATTCTATACCCCCCCATCCTATCCATAGCATCAAAGCACCCCATTATCCAGCATTACCACTGATGGCTCAAGCTAACAAGTTCTGAACAAGATGCTACAGAGCTTCAATGACCCTCCTCCTTGGCATGAATGGCCTCCTTCCTGGTTGCTTTGTGCATTAAGAATTCCCCCCCCCCATTCACCCGCAAACCCTCCAGAGCTAAAAGCTTCCTGTCCCTAGCTGCAGGCCACTGCCACTTGCCCTTGCCACATTTGGAAATTTAATCACAGCCTTCTAGACTGTTTTAGGGCAGTAGCATTCAGCTACTTGAGAGATGCAAATTATAAGGTTCCCCCACCTCCAACACCCCAAACACAATCACAACCAAGCAAATTCCAAGATGCTATTTAAGGGAAGCTGGCTTGCGGTATTTATAAATTGGGGGGGGAGGGAACAATGTACATAAACATAGCTAGTAGTACACAGGGTGGGATGAGGAAAAAATAGACGATCAACTTTTATAGAAACCTTCCAGAACTGAACCAACCCACACAAATCTGCACATCCAGCGAACTCCTTCTGTGCTGCAGCCATCATTACAGCAGCTGCTTCTAAACATTCGCAAAATAATCACAATTTCAAGGTTCAGATATTGCAGTGATCTTCTAAAAGTCATTTTAAATGTAGGGGCAGAGAAAGAGGTGCAAAGCACAAGAAGCTGGCGCATTAGCTGCTATTGTCTCTAAGCCACATGTGGAAATGTTGTCACTCAACAAGCCGCATACAACCCACAAGCTCTGTGTGACTTTCAGCTAGGGCAGGGATAGTGTGGCTATCCATATGTTGCTGGACCATAAGCCATGCTGGCTGGGGCTCATGGGAGCTGGAGTCCATTGAGAAGCTGGTGGCCCACAGGTTCCCCATCCCTGAACCAGGGGCCTGGAACTGCAAACAAAGGTGTTTCACCCCAAGTGCATTTTCTACACTACACATTTCAAACCACTTTGAAGCTGGGTTAAGCAAGTCATGGATGGTTCCCCTAAATTATACCCCTGGCAATTGTAGTTTGGAGACTATCCACTGGACACCCCTTATTAGGGCCAAACAAAATGCAAGGTTAAATGCATTATTATATTTAATGTGCACATTTGTAGGGGGAGTGCTATTAGTTGAAGTTGGGGGTTCAAGCAGGATTGGGACCTTAACAGGTCCCAATGAAAACAAGCACATATGCAGCCCAGTGCTGAAAGCCAGTGAGGTGGAGTGCTCAGAGTGTTGGACTATGACCGGGAAGGCCAGGGTTCAAATCTTGACTCAGCCATGAAGCTCACTGGGAGACCCTGGGCCAGACTTTGTCTCTCAGCCTAACCTACCTCTTAGGGTTGTTGTGAAAATAAAATAGGGAGGGGGAGAGCTATGCATGCCACTCTGAGTTCCTTGAAAGATATATTTAATACATACTGCCATTTTCACTGAGAGAAAGGCTCCTGGTGATGCCAATGGCAGTTTTACATCCAATGCAAATTGTTAGCATTTAGTTTGCAGACACAGCGAACACAGAAAACACTTAAAATCAAAAGCAACATGGCTTAAAAATGCCTTAATTTATACACTTGCTTCAAATACCAACAAGATGATTAAGGCATAAAACACTGTGCACTACAACAAAGCATTGCAAAAGAAAGGAAAGCCTCCTCTAGCTGCTACATGTCCTGCTGTTAACTTTGGCAGAAGTAGTTTCTTTTCTTCCCCATCCAAGATAGAAATGAACAAAGCCCATTATACCTCTGGAATGCTAAACAACAGGCTTCCAAGTCCATCCACCTTTCTTTGCAGCCAGAGATTAACATGTGTACAATTCCCTCCCTCCCTCACGGTCCTTTACAATGCACAGCAGGTGGGGGGAAGCCCCTAGGAAAAATCCCTGGCATCTCCAGGTAGGGCTTGGAAAGGCCCATCTGAAATCCTGGAGAGACACTGCCAGTCAGAGCAGACAATATTGAGCTATATAGGCCAAGTGTCTGACTCAATATAAAGCAATTTCCTATGTTCCTATATTATTAGTTGCAGTGCAGAAGGTACTGTGTTAAATCCCTGACATCTCCAGAAAGTCGCCTATTTGAAACCCTGGAGAGCCGCCGCCAGTCAGTATGGACCAGCTAGGTGGGCCAGTGGTCTGACTCGGTATAAGGCAGTTTTATGTCCCTATCTATTTATTTGTATTTCACAAAATTTACGTACTGCTTGATTGTAACAAACCAAACCTCAAAGTGGTTTAGAAAAAAAAAAAACCACCCCAGTATCAGTAAAAACAGCTATTTAAAACACTCAAAAGAATAATTAAAATCAATGATAAGCTAAAAGCATATTGAAACATATGTCAACATTCTAGGCTTATTTAAACAAACATGCTTTTAGCAGGTGTCAGAAAAGTGTACAGTGGGGGTGCCTGTTTGATGTCAATAGGCAGTGAGTTCCAAAGTTACCACGCTAAATGATCAATTTCTTATAAATACAGAATGGGTATTACGTGGCACCTGTAGCACTTCCAGTTCCGCAGATCAAAGCACTCAAGTGGGCAAAAAAGGGGCAAGGGAGCATCACAGGTAAAATAGTCCCAAATTGCTGAAGCTTTGACTTATCAAGTCGTTAAGGGTGAAGGCTTCTTGTTTGTCCAGCATCAACAACCCACTGAAGTAAAGGGTGCCATCCCTATTCTTTCGAAGACATTTAAATCCATCTGTGGATTCAAAGAGCCAGGCAGACAGTTCAAGATGCCCAAGGTGGTTTGGGGCTTGCGTTCCTCACAAACAGAACACCCATTTCTGAAAACAATGTGACTTGCAAAAGCAGTTGGGAAATAAACAGTTTTTATAAAACAGTTTGCAGCAGAAGAGGGAGAGAGAAGGGGCTCAGAACCACTCCATTGGCCCTGCTTAAAGATCAGCTGGCTTTTGGCTCTTCCTCAATTGTGACCTAGCATCAGCCATTCCATCAAGATGCTACAGAGGGAGAGATGGAAAGCAGGGTTACTGCACCGACTGTGTTAAGAGAACAACTTATTTTAGGTCCCCTTTCCATTGCAGCTGGTCCTTACAAAAACACTGTTAAAAACAGATGCCCAGAGTCAGGAACAGTCTTGATGAAGAAGAAGAAGAGTAGAAGAGTTTGGATTTGATATCCCACTTTATCACTACCCGAAGGAGTCTCAAAGCGGCTAACATTCTCCTTTCCCTTCCTCTCCCACAACAAACACTCTGTGAGGTGAGTGGGGCTGAGAGACTTCAAAGAAGTGTGACTAGCCCAAGGTCACCCAGCAGCTGCATGTGGAGGAGCAGAGACGCGAACCCGGTTCACTAGATTACGAGTCTACCACTCTTAACCACTACACCACACTGGCTCTCAAAGTCTTGATGACTGCTTTTTACTAATCGGTAAGCTGCCCTAGGACTCTTTTTGGCAGAAGCATTGAGGGAGGGGGGGAGGTGTGTGCTTTAAATAAATAAGGCATTTGGGTGGGATCTCTGCCTAAAAGAGTTTCTATGCAGTTTTCTCCATACACCCTTAATGCTTCAAAAATTATCTCTGTAACTATCAGTCATATTCCAGCTTCCAATGTAGCTTTCACCTCCTGTTCCTGCTTGATATTCATCTTGTTTGCTCAATTGTTCAGAGCTTTGCCACTTCAGCACCATCACACAATTAACATTTATGCGCCCAATCTTCATAAATTCTGAACTGTGCATTTCCATGCTTAGAGTTGCATGAGTAGACAGAGAGGTGAGTGAACAGAAGGAGGGTGGAATATTTAAGGATGACTACTTGCCATGAAGGGCTAAACGGGAGGAGCAGATAAGTCACAGGAGCACCATAACCTGAATCTTAAGAGTCTGAAGGGACCCCAAGGGTCACCTAGTGTAATACAGGAATCTCGACTAAAGCATCCATGACAGGTGGCCATCCAACCTCTGTTTAAAAACCTCCAAGGAAGGAGAGCCTACCACCTCTCGTGGGAGTCTGTTCCACTGCTGAACAACTCTTACTGTCAGAAAGTTTTTCTGAACGCTTAATCAGAATCTCCTTTCTTGCTACTTGAAGCCATTAGTTCGAGTCCTACCCACCAGAGCACGGTGCCCAGTCGCACAACCATAAAACCGTCTCTGACCCAAATCTCCTTCCTGTCACCTCACCCCTCCCCATCACCTTGGGAACCTCTGTTTTACACAGACCTGAGGGATTCCTCTTTAGTGTGATAACCTCAGCCTATTGTTTCATAATGACCTACATTCAACCAGCCCAACCAGCCTAGATTGTATAGGCTACACCCAGGAGAACTGCTGCAGCCTGTACTTTGCATTCAACATCCCTCATATTATCTAAATAACACTAATTTCTACTATTCACTAATAGACCCTGGTACCCCAAATCTGCAACACTATTTTTCCTTTGAAAATATCTGAACAGTATCCTAGGGCCAAGCATTTCAGGTTCGAGGGGGGGCCTTGGGCAGAGTGCCATCTTAGGAACATAGGAAGGTGCCCGATACAGAGTCATGCCATTGCTCCAGCTAGCTCAGTATGGTCTACACTGACTGGCAGTGGCTCCCCAGTAGGTCAGGCAGGGGATACTCCCAGCCCTACCGGGAGATGTGGAAAATTGAACCTGGGACCTTCTGCATACAAAGCAGATGCTCTACCACTGAGCCATGGCCCTTGGTCTTTGAGGTATGTCTGATTTACCTAGAGGCAGCCATGGCAGGTAGCAACAGCACTCCAACCAAACCACTGCCTTAATTTCCCCAAATGCCCTGGAGCCACTGCTTTTTCTCTCTCAATGGGTACTCAAGGGTACACGGTACCGGCACCTCCTCCTCTTTTTTGTTAAAAAGTGTGGGACTTGCTATAACTCCTCCATGGTGAGTACCAGCACCTATTTTTCTAGGGAGGGAAAGCAGTGCCTGGGCCCTGGAGCAACACTGTATCCGGGGCATTGTGGGAATTAAAACTGTGGGTCAAGGGCAGGCATCAGCTGTTGGCCCCACCAGTGTACTAGGGTGAAAACAGCTGCCCAAGAATGCTACAGGATGACCCGTGGCCCGAAATATTTCACCAAATCTTTTCTGGCCCTCCGAGTACCCATTCCGAATTCACTACCCAATTTCGCAAACTGAAACAAGGTGGCAAGGGGGGGTAGCTGGGGTCAGTAGGCATGTTTCTGCTTGTTTCTATTTTCACACTCAGTGTTGTGTCAGCAGCTAACCTAGGTTTCCTAAGTATTCACTCCACAGGGAGTCCCAGCCAATTCCACCTCTCTGGTGAGTTTTCCTGTGCTTATGTAGTTCTTGGTCATGTTCACGGCCTTTCTGCTTTTAGATGTATGCTTACAAAAACACTTTGATGCACATCAGTGGTGGCGAGTGCTTTCTGTGCCAACTAATTCTAACATTGTTCCCATTCTCTTCCCTGTCGAGTCCTACAAAGGTAACACTTAGACTAAGGTTGAGGAAACTGATAGGTAGCAGCAGCTCCTGGACTGGTTTTAAGTAAGAAGGCAGGCAGGCAAGTGGGAGCTGCCTGAGATTGGTGGACAAGTCTTCTGGTCACCCTAATGGACCACATTGCACTGGTGCTTGCCCCCAAAATGTACAGCAATGTCCACAGTCAACAAACTATTAAAGATTAAACAGCATATCCATCTCCAATACACTTATTTGGAAGTAGGTTTACTGATTTAAGTGGAACTTGCTTCCAAGTTAGTGAGATTTTAGTAGGTTCATAACACTTCTAAGAAACTCAAGCTAAAAATACTAGGAGAGATGCAAAGCCTAAATCTAGTTGCTTATGCAAGCAGACGGTATTCCTATAAAACAGTCGAAATACAAAAATCAACGCAATTTCGCTGATGAAAATATAAAGAAGTTGAAAATAAATCCCTAGCTTTGACATCACTTCAGATACTTGAAGGGTTTGTCACCTCGTGACATTTCACATTTACACTTGTGCATGTCAAAAGCTACTTTTCCTTCATATGCTTACCGCTGAGAAAGTTAAAGAGGTTCCTAACATTCCCTTTGGCATGCAATAAGTTAATGGCCCAAGGCACCTCAGGCTACAACCTTAAGATTAGGTACTCTGAAATAATTGTACTGAATTAACAGGAGTAACCTGAAGAAACTGGTCAGTGTACCTTAAAGAATTCAAGACTACTCTTCAAAGAAATATTTGGTACACACAGTGATAATTGAAGTCTTAAGGATACAGAAGAACCCTTACAGGCACTGGAAATGGCAAGTCTTTTTCCCCCTTTTGGTAGGGAACATAGCTCAGCAGGAGAGCATATGGTTTGCATGCAAAAAGTCTAAGATTCAATCCCTGGCATCTCCAGTTTGGAAACAGGAAGCTGCCTTATCCCAGGAACTGTCCATCTCGTCTGGTACTCTCTGCTGTGGCTGATGGTGGCTCTCCAGAACCAGCTGTTATCAGAGTCCATTGAAACAATAATGACAGGGAAAATCAAGTAGCAGCTGATGGGGGGGGGAATCTTCCTGAGACCCATCAGAGGAGACAATTCTGGGCTAGACGGCCAAATAAATCTGATAGGGTGTGAGGCAGCTTCCTATTACAGCAGTAAGCTAGACATCTGAATTCTACATGCTAGAGTTCTGCAGAAATGTTGAGAAAGTTCAGAAGCTAGTGCTGAGTGTAGAAACAGAGTCCTAAGAATCTGGGAATTCCTTTTGGGGAAGGGGAATCAAGCTGCTAGTCCTTATGACTATGAAAATGTGCTTAAAGGTTTGTGGGCAATGCCAGCTCAGATCTCAGCAGTCAGAAAGGTTTCCAGTGGTTGGGGTGAAGTTTCAACATGCAGTGGTACCTCGATTTACTAACTTAATCCGTTCCGGAAGTCCGTTCTTAAACCAAATCCGTTCTTAAACCGAGGCGCGCTTTCCCAAATAAGGCCTCCCGCCACCGGTGCCCTTCCACCATTCGGCTTCCGTTCTTGGACCAAGGTAAAGTTCGCAAACCGGAACACTGCTTCCGGTTTTGCGGAGTTCTTAAACCGAATAGTTCGTAAACAGGGCTGTTCTTAAACCGAGGTACCACTGTACTGTCTTGCTCCTTGCCCCACCTCAAACCAGAACAAAAAGTAAAATGAGGCAAATATTTGTATTTATTTTTTAAAAGAATAAAAAGCACTGTGTAACATACCCCAATTTGCATCACCTATACAGGTTGCACAATTCTTGGCATTAAGTAGTCACACAAAGGAAACTATGGAAGACTTATTCCTATTTCCTTGATAATTGACGACATGCTAATTTTCTCTTTTGGCAGACATTGTATGTATGAAGCTGATTTTAAAAATAATGTTAAATGAAGCTGTGGCCTTCTAACTTGGTCACTCACTTCACACCTTCCTTTACATAACTCCCCGTCAAAGGCAGATAGCAGCCATTATTTCTTCTTTATCAGGGAGAATTTGGAAATCTCTTAGCTCCCAGACTTGCACTGCCTATTGTCCTTGACTTTTGTCCTTCAATTCAAAGTTCGAACTAGTCCACCAGTGCCTAAAGAAAACACCCACTTCTGTTCCCCCACAAAATGTATCCAAGTTTAAACATACATAGGTAAAGCAATTATAGCACAAATTACTCCTGGCCTAATCACTATGGAAAGCAACTGAGCAGTCTGCAGGAAGAGCTACTGTGATGTTAGTGGTTAGAATAGCAGAGTAATATGGGGGAGATTTCTTTGTCTAACATACCTCACAGGGCTGTTGTGAGGATAAAATGAGGGTGATATAAAATGAGGGGAGGCCATGTACACCATGCTCAGCTTTTTGAAGGAATGCTTTTTAAAATTATTATTAGCAACAACAGTGGTGGACTTTTAAAAGGTACCACTGCTGAAATCTTAAGTTCAGTCACCCATGCTTTCAGTTAACTCTTCCAACTCCTTCAGCTATTGAATGTGCTGCACCGAGTCAGGCTGCAAATGCTGAGACCATGAAAATGCTACAATACTACTTTGCCTGCAGCCTCATCAAATCTCTGATCAATCAAATGCCTGGCTTTTTTTATTTTACTTACTAACTTGGAAACATGTGTAATTATTTCAGGTGGAAAACAAAATGTTACATGATTTTAGTACGTGTCAATACGTTTCAGGAATTTTAGTGCCAGCTCCTTTCCAGGTTGTGCCCAGGGAAAGTGGTTTTACTGGCCTAAATTCACTATTGCCAATAGCCACCTGAAAAGCACATCTCCCAAAAAAGCACTTGGGATTGTAAACTATAGGGACTTCCTATACCTTTAGAAGCTGCTAGGTCTGCAGAAATCCAGCAGTAAAACTTTTCACGACAGGCAGATAAGCATTAACAAGTGTCAGGGAGCAGTCAAAGGTGCAGAATCAAGAGCCAGTAAACACACTGGTAATTCTACCTGTTGGGGAAATTGTACTATGCTGTATGCCTTAAACCAGGCATCTCCCTCCCATCACATTATCTGCAAGCCACAAATTATTTACCGTAGAGTAATATAAATAACTCACTGGGTAGTTCTGGGCAAGATCACTGTTATGGTGGCCAACTCCTGGACCAGCCCCTGCAGCTATGCTTTAATAGTGACTTGGTCAAAAGTCATTAGCAGGCGATCCAACCTGTTCTGTAATTCTTAAACCAGTACAATCCACACTGGCCCCACCTCACCCCCATGCCTTAATAATACATTTGTGCAGAGCAACACACAGCTTGTATCCTCCAGCAGCGGATTACACCCACTTTCAAGGAAGTCTGAACATGGCAAATGCTTGTGCCTTAGAAAGCTTCAATTGCCAAAGACTGTTCATCAGTCTGCTTTTAAAGGCACAACTACAGCAGCTTGTTGAGGAGTTGGTGACCTGACCTATAACCCAAATGGCACATGTTCAGATTTGGTTGCCATTGCCCCAGTCAGAATACATCTCACTCCCCAATACTGGAATGCAACATGCGAAAATGTTACCATAGAAAACATTCATCCTCAGCATGCTCACTTGAAGGAAAACTCAATTGAAGTCCCAGGTGCTTATTTGCAGGTAAATGAGAGCTGAAGGTAAATGATCAGAGTGCAAGTCAGAGTGGTGGCAATCAAAAGAGATGTTGAAAGTTAAATTGCATCGAGTACACACTTCCCAACGAAACAGTATGCACATTATAGAACTTGCAAAAGGCAACTCTCATGGCTGCCCATAATGAGCGAAAGTCACATCCTGGTAACCAGCAGGAAATCTAAAATGGGAGGGGTGTTTCATCCACACAGCCTCCAATCCATCAGTACAATCCCAACAGCTGTGTGATTACAAGCAGGCTGAAAGAAGTGTTTTGTGAGCGCCTAACTTTTGTAAAACTCATATGCAAGCTAAACTTTACCCTAGAGAAACATCTCAAGCACTTGCTTTGGACAGCAATATTTTTATTTTTAGGGGCAGACATGAAGCAGCATGCAATATGAGAGCCCTTGGGACTCTTTGTCACATCATGGAGAATGCTGGCGTGCAATCAGATGCCTTTTACCAGTCACACCCAATGGTCCATCTAGCTCAGTATTGGCTACACCACTGGTCTTCAACTGGTGGGCTGGGAACCACTACTAGGTCATGATCTGAACCAAGGTGCATCACAGCAGCAAATATATGGGGAGGGAAAAGTTTAAGTAATGTGTGCCCAAATCCATGTTTGGTTAAAGGTGGGTCCTGAGTCTGAAAAGGTTGAAGACTACTTACTGGTCTACATTGACTGGCAACAGCTCTCCAGAAACTGAGGCAAGGGACATTCTGCGCCCTCCCTGGAGATACCAGGGATTGAACCTGGGATCTTCTGCATGCAAAACACATAGTCTACCACTGAGCTATGGCCCTTCTTCATGACGTCTGGAATTGCATCCCTTGGCTGACACACCGCTGCACACATGCAGCAGCATCTTTGCAATGGTGCCAGAGATTCTGGGAGGTGCATCTCCTGGATTGCACAGCTTTTTGGGAGCCATTCCTGACCATACCTGGCAGTTCCTGTCCCCATAGCCCAATCCCATGCAGGTTTATTCAGAAGTAACTCCAATTGCATTCAGCGAAGTTTATTCCAGGTACATGTGCAAAGAATTGGCGCCTTAGAGCACATGGACTCAATGAGTGAAACAGGCTTTACACGAAGGTAAAGGTAAAGGGACCCCTGACCATTAGGTCCAGTCGTGACTGACTCTGGGGTTGCGGCGCTCATCTTGCATTATTGGCCAAGGGAGCCGGCGTACAGCTTCCAGGTCATGTGGCCAGCATGACAAAGCCGCTTCTGGCGAACCAGAGCAGCGCACGGAAACGCCGTTTACCTTCCCGCTGCAGCGGTACCTATTTATCTACTTGCACTTTGAAGTGCTTTCGAACTGCTAGGTTGGCAAGAGCAGGGACCGAGCAACGGGAGCTCACCCCGTCGCGGGGATTCGAACCGCCGACCTTCTGATCGGCAAGCCCTAGGCTCTGTGGTTTAACACACAGCGCCACCCGCATCCCTCTACCCGAAGGTAAGCGAGTATAATATTTCACCTTTAGTGTTGTAGTATTAGATTGGAAGGTGTGGGAAATATGTTGCAAAAATTAGGTAACAATTGGGGGGGGGGGTGTTTGTAAAGCTGCCACCTGCACCAGTCTTGCCAAGTCAGTGTGCTGTCTGGACCTGTTCCCTTCTTGTTCGCATCCCTGCGGGCAGGGCTTGTCTCTAGATTTCTATCACTGCAGAATGCCTAGCAGATTTCAATAACTTTCAAAATATGGCTCTTATGAACAGCCAAGATCAGCCTAAGGCTGACAGCCCCTGCTTGGCTTGACCGTGACACAACCAGAGGATCTGAAGCTGAGATTATGTTTAATTTAAATATAGTCCAGCTCTTGAGTCACACGACCCTTCCATCCCTCCCCTTTAAGACCGCCCTCCCAAAGCAAAGTGGCGGTCTTAAAGCACACCCACCTGGATGCAAGCCCTGCTGAAGTCTATGAGACTTTTACTTCTGACACGACTGTGCCAGGCAGAAAATCCTACAGGGACCAAGGCTGGACATCCTCTGCACCTTTCCCCGCGAAAGGCGCAGGAGATCTAGAAGCATTCAAGCCAGAACCTGTACCTATTTACTCAGAAGTAACCCCCACTATTTTCCAGAAGGCTTAAGTCTCGCATAGTAGGAGGGAGGGTGGGCAGGGGCTCTGCACGGCTCGATCCCGTCGAGCTCAGCCAGCAGGACTCCATTCTGAAAGGGAAAGGAGTCCAGGGCGCGCCGAGAGAAAGTGGCCAGGCGGCGCCGGAGAGCCGCGCCGAAGTTCGAGCGCCTCCTCCGCGGCCCCCCCCGGCCCCTTCCTCACAAGGAGCACCTCCAAAAAGGCGCGAATTTCGAGGCGGGAAAGTGTCGCCCCCCCCCACTCCGTCGCTCGCGCCCGGACTCACCCCATCTCTCGGCACTTGTCGCCGGCCACGCAGCCCGGCGGCGACAGCGCGCTGGCCGGGGGAGTCTCTCCGCCGCCTCGGTCGCCGGCGGGGAGCGGAGGGCGCGTCCCGACTTCGCACATACGGCCGCCCCGGGGAGAGCTTTCTCCTCAGCTCCCTCGCGGTGTGTGTGTAGAGGAGCTTCCGAGCTGCGGCGGCGGCGGCGCGCGCAAAGCAGCCTCTGGCTTCGCGGCGGCACCCAACCTCTTCGGCGTTCTCGGAGCTGCCCGCCCTGCCTACTCTTTAATTGCCTCTGGTCCTTTTACATAAGCGCCTCTCGCAGGCGGGGAGCGAGGGCAGCCCGCTGCGTTGCGCGAGGAGCGGCTGGGCTGGCGAGCCTGGAGCCGGGCGCGCTGCGCTGTCCTCTGCTGCTTCGGAGTCGGCGCTTTGGAGCGGCGGCTCCGAGTTCCACCTGCTTTTGCGCCCGCTGCCGCCTCCCACTCGCTCACTCGCGGGGTGGGGGGGAGCGAGTCGCACACGCTGCCGCAGTTTCTCCCGAGGGCGAGGGGCGGGACGGCGCGCGACGCGTCCAATCAAAGCGGCGGCTGCCACCGTGCAGGGGCTCCCCCGCGCGCGATCCTGGGCGCCGGAGCGATTCCCCGGACCTCGCCCCCGCCAGGCTCTGCGGACGGAGTGAAATCCACTGAGCGCGGTGGGGTTTTAACTTGCGAGGCAACGGGCATAGGATCGGGACTGCGCGGAGACAAAAGGATACATAGTGCTGCACCCAGCGCTGGAAAGCGCCAGGCTCAAAAATGTCTGCTCTCCCACGAAGTTCACAGCATGACCTTGGGCCAAGGCACACTTTCTCTCGCCTGACCTTCCTCGCAAGATTGTTGTGAGGATAAGTTAGGAAGAGGGGAAAGGAACAACGTAGGCCAGCTGGAGCTATTTGGAAGGAAGGTGCTATATGAATGCAATTAATAAAAAAGAATGTGCTAGGGTTGGCACACATCTGGAGGGCACCAGGTTGACAAAGACTGCTACAAAACTTGGTTTGAGCTGAAACTGGGGGAAATCAGGAATGGGGTTTTGGTGTGAGCTCAGTTCTGAGAGTGAAAACAAATATCCACAGGTGAAAATATAAACAAAGATTTATCAGAAAATGTTTTCTCAGGCTGATTTTAAACTAGCAAATGTAAATTTTATCCTGTGAAGCTGGGTTTTTTTGAGGGGGAGGTGTTTTTTAAATATTTCCATTGAGTGTTCGAATAAACATAACATGCTTTACTGCCATTTCAGAAACTGCAAAAAAGCATTCACATTGGGTGCCCTGGAAAGGACATTAATTTCTGTTGTTATTTATTAACCACCTTCCGCATGTGTGTCTCAAGGCGAAGTACTTGTCTTTAATCCTCTCAGGAAAAGTTTCCAGTTGGAATTTAAGTATGCCAAAGGGTGGGCCAACAAGTTATAAATTCATTCTCTAACTCCACCTGAATGGTGGATTCAAGCATACAAGAGCAGTTTTCAAAAGGACCAGGACTGTGCTGCATTTACTATGTTAACAAAATAATAACCATCATATGAACACAATAATTTCCATGTGGATTACTACAATTTGACAAACATTGTAGGCAGCTGTGTTGGTACAATAGTGGGGAAAATTGGAAAACGGTAGCATAAAAGCTTTACAGTATTAGGACCAACTGAAACATCACAAAGTAATAAGCAAAATTTCAAATTTCACCGGAATTCTAAGCAACCTCACTTTTCTTCCTTTCTTTGCTCCCTCCTTGCTTTAGGAGACTGCTTTGCATACAGAAGGTCCCTGGTTCGTTATCACTTCATGTTGGTGCAAAATTGGTATTACAGTCTTGCTTCACTCACTCCAAAAGATGGTACCACTTGCATCAAAGATGCCTTGAATCGGGAGTTGCCAGAACTTGCCAGATTTAAGTTTCAGACATTCTGGAATCCAGTATGTGTGTTGGAAATGGACTTGAGCTACACAATTCACAGAGCTACGATTCACAAAGTCCCCTATGAAGAGAGATTGATTGTTAAACTACTCTGCAAATTATAGCTCTGAGAAGGGAGAAGTGCTCTCTCTCTCTCTCTCTCTCTCTCTCTCTCTCTCTCTCTCTCTCGGCATCCTTAACAAACTGCAGTTCCCATAATTCTTTAGGAGAAGCCATGGCTGCTGTTGTATAAGAGTGCTTTAAATATATGGTGCAAATGTGGCCTTTGAGGTTAAATGGCAAGGATCTGAGATGACTCACAATATTAAGGCTAATGATGCTCGCAATATGAATGTGGGAATTCTCCCTTAGGCTGAAAAAATTCATGGACAGACATTTTGAATATGTGTAAGACTTGCTGTTGGGTATTAGTGAGCAAGGCATTTTTACATCTATGTTCTGAAGCGAGACGATGAGCACGTATTTTTATGACACATGTTTAAAAGTTGATGTCATCTGTTTAAGTATAATAAATGGCTCGTTCATAAACAATCCAGTAGTTGCTATATATGGTTCGTCCAATACATTTTGGAGGCATAAACATTTCATTTTTGTCTTGTGATTTAGGAACACTTCTTCTATGCAACCTCTGTTTCCAAAATAGTTTGAACACAGAAGTTCTTTTAACCTGCTTTGCATTTCTACTTAAAAAAGAAAGAACAAGAAAATACTTCTTTTTGATGATGCCAACAATTTGCAAACAGGGTCATGTCCAACTAAGTTTCAACTCAGAGTAGACCCATTCAAATAATGGATCTAAGTTAGTCATGCCCCATAATTTCAATGGATTTACTGTGAGTAAACCTAGTTGGCTACCACCCCATCTCCTGACCTAAACACTTGTATCTTCCTGAAAGATCACACTGCAACAGTGTCTCTTAACCAAACACTAAAACGGTAGCCATGTTGGCCCATAAAATACAATCCAAAGGCAGGGGCAACGCCTTTATTATGCCAACCAAACTAGTGCACAGTTTGCAGAGGTAACCATCGCTTGGCTAGGCTGGCTGAGTCACAGGCAGCCCTGGCTCCTGTAGAGGTGGATTGGACCTTCTTAAAGGGATTATTCCCAAGGCATCCCCTGTAGACCACCACACATGGTTTTTAATGTTTTGTTTTTGCAGGGTAAATCACATTTTTGTGGGGGGCGGGGAGAGCAACAAAAGTGTGGTGCAGTGGTAGAGTGTCAGACTACGACCAGGAAGGTCAGAATTTGGCTCCCCACTTGGCCAGGAAGCTCACCAGGTGACCTTGGGCCAGTCACTGCCTCTCAGCCTAATCTACCTCACAAGGGTGTTGTGGGCATTAAATGAGGAAGAGGAGACCCCTGTGTGCCACCCTAAGCTCCTTGAAGAAAAATGTGGGAAATACACACATACAATTTTAACCAAATAATGGGGCTAGGAGGTGCTGCCCCACCAACCCCTGTCTACCCTCACCCAGTCCCCACCTGTCTGCCTTCTTAGTTACAACCAGCCCAGGGGGTGGCCCTGGATATCAGCTCCCCCCCCACACACACACTTAGTCTCAGTGTTGCCCCTTGCAAAACTCAGCAGGTAGGAAGATGTGTACAAACCTAAATTATAGTTGGCCCTGCCTGTAATTGGCTCTGGCGCCATCTACTGTTGGTCTTCCTGCCTTCTGCCCTACCCATCCCAATGGACACCAGCCACCACTGCTCCCAGGCAAGCGTGCATAGAGCTGCAGCACATTGATGGTGTGTGTGTGTGTGTTTAAATATGAGTTAAGGGTAGCTTTTTTAAAAGTTCTGTGCGAATTAGGGATATTGCCAAGCCAGCAAAAAGAGAGAGAAAGCGAGAAAGCAAAGTATAGCACCCACGCCACATAGCATCTTCTGCCAACTGTGCAGAATGAGGGTGAAATTCCATCTAGGTAGCGATATCACCGACCACTCAAGTGAAGCTCAAGCCGTTTAATGTCACCAGAGCCCTCAGATGGAATTACATCCCCCGCCGTCCCCCTTCCTCCATATGCATCATGCTAAGAGGTTTCAAGCATTGCCATTAGCCGTAACATTGAGACAGGCTTTCTGAAATATCTAGTGCAAATTCTGAAAAGCCTTCCAAGATAAGCAGCTGCGCCATTCTGACACATGAGACGAATGTAGTTCAGCGGATTTTCTCACATAAGCATTGTCAGACCCTCAACAGTCAAATGTACTTTCATAGATTTTAAACACACTCCAGCCACTAAGTCTGCTTGAAGGAGATTTAAAGGCCATGATCCTCAAGGCAGATTTCCCAACAGCAGTCCTGGAGAAGTCAAAAAGGGCACTGCAAAAAAGGGTACTGCAGTCAGTTATTTTTCTTCAGATTGCATTATATTTACATACATACACACACACACACACACACACACACACACACTTATTTGACACCTTCAATCAAAAAGATTTAAAGGCAGTGTGAATAAAACCATTCACACAACATATGAACGCAGTATTAAAAGCAACAAGTAAGCATAACAGCACACAGCATAAATATGTGGTAGAGCAAAATCATACAACTAAAGAGTGGAGTAAAGTAAAATTCCAGCTAAGGTTAAAGCACATTTAATGCACTTGGTCTTCTCCCAAATAAGCCTGAGAACTGTAGTCTGTTAAGGGTGCTGACCTCATACAGCTACAGTTCCCAGTGCCCTGTAACAAACTACAATTCCCAGGATTATCCAAGACTGTTAAAAGTGGTTTAAGAGTCCTTTAAATATACTGTGTGGATGTGATCAAAGAATCAGCCTAGCATCCTTAGCCTCTAACCATTAAGGCTTTAACCAGTCTTTCTGGCCACAATTAATAGTTTTCTGTCCGAACCCAGATTCCTTCACAACAACCAAATAGCAATCCTAGTTAACCTGACATGCCTGCCTACAACTGGGTCATTGTAATCTAAACAAGGAGGGGGTGAAATCCATATTTTTTGTGAACATTTCCTTCCTTGGTCCTGGAGAAGTTTTACCCCACCTGGCTTACAAGACTGGTTTTGTAATGGTTTCCATCTAGGATCTGCAGTATCCTAGACCAAGGATGGGAAACCTTAGGCCCAGGGGCCAAATGTGGCTCCCAGGCCTCTCTATATGGCCCTTCAGACTCTCCCCAAACTACATCCTCTCATTCTCAGGACATACCTGAGAATCGCAAGTCTTGCTTCACACCCTCTTTTATTGTTCTTGCCTGGCTGGACTATGTCCCTGAACTCTTAACTTTTGACTGGTCCTTGCCTGGATGCAGGCAGGCTACAGAGGGGTGTATATAGAAACTAGCCTATGGTACAAAGGTGAATTCATTCCTCCCCTCCCTTTTGGTATGTGGGAGCTGAAAACATTTCCCCACCCCTTGCTCTAAATCTCACATACACGTACTGATGGTAATGGGCCAACTTTGATGCTGTTGAGAGGGTAGCACAGCAGATTATGCCCTTAGAGCGCACAGCCTTCCAGTTCCACAAGTCTATGAACTGTAAAGGGACCATAGCCAGGCCAACAAATTGTGAAACAACAGGGCAGACTATGCAGTTTTGGAGGACAGCAGCATAATTTTCCAGCTAATTAAACCACAGAATCATTTTGTTCTCCAAAATATTTTTCTCACATATCAACTTGTATGTTGGTCGGGTGTTTTGAATTCTCAGCCTCTTGTCACCATCTGTAACTCAAATCCCCATGTCTTAAAGAAATGGCAGACATCTGTTGAAAATATTCATCTCTTCTGTGGCATGGGAGGTTCATAATCCAAGCTTATCTAATAAAAACTGGGCTATATTTCAAAGCAACCAGGGACAGATTGTCATTATTAGAGTTGCTTCCCCCCCAAAAAAAATCTGCAATGGACATCATCCTGCATGTGATGTTGTCCATCTACAACAGACTGAAAAGTCAAATGATGCTTCAATTGGAATACCACCATGTTGTGTCAAGTGAAGAGGTCATCTTTAGACTTTTATACAGTTTGACAGCTTGCTTCATGGCATTGGATCACTGGTAGCTGGTGGATGCACCTCAAACTGGGGTGCTGAGGCTGCTTTTTTCCTTCACATAAAAATTGTCATTTAATAATATATTATGAACAACTTAATATGTTAAAGGTAGATAGCCGTGTTGGTCTGTCATAGTCAAAACAAAATAAAATAAAAAAAATTCCTTCCAGTAGCACCTTAGAGACCAACTAAGTTTGTTCTTGGTATGAGCATGCACACGAAAGCTCATACCAAGAACAAACTTAGTTGGTCTCTAAGGTGCTACTGGAAGGAATTTTTTTTATTTTATTTTGTTTTAACTTAATATGTTGTTTTATCTGAGTTGTGCCAGTGGATGTCAAGGGGGAATCTTGGTGTGGACTGCAAGTTACCGGTAATTCTGTTGCTTTGCTGGAGCGGAAACCAATGCTGCTTTAAAAACCACATGGTTATTTGCTTGCTCAACCTGCATAGTTTTTAAATAAACAAATACCGCAACACTCCATTTTATATCTAGTCTTTTCTCTTCAGCTGAAAAATACAGCTGTTAGAATCATCACTTGGGGAAATGGGAAGCACAAAACAATACCTTTAATTTTCAAGAGGCATGCATGCGCAGGTGATTGTAAAATTCCAGACGTCCTCCTGATTCCCTGCTTGCAAATGATGAGTATAGTCAGTTTATCAAAAGCAATTCTTTGGCACCTGCAACCCATCAAAGCAAAACTCTGGTTTGGTTGTCATTCAGTTTGGCGGTAAAGATATGAATTATTTGAATCGCATGTCCTTACAAAATTAGAAAGTCAGAGTGAGCTCTCTTATTAATTTCTGCTACCATTTTTTCAGATATGACAGCTCCTGTATCTTTCCACTAATGTCAGAAGAGCCCTTCTAGATCAGGCCAAAAGTGCATCTAGTCCACTATCCTTTTTCTAACAATGGCCAAATATATGGTTCTAGGAAGTCCACAAGAAGACACAAAGGCAACATCCTTCCCTTTGATTTTTTAGAAAACAAATCATATGAGTAAAGGTGGAAGGAACTAGGAATAATCAGCCCAAATAACAGAAGACTCAACGTACGTTCACATTACTACTTATTCTACATCCACTGCTAGTTTTTGAAGCCACATTCCCATGGAGGTAGCCTCAACCCATATTGATCCAGTAGTTTCTTGACACATACTGCTGTTTTATGTGCTTTCCTCAAATCAGTTTCAATCCAGCTAGAAAACTGGATGCAGAGTACAGTGGTACCTTGGTTTACGAACTTAATCTGTTCCGGATGTCCATTCTTAAATCAAAGCGTTCTTAAACCAAGGCATGCTTTCCCATAGCAGCGGGGGACTCAATTTACAAATGGAACACACTCAACAGGAAGCGGAACATGTTTTTATTCCAAGGCAAAGTTCACAAACCAAAGCACCTACTTCTGGGTTTGCAGCGTTCTTAATCCAAGTTGTTCATAAACTAAGCTGTTCTTAAACCAAGGTACCACTGTAATGTGAATGTTTGAGACTGCCATTGTGCACAGATGGCAGCTTCATGAATAGCAGTGTGTGTGTGTTGCAGGTGTGGGGAAACCAAAAAGGCCATTCACGTTTGGTGAAGACATCCCTGCTCCCTCTCTGATGTGAACAGCACTGTCCCAATTCAGTTTGAAATACAGCAGGGGGAAATGACCTTGCCGTATTTGCTGGACTTAGGCTTGCAGTCCTTGGTTCAGGCTCACAGGCATCTGACATCTCAATTCTGGAAGGCTATGGCAGCTTGGCTTTGGGGATCTGCAGTAAGTGCCGATGCCTCAAGGGCCATGGCAAGTACTGTGTTATCTCTTCAATGTAGGCTTCAATGTTTAGCTGTCATGGTTCACAGCTGCTGCCAGATGAGGGATGGGGAACCCATGGCTTTCCATATCTTGTTGGACCTCAACTCCCACCTCCCACTGTTTATGTGAGCCTTGAGAAATGAAGACTTGAAATCAAGAGCAAATTCTGTTTTTCAGTCTTTATTTGCAGGGCTTGTACAAAGCACAGTTAGCTGAAATGACATGGCTTGCTGAAAATAATAAGTGATTAATTAAGTAAGGTCTGCTACCTGCTGAGTTTTGTCAATGAGCTTCCCATGCATATCCTTCCTCATTATTGTTGCAGTAACCTTATCAGACTCGGCTAGTACTAAAATACTACACTTCAAGTATTTGTAGTCTGGCACACCATGTTACTTGCTACTTAGCTGGCTTGCACATATATATTTCTCATGCAGCTTTTCACCCCAAATCAGTTTATACAACTGTGAACAAAAACAAGCCACAATGTTCCCTGACTGAATCAGCATTTAGTGTACAAAGAAAACAGCATGACGCCACCTCATATGGCCACATTGTATTTTTCCCATGCAAAAAAACAATGTATTCATTAAGATTAATAATTGAAATTTGCTTTAGGATAAGCTGCATTGATTTTTACCTCCTGGTAGGAGACCAGCCTTCTCCCAAGTCTTCAAATATGTTCATGTCCATCTGGCATGTCCCTGGCTCATCCTTCCTGTTGCTTTGTCCATCTGTTTTAAATTCACTTCCAAAATATGGCATGACTCCCCCCCACCCCACCCCAAAATAGGTTAGACAAATCTTTGGTATAATCTGAAAATATACAAGCCTGGCTCCAGGTTTGAGTATTCCCTTGGCAAAATGTCCTCTAGCTGGTATATTTGGCTGTGGTGATAGCAGTGAGCAGCAGCAGAGCTCTGATGGAGTCAACTCCAGTGCCTCTGATCTATCGTCACCATTGTGGAAAATCTGAAAGATGGCTCCAGCTAACCAGCACACACAAAACATGATTAGAATAGGGGCACATGCAACAGGAATATCAACTTAGTTTAAAGTAATTGTCCTGAAGCTCTATTGGTTGGCCGAAGATGCAATCTATGGACGTATGTTATGCTCACATCTACAATATTTAACCAACCCTGACTTACGAAAACAGTGTCTTATTGGGCTGTGCATACACATATATGTAAAGCACATGACTTCCCCCAAAGAGGCCTGGGAACTGTAGCTTCCCCTTCACAGAGGTACATTTCCCAGCACTCTTCCCCCCTATTTTGGGGAAGGCATGTGTTTTAAATGTATGCTGTGTACACAACCTGGGCGTGAATTATTGGTAAATTCCATCTCTGTAAGTTTTAGTCTGTGGTAAATGCTTGGCGTCAGGGGGAGGTTTCCCCCAAAAAGCTCAACAATTAACTCCATCAACTTCAATGGGACTTACTCCAAAGTAAATGTGTAAACATCTGCAGTCTAAATGTTATTTCCTAGGCTGCATACACTCTATACCTTTAAAATACATTTGAGGCACATTTTCCCCCTCAAAAATTTATGGGTCCCATTGTTTATTAAAGGTTGATGGGAACTGTAACTCTGTGAGGGATAAACTACGGTGCTAAGGGTTCTTTGAGCAAAATAATGCGCTTTTAAAGATACAGTTTGTGTGCAGTCCTCATAGTTTTCCTTGGTCAGAGAGAGGTGCCCTATGTCTCATATCTTCATATGTGTGGGCAGTGTTCCTGGAGCTGCTATACTCCTGATGGTGCACACTCCTCTTAATAGTGGCATTTAAGTATTAACTGTCTAATTTTTGTGTGCTGTTGCTGCTTTTATAATAAACAGAAATAAAGCTTTTGCTTCCAGGACATTTATTCGTGCCTGGTGTTGTTGGCCTTGTTGTTGTTGCCATTCTTTGCAAAAAGGGGGAATTGCTAAATTTTCAGATTAAATGCACCCCACAATGCGCTACCATGGTGTAACCTCTGCTTATCTAAATCCCAAAGCAAGAAGAACCACTCACTCTGCTTTGTGAACTGCAGCCTGAGTCTTCCTGAGTCATAATAGGATTTTATTTACTCATATTTGAATCGGTAACGCCTAAGCCATGTGTCAGCAGCAAGAGGAAGGGGGACATTTGAGAAAGAAAGAGTCTATGATTTCTATGGCCCAAAAGCACCCATTTACTAAAGAAGGTTACCCATTCTTCCTCTGCATTATCCACTCCTCTGGCCTTGCCTACTTCTAACCAACCTGTATTCGAAGCAAGTGATTCTGTCACATCTCTTTACAACTAGATCATTCAGTCAGTTGGGCTGTGGAACCACTGCAGCAAAGGGACATTACTGGTGCTGCAGTGGCGCGGCAGCCAAGGGATGAGGAGGGGCTGTAGTTAAGTGATAAAGCACATGTTTTGCATGTAAACGGTCCCAGGTGCAGTTTCCAGCAACTCCAGACAGGGCGAGAAAAAGACTCCTGTATGAAACCCTGGAGAGCTGCAGCTGCTCAGTGCATACAAACTGAGCAAGGCGATCTGATTCTGTATAAGGAAATTTCCCATGTTGGCCCTCCCATTAGGCAAAGTGAGGCACCTGCCTCAGGTAACTTATTAGACTGCCCTGAAACCACAGCACAATTTTAGTGGTTTAATTTACTTTTGTTGTTTCCCTTTTTTCAGCCAAGGAATGGAAAGAGGTGATGGTGAGATTTTTTTGCCTCAGATGCAAAAATAACTTGACTGTCTTGCAAGGGAGCATTTGTTGTTCTGCCTCAACCAGCAAAATGTTTTGGGGTGGTCCTGGGTGATTGATTCCCCACCAAATAATAAACAGCAGAGACTCTCAAGTAGCTCTTTAAGAGCAGGTAGGAGCAGGAGCAGCTCTACCATTAGGTACTGAGACAGCTGCTTCAGACAGCAGATGCTGGGGAGGCAGGGAGTGGCAATGATGTGTTGGTGGGCAGAGGCTGTGCATCACTTGACCTGCCCAGCAAACTAGTCTGCTGCCCTCCGGTGTGGTAGAAGGCTAGCTCATTACCAGAATTGAACTGAAATTCAACCAGTGTTTCTGTAAATGGAATTGGGTGGGGAGGGATCTCATCCTTTGTCTCATACAGCATAAATGTCCTGAAATTGACCCCCACCCAACTGATGGGAGGATGCCCATTGCATCTCTACATGAGTCACAGGGTTGGGACTTGCCATGACTTTTTCAGATTCTAATTATAAATCCAACTATAAATCAGAACTAAAGTGTACTTCAGTTGCCAGAGGTTTGGAGAACACTGCCTAATATTATGAAGTTGACCCAGTGATGTACCCAAGTGCGAGAGGGCAAGGGTGTATGTGAGCAGAGCAATCCTATCCATGAATTAAGCAGGATAGGAAATTCCTTTGCACACTGGTGAGAAAAAATATGTTGCAACATAACTGAGATCTCTCTGCACCAGTAGAGGCTAAACCCAGTGAAAGGCAGGGTGAGTGGTAATTGAATATGTAGCACTGAGGAGGGAAGAGTGGAATTTGTAGAACCTTTTCCCCATGGAGGCTTGCCTGGCACCTTCATTTCATATCTTTAGGCACCTGCTAAAAAACGTTCCTTTTCTCTCAGGCATTTGGCAGATTAAACAATCTATTACCGGTACCTTTTCATAGAATCACATAATTGTAGAGTTGGAAGGGACCCTGAGGGTCCAAACCCCTGTGTGTCTGGGGGGGGGGGTGTATGGTTTTATTTGGTTAGTAAGTTGTGTATTTTATGCTATTGTACTGCAAACCACCCTGTGATCTTCAGATGAAGGGTGGCATATGAATTTAATAAATAATGATAACAATAAGAGTGAAATTTAGTTGGAATCCTATGCAGCAATAAAATATTCTTGAAGCATTCACCACCGACCTACCTGCTCCATTTCAGAAAATGTCTTCTCTTCAATATAAAAACAACTTTTTTTCCTTTTTTGTTACACAGGCAGTTAACATTTAAAGGTCACTGTTAAGAGAAATGCTCTCCTAGCAAGCATTATATTGGAAACTCAAGTCTTATCAGGGCCTTTGGGATTGTACTCTGTGCTCTAAAGGTGCCTATTTTAAAAGCTGTACTAATGCACACACACCCGAACATGAAAGGCAATGTTGATTTAGCAGCTCTGTTGATTCCAGTGGGAACTTACCGGTACTTGGAGGTAGCCTAGGATATTTAGGATTGCTGTCTAAAACCAAAGCTTTTTCTGAACCAAGACTAACCTCTGGCCATTACACCTGTGGCAGCAGCTGGTCAGTGGTGGTGGACTCTCACCAGGCAGGCCTGCAGCAAACGACGTATATTCCAATATTTATTTGTTGGTTAGGTGCAGACAGGCCCTTCGCCTCAGGCAGCAGCAACACTCTTGCATCCTGGTATTTATTAACCAAACAGGTGGCAGATCCTTGACTGGAGCTGACTGAGAGGGGCACCCATCCCTCATTGACAATGTTGCATTTCAACTTCATATTTGGGTGTAGCGGGGGCATCTCAATTTTGCCTCGGGGAGCCGTCGGCAACACTTGATTTCTCTCCCTGCCGCCTCCAGGCAGCAGGGAAACAAAAGTGCAAGTTAAACTACAGAACTCACTTGGATGGCCACCAACATGGATGGCTTTAAAGTCTGGTGGTTGTCTTTGCTCCACAGTTAGCAATACTTCATGTATGAGAGAGCCTGCAATGAGGACTTGGTGCATAAAATATGAATATGAAGGTGGATAGGTCAGTTGGTTAGAGCGCGGTGCTGATAATGCCAAAATTGCAGGCTCGATCCCTGTATGGGGCAGCTGCATATTCCTGCATTGCAGGGGGGTGGACTGGATGACCCTCAGGGTCCCTTCTAACTCTGCAGTTCTGTGATCCTTCATGTCGTCTAAAAAGTTGGGGGGGGGATTCGCAGATGGCGGTCAACTTCAACCTTGGAGGAATGGCTCCATACTATTATTATTATTTATCCGATTTGTATACCACCCTTCATCCAACATGTTATTTTGATATTTGTTGTTTTTCCGTGCTGAACCCTTGCCCTGAGCCGAGATTATTTCCCTCCCCGTCCCCTCAGCCAACCAGGTCGGTGTTTCACTGTGTGGGGCGGCGGCGGGCACACTTTTAGGGCAGAGCAATTCCCCCCTACCCCGGCCGCCGCCGCCTTGACTCGAGAGGTTTCCCTCGTCGACGTTTCTCGGCCTGATTCGTGTCCTTTCGCGGACTCGCAGAATTAACATCCGAATAAAATACACTACTTTGACGAGTCGTCGTCGTCAAAGTAGTGTATTTTATTCGGATGTTAATTCTGCGAGGCCGCGAAAGGACACGAATCAAGCCGAGAAACGCGCGAGAGCTCAGCCCCTGAGGACTGAGAAGAGACGAGGCCCGCCTTTTCGATTTACCTCAGGCCGAGCAAGCCACACCCACCGCCGGCGAGGCCAGCGAGGGGGCGGGGCAAGGGGCGGAACCGGAAGTTGGAGGCCGCCGGCGCGCGGAAGAAGAAACAGGATCTCCTCCTGCTGCAGCCTCAGGTGAGGGGCTGTGGGGTCTCCTCCTCCTCCTCCTTTCAGGGTCGGGCTGAGTGCGGTGCACCCCCTTTTCTGAAGCCGTCGGGGGGGTTGGACGGGGCTGTGCTCCTCAAGGTTTCATTTGAGCCCATATATTGCCACAGCGGGGCCAGCCCCTCAGCTGTGGGAAGGGGGACGGGAGCGCCTCTGTGCATGTCGAGAGGGCCTGTGCCGCACATGCACGCGGTACTTTGCAGAGGGAGGGGGCGGGCGGGTAGAGATGGGGGGGACGAGGGGCTCCAGGAGGGTCGCCGCCATCCCCTCTCTCTGCTTACCCCCCCCCCAACACACACACACTGTGTCTCAGGACCTTTGAGGTTTTTGAGCAGAGGTTCGACGGCCCCCTGCTGTGTATGATTTAGCTGAGAACTCTGCATTGCAGAGGGTTGGACTAGATGACCCTACGGGGTCCCTTCCAACTGTACATATTTTACGATTCTATGATCGCAACGAAACCGTCCTATATTGTATCATACCATTTGGCCTGCCTAGGCCTGTGTTGTTTGACTCCCAGCTGTAATCTATAAGCCTTAAGAATCTTAGGTCTCAGACTCAAGGCAAAGTCTTTTTAACTGGCGAGATTCTAGAGATTAAATTCTGACTTCAAAACTCAGTACTGTTGTTATTTATTACTTTTATATCCCGACTTTTTCTCCAGTGAGCTCGGGGTGCGGGTGTTCGTGGTTCTCTCTCTCATTTAACCCCCACAGCAACCCTGTGAGGTAGGTTGCTCTCCCACACAGCTCCATAGTTTAGTGCTCAGCCATCTCAGAAGCAGGTGGCTGAGCACTAATTATGGAGGAGTCTTGGAAGAGAGGGCTGTTGAAAGCTACTAGCCATGATTGCTATGCTCTGCTTCTAGCTAGAGGCACAAATGCATCTGAATACCAGTTTCTGGAAACCACCAGAGAGGAGCGTGCTATTGTACTCAAATTCTTCTTGCTGGTTTCTCACAGGCATCTGGTTGTTCACTTTAAAAACAAGATGCTGGACTAGATGGGCCATTGACCTGATCCAGCAGGCTCTCAGTATTTATTTAGTATATTTGTATCTTTCTTCTTGACTGAAGTTTCCAAGGCAGCTAACAGCATTGAACACTGTTCAAGTGTTCCAAGAGAACACTGTTGGAACAGAATGTGAGACTTGATGGGCCTTTGACCTGATGAAGCAATGTTCTTTTTCTTTTATTATATTCACTCTCATTCACATCCACCATTGTTTAAGAAAAGTGAGTATGGATCTCTCCCTCCCTCCTCCCATCCCACTTTTGACTCATCTTTATTTATTTGAGTTGAAGCAGGTTTTCTGATCCATCTGAGTTAAGTGCAACTGCGGAACCATATTTTGCAGTTCACTGTTCAGATCAATTAAGGCAGAGATGTGTAGTAAAAGATTGGAATCCACATGTTATCTACAATCATGCATTGAGAAGATGGTGAAAAGGCCACTTTCTTCCCACGCTTTTAACCGTTCTGACAATACCTCGAGAAGATTAAAGCATGTTGGGGCAACTAATCCCAGTAATGAGGGGAATGTACTCTGAATATATTTAGAGTCATTTTCCTGGAAACAGCTGGGATTTTTCATTAGGTGGAGGATGAAAAAAATCACATATGTACTGAAGCAACCTGCACCATGTGCCTGCATAATACAGAACCCACAGAATACAAATGCCCAGTTAACGGAATGTACAGGGATAGTTTTCCCCATTGTGTAACTACTGTGCGTGTGTGTTGGAGGGGGGCACTAAGAATCTTAATCCAAATTACTGAGAGACTGACATTTTAAATAAACTATTTGTGATAATAGCTATATAAAGGATAAATAGCAGACTTATTGGGCAGCAGTCAACTAAGTTTTACTCAGAGTATACCAATGTCCATGATGAAACCCATTAATTTTAATAGCTCTACTTTGTGTAAAAATTTAGTTGAATAGCACCCATTGTTTGGAACAGAAAATTTAAGCTTTATGTTATATTGTTCATTCAGTTCTGTAGATCCATTTTGATGACAGTTTCAACCCAATGATTTACACAAGTATTTGATTTCCAAAGGTGGTCAAAATAATTTTTTCCCCACATTTGCAGAGATTATAGAATGGCTTCCACAACTGACATCCTTCAGAATTATAATAACCTGTTTGCTCATCGATATACTTCTGAAGACGAGGAGTATCAGAAATATGTCCAACGCCCTGCAGACCCCCCTCCCATCGTTGAAGACTGGGCAAACAGGTCTGTTGAAAACATTCCCTTACCAACACTTTGCTTGTTTGGTGGTTGTAGGAGTACACTATGCAATAAGGAAGCACAATAAACCAAAGCAAAATGGCAAATATTGAGTATTCTAATAGCTATCCTGAGAATACATGCATTTCCTTTTTTATCTAGAAAATTTAGAAACGGCTTGATTTTTTTAAAAAAAAGATATCCCAAGAGGTTGAATGGTGATAAATAAATAAATATGCATATATACTTGAGGGGCAAATGCTTCATTTTTAGTTGTTCCAGAAATTGCCTAGATAGTATAACATGCCCTGGAGTTTGGAATAACCTCGGGTTCCATGATGGAAGAAAAGCAGGATATAAATGTGAGGAAATTAAAATAAATCAGCAAACCTCAAGATCATACAGAGAAAACCTGAACAATGTGTGAACTAAATCAAGCTTAATGCAAGATATCCATGAGTGATTAGTAGCTTGCCAGGGGTTTAATAAACCTTCCAAGAGAGAGATGGAACTGTTCACCCTGGAAAGTGATGCCTTTCTGAAATCATGTTCAGTCATCGTGAGCACTGTTGTCTTATCTTCAGCCATAGGGAGGTTGCCAAGCATCAGACAGGCCACAGTATGTAGTTGATGAGCTATATTCAACTTGATAGGCCAAAGGTTGAGTAGCTTTGATTCAGAGTTTGTCAGTGTCTGATTTTCTACAAATAGCTTGTATACGTGGCTCGCCCACAATTGTGGAAATTCTTGTATGCATTGCTGAAAGCTGCAGATGGTTAAGTGCATGACATTGCGATTACTGCCTCGATCATAGAAGAGCTGCTCTCAGTGTACCCTTGATGTATGAAACAAAACCCTTTCTCACTTGCAAATCCAGTTTGTAAACAACTTTAACCCACAAACTTCCACAGATATGTAATTTAGGAGAGACTTTTTTTTAACTTCCAGAGAACCCACCGTGCTTTCTGTATCTGAGATACTTCAGAATTACGAAAAGATGTTTGCAAATCGATTTTCTTCAGAAGATGAAGAATATCAGAAATACGTCCAACGTACTGCAGATCTACCTCCTCTAGTAGAGGACTGGAGAAATAGATCAGGTGGCAACCAGCGACACAGAGACAGGTATTGCTCTTATTTATTGACCCTATAGAAATGTTAACCTGTCCAACTGATGCTCTCAGCAGCCACTATTTTTACTGTAAGAAACTAAAGCACAAGAGAATGGCACCTAGCCTCCAATGCAAAATACAAAAGAGCAAGTTGGGGAAGGACAAAAGGAGAAATTGTGTGAACAGCTACCCATCAAATACGGTGAAGAGAGAAAATTCAGTCATGTTGATGGAAAATCCAGTCAGATGGGTGGAATAATAATAATAATGCCACCTCCCAGATCCCTCAGAGGAGGTGTGATTGGGCACTACCACAATAACAACTCAATTGGTAATACTTATCCTTTTACATGAACGTGACTTTGGATTTTTTACAGTGATTTGATTGCTATGAGGAGAGGTCATTTCACCACATCATTGGGCATGCTGGCTAAGAGGCCAGACTCATGTGATAAGTTGTTCAACACATTTTTGAGCCACTGAGGAAGACTTGTAGGGTAGAAACAAGTTTAGGTTTTTGTATATGCTATAATTTTTCACACTAGGTTTTTGACCACATATACGGACAGATTATTTTAATGCGTTTTTGTGCTAAAGCATTTACATTTTTCCTTTGCAAGATTTGAGTAGTAGCTATTGGCATAGGGCTGTACCCAATTCTAGTCCTACTTGGAGTAGACATGTTGAAGTTAATGAGCATTACTATCTTAGGTTCCTTATTTTCAAGGGGTCTGCTTTTGAGAAGGTCTAGCATTGGGTGCCGTACATTGTGTGGAATTCAGCATCGCACTCTTCCAATATTCCTTCTGTATAAGCATACCAGGTTGCCAGATGCAACAATGCCCCACTCCATGGGTTTTTCTAGAGATTCTCCTGATTCCCTCCCCTCACTGAGCTAATGCGAGGTCATGCAGTGGAGGACAGGGGGAAAGTCCTGCTGCAGGGCTTTCTCTGATGAGCCTGGTTAGGTAAACCCCACCCCTTGTTTTTACTTTTGCCCTTGCCCAGCATACTTTTATTGTAAGGCAGTTATGCTGGTGATGGGCCAGGATCCTACTTTATAATTCTCTGCAAAACAAGGTAATTACCTTTTGGTTGGCAACTGAGGACCATATAGTAAAAAAGTAAAAAAGGACCCCTGGATGGTTAAATCCAGTCAAAGGCGACTATGAGGTTGTGGCGCTCATCTCGCTTCAGGCCAAGAGAGCCGGTGTTTGTCCACAGACAGCTTTCCGGGTCATGTGGCCAGCATAACTAAATTGCTTCTTGCGCAACGGAACACCGTGATGGAAACCAGAGCGCACGGAAACGCCGTTTACCTTCCTGCCTTTGATTGGACTTAACCATCCAGGGGTCCTTTACCTTACCTGGATCATATAGTATCCCTGATGGAGCCATCAGTTGCTGATGCTTTGGGTTAATTTTCTTTCTCTCTCCCCTCCCCCTTTTCTCCAAGCCAGTTGCCACAGGGGTGGGGAATCTAGGCACTCTGCTCAAGCAACAGTGCCAGGAGTTTTAAATTCTGTGTGGAGCTGAATCAAAGTGCTGCTTATGCCAAAAGGAATGAACTGAAACTCTTGAAACAAATTGCCCTTGGGACCAGTTGCTTCCTTGGGCATGAAGTGATTCCCCCCCCCCCCATGGCAAAGAAAAGAGATCCAGGCTTCACCTCGTCAGCCAAATAGCCTTTCTTCTGTGACATAATTAGCAGGAAAATGACTTTGCCAGTCAGCAGGCTAAATATTTATATTAGCCTTTTATTTTATAAAATAAAATAAAATTCATTTGCATTCTTAGATAACATATCTCACTGTGCGTGGCCTGATCTACGTTTCTTATGATTCTTTGTGACAAATGTATACTTCAGCCCTACTACGAGACGCTTGGGATTTTCTACCTACTGAAAATATTCTGAGTCATATACTCCAGGGTGTACATGCTGTGCTTCCTTAGTTTTAACTTAATCTTGGCTGCTGACACTAGGGAAACAAGAAAGGACATTGTGCATTAGATTTATTTGGTGCTTCTTGTGCTGCATTTCATAGTACTTAGGCCGTGCGAGTGAGACGGTTTAGCTGTTGCTTGGATGTAACATTCTGAAATAAGAAACTTTAGCCTAGGGCTGTAGTCAAGTCCTACTCATAGTAGACCTATTAGCATGAATGGACATGACCATTGTAAATCTAATACTTTCACTGGGTCTACTCTGTAAGCCAACACCTGGAGAGCCAAAGGCTCCCCATCCCAGGTGCAAATACATAATAATAATAATAATAATTATTATTATTATTATTATTAACAATAATAATAATATTTATTACTAATATCCCACTGGCCGGGCCTCCCCAGCCACTCCAACAGAATATTAAAAACACAATAAACATCAAACATTAAAAGCTTTCCTAACCTGCATTTTAATTGATTGTTTTGTATGTTTTGCTGTGATTTTATGGGTGTTAGCCGCTCTGATGTGTTAGCCGCTATGGGTGTTAGTCTTGGCTGGGAAGGGGGTATAAATAAAAATTTATTATTATTATTATTATTATTATTAACAGGGCTGTTTCAAATACAAAATCTGCAAATCAGGTAGAGTGTAAATTTGAGAATGAGAAAATGTTCTTTGTTTACAAGGAAAAGCCTCTTTTTTAACTGTGCATTTGGCAGAAGGCAATGATTCAGATTAGATATTAAATCTAACATGCTTGTGTCCAGATTTTTAAAAAATATTAACCAAGTGTTTCTGTAAGAGAAACTTAAGTCTTTATACTTCAATTTTCAAATTGGATTTTTTTTTAAGCGGCTGTATCCAATGTTCTCTGTTCACTTAACACATGTACAAGTTTTAATATTTTGGAACACAGGAATCCAGTGCAGTAGTTGCACCAGCAGAAACTTGCTGTGCAACAGATTGCTGGTAACTTTGTCGCGCAAAAAGATTGAGCAATCTTCTTCCGCATTCTCCTGGGCAACAACTTCCTGCTGGCAGACAACGTCTTGCCAGCAGAATCTGTATTGTGCTAACTGACTTGAACATACCGCCATGTTGGATACAACCCAATATATGTTATCCACCCTACTGAGACAGTGTATGTCGATGCAATTTGAAAACAAATATTGTTAAAATGCATACCATTCGCTTCCTTCTACAGATTCAGAGACAGCAGACAATTCAGAGGCAGAGGGGACAGATACGACCGGCAAGGAGGCTATAGATACGGTCAATGGCAAGAGAGAGACAACTATCAGCAGCACAGACATGGACAGTCTTCCTACTATCATGGGCAGCCGTCCCACTATGGCTACAGTTCTTATTCCCAGGGGTCACAGTATGGCCATTACTAGTGTTGTCTCCATCCTGCCAGCCATTGCTTTATTCCGTTTTACATTTTTTTAAGGAAAAGTGGTGGTGGTGGTGGTGGTGCTTTAAAACAAATCTTGTTGATGTATTTTGGCAGTACAAAGGAACCAGAGATAGGCTTGAAGAATGAGCCTTTTTGCCTGTGCATGCAGCCCTTTCTGTTCCTTCGTGTGAGCTGCAATTAAAACAGTAAGTCTAACCATAGTCACCCGAACTGGGGAAATGCAGTTACCAGCTTCAAGACAAGACAAGGCCTTAAACCGCAGTATGAAGCTGGTTTAAGAACCTGGCGAGCTCCAAAGCTAGTAACCATAGTTTCCTGGTTCAGATGAAATAGGAAGCAGTTGGTTAATTAGGAAGTTTCTGGTTTAATTGCGGCTTCAGTGAAGGAGCTGAATGCGTAGCCAAAACCTTATTCACATCTCTGCTTATTAAGTCAAGATACCATCATCCCAATATGGCCACTGTGAAACTGATATACAAATGCTAAAGGGTGAACTTGTTACCTTACATTCCCTTTCCCCTTCAACGTATTGCCTGTACAAATATGTAATAATTTGGGAGGTGAGGAGGGATTGCTTTGCATCAGAAGAATTTGGCAGCGACAACAAAAAAAGGGCTGTTCTTCCTGAAATTCTGACTCATACTATTTCATTGCGAATGGGTAGAAAAACGATTAGTATTTGCAATGCATTATGGTAGAGAAATGTGCAGGTTGCAAGGAGTGGGGTTGGCTGTTGATAATACGCAGGTTTAGCAGTTTTCATTTTGATGACTCTGAACCTTTTTTTTTTTAGCCCCTTTAGCATTGCTGGTTTAATTTTCTTTTTAACTCACTAATATCTGATGAGCAAAGATGTCAAAATAAGCAGTAAATGTAAAAGATGCAGTACTTGGGTTTGCTTGCTTTTTAGAAACTCCCCCACAAGATTCATCATGATTAAATGGTGTCCTCTTGAATTTGTTTTTCCTGCCATTCATCCGATCATTTCTCATGTTAAATTGACTGTTGTGATTGTACACTGCGGAATAAAATCCAGTGGCTTAATGAAAATGGGAAATTCTGGACGTGCATGTGAATGCTTCGTTTCAGGGGAAGGAGAACACCTAGGGCAGATGTGGGAGACCTCTGGTGCTCCTGATGTTGCCAAACAACAGCTCCTATAGCCATTGGCCATGCTAGCTGGGGGCTGAGGGGAGCAGCAACTTAGGGAGAGCCAAGCACAGGAAACTATGAGTATTTATTGCATTTATATCCCACCTTTCCATTCAAGGAACTCAAAAGTGGCCTACGTAGTTCTCCCCCTCCTCATTTAATCCCCACAACTACTCTGTGAGGTAGGTTAGGATGAGAGGCAGCGACTGGCCCAAGGTCAGATATTTTATATATAATATATATTCAATGCAGAATTACAACATAAAATACAAATAAAATGAAACCTTGATCAGAAAACCAATACAAAGAGAAAAGAAAAAAACATAAAAGAAAAACAACTATAACAAAACATAACCAAACACATACCTGTATACATACATTTTGACTTCCTTCCATCCTTTAGCGACTTCCAATTTTCAATTTTTCTTCCGGTTTTATGCCTTTATTTCCTTTCCTCAAGCTTACAAACTTCATTCCTCACATATCGATATATTTATTCCAGAACAATGTGGCCCAAGGTCAGATATGTGACTCATGCACAAAGGCTCCTCTCAAGAATATGAGAAATCCACAAGAAAGTCCAGAACATCCCTTTGAGGAGAGGAGGGCAGCACTCTGGACAGAGGACAAGTGTGCCTTCTGATGCAGATAACAACTTCCAGAGGAGTAGCTTTATTGCAGAGCCTTGCAGTACCTGAAAGCCTAACAGATTTATTGTGCCAATACCTTTTTCCATCCAGGAAGACTTAGGCCACAACAGATCTGTTAAATTTAAGGTGTCACAAGATGATGTTTATTTATTTATTTTGGAACAGTTTGTCTCTGTTCGATTTTCCGAAATCCATTGTATGTCTTTCCGAAGTGAAACGAGGTCTGTGTTAGTTTTAAACCTTTTTAAGGGGTGGGGGAGTAGATGAAGGACACTTGGCCTCACTCCTCTCCATTCCAATTATGGTGGCTATTTAATTAAAATAGTGTCTTCTTTACAGAAATAATCTGTGGTTGTCTTGGCAACCTTCCTTTGGCTCCTGGCAATCTTGCACGCAAGAAGAAGCGTGTACAATGTGCCACAGATTGCTTAACCTATTACCTCCTCAAGCGTTTTGGGGCACAGCCTTGCGTACGGGCCAAGGTGAAGTAGATTAAAATATTGAAACATGGGGGGGGGGGCTTAAGAATTCTCCGTGAAGCTTCCCAGAATGGGCCTAACAGTGCTGTCTCAGGCCTAAGCGTGGTGAAAGGTTGTGTAGAGGCTCACTTAAGGAGTTAAAACCGAAAGTGCCGAAGAGTAAGGTAAAGGGTAAAGGGACCCCTGACCATTAGGTCCAGTCACGGATGACTCTGGGGTTGCAGCACTCATCTCACTTTACTGGCCGAGGGAGCTGACGTACAGCTTCCGGGTCATGTGGCCAGCATGACTAAGCCGCTTCTGGCGAACCAGAGCAGTGCGCAGAAACGCCGTCTACCTTCCTGCTGCAGCGGTACCTATTTATCTACTTGCACTTTGACGTGCTTTCAAACTGCTAGGTTGGCAGGAGCAGGGACCGAGCAACGGGAGCTCATCCCGTCGCAGGGATTCGAACAGCCGACCTTCTGATCGGCAAGCCCTAGGCTCTGTGGTTTAGACCACAGCGCCACCCAAGTCCAAAGAGTAGGGGATGGCAAACTTTTAAGGCCTTTGGATTTTTGAGAGTGCTGTATGTGCCACCCTGCCTGGTCGCTTCTCCCCCTATATATATTCAGAAAGGGAGAATGCAGAATTTCACTTTTCCAACGGAGCCGGGTTGGATCGAGTAGAATTAATACTGAGCCTTGAAAGGTGTAGAAAACGCTGCACTTTTCAAGGAGAAAAATGTCACCACTGTGTTTGGGGGGGGGGGGGATGTTGGCTCCCTGAATGCCAGGGAAGTCAAGGGCACTTAGAGAGTGGGAACACATGGGCCCTTTCCTTTATTTCTTGTCCTTTTACAAGTCCCCACATCCCCTTCCACCCAGTTTTGACACTGGCACTCAGTCAGTAGAGCACGAGACTCTTAATCTCAGGGGCTGTGGGTTCGAGCCCCACATCAGGTGAAAAGGGGGGTTGGGTGAGATGACCCTCGTGGCCCCTTACAACTTCTATGATTCGGTGATCCTGCAAAGTTGGTGGCCATCGTTGCCACTTGTGGGAGCTAATTCCATAGTTTAACTCTGCACTGTGTGAAGAAGGGTTTTCTTTTGTGACAGGAGAGACGAAGGGAGAATTCTCTTCATTCACTTCCTCCGTGCCACACATAATTTTGTATACCTCCACCATGTCTCCCTGTCCTTGCCTTTTCTCTAAACCAAAAAGCTCTACCCCTTTGATCATTAAGAGACATATCAAGAGATCCATCGCATCCTGGTCACCGTTTCTTCGAGCTCCTGCCATCGGGACGGAGATACAGAACAATGAAGGCGAGAACGAGCTGTCTCAAGAACAGTTTCTTCTCTAGAGCAATTCCGGCCTTAAATGGAAAGTCTGGACTTTGAAGTCATCTTATTTTACTTGTTATATTGTATCGTATTGTACTGTTTTAATTAGTGTTTTGTAGTTATTTTAAATTTATGTAGAGTGCCTTATCTGAGTGGATAGAGCAATCGAGTAATTTCGTTGTTCCCGCAAGGGGACAATGACAATAAAGATTGTCTTATCTTATCTTCTCTTATCTCTTATATTATCTCTTATCTTATCTTAGCATTGGCTGGGCAAACCCAGCCAGATGGTCAGGGTATAAATAATAAAATTATGATTTTTGTTGTTATTTTGGTTGCCCTTTTCTGAACCTTTTCCAGCTCTACCTTATCCTTTTCGAGGTGAAGCAGTGGGAACCAGGCCATTATTGTAAACTCAAGCAAAGGAACCAGAAATCCTTCGGTTTTACCATTCAGCTGATAAGCTCCTCTTGCAGGAAGGAGGAGGCCATTTCATGCCATTTTCTTAAAAGTTCCCCAGCAGGATGCGTAAACAGCTCAGCCAGCCCCGAGATAAATACCAAGATGCCCTGCTGTGAAGCCACGTCATGAATGACAGGGGTACACCCCTGTATAAACAAAACAGAAATGAGAAATGGTAAAAGGATGACTGGAATTGAGTTTCAACTGTTACTCGGGATTTTATTTTCTTTCTTTTTTTAGCTAGGAACACAGGAAGCTGCCTTCTGCTGAGTCAGAACATCAGTCCATCTAGCTCAGGCATGGCCAAACGTGGCCCTCCAGATATTTTGGGACTACAATTCCCATCATCCATGACCGCTGGTCCTGTTAGCTAGGGATGATGGGAGTTGTAGTCCCAAAACATCTGGAGGGCCAAGTTTGGCCATGCCTGAGCTAGCTGAATGTTGTCTGAATGGATCTTCAGAGGCTCTCCAGGGTTTCAGACAGTGGATATTCTCAGCCTTACCAGGAGAAGACAGGGTTTGAACCAAAGACCTTATACATGCAAAGCAGATGCTCTGCTGCCGAGCTATAACCTTTCCCTTGCAGCTGGAAGAGAGATGCAGAAGCTGAGAAGTCTTCACTTGTTAAGAATTCTTCCTTCCTTCCCCCCGCCCTGCCAACTGTCAGTATTAATAGTTTTCCTCGATTCGGTTGATAATTGTTTCCAGGGAAGCTGCTGTGTTTGTATACGGCAGCAAAAACAAGAAAGAGGCTTCTGGCACCTTAATGACAGATAAATTATGGCTTCAGCTTTCATGGACTAGAGTCTTGTCCACAGATGTATAAAGTGTTCTCCTGAATTGGCAGATTTTATACAGGGGCGCAGGTGGGAGTTGAACGCTGCAGCCTGCAAGGTCAAATGGCAACGAAGACGAAAAGTGCAGTATCTGATAGGTCTTTACAGAGAATTGTCACAGAATGGACTTTTTGTATCGTGGTGCCATTTGACCTCAGAGTTTACAATACGCACCTCCCTCTGTGTGGTGGGTGGTATGTGTATATATCTTCTATTATTATTATTATTATTATTATTATTATTATTATTATTATTTACATGCCCTTCACTCTTAAGGTCCCAGGGTGGATTACAGCATTACAATAACATTACAACACACTATTAAAAACAGGTTAAAACAATTATACAAATAAGGTGGGTCCTAAAAACTGTATTTTTTATCTATATATATACTATATTTTTTATCTACATGTATACACACACACACACACACACACACACACACACACACACCATCTAGCTACCAACGGAGGATATCACTTCATGCATCTAGTGGTGGACTCTAGTCCATTAAAGTTTTTGCTGTGATAATAGATATTTGAATAAATCGTGGGGTTCAAACATACGAATCTGCCTTCAACTGAGTCAGGCCATTGGTCCATCTAGCTCAGTATTGTCTACACTGACTGGCAGCAGTTCTCTGGCGTCTCAGACAGGGAATGTTCCCTAGGCCTGCCTGGAGATGCCAGGGATTGTACCCAGGTCCTTCTGTGTACAAAGCAGTTGTTCTACCACTGAGCTATGGCCCTTCATTCCTGCTGGTGACATAAACCTGCTGGTTTGAGGAGGCGACGCTTGCTCTCTTTTCACCTGACTAAACAAACTCTTTCTTTGAGCATCCCTACCACTTGGCTCATGTCTGCCTCCTCTGGGGGCAAGCACAACCTCTGCTTATCTAAGAGTTGGCAGTCCCCAAGCTATATGGAAGTCATAAATGGCGCCAAGGCAACAAAGCACACTGATAAATGCTGTTTGCAGAATTGTCACCCTCCACCCATCATCCCTGATCATTAGCCATGCTGACTAGGGCTGGTGCGAGTTGGGAGGCAACGCCTTGAATACTGTGAAGTCAGAGGCCACATTCACACTACAGTGGTACCTTAGTAGTTGAATGGCTTGGCCCCCGAATAAATAGGCTCCTGAACGCCGCAAACCCAGAACTGAGTGTTCCGGTTTGCTAACGTTTTTCGGAAGCTGAACGTCTGATGTGCCTTCCACGGCTTCCAATTGAGTGCAGGAAGTTCCTGCACCCATCAGAAGCTGCGTCTTGGTTTTTGAACTGTTTCAGGAGTCGAACGGACTCCTGGAATGGATTCAGTTTGAGAACCAAGATACCACTGTATACATTTAAACCACCATGATACCACAGTTATGGCTTCACCCAAATAATTCTGGGAGCTGTAGTTTGTTAAGGGTGCTAAGAGTTGTTAGGAGGCCCCATTCTCCTCCCAGAGCTACAATTTTCAAAAGCCCTCTGAAGAATTGAAAACTGTAGCTCTGAGGTCTCCTCACAATTCTCAGCACCCTTAACTAACTACAGTTCCCAGAATTCTTTGGGGGCAAGCTGTAACTGTGCTTTAAATGTATGGTGTGAATGTGGTCAGAGACAGGCAACAATGCAAAAGGGGAAAGTGGAATATATTGGAGATAAATCGTCAGGTGCTCACAATTCAAGAACGGATGAGCGGCTTTTGATCTTTTAGGATCAGGCTTGAATATGCAAAGGAGTCCAATATGGTAAGTAAAGTTGATGGGCTGGGAAGACATGGGGCATTTGGCATGATGGAGAGTGAATTTTGTTAGCACACTTAGGAAAAGAGTGATGCATTTTTCAGGAAAGACAAGTATTTGCCTGCAGATTTCTGGAAATAATGGTCCCAGCATCTTCAGCCCTCTTGAGCTCCTGCTGTGATCTCAAGAATTAGTAAATTCTTGCAGTTTTATCATTGCTGTCAGGGTCATGAACTTCAAGTGCATAAGGATAGTTGTCACAAGGTTATGAACAAAGATATCCTGTTCATCTTCCTCTGGGCCAATCCTATCTATTTGTCAAGGGAGGGGGGGAAAGATGTAGATAAACATGTCTTGAAGGTCATCCATTTATACTTGTCAAATTAATAACATGTTGCTGCTATCTGTCAAAAGATTTCTTACAGCCTCTAACAGGAAATTATTTATTGTTTTATTCTTGGTTATCTGAAATCCTTTTAAAGGAAGGATGAACTTGCTCATTGCTTTTTCTGGAATATGTTCCAGAGATTCTAAACCATGGGTAGATGGGGGTCTTATAGGTGGAGTGGACAGCTGTTCAAAATGTCCTAGCAGTATTCCAGTATTACATTTTGCACCCCACCTTTCCTCCAAGGAGCTCAAAGTGATGGAGGTAGTTTCCCCCTCTGTATCCCCTCACGACAACCCTGCGAGGTAGGTTAGGGCAAGAGTTTGAGGCTGGCCCAAGGTCACCCAGCAAGCTTCATGGCTAAGCAGGGATCTGAAGCCCAGTCTCACAGGGCCTGATTCAACAACTTGCATAATAAAAATAATAAAAACAAATAATGAATAAAGCAAATGAATTGCTTCAAAAGCGAAAGAGAGATCATTAAGGGCATGTGTAGCTCTGCCTTCCTCTAAACTTACTCAGTACAAGGGATTATATCTTTTGATGCTCCCAACTGCCCTAAGAGGTAGGCACAGAGAAATGGCGACTGGCCCTGGTGCACTTCGTGGCTGAGAGGCAGAATTTGAGCCCTGGTCTCTTCCACCACCCAGTTCTGTCCAATAGCCTTAACACTGTGCTGCTTCGTTCTTAGTGAGACTTTGAAATGGGAAAAATGGAAAATCCTGCTCTTTTTTTTTTTAAAAAAAAAGAAGAATATAAATACAGGGGCTAGGGGTGGGGGTGTTGAGACAAAGTCCTGGAGTTGGACTTATCTACTGTCTATAATTAAATGGAAATCAGTGCTAAAATAGGATAATCACGCAGAGCGCACTTGCATGAGCTGTTTTCTGGATGTCAGTGCCAGTTTGAAGTCCCCAGTTCTAACCTGCCTTGGCTGAATTCAAAAAGCATATTGTTGCAGCCTTGGCTTCCTGCAGAAATCAGCCATTACTCTCTGACCCTCTGCTTGCTGGTTTTTCTCCAGCTGCATCTCGCTCGCATAACCACAAACTCTGCCCTGAAACTCCTGCTTTGTCCTGCTAACTTTCTAAGAGAGGGAGGAGGGGCCCCACCCATTTGTCATCTAGCACAGAACCCCCTTTCCTCTGTTCTCTTAATAACGCATTACCTTTCCTCCCTCTCCCAGGTGACCACCTCGCGAGGAAGCAAGGCTGGCAGTGGTGGCTGGTGCCCATTGGGAATGGAAGGGTGGAAGTCAGGGAGATCAACAGGTGAACAGGCTGTCCTGTTTTAAGGAAGGAAGCAGGGAGGTGGGGGCTGGCTGAGAGCAAACAGGTTGGTGGGGCAGCACCACATTTGCCCCAATAGTCCAGCCTCCGATGCATCTTGGTTAAGGCGGGGCGGGGGGAGAGAGAATATAATTTTAACAAAATTAAAGGCGAATTGGCTCCGGGAGATAGAGAAGAATAAAGTGTTGCAATGAAGAAAGGGGGCACTTTCCTTTCCCTTTCCGTTTCTAGGAACAACATGCAAGAGTGCATTTTAATAAGCTTTTCCGCAAGCCAAGAAAGTGGCATGAACAATAAGGCAGATGAAATCAAACGAAGGCAAAATAAAACCCAATCTCAAAGCCCAAAAGGGTGACGAGAGTTGGATGCAAGAAGAACTGGCGTCATTTTCTCCCCTTGGCACAAAACCCAGTCCAGATTGCATGTGTTTGTCATGAATGTTCTTGGGAAGATCAGAGATTTCTCAGTCTCTTTTCATAACTCTGGAATCAAAGCTGCTCTTCAAAGCACAGTACCACCACTAGTAATTATGATAATGTCATACACTTTTACATAGGAGTTCTCAACTGTTTCATATAGACTACAGTAGCAAGCTTTATAATAGCGTCATGTTTCCAAGTGTCTAGTATTTTATTGTGCCTGTATTCTCCCACATGCTCTGGGCACAATAATAGTGCATTAGTAGTTGATTTAATCTGCTTTGTTAAGCTGTTCTGCAACACACTGGTGTGGTATAGTGGTTAGAGTTTTGGGTTAGGACCTGGGAGACCAGGGTTCAAATTACCGCTCAGGCATGAAGCCCACGACCTTGGGCCAGTCACTATCTCTCAGCCTAACCTACCAACCACAAAGGGTTGCCGTGAGGATAAAATGGGGAGGGAGAGAACCATGCATGCCCTTTTGAACACCTGGGAGGAAAAGTGGAATAATAATAATAATAATAATAATAATAATAATAATAATAATAATAATACTTTTAACAAATGTTTCCCCAATGCTACCACAGTACTGCTGTCTAGGAGGGCTGTAGCACAATAAAAGTGGGACGGTAAAAAAAATCCCTGAACATTTGTGGCATGAAAAGTTATGCAATTTCATCAAGAAGCTGCAGAATAATGGACACTGATTGGAAAACAAAGGGTGTGACTGGCTTGAAAACATTGCAGGTTCAAATAATATTGAAAGCAGGATCACGTACCTCAATAATAAATAATAACAAATAATAATTTTTTATTTATACCCCAGCCTTCCCAGCCAAGACCGGGCTCAGAGCGGCTAACACCCATAAAATCACAACAAAACATACAAAACAATCAATTAAAATGCAAGTTAAAATATGATTTAAAATTTAAAATGCAGCCTCATCTTTAAGTAGCCCACCAATCAAACAGGGTTAAACTAAAACCAACCCAAAGGCCAGGCGGAACAGCTCTGTCTTGCAGGCCCTGCGGAAAGATGCCAGATCCCGCAGGGCCCTTGTCTCTTCTGACAGACCGTTCCACCAAGTCGGGGCCAGTACTGAGAAGGCCCTGGCCCTAGTTGCGACCAGCCTAGCATCCTTATGGCTCGGGATCTCCAAAATGTTATTGTTTGAGGACCTTAAGGTCCTACACGGGGCATACCAGGAGAGGTGGTCCCTTAGGTATGAGGGTCCTAGGCCGCATAGGGCTTTAAAGGTCAAAACCAGCACCTTAAACCTGATCCTGTACTCCACCGGGAGCCAGTGCAGCTGGCAGAGCACTGGGTGAATGTGGTCCCGTGGCAAAGACCCCGTAAGGAGCCTCGCCGCAGCATTCTGCACCCGCTGGAGTTTCTGGGTCAGCTTCAAAGGCAGCCCCGCGTAGAGCGAGTTACAATAGTCAAGTCTGGAGGTGACCATCGCGTGGATCACTGTGGCCAGATCATGGCGAGAGAGGCAGGGGGCCAACTGCCTAATACGGCGGAGATGGAAAAATGCCACTTTTGCTGTGGCTGCAACCTGCGCCTCCTTGGAAAGGGAGGCGTCGAAGGTTACACCCAGACCCTTTACAGAAGGCGCTGGCACTAATTGGGCCCCCGCAAGAGATGGGAGTTGGCCCCCCAACCCCATGTTGTCCCGACCCAGCCAGAGGACCTCTGTCTTCGGAGGATTTAACTTCAACCATTACAAGCACAAATAATCAAGGATGCGCAGTGCGCCAGGAGGCACCCTTAATTATTCAGCTCAAGATTTGAGTCGGGGACCCCTGGATCACAATGGCTCACAGTTCTAGCCACTATGCTCACTGGAGCCCTATTCTCCTTGTCACCATCTTAGTCCTACTTTTCTATTTATCTTGTCCAAAGCACAACCACATGGGGCCATATCCCATGATACACCTTTGCCTGCTTTGTTGCTAGGATGGAAACTCTGTGGGGGAGATGGGAATGATGGGAATAAACTCGTCTTCACCAAGGGAAAATCTCTCATAAACATCCTGATGTAATAATAGCCTCTGGGGAGCACCTGTACTCTAGTTATCAAAATAGATTGGGAAACTTGTGGTTGTTTGAAGTCAAATCACCTGCACAGAAAACATTGCCACACAGGAATTTCCAAGCACCTCATGTAAATTATTTTCTTTATGGGACAGCCGCATTTAATGTTTAATGTTTGTTTAATGTTTAGGTGGAATCTTCTTTCTTGTAGTTTGAATCCATTGCTCCGTGTCCGCTTCTCTGGAGCAGCAGAAAACAACCTTTCTCCCTCTTCTATATGACATCCTTTTATATATTTGAACATGGCCATCATATCACCCCTTAACCTTCTCTTCTCCAGGCTAAACATACCCAGCTCCCTAAGCCGTTCCTCATAAGGCATTGTTTCCAGGCCTTTGACCATTTTGGTTGCCCTCCTCTGGACACGTTCCAGCTTGTCAGTATCCTTCTTGAACTGTGGTGCCCAGAACTGGACACAGTATTCCAGGTGAGGTCTGACCAGAGCGAAATACAGTGGTACTATTACTTCCCTTGATCTAGATGCTATACTCCTATTGATGCAGCCCAGAATTGCATTGACTTTTTTAGCTGCTGCATCACACTGTTGACTCATGTCAAGTTTGTGGTCTACCAAGACTCCTAGATCCTTTTCACATGTACTGCTCTCAAGCCAGGTGTCACCCATCCTGTATTTGTGCCTTTCATTTTTTTTGCCTAAGTGTAGTACTTTACATTTCTCCCTGTTAAAATTCATTTTGTTTGCTTTGGCCCAATTCTCTAATCTGTTAAAGTCATTTTGAAGTGTGATCCTATCCTCTGGGGTATTAGCGACCCCTCCCAATTTGGTGTCATCTGCAAACTTGATCAGGATGCCCTCAAGCCCATCATCCAAGTCATTGATAAAGATGTTAAATAAGACTGGGCCCAAGACAGAACCCTGTGGCACCCCACTAGTCACTTCTCTCCAGGATGAAGAGGAGCCATTGATGAGCACCCTTTGGGTTCGGTCAGTCAGTCAGTTACAAATCCACTGAATTTGCTAGGGCTCTGCACCACATTTGGACGAGATCCAAGACAAACTGGGTCGAGGTGGGTTGAGATAGCCACGAATGGCTTTGGGTCAGATGGCTCAGAGCAATTCAGGGCTGAGAGGCAAAGAGAGGCAGGAATCATCAAAGGCAAGATCAACCTGACTGCCAACTGTATCTTGCCTGGAGAAGATAAAAGGCAATGCCGCCTGACTCTCTTTCACGTCTGATATCCCATTCCTGAAACAGCACTCACTATGATCAGTGCCTCCATCATGCAACAGCTGTTCAGCAGATGCACTGATCCTGCATGGTGCAGGTTGCTCCTTCACAAGCTGGAAGGAGCACCCTGCATAATTGACCTCTGGAACTGTCATGTGCTGGTAGGAAGATGCAATCAGACCTGTGTGCATTTGTGATTCTGCAGAAGCATTTGGGGGGGGGGGGAATAAGCGCTACATGTGGTATTTGGCATAGAATTCAGATTCTTGAGAATCCTTTCCTTTCCTAGCCCCTGGGACAGCAAAGATACACAGTACTTGAAAATGCGATTTGAAAGCATTGCCTGCTGAAATCTTGGAAGCCAGAGGGGTTGCTGAATAAAATTAAAAGTGATTAGGGTTGACCTTCAGTGCCCTGCACAGCTCATTGCTTCTTCCCTTCAGAGGCAGCAATGCCTCTAACTACCAGTTGCTGAGAATCGCAAGAGTGGACAGCGCTCTTGTCTTTGTGTGGTTCCCATGGGCACCTGGTTGACCACTTTTTAAAATCCATCCTGGGACCTTAGGGTGAAGGGCGGATAATTATCATAATTAACAAAAATGATGCTAAATGCATAATTAGTAAAGGTAAAGGGACCCCTGACCGTTAGGTCCAGTTGCAGATGACTCTGAGGTTGCGGCGCTCATCTCGCTTTACTGGCCGAGGGAGCCGGCGTACAGCTTCCGGGTCATGTGGCCAGCATGACAAAGCCGCTTCTGGCGAACCAGAGCAGCGCACGGAAACGGCGTTTACCTTCCTGTCAGAGCGGTACCTATTTATCTACTTGCACTGGCATGCTTTTGAATTGCTAGGTTGGCAGGAGCTGGTACAGAGCAACGGGAGCTCACCCTGTCATGGGGATTTGAACTGCCGACCTTCTGATCGGCAAGCCCTAGGCTCTGTGGTTTAGAAAACACAAATTGGCACGCTCAAGATGTGAATAAGTGCCTATACAGCTCCAACCACCGCTTTTGAGGGCTGCCTGCTGCCTGCCCTCATTTTAGGCATTAAAATTTGGCTTTCCAGTATTAATGATAAAAGGCCCTCCTCTTTATAGCAATCTCCCCCACCGACCCCCTAAAATCTGTCATCATCCTGCCTCCTCTTGAACAGAATCAGTGCTTATGGAGGTAGTACGGTTATCCAAGAGAAGATGACGGCAGGTAACTCTTCTGATGGCGTTACCAATTTAGCACAATGGGAATTTTGCCACACTTTGCATTTACATTTAGCTGAAGACACCTCCACCCCCAGCCCCCACTTTGCCTCTTTGTTTGGCTCGTATGGCAGAGAGACTGCCAGCATCTCACAGTAATGACAGGGTGTTAGTTGTGCCTCACTGCAAAAGATAAGTGTCCCCCACACACATTGCGGTGGGAATGATCAGAACTTGGCAAATACCAAGAGTTTTGGATGAATCAAATTGATTTAATTAGATTTTGGGAGGTGTGTGTGCATGTGGGAATGTTGCAGGAGGTGGAATTCTTTTGTAGGGGCTTCCTTTAATTTCATCAGATGTGGCCAATTTTCTTCTATTCCTAAAAAAAAAGTCGAGATTGTCTAAGACAATGATTCACATGACTACCGGTATTTTACCAGGGGCAGAAGATGCTGGTTCCTCAGGCAGGAATGCAAGCTTTCTTCGTTCAAGTTCATTTGATAGCTCCATCGGACCTGAGCATATCAGCTTTGTGGCGGTTCTGGTCCTACTTGGATGGTCATTTTTGGAAAGCAGTGCTTGAGGAATGTCATTTGGCCCTGTGGAGCCTTCAATGTGGGGTTCCTCAGTTTCAATTTTATCCCTCATGCTGTTTAACATCTACATGAAGCCACTGAGTGGGGTCATCTGGAGTTTCGGAGTATGTTGTCTTCAATATGCTGATGACACACAGCTCTACTTCTCCTTTACATCTGTAGGTGTGGCATGGGATGTGCTGGACCGTTGCCTTGCCTCTGTAATGGACTGGATGAGAGCCAACAAACTGAAGATCAATCCAGAAAAGATGGAAGCACTGTTAGTCGGTGGTTCCCTAGACCAGATGGGTGGGAGGTTGCCTGCTCTTGATGGGGACACACTCCTTCTGAAGGAGCAGGTTTGTAGCTTACAGGTATTTAAGGCTCAGGTGTCATCGGTGGCTTAGTTGCACCCCTATCTGGACAGGGATAGCCTAACTTCTGTCATCTAAGCTTTGGTAACCTCTAGGTTACCGCACATTATACTCGGGGCTGTCTCTGAAGATGGTTTGGAAGCTTCAGCTGGTGCAGAATTCAGTGGCCAGGTTTCTCACTGGGTCAAGATAGCTTGAGCATATAACACCAATCTTGGCTCAACTACACTGACTGCCAATTACTTTCTGGGCCCAATTCAAAGTGCTGGTATTGAGCCAGTGTGGTGTAGTGGTTAAGAGCGGTAGACTTGTAATCTGGTGATCCGGGTTCGTGTTCCTCCACATGCAGCTGCTGGGTGACCTTGGGCTAGTCACACTTCTTTGAAGTCTCTAGGCCCCACTCACCTCACAGAGTGTTTGTTGTGGGGGAGGAAGGGAAAGGAGGTTAGCCGCTTTGAGACTCCTTTGGGTAGTGATAAAGCGGGCTATCAAATCCAAACTCTTCTTCTTCTTAAATGGCTCAGGACTGTAATACCTCAAGGACTGCTTCTGCCCGTATGAACTGACCCAGTGATCATCAACTGAGGCCCCCTCCATGGGAAGTCTGGTGGGTGGCAAACAAGAATGGACTTTTTTCTGCAGTGGCTCCTAGTTTGTGGAACATTCTGCCTAGGGAGACTCACCTGGCGCCTTCATTACATACAGGCGAAAACATTCCTCTTCAACCAGGCCTATGGCTTTTTAAATGTGTTGGGGTGGTTTTTGTTTTGTTTTGTTACCATGTTATATGCTTTGTGTTTTCATGTTGTTGTTTCATGCTGTAAATGGCCCTGTGATCTTCAGATGAAAGGCAGTCTATAAATTTAATAAATAATAGAAATAATAAACAACAAGAATAATGAAGAATCCTGCAAGGGGGTTTCGAGCAAGCACAAATAAGAACAAGAAGCACAGGCACCCCATTGTTGTGAAGGCACTTAAAATTTCCAGTATGGTGGCAGCTCTTTGGAAACTTGAAAGATGGACTTATTGCACTTACAGAGAAGAGCAAGCATCTTAACCTGAAACTGGGGAATGTAGGAAGTCAGAACACTGGGCAATTATCTCTGTATTGTCTCTACTGGAAGAGGCTCTCCAGGATTTCAGGAGGGGGGCAATTCCAGCCCCACATATAGTTGCCAGGGATTGAGCCTGGAGTCCTGCATATATAGCATGGGAACTGCCCACTGAGCCTTCCCCACTGCTAATTCTATTTTTTAATTTATTTTCCACCTTATTCTCCTGCCTGTGCTCTCAGCTCAGGAAGCTTTTCAAAAGGCGCAGATGTCTCTCAGCTGTCCAGAAGGGATTAGCCGCTTAAGTTCCCCAATATACTCTAATAGGATCTTCCATCCCACAAACTGTCTGTCCATATGTACGAAAGCCTTAAGGTCTTAACAAAAATCGTGGGTTGTGTATGTGGTGGTGTTGTTTTTTGTTAAGTTGAAATGTGGCGTTTTGATCAGGATGTTCTGCCCATTAGGGAAGGGAAAAAACAAACTCAACACACCAGTGATATCCACTCCTCAGCTATTCCTTGGGGTGATTTGCAGGGCATTTTTGAGAGCTGTTGTGGTCATTCCTCTTCAGAAATGAAGGCTGGGGAATGGGGGAAGAGAAATGTACAAAAGCAATCTGCTAGATGTTCCTACGAATATCTGGATGTACGAGTCTGCTGAAAACCAACATTATCCCCATCACAGATCCTTCCTTTCCTGTTCTGACACAAGTGCTTGAGCTGAAAGCCAGCTGCCAGGAGGCATTTCAATGTGCTCTCATCATGCACTTTGCAAAACATCCCTTTGGTAGAACACAGACACGGTGACATGTAGCAAATGCTACAAAAATTACTTCCAAAAAGCCAAACCGGATTGCTAAGAGCTCAATGAGACAGGGAGCTATGGAGGAATCCGCAGAGCCTAATTTAAACAAAGCATGTCTTTATATTCATTTTATTTTGGGGGGGGAGGGGCATGGATAAATCCACATATCTCGCTGCTCCAGATATCTGTCACCGTGTGGGACCTAAAACAAGTTGTTGGCTCTTCTCATCAGGATTAAGAAATGTAACCTATGAAGGACATGCCCTACTTCAGTGGGAGAGATTCTGGGCGGGAATCGGGAGGGACTGTTTTCAGTTGTTAGAGGTTAAGGCAGTCATTCCTAAACTGTGTGCCACGAGAAACAGATTTGATTTTTAAACATTCAAGTCCGAGAGCCCAAAGCAGCTGCCTACTGTATCTCTGTATGAGTCACTGCTCTGGGTTTTAATCCTTTCAATCAGTCATTGCTGGGGGCAGGTAATTCTCCTCTGTATCAGGTGTGCTTGAATCATCCAATCATTCCAGAAGAAAAGGTGTAGCTGAATGGTCAGACATCAGAGCGCTGGCTAGCTGGACTCCTCTGTGTGGGTGGGCAGGCGGCTCTTTGCTGTGGTGGCGATGAGGACTGGGCTGATGCCCACCCAGCACACACACACCCATGCGCTCTCCCCGGCAAGCAGGAACTGATGCTACACCGCTGCCTTGAATGTTGCCTTTAGAGATTACCGCCTGTTCAGCCTACTCTCAAGGCATGCCACCCAGCTGCATTCTGCTTGATATTATCAGCTATGAACAAAAGTCGAGGCAGAACTGCCTAGTTAGGTGCTGCTATGTGCCTACAGTTGCATATCTAGATGGATTAAAAGGCACACCCAAATTAACTTGCAGCGATGAACTAAGCAGCTACGTGAAGCTGAATATTGTCAGCTAGGAAGGCCAAGTGTCCTACTTTACAGAGGATATGAAGATCTGCTTGGTCCAAGTCCTGTTTGCTTATTTCAGAGTCTTAATACCACACCCTTCCTTCTGATGGGAGGTAAAGGATGGAATTCAAAGTAGCGCTAAGATGATGAAGAAGAAGAGTTTGGTTTTAATATCCCTCTTTATCACTACCCGAAGAAGTCTCAAAGCAGCTAACATTCTCCTTTCCCTTCCTCCCCCACAACAAACACTCTGTGAGGTGAGTGGGGCTGAGAGACTTCAAAGAAGTGTGACTAGCCCAAGGTCACTCAGCAGCTGCATGTGGAGGAGCGGAGATGCAAACCTGGTTCACCAGATTAGGAGTATACCTCTCTTTACCACTACACCACACTGGCTCTCTAAGGAGATCCATCAAATTATCTCTCCTCTCCTCCCCCTGCATGCTGTTCTGGTGGTTCTTCCCATTTCCCCTTCCCAGCCATTTTTTTGGGGTGCCGGGAACAGGTGCAGGAAAGCCCCATTGTGCTAAGCCAGACTCACACTGGCTCCACTAGTATAGCTATTTCATTGAATCTGGTCTAAAGAACCATAAAAAATGAGTGAGATGGCCTTGTCGTTGCCCATCAGTGGTCACAGTAGCATCTTTGCAATAAAGGAACCTGCAAATCAGACCATTAGTCCATCTTCAGCATTGTCTACATTGACTGCCAGCAGCTCTCCAAAGTTGTAGGTGGGGTTCACTCCCAGTCCTACCTGAAGATGCCGGGGACTGAATCTTGGAACTTCTGGGTGTAAATAGGTGCTTGACTCCCACTGAGCTGTGGGCCTTCCACTGAGACAGCACACTGAGCAAGCACACAGGTCACTTGGCCACAGTCTTCTCCACTATGGTGAAGTGTCTTTCTATTAAAATTATCACTATTTCAGCAGTTGCTTCTATACACATTGGTTTGCATAGCATACACAATTTCAGTGCAAATCTGTGTCCTGTTCTGCCCTCTCTTTTTGCAGTTTGTAAGTGACCACCATTAGAGGGATGCGGGTGGCACTGTGGTCTAAACCACAGAGCCTAAGGCTTGCCGATCAGAAGGCCTGTGGTTCAAATCCCCACAATGGGGTGAACTACCGTTGTTAAGTCCCAGCTCCTGCAAACCTAGCAGTTTGAAAGCACGTCAAAGTGCAAGTAGATAAATAGGAACCGCTCTGGCGGGAAGGTAAACAGCGTTTCTGTGTGCTGCTCTGGTTCGCCAGAAGCGGCTTAGTCATGCTGGCCACATGACCCGGAAGCTGTCTGCGGACAAACGCCGGCTCCCTTGGCCTATAGAGCGAGATGAGCGTGCAACCCCAGAGTCGTTTGCGACTGGACCCAACAGTCAGGGGTACCTTTACCTTCACTTTAAGTGGCCACCATATTCTTACCTCCAGTGATAGAAGTTCCATTCATATTTGGGTCATTACAGCCAGCCAGCCAGCCAGTTCAGTTTCCAGAGAGGCTTTTGCCTGTTAAGAAAATATCCATTTACATAAGCATATGTTTTATTTGTGGTCACTGCCTTTGTTGTGATTTAAATGTATAGGTATGGTTTTATGCGACGTTGGGATTTTGAATTGCTGTAAGCTGCCCCAGTCCTGCATAGGCACTGGGAGGATAGAAATCTCTAAACAAACAAACACACTAGTAAATTAATAAATACATCCAGAGCCAGGAATGCGATAGCAATAAATTGCCCTCAAATGCAAGAAATAACAGTGCGTCATAATTTCTATGCAAAATTCAGAAGGATTTGCAAATGGTATATCATCCTGTCTTTCCTACAGCCAAAGGTTCTATGACCATTAAATAGGACCTAGCAGAAGTATACAGGCAAAATTACATCAAAATAACCAGTCTTTACATTGTGCCTTGGATATATGCGCATCCACAACAGTGACCAGAGGAGGAATGACTGCTGGGAGGAGCACAGAGAAAGAAATACCATGGTGCATCTGAAGCAGCAAAAAACAAACACCTTTTTGCTTTTATTATGTATTTCGTGTTCTCGTTTTGTATTTTTATGTTGTGAACTGCCCTGTGATCTTTAGATAATGGGCAGCATACGAATAATAATAATAATAATAGACCAATGGTCTGGCCCAGGATACGGCTACGTCCTAGGTTCTGTCCGTACTGAGGTAGAAAATGATGTTGTGCCATCCAGCTATCCTGCCTGATACTTAATAGTATAACACACAGACACCGTTCTATTTTGAGCCTTCTCCCTATTCGCCCACCACCTCCTTTCTCTTAAGAGCACCATTGCATTACATCCCAGCAGGACAGAGACAGGTTCACTGAGCTCAGGCACAAAAGCGACAGTTTCCTAATGGATCTGCTCACTACTTCCTTTCAGTGTTGGCTGGCAGCTTTAAATACAGGATTAAAATTAAAACTCCCAGATAAATGCAGAAGCTCGGGCAGGGGACAGCTTAATACTCTGCCACCCAGTGGGCTGCTGCTTGAACAGCAGGCTTGTTCCAAAAGCAGCGCTGCATACTCTGGGGCCTTCTTGCGTACCCCACGCTAAATAAATCAAATGCAAGCTCTGCAGCAAGAGAAGCTGAATTTTGCAACCTCAATAAACCACACAAAATCATGACATCTGCAGGAGTACGCAAAATAAGAACACTATATTTTGTCATACTTGGGGAGACCCAAGTAGTTATACAAGAGTCTGAAGTTGGGCCAGCTCTAGATTTGAGGTAGGGAGATTTGGAAAAAATGACTGGCAAGGGGAGGCTCCCTTTTACATTGGAGAGCCCCCCCCCGGCCCGGCTTACTTGCTGGTGGAAGCAAGTGCTGCATTCTATGTATCTGCCCACTAAGATGACAAGTATAGGCCTCCATCCATCTAGCCTCATGTCACGTGATTTTAATTCAGCAAAGATCATTGTTAAACAGAGGTTTACAGACATAGAAAGACAGAAGGATCTGAGTAAAGTACCTTACTTCCTAATTCGGGAGGAAAGGAGATACCTGTCCCGCCCAGCCAGATATTTATTCTGACTAGAAATACCCTCTCATAGAAGAGCATTTACTCTAGCACGTAATCACATAATGCCTTCCGCAGTTCTCCAAGGGAAGTACAAACGGACCCCATTGTGCGAGAGATACTGCCTGTGCGGATCTGGAGAGGTGGAAACTACTGACCACATACTTTTGCGATGCTGCCTCTACGAGGAGGTGCGAGGCGAGCTTATCCACACGATGCTGACTGAGCTACCTGGACGTTCGGACAATTTCTATATAGAGTGGCTTCTTTCAGATACTAACGATAATGTGACAGCAAAGGTAGCCAAGTTTTGTGCTAGAGCCATAAAAATTCGGTCCGATCTAGCTAGCAGTATCCACACAACTTCAGGACAGAGCTAAAGACGAACCAGTGTTATAATTGACTGCAGCCCAATTTTTAAAGTAGAGATATCTTCTTTTATTTAAATTTTTTAAAGTTTAAAGTTTATATTTATAGTTTATATTTTACAATGTATTTTGGATTGTATTTATCGTTATATGTGTGCGCTGGTGGAGAACCGTAACAATAAATTATCTATCTATGACTGGCAAGGGGAGGCTACCTTTTACATTGGAGAGCCCCCCCCCCCCGCCCAGCTTACTTGCTGGTGGAAGCAAGCAGCAACAGTGCTGCATTCTATGTATCTGCCCACTATTTTAATTACCCAAAGACACCTGACATAGCATCAGCCTGGTGCACTGCAGGGAATTTTAAAATGTGTAGGGGGGTGGCACCCTTTTAACTTCCATGTGGGGCCAACTTCCCAAAGATGCCAGCTGCTGACACCAAGCCTGCCCTGAAATCTCTTTCTGTCCCCCATGACCCACGCTTTGCTGGAAAACTTTGTTCGGCAATCCGTTTGCCTCTCAGGTATCACAAGACCTAGGACCCTGCAACTTTCAAGCTTGTCTTACAACCATACAGGTTATAAAGGCTGCCTTTCAAAGATCTTGGCGACCATTGCCACTCCCCCCCCCCCCAGTTTTCCTATGAAGGCATGGCAACCCTGTCTATGTGTTCAGATCTGGGCCTAACAACAGGGCCACCCATGCCTTTGTAAGTTCAAAAGCTGACAACTACTCCAGGTGCTTTGGGGGCTGCCCTTGAGAGCTGCAGATGGGTCAATGTGGCGATTCAACTCCTGATAAAGGTAAAGGGACCCCTGACCGTTAGGGATTCTGGGGTTGCTGCGCTCATCTCACTTTATTGGCCGAGGGAGCTGGAGTACAGCTTCCGGGTCATGTGGCCAGCATGACTAAGCCGCTTCTGGTGAACCAGAGCAGCGCACAGAAACGCCGTTTACCTTCCTGCCGGAGCGGTACCTATTTATCTACTTGCACTTTGATGTGCTTTCGAACTGCTAGGTTGGCAGGAGCAGGGACTGAGCAACGGGAGCTCACCGGGGATTCGAACCGCCGACCTTCTGATCGGCAAGCCCTAGGCTCTGTGGTTTAGACTGATAGGGCCACTCAAAAGACACTGCTGCTGCTTTCAGGCTCAGGTTCAAGGTGTCCTTTAACAATAGCTGATGATAATCTGCTGAAGCATCTGTCCAGCAGCTGCAGCAGCTGGTTCTAATGGCTTGGGTCCAGCATGGTCTATGGACCATTTCGCAAGAGACATTTTTGCTCCTATGTGGAGATGATCTCGAAGCAGGGACAGCGTATGCTATATACTGTGTAAAGTACACTGTGAAAGTTTGGATGTTGGGAAGGTGCTATAACCCCCAAGAGCACTAAACTAGTTCCAAGCAGTCCAAGGCACATTTGCAGTGCTCCAATTTCACACTAAAGACTCATTACCTTCAACAGCAATTCTGCAAAGCGGAAACGTTAATAGGAAAGCCGCTCCATGCTGCAGTAAAGAGGCAGCCGGCAGAGTCCTTGGGGAAATTGTCTAGGCCAGAAAGTCTCCTATCACCGCCTGATTGACATTTAGAACAGGAACACTTCCATAGTCTCAAGGACCATTCAATTCTCCAGACAACTATTTGGGAAGCAAGAGATTGTTGATTTTCTCTCACACAAATGGACCACCTCTCAGATGAGCAGGCTCTATGCTAAGTTGGGTGCCGTTTTAGCAGTATAGAGATTTACAATCCTGGAGCTCAAGTGCAGAGAAAGAGCCAAGCAGGGGGAAAGAAAGAGTACCATCATGGGAGAATTTCCAACTGCTTGACTCCTTGCTTTTGAAGCTTTACAACAGGGTTGGGGAAGCTGTGGCCCTCCATATGTTGTTGGCTTATGACTCTTGCCCTCCCCCATTGTTGGGCCTATTGACTGGGGCTGATCGGAGTAGGAGTCTGACAACATCTGGAACACCAGGGGCTCCCCATCGCTTTCTTATTAAGAAGCTGTTGCAAGAAAGACACTGAGAATAGCATCATAGACTAAGCTGCTGACCAAAGGGACAGTGGCCAAAGGAACAGAGGAACTAACTTGATTTGTTGCAGAAATGGCTGCAATGGCTTGATTCTAAGATCTGGAACCAAGGTGAAACTCTTTGAACGGCCTTGAAGGGAGATGTAATGTTGCTACCTTCATAGTATTGGAACGCTGCTGGCTTTCTGGTATACTATTACCGGTACATTTGCTATATGTTGTTGTTTTATTATTGTTGTCACTGTGGAATCATTCTTGCAGTTCTTGATTTTCTGGTGTATTGTTGTTTTCATTTTTTGCATTTTCGACTCCAACTTATTCTCCAAGGAAACTAAAGACAGCTCAGTGGTAGAGCACCTGTTTTGCATGATGAAAGTCTCAGGTTAAGCATCTACAGGTAGGGCTAGGATAGAACCCTGCCTGAGACCTTGGAGAGCTGCTGCCAGTCATTGTAGACACTACTGAGTTGGATGAACCAAGGGTCTGGTTAGGTATAAGTCAGCTTCCCAAGTTCTTATTAAATAATAGTACAACATGAAAGAAAGGAACCGCACACTAGCCAATAAAACATAAATGGACAAATCCAGGAGTCATTAAAACAAACATTATCTAAGCCACCATAAAAGTTATTTCATGAGCCTATAAATAAAATAAAATAAAATAAAATAAAATAAAATAATAAAATAAAATAAAATAAAATAAAATACATCTGGTCAGGCCTCCCCAGCCACTCTGGGTGGCTTCCAACAGGCTATTAAAAACACAATAAAACATCAAACATTAACAACTTCCCTAAATAGGGCTGCCTTCAGATGTCTTCTAAAAGTCAGATAGTTGTTTATTTCCTTGACATCTGGTGGGAGGACATTCCACAGGGCGGGCGCCACTACTGAGAATGCCCTCTGCCTGGTTCCCTGTAACCTCACTTCTCGCAGGGAGGGAACCGCCAGAAGGCCCTCGGCACTGGACCTCAGTGTCTGGGCTGAACGATGGGGATGGAGATGCTCCTTCAGGTATACTGGGCCGAGGCCATTTAGGGCTTTAAAGGTCACCACCAACACTTTGAATTCTGCTCAGAAACATACTGGGAGCCTTAGTACAAATGCAAGTGTCAAAGAGGTCAGGCATGGAATGCACTGAGTGAGGAATTAACTCTTTAAAGTGCACTTACAAGTTAGGGAAAGGCATGTCCATCAGTCCGTCTCTCAGCTAACCAATGAGGCAGTTGCTGAAACAGCTTATGTATCTCCCCCAACCAAGCTGCAGGCAGCCAAGCGAAGACTCTACCTGTGTGTAGCCTTCTGCTGCTACTGCTTCAATCCTCTCTGGGTCATGGGAGACAGTAGAGAAGGAGAGGTGGGAGCAAGAGGAGAAGGAAGAGATGTGAACCCCCTTGACTCTCAACCAGCCCAACTTCTCTCTCCCTCTTCCTCCACCTTCACTCTCCAATCCTGCAGCTCCTCCTGCTTCTGACTCTCATCTCCTGGCTGTTACAGGCTCATCCAGTTCGCTGCTCCCATCTTCCAAGCCAGCCTCCAACCCCTGCTTCTCTTGGTACCTATTCATCAGTATCCAGCCACCACTCCTCAGTGTCCAGCGAGTCCTTGACATTGTGTCCTCCTTGGGGGCCTGAGAAGACACAGTGGTGTTCACCTTGCTTGGTGGAGGGTTCCACAGGATGGGCGCCTCTGCAGGAGAAAGTCCAGTTGATACTGGCTTTGTCTAAGGAGGGCACATTCAGCAGGGCCTCAGATAATGAGTGGAGCATGCTGAGAGGACCACATGGAATACTGCAGTCTTTGAGCTACCGTGGTCCCAATCCATTACTCCAGAAGTTGACTGTAGCCCATTAGCTGGCCCTTCCCTGTTTCAGAAGAGTGTTCTGCAAGCGCGGTGTTGACTTTTAGATGCCCTTGGCTTTTAAATGGCCTCGCAGGAGTGATAACCTGATTTGAGAAGCAAGATGACTAGGCTAAAATGGAGCATCCTTATTAAGCAGAAATTAGCTGAATCAAATTGGCCGAACAAGCCCCATGTGCAAAGCAACTGTCGATGCCTCTCAGTCAGTAGCTGGCTCAGTAATGGGTTTCTAGAGCGAAGGGAAGAGCTCCAGGTTATTAGGGACAGACTTGCACTTTCTTTGTTAATAATGAGAGAGAGAGAGAGAGAGAGAGAGAGAGAGAGAGAGAGAGAGAGAGAGAGGAGGCAGCCAAAGACTGCTTGACAATTTTCTTCTGGGGGAAAGGGGAAGTGCCTTCTAGTTGTTTCATTGCAATTTCGCTTCCAGCAGGATGTCATCTGGTGAGCAGCCGAGACCTGAGATGTACTCTGGATTCTGAGCTGTCAGATGCATTAGAAGCCCTGAGATCTGCACTTTGCAAAAGGGTAAATGCTAGCAGGCGGCCGCAAAACCCCAGCCCAGTTCTAAAAGTCAAGGCAAGCCGGCCTTCTGCTGACGGTGCAGGTGGCAAAAAGGGTCATTTCTGAATCTGCAGGTTGCCAAGAGACCCTTCAACAGATAGAATGCTTGCAGACTTACATTAGATGGATGAGTCTGGGTTTCAGGGAGAGACAAATCTTTCTCATGAAAATACAGCAGGGCTGTATGTATGCAGTGATTTGCACAGAATGTGGTGTGTGAAATGACATACTAAAACGCAGCTTGCTTTTTTTGAAAACAATAAAAGAAAAATCCATAAGACTCACTTCTTCTGGCTACAAAGAAATGGTGAGCATGGCTAACTGAAACTCCAGAAGGGAGGAAGCCAGCGGAAAAAGCTTTCCAGTGGGTGATGTAGCTCCTTGCTCCCAGTGGTGCAGTTCAGACAATTTTAGACTCTGCACTTAATGTTCTTACAAAGGGTGGTAATCCTCAGATGGTACTATATGTTTCTTCACTTACTTCAGAATTCAGCAAGCTGCTCCTGCTGCATTTGGGGCCCTCCTGCCTATCTAGCTGAGTTCTGGACTGAGTTCTGCCCCAAAGCCTGGCCCTGATGCACATATCTTAGTCATCATTGCCAACTGAAATGAAGCCTTTATTAGTTCACCGAGAGCTCATTTTATGACCTACCATGAAACGTGGGGTTTGCACTGCCAAACATTGCAGGGGGCCATCGGTGTTTGGCACCATTTTCAAGTGAATCGGATGATGGCAGGTTTTGGGCGAAACCATGACCCCGTGGGTTAGGGTGCCGAGGGCTCATTTTCACAGGGAGCTGCAACTAAATGACTCCAGGTTGCTCCTTGCTTCCTGGTGCCAAAGGGGCTATTCTGGACTTACCAGTTTGCAACCTTTTGGAGCACAAATGGTTTGTAAGTGACTGTGCTCCTGAACAAGGGAGCAAACAGCTAGCATGAAAGTATGCAAATAGAACAATGAATCTCGTGAAAAGAAAAGTTTTTAAGATGCGGAACAGAGGAAGCTGAAATAAACCGAAGCTCAGCTTGTCAAGGCTGTTTTAGAGGCATCCAAAGAGGAAATAATAAGAATAAGGTGACATAATGAAGACAAAGTTCCTAGCTTTCTTGGGGTTACTACTTCCCAGTAAAATAGCAGCTGCAGGGTTACTGAAGAGGATGTCAATTTCAACGGCTTATTAAGATGGATGAAGGAGAGCATGGAGAGGGGGGGAAAGGTGCAATGGGAGGTTTTGTGCAGGAAGGTGGAGAGGGATGCAAATGAAAGCAGCTGAAAGACTGATTCAGAAAGTATAAAGAGGGTAGCATTTGGGGGAATAAGTGAATCCTTTTAAGTAGGAAGGAACAGTGGTACAGTCAATACAGGACTTTGGTCCAGGGTCTCAAAGAAAAGAATGAGCAGGAGGCAGCAGGGATGGTTTAAACCACATCTTGATATAAGTGATGGCATGGGCATTAATCATCTAAAGACCATTAAGTCCAGAGTCTAAAATTACTTAACTGCACCACTCAGCAAGAAGAACATGAACATAGTCATTTAAGGTGAACTACAATGTTAAAAGGGAAGCCTGCCTAAATAGTGCAAGGGGAATAGTAAATCAGACAATTAAAACTCAGGCAATTAAATCAGCTAAAGCACAATCCTATGCAAACTTTCCTGGAAGTAAACCTCATCTAACACAAGCTGGGACTGACTTCTGAGGGAACTTACATAGCATTGCAGCGGACTTTCTGACAGCCTTAGCATGGAAAAATGATAAGTAATTCATATCAGACTTATTGCTGCCACTGAGACACAGAGAACATGAGAAAGAACATAAATGAATAAAACCAAGAGAGAGAGACAAATGAGGTGATGATCAAGCTGGGTTTTAATTGAGACTGCAATACACTGATTGGTGGCAGAGATTTGAAAGCTGCTTTTTTCTCAGTTCAAGTCCCAGAGAGGCCAGTTGCTGCCATACCCCAGTCCCCACCGTCTCCAAGATCGCAGGCAGTGCTCCCTACCTGCTCACAGCATTTCCCCAAGGGAAGCCCCTTAGTTTTCCAGTACAGGTCAAAGAAGTGAATATCCTCCAGCTCAATGGCCACACAGAAAGTCCCGTTGGCTATACACTGCTATTTGACAAACCATGGAATCAGTGGTATAAGTGGGAGTCTCTGACAGACACAAATCATCGAGCTGACAGCGTGTCAGGCCTGCTGTATTTTGAAATGAGTGCCTCAGTACCTAAGACACCCTTGGCCATGTACAAGGCAGGAAACCCAATAGGATGGGAAAGCAAAGAACCAGAAAACCCAGTTTTGAAACATGCAGTCAGAAAACATTAATTCCAAAGGAGAGCTGGAAAGGCAGAACATAGCAAGATCAGAATTCACATTCTTTTATGAGATGTTTCTCCCTAGCTTGTGGATGGGGAACAGCAAGGGGAGAAAAGGTTCATACAGTTGCATCTTCGTCGTAATAGGTACAGGTGGAAGACTGGCAATGGTTCGTCATATGCAGATATGAAGTATCAATGCATATTTACCCATACCAAATGGTAGCAAGTATACTAATATACTACGGGAGAGAGATTTTTACTAACACGAGAACAAAACGGGTCTTCCAAATGTTGTTCAGGCACCGGGTTTGAAGGCAGATAATCATTTCTAAGGGAACTGCGAGTAGAATGGGCAGAGGCATTGTTCCCCTTGGTGTAGTCATGCATTTCTTTTTCACCCACTGTGGTCTTTGGCTAAACAGGTTTTACAAATTATTAAACCACGACAACCTGCAAAACCTATTTTCTAGAGACGCTCTTGGGTTGAGTGCACACACCACAGGCAACAATGTCCAACATTTTAACACTTCCAGAACAGTAATCTGCTTCCAGGCTACCTAGGCATGTATATATAACAACAATAACAACAACAACAACAATTTATTATTTGTACCCCGACCATCTGGCTGGGTTTCCCCAGCCACTCTGGGCAGCTTCCAACAAAGTTTAAAAATACATTAAAATATCAAACATTAAAAACTTCCCTGAACAGGGCTGCCTTCAGATGTCTTCTAAATGTCAGGTAGTTGTTTATCTCTTTGACATCTGATGGGAGGGCGTTCCACAGGGTGGGCACCACTACCAAGGCAGCCCTCTGTCTGGTTCCCTGTAACCTCACTTCTTGCAATGAGGGAACCGCCAGAAGGCCCTCGGTGCTGAACCTCAGTGTCCGGGCAGAATGATGTGGGTGGAGACGCTCCTTCAGGTATACTGGGCCGAGGCCGTCTAGGGCTTTAAAGGTCAGCGCCAACACTTTGAATTGTGCTCGGAAACGTACTGGGAGCCAATGTAGGTCTTTCAGGACAGGTGTTATATGGTCTCGGCGGCCGCCCCCAGTCACCAGTCTAGCTGCTGCATTCTGGATTAGTTGTAGTTTCAAGGTAGCCCCACGTAGAGCGCATTGCAGTAGTCCAAGCAGGAGATAACTAGAGGATGCACCATTCTGGCAAGACAGTCTGCAGGCAGCTGGGTCTCAGCCTGCATACCAGATGGAGCTGGTAGACAGCTGCCCTGGACACAGAATTGGCCTGCGCCTCCATGGACAGCTGTGAGTCCAAAATGACTCCCAGGCTGCGTACCTGGTCCTTCAGGGACACAGTTACCCCATTCAGGACCAGGAAGTCCTCCACACCTGTCTTGTCAGGATTCAACCTCAATCTGTTAGCCGCCATCCATCCTTCAACCGCCTCCAGACACTCACACAGGACCTTCACTGCTTTTGCTGGTTCTGATTTAAAAGAGAGGTAGAGCTGGGTATCATCTGCATATTGATGGACACCCAGCCCAAACCCCCTGATGATCTCTCCCAGCGGCTGCATGTAGATGTTGAAAAGCATGGGGGAGAGGACAGAACCCTGAGGCACCCCACAAGTGAGGGCCCAGGGGTCTGAACACTCATCCCCCACCACCACTTTCTGGACACGCTATTTGGAGAACTTCCAGCAGTGACCCATCAAAAAGAATTGCCTCGCCCCGCATGCAGTGCTCCCCCTGGGGGTACTCAAGGGTACATGGTACCGGCACTTACTTTAACAACTTCATGGTGAGTACCGGCACCTCACCCCCGCTATATAAAAAAGAGAGCACGGCCCAATGTACTCATTTGCCCACTTCAGTTTGCAGAACTGCCACTTTTACAAGTGCCACATAATGCTTGTTCTGCATTTCCAAGTCACTGATCCTTCAGTTTGCTAGCACCTACTCTTCGGAACTCCCTGCCCATTGATGTTAGACAGGTGCCTTCGCTGTATTGATTTCAGCACCTGCTACAAACTTTAGGTGAGTCTACCTACCCAGACATGTAATTTGAATATCATTTTTTTAATGTGTATCTGTTTTTAAAACTGTTGGTTTTATTTATATTCTCATCAGTGTTATGTCAGCTGGTTTTTAACATTTGTTTTTATTGGTGATTTTAATGAATAGTTGCTATTGTCCGATGTAAGCCACTTAAGAGGTTTACGTCAATTAAGCAGTATATAAATTCTGGCAATAAAATAATATCGGTTATACCACAATTTTCATCTTTTCCAATTAATGAAGTCTTGGAGTCCTGAGGCTCTCTCAAATAACATTAGCTTTTGTACCTTGTGTTATGACATTAGTGTATCCACACCTTGTGATCTCTCTTAAATTCATCTTGGGGGTTGTCTACAGATGCATGGTGAGCTTCTCTGCCACCTTTTAAAATGTGCTCTCCTGTGTATAACCTTCTTTGTCCTTCACCTTCAGCAAAACGACCTGCTGAGACGACTTTTCTCATTCATTGCTTTGGAAAAGTCTCAGCTGGCAGCTTCTTTTCTCAGCTTCTCTAAAACTTCATCCAGAGTCACTGGTGCCAAAATCTTCACTACTTTTTCTCGAGATTTGCCTCCCTGTTTTAATAAAAAAGCAAATAACTTTAGAGGATTTCACACATTAACACCTGCATATTTTGAAAACGTTTCTACATAGGACTCCTGGTCATCTCCCATCCAAGTTTCTGACCACATTTCTGTGCCTTCTTAGCTACAGCAGCACTACAGCATCAGCTGCTCTCAGGCACTCACTGGACTCCCTAATGAGTTTTTAAAAGTTATGGACAATATTTAAAGGATCAGTTAATGAGAATGACAATAATGAACAGAGAATTGGACTACAAACCCGGTCACTGCTGACCATTAGCCATGCTTGCTGGAGCTGATGGCAGAGAGAATTGTAGAGTTGTAAAAGATCATGAGGGTCATTTAGTCAAACCCCCTGCTTTGCAGGAATATCAGCTAAAGCACCCATGACAGATGGTCGTCCAACCTGTGTTTAAAGGTCTCCAATGAAGGAGACTCCACCACCTTCTGAGGCAGTCCATTCCACTATCGAACAGCTCTTACAGTTAGAAAGTTCTTCCTGATGTTCAGTTGGAATCTCCTTTCTTCAGTGTTCAAAACTCCCATTGTTCTAGGCGCATTTTGCGACAGGGAATTTCATTCGCGCGAGCGGTTTCCGAGCTCTGGGCACAGTACTGCACCTAAGATTTCAGATTAAAACTGCAGAGTAGAAGGAAAGGAGGACCTTCTTCTGCCTCCCCACTTCCAGCTACTCTCTGAAGACCCTCTTAAGAATATTAGGGAGGTGGGCAGGGGAAAGACTAGACCATGTGAAAAATGAACATAATATTTCAGCTGCAGTTCATTCATTTCCAGCTTTGAATTCTTGTTATTAAAAAAGTGTGCCTAGACATTCCGTTGTGGCACCCATAATTTAGGTTTAAGGTGTCATTTAGCTCCTAGCTTTCACATCTCAGTTTCTAGCACTGCCTTTCTTGTAACTTGAAGCCATTGGTTCATATTCTACCCTCCAGAGCAGGAGAAAACAAGCTTGCTCCATCTTCCATGCGACAGCCCTTTAGATATTTGAAGATGGCTATCATATCTCCTCCTCTTCTATGTCCATCAACATGTCTTCCCAGGCCTGTGGCTAGACAGCCATTTCTAGTTCTTCAAGACAACCTTTTGCAGGAATCGGTCCCCTCCTACTTTTAATATCAGTTGGATTAAGAGTGTTCCCCATGCTGGTAAAAAGTGGCAAAAGTGACCTGCCACGGTTAATCAGCATAAATAAGTTTCAAGAGCCCATATATAACATATTTTAAAAAAGGGAGAATGGAATAGAAGGCTTAGTACCTTCTCCAACACAACCTCGCTCTTCTTAACTTCGAGGACCTTAGAGAGGTAGCGGCATAGTTCTGCATTGGCCTCCCCTTCGGATGGAGGAGCAGCAATGGCCACACCGACTGCATCTGTCATCACATCTGCAACAAGTATTTTAAGGCTTTTATTACTCAGATACTCATTAAGCTTTTTGTAACGTTCAAACCATAAAACGCTTCTTTTGAAACTTAATCCCACACTTTCATATGCCATCAACATGAAACTCGCGAGTAAGGTCATCTGGTGATCTGGGGTGAACACACATTGCAAACAATGAGTTGAAGTGCTAAATCGGTGTTGACTGAGATATTAAGACGAGCCCTGCTGAATCAGGCCAAAGGCTCATCTGCTGTTCTCACAGTGTCCAAACAGCCAGGAAGCCTACATGAACGTAACAGTGTTCTTCTATCTACTTGTGTTCCCCAGCAACTGGCATTGACTATGGTTTATGGAGAATAAGTGCTAACAAGATTAAAAGTTTTACCAAGATAAAACACTAGATGAGTGTAGTTCACCCTGTTTTGGGCCGAATTACACTCCCCGTGAAGAACGTTGCAACCCAGAAAGCCTTTTACCAGTTTAGGCTGGTTCACCTGCTGTATCCTTACCTAGGCTGAAATAAGCTGACTTCAGTGATCCATGCTCTGGCAGCTTCAAGGTTAGACTACTGTAATGCATTCTACATGGGGCTGTCCTCTGAAGATAATCTGGAACCTGCAGTTACTTCAGAACAGAGCTGCTAGATTACTAACTGGGACTGATCATATTATAGTGGAAGTTTGTCCACTGCACTGGAACTCAGTCAGTTTCCAGACCCAATTCAAAGTACTAGTTTTGACCTTTGAAGTCCTTTACAGCTTGAAACTAGGGTATCTACCCATAAACTGAAGGCATCATCAGAGGTTTTTCTCAGGGTGCCCCACTGTGTGAAGTGTGTTGGCTACTAGGGGGGAAACTTATTCAGCAATGGTACCCCATCTTTGGGATGCCTTTGCCAAAGAGGTTAGCCTAGCATCAACTTTAATCTCATTTGGCACCAGTGCCGGATTTACGTATAAGCTAAACAAGCTATACCTTAGGGCCCCACTCTCTTGCGCCCCCCCCCCCAAATTTAAACCTGGATGTACATTTCCAAAATATAAGATAAAAATAAAATCAAATAAAACCTACCAGTACATACAGCAACAGTGTTTTGTGTTGTGTAGGCTCCTATGATGTAAGTAATGGGCCCCGCCTGCTATATAAAGGGCCCTATTACCTTCAGTAGCTTAGGGCAGTGATGGCTAACCTTTACACCCCAGATGTTTTGGAACTACAACTCCCATCATCCCTAGCTAACAGGATCAGTGGTCAGGGATGATGGGAGTTGTAGTCCCAAAACATCTGGAGTGTCAAGGTTAGCCATCACTGGCTTAGGGCCTCATCAACCTAAATCCAGCCCTGTTTGGCACCAGGCACAAACATTTTCATTTCCCCAAGCTTTTAAACCATGCTGATTCATTGTGTTTTATCCTAGTTTATGTACAAACCTTTAGTGCTGTTTTATGGATGTGTTGTTTTCATTAGCTTCACATACAGTGGTACCTCGGGTTACAGACGGTTCAGGTTACAGACTCCGCTAACCCAGAAATAGTACCTCGGGTTAAGAACTTTGCTTCAGGATGAGAACAGAAATCGTGCGGTGGCGGCACAGCGGCAGCAGGAGCCCCCATTAACTAAACTGGTACCTCAGGTTAAGAACAGTTTCAGGTTAAGAACGGACCTCCGGAACGAATTAAGTTCTTAACCCGAGGTACCACTGTACTTTATCATACAAAAAAATATGGGGGGAAATGAGAATTTTTATGGTGCTTTTCTACCCCTTTAGCACATGTAGCAGCTCTAAGGCAGCTTCTTCTTTTTCAATAAATGGACCTCGGATGAGTTACTCGCAGCTGAGAGGACCTTTTGCATCCAGTCCACATCTAAGTTCTAGGAGTTTTCTGCCTCTTCCAGGAACCAACTCAGGATTTGCACAAAGAAAAATTCCCATAACAAGGAATTAAAAACATTATTCCCTCCAACTTCCAACATACCTGTTACAGCATTTTGTTTGGAGCCAGGTTTGGCATGGATAGAGATGGTAACAGAGCCGCTTTTATCTGTTGCCACAGGGCCTGAAGGAACCAAAGACTTTACTATATCCTTACTCTGTGCTTTCCCCTTAAAACAGAACAGAGAAACATGATGAACCAGAGAGTGTAGGCAGGTGAAGCAAAGTTGAAAAAGCCTCATGTTTTACTTTGCTTTTAATGTAAATATTTTATTGTATAGGTTTTGTTAATTTTTACTGCATTTTATTGCACAGTAAACATTTAAACAGTCTGTATCATTGTGATTTGAATTGTATACTTTAATGTCATTTTAAAAATAAAACATTGCTATAACATATGCTGCCTTGTAAAGGCTGCCTTGAAAGGCAGCTTAAGCATATCTGAAACAACTACGATATTAAGACTGCTGAATCAAATGGCTTGCAAAAAGTTTCGAAGGCATTCACTCATCTCTGCCAAATGTATCTCCACCCAGAAGTTCACAAACACAAGGAGGGCAGGTTTAAAGAAAATAAGTAGGTCTACATATCCAAACCCCAGGTAATAAGCAGCATCCCCACCCCCTAAAAATTCAAAATATCTCCTAATTTCAGTTGCTGACTGGCTTTGAGAAGTGGCTTCTGCTATCAGAAGTCTGTTTTGTCTGGTATGTTCCACAAGAACCTTTGTAACCATTTCCAGAGGGGTAGCTGCATCAGTCAGTCACAGCAAAGTTAACAAGAGTCCTGTGGAATAACAAGTTTTGTTAACTTTGGTGAACTAGGTTGCACTCCATTAGACGCATGAAGCATAATCCTCACTTGCAGGTATATAAAGATGTGGTGGTGAGGGGAGGAAGCTTTAAGAACTGCAGCCAATGGGAAGTGAAAAGCACGAAGTTTATTGGAATGTACAATTCTGGAAAGTTGTAAAGAAATGTGTTTTTATAATAGAAGACAGATACTATAACGATGAATATAGACAACTGCTAAAGATGATTTATAATGAAATTCATATAGAAGGGACTTGAGGAAGTCATTGTATTAGGTGAGAAAAGAATTAGAATTAGAAAAAAATAGGTGTTTTATGTTGTATTTTTATTTTTGTGTTATTATGTGGTTGTTTTTATATGTTTTATGCTGTTAACAAAAATTTGTTAAAATTGAATAAAAAAATATATTGATAAAAGGAATGTACAATTCTGTTAAGTTTTCTGGATCTAACGGAATTGTCCACCACTAGCCTTTTTGGCATTTCATTTCCCTCTGACCTAACCGCTTTCAACTTCTAGGCTAGGCTGCTGCAAGGGATGGGGCAGGGCGGTTGTTGCTGTTATGGATTTTTCTTATAAAAAAAGAACTCATTATAATTTATGTGGAAATCATTCGATTTGGTTGTGCACTTTACGTGTTTTATTTACTTATTTTGTTACATTTGCAGTTATGCGATTCCCCCCCCCCCCCAAATATTGTAAGCCGCCTTGAGCAGGGTCTTAACTATGGAAAAGGGGCAGACAAATAAAATTAGGCATGCATGCCTATATGCGTCTGATCTCATGCCACAACATTATTTATTATGGAGGGAAATGGCGTACACTTGAAAACATTGGCAGCATGAAGATAAATTCAACAGTGTAAACAAGTTTTGATGGATGTAATAATGGAATACTGAATGTTTTAGTTTATGTAAAATATGCAGGGATTTATGATATGCAAAATGAACCATGGAAAGAAGAATGGAAGTCATTGACATTTTAAGGTTGTTTAAATGAATATTCTAAATTGTAAAACAGAAAATTTAATAAAAATTACACACACACACACACAAATTTTGGGTTTTGGAGCTTTTTTAAATGTGTTTTCAGCGACATTTGTTGTTCTGTGAACTGCCCTGAGACCTCCTGGTGTAGGGCGGTGTATGTATATATAATATTATATAATATTATATATTATTATTTATTATATTAATATATATATGTGTCTGTGTGTGTCCCCTGGTGTAGGGCGGTGTATGTATATATATATATATATATATATATGTATACGTATACGTATAATATATATACATACACCGCCCTACACCAGGGGACACACACACACACACACACACACATATATATTGATTTTCCCGGTTTCCGAAAAATAATCCAGGACTCCCTTTTCGGAGGCGAACTGCTGGGCATGTTCTGGGAAACCAGGACGTATGGCAGCCCTATCTAAGGCGGGAGTTGGACTAAGCCCTGGGAGGCCACGAAGCTCACTGCACCGCCTTAGGCCAGTCCCTGCCTCGCTCTCTGCCTAGCCTACCTCACAGGGTCGTTGTGAGGCTTGGACTGAGGAAGGGCCACGTGAGCCCCCTGGAGCTCATTGGAGGGACGCGACGTCTTTTACATATCAACGTTCGGGCTCTCAGGGCGGCGTCTGGAAGCTCAGAGCCTCCGCGCTCCCCGCCGCCCCCCGACCGACCTTCTTAGGCATGACGCCGCCGCCGCCGCCGCCGCCGCCTCCGTATTGCCTCAGCCCACCGGCCGCAGCAGCCCAGGGAAGGTTCCGCGAACGCGAACCCCGACGGGAAGCGAGAAGGGCCAACGCAGCCATCCCCGCACATCACTTCCGGCAACAGCAGCCCGTTCTCCTCGTAGAGCTAAGAAGAAAAGGGTTAGAGTGATATGCAGGCCCTTAAACGGCGGGTGTCTTCGTGCTCTCCATGTGCCGCAGCTCCCCAGATAGAGACCACGATGGAGACTGTTCTGTTCAGAATTTGGTAGGCGCTGGTTGGCCAAGTGAAAAGGAGGGCATTTCGTGCTGATGCAGAAATAGGCATTCCCTCCCTCCCTCATGGGAATCGTACAGTTGGAAGGGTCCCAGGGTCATCTAGTCCAACCCTTCAGGGTAAAAGTCCTTTACACATTGTATATGCCCAGGAGTGGAAAGAGGACAGAGTACCAACACATAAGTATTACGGATAATAACACTTTATCAATTTATATAAAAATGTATGGGAGCATCTTATATTGCAAATATGTGTGCGTGTGTGTGTGTGTGTGTGTGTATATGTATGTATAAAACAAAATAAAATAAAAAAATTCAAATAAAAAAATTCAAAAATTCAAATAAAAAAATTCATTATTTTGTTTTGACTATGACAGACCAACACGGCTATCTACCTTTAACTGTATGTATGTATGTATATGATCTTTGTTGTTCTTTTTTCTCCCCCTCACTTTTCCTCCCCCCCGCCCTGTATCGCTTTATTTCTTTTAACTGAAAATACCTCAATAAAATATAAAAAATAAAAAATACCAACAAAGGAAGAATGGCAGATGAAACTAATAGAATGTGTAGAAATGGCAAGGTGAAAATTATTGCAAGCATATTAAAATTCAGCAGTAGCAATTATTGAGATATAAAAATGAAGAAATGAAAAGATAAGGATTCATTAGAATATGTAGTGGAAAAGAAAATAATGGCGTAAACCATGGAAAGGTGGGGGGGAGTCAAAACTAAATGTGCATTTGGCACTTGGATTATTATCAATTGTTTTAATTGTAAAATGAAAACTGGTGTAGTGGTTAAAGAGTGGTAGACTCGTAATCTGGAGAACCGGGTTCGCGTCCCCACTCCTCCACATGCAGCTGCTGGGTGACCTTGGGCTAGTCACACTTCTCGGAAGTCTCTCAGCCCCACTCACCTCACAGAGTGTTTGTTGTGGGGGAGGAAGGGAAAGGAGAATGTTAGCCGCATTGAGACTCCTTCGGGTAGTGATAAAGCGGGATATCAAATCCAAACTCTTTTTTATACAAATATCAGAGCCTTTCATGCTATCTTCCAGAATATGATCCAAACACTATCTTCCAATGTCTCAAATTATCTGGCACTGTAGATTTATTGTATCCCCCCCCCAAACAACATCCCAGTCCTTTGCTGCTTAAACACCAGTTCCTTCAAGAAGAGGCACCAGCCTAGTTTGCTCATCCTGCACTTGGCATCAGTGCAGTAGCTAGTGGAGCTCACAGCCGTTTACACCTACCCTGTCCCCCATCCCCCACCCCGCCATGCTGCACTGTTAAACCTGGTCTTTCTTTCGCCAGACTAAGAAACTTTGGTAGCAAATTAAGTCTGGGAGACAGCTTTAGCATAAGCCCCCGTTTGGGCAATACTTAAGCCACGGCAGTCCAACGTTCCAAGGCAAGTGGGCTGCAAGAGTACCTCGACACAGTGGGGCCACACACTGCCTTGTCATGGGGAAAGGGGAGTGAGGCCAGGCTCCAGCAGGGTCCTAAGAGCCCTATCTTCTTCCCAAAGCTGGGAAAATGCTAACTAGGCTATAGGAAGGCAGTGGGAGGAATCTAGGACCCTATCAGAGCCCTCATGCCTCCTCCCAAAGTCCAGCACCTCAATTACCTGACTTTGGGAAGGCAGTGTAAGGGCTGCGGGGAGTCAAATGTGGTTGATGGCCACAAAAAAAGCCTTGAAGGCTGCCTGCGCATTGCTCCACCATGCTTTAAGCCAAACCTTATCTTAGTACAGAGTAGCATGGGGGCAAGAATAACCAGGGAAGAGGAACAAAGTAGTTGCAAGCTTTTCTCCTGCAAGGTTTGAGTTAGCGTGATGTGCAAGCCAAGCCATGGTGTTAAAAATATCTAAGGTGCAAACCAGAAAGACAGGGAACCCATGGTCCACCTAATTTTATTGGTCTGCAACTCCCAGCTTCCTTCACAATGCTTGATGGGGCTGATGAAGGAAGCCTATTTTCTATCCTTTGTACTTTAATTTTTTTTAAAAAATTGATGGCAAGACATTCTAAGGGTCTAGGCACAAGGTGATGAGAAGCATTCAGTCTCCCAACCCATCCAAGTCCTAACCCAGCCCAATCTTGCTTAGCTTCCACAATTGGGTAACGTTTGTGGTAGTATGGACACATGTGATTTAGTTATTAAATCCAGGTACACAAAGATTTTTCTAGGGCTGACACTTTTCACATATGGTACTAACCACCTCAACAGAAAATGCAGCATTTCAGACACTTGTGATATGTAATACAGCAGCTGCTTGCTTCGCTAAAGTTCCACACAGTGAGGTATGCATCACAGACATTAGTGGCACATTTTCAATGAGATCTTCTCAAAGATGGTTACCTCTGTCTTTTTGACTAGCCTGATCCATAACTCACTGAATAAGGTAAAGGTAAAGGGACCCCTGACCATTAGGTCCAGTCGTGTCCGACTCTGGGGTTGCGGTGCTCATCTCGCTTTATTGGCCGAGAGCCAGCGTACAGCTTCCAGGTCATGTGGCCAGCATGACAAAGTCGCTTCTGGCGAACCAGAGCAGCGCATGGAAACGCCGTTTACCTTCCCGCCAGAGCAGTTCCTACTGAATGAGTAGATGCATGCATTAATGATCAAAGCAGCTTTGAAAAATGCTGCTGTGACAGCAGCTTCCAATCAACAACTAGGAGCCAAATCACCATGGAACTAGTTTTTGAGGCCAAGGGAACTTTGCAATCCTGTTCCTTTTTACCTATGAAAAAGGCCCATTACTCAGCACAATGGTACTTTTAAAGTAGATTTTGCAATACAGAGTAAGGATTAAAGTGACAAGCTTTTCAGATCCTAACAAACGGCTATACCTCACCAAGGTGATAAAACTTGTGTTTTGAGTTGTAGCATTTCAGACTCTTAAAATGGGCTTGCATGATTTTATGGGATATTCCACCTGTACACCAGCCTTTGCCAACCTAGTGCCCTCCAGATGTTTTGAACAATTTCCATTGTGAGACTAAGTATTCTGATCCTTTGGAACCTAGCCAGTATCTTTAATACTTACAAATATATGCCTAGGCTACTTTAAACATTATTCTTAATTACTCCTTTATATATTTGGTGAACTACTCAGTGTGCTTGCATATGTATGAACAAGTAAGTTTAAAGTGTTCAAGATTTATTTTTAAGTAATGTATTCCGGAACTATACAAAATTGCTTCCACTCTTCACTTTATTTCAAGGATAGCTTCATACAACTGACTTCTGAATAACATTTCCCCAGCAAAACAGCAAAACTGATTTAATTTTATGTACACTGTACTGAATACAATTACAGAGGCAATTTGTATCAACCTTAATTCGGCTTCTCTTCATAAGTGTTCAGTTTTAAGAATGCAAGTTCAGTTTAATGTGGTGTATTGTGCAGGAACGCAATCATACCATCCACAAATGATATATCATTTGCAACATGTATATTTCAGAAAAAAATACAAATACTCTGCTCGAGCTTTCAGGTAATGATGGTAGTATATTTAAAGTGATCAAGTTAAATACTTATGTACAGGTAAGAATATTTTAGTTCAAGAACAATTTGGCTGCATACTGCCACTGGAAGTAGTGAATACTCGGTTTTAGTACCTTCCATGTACAATACTTCAGTATCATCATAACACATCTGAGATTATGTATTTACAATGCTTCACAGTATTCTGTATCTTCCATCTGTCCTTTTTATCAAGAGTCAATGCAAAGTTTTACTTCTCAGTTATTTGAAGTTACGTATAAAATATTATTTCTGGTATTTGCCCATCTTCTATTGATGTACCATTGTTGTTACCCGGTGAACTAAAAAAGAAAAAGCAGGTTTTGCTTGAAGTGGGGGACTCGTGGATTACTTTCTTCAATCCCTTTGTGCCATAATGAGAATCAGGGCCCTAAAGAATAATAACAAAGTAAGTTTATTTCCTTCTTCTTTACAATACTTTATAAAGTAAACAGTAAAGTACATTAGTGGCAAATAATTACAATAGCAGGAAATATATGCTACAGCAGAGATATTCGTTTTAGTAATGAAGAGGCTTATATTATATAAGCCACACATAATCAATACATACAGTCCAGTTTTCTCATCGCTCATGTTTAAAATATTTACAAAGTAATTGAGAACATCTTACTTTTAGGGTTGCACAAGCAGTGTAACACACAGTTGGCAGAATCTCTATAGGTTCTTTGAACATCACTCTGAAGGTATTGGCAGTTCCGTCACAGCTAAATCCAGTGTCATTCTGCCCTAGCGTCTGATTTTTCTCATATTCAATTATCTGCAGTAAGACAGCATGGCAAGAAATAAAACAGAAAACATCCTGTGATTTTTTGTTTTAGAAACCACTTCCTACACATTTTATTAAGCTGACCAGAACCTGATTTTTGCCACTGGAACCTGTTTCACTCTTCCAGCTTCTGGATGAAACTGAAACCACAGCTTGGGGCTTCAACAATCAAAGCTTTCACAACCCATAATGCTCAAATTGGGGCTCTAATTGGCACCTGTAATTAATACACAATCTAATACAGGATCTAATCTAATAGTTTGTTTCAGGGCATAGTTCAAAGCAATCAAGACCAACTTCAGAAGCTCTTCCTCAGATGCTCCTTCTGTCATAGGTAAGACAAAAGGGGTTTTGCTTTGTCTTTGAAATGCCTTCCCCAATCAGATTTGTCAAGTGTCTACATTGCCATTATATCACCAGGTCTCCATATGAACCTGAGATCATCCTCTGAGGCCCTTCATCGTGTGACTCCTCCACAAGAGATCTATAGGTTGGCATCATGAGAACGGGCATTTTCTCTGGTGGCTCCCCATTTATGGAATGTTCTTTCCAGGGAGGTTCAGCTGGCGCCCTCATTATACACCTTTAGGTGCCAGGTGAAAATGCCCCTTTTCAACCAGGCCTTTGGCTGATTGACATCCAATACCCTTGTCAATGTGTTGTGGGAGGGAGATTATTGGTTTGTTGCTGTTCTTATTTTTACTATCTGTTTTGTGGTTTTCATATTGTAATTTTATGTTGTAAACCACCTTGAGATCTATGGGGGAAGGGTGGTATAAAATTTTAATAAATAATTATAATATAATAATAATATGATGATGATGATAAGAAGAAGTAGTACTTTTGAAAGCCATCCATTAAAATATTCTGAATTTCTTGATAACTATTTAAATATTCTGGATTTCTTGATAACCATTTATTCAAGTACTGGAATACATAATTTTTTGCCAAGCACATTTATTCCTTCAGAAGCCCTGTAGTACCTTAACAGAAGATATGAAAAGGTAATTCACACGGAGTTCAGTAATTTAGGTAGTATTCCCCTTGAAACACTCCAGATATATAAAGGTAGCAATACTCAAAGTGTGTGGGTGGGTGTATTCCACAAGCAAGTTCCAACATGGCAAGTTTGAATGGAAAGCCAGTTCCATGGGACCATAAGTAAGAAACCCTGTCTCAGTAATCTACTGATCCAATATCCCAAAATGAAGCAACTCTGAACTGACTATCCCTGGCCAATTTAGTTAAATTAATGAACTATTTACATATTTTGGTGTCTAAGGAAAATGTGTCACTCATTAAGCCCGTAGAAAGCATGATGGTACCTGTATATTAACTTGGTAATCCGTGGGTCCATGAATAGATCCATACAATCCAAATCCCACTATCGAAATCCTTCTATTAACTGTGAACCTTAAAAAGAGAAAATAAAGAATTTGTTGTTGTTGTTTAGTCGTGTCTGACTCTTCGTGACCCCATAGACAATAGAGGGAAGTAAATGTATTTGAAATATGAAGAAAAACATGTAATTGACTAGTGTTAAAATTTCCAAATAAGGGTTGAATTCCTAAACTACAATTGTTTCTACCTTTATTTTGCACAGGAATAAGCTAGAATTGTACAAATTTCAGTTCTGTCACATGCTTAAAAAGATACCTATGCCAAACTACTGTCAAACGAGACCATATTTACCTAACAGATTTTCTTCTCCCTCAGCTTCATCATACACCAAGATCTCCAGAAGAGATCAGCTCAGGCTTCTGTTTGTCTGACAAGTAGGGGCAAGGGGCAGAATCCCCTCAGCAGGGCTCCCTCCCCTTCTGAATCCCCTCCCCAGAAAGACTTGCGAAGTCAGTTCTGTTCTCTTCTGAAAATGAAGTTAAAATGCTTATTTCATCAGGGATTCAGAGGGCAATATAGACTACTTAAAAAGAAAAATAGGAACTATTTGATTTGCTGCTAGTAGTTTTACCAGTTTGGGGGGGATTAGTGATTCAATTCAGGAGTTGTTTTATTCCAATGTCTGCTATCATTAATTACATTTCTTAGACTCCTTTCACAAAACAAGACCCAAGGTGACTTAAACACAAACATTTAAAAAACATTACTAACAGTAATTTGTATGAAACCAACTCCTCCCAATACAAATTAACAAAATCAACACTAGAACAACAAATAATAAAAAGGACAAAACATCCCATCTCATGGTGCTTAACCAGGTATTGTAAGCAACCTCTTGAACTTGCCTAAATGTTAGAAGCTTTGGCCCTTCTTTTAATGCTCTTTTATACAAGTACTGATCCCCATTATCTTTTGTGGAATACTACAAGTCAACACACAAGAGCACATGGTGCAACAGCACCCATAGTGTGCTGAACATTAAACTAAGCTTCAAGCAGTCTCATCTGAAGAGATCATTGTTTTTGTAAGCACCTGGGCCAGGATTCAGAGTTGTATAACCAGTTCTATGCACCCAAAAGAGGCACTGGGATATTTTTTTTACTTTTTAAACAGCAGACACCCATGCCACATGGCAGGCTGCTTTTGAAACTGAGGGTACTTTCAACAGCTGCTTGGGGTAGGGTATTTTGCAGGGTAGGCTCATCAGCTTTCAAAGCAAAAAAAAAAAGTTTCCCTTAGTAGCTCTTTAGATCCCAGCCTCCATCAAGTAAATATATATCGGACTAAGGGCCAACGAAACTACATGCACACAGTCTTAATGAATTTGACCCCAAACCTATCAGCCAGTGTTTACACCCAATAAGAACATTATAGACAGAACAGTGCATCTTTTACCTAGTCTCCATGCCATCCCAAAGCCACAAGAGAAACCTTCCATGTCATAGCCCAAAGTGTGTTTATTTGAGCACCAACGTGCCATACAATTCCCTACGTGAGTTATCCAATCCTGTGTTAAAAGCCAAATAGCAGAACAAGCATCCTTAGCCATGCTTTCTTCTTTAATGTGTCTATGATGGCAGGGAAAATACATGCCTTCATGGCCAGCTACTAAGTTGCTGAGCAATAATATTTTGGAAGGTTTCTCCTAATTGTGATAGGCTAATCACATGAATTCCCCTGAAAATGGACCAATACCTGATCCTGTCACTTGTTCCACTGTAACCCCAGCGGCTCTCCACTTGCTGGAATCTATTTATGCTGCATTCCTTTCCTCTAAGACAGCATCTTGGTCGGTCAATATAGTCAACTCTAGGCTTAGGGTTGACTGTAAAATGCAGAAAGAGATTTACTACTTCCCGATCTGACAAAATTCCAGACTGAGCAGGACCTGGAAAAAAAGGCAGTGTAACTGAGCTGAATATATTCTATTTACTAGTAGGCCGACTGAGAAATGTTCTTGAGGCAACTATTACTTTATAAGCCTGTTTAAATACAGCTATCCCACTGCTAGATCGTACCGTAGTTGTTTAACTTGGATTAACTAGTCTGGGCTATAAAAGGAGAAAGACCTACAGGCTTCAAGAGAAGGCTGACAAGATCCAAATACTCCAACCAAGAAGTAGCTTGTGAATCAAGCTTGTTATCTGCTAGCATAAGCTGTAATGTTCTTTAAGATAAAATTAATATAAGCATTGGGATAAAAGGTTTGAATGTCCACATCAGCTAGTCTGAAATATGTTGTGTTAGCCACAGTAGCTTTACTGAATAAGACTTCTTCCACAACACACAGGTTAAACTTGAGAACTATTTGTACTAGTAGTAGTTTGGCAATTAAGATTTGTATTATGAGTGATTACTTTCCATGATATATGGTCTATAGACGTGTGTTCACGCTGCCAAATTTGCCATTGGCAATAGACTTAAACAGGATGAAACACTTAATTATTCTGGTTTAACTGGTTTGTATATTGCAGACACACACACAAAAGAACCATTTTAGCAGTGTGGCTTGTCAAATAGGTAAAACCAGGTGTTTAGTTTGATATATGATTCTCAACCAGTTAAATCAGAAATATAAAACACGAAGTTATATATTAAAATATATAAAATTAAATACATGTAAATTTAAATCCAAGGTGATTTTTTAAAAAAACAAACCCTGAAACATCATAATTTTTTAAAAACTGAAACATCATACCGTCTTTCCCCCTTTTTAAGACACCGTCTTATAATTTTTTTTCCTCAAAAAAACACAGGGTGGCTTATTTTCGGGGGATGTCTTATTTTTATTACGTCAGTATGGTACGGTACAGCCTCCCCCTGCGCACTGAGCAGGCGGGGCAGAACTCCGCAAGAGGCGCGTTTTCCCCCCGCGCCTCTCGCTGGTTCGCTGGCTCCATGCACACGGGGAACAAGCAGGGCAGGAAGAAGCGTCTCCCCCCCCCCATGCCTCTCCCTGCGCGCTGAGGAGGCGGCGGGAACAATGGCGGCACTACGGCTTACTTTTGGGGTACGTCTTACTTCTCACAAAGGTTAAAAAAACCTGCCATGGCTTACTTTATGACTACGTATTAAAAAAGGGGAAACAGGGTAATTATGATCCCTTGTTGTGCCTAAGGCAAATATCCCAAGAGAAAACAAAGTTACACATGAAGCCATCTGATTTATTTTTAAGTGCTTCATCCAATGTTTAACCTCTGACATGACTAAATTGTCTTGTACAAGAAGTTCTACAAAGTTCAATGAGACTTGCTCTCAGGTAGGTTAAATATAGGACTGTAGCTTTAAATAAGCCATTATCTGTGGATGGTTTATAACTTTTAGTGCAAGCTACTTTCCTTTTTTTACAGGCTCTAACTACTGCAGGATGTAACGCAGACATTTGCTTTCCATCCTACAAGAGACCCTTCCCATTTTTTAAAGCAGACAGCCTGTCAATGAGGCACAAATTTTGTCTTCTACTATAAAAATGATTAAATTAATTGAGAATAACTGTTCCCATGGGCAGTTCTCATTATTGGCAGCTAAAATCTTAACTGCAGAGATTAGACAAAAAATGAATGAGCAACATTACAAATATGATTTAACAAAAATTGGAAATTAAAGCTGCAGTCTTATGCAGATTTTCTGAGAAGCAGGTCTTCTTTCAGGCTTATTTCAACATAAACATCATTGGATCAAGCTGCAAGAGTGTCATAAAAATACAAGAAAGTCAGATTTCTGAGAAAACAACATGTTCTGTATTGTTTTCTTGCTACTTTTCCTGCGCCAATTACCATGTTGTTAAACGTATATGATTTAATCTCTAGTAAAGGGCCAGCAGAACTGGAACCTTAGTACATACCGTATTTTTCGCTCCATAACGCGCACCGGACCATAACGCGCACCTAGTTTTTTGAGGAGGAAAGGGGGAAAGCCCCCCTTTTTGAGGATCAGTTCAAAGTTGTGCATCTTCTTTTGGAAGAAGAAAAGCTCCATTTGCAAAAGGATCAGCTCAAAGTTGTGCTGCTGCTGCTTTTGCAAAGGAGAAAAGACCCATCTGCAAAAGAAGCAGCTCAAAGTTGTTGTGCTGCTGCTTTTGCAAAGGAGAAAAGACATATTTGCAAAAGCATCAGCTCAAAGTTGTGCTGCTGCATTTTGCAAAGAAAAGCCCCATTTGCAAAAGGATCAGCTCAAAGTTGTTGTGCTGCTGCTTTTGCAAAGGAGAAAAGAAACATTTGCAAAAGGAGCAGCTCAAAGTTGTTGTGCTGCTGCTTTTGCAAAGAAGAAAAGACCCATCTGCAAAAGGAGCAGCTCAAAGTTGTTGTGCTGTTGCTTTTGCAAAGGAGAAAAGACCCATCTGCAAAAGGAGCAGCTCAAAGTTGTGCTGCTGCTGCTTTTGCAAAGAAAAGCCCCAGTTGCAAAAGGATCAGCTCAAAGCCCTTTCTACAGTTTCCAAACAGATAATCTAATCAGCCAGTCACATGTCGCTCGGGAAACCAACAGCCTCCTCTGCAGGCAGGGAGCCAGCGACCTTATCTCTCTTCCCGATCTCTTGCTGATCAGCTGTAAAGCGGCAGCCTTTCAACACCCCCTTCTCTCTTTGTAAAAGAAAAAGCTCGATCTTCTTTTGGTCCCTGGGCAATTCAGCTCCAGGGACCATGCATTCGCTCCATAACGCACACAGACTTTCCCCCTTCCTTTTTAGAAGGAAAAAAGTGCGCGTTATGGAGCAAAAAATACGGTATTTTGGACATTTTGTCTAAAAACGTAAAGAACCTTTCACTTTTTGCAACAATGAAGCCAGCCATACCTGCTGCGAACTCTTCAATCGTCATCAATGGAAAGCGGATTAAGGAGAGGGCTTTGCCAAGCACTTTCTGCTTATTTGCAGATGTGACGGGCAATTGCTGTCTTTGACATTCTGCTTCAGCCCAGCGAACAACAGCTCCAAAAAGTCTACTTTCACGAATACTTAGTGTGTCTCTTTCCAATACTGCACACAAAGTGTCTGAAGAAGAAGAATCAAGTTACTTGTGAACTGAGGACTCCATCCCCTCCCCACTTCTGCCCAGAAAATTCACTGCTATTAAATGACTTTTAAAGTTACTACATAAACTAGCTATCACAGCCTATACTCCTTAAATTAATTTGACAATATAGTTGACACAAACTTTTTTTTTAAACACCCTGTGCTGTCCATCTGAATATTACAGGGCAGTTTACAATATAAAAACACAAAAAAATGCACATCATAATAACAAACAAAAATAATAATCCCACACACACAGATTACTTAGGACCTAATAAAAAAGAAACTCAGTGCAAATGTGCATTCAGTTTGGGTGCAAAATCTAGTACTAATCTCCCCTAAAGTGGTCAAGACAATCAGGCTAGCTTGGTAAGTTAAAAGGCCAACTAAAATCTCCCATTAACAAAGAATGTGGATCTTTCTGGATCAACATGTGAGAAGAGATAGCAAAAATACTATCGGGTAAGTTCACAGCCTAGTCCTTCAAAAAGAACATAAATGATTAGAGGGCTACTTACCTATATCAATATCTGTGAACCCTTCTGCACTTATTGCATCCGTAGTACTTTTGTCTATTGTGTCAAGACAGAGACTGGCTAGTTGTGGTTCATCAAATAAACGAGCCTATGCAAAAGAGATTTACTTAGAATTATTTTGCAGATTCTGTATTGCAAGATAGGTTTGACAGATAATAGAAACAGTTTCCAACATAAAATAACGAAAAACGATTTCTACAAAAGCAATCTTAATTTCACATTGCTGATTCCAACATTAGTATGTTTTGTACACAAAACTCCACTTGCTATCTCCAATCCTTGTTTGCCTTACTTCTATCAACAGTGACACAAAGCATGACTAATCACAGTTCCCATTTAATACCTGTTTAAAATCTTGGTTATGAGCTGGCTTCAAACCCTTAGCAATTGGTTACCCTAAGCAGCCTTAGCTGTGGGTGATGGAAAAAAATAGTAACAATTAAGGTGGAAAAGATTTCCCTACCAGCTCCCAGGCCTTCACTGCACTTAGAAGTGTTTCTGCACTAGCTCTGGGGCATACACAGAATTCTATGCATGCTTAATTTTCAGTGAGTCTAATGGAACAGTGCCTGATAGGCACAAATCTTTAAGAACTGTTAAACATTATAACTCATATAAGTTATAGGAGGATGAATTTGATTCTTACACACCAGAGGCTGATAACACTGAATATCAGAAACCACCAAGCTTCACTCCATTTTCCTACGATAACAAAAGATGAAAAACTAACAAATGATCACTAGCTCATGCTATATTTGTAAAATAGTCCTGAATGCTAAGCAATTTGTCTTTCCACAGTGTTGTTCACAACACACACACACACACACACACACAGGCTGAATCAGGGTCATGAGCAGGAAGCCTTACTAAAATGTGTGAGTTATCATAATTTCCATATTCCAGCATCATTCACAACTGCTTTACTATGTACATGTTTTTAAGACGTGCTCAGATCTACACAATTAGGGAAGTAACAGACACATATTTCCAGTTAGCTCATTAAGTATGCAAGTCAGCAGGTTACCTGAGTAAGCAGCATAAAGGCATTGTCTGCCCGAAGGTGCTTAGTAAGAAATTCAACACAATGAGCTTCTAAGGCTGGGACAGCGTACTTCTTGGCTGTGTAGAGAGTGGTCATAACTGTTTCAGGACCAATCTGAACTTCATCTGAATACAAAAACCTAGGAATCAAAGAAGAGAAAGTTATGAGAACTATCTAATATATGCTCATTAATACCTTTCCTTCCAATAGCCAACTTTAGTGGAGGAGTACCTACCCATTTAGAAGCAAAACAGTCAATAGAGATAATTGTCTGTTTTAAGCAACTTTAAGTTATATGTAAAACATGGTACTACACTTGACTTTGGTTTTATTGTACAATCCTATTTAAAATAGGGTGTTAAGAGATATTCAATGTAATTACTGAAATGTAACAGCTACATAAAAATTAAATTAAAAAAATTAAAGCCTGAAGTTGAAACAAATCCTAGGACTTTATTATTATTCTATTATGTCTACTGAGAATATGCTGTATGTGTCCTGATAACTATTTGTGAATAAAAGTACTGAAAAACAAAATGACGGGGACAGACTACTGCCAGCATATAACTTAAAAGCTAGCACTGGCTGCCCATTTATTACCAGACCAGGTTCAAGGGTAAGGACCCTTAACAACCTGGGTCCAGGATATTTTAAAGACCGTCTGATCCCTTATATTCTTGACACAAAGGTCTTTGGGGGAGTCTCTGTTGCTGGTCCCCCATAGAAGCTGTGCATACTGTGTTGTGGACTTACCTACTCTAACAGCTAGCACCTTTAGGTGCTATTCAAAGGACAGCCACCAAACCCAAACACTATCACCAGCAGTGCTTGATGACAATTAAGGCAGCCACCCTTTATAACATGAAGGGCCCATTGAACTTACTTTGAAGTACATATACATAGCACTGAGCTGCAAGTCACTCAAGATCCTAGTTTCCTTTGTTCTGCAGAGCTGGTTCTACAGCATATGACAGGCAATCCTACCCCAAATATTAACGGACAATCTTGACTATCTGCAGAAAAGTCAGCAGCTTTACAAACTTGAAAGGTCAGGGATTGCCTTACGATGCAAAAACAGACAAGAAACACTACATTCCTAGAAGAATGGTTCAGAGCTTCTTTGTTACTGACCAGATATAAACTCAGATTCAAGTATTTTGACTTCCAACTATTTTCATCTTGGGCTCTTGGGCTCTAAGGCTGCATTTTCCAGATCATACACACCACAGCAGCATCTCCACACCCAAATCTATATTCTATTCAAAATCCATACCAAAACTCTCTGATTTGCAATAACTGGTTTGAATGAGGAGTTAACATAAAAGGTCAGGCACTAGACAATTCTCTCTGCCGTGCAAAAGAAAAAACTCAAGATTGCAATACCATCTTGTGCAGAGAACAAGCACTGCCAGTTGCTTGACACCACAAGACCATGTCCTCCAAACAGGGAGTGAGACTTCACCAATAGATCTATCAATGCACTCACAGAGGGAGTGTACACTAAATCTTGTGCAGCATGACTTTTTACACAATACCTGGAAGCAGCAATTCCAGAAATGCCATAATTGGCATAATTAAGCGAATCAAAACCCAACACAGTAAGCCCCTGGTTCAAATCTTCCCTCACTAAGCCACTGACCAGTGGGTCTTTCAGGAAATCAAAATCTGTGCCACAGCCTCCAAGGTCACATTCCACAGACCAGGTTATATTTGTTTATTCATATCATTGATTTATATGTCAGTCTTAAATTTAAGACCTTGATGGTCACATGTGACAAGGAGTTCCAAGTGCAGTGACAGAGGTGGGATGGAAGACTCTATCCTTCTTTTGCACCCAATAATACAAATCAAGCAAGCTGTCAGAGGAAGAAAAACCCCTCCATCACATCCAGCTTAGGAAAAAAATATGCAGAAAGTTAAACTATAGAATTAGCAACCTTAAGATATGGTTAGGACAGGGGTCGGCAACCTTTAAGACAAAAAGAGCCACTTGGACCCGTTTCCGAAGGAGAAAAAAAACTGGGAGCCGCTTTTCGTGCCCTAGGCGAGGGGGCGGGGCCATGTGACGTCATTGCGCATGACGTACGGTGCCCCGCCCCCTGCCGCCCCGTGCCGCTGCGATTTAGGCAAGCGTCCATCAGGAGCCTCCTGCGAGATGGCAGCACGTCTGCCAGCGCTGGCCCAGCTCAAATACAGCTGCACGGGCTTTGTCTGGGGCTCGCTGCCTCCTCTCCACACACACACACACACACCAGCTTTTGTGTGCGCGCTGCATGGGCTTTGTCTGGGGCTCGCTGCCTCCTCTCCACACACACACACCAGCTTTTGTGTGCGCGCGCGTTTCGCTCTCCCTCCCTCCGGCCCTAGACAGGCAGCGAGTGAGCGCAGCATGATAATGAGCTCTGTCAATTGCCCAGCAGGGAAGCGGGAGGAGGAGGAGGAGGAGGCGCTGCTCTCGCTCTCGGGCTCCGCGCTCGGCTCTGGTTTGCCGTCGACGCGCCCGTCGCAGCTCGCCAACTTCTCTTTCTCTCTGCAGCTCGCTCTCCCGCCGCCCCCCGACTACACACACCGACGCGATGGGAGGGAAAGGGGAGCGGGAGAAGACACGCCACCCCGGAGCCGCGGCAAAGGTGTAAAAGAGCCACATGCGGCTCCGGAGCCGCGGGTTGCTGACCCCTGGGTTAGGACCACCAACTTAGATGGCTTTAAATGGGGAAGTAGACAAATTCATTAAGGGCAATAGCTTACAAGTTATGATAGCTGTATATTCCTTCAAGTATCAGAGGAGGTATGCATCTGAATGTTTAGTTGCTGTCACTCACAAGTGAGGAGACAAGTATGGTTCTGTTCACACCACTGCTTTGTGGGCTTCCCACAGGCAGTTGGTTGACAAATGTGGAAAACAGGATGCTGGACAAGTTGGTCCTTTGGTCTGACCCAATAGGATGGTTCTTGTTTTCTTAAAATGCTGCTGTAGAAAGGACAGTTTCCATTCCCTCCTATACTTATGGTATAGGAGGTATATGGTATGGTATAGCATAGCTTATGGCAGTCCAGTTACTTTTGTCAATTATACAAGGGTAATCTATATACTCAGCCGCTCTAAGAACTGCATAGCCGCAAGCAAGCTGGGATGTAAATGTCTATGTAAAATAACTATGAACAAATATAAATTATTCAATAAAACATGCTATTCATTTTTACAGGCATAAAATACTATAAAATATAAATTTAGCACCATAAAAACATGAAAAGGGTCCTACTGGATTAATAGCCCTTTCCCATTGTTGTTCCTCGCTAACTGGTAGTCAGAAGCATACTGTGTCCGATACTGGGAAACATATAGCCATCATGCTAGCCACAAACAATGGGGCTGCCCAACCCCATTTTTATAGCCACCTAAGGCAACACCCACACCATAAATTTAAAGCACTATGCCACCTTAAATGGTCATGGCTCCCCTCATGAAGAATCCTGGGAACTGTAGTTTGTTAAGGGCACTGAGCGTTGTTAGTGGACCTACCTATTCCTCTCCTTGAACTACAATCCCCCAACAACTCTGGGAACTGCACCTCTGGGAGGGGAATAGAATCATAGAACCATAGAGTTGGAAGGGACCCTGTTTGATGTTTTATCGTGTTTTTAATATTCTGTTGGGAGCTGCCCAGAGTGACTGGGGAAACCCAGCCAGAAGGGCAGGGTATAAATAATAAATTTATTATCATCATCTAGTCCAACCCCCAGCAATGCAGGAATATGCAGCCATCCCACATGGGGAGCAAACCTGCGACCTCATCAGCACCATGCTCTAACCCACTAGGGATGTGGGTGGCGCTGTGGTCTAAACCACTGAGCCTCTTGGGTTTGCCGATCAGAAGGTCGGCGGTTCGAATCCCCGCGACGGGGTGAGCTCCTGTTACTCTGTTGTCCCAGCTCCTGCCAACCTAGCAGTTTGAAACCACGCCAGTGCAAGTAGATAAATAGGTACCGCTGTGGTGGGAAGCTAAACGGCGTTTCTGTGCGCTCTGGTTTCCGTCACGGTGTTCCGTTGTGCCAGAAGTGGTTTAGTCTTGCTGGCCACATGACCCAGAAAGCTGTCTGTGGACAAACGCCGGCTCCCTCACCTGAAAGCGAGATGAGCACCGCAAGCCCATAGTCGCCTTTGGCTGGATTTAACCGTCCAGCGGTCCTTTACCTTTTACCTCTAACTCACTGACCTATCCAGCTGATGGAAGGGGGGGTCTCCTAAAAGCTCTCAGCACCCATAGCAAACTACAGTCCCACAATTCCTTGGGGAGAAGCCAGGGCTGTTTTAAAGCGGTATCATAGCGCTTCGAACGATGGTGTGGACGCGGCCACAACTTGACATTGCGTCGTGCACGGAGCGTATATTCAGCAGCCACCGCCGTCGCGCTGCGGAGGCGACCCACCCTTCCTTCCTCCTCCTCCTCCTCGACGGACCTGAGCAAGGCGAGGAAAGCGGCGGGCTCCACGTCGGGCAGCTCGATCTCGGCCGACGTGGTGGCCATGCCGCCGTTGAACATGGCGTCGAAGACGGCGCTGCCGGCGGCTAGGACGAAGCGGTGCGCGGGGATGCGTTGCTGGCCCGGCCCGGGCGCGCCTCCTCCGGCCCTCGGCCCGCCTTTGCCCACCACGAACCGCACGTCGCTCAGCAGCTCGTTGGCGAAGAGGAAGGCGAAGCGCTCCCGGAGAGACCGCTTCGTGGCCTGCCAGTTGTACACCGGCTCGCGCTGCACCACCACGGGGGCCACGGCCGGCGACGACGACGACGAGGAGGCCGCCACGGCGACGCCGGCTGCCGACGCCGCCTCCGAGGGACCCGACGACGCCGATGCCGACGCCTCAGGGCCGCCCGCGGCCGCCATCGCGAACCCTCCTCAGGCCGGCGCACGCGCACTCGCGGCCTCTTGGCTCACAATGGGCGGCCGCTTCCTCCAAGCTGCGCCGGCGCGGCGCTACGTAGGCAGCGCGGCGACGCACACCCGGGTTCGGTGCGCCCGAGGCGAAAGCTTGAAAGCGCCTGCGCACAACTCAGAGAGATAAAATGGGAGAGAAGCATTCCATTGTGCGGGTGGGTCGTTTCGTGGTTCTCTTTGGGGAAAGTGTGTGGGGGGGGGGGGGAGGCGTTTGTATTCCGCAGAAATCAATAGAGATGCCCAGTGGAGAGTTCCTGCACATTTCTAGTCAGGTTTTGTTTTATTGTTGATTTTAATTTTTGGTTCCTCAGTGTTAATGAAAAGAAGTAATGCCCATCCCTAGTCATTATTCCCATATTGCCAGTGGGGGCCCTTCGAACTAATCTACTGGCATCCTATCCTGACACTTTTCCAAGCTGGGAGTCAGAATGGGAGCATCTCCAGCCTGGCTTATCGCACAGGGTTCTTGGGAGGATAAAGTGAAATTGTCTCCTTGGAAGGAGGATAATATTCAGAAGGTAGTTAAACGTGATTCTATAGGCACTAAAACAGATCCCAAGTTATTTCTTTATTTAAAACATTCCCTACATTGCAAATGCAATTCCAAAGCAGGTTACACGTGACACCTCATTCGCTTGACATAGAGCAGCAACAAGAAATTAAATACCTGTATGTGTACTATATGCTACTTTCGGAGGGGGAAGGTGATCTGCAAAAGCAGAAAGTCTACCAGCCATCATTTTGAGCCATGCCTGAATTTAACTTTAATCTGCTTGCTCTGACCAACAAAGTGAGTGATTTTGCAATTGCAGGGTCTTTGATATACATGGACACTGTCATTTTCAGATCTGAAAGGAAATTTTTTTTTATTTTGTTTTGACTATTTTCAGATCTATTATTCAGGACCTATCGAAGTCCGTGTTAAATAAAGGGGAAATTGTGTGGTGCTACCCAATTGCTAGGGACTCGGGTGGCGCTGTGGGTTAAACCACAGAGCCTAGGGCTTGCCGATCAGAAGGTTGGCGGTTTGAATCCCCTCGATGGGGTGAGCTCCTGTTGCTCGGTCCCTGCTCCTGCCAACCTAACAGTTTGAAAGCACGTCAAAGTGCAAGTAGATAAATAGGTACCGCTGCAGCAGGAAGGTAAACGGCGTTTCCATGCGCTGCTCTGGTTCGCCCGAAGCGGCTTAGTCATGCTGGCCACATGACCTGGAAGCTGTACGCCGGCTCCCTCGGCCAATAAAGCGAGATGAGCACCACAACCCCAGAGTCGGTCACGACTGGACCTAATGGTCAGGGGTCCCTTTACCTTTTTACCCTATTGCTGACTATGCCCACTGACAGCAGACCATGGCACTACCTCAAAATCTGCTCCAGAGGGTTGGGGAAAACATTCAAAGCAGATTTAGGTGGGGGGCAGTTTGGCACAGGGGGGAAGATCATTGAAAATTGCACCCCGCCCTGTTATGGGCTTAGCCAGGATTTTTTTTTGGGGGGGGGGGAGAACCAATGTGATTGATCAGTTTGTTAAGTATTTCTATTGTTTTACTTGATGGGGGGGCAGCTGTTCCCGCCCCCCCCCTGGCTATGCCCATGCGCCCTGTTCCACTGACAGATTCCAGCAGACGGTCACCACTGGATATCACTGTATGCATGTGCAATGCTCTATTCAGAACTCTCCTTAGCAGCTTTAAAAATGGATACAGCATAAGAGGGATGAGAATTATCAGCTATTTGCTGTTCCAAATGTTTTGTAACTGAAAACACAAATGCGTTTTGCCAGCATAACATGCTGTTGGGGCACACGGCTGACATTTGCCCTAGAGTGAACTCTGTGTTATCAGAAAATGGTAATATAATTTATTTAAGGACAATTTTACTGGCTTTGTATTAAGCTGGCCTTCAAGGAAGGTGAGATTGTGGAGTAGGATACATAAGAACATAAAAAATGAGGCCTCCAGGAAGTCTGCAAGCAGAAAACAAAATCAATAATCCTCAATAGTTTCAAGTGTGACCTTGTAACTAGAGGTGGGAGTTTAGAAGGTTGATAGTAGGGTTGAAACTAAGGTTTGGCTTGCTATTTTTTAGTTCTGTCTGAAGCCAATTTTCTTCCTAGCAGGTCTGGCCCCTCTAACCTTGATTTTCAGTCAGCCTGGAAAAAAATGATTGCAAAGCTGCAATGTTATGGGCTTTTCATAGGTTACCTGATCCCTATGGGATGTGAACTGGAAAGAGCAATACTTGGGCAACATGCTGCAGAAATTGAACGCCAATGTGATTGAGGCTTAGCCTCAAATAACATGCAAATTGATGGAGGACTACAGTCCTATAAACCCAGCAAACTACCTTTGCATGTTCCCTGTTGTAAAACACCACAGAGGTTTTACTCTGGTAAAAGTTCTTCCATCAACAGTTCTGGAGGGGAGGCTCCAAAAAAATCCCCTCCAGAATCTGGAGAATTGATAACTCATGTTCTTATGTGTTGCACTTTTTATTGTGATATATGTAAGATTTTTATTCAACTCTATTTTTTTTAACTAGGACAATTGGATGTATTTCAGCCCTCTTCGTTTTTTTGAGATCAGAACACATCAATCTCTTCCAAGGGGGCAAACTGTTGGGTTGCTGCATGTAAAACTCACCAGGGACTGATTTTACCCGGTTTATGACACTGTTTTCTATGCTTGGCATTTTATAGTACTTTTACACAGCACATCAATGTCCAAGCAGTGCGAGACTCCAGGGGTTCTGGCCACTTACCTGGGGTTCATGTTTCCTTTGGAAATGAAGCACAGCAGAGACTGTGGTGTCTTTATGATATATGGTTTATTTACACATATATACAACCTGAGCCTATGATTGAGGGGTTCAAAGCATTACACTTCAAGAGTCTCCCCCATTGCTGCAGCCTCCCATTCAAACAGGCAGCCATCATTGTGCTTTGGCCTCCCTAGCTTGTTGCATTTAACAGACTGACACCTTTCCCCCTTGATCACGCCACAGCCCACTGAAATCCTAAAACTTGCCCCTAACAAATACTCTGGCATTGTCTTCAGACTCATGGTCTCAGAGCTTAGGGTGGGGCTCCACCCAGCTGCCAGCTGGCAGAGTCTTTGCTTTGTCAATTGCTTCCTTAATAGCTCTTCCCCCTTCCCTTTGTCTTCTTTTAATGGTCCATCTCCCCAGGCAATTATCTGGCACAGGAAGCTGGTCTGACCTGTACTTGCTAAATCCAGCGTCTGTCAGCCTATTTTAATACTCCAAGCATTGATTAATTTCTAACACTTACCAAATCCAGGAATTATGGGTTCCCTGCACCCACAAACTCTGGCACCCAAACTCATAACAGTACTATACAGTTATTAGTAATTTTTTATTTTTTAATGGTTTTGTGTTTTGTTTGGTACTACTTTATATATTTGTACAAGTGTTTCTTTTTGAATACTGGTCATTGACCATAATAAAGAGATTGATTGATTGAAATCAATAGTCCTCCTGTGCTCCTGCTTCCCAGCATCTAGTACGCAGAGGTATAGTGTTTCTGAAAATAAAGGTTACCCATTTAGCTATTGTGCCAAAAGCAAAGGCTGTGATAGATGTACTCTCATATTCAGAGGGTTTACAAATGATGCTGCTTTTCTCCCTTGGCTCAAAATTAAAGCACACAGCTAGCACCTATTTCTATTTTCCCTCACTAAATATTCTACCCCAGTAGATGGTATTAGTGCATGTATTCTTTCCCCCGCCCAACCTGAGTTTTTTTCCCACATGAAGAGCAGTATGCATCTTGAAATATGTAGCAGCACTAAATTATTGGCTGAGAAGCAGAGAGTGATTAAAAACCATCTCTGTTTTCCCAAACATATACTAGATCCTCTGGGCAATACCACTTTCCCCCAATCAATTGCTTTCTGAGTAAGTAGCAATTGTACTGTAGGCTTGAAGCCCCATCTGCAGCAATTATAAAATACAACGAAGGCTCGGAAGCAGCTGGCACAAAGACTCATATGCCAAGAAACAACATCAAACATGAAAACTCCTGATATAATACTGGCAGGGCAGACCTCAGGAGTGAAACCGCATGGGTATCCCTGGGCCCTTTGCTTTTTCTCAGCCTAACCTACCTTACAGGGTTGTTGTAATGGCAAACTGGGGGAGGAGAAGTCATACCCTCCAACATTTCTCCGATGAAAATAGGGACGTCCCATTCCATAATGATAATGGTTCTATACTATACAAGGGTAGCTGGGTGAATCTAACCAAAACCAGCAGAGGGCGTTGTGGTAGGAAAAAAACAAACAAACCAAAAAATTCTCCTAACAATGTGTTCCTTTGCATGTCCAGTGCTTTTTTTCTTTAAAAATGTTTAGGGGTACTCTCATTTTGACTCAAGAAAATCACCATTTTATAGCTCAAATCAGGAAAAATAAATAGAGTAAATGGACAAAAGTACAAAGATTCAAAAAATGTTTAGGGGCATGCGTACCCCCAGAAATAAAGCATTGCAATGGTCCAATCATACCCAGAAGAAAGCCACACAGAGTTCATTGTACAGGCTTGTAGCCTTACTCTGTTCGATGAAGCTAGCAATCCTGTGCACTTTCTGCAGAAGTAGTTCCATGAATGTTGCAGAGTCAATAACGCGCACCATTGTGCTGCAGTTGGTCTACTGTGGCATAAGCAGCCATGGATACAAGTTAAGTCCACATCATATGTAGACTCATGTCACACAAGCAAATCTGAAGCACAAAGGAGGGGTCAGCGTGGGAGCCACACACACACCAGTACATAAATAATGGGGGTGGGGGGAGTAGATGGACTATTGTCAGGGGCATAGGAAGGGGGGACGAAGGGGGCGGGCCGCCCCAGGTTCCATCATGGAGGGGGTGACAAATTATCAAGGAACAATTACTGCCCTACTAGGGCGGTTCATAAAAAACTTTTCTTTTTTGAAAATACCTGCTCCAAAGGTCTTATCTTACTATACTAGGGATTATATAGCTATATATGAAATTTCATGCATATCAATTAATATCTTGACCCTCCTCCACGAAAATAGCTGTTTACTTGGCTGTTTTCCTATGTTGTGAAGGCTGAAATTTCAATTCAGTGGAGCACTTACTGTTCCCAACCCTAACCCTGCGGAAAGCCATCTAATTAGACTTTAATTTGATTTTGACATGTTTTTAGGAGGTAATTTAATTATTGTTTGATTTTATACCAATGTTATGTATCTGATGTTAGCCACCCTGAGCCTGACTTTGGCCAGGGAGGGCGGGATATAAATAAAAGTTTTTTATTATTATTACTTGTTATTATTCCTTTGTAAGAAAATATGAAATAACATAAAACCATTTTTGCAGGCAAAAAATAAAATAATAATAAGAAAATCAATTGGGGGGGTGACAAGAAATCTTCTGCACTGGGTACCACCTGACCTTCCTACGCCTCTGACTATTGTAAAATGAGCCCCATCCCCTGACTTAGCCAAATCAAGTCACCAGGAGATTGCGGTAACAGTAAGGAAAAACAAATATAAAAAATGAATGTAAGAGGCACCCTGGCAGGATCAGGCCAGTTGTCCATCTGGTCAAACATCCTGCCCACACAGTGGCCAGCCAGATGCCCATGTGAGGCCCGCAAGCAGGACCTGGGCGCAAACAGGATTCTCCCCTCTTGTGATTCCCAGAAACTGGTATACTGCCTCTGACCGCAAGAAAAGCGACGCAGCCTCTAGAGCTGCAGGCTTATATTTATTCTTGCAGTGTGCATGCCTGCCGATACCTGCTCACCTGAGAAGAAGCCCCATTGCATGCAGTGACCTCCTTCTGAGTAAGACGGGCATTTAGGATTTGACCCTGCAGACCTTTTAGTCTCCAAGGTGCTACTGCAGGTGGGGACATAGGAGCCAACTCCTAGGGGACGAGGTCCCTTAGCCCCCCGAAAATATTTGAGGGGGCTCCCCCCCAGTTGTTGGGCATTGCCATTCAGATGGTGTGTGTGCGCAGCATCTTGTGATCGATTATTTTATTCAAGTTGGCACCCCTGGGTGGGGGGCAGGAGAGGCACCCGGTTGCCTAGACAAAACAACAAAAAATTCTGTGCCACCTTAGAGACCTGGAATGGGGCAAGGCAGCGTCATAGGCAGGCAGCTAGAAACCACCAACACACACTTTCACCATTGGGTGGAAACTTGAATAAAATATTGGGGGAGGCCAGGTAAGCCTGCCCCTGCATAATCGATCACAAGACATGGCGCGCACACCATTGGAATGGCAATGCCCATCATAGGAGCCAACTCCTAGGGGCTGAGGTCCCTTCGGCCCCCCCAATAAAATATTTGAGCCCCCCCCAAATGTTGATGGGCATTGCCATTCAAACACTGCGTGTGCACTGTGTTATGTGATTGACTATGCAGCCCCCCCATATTTTATTCAAGTTGGCACCCATGATGTTTATCACCTTTTTGGGGGGGTGTAGATCCCCTCAAACATTTTATTGGGGGAGGGGATAGGAGTTGGCTCCTATGCAGGGCTGGATTTAGGTTTGATGAGGCCCTAAGCTACTGAAGGTAATGGGGCCCTTTATATGTCCAGCTGTCCTTTGTCAACAACAAATTGTTGCTGTTTTTTGTGTTGAATATATGCTATATGGTAATTTATGGACCTAATAGGTATTGTACATAACAAAATATGCATTTTATCCAAGTAATTGTTGAACTGAAATTCAATTAAGAAGTATATTAATATTGGAAATGTACATCCAGGGTTTTTTTCCTTTAAATTTTTTTGGGGGCCCCCCCAAAAGAGTGGAGCCCTAAGCTATAGCTTGTTTAGATTATACGTAAATCTGGCACTGCTCCTCTGCATGCGCCAAGTGACGATCCGCCGGGCCCGGCTCGCTTTTGCCTTCGCGAGAGGAGGAGGTGGAGCGACGGTCGCGGGTAGATCCCTCCGACGGCAGCCCAGCCCCGGCGCAGTACAAGAGGCGCGCCAAGCAGGCAGGAGGGCTGCGCAGAATGAGCGGCGCGCAAGCGGGCTGGGGCGCAGGTCCGCTGGGCGCTCGTTCGGCGGCGCTGCGCGGCGGGGGAAGTCCTTTCCTGCAGCAGCGGCGCTCTTAGGCTCGGCTGGCTGGGCGCCGCCTTCGCCTCGGCAGCAGCTCTCCGGCGCGTATGGCGCTCTCCGGCGCACCGCGGAGGAGCCCACCGAACTAGGGCGCGATGCCCAGCGCGGAGCCTCGCTGAATCCCCCGCGCGGCGCCCCGGGAGAGGCAGGAAAAGGAGCGAGCGAGCCCCGGGATGAGCGCCTCGGCTGCCACGGGCGTCTTCGTGTTGTCCCTCTCGGCCATTCCCGTCACTTACCTCTTCAACGCCTTGGCTGCCAGCGGCGGGTGAGCGAGGGCGGGGCGGACGCGTTCCCACGTGCGCCGCCGCCGCCGCCGATCTGGTGGCGGGTTTGCGTGCACGTGTGAACGTGGTCTGGGAGGTAGAGGAGCGGGAGAGAGCTCCGAGAACGGTGGGCGCGGGCAGAGCAGGAGCGGCGATGCCTATTCATGGCAGGGGGAGAGGCGAACTTTGTTCCACACAGAGTTCCAGAAAAGAAAGGAATATATTGGGGTGGGGGAGGTGGGGGGGAGAAAGCTGCTTGTTTTTTGGGGGGGGCATTTCCCCCTCTTGACCCACCCAGGGTGCCATCTGTAGAAGCTGAGGGCCTCTGCGCACTATGGAGAAACTGTCTTTGCACTTGCTGGGATGTCTGAGCGATCCAGCTGCACGGTTTCTGTCCCAAACAGATAGCGCCTGCTTATGAGTAAATGGTGCAGGGGAGATTGGGCTGAATGGGCTTGCCCAGGTTATATCAGTGTAGGTATAAACTTGAATGTAAAACTTCCAGCAGCTTCAATAGTAAGTTGAGGTTTCTTCGAGCACCCATTGTATCCATGAGTCAGAGATTGAGTAGCATGACAGAAGAATCGCTGGTGCCTTTAAGGTCCCCATTTGCACATCACGCAGGACATACTCAAGATGTCATTAAGGCTGCTGTTCTAACTGCCTTGGCTTGGGAGTAAGTAAATCCCATGGGATTCTGTAGGGCTTAGCAGATGTGGCAAGGATTGCACTGTGAATCAGCCAAATCCTGGCTCCCTGATTACCATAGCAGCATGATACGATGTGTGTGGTGTACACACATTTACCTGTTTAGGTGTACACAAAAATAGCTTATGTGTGTACATCTAAAATATATATGTATTGAGTGAAGAGGTCATATTCCACATGCGTCAGAGTATCGCAGTAAAATGCCTTTCGTTCTTCTTTTGCTGTTTGCACTTAATGCAGTTTGGAACACATTTTTATTATTATCATTATTCTGCTGAGGGGTTTATAGGAAGGCAAATCTAAATGTGCATTGTTGTTTAGTCGTTTAGTCGTGTCCGACTCTTCGTGACCCCATGGACCAGAACACACTATGCACTCATGTCTTCAAATGTGCATTAGAATTGTTAATGTGCTTGATATTTTCCATGTGATCGCACATTCACTCAGGTCAAGTGTGCTGTCACCATAGAATTTTACACCGGCGTCCGCACCAGCATGGTGAAGGTGCACAGAACTTTGCATTAACTGGAGTGTTGCAGCCTTAACAGCTTCTTCCAGTGAAGTCCTACACATACCTAACCTGCTTTTTGAGTGTTCAGAACTTTTTGGATGCTAATGAAGCTGTAAGGGAGGACAGCCGTTGGAAGGGAGGAAGCTGCCTTATACTGGTCCCTCTAGCTTAGGACTGTCCTCACTGACAGCTCTCCAAGGCTTAAATCAGAGGACATTCCCAGCCCTACCTAGGGATTGAACCCAGGACCTTCCATGTGCAAAGAAGATGCTCCGCTGCTGAGCTATTGCCCTCCACGCTTAGCTAACAAATGGACACCATATAACACCGGTCCTGAAAGAGCTACACTGGCTCCCAGTACGTTTCCGAGCACAATTCAAAGTATTGGTGCTGACCTTTAGAGCCCTAAACAGCCTCGGCCCAATATATCTGAAGGAGCGTCTCCACCCCCATCATTCAGCCCGGACACTGAGGTCCAGCTCCGAGGGCCTTCTGGCGGTTCCCTCCCTGCGAGAAGTGAGGTTACAGGGAACCAGGCAGAGGGCCTTCTCGGTAGTGGCACCCGCCCTGTGGAACACCCTCCCACCAGATGTCAAGGAAATAAACAACTATCTGACTTTTAGAAGACATCTGAAGGCAGTCCTGTTTAGGGAAGTTTTAAACGTTTGATCTTTTATCGAGTTTTTAATATTCCCCAGAGTGGCTGGGGAAACCCAGTCAGATTGGCAGGGTATAAATAATAAATTATTATCATTATTTTTATGGCCATAGAACATAGGGAATCAGAACCATTGGTCCATCTAGATCTCCACGCTAAATGGCAATGGCTCTCGGGGGTTTTAGACAGCTCTGCCTGGATATGTGAAAGTTTGAAACTGGGACCTCCTGTCTGCAAAACGGATGCCATTCATTACTACCCCATATTGCAGATGAGAGGCCGAGTGATGGTGGCATACCTTGGACTATCACTATGTGGGACCTGAACCAGTAATTTCCTTGGCTTTTGTTGCAAACATAGCCAAGAGTTGGCCCCATGGAATGGAACGAGACCTACCTCTGCCTGAATTTGCACAGGCCTATGTTCCCAGCTGTCGTACCACCTACTATAGGTCATCTACGATTCCTGGCCATTAACTGAAGGCCCACCATTGTCTTTGGTAGAAATGGCTGTGAACTCAGAAAGTCCTGTGTCGGAAGTTTGAAAGAACTTTCCTGCTTTTGGTCTCCCATTAACGGAATTCAGATGTGCGCTTATGGCACGGGGAGGCTGAGTGGTGCCTCGGGTATCTCTGCGAAAACAATCACATTTTTTAAAAGGCGATATCCTTTATTGCCAATGCATATTGAGAAATTCTCTCTCTCAAGGGATATGTTTTTTAACAATTAAAATGTGGAAGAAATATCTTCTCTGAACCCAGAGAAGAAGAAGCTGAAGCTGATCTCAGTACCCAACTGGAAAACATCCTTTCTTACTGGTGTGTAAGTCCGGTAGACCCACTTCAAAATGATGACTGAGGCGGCAGTCCTAACCCCATTTACCTGGGAGTGAGTCTCATCAAATTCTGTAGGTCTTAATTCTGAGTAGATATGGTTAGAATTCTGCTGTAAATCTGAAATTCTATATACACTTCTCTGGGAATAAGTTCCTCTGAATTCAGTGGGGATTACTTCTGAGTAGACATGTATAAGCCTTCAACCCTAAACATGCAAACAATAGATGCATGTGTATCCAGTGCTCATTTTCTGGGGGTACGCAGGGGTACGCATACCCCTAAACATTTTTGTGAATCTTTGTACTGTATTTATTTTTCCCAATTTGAACTATAAAATGGTGGGGTTTTTTGTATGTTGGTTTGTTTTGCTTATAGATTTATTTGTTTTTGTATGATTTGTTTTGTGGTGTTTTGTTGTGTTTGTTAGTAATTAAGTTTGGAATTTTTATTTGTTTGGTTTTTTGTTTGTATGTTTTGATATAATTTTCAATAAAGATCTTTTTAAAATTATATATATATATATGTGTGTGTGTGTGTGTGTGTGTGTGTGTGTAAAAATGGTGATTTTCTTGGGAATACCCCTAAACATTTTTTTAAAGAAAAAAAGCACTGTGTGTATCTATTGAACACACACACACACACTCAAAATTAGGACCTATTGAATTCAGTGGGGCTAAGTTCTACCACCACTGTTGGAGGCAGTATCCTTCTGCCACTTACTGCAGATCACAAGTGGGGAGTATTCCCAGGAAAGTAGCTGAAATATTGCAGCCAAGTGGTTAGTATTCCCAGGAAAGTGGGTGAAATATTGCAGCCTTACTTGGGAATGAGCCCCATTAAACCCTGCTGAGTAAATAGGCATAGGGTTGTGCCATAAAGGCATGCAGTGTGTTCAGACCCTCTAGGGGAATATAATCCTCCCTTTCCTCCTTCCACAGTTTATTTTCCTGCACAGCTATTTGATCCCTCTTGCGTGCTTCCTCTCTGTGTGAAAACATCTTGACTGTTTCCTAGATATTACAGATTCATTTGGATTAGAGACATCAATTTCAGTCAGAGGAGGGCTGAGTGGGCAAGCAGCAGAGAGATCCATTGGCTGCTTGCATAATCTGTGCTGGTATTTTTAGAAGCTGCGCTCCGCTGCCTGCAAGGGACATTGTGTGTAGAGAGAGAGGAACAACAATAGCTACCAGCTGCCTTCTCAAAAGGAAGAGCCAGGGGTTTCATTTATCAAAAGGAAACTGCCAGTGCCATGACATGTTTTGAGGGCAAAGGCCTTCTGAGCTGGAAACCTGTGGGAGATGGGCTGTAGCTAAGTGGTAGAGAATCTGCTTCGCATGCAGGAGGTCCCAGGTTCAAATCCTGGCATCTCCAGGCAGGGCTGCGAAAGGCCCTCTGTCTAAAAATATGGGGAACCATTGCCAGTCAGGGTAGACAATGCTGAGCTAGAGGAATCAATGGTCTGACATGGTATAAGGCAGGTTCCAATATTTAATTGAAATCAGCCCTGTGTTCCGTGCCACGAGAATGTGAATCTTACTTTATATTTAGAAAAGGACCACAGCTCAGTGGCAGAGCCCATTCTTTGCATGCAGAAGGTTCAAGGTTTAATCCCTGGCATCATCGCCAGGTAGGGTTGGGAACGACCCTTGCTTGAAAGTTTGCAGAGCTGCTGCCAGCCAGTGTGGGCAGTAATGAGCTGGATGCACTAATGGTCTGCTTTTGGCATAAGTCAGCTTCCTATGTTCTTTAACCTCAGATAACCTCAGCCTAATCCTTTATATCCCTGCCGGATCACTGAGACCTTTGGGAGAGTCTCTATAGGTGGTCCTTCGTGCTTCAGATGTGCAGCTCGTAACTACCAGAAGCCACGCGTTCATTGCAGTGGGTCTGAGCCTACGGGACCCCCTCCCCAACTGAGATTAGACAGGCACCCTCCTTGCTGAACTTTGGCGCATGACTAAGACTTGTAATGTAAGCAAAGGCAGAGGAACTGGGCTCAGACTCTGTTTTCATGACGGGTTGTGGTAGATACTCGTATTTCCTCGATATGAGGAAAGCATTCCTTCAAAGCGGAAAGGGTTTTGTTTTTGCGTAACTACCCACTTTTGAAACGGTATTCTGTACATAAGGATCTGCAAGTTGCAAACGACTTCTTGCGACGAGTTGACCAAACAGCATTACAAAGCTTGGTTTGCGCTAATGATGGTTTGGTGCACGGCTGACAAACTATAGTTTATGTAATTACGTGGCGAATTTTTTGCTTGTGACCAAGCCAATGAAATGTAACAACTAAATCGAACAGAATAGTGCTTCTCCCTCCTTTCTGAAGACATGATTGCTTGTGCGATTTAAAAAAAAAAAAAGGATGTGAGATACAAAGTGTGTTTCTGAATGAGGTCTGAGAAATTCTTAACCACAGAATGCTAACCTGCATTTGCAGAAAGGAAGAATGCAAAATCAAGCAAACCTTGAAAGCAGTTTCTTACTTTATTATTATGTGTTAAAGCTGCAGTATGATTGAATCTTGACAGTGGAGAGAATGCCCTCGTTTCTAGGGCCTAAAAGACAAACATGGGCTCGTTGTGTTTGTACTTTGTGCTGGGGAAGATCAGTAGCAATGCTTAAGCTGCCTTGCAGGGATGTTTATTTGCTATTGCGAATAAGCTGAAACTCAATCCAGAGAAGACAGACACTGTTAGTAGGTGGTTCCTCCGCCTGGAAAAATGGTGCCAAACCAGTTCTGGATAGGGAGGCACAGGTGGAATGCTTTCTACCAGCTAGTCACCCACCAATGCCCCCTTTAGACAAGGATGATCTGGCTTTGGTAGTTCATGCTCAGAGATCGAGTTGTGTGCAACAGTATACCATTTGCTTGATATAGTTGAGGAACCATTGAGATGATAGACTTCTCCCCTGGTTTTAATCTCTGCAGCTCCTGGGTCACTGTTGCAGTTGGATTGTTGATTCTGTTCTTAGTGGGTCTAGCAGCCCGATTCCTGGTGAAAAGAAAACCGCCCCGAGACCCACTGTTCTACGGTACGTATCGGTACCCTGCAACAGGAGTATCTCTAAGGGTACTCCTGTGGCTTTTACTAAGGTTTAATGAGAAATTATGGTTTCCCACTGCAAGAACAAATTGCCTTGAGCCTTGGGGTTATGTGCTCCCTGCCATTCTCTTTTTGTGCCCACAAGAAGGAGAATGAAAACTTCTGGTTTAGATTTTAAAGCTAACCACAGTTGCCTGTGATGTCTGAAGTTGGGAAACTGTGATTTGGTTCAACTGTGACTACTGAGGTTAAGGCCGAATCAGGCTGTGGTTTCAAGACTTGGATTGTTTAGATCAGTGGTTTTCAACCAGTGTGCCGTGGCACCCTAGGGTGCAGTGGGTAACACCGGCCTCCATTCCTCTTTCCTCCCCCCGCCTCCTCTGATGCCCTCTCACATTTCTGCCTCCCAAAGGCTTGCACAGCTGTTTGTTGCAGCAGCCCTGGCTATAAGCTCCACAGGTGAATGGTGCCTCTGGGGCTGGCCAGGGGGTGCTGGTTGCCAGGAACTGAGGCAGCCTCGGAGTAAGCAAGCAAGTGGGTGAGGGAGCCCAGCCAGCCAGTCCACCAACCCTTGCTTTTGGGAATGGACAGACAAGTCCCAGACCCCTGTATGAGGAGGCACCTCTCTTTGGAGCTGGGGGGGGGGCAGCTCACAGACCAGGCATGGCAGCAGCGGCTGCCCAGAGGACTCCAAGGAGAGGGAAGAGAAGGCTGAGGGAGCCCTCCACAAGGGAAGGTTCTCAAAAAAGGGCGAGAGGCTGTCAGCTCTGCAGGCAAGGGGTGACATAACTGGGCTCCTGAGCCCCATAGGGGTGCCACAAAAAGAATATAGTTGGTCAAGGGAGCCGTGGACTCAAAAAGGTTGAAAAGCTCTGGTTTAGATAGTTGCAAGGATGGGGAACTTGCGGCCCTTCAGCTGTTTTTGTTGGACTCCAGCTCCCATCCGCCCCAGCCAACGCGGCCAGTGGTCAGGGATTATGAGAGCTGTAGTCTGCGACATTGGGAAGGCCACACATTTTCCATCTATGGTTTTAAAAAATGGAAAAAAAAGTCCCTGAGTCCCAACCACAGGGAACTGTGGTTAGTTTCAGATCAAAAGCTTCTGACTTTAAGGGCATGGGGGAAGGGTTGGGAGCACATGAGTCTGAGGCTCATTGTGGGGAAGGCCAGCCTGGCTTATGCCCCCCTGGCTGAATGCTGAGCCTGACATTAGGAAAAAAGACACTCTTACAAGTTATTAATGTGTTTCTATTCCTCCTTCTCCTTTTGAACTGCTGCAGTCTATGCCGTGTTTGCTTTCACCAGCATTGTGAACTTGATCATTGGGCTTGAGCATGACGGAATCATCGATGGATTCATGACCCATTACTTGAAAGAGGTAGGTGATGATCTCAAGGTAGGAGTCGATTGGCGGGTGACTGGAGGTTGGTGAAGACTGCATGAGCCTTTATGGGCACCAACAAAGGCTGCTTTTAGTTCCTCCTAAAAGCTCCACATCCTCCCTGAGTTGTGGAGAACTTAAAAGCTTGCTTCTTCTTTTGTGATATTTTAGTTCTCGGCAGCGCTTGGGTGCCATTCCTCCACAAAAACCAAGACTTTTCTTTTTTTTACTTGCAAGGCTCCAGGCATCCCTGTCTAGCCCTCAGGGATCTCGCCAGCCAATAATAATAATAATAATAATAATAATAATAATAATAATAAATAAATTATTACTATTTATACCCCGCCCATCTGGCTGGGTTTCCCCAGCCACTCTGGGTGCCTTCCAACAAAATATTAAAATACAATAGTCCTTCAGATATTAAAAGCTTCTGGTAGTTGTTCTGGTAGTAAAAGTTCTGGTAGTTGTTTTTTCCTTTGACATCTGGTGGGAAGGTGTTCCACAGGGCGGGCGCCACCACCGAGAAGGCCCTCTTGCCTGGTTCCCTGTAACTTCGCTTCTCGCAGGGAGGGAACCGCCAGAAGGCCCTCGGCTCTGGACCTCAGTGTCCGGGCAGAACGATGAGGGTGGAGACACTCCTTCCTCCTGCTCTGCACCCTCCTCAAGTGCTACTCCTTGGCTAGAATTTCCCCTTCACTCCATTTCATCTCACTTTTAATTTGTATACCGCCTTTCTATATTACTGTACACACCAAAATAGACAGCAAAGATTACCCACGTAACAATCTGATCCGATACAAAAAGTCACAGTAACTTTAAAATAAACAACTTATATCAAATAAAGCAATTTTCAATAACCCATTAGAATATAATAGTAAACAGTAAAATTAAATATCAGCAAATAATCAACAGCTTTCACTTATAAATTACAGTAAAGAATCACTAAACTGTCAACCATTAAAAATAACGGCAAGTCACAATGCATAAATTGCCGCAAGACATACAAAACCCATGTAAAAGGATCAAATTGAGAAACAAGGACACACAACTTATAACACTATATTTTTTTAAAGCTCCTAGGGCTGGAAGATAGGGCAAGGCAGGTGGAAAAAGCCACTGCATGATGAAAAGCAGAAAATCTCTCATGCGCGTCTTGATTATTTCGCGTGGCTGGAATGTACCCTACTATACTGAAGGGAATGTGGTTTTTGACCTAAAAGGCTTCCCTAACCCCCTACTCCAGATTGATGAAGGAAGCTTCATCCTGATCTATTTATTTATGGATTTGAAAGCATTGCCAATTGCCCTTCAGCAGATTCCAGAGGCGGTGACCTGCAAGTACAAATAATGAATCATTTATATCACAACACACTAAAATCCGGCCTCATGTTGCCACAACACGGCTGCATTGGTCCTTTTAGAGATATTGCCCTATTTTGGCTTCTGGGTTTTGTTTTCCTCAGGGATCAGCATGGCTACTTTTATTTTGTCTTGTTTCTCGTCTACTTCAGGCTCAGAAGCAGGTTCAGGATTGCAGCCTTAGAGCCATGCGAGATGTGGCGTGAGCCTCCATGCTTAGGAGTGTCAGCGGTTTTGAAAAACACGCAGTGTGTGAACTTGTATCAGGACACACAGCATTGCGGAAACCCTTTTCCTGCTGTGCCACTTTAGGCCATTTACAGCTATTAATTTGCGGCATTTGTGCTCTGGGCAGCTCATGATAAATAACTAAAAAACAATTTAAATACAAATTGTGACACAAAGGTATGAAACACTAGAAAAACAAAACTTCCTGCACCCCCAAAGATCAGAGACAGATTTTCTTGATTGAGATTGCCTCTGCTCAAAGTTATTTGCCTTGCAGCAGAAAGCTTAGTGGTATAATTGGGGTAGGGTTATTTTGGGCAAGACATTAATTACAATAATGGCGTTGGGGGAGAATAGTTAATCCTCCACCCAGTGTTACCCCGGCCTCTCCCTAATCCTCACTTCTTAAACACAGACACACAGGTGATTCCAGTTGTAGATTTCCCATCTCACACCCTGCTGGTTTATTACTAGGATACTGAACTCAGCAGAACTCTTTAGAATAAATATACCGTACTTTTCCGTGTATAAGACTGGAATTTTTCCTTTAAAAGTTATGTTAAAAATTGAGGGTCATCTTATACACAGATAGTGTATCCCCCCATTTTCTTAATTTGGAGTGTCCCCCCAAAGGGGACATCGTATACACAGGGGTGTGTTATACATGGAAAAATACACTACTTTGACTTGTGCTGTTGGACAGTTAATTTCCTGCAGATGGGTCTGGTGTATTTGGATTTGAACTTCACGTGGCACATTTTTCGTGATGGGTGATCTCGGATAGCAATTTTCTTACGCTGACGCTTGAGATGTGACCTCTAGAAAGAATGCTTGCTCATATCAGGATTGGATTAATGTTACCAGCTTTGTTCCTTTCCAGAGCTGTTTTTATTTGTGCTGCCTCAGAAATGCTGTCTAATCTTATTTGTCACTGTGTTTTTGTTTTCCTTAGGGCGAACCTTATCTGAACACGGCCTACGGCCACGTGATCTGCTATTGGGATGGCTCCGTTCATTATCTGATGTATCTCTTGATGGTGGCAGCTATTGCATGGGAGTAAGTTGATTTAATGGTTGTGGGCAGCAGGATTGGCACAATTTATCCATCACGGCTCTTCTAAATCACCTCACAGTATACTTAGCTTTACCTACAAACTAGGGATGCGCTGTGGTCTAAACCACTGAGTTTCTTGGACTTGCCAATCAGAAGGTCGGCGGTTCAAATCCCTGCTACGGTGTGAGCTCCCGTTGCTTGGTCCCTGCTCCTGCCCACCTAGCAGTTCAAAAGCACATCAAAGTGCATGTAGATAAATAGGTACCGCTCTGGCGGGAAGGTAAACGGCGTTTCCGTGCGCTGCTCTGGTTCGCCAGAAGCTGCTTAGTCATGCTGGCCACATGACCCGGAAGCTGTCTGCGGACAAACGCCGGCTCCCTTGGCCTATAGAGCGAGATGAGCGCCGCAACCCCAGAGTCGTCCGTGACTGGACCTAACGGTCAGGGGTACCTTTACCTTTACCTACAAACTGGGCATAAAATGACCTTGCCTTTTGGGGTTTTTTTAGTAGTAGTTTAACCTTAACCTGAAAATCTTGGCACCTGTTTATTTATATATTTTTAAACTTCTATCCCACTTTTCCTCCAAAGAGTTCAAGGTGGCATACATATTTCTCCCCTTACCATTTTATCTTCACAACGACCCTGTGAGGTAGTTTAGGCTGAGAGAGAGAGTCTGTGACTGGCCCAAGGTCACCCAGGAAGCTTCATGGCTGAGTGGGGATTTGAACCCTGTCCTTGTCTGACTGTCTAACCACTCCGCCATATTGTCACAATAACGTGTGCCTCCAATTGTGAAGATGGTATATGAAAACTGGGTATTTCTGTTGCAGGGAAAGTTATCGGACTATTGGCTTATATTGGCTGGGCTCCATCATGATGAGCGTCATTGTCTTTGTGCCTGGAAACATTGTGGGTAAGGACATGTCACTTAGTCCATTTTTGCTTTGTGGAGAGCCACAGTTGGCGTGCTATCAGAATATTGATATTGCAATAGGTGCAAGAGCCAAAATGTCTCTGTAAACATCTGTGCTGTTGCATTAACTGGAAAACTGGGCATGGTCAACAGAAGCCAAACTCAAGCCCATGCCATTTAAATGTGCCTACACAACACTGGCATTTTATTCTGTGTATCCAATGTGTTCATGGTGGGAATCTTACCTTTCGTTTTCCATTAGCACTTCAGCCTTGAAACAAAATTCACTCAGTGTTGTTCAGATGTTCTCAAACTGCTCTACACAGAGCAGCCTTTGCACTCCTGGGAACACAGCTCCTGGGAAAAAGTAATGCCTGCTCAAGATCGTTTAAAGATATAACCTCTGCTTCCCAGCAGCAACTCATTTGTATGTGTGACAGCAGAAAATGTAGAAGATTGTATCGAGAGAGATGTGTGTAAACTTGCAGGCAGAGCTGCTGAGGTGCTTCGGCGAAGGCGTGAGCTACATGCTGAACAGGTCGATCCAGCATTAGGTGCAATGTTAATTGAGCATGGAAGAAAGCATTGGTTTGTTATGATCAAAGCTCAACGAGGTGCAGAAAGAAAGCCTTATAGGCTTGGCACCTCCTTTGGTTTGCGTTGGTGCAAGCATTCCATGGAAGAGATTTAACGTGGGAATGGGAAGCTGTGGTGCTGAACTCCAACTCCCATCATTCCTGACCACTGGCCATGCTGGCTAGAGTTGATGGGATTTGGAGTCCCAACAACATCTAATGTGCAAGAGGTTATTAAGTTGAATGAGATTTACTTCCAGGTACATGTGCACAGGACTGCACACCTGGGATATATTTCTTAGTAGACATGCCTAGCTCATGGTGTAAAATGCTTTATTAAAGGCCATCATTTTTAATTTTTTTCTGTTGTTACTTGCAGGCAAGTTTGGAACCAAAATTTGCCCTGCATCTTTATTAAGTATCCCATTTATCTGTCTCCCAGTATGGGCTGGTTTCAAAATCTATAACCAGCCTCCCGTGATTGGTGACTGTCCAGCCAAGGTAATATTTATGTATGAATGTGTTTGTTGTTCCAATGATAAGAACATGCTGAGGCAAAATATGTTGAATGTCAAAGTGATACCTGACGTAGGGCTGAGAAACAATTTATCCTGCCTAGGTTACAAAAGCAATATTTGACATGGCTCCCTTTCGCTGGCCTTTATATTCCATATTTTGTACTTGCCCTGGGGTGAAGATGAAATCCTTCCCTTGTACTATACTTAAAATCAAGGGTGAGGAACCTTTTCCAACCTTTTTGCTAGCCACATACAACTTTTCAGGGGCTATGTGCTGGCAGAGGGTGAGACCAGAGGCAGAAAGTGGGGAAACTACTGATGTGACTTCTCACTATTGTACTGAAGGCCACATCCAAACCCTGCAAAAATCAGGCATTTCTATAGACGCATTTCTCCAGGCAAGCAAGAGGCATTTTCACCAGTGACATAGTGTGTGGGTGTGCGGGTGTGCACAGGGGTGGTTGCCCCAGGCACAAAATGGTTAGGGGCACAAAATTTCAACATCCGGTGCTGCCTTAATACAGCTGCACGCGTCCGTTGCTGGGCTCTGTTGAAAACAGGTTCTCCGTGCAAACCAGGAAGTGACCTTCCCAGACAATGGAAGAACTCTTTTCTTTCTTATCTCTGTGGCTGCGATACTCATACATACTCCGACTGTTGTGCTTCCTCCCACCCCCTCTCCGCGTGGCCCTGGGCGCTGGCAACCCACGCTATGCCACTGATGATCACAGCTTAAGAATGAATTTCATGTAGGCCAGAACACTTAAACAGGGCAAGGAGCAGCGCTATTGATGGGTCTTGTTTTAGGGATGAGGCACGGCTGGGGTAGAGACCTAAGGGCTAGGAAGGGGCTGAATTTAACCTTGCCATGTGAACCTTTGCATCTGGTGCCTTCTTTTAATTACGTCAGGTGAGTCCCATTGGACCATGCACCAGCCAGACGTCACTCAAATGAACATTTGGAGGGAGAGGATTTCACTTGAGTGGAATCTAGACACATATAAAAAACATTGTGAAAATGCTTTTAAAAAAAAGTTTTGAAAAATATATTGAATTTGCCATAGCTCACCATCGCCATCTAGTGTCACATTTGTTTAATGCACTTTAAAACACACTTAAAACGTTTTATTTGCAGCTGTACAGCTGAGTGTACCAAGGTGTAAGGCATGTTCAAATAAGTTTACGATTTACTGGACTGGGTTGGCCCCATCATTGGGCAGAGTCTTAGGCTGCGGATGTGGGGGGTTGGCAGTATCAGCCCTCCCCATAGCATTTCTTCTTAAGAATGCCCCTCAGTTACTCCTCCCCGCCCCCCGTCCTTCTCTGTGTGCCTCATCTGAGAGAGGTGCAGATCGTGGCAATGAGAGAAGGGCCTTTTCTGTGCTGGCTCCTCATCTCTTGCTGTCCCCACAGAAACGCATCTGGTCCCAATACTGTCATCTTTTAGGTGCCGGGCTAAGAAAAATCCTGTTTGCCCAGGCTTTTTTATTTATTTATTAAAACCACTTAAAGTTGTACTGCAGTATGATTTATGGGCTGTTTGTGGAGATCACCTCTTCATGGGGTGTGGCAGGATTTGCTCATTTCATGTTGTCGTTTGGTGAAATACCTTTATGTGTGGTATTCTATTCTGTGTATTTGGTTTTTAAAAGATTCAGAAACTCTTCGGTAGCTATATTTTGTAAAGTTGCTTGTCTGTCTGTTATGCATTCGGACCACCTCTTAAGATACGGTAACCAAATCTTGCATGGTGGCTCCTGAGATCAACGGGCAAATTTGTGTGTCTGTGGATACAATCTGATGCCATTTTGCATCAAGATGGCAGACTGAACCTTTCAAAACTGTGTTTATTTTAGCCTCCTATTTCAAAACTGTACAGGTTTTGTGGGTTTCTTAGAATTCCCGACAAGCGCCGGCTTTGAGTTTGCTAGTTTTATATATTTATAAGTCTGTTGGAGACATTTTTTTGGTAGAAAGCAATGAATACATAGTACTGGTAATCTTTCTGTTTGGTTAGCCTCTGTACATGGAACAGGGTGGTGTAGCAGGTCGCCTCTTGTCTATTGCCTCAAGATCAGGCAGCATAATCTACCACACATTTATTTCATTGTCTCTAAGATAAACACTCTGTTAATACCTTCATTGTTCTGTCACCACAGTAAGACTAGTGACACTGGTCTGAATTGTGGATTTTAAAACTGCTCCTGGGAAGTTGGCTTGCTAGATGTGCTCTCTCAACAGATTTGATGGATGTGTTTTCGCCCTGCGTTAAATTGAGCTTTTTAGCCAATTATCAGCAAAAGTTCAGAGTCATGTCCGCAGGAGGGCTCTAAATATAGAATCCCATCATTGATTCTGAGCAACTTTTTTTTAACCCAACAGTGAAATTGCTTTTCCTGTGGGAAAACCGAATGCTTTATTCATCACTGTGAATTATGACTTCTGTACAAGACGAGAATAGCCAAGAGAGTAGTGATAGCGGCTGTTAAAACTGCCAGGAAAGTGAAATCAGCCAAAGTGCATAGTCCCCAGATAAATTTTGTCAGTAAAAATCAGGGAAACTATGACTGGAATTAGGCAAGCTTATCCGATTTCATATAGTAGGGATGGCGGACCTGGTAATCCGCTTTGTATGTTTGTTCGTATTTCTTGGTTGCATTTCCATGCCGTCAAGGCGCCCTAGGTGGTTTGCAGTTTTAAAATACTTAAACCAATAAACGATATAAAATGTGGTCCTCTCAGGCCAACTGGGAGCTGATGGCAAAAGCTCCCTTGCTTCTGCGTTTATGAGCTTTGCACAAACAGGACGGTTTAGATTGGAGGATCCTGTTATGGATCTCAAAGGGAACAGTTCCCTGGCCTTGGATAGTGATAATGAGGTAGACCATGGGTAGGCAAACTAAGGCCGGGGGCAGGATGCAGCCCAATCGCCTTCTAAATCCGGCCCGCAGATGAATTTTACACGAGTAGAGTGTGTGCTTTTATTTAAAATGCATCTCTGGGTTATTTGTGGGCCATAGGAATTTGTTCATTTCCCCCCCAAAAAATATAGTCTGCCCCCCACAAGGTCTGAGGGACAGTGGACCGGCCCCCTGCTGAAAAGGTTTACTGACCATAGCTCATTTTGAGGATCTGATAACATACAAAGGTCGGCTCTTTTTTCAGCTCTCTGATGTGAGTTGTCTCTCAGCTCTTTTGTGCAAATAAGGAACTGGTCACCGGTAGCCAACTTCCCCCCTCATAGATCTTGCGTTCTTCCTCTGTGTTTATGCTACAAGCGTATTTCAGTAAGGGCTTTTTTCACTGGGCCCTGGATAACTTGCTGCCAAGTTATAAGCAAACTCTTTGTTTACACGGCAACATGCTGCTCAACACGAAAACGGTTTTCCTCAGTCTCTGTTGGTATAATTGTCCCTGCTGGGCCGCGTTTCACTCATTTTCAAATCACTTTTCTTTCGAGAAAGCCTCATCTCTCCCCTCCCAACCCCCCTGACCAATAATAATAATAATAATTTATTATTTTTACCCCGCCCATCTGGGGAATCACACGGGGAATCTTGCAGTTCCACAGTCAGACATTTGATGGTTGGTAGATACTGGCCACAATAAGCTTGAAATTAGTAGCTGTTTGGGAGGGTGTGCGGTTGTTTTTAGATGTTGTTAGATTATTTTTAAATTGCTTTAAATATATGCAGTTGTTTTCTAATATTGCTTTAGCACTTTGATGTTGGCTGCCCTGAGCTCCTTCAGCTGGAAGGGCAAGATAATAAAAAGATTGATTGAATGAATGAATGAATGAATGAATAATAAAGAAACTCTCTCAGAAATTGTGATGCTACCACCATTATGCCAGTTGGTATCTATATTGGATATACAACCCACTATGTGTGGGGAGAGGACTGTGGCTAAGGCCATTGACTGTTTAATGGGTTCCTGTTGTGTGTGTGTGTGTGTGTGTGTGTGTGTCTTTACCTTGCATTTGATTAAATTAGAATTTTTAAGTTCTGTCCTTGTAGTTTTCTTGTTTACCTCAGGACAGAAGTTTTAAGGTGTTTATTCGGCCAGTTTATATGACTATGATTTTTTTTGTATATTGTTTCATAGAATCATAGAATTGTACTGACCCCTCTGGAAATTGTATTGCAGGTGATACGGGAAGTTCAGCAGAAGAGACTTCTGAGAAGACCTCTAGATTTCCTGTTGGCTGTATATTTCATCTTTGCAACTGGATTTTGCCTTTTTAGGGGCCTGGTAAGTTGGTTGGTTTGGGGGGTGTGTGTGTGTGTGTGTGTGTGTAAGAAAGCTTATTGATGTCACCTGTTTAGTTTTGAAAATATACATATAAAGAATATGGAAAAGGGGGATGCTATACAGTCATGGAAACCAATGAGTGAGAGTCTACACCCCACCCCATTTCTTCACCCCCAGAATATGGAAGTCCCCTACCCCACAGTAACTAGGCTTGGGGGGAAACCCCAACCCCCTTTTCCAGCCTAATGGTGGAGGGAGAGATTGTGTGCCCATGCATGGTTGTGCGTGCCTCGATGTATACATAGCTTTGTGTGTTTATTCAGTTTGCAAATGTGCCCATAGTTTTAAAAAGCTTGGCAGCGCCTGGCCTGATCTATTAAGTCTGCACCCTCTTCTCACACAGTAATCTTAGGACTGATGCCGTTGCTGACTTTATGGCATTACCACCTAGCCATCTCTCGTTCCCCCCCCCCCCCCGGCCGCCTTTGCTTAACACCCAGCCTAGCGAAGGGTTCTGGAGAACTCAAAAGCTTGCTCCTTATTGCTCAACATTTTGGTCCTGTACGTCATCCTCCATGTTGCAGACATGGAGGCACCAAGGCTGAACCCAAAAGAGGACTCAGGCCACCTACTGAGTTCATGGCAGAGGTTGGCTTTGGCCCACAAGCAGTTTTGGGAAAGGGCTGTATTTCAGTGGTAGAGCATCTGTTTTCCATCTGGAAGGTCCCTGGTTCAGTCCCCAGCATCTCCAGGTAGGGCCGCGTACATCACTTGCCTGAAACCTTGGAGAGTCGCTGCCAACCAGTGCAGTCAGCAGTACGCTAGATAGGGCTTTGCGTAAGGCGGTTTCCTTATGTTTCTATGAGTCATAGCCAAGTCTCTCATCCACTCAGCTGCATTAGCATAATGTCAGTGGGATTTCTCTTTAGGTTGCCTTGGATTGCCCGGCCGAACTTTGCGGGTAGCGCTGTGGTCTAAACCACTGAGCCTCTTGGGCTTGCCGATCAGAAAGTCGGCGGTTCGAATCCCCATGACGGGGTGAGCTCCCGTTGCTCTGTCCCAGCTCCTGCCAACCTAGCAGTTCGAAAGCACGCCAGTGCACGCCTATGCCCTTTTATTGGGTTGCTGTTTTTATTTTTATTAGGTATTTTGTGATTTTATATCTTGATTTTATTCTGTGAATCACCCTGAGACCCCCAGGTATAGGGCGGTATATAAATTCAAATAATTCAAATAATAATAATAATTCAAATAATAATAATAATAATAATAATAATAATAAAATAGGTACCGCTGCGGCAGGAAGGTAAACAGTGTTTCTGTGCACTCTGGCTTCTGTCATGGTGTTCCATTGCACCAGAAGCGGTTTAGTCATGCTGGGTCCTTTACCTTTTACCTTTTTTACCTAATGTCAATGGGATTTCTCTTTAGGTTGCCTTGGATTGCCCGGCCGAACTTTGCCGACTGTACACCCAACTTGAGCCGTATATCAAGGATCCTGTTGCCTATCCAAAACTTCAGGTAGACATTCCAAAATAAGAAACTATGCACACTGCCTGGGCCACTCTTGGTGTAAGAGAGAGAGAGAGAAGGTGTGGTGTAGTGGTTAAGAGCGGTGGACTCGTAATCTGGGGAACCGGGTTCGCGTCTCCGCTCCTCCACATGCAGCTGCTGGGTGACCTTGGGCTAGTCACACTTCTCTGAAGTCTCTCAGCCCCACTCACCTCACAGAGTGTTTGTTGTGGGGGAGGAAGGGAAAGGAGAATGTTAGCCGCTTTGAGACCCCTTCAGGTAGTGATAAAGCGGGATATCAAACCCAAACACTTCTTCTTCCAAGGTGCTTGTAACTAGGACTCACTTTCTGGCCTCTACCTTCATTTTTCTAGTTAAATTTATGACCTGTACCCTTTCGAAAAGTCTTTACTGGTTTCAGGGAGATTAGCCCCTTATAGTCAGAGGTTGGGCCTGTTTGTTTCCTTTGGTCAGTGCTGAACTGAAGGAGATTTAAGTTCTTAAGAACCACTTTGCTGACTCAGGCTAGTCCAGCTTTCTCTTTTCAACATAAGAGTGAGACATAAGCAAGTGAGACAGGATGAAGTAGTCATCCCCTGTTGTTTCCAGCATCTATTACTCAAAGAGGCAGGCTGCCTCTCTACATAGAAAACACCTGAAGGCAGCCCTGTTTAGGGAAGTTTTTAATCTGTGATGTGTTAATGTATTTTAATGTTTGCTTGAAGCCGCCCAGAGTGGCTGGGGAGACCCAGCCAGATGGGCGGGGTACAAATAATAAATTATTATTATTATTATTATTATTATTATTATTATTATCCTCACTTCTGAACTTTTCAGTTTAGAGAGAAGGCGAATAAGAGGAGACAAGATAGAGGGGTGTAAAATTATGCATGGTGTAGAAAAAAAATGAAGTTTTTCTCACTTTCTCATAATAACCTGGGGACATCTAGGAATTGGGGAGACTTTAATTCAGTTTAAGGTGAGCCTACCAAACCTGGACTTTCTGAAACAACACACGAACCAAAATAGAGCCATCCCCTGAAATTTGCACTTCTCTGAATTTTGCAGTGCAGTTCTCCAGCCAAGTAATGTGTAGAACAATTGCATATACCAGAACAAAGTGTGTATACAATGCATATATAAATGAAAATAACATACAAAAGTGCATCTGTCAGCCTGGGCTCCTGTGAGAGGAAGATTGGGACAGTCTTCTTCATCTTCATCATCATTGTAATAATAATATTTTAGATGCCTGCAGAAAGCTTTTTTTATTTTGGCAAGCCTACCTGGACATGCAATGTAGTTATCTATGTTTGTTTTAAAAGTTCTACAGATTTTTATCTGTTTCATTGAAAACAATCTTACATGCACTTGCTTTTTTTAACTCTTTTGTGGATTTTAACAGTGTTTTGTTGTTCATTTCCTGTGTATGCTGCTTAGAGTTTTATGACTAAGCAGTAAGATTTATGGATCTTGCTTAAATAAATGAAATACTGTTGCCTTTTCTTCTAATGCACAGATGCTGGCATACCTGTTCTACTCTGTACCATACTATATAATCTCACTGTATGGTTTGCTCGTTCCTGGATGCACCTGGATGCCTGATTTAACCCTTATACATGCTGGAGGACTAGCCCAGGTATATTTCTTACAGATCTGGGCTTCTCATTATTACTGTACAGCAGAATTTAAATATTACATAGTGCAGGGGTGGGCAAAGTTTTTGTGGCTTGGGCCGGTTCACGGTCCCACAGACACCGCGGTGGGCCAGAGTGTGCACGCACGCATGCGCAAACGCTATTTCCGCCGCTCCTTCCAGTGTGGAGGAGGTGTGTGCAGCTTCCCATTGGCTGCAGGAGCTTCCTGCAGCCAATGGGAAGCCAGCCAGCGTCGCAGAAGGCGGTCCCTGCTCTGCTCTGGGCCGGTTTAGTGCGGGAGCTGACCGAGCGGGAGGCGGGCAGCAGGGGTCCATGGGCTGGTTAAACGACCCCCCATGGGCCGCTTGTGGCTCATGGGCCTTAGGTTGCCGACCCCTGATATAGTGGATGACCAACTGTGAGAGAGCCGCTGTGCAGCCAGACAATTGGTGCCCCACAGGCTTAGGAGAGTTGGAAAACCATACCGAATGTGAGCTTCTAATCCCTTCCCTCCAATCATTTCCATCATATTTGCAATCCTGTTTTCAAACCGAATCTGCAGTCATCAGGAAGACTAGAATTTTCTTCTTCTTAAAATTAAACAAGAATTCTCAAGATAACAGCCAGAAGCACAAAAATAATACCATGTTGCTCACCCCTGTTTGATCAGTGAACTTTGCCCAAACCTTTCCGACTAGAACTTCAAAGCTTACTTTCCTCGTTGTTCACACAAATATATTCATTTCTCCTGTCTGTATTATGCACATTAAAACATCTGCATCGTGCACTTGTTGCTGTCCAAAGGACATAATGTTCTGAGCTCGGTGACATTGTGGCCCATAGTCTCTGCTGATTTATTGAAGTAAAGAGGATAGAAAAGCAAACATCCCTTGTTCTATAACCCTGAGCATGGCTTTTCCTTTCCCTTTTTTCAGCCGCGCAAGATAATTTAGAAAAGGACTTCAAAAATCAAAGGAATTAAAATATAGCTGTTTTATAGCAACAGCCTGTTGGTCTCAAGCTCTCTCCCATGCTCCTGACATTTGTTAAATGCTTTCTTTTTTTTCTTCAAATTCTCTTTAAATAGATCAGTGAGGGTTTTTTTTTTTTAATATATATGCAAAAGGAAGAACTTCCCTTCAAAACAAAAACAGTGATCATGCAGGTCTTGGGTGCTTAGTGGAAAGCCCAGGGGGAGACATCTAGAGAAGTCCTCCCATGGGGCTTTTTCAGATGTAGAAGGGCCAGGCAGGGAGGGAGTCTGCAGAAGGCCCCATGTTATTGACAAGGCAACACGTGACCAAATTGCAAACATACGAATGTAATCACAACTTGAGGTTGAATCCTGACAAGACAGAAGTACTGTTTTTGGGGGACAGGAGGCGGGCAGATGTGGAGGATTCCCTGGTCCTGAATAGGGTAACTGTGCCCCTGAAGGACCAGGTGCGCAGCCTGGGAGTCATTCTGGACTCACAGCTGTCCATGGAGGCGCAGGTTAATTCTGTATCCAGGGCAGCAGTCTACCAGCTCCATCTGGTACGCAGGCTGAGACCCTACCTGCCCGCGGACTGTCTTGCCAGAGTGGTGCATGCTCTAGTTATCTCTCGCTTGGATTACTGCAATGCACTCTACTTGGGGCTACCTTTGAAGGTGACCCGGAAACTACAACTAATCCAGAATGTGGCAGCTAGACTGGTGACTGGGAGCGGCCGCCGAGAGCACATAACACCGGTCTTGAAAGACCTACACTGGCTCCCAGTACGTTTCCGAGCACAATTCAAAGTGTTGGTGCTGACCTTTAAAGCCCTAAATGGCTTTGGTCCAGTATACCTGAAGGAGCGTCTCCACCCACATCGTTCAGCCCGGACACTGAGGTCCAGTGCCGAGGGCCTTCTGACGGTTCCCTCACTACGAGAAGCCAAGTTACAGGGAACCAGGCAGAGGGCCTTCTCGGTAGTGGCACCCGCCCTGTGGAACGCCCTCCCTTCAGATGTCAAAGAGAACAACAACTACCAGACCTTTAGAAGACATCTGAAGGCAGCCCTGTTTAGGGAGGCTTTTAATGTTTAATAGATTATTGTATTTTAATGTTCTGTTGAAAGCCGCCCAGAGTGGCTGAGGAAACCCAGCCAGATGGGTGGGGTATAAATAATAAATTATTGTTATTATTATTATTGTATAATATCAAAAACAGGGCATGAAACGAAGCATATATAATGTAATTCTCATCAACATAAAACAGAAATCTATCATGTTTCTGAAAGTCATTGCTGATAATAAATAAAGAAACAAATGGCAGAAAGTCATCCAATAAGAAACAAGCTGAAAAGCTTTGTTTGTAAAGTTCCAATGTAGCTGAAGTAGTCAACGGACTGTCGGGGATGTACAGTGTTTCTGGATATAATCCACTGTTTCCAGCAATGGAAAGTAGAGGTATTTCATAAACACATCCATCATATGAATAAATATATACTATGGAACAGCGCTCATAAACTTATGTAGTCACTGTTCAGCTACATTGGAACGTGTTGCCTTGTTTTTGTTTCACTTCAGTGCTTGCAACCCGGGTTTGCAACACATGTTATTGACAGCAGACACACATTTTCTCAAAAGGTACAGAGCGTTTAAATGTCTTTCCCAGCTCCACTGTCCTCCTCTGACCTTTTTCCCTAGGACTTCACTCGACACAGAGCAACGCTTGGCAACCCCCAGTAAACAGAACTGGCCCATCTCTTCCTTAAATGTTCAGCTTCTGGTGCAGCCTGAACCCCACATCTCTCCCTCTTGCAAAAGCAGAAAATATAAAAGAAAAGCTCATAAATTTGGGCATGGGGTTTTTAAAACGCAAATGAGCTGTCACTTGCAAAAGAGGATAACAGATGGGAGACAAAAGACAAGCCACAATTCCGAGTGCGCCACTATTGCTTCTATCTTTAAATGTTTGTTTATGCTAAAAATATTCGTTGGCTCAGCAATCTCTTCTCTGTACATAACCTTAGATGTAAATTTGTTCTGCACTCCAGAACAGTCCCAGTGGAGTCTACCCAAAAGCTCCCACCCACCTACTATGCAGACAGGGGAGCGAAAATCGGCTGCTCAGCCCCTAGAAAAGAAAAACAAACCCCTCTTTTCCTGTCTGCCCTGGCATTTAAAGTAGGGTGGGCCAGATCCTGAGAACTCTGGTGACATTATACAGGATTTGGGCCGTGGCTGAAAGCAGGAAACCTGTGAACCCTAATTGTTAAGTCAGGAAGGGGACGCACAGGAAAGTGGAATGTCTCCAAGATTCTGATTACCCAAATGGCTTTTCAAGTGCCCATTGTGTATAGACCTTGATTTTGGCTGTGGTTTGGTGTGTTTTTTTTAAATCAAAAACAAGAAGAAAAACCAAATTCTGTGGCTTAAATAGAGTAGCAAATGTGTACATATCTACATATCCATGCAACATTCTGTTTCTGCTAGCGATGAAAGTTGAGCAGGAATCTATGTAATGCTAAAGCCTTTCCCCTTGCCATTGTAAACCTTATATGACCTCTCTCTAGATTGTATCCAATGCTAGTCCTACTCAGAGAAATTAGTAAACATGACTAATTTAGGTCCATATTTCAATGGGTCTACTCTGGGTAAACTTTAGTTGGATACAGCACCCCCTTCCCCACCCCCATCACCAGTCATGCATACAGCACCGGTGCTGGCAATTTTGGCGCCCTAGGCGAGGGGGCGGGCCACGTGACGTCATTACGTATGACGCACGTTGCGGAGTGGTGCCCCGCCCCCTGCCCTGCCGGGCGCCCCCCGCCACCGCGGTTTGCTTGCTCCGCCGCTGGTTGGGGCGGCGGCGGCGGGGGGCAGGCTGGCCAGCGCCCCCTCCATTTTGGCGCCCTAGGCAATTGCCTAGTTCACCTAAATGGACGCGCCGGCCCTGCATGCATACCTTTCTTGAGAACTAGAAATGTTTTGGAAGTGGTTATTGAGAGTTATCAAAATACTGAATACTTTATCCTGTGTCAGATACTCTGGCAAGGTAGTGCCTTGACCTTTGACATTAAAATTTATTTTATCATCTCTCAGTACCCTATTCTAAATCTCAAGTCTGTTGCATACAAGGCAGAAGAAACTAGGGGATTCTCTATTCTTCAGTAGTAGAGCAGCGGCGAACTTTGGTCTTTCAAATTTCAGTGGTGCCCTGTGCGAGACCAAAATTTGGTGCCCCTCAACCTCTCGCCTTCCGTTCTGCTACATCATAGCTACGGCATCTTGTGGCACCCCCGTCAGCTTGGCACCCAGTGTGGGGGAACTGGTCACATCCCCCTAAGTAGAGATAGTAGAGGTTCGGTTGGGGGGGGGGACCAAGATGTTCAATTTACGGCTGCAATATTGAATCAGTTAATCAGGCAGAGGAATCAGTTTGAAGCCTTACTAACCAAATAAAAAATGGCTGTCATTAACTGTGCAGCAGCTTTTTTTTATAAAAAAGTTGCTAATTAGTCTTAATACAAGTACAGTGGACGCTCGGGTTGCGAACGCAATCCATGCGGGAGGTGCGTTCGCAACCCGCGTCGCTGTGTCTGCACACGCACGTGACGCAATTCGGCACTTCTGCACATGTGCAAAGCGCGATTTAGTGTTTTTGCGCATGTGCGAGCACCAAAACCCAGAAGTAACCCGTTCCGGTACTTCCGGCTTCGGCGCGTTCGTATCCTGAAAACGTGCAACCCGCAGCGAGCGCAACCTGAGGTATGACTGTACAGTGGTATTTCTGGTTGCGGACGGGATCCGTTCTGGAGCTCCAGTCAGATCCCGAGGTTTTCACTATTGGAGGTGCCTGTTCTGTGCATGCGTGCAACGCGGTAGAGCGCTTCTGTGCATGCGCGCACGGCGAAACCCAGAAAAATGCTTCCAGGTTTGCCACGTTCGCATCCTGAAGTTCACGTAACCAGAGGGGTTACGTAACGCGAGGTACTACTGTACATGCAAAAACCATAGGTGGGGAATTACATCTTAGAAAGGGGTTTTCCCTCTTCTAAAAGGGGAAGCTGTGTGTGCGTTAGCTGAAAAAGGAAGCAAGCCAGGCTTTTTACAGGAACTGGCTTATTTTACAGGAACTGGCTTTTCAGGAATTGGCTTATTTGGGTAAAATCCAATGCATGCCGATTTGGTCACAGAATGGCTTTTGATCAAGCAGAAGCGTTTATTGTTACAGGGCAAAGGGAGGCAATTTTCTGTGGTTTCTCTCTTCCCAGCAGTTGCCTTCTAAATACTCTGGAGAGAATACTCTTGATATGTCCATTCAAAGCTATGCCTCATCCTTACTTTTCTCTCTATACCCACAGGCTCAGTTTTCACACATTGGGGCTTCTCTACATGCTAGAACACCTTACATCTACAGAGTCCCCGAAGAAGGAAATATGTGGTTTCTACTACTCAATGTAACATATGGAGTCGTTCCTCAGCTGTTGGCTTATAGGAGTGTCCACAGTCCAGAATTTTTCTTAAAGGCCAAGCCAGAAGACAAGACTGAGTAGGAAGACTGGAGTGACGTCTTTAGTTTTGTGAAACTGGACTGCTGTTACAAACTTCGAGAGCAAGGAAGGGTCTTGCAATACCTGGAAGGCTTAACACATTTATTAAGGTAGAGGTTTTCATGGACCACAGTCCATTTTAGACGTAGTCCATTTTACATCTGACCAAGTTGACTGCAGTCATCAAAAGCTTATGCCATAATAAATCTGTGAAGTCTTTAAGGTGCCACACAACTCTTTGTTGTTTTTGGTGCAAAAGACTGGATACAGCTACTCCTTTGCAGCTCTACAAGATTTGTTTGCAAAGACACGTCAGCTCGGTGTTATGTACTGTTGCGGGAAATAAAAGACTGCTGTCTTTCGTAGCGCTTCTTGAAAGCTTGCTTTCATGGCATTTTTATTTATTTACAAATATCTTTTGTTGTTGTTTAGTCATGTCCGACTCTTCGTGACCCCATGGACCAGAGCACGCCAGGCACTCCTGTCTTCCACTGCCTCCCGCAGTTTGGTCAGACTCATGTTGGTAGCTTCGAGAACACTGTCCAACCATCTCATCCTCTGTCGTCCCCTTCTCCTTGTGCCCTCCATCTTTCCCAACATCAGGGTCTTTTCCAGGGAGTCTTCTCTTCTCATGAGGTGGCCAAAGTATTGGAGCCTCAGCTTCAGGATCTGTCCTTCCAGTGAGCACTCTGGGCTGATTTCCTTAAGAATGGATAGGTTTGATCTTCTTGCAGTCCATGGGACTCTCAAGAGTCTCCTCCAGCACCAATCTATAGGCTGCCTTTAAGAGCACAACTCTCTCAAGGCGGCTTACACCATAAGGACACTGTCTGGATAGGAGTTAGAACTAAAGGAAGTTAAAATCAAGATAGTTCACCACAAGGGATGTAAGAAGGCATCGTCTGTAGTTCTACTCTATCATCCTCCTATGCAGCACAGTTTCTGTTCCACTGCAGTTCATCTTATGCCAACAGCTACGTTGTTTGTCTTGATCAGGGGTCAGCAACCTTTTTCAGCCATGGGCCAGTCCACCATCCCACAGACCATGTGGTGGGCCGGACTATTTTTTTTTTGGGGGGGGGGAATGAACGAATTCCTATGCCCCACAAATAACCCAGAGATGCATTTTAAATAAAAGGACACATTCTACTCATGTAAAAGCATGCTGATTCCCGGACCGTCCGTGGGCCGGATTGAGAAGGTGATTGGGCCACATCCGGCCCACGGGCCTTAGGTTGCCTCTCCTGGTTCTAGGAGACCAGTGGGGAAGGGAGCTTGTCACAGCAAGACAGGGAGACACCCATGCCTCTTCACCAGCCCGACTCACCTCTGCTTTTTGCCCACTAAACACGGCTACCTCTTCAGCTTCTGACACCTCCTCCTCCCAGTCTTCTCCCTCTGACCACTCCTTGTGGTCCCACCACCAACCCCAGGGCTCTGAGCCTTCTTCCCTTGGGAGCTACCTACTGGTTCCTCCCGTTTCTTTGTGTCCAGCTAGTCCACAACACATGGGTTAGCTTTATACATACGCATGTCTCTCCAAGGATATATTCCAGCCAGGTAGAAGCATTAGAGTAGGGTGCAAAGTAGGGCTGGTGAGCAACGTAGCCTGGAGAAGGGATGCAGGAAGGAGGTATGACCTGGAGGCCTGCATTTGATCCCTCGCTTCAGATCCACCCTCCTGCTTTAAATGGTCCTACATGTCCCCAGCCTTCACATGAGTTTTCCAGCCATCTGTGGACTCTTGCAGATACCATCATGTTTGCTTTAAACATCAGTCCACACCCCTGGATGAAATGAAACCTGGATATGTGTTTGGCTGCCTCTGCTGATAGCCGCCACTTGCTCCCTTAAGTTGCTCCTTCCTTACCTTTGTTCTCTTCTTCTCCACTGTCACAAACAGATTTGCAACCTGATCAGGGACCTGTTTTTCCCCCTCGTTGTTGACACGCGCCGCTACAAAGCGGCGTGTAAAAAAGATGCCGTGATGTGAAAGGATAATAAAACGAGCAGCAACAGGTGCTGCACTGAGCGGCGCGATGAAAGTGGGGTGACACAGCAGTGGATCTTGAACAAATGCACCTGACACAGAATGCAACTTGCAAACGAGGAAGCAAAAGAACTGGGTTGGGAGCAGTGGACAGAGAGAGTAGCAGTCGTGGTTTAGTAAGAGGATGCATTCAGTTCTCAGTTGCAGGCTTTTGCAGTTCTTAATAAGGTGCTTGCAACTATGTAAATGCAGGGCTCGCTTACAAATGGGCAGCAGATCTAAGAGTTGCTGTAAAGGCCTCATAAGCCCTGGACTTGGCAAGCGCAAGTCTTGACAGTTCTTGCAGAAGGCTAAAGAACTGCTTGAACAAGGAAATGACTGGCAGTGTAAAGCATTAAAGTTGCTGCTCACAAATCAGCTACGAATTCCTCTGCTTGCGCCTCCAGAACTGTAAGCTCAGCACTTGGTGAAATGAAGGCAATGACTGTGTGTTTTTATGTGTTCAATTGTCACTGTGTTGTTGTTTCCAGGATATACCCCTCATGCCAGACACAAGCAGCTGCTGAAATAGGGATGGACAAACCTTTGGTTTCTCTCGTTTATAATTTTTTTCAGACTTGGGCTCAGATCACCACTTTTCCGCATGCTTTTTTTAAAGTCTTCATTAAGATTCGCCAACATTGTAGGGCAAGTCTCTCCAGATACATATACACACACTGTTGTATTCGATTTTGCCCGATTTTCGCAAATATCCTAATGCAATGCATTTTGTATGTTGTTTTCACAAACATATGCGTTTTTACACACACTTTCCCCATTTTTGGCTGGGGAACTGCATCACAAAATCCGGAGAAGTGCGAATTTTGAAGCATAAGCGGTGTTTTTCGGTTCACAAGTGGAAAGCGAGAATTCAATAGGCTTGCCTTAAAATCTAAACTGCACTGGATTTCTCCATCCCTATGTTGAAAGCAGCATCTGTCTTGAGCCCTTTCCTACTGTGTACATCTCCCACCCCATGCCATGATTCAATCCTGCTACATACCCAGCGCTGATTGAGGGGAGATGCCTGTTTTGGTGAAATTTGTAAATTATCTTACACAGGAAGAAAAAGCTCTGTAGGGTTTATAGTGGCATACCTTCAGTTTCACCCCAGCCAGATTGTATTACAGAACTACAGTTTCCTCCTCCCTTAGTCTCACCATCAACTCCCTTCCACTATTTCCTGCTCCTTGTTATTTAGAAAGTCATTTATGAATGACATTGAATTTGAGATAAAAAAAATTCCTTCCAGTAGCACCTTAGAGACCAACTATGTTTGTTCTTGGTATGAGCTTTCGTGTGCATGCACACTTCTTCAGATACACTGAAACAGAAGTCACCAGACCCTTATATATAGTGAGAGGGTGGGGAGGGGTATTACTCAGAGGGGTGGTGGGAATGTGTGATAGGCTGATAGCTGTGGTAAACCTGTTGACGACTGTTAACGACTGCAATTAGTCTTACAGGAAAAAGCAAGGGGTGAGAAGGTTAAAAAAGCTTTGTCATGTATAATGAGATAAGAATCCAATGTCTTTGTTCAGACCAGGTGTACGTTTTAAGCTTGGTAATGAGTTGCAATTCAGCAACTTCTCTTTCCAGTCTATTTCTGAAATTCCTTTGCAATAAGACAGCTACTTTGAGATCTTGTATAGAATTAGTCCTGTAAGACTAATTGCAGTCGTTAACAGTCATCAACAGGTTTACCACAGCTATCAGCCTATCACACATTCCCACCACCCCTCTGAGTAATACCCCTCCCCACCCTCTCACTATATATAAGGGTCTGGTGACTTCTGTTTCAGTGTATCTGAAGAAGTGTGCATGCACACGAAAGCTCATACCAAGAACAAACTTACGGTAGTTGGTCTCTAAGGTGCTACTGGAAGGAAAAAAAATTTATTTTGTTTTGACTATGACAGACCAGCACGGCTATCTACCTGTAATTGAATTTGAGGTGAGCAGTGAGTCGGCCAAGTTTGCCGATGATGCCAAATTGTTCAAGGTGCTTTAAACAAAAAGGGATAGTTTCAGAAGGATGTGCCCAAACTGGGTGAACAACGGGCAATAAAATGGCAAATGCCATTCAGCATAAGCAAGTGACACACATTGGTGCAAAAAACCCAACCACCCTTATTTTGCATGTACGTTGATGAGGTTTGAGCTGGCGGTGACTGACCATGAAAAGGACCTTGGAGTCATGGCGAGTAGCTCAAAGAAATCATCAACTCTGCATTCGGAGGTTTAAGGCAAATTCCACAACAAGGATCATTAGGAAGGGGGTTGCAACTGAAGCGAGATTGAACAAATCTATGGTGCGACTGTATCTGGAATACAGTACTGAGTTCAACTCTGGTTTCCACAGCTCAAAAATAATACTATAGAGCTGGGAAAGTTTCAGGAAAGGGCAAGCAAACCTGTGTGTAAAGGTTACACCATTTAAGAGAGGCTCGGACACATTGATGGAGGATAAGTAACCAGGCTTTGAAAGGTTACTACAAAGTATACAAAAAAAGTATCAGGTGTTGTAATAATTGTGATCAAACAAAACCAAAACTCCAAAACACCAAACATGTTAAAATGAACACATTAAGGTGCAGCGTGCAAATCCAAGCCTGTAACAACTCAATAAACTGATGGCATAATACTGAGGCTAATGATAATGTCCTAGCATAATCAAATTACGCAAAAGTGTTGCAAATGGTACTCTACTGAACGCGCAAAGTCTTTTGTGAGGGAACGGTCACAGTCAGGCAAGAAAACATGGTCATGCGTGATGGTAATCGCAGATAGGCCCTCCTCGCCGTCCCTCAGCGAAAGTAGATCTGAAGACCTGAATCCCGGATATAATCAGGTTTCGCGGGAGCTTCTTCAGTTCATCGTGCTGTTTTTACACCACCATACAATGAAATTATAGATTCTCACAGGCACAGCAAGAATCTATAATTTCATTGTATGGTGTTGTAAAAACAGCATGATGAACTGAGGAAGCCAATTTGGTGTTTTGGTTTTGTTTGAAAGGTTTTTGCATGAAGGCAACGTTCTACCTCCTCCAGTATTAGAAGCTGTATGGCTCTGAATGCCAGTTTCTGGTGAGTCGAAATGGGGTGTCTTGTCCTACCTATGGGCTTTCCATAGACATATTGTTGGCTTCTGTGGGGTCTCTGCTATGCTCTAGAAGGGCTTTGCTAATGCTCTTTTCCCTCCACCATTATATGAGGGATTGCAAGAAGTTGTTCTTTTATTTCTGAAGTTGCAAAGTATGACATTTCCTGATGTCAGGTTCGTGCGGTGCCTTAGTGTGCAGGTTTTTCACACATGGTAGAACGTGAATCCTCTGGCACCAGGCATCAAACTTTAAAATGAACGTGTGTGTGAGTACCTGTACCTGGACTAGCCCCCATTCCCTGGATAATGGGTGGTGCTGTGGTCTAAACCACTGAGCCTCTTGGGCTTGCCGATCAGAAGGTCGGCGGTTCGAATCCCCGCGATGGGGTGAGCTCCCGTTGCTCTGTCCCAGCTCCTGCCAGCCTAGTAGTATGAAAGCACACCAGGGCAAGTAGATAAATAGGTACTGCTGTGGCGGGAAGGTAAATAGTGTTTCCGTGCACTCTGGCTTCCGTCACGGTGTCCCGTTGCACCAGAAGTGGTTTAGTCATGCTGGCCACATGACCTGGAAAGCTTTCTGTGGACAAACGCTGGCTCCCTCGTCCTGAAAGCGAGAGGAGCGCCGCAACCCCATAGTCGCCTTTGACTGGACTTAACCGTCCAGGGGTCCTTCACCTTTACCTTTTACTAGCCCCCATTCCCTGGACCGCTCATTTACCACACTTAGCATATTGAGGCATGCAAGTGATTATGGCAGGGGTCAGCAAACTTTTTCAGTAGGGGGCTGGTCCATTGTCCCTCTGACCTTGGGGGGGCGGCGGACTATATTTTTTTGGGGGGGGGGAATGAACAAATTCCTCTGCCCCACAAATAACCCAGAGATGCATTTTAAATAAAAGCACACATTCTACTCATGTAAAAACACGCTGATTCCCAGACCGTCCACGGGCTGGATTTAGAAGGCGATTGGGCCCTTAGTTTGCCTACCCATGGATTACAGGTTGCATCCAATAGAGCGCTAAGTTGTGGTCACGTAGTGGTTTATCTGTTCTGTTGCAGAAATGTTCTGTGCTAGTGGGATGTGCTTGTGCAAAGGAATATAGGAGGAGGTTGCTGGTGACTTCGTTGCACAACAAAGGGCGCAATCTGTTGCACAACTTTGGATTCCTCAGGTGTGCAATGTTAAAACTCGCCCTTTGCGCTAGCGGACAGAGAACGTTGGACTACAGCCATTATGTGGCAAGTGAGACTTCTTTTATACGTACAGCATGTGATTGTCTGAGCGTTTGATGCACACGGAGCCTCGTAAGTAAGAAAAGCGAAGGGACAGAAACAAGAAAGCTTCCCCTGTATTGGTGCTCTTATTAGAACGAACTCAACGATAACAGAATGCTTTGCTTTAATACTCGAGTTACATGAATACCTCACATTATTACACGTATGAAGCCAAATACGACGCTAACTTAGCTGCTTACAACCTCAAACCTTACTCCTGATACACATTCCAATAAATTTATTCTGTAAAAACAATAGTTTTTTGTGGTTTTTTTCTTGTGTCCCCCCCCCCCACTCCCCATGATTTTTTTTTTTGTACAGTAAACTTTTCAACTACAAACCTTGAGTACGCGAAAGATGTTCCAAGGACAAGCATAACAAGGATTGATAAAAACTGGACTAAACCCATGTTTTCACAATAAAAGCTGGCATTGAAAAATAAATAAAATTCTCTATTCTCACAATAGCAACAATAATGTACACAGAATAATGGATTTTGGAATGCTTACTTACTAGTCTAGATCTAGTTTTGAAAGTAGGGGGAAAAAACAGAAAAATGATGGCAGGATCTTTTCTTTCTTTCTTTCTTTCTTTCTTTCTTTCTTTCTTTCTTTCTTTCTTTCTTTCCCTTTTTAAGCCTTTCAGGTTGGGTTCTGCTTTTCAATTTGATGTTTTGGTTTATTTTCCCATAGGGTAATTATTATTTTTGTGTTTTTTTAAAAAAAACACTATCAGGCGCTTAAAAATGGAAGGCATCCGAAAAACGCATTTAAGCTCGAATTTGCTTTGGGGTTTGAAAAAATGTATTCATCTAAAGAAACACAAAAGACTTTCACTAACTCCACATATAAGAACTAAGTCAGAGAAATTTACGTTACATCATGACCTTGAGAAGTATTAAGAGTATAGCTAGCTAGGTATTTCTAATAAGGAAAGGTATTTTCATACAATATTGACTTTTTGAGCAGGAACGCAACTCAAGTACATTTTGCCAGGTTTTAAAACAGAGATGGCCCACTTACGTCTTCTACGAGGGGAGTCATTTACTCTCCAAACAGTGGCTATATAGCATGTGATTTTGGGCGTGGGTATTTTTCTGCACACAAATTTGATTGTTTCATGAATGGATGGGCATGGATCCTTAATAAAGATGGCGCCATCTTGACTCGAGGGCTTTACGGAGATCAGGCATACCGTTACATACAAATATGTACATTTACATGTCGCATACAAAAAATCCAAAAAAGAGAGATGGGGAAATATCTCCTATTTCATAGAACTTGAAAATAGTTTTCTTCTTCTTTTAAATTTCCTTACAAAGGGAATTGTGAGCAAATATTTTGCCCTATATTGACTGCAATTTGGGGGGGGGGGAGAGGGGAGCACGTGAAACTGCCTAAGGAACGAAATCTAGCTTCTGCGCCATCTGCTGGCCACCCCTGTTTTCAAACCAATTGGGAAAAAAGAAATACATCAAGAATGGATAAAGAGTAATTTTTTTTTAAGTCATGGTTTGTAAGCAGAATAAACATTCTTGCGGTTCTTTACAAGAGGGCACTTTATTTCCAAACGTTTTTAACGTTACTGTTTTTTTTAAAGAAAAGAAAATTTCAGAAAACGGTTTAAAGTTTGGAGTTTTGGCCCTTTGTTTTTTTTGGGGGGGGAAGGAGGTGTCAATGATGGGCGCGTTGGCAATGTTCTTGCATGTCACATTTGCTGGAAAAGAGCGTGTTTTTTTATTGTTTCGCGTGCGATTAAATAAAATGACGTTCAGAAAAGGGAACCCTTGTGGGGTGGGGAGATAACAATGAAGTTGAAAGTCGCTTCTGAGAACAGGGTGGGTAGGAATGTGACCTAAATGTGCATACAAACAGATATGCTGCTGATGAACAGATGTGCTGACTTCTATCAAATCCAAGAATTTTAGACAACCAAACATGTAACCTTCTTGTGTCTTCCCTTAATATGCAGCAGTCAATATGTTGGTTAAGTCTGGGGGGGAAACAGGAAGAAGATATGAATGCCTTTACAAATACGCATGCAAACAATTCAATCAGCATTACGTTATCAATTGGATATAACATTTTCAAAGCGAGGCCTTTGGCACGGTCCTCCAGATGTTGAGCTTCATCCCTGACCACCAACCAGAACATCTGGGAGGCCATAGAAAAAGATGTACATTTCCACCTGCAGTTCATGTCTAACTAAACCCTCTTCCGGATCCTGAAGGAGCATCTCCACCCCCATCTTTCAGCCTGGACACTGAGGTCCAGCTCCGAGGGCCTTCTGGCGGATCCCTCCCTGCAAGAAATGAGGTTACAGGGAACCAGGCAGAGGGCCTTCTCAGTAGTGGCGCCCACCCTGTGGAACGCCCTCCCATCAGATGTCAAGGAAATAAACAACTACCTGACTTTTAGAAGACATCCGAAGGCAGGCCTGTTTAGGGAAGTTCTGTTCGTTGTTTTATCATTGTGTTTTTAATATTCTGTTGGGAGTTGTGCCCAGAGTGGCTGGGGAAACCCAGCAAGATGGGTGAGTTATAAATAATATATAATATAATATTATAATATATTGAAAGCTTATAAGGGCAGGGTGAAGGACTCTTAAACTAGGCCTCTCTTCAATATACTAAATTTCTACAGTTAGGGGTATTTGAAATATATTCATGGCCATTCAGGGAGGCTCGCCTGGCACCCTCATTACATATCTTTAGGCGCCAGGCAGAAATATTCCTCTTTTCCCAGGCCTTTGGCTAATTAAACGATCTATGACCTTTTAATCTGGGGTGGGCGAGCAGGTATTGCTTTTGTTCATTACTACGGTATGCATTTTTGTGTTTTTATGTTGCAAACCACCCTGTGATCCTCGGATGAAAGGCAGTATGGAAATTTAATAGATAATAATATTCAATTTTTCCTTCTTCCATTGCATAATTCATTGTACTAGCAGAATGACCAGGGGGATATTTCCAACTCACAAGTAAACAAGTCATCGGGCCAAGCTAGACGAGATGCCATTCACACAATTAGCAACAGCGTGGATAGCTTTTAAAACCTAAATTGCAGGTGCCTGTGTGTCATGGGGGGGGGGAGATTTAGGCCCTTGCTCTCCACTGTGGGCCCAATTTGGATCATTCCCCTTTTGCCCATTATTTTCACTGGGGATAAACAATCCAATTCACTCAAAAGGGAGCCTTTTACTCCACTGACAATAGCAGGTGCTGCTCTTCTCCCCATGCCAGGGATCAATCAGGACTGCAGTGACAGCGAGGTTTGAAAGGTCGAAGCTCCTAGCCCCTCATGTGAGGGTCTGCCTGTCATTCCCACTGGGGATAAAAGTATCCATGCACTCAAGTGGCAGCTTTTACAGTCAAACCTTGGCTCCCAAACGCCTCCATTTTGAAAAGTTTCGGCTCCCGAACGCCGAAAACCCGGAAGTAAATTGTCAGATTCGCTTAATAGTTGCTCATGAGTAAAGACCAAGTCCGTCTTGTCTTTCAACTATTTTATTGTGCAAAGTATGTACAGTGAGGAGCTATCCTAAAACATGACCACCTAGTCACTAGCAGAATCCGGAAGTGCCCCCCTCCTGTTGCGGCGCCAACACCAGAGTCTCGGCACCCTAAAGTGCCGCCTCCTTACTCCCCTGACCCCTCTGCGTAAAGCAGGCTCCGGAAACGGTGTCTCCCCCTCGGAGTGGGTCTGCTGAGTGGTGCTAGGTCTCTCTGCATCATCCTGGAGACCCCTTCCCACTTGGCTCCTCCCTGGTGACTCCTCCTCCCCCAGGGAGGAGCTGGCAGACTCACTGGGAGACGTGTCCGTAGACAACAGAGGCTGAGGCTGCCGGTACCCACTCAGTGCCGGACTGGCAGGGGAGGGCACGTCCCTGATATAAATGTTCCGGTTTTCGAACGTTTTTTGGAAGCCGAACGTCCGGCGCTGCTCAGAAGCCAGTTGCGTCTTGGTTGTGAAACATTTCGGAAGCCGAACGGGCTTCCGGAACGGATTACGTTCGACAACTGAGGTTTGACTGTATTCCAGTGGCAATAGCAGCTGCAGCCTGACCACAGTAGCAGGGCAGGGAAGGTGAAAGCCCCCTGCACCACATGCTACAATTCAGATTAAGGGCCCCACACCTGCAATTTACTGTTAAAAAGACACCCATGCAATTGATAATTACGAATCATGATGCATCTTCTCTGTGCCTTGGGGTGATTCTTGTGTAGTTCTGGAATTACCACACTACCACTGCTAGCTGGTTTATTTATTCTTTTAATACAGCACCATCCCTTTGCATTTAGTCGCACCAGATTATGGCCACACAATACATTTAAAGCACTTTTATACCACTTTAAAGAGCCATGGCTTCCCCCAAAGAATCCTGTAGCTTGTTAATCATACTGAGAGTTGCTGTAAGACCCCAGTTCCCCTCACAGAGCTACACTTTCACGAGTTCCCTGGAAAGAGGAATTGATTGTTAAACAGGGCTGCCATATTTCAAAAAGTGAAAATCCAGACACAAAAGTCGTTGAGCTATTTTTTAGTTTTGCCCAAAGGAAATTCGCCAAAAACTGTACTTACGACATGGGTTGCATATGAGCTTAAAGCTGCAATAAACCTGATTGATTGATTGATTGACATGGGTTGCTGTACATTCGGATTTCCCCGACATTTCAGCGATTTCCACCCAGAAACTGCTTCCGACTGCCGTATTCCAGCTATGTCCGGGAAATTCCGGACGTATGGCAACCCTCTTGTTAAGCCACTTTGGGAATTACAGCTCCGTGAGGGGGAATCACAATTCTCAGCACCCTTAACAAACCACATTTCCCAGCATTCTTTGGGAGAAGTCGCGGCTGTGGAAAGCGACATTAGAATGCTTCAGATGCATGGGTGCGGATGTGGCCTGCATTCAAGTAGCCCTTACCCCTTCACTAGTTTTCTGCGAGTCTGAAGAGGTGTTTCTTGTGTCGTTGCCTGCTTCCCCAGCATCGGAGCTGCTCTTATTTTCTTCCTCTTTGCAGTCCTTGTCATCTTCATCTGCAGGAGATTTCCGTGACTGCTTGGAAGATTTCTAAGTATATCCATCAAGGGGGGAAAGAAAAGAAGACAGCCTGTGTTTAAGCATCGTTTACTTGGATGTGAGAACACAGCAGATTCTGATGGGGGCAGTTTCTGGGTTCAATTTCATTTCCATTTTTGTCCCCTGTTGTTCTGAAGCGGGTGCAATATTATTAATTACATTTATATCCCAACTCTCCTCCAAGGTGCCAAAGGTGACAGATATTACTCTCCCCATTTCCCCACCACTCTCACTACGGCCCTTTGTGGTAACTAAGGCTGAGAGGTAGCGACAGGCCCAAGGTCATCCATTGAGACTGATGGAGAGCTTAAATGCTCTTTTTTGTGCTGGGTAAGAGCTTGAGAAGAGCTTTAAAGTTCTTCACCTTGCCTGCAAGGCCTACTTGGCACACCAGCTCTGGGAGTGTTAAGGACCTTGCTCTCTCTCCTCAGATCACCCACTAGCCAAAGAGCAGCTCCAAGGGGTGGGTATATGCAATTTTTGTGTATGTAAGTTGAACCCTTGGAACCGAACCCACATAAGATGAAGGGTTATTCTAGTAAGCCCCTGGAAGTCCTCCTGTTAAGATGGGAATTGAGGTGTAGGAGGGTTCCCATGAGGTAAGATGCAGTGATAACAGCAATAACTTTTATTTAACTAACAGAGCTGGACAACAGGGGCAAAGCAACTGCTTATATACATTTCTGAAGGCCCGGGCCACTCCCAACGTGATTGGCTGTCTAAACCTCTAAGGTGCGAATCATGACTCAGAGTTTAAGGGCCAATGGCAGAGGCTAAAATCCTGAAATGTTCTGTGATTGGATGTCATGTATCGAATCAGAACACAGGGGCTCAGAATCCTTAGTCCAGACTCAAGCTCAGGCAAACACAGACCACTGAATACATAACATGAATGTGACATTGCATTATTATTATTATTATTATTATTATTATTATTATTATTATTATTATTAGTGTCATTAGTCCATACTGCTGGAAAAAATAAAGCACTGCTTATGGGCAACAGCAAGGAGTGGAAACCTCATGGATTACCTTCGAAGTGTAGGATTTTTTCCGTTTTGAGCCCGCTTTTTCATTCTTTCTTTTGCCTTTCCCGTCCTCTTCTACCCGGTCACCTTCCTCCTCGCTGCTGGCGTCTGCCGTATTCCCTCCTTCCCCCTCAGTTTCTGATGAACTTTGCTGCTGAATTGCCTTTGGAATGAGACAAATCGTTGCAGCTTGCTTAGGCTTTTGTAACATCCCATATGAGGGAGAAACTGATTTAGAGATATTGGGCACTTTCTACCATTCTACCCAGATGTGAAACAGCCCTACTGTATAGATTGCCTACTTCTAAACAGAGCGGCACATACTCAGTGCTAACACATGCAGGTCCCGCTATCCGAACGCTCGTTCTATGAAAATTCACTCACCTGAACGCGATGAATTAGTACCCAAATTTTGCTATACACACCACAGATTCAGATAACCAAACAGCTGGACCTGTGTGTAGTAGAAATAAGCACCCTTATTATTTGTTTGTGTTTTGCTGGTCCACGGCAGCCGTTTTGCCAGAAACTCTGGTGGGAGAGATTGGATGAATAAGAGTGCATTTGTTCCTTCCTTCCTTGTCTTTTGCAAAGTTGTAGAGGATTTCCCTGGGATTTTTTCTTCATTTGGGAGTCAAAATTCCATGGTTGGGAACGCATTAGAAATGTTTCCATAGGAATCAATGGAAATCGGCAACTCGCTATGCAAACGCTCACCTAATAAACGATTTCCTGAGAACGCATGCGTTCAGATAGCAAGACCTCCATGTACTTAAAGCAGATAAAAAGGTGGCGCTGTTTTGGGGAAAGGAAGGTTAAAGTGATAGAGTTGGTTCCTAGAGAGAGAGAGCGATTACAGAGGAGACAGTGGCTAGACCCCAATCTAGAAAATGGCTGACCAATCTATGTAGGTCATAATCTGACCATAATAGCAATGGGATGTTCATCTGCACCAGGGGAATTTTTTACAAGTACCATTAGAAAGGGGAAAGGGGGGAAAGGGAAAGGAAACATTTTCTGAGTTATAAACAGGCAAAATTTGAAGGGCTGGCTATTTTGTTAATGGCATTGTACAGGTGTCATGTAACAAGTCACTAAACCAAGCAGTGTGGAAGCTGCCATTGACATTTTGTTGTTGCTACAGGTACTCCAAAATTTAACCTCTTTTTACTAGACCTGACAGGCGGAGGGATGAAAGACAATGAGAAGGACCCAGAAGGACCCCCAACCATTTGCAGTCTTATTTACACACTTCTATGGTATCTGAAGGGACCCAGGTGGCGCTATGGGTTAAACCACAGAGCCTAGGGCTTGCTGATCAGAAGGTCGGCGGTTCGAATCCTGCAACGGGGTGAGCTCCCATTGCTCGGTCCCAGCTCCTGCCCACCTAGCAGTTCGAAAGCACGTCAAAGTGCAAGTAGATAAATAGGAACCGCTCTGGCGGGAAGGTAAACAGCGTTTCCGTGCGCTGCTCTGGTTCACCAGAAGCGGCTTAGTCATGCTGGCCACATGACCCGGAAGCTGTCTGCGGACAAACGCCGGCTCCCTCGGCCACTAAAGCGAGATGAGCACCGCAACCCCAGAGTCGGACACGACTGGACCTAATGGTCAGGGGTCCCTTTACCTTTATGGTATCTGAGATTTCAGCAGGAATTGCCCCCACATTTCCTGGCATAGCTTCGCAACCACAGGGGCCAGACACTTGTCCTTCCTTTTTAAAAAATTAAGAAATGAAAGCTCCACTTCTCCAGAACTTGAGATCTCTGCTCACTATCACATCCTGTGGTTTGCCCGCTCTCTCATGGGTTTGAAGCATTTTTAATATTTATTGTATTTCTAACTTGTCTTTCTTCAGACTGGGCCCAGATAGAGGGAGAAAGGAAAGCACAGCCTTTACAAACAAACAAACAAACAAACAAACAAACAAACACTTGGAGCCAACACTGCTAGTTCTAAACCCCAAATAGAAAACATGTCAGTTCCTGATGATTCTCAATAAGACCTAGTCTTATTATCATGATGGATATGGCATATTACAACTCAATGCCCAGAGGCACTGTTGCTGCAAGATGCTTCCTGCTAACTCTAGACACCTCTGAGGCCCAAAATTGCCTGTACTTCGGTAAGTGTGCCCTGGGAGAGGCTTAGCTGAGAAAAGCTAAAAGAGAAAAGAAACCATTCCTACCTGGTATCCAGTAAACTTGACACCGGGGTTGTTTTCGATTTCCCACAGGCCTTCGTTAAATCCTTTTCGTTTGTTCGATTTCCCAAACTTGTCTTTATATTCTTTGTATGGGAAGAGATCTTTAGGCCCCAGAAATGCACTGTGGTTTAATGAAAATGACAGTCAAATGGTAGTTTCATATGCTATATTAGGTACAGTAATGTGATATTCATTGCTCAGAGAAATTGGTCCCATTAAAAATGGAACTAGTTAGTCTTGATTGTGGCTTTGTTCAGACATCACAATACCAAAGCATGGCTTGTGGTCAGACAAAACATAGTTTGGAGCTGTGTGTCTGCTTTCCATTTTCTGTCTGCTCAGCAATGTAGTCCTCAGATGCTGCAGCCTCTGGAGGAGGAACAGCAACTGTTGCTATGGTTTGTCAATTCAGCCATCACAACAAACCATAGTTAGCACAGACTATGGTTTGCAAGCCTCACGTTAAACTGCTGATTCTGGTTTTATAACAAAGGAGAAAATATGGGTTTGTCAATTCATATAACATACCACGCAGTTTCATTAACCATGGCTTGACCTGATGTCTCAATGGAGCCTAACCACAGCCTCACTAATATCAATAGTGTTTAAGCGTGAAGAATCTAAATAAGGACAATTTGCAATGTTGGTTCTCTCTTCCTCCTTTTTATTTTGCTTTACAGTCTTGCTTCCTGGTTCCTGGTTCCTGTCCCAGTGGTTACATTGGACATAATGCTGGCCATCAGCCAAGATTAAGCAAATTATCTAGGAATTTATTTCAGACTTCAGTTTTATCCCTCTCAACATCTGAAGATCTCAGAGCTGATTATAGTATTTATGTATTGTGTATGTATTGGTAAGCCAAGAAGAAACCTTGGCTTCAGATCACGGTCTGGAAAGAAACAACCCTGTTATGCTCAGGCATAACACTATGGCTGTGTACAACATTATTATTTCCTCTGGCTCCAGTGTGTTCCCACTGGTGGTGCTTCAAACATGGCGCTAGCCAAAATCCTTACATTAATAATAATAATAATAATAATAATAATAATATAATAAATTTTATTTATACCCCGCCCTCCCCAGCCAAGACCAGGCTCAGGGCAGCTAACACCAAATATAAAAACAATTGATTAAAATACAACTTAAAAACAAGATTAAAAAACAAGATTAAAGTGCAGCCTCATTTCAGTAGAAACTCAAATCAAAACTATTTGGGGAAGGAACCGTCAGATCTTCACCAAGGCTGACTATCCAGACTGGTCCTACATGGGCCAGAAAAATGCCAGGGAAGTCCCCAGATAGGAGTTCCATCTCAGGAGGAAAAAAGGAAAGAGGGGGGAGGGGATCAAGTTGATTCCAAGCCAAAGGCCAGGCGGAACAGCTCTGTCTTACAGGCCCTGAGGAAAGAAATCAGATCCTGCAGGGCCCTGGTCTCATGAGACAGGGCGTTCCACCAGGTTGGAGCCAGTGTTGAGAAGGCCCTGGCTCTGGTTGAGGCTAATCTAACTTCCTTAGGGCCCGGGACCTCTAGAGTGTTGCTATATATCCTGTAGTTTCTTGAGAAATGTTGCTGTTTGATGCGCTGTCCCTCAAACCATCTTTCATCCAATTTGAAAACGTAAGCCACATTCACTTCGCAGGTTAGCTGAGGTGTGCACATTGGAGACAGCATGTGAATGGAAGCTTTTCCTCCAATGATCTCCCCACCCCCTTGCCGGGGTCCTGACCCAGGTCGTACTCCCCATCCCTGCTTCTTACTTAAAAAAAAAACAAAAAACTCCCATTCATGTCACTGCTAAGAATGTCAATGGTGCCTTGCCCAATTTGGCCCTGAAGCTGAGAGGACGGCTTGCACCAACTTCCCATGTGGTCAACCAGTCATGTAGTCCAGCACAGAAGCACCCCAAATAACAGGGGTACTGTGAGACAAGGGACCCAGGTGACGCTGTGGGTTAAACCACAGATCCTAGGGCTTGCTGATCAGAAGGTTGGCGGTTCGAATCCCTGCGACGGGGTGAGCTCCCGTTGCTCGGTCCCAGCTCCTGCCAACCTAGCAGTTCGAAAGCACGTCAAAGTGCAAGTAGATAAATAGAAACCGCTCTGGCGGGAAGGTAAACGGCGTTTCCGTGTGCTGCTCTGGTTCGCTAGAAGTGGCTTAGTCATGCTGGCCACATGACCTGGAAGCTGTACGCCGGCTCTCGACCAATAAAGCGAGATGAGCGCCACAACCCCAGAGTCGGACACGACTGGACCTAATGGTCAGGGGTCCCTTTACCTTTTACTGTGAGACAAAACATTAATAATAATAATAATAATAATCCTATATAATAAAGTGGCTGTGTCCCTGCGTCCGTTCTGTGTGTCAGTGGAAATTTTCCACTGAGCATGTCCCACAGGGACGCAGGGATTGGACGACGCAGAGACTTTGGGCCTCGGATTGGCCGGGAGCGGACGAGGGCGGGGCTGTGCCTTTCCGGGGCGACAACATGCACGAACACTCAGAGGTAAATAGTGATGGGTTCTGGGTAGGGAAAGGGCTATAAGGGAGGATAGAGGTAGGAAAAGGGTAGAGGGGACAGAGGTAGAAAAGGAGTAGAGGGAGCTCAGAGGTAGGAAAGGGGTAGAGGTGCCACAGAGGTAGGAAAGGGGTACATGGGCCACAGAGGTAGGAAAGGAGTAGAGGTACCTCAGAGGTAGGAAAGGGGTAGAGGTGCCACAGAGGTAGGAAAGGGGTACATGGGCCACAGAGGTAGGAAAGGAGTAGAGGTACCTCAGAGGTAGGAAAGGGGTAGAGGGGGCCACAGAGGTAGGAAAGGGGTAGAGGGACCTCAGCCTGCTTTTACAAATGTTTCACCACATATCTTCTAGCGCCCGTTAATTTAACGGGCTGAACGTTCACTAGTAGTAATAATAATAATAATAATTTATTCTTTCTACCTCACCCATCTGGCTGGGTTTCCCCATGAGCTTAGCGCAATATTAATTCAAGGCTAGTTCTTGCTACTATAGATGTTCTGCTGTTGTTCAAGATAATTCCCATGTGCTTATGCATCGGTGGTTCACAAATAATGTGCAATGATGTGGGCTGAGTCGAGGTCTTAGGCTATTGCAACAGTTTGAGTGTTTTGCTGTCCACTCATCACTGTATTGCTACAAGGCTGCTAATGTGTCTGAGGTTACTTGTCCCTCAAAGTAGATGTGTCATAAACATACATTTAGAGCAGACTGGAAAATGTTTATTGAATATATAGGGGGAAATTGTGTACAGTATAATAATAATAATAATAATAATAATAATAATACCCCGTCCATCTGGCCGGGCCTCCCCAGCCACTCTGGGCGGCTTCAAACAGGATATTAAAAACACAATAAAAGATCAAACATTAAAAACTTCCCTAAACAGTTGGCAACATTAAGATAAATTCAACAGTGTAAATAAGTTTTGCAATAATGGAACACTGAATAGTTGAGTTAATGTAAAATATGCAGGGATTTATGATATGCAAAATGAACCATGGAAAGAGAAGAAGGGAAGTCATTTATATTTTAAGGATGTTTAAATGAGTTTCCTAAATGGTAAAACTGAAAATTTTATTTCACACACACACACACACACACACACACACACACACACACACACACACACAATGTGTCAATGTTACTGCAAAGCTGGAACATATTACACATGCAGACACATTGTACTCTTATCACCCTAACAGAAATGGATGGAGATCCCAACCGATACCAGTGGGTGTATGTTAACTCTGTACTGCTTCCTATCTCTATGATTAGGACACTCTGCAGTGCTGCTGCGGTTAAACGTTTAGGTGAACCTGCCCTCCTGTGGTGAAACTGCAAATTGCTACTTCCAGCTGCCTGCAATTTGCTGCCTGTCCATACTGGGGGTAGCACTGATAAAATCTTTTAGCCACATAAATGTTGCAGATTTCCTTGGCATTCTGAAAGACCTTTGAGCTCGTCCTGTGGTTGCTTAGTGGGGAGCAAAATACAATTTTCTGAGCCATTCTCTTCTTTATACTTTTGCTGGCTAGCTGGCTGTCCACTGTCTCCAAAGCCCCCCCCCTCTCTCCCAAGATGGATGCAGCGGGTAATCTGTTGCAGAAATTTCCCTCCCTGGTACGCAGGATGGTGGCCCCCGCAAACAAACGAGATCAAGATGTGTATTTTTAGCTTGTTTCTAAAATACGATTCGGGATAACAAATGTAAGGGAATAACGCACAGTCACAAACTGTTGGCAAATCTAAACGCCTGCTAGAACAAACACCAGGGGAGCAGGGGCAAAACACAGCACTCATAATAACGCTAACTATATATATATATATATATATATATATATATATATATATATATATATATATATATCACTAATACTTATCAATACAAACAGAGACTAACAACATCAAAATACTGTTGCGGATGGTCCTTTTTGCAGGCCGCAGCAGACATCTTTAGAGCATTACGGCAATCTTTTTGAGCTGCTACTGCAAAGGTGGAGACCTGTTTTTGTAATGGTTTTATTGTGGTCTGCCAACAGATAGCAAATGATATTAGTCAGGGTCCGGCCAGCTCTTGCTCCCAAAGGGTTTTCCCCACAAAGCAAGCTCTGAGATCTCTATATGATGCAAAAGTAATGCACAAAGTCAACTAACTCTGCACAAACACAGGTCCACTGATAATGGACAGCCATACATTGTTTATGCAGAATTTTGCTACATATTAGTGTGAATTTCAAAAATTTCAATGAATAAAAATGCATTAAAAATGTTTTCCTGACTTATAAACATCACTGAAGTGTGTGTGCGTGTGTGTGTGTTACAGGTAGGTAGCCGTGTTGGTCTGCCATAGTCGAAACAAAATAAAAAAAATCCTTCCAGTAGCACCTTACAGACCAACTAAGTTTGTTATTGGTATGAGCTTTTGTGGTATCTGAAGAAGTGTGCATGCACACAAAAGCTCATACCAATAACAAACTTAATTGGTGTCTAAGGTGCTACTGGAAGGAATTTCTCTCTGTCTCTCTGTCTCTCTCTCTCTCTGTGTGTTATATGTAAAGAGCCTGAACTTGCTGGAACTCAGTTCTGGCACCTCTCAGATGGGTAGCACTGCCATTATAACAGAAGAAGGGAGGCATTCATGGTGAGTTCCGGCACCTTTTTTTTCTGGAAAAAATTGCCCTGTTATAATTATAATGAATTAAAATCTGTATACCGCCCTTCATCTATCTGAAGATCCAAGGGTGTTTCACAACAGAAAAATACAAAATAAGAATACAAAATGCGTAATAAAACAAAAACAAACCAATAACGCTCCTCCCACAAACACATTTAAAGAGCCATGGATTGCATAATGAGCCAAAGGCCTAGGAGAAGAGGAATGTTTTTGCCTGGTGCTTAAAGATATGCAGTGAAGGCGCCAGGCAAGCTTCCCTGGGGAGAGCATTCCACAAATGCGGAGTCACCACAGAAAAGCCCGTTCTTGCGTTGCCACCCTCCAGACCTCTTGTGCAGGAGGCACACAAGGTGATGAAGGTTATAATCACTGGGTCCGGGTTGGTGCCTATGGGCAGAGGCGGTCCTTGTGGTATTGCGGTCCTTAGATATATCTGTTCCATTCCGTTCCTCCCAAGAAACGCGAAGTGGCAAACAACCAACCAGTAAAACAATACAATTAAAATATTGTTTATATATAGTGATGAATTGCCACTTAATTGCTCACTGTATATGTATTTTTTTTTTAATAAAAAAAATACAGTACAGTCGCTGTCTTGTCAAGTGGATTAGTCTAGGCCACAGTGAGGGAGAAGTCTTAGGCAGAGTTCACTCTATACTTTTAAAGCACGTTCTTTCCCTTAAAGAATTCTGGACATTGTAGTTTATCTCACAGAGTTACAGTTCCCAGCAACCAGGGCCTTCTTACCCATAGGTGCTAGGGGTGCGGGGCACCCGGGCTCTGGCTCTCAGGGGCTCCAGGCCGATAGTCCGGGGCCCGAGAGTTGAGTCCAGGGAAGAGCCCACCCATCGGCCGGAGCACCGAGGCAGGCTCTTCTGCGGTTTGGGGGCGACTGAGCCAGTGAGACGCTGAGGCGGCTGGCCAGCTTCACCCTCCTGCGCGCCTGGGACTGGGCAACCTGGGCGGGGTGCACTGGGCGGATCTTTGCACCCTGGCGCCACATATGTTTAAGATAGCCCTGCCAGCAACTACAGGGCCCAGAATTCTTTGAGGTACAGAACGTGCTGTGAAAAATTGTAAGTGCGCGGCCACTTTCTTCACTTGTAACTCGAAAAATACGGAAGTCGGGTCATTCGTAAGTCGAGGGACCACTATACAGCCTTAATGAATGCAGAAAACTTCAGTCTCCTACCAATTTCAAAGCAAGCTCATTCCTTGAAGAGAAGCACCGGGCTCAAATGGTTTAAAAGCATATTTTTAAAAGCGTGTACATTTCTTCACTTACGTTTCATGAGTCCCGAAAAAGAAGATAGGGTACTTATTTGCGGGAGGCTTCACGGCTCCCTCGGGCAGTTCGTCAATCTGTTGGAAAGAAACAGATGTGGACTCATTACCAAATGTCCAATGAGTCTGGCGGTAAGTAGGATTGGCTGCAAATTTCAAAGAACACAGCATAATGGACAATGCAGCTGGCCAACTCAGGGATTCCTAAACATGACTAGATGCATATAGCTGGTACACGAGCCAGTTCAGACCCTCCAAGTGTCCCTATTTTCCAGGGACAGTCCTGGATTTCCAGAAGCCGTTCTGGTTTCTGATTTGATCCCTGAATGTCCTGCTTTTCCTGAGGAAGTCCCTATTTTCATCCGAGTATGGAGTTATGTGATCCCCTGAGCCAAGGAGATAAGTACCACATTTTTCCGTGTATAACAGGCCCCCGTGTATAAGATGACCCCTATTTTTGGGGACTCCAAATTAAGAAAATGGGGGGGGGGATTGCACAGTTGTTGAGCTTTTTTGGGGGGGGGATTGCCGACAATCCATTAACCACAGGACTGCCACTGCCAATCACACGCGTCGCAGAAGAAAGAGATCGTCAAAAGCAGCCACCAATCACGCGTCCAATTGACGGAGCAGCAGCCAATCGTCAGCAGGCCTTGCCACAGCCCCCAATCAACCGCCCAATCGCTGCTGACAATCTCCTGCTTGCGGCTGCCACCAATTGACCGTCCCCCTATGTATAAGATGACCCCCAATTTTTAGCATTTATTTTTTATATTAAAAAATTGTCTAATACACGGAAAAATACGGTAACTAGATAACCTTTAAAAGGCATCTGAAAGCAGCCCTGTATAGGGAAGAGAGCAAAAGGGGAGAGTCCTGCTGAACTCACGCCCTGCTTGTGGGCTTCCCACAGGTTGGCCACTGTGAGAACTGGAAATTGGACTAGATGGGCCATTGGTCTGATCCAGCAGGTTCTTCTCATGTTCTTAAAATGGGGTAGCTGTGTACAAACACACATCAATGTGCCCCTCAGAACCCCAAAATTCTATGAGAGAGGTTAAAAGGGGACGAGCAGGAAGGTGGAGACCACAATTTTGGGCATGGCAAGCAAAGGTCACCCACAAATTCTGGATCCCTGTCCTTAAAATCCCCTTCTTTACAAATTATTATTATTATTATTATTATTATTATTATTATTATTATTATTATTATTTCTTGCAAATTAGTTTTAGCCAATTGATGGCCTTCAAGAAAAAAGAAAAAGCACCCATCTCTTCCAAATTAAAAACAACAACAATTCCCTGTCTGGTCGCCTTAGCGGAAATGAGGTGGGCAATTATGTACAAGCCAAAAATATGCGCTTAAAATATTGCTCACATTTGTATTTGTCCCTTTCTCCAGGGAACTCAAAACACAGCAACCCAGTGAGGTGGGCTTGATCAGGCAGGGTTGTTAACTACAGGGGGGAGCCTAAATGTCGAGAGCTGGATCCCCTCTATGGCTGTGCCCCCCAATATAAGAATTGGGGTGCGAGGAGCTGAGCCATCACACCCACAACCGCAGGACCTGCAAGGCTGCCCCCCCTGCAATCATTAATTTTGTGAGGGAACGTCTGAAAAGGCTCTACATGCCTATGGTCTGTCCCCCCCCCCCCCGAGAGAGCCATACGGCTAAAACTGGGGGCGGGGGACAAACCCCAAAGAACACCCACACACAAGAATGTGCTGTAACACACACACACACACACACACACACACACACACACACACACAGTCGGCCATGACAACTCCCTGCCATTTCGCTAGCTGGATCGCCTCAGCGCCAGAGGAAAGCAGCTGCTATTTTCCCACTCAGGGAACAGTGAGGAGGACAGCAGCCATGATGGCAGAAAGAAACCCCCCTCCTTCCATCCCTCAGACTAGCCCTGTTCCCTCCCCAAAGCTTTTGTTATGGCGAACCCCTTCCCTGAGCAGGATTGGCTGCTTCTCGCAGTGTTAGCGGAGACCCTATAGCGAGGGGGGGGGGTTAGAGAGAAAGCCACCCCCTCAATGCTTGGAGCTATGGAACAAAAGGCAGATGAGAGCAGCAGCCTCTGTTAGTCAAAAAGACAGAAGAGGCGGCCCCCATACCACCGAGATCTCTCTCAAGGCAGTCCCCCTACGCCGCTCTTTCGCTACTGGAAGGAAATAATGCAGACTGTGAAGTGCCGGCTATAATAATCACCACCCACAACCAGAGTGCAGGTTTGGGCTGAAGCAGCAAAATCGACTCCTTTCGCTCCCCCCCCCCCCGCTCACTGTGCATGAATACAAGATCCATGCTGGCAGCAGAGCATGTGGCCATTTCCATCAGGTCTGCCTAACCAGATACAGAAAGCTTTTCAGAAACAGAACACAGCTGTTCAGCAGTCTCCCTCATTGCTGGAGAAGAAAGGAACCCGAGTGGGGGTTTTTGGGGGGAGGGGGGCAGGGAGATGCTCCACCCCCCTTGAATCCTCAGTAGGGTCAGAATTCAGCTCCTCCCTGCTGCTCTTTGAAAGCCCAAAGTACAGTGGTACCTTGGTACTCGAAAAGCTTGGCTCCCGAACGCCGCAAACCTGGAAGTGAGTGTTCTGGTTTGCGAACGTTTTTCGGAAGCCGAACGTCCGACGCGGCTTCCGATTGAGTGAAGGAAGCTCCTGCAGCCAGTCGGAAGCCGAGCCTTGGTTTTTGAACTGTTTCGGGAGTCAAACGGACTCCCAGAACGGATTAAGTTCGAGAACCAAGGTATCACTGTATACAAATACAAACAATGTCTCCCCCCACATTAATATATCCAGTGAGTGGCATCCTACTTTGGCTATACTCAGAGTAGACCTCGTGAAATTAATCCGCCTAAGTTAGTCATGTCCAGGGCTTCCCCCCCCACAGCCGGAACTCGATTCCGGCACCTCTCAGGTGGGTGCCTTTGCCATTATAAGAGAAAAAGGAAGGCGTTCATGGTGGGTTCTGGGAAGCTCTTTTTCTAGAAAAATAGCGCTGTTGTAATTATAATTATTTTAATTTGCATACCACCCTTCATCCAAAGATCCAAGGCTACCTGAAGTGATCCACCTCACTTTGCATGACCGGCTTCTGTTTCCTCTTTTTAGGAGGGGGCAAAACCCACCCAAGATGAGAGATTAGAGCCCCCTCTTCACTTCCCCTTAGCTGCACAGAAAACAGCAGAAAAGTGGTGCATTTGAAAATCACCAGAAAATTAACCAAAGGAGGCAAGTAATAGCAAAGAAAAGCTTCTCTCTTCCTGCCACTGCACCTCTTAGGGCTAAAACCTTTATTGACCCATCTGCCATCACCTAAGGCATAGCTGCTGCAACTAGTTCAGGCTTCCTCAACCTCGGCCCTCCAGATGTTTTTGGCCTACAACTCCCATGATCCCTAGCTAGCAGGACCAGTGGTCAGGGATGATGGGAATTGTAGTCTCAAAACTTCTGGAGAGCCAAGGCTGAGGAAGCCTGAACTAGGTCATTGCTTTCTGCTTTTTAAGACAGTTGAAAAGCCTGCAGTCTTTTCAAGGGGGGTGAGAGTAAGGGCTGTGCTTTGGGCAGTGGACCACCCAATAATAATTGGATTTATGAACGGCCCTTCCTCCAAAACTTCAGATGGGTGTACATTCTTTGCATCATCCCGTTTCTTCATCACAACGATCCTGTGAGATGGGTCAGGCTCAGAGATGCTGCTGACTGCTCCAAGGGTTATCCAATCAGCTTTATTGTTGGGGGCAGGATTTGAACCCATTCTTTTATATAGTGTACGTACGGGTGAGGTTTTTGTGTCAGCGTCACGTGGGTAGGTTCACTTTCTGTCCATGTATTCATTTTCATTGGCATTGAGAGGTTGGTTGCCTGACTGTGGTGAGTTGTTTGCGTGTCTGTGTGGAGCAGGCATAGGCAAACTTGGCCCTCCAGATGTTTTGGGACTACAACTCCCATCATCCCTAGCTAACAGGACCAGTGGTCAAGGATGATGGGAGTTGTAGTCCCAAAACATCTGGAGGGCCAAGTTTGCCTATGCCTGGTGTGGAGGGTTGTTGGCTCACGTTAGCCATATCGATTCGTATGGCTTCCTCCTTGAGCTCTACAGCAGCAGAAGATGGAATTAGGGGCAGATGAAAAAAAGCTTGTGAACATTCCCCCTTCCTACTTGAAGATCCTGTTCTCCTCTCTGAATACAGCAGCCTGTGCCAGGCTGAGTAGCTGCATATAAGTGGCCCTCTAAATCTCAACAGGTCATTATTTACCTCTGCAAGCCCCATTCCAAACTGAATATATTTACGGCAAAGTTTATTATATCATTTGAACGATGATAGGATCCATGGAGGTAGTCGTGCCCTACAAAACAAATTACTCTCCACGAAGAAGGCAGGCACTCTGGTGTAGCCACCAGCATGTTCAGAGTTGCAGCTGGTAGCCCCGGGTTTGACTCCTGGCACCTGTTAGCCTCATGCCCAGGGGAATCACTATGCCTATCTTTCAAGGCATCCTCAAGAGTAGGGCTGTGCAATAAATCGCCATATCCTTGAATACCGCTATTGAAATAGCATTGTGATAAGTATTTCAACAAGACAATATACCGGTGAACAACAGGTGGAGACAGCTTCCCAGGGGGTAGATCAGCTGAACCGATATGATGAAGTAAACAAAGAATATAAAGAGGGGAATAGTTTTAGTTTTAGTTTTCTGGTGGTGTTTATGTTCTTGTTTCCCCCTAAATAGCTTTCCTCCATATTAAAAGGAAGGGTTTAAAAATAAAATAAAGGAGACTATCTTTTTGCTTGCTTGCTCTGCCTCCCTTTGATAAAAAGGGAGAGATTGGTGGGATAATTGATTGGTTATTTTGGGGGGGGGGCTTCTGTGGGGGGTGGGAATTGAGGGGAGAAGATTTACCTGGCTGCCTTATGCTGAAATGGGGAGGGTATTTTTCAGTAAGCAGTGCAAACAAATGCGTGGCTACTCACAAGCAACCCCTACTGATTTCAATGAGGCTTACTCCCAGGAAAATAGAAGTAAGTTTAGTTGAAGTCAGCAGGGCTTATGCATGCACAGATTCCACTTAGACCCCTGAGTGGAGAAGCAGATGCAACTTGACTAGTAAATCGCTTCAACTACTCATAAATAAGTTGAAAATATATTAAATTTATTATATAGAAGCTGTTTTTTTAAAAATAAAAATCATTCAATTTACCACTTCCTTACATTTTAAGGCCCTCCACTGCTGCAGATATCTACCACGATATACCGAGACATCGTTATATTTAGCTGGTGATATATCGCGATGTTGAAAACCAGATATGTCCCAGCCCTACTCAAGAGCACATAACAGGGAACTGAAATAATAAGAAGCACAGTAAGATGGGTTATTTGCAAGTCTAAGAATCCAGGCCACAAAGCACAGTAGCTGGGCAGAGGGTGGACTGCTTCAGACCTGGCAAACGTCCAGGTCTTTAAGCATCATGGCAACCTTCACTAGATTCCTTCAGAACCCTCGTAGCTGGCACCCTGGAGACTGAACAGAACCGTCTCCAAAAATAGCACCAAGACGCAAACTCCCAACAAAAAATACAGCTAACCTATTCCTAACTGTTCTGTGCCTAATTCTACTAGCTTTCCCTCCCTGCCTACTCACCAGCAAAATTACACCAGGAAGGTTGATCTCTCCTGCCTTCCGAGGCATACACCCCTTTCTTAAATCAATTCTGCCGTATAAAAGTAAACGTGGATGTTTAGAGAGGGACTGAGGAAAGCTGTGGGATGTGAGTGGGTGTTTTGTGGGTTTCCCCTGGGCATCTGGTTGGCCACTGCGAGAAAAGGATGCTGAACTAGATCGGACATGGGCCTGATCCATGTCTTCTGGGTTTCTGGGGTTTCCCCTGTTCTTATTCTGTCTCTCACAGCTACAATAAACCTACCATTAAAATTATGGACTGATCATTTCTTCGTCAGAGAGCAAACAGGTTGGGTTGCCAGGTGTCCACTATTTGAGCGGACAGTCCGCTTTTTTCACATTATGTTCACTATTTTTTTCCACAAAATAGTGGACATTTTTTTTATTCAAAAGCTTTATGATGAAATGGTACGTAATCTAAAGCTGTACAGTCTAAGTGAGAATAAGGATAGGAGAATTGCGTTTTGTCTTTTTTTTCATAAGTAAGAATGAGACAAAGATCGAATATCCATTGAACTTGATTCTCCGAAAAAATTATTAATCATACTCAATTGTTTCACAAGACATTTAAAAAATGGGGGGGGGGGAGGCGCCTCTTGCCGGAGTTCTGCCCCGCCTGTTCCTGACTCGCATGGAGAACAAAAGGGAGGGGCGCGAAAGAAAAAGACGCCTCTTCCTGTTCCTGACGTGCAGGAGCAGCAGCAAACCAGCTACCGGTAGAGGTGCGGGGGGGGGGGGGTTGAGGCGGGCTTGGAGGAGACTTGCCCGACGACCTGAGGGAGTGAGATCCTTGCCCCAAGGATCGCCTCCCTAATACAGGAACGGTAAGAGGGAACCCCTGTTGGGAACTTTGGGTAGCTTCATTTTAATACGTATTAAAATGTTTGTAAGAAAATATATAATTTAATTTAATTTAACCCCCCCCCCGCTTGTCCGCTATTTTTTGGAAGCAGACCTGGCAACCCTACAAATGGGCAAATTTAGCAGGGGATCAAATACTTTCCCCCCTCACTGCGAAGGGCGCAAGGGAGCCTAGGTATGCCTTCCAAACCTGAAAATGTCTTTTATAACATGGATGGACAATTTCTTAAACCTGGAAGGGTGACAGACATCCACTGGGACTGGTGGAAGCCGGAGGGTGGGGGTGGAGTTCATTAAAATTGCTCTCCCCCACTTACTGTCTCTTGTCTGTTTCCTTTGATCTGGGTGGCTCTTATTACTCTGCTCATTGTCTGGGCAATTATGCCTTAAATCATATTGCCAGGTGGAAACTACCCATGAGCAGCTTCCATTTAGCTATGCCCATTTTAGCACACAAGAAGCGGGCCTAACTTACTCTTGAGAACAACATTCATTCGCTTTTTCTATGTCAGACTCTATTCGATTTTGGCACTCATGCAAGCAATAATATTAACCTGTCTTTAAAAAATTGAAAGCTATGGTTCTCAGCCTTAGGTCACTAGGCTAGCTATCTCTGACCACGTACAGAGTACTGAAGTCTGGGCAGATCCACATCGTACATTCAAAGCTCACACTTAAAGCACACATCTTCCCACAAAAAAATCCCGGGAACTGCAGTTTCCCCAAAGAACTGCAATTCCCAGAACCCTTAACAGAATAAAGTTCTCATTGAGGGAAGTCACGTGCTTTAAATGTGTGTTGGGTGTGCTTTAAATGTATGGCGTTACACTGACAGTGCTGCAAAACTGGAAACCAGTATTTTCTAGATCTCCCATTTCTCTTTGATCTGACTCATTCAAAATTTAACATATCCAGCAGCACAGAAAGCAGACCTTGCAAGCAAACTAAGTTTGCAACTACACTCCCCTCTTTATGTAATCGACCTCTTGCTACTACTGCTCCAAGTGCTTTACAGCCATGTTTATCCTAGCCGCTCCCAAGATGTATTAGCTCAGCTCCTGGAGTCTTCTGTGTGGATGTAGACACTTTCTGGAGTGTACTGCTAAATGCCTTATTTCCTTCGTTATGTGTGCTGCCAACATCTTGCACTTCCGAGGCAAGGAGAGACTTGCTGCTCTTGACTTGGGAGGAGAAAAGGATGCAATGAGCTCAAAACAATTTGTCCCCCCCCCCCCAGCAGTGAAATTAACGAGAGTGGATAACAAACAGCCTTGGGCATAGTAAACGTGACTCAGGGAAAGCAAAGGTTCGCACAGAGGATCGGCCAGGATCACACTGCCTCTCCGTGCAAAAATTAAGTGTGACCTAGAACACACACACGCACGCACTGTTGTCCTTGCACAACTCTGTTGCACTCTGTAGGTAGGAACAAAACAAGAATGAGTTGACTCTGCCTGTCCTTGGCTCTGGCTCCCCCTAGTGTTGGCCTCCCAGCCTGCCACTCTATCAGCTCCAATGGGCACCAGCCACCACTGGTGGGCGTGCTGTCCCGGAATGAAGCATGTTTGAATGGAAAGAGGAGAACATGTAGACCTCCCTTTCTCTGGGAAAACTGGGATCATCCTAGAGGCTTCTGTGGGTGCATAGTAGCCTCTGGGGAGGTTTCCTGGTGAGAGGGATGTTTGAGAGAGTATAGCAAGGGAAAGGTACTTTCTGCTCTCACCAGGGGTTCCATCCACTTGGAAGTTATCTACAGGTGATTCTGGGGTGACCTCCTGTTCCACAAGGTAGAATGCATTGGTGACAACCCGTTGCTTTCCAGATGTTGCTGGACTACAGACAAAGGTGTCAAGGTCCAGGGTTGTGGGGGGGGGGTTTAAGACCCATGACTATTTTTGCAGCTCAATCTCTGTCTCCACCATCCTAGAGTCACCCAATCAGTGGGAAAGGTCTTCTCACCCTTTATGCTCATTGGAGCAAATCAAGAGTGAAAGTCAGCCACTTTCAAGCCTTCAGGGAATCCTATCCCTCCCACGGTGGGATACCAAGAAGCAAATGAACGAGAAGAATTCTTACCAAGTAGTTTATTCAGTATTCACAGAGAGACACAAAGGAACACCGTCTCTATTAAGTAATGGCGTTGCTCCAAGTAAAGCCCCACCCCCTCAGTCCCTCCTATTCTACATCACCCCTGCGCTGGCTGATCTGTGCTTTCTGCCTCTGAGCTTTCTGTTCTACTACTCTCAATGCATGCCTGGTTCTGGGAGAAGGGAGTCAGGAATGCTTTCTGGAGACACTGAGTCTGTCCGCTGTCTCTCCCCTGGTGCTTCTTCTTCCTGCTGCTCTCCCAATATTTCCCAGCTTCTCTCCTCTTCAGCCTCTGAACTATGATCTTCTGCAAACCACTGTTCTAAATCTATACTGTCCTCCTCTTCTCGGGAAGGTGCAGGAAGAGGTGGGGCAGTTCCCATCATTCCTCCTCAGTCCAGCCCCTGAGGATTGGCTTCCAGGGTCACTCTGGCAGGAGCATGCGGGAAGGACACTGAAAAGGAGTTGTTCTTTATGCTCCAAACGATTTGCCCGTGTACATGCAAAGAAAATAGATCTAGCTGAAACACAACACAGGGAGACCTGCATTGCTCATTGCAATGCATCCCTAATTATTATGGTTGTATGATTATAAGATTACCGCATAACCTTAGAAGGTTGTATAATCTTAGAAGGGGATTTGGCCGTGAGGGGGTGTAGCTGTGACTATCACAAAGGGACTATGCACTTCTGAATCTGCTGCTACACTACTGATTACAACTCCCACCATCCCTGATCACTGGCCATACTGGTTTGGACTGCTGGGATATGGAGTCCAGCAACATCTGGAGGGCCACAGGTCCCCTACCTAGAGACATTGGCAGTCTCCCCCCCTGTTTTGCTTTGATTCATTATTTCAAGGATAGCCAACATGGCGCCTTTCAGATATTGTTGGACTCCAGCTCCCATCAGCCTCAGTCAGCATGGCTAGTGGTCGGGGATGATGGGAAGTGTAGTTCAACAACATCTGGAGGGCATTGTGCCAGCTACCTGTGCATTATCTGCATGGCTAGCTTTTCCGGTGGCTCCAAGTCTTCAGAAAAGCCATCTTCTCTCTCTCTCTTTCTCTTTCCCATTGTTTTAGGCACAAAACAAATCAAATAACAAGTCCATGTCTGTAGACAGCTAGTACAGTCATACCACAATGAGAGTAAAGCTCTTTTTGGAGTCTTCATGTCATTCCCATTCCAGAGAGTAGGGAATATTTAAAAACAAACAAAGCACACTATCAACATTTGTAGGACAGAATGAAACATAACCTCTATTCCTGGTCTGTGTCTGTTTTGCACCTGCTCATTCATGAGTCTGTTCTATCTGTTCTGCATTTTTTTAAAACCAATTGAAAACTCACTCAATTTTTGTATGTTTTTTTCACTAAATACACATTTTTAAATGCAATCTACCCTGAAACATCCATATTGTATGCATTTTCAGTTAAACACGCATTTTTGTATTTTTTAAAAATCCATTATTGCAAAATTTGGAGAAGTTTTAAAGCAAAACAGAACTGCATCCCAACCCACACGTTAGCCTGGGAATCAGAACAATTTTAACCAGGTCAGCATGAATCAGGTCAGTTTACCTAAAACGTACAGGCCAAATGAAATCCTCACTCAACCCTAACTCCACAAGGATGTCAAGGATGCAAGAAGTTCTTCCTTCCTTCTTGGATTAAGTCCAAGTTCCCTTATGATCCACCAGCCTCGTTTCAACAGCCTCTGAACCTAAAGGTCCTATTGAGCTATCATGGTGACAAGCAACCCCCTGCTCCTTGGACAGTTGCAGGCTAGAGTGGCAGAAAGAGTAGGGCCACTAAAATGCCTTTCCTCCATCCCCCTTAAAAAAATGAGGTTCCTTTTAGAGTGAGGCAAGGTTCCAATAGCTTCAGAGGGCAGAGATAAAAGCTTGTGCTGTTCACGGTCAAAAACGTCTGCCTGACATGCAAAATGTGCCTGGTTCAATCCCTGCCATCACCATTTAGCCCTGGAAAATGCCCCCTGCCTGGAACTCTGCAGAGCTGCTGCCAGTCAGCGCAGTCAGCACTGAGCCACATGGGCCAACGGTGTCACTCTGTATAAGGCAGCTTCCTATGTTTGCATACCAGCTTCAAAAGTGCGGGACTCCCTCCTTACAGATGTCCTCAGCCTCTTTGGTGCATAAAACGTAAAGGGAACCCTGACCATTTGGTCCAGTCGTGTCCGACTCTGGGGTTGCGGCGCTCATCTCGCTTTACTGGCCGAGGGAGCCGGTGTACAGCTTCCAGGTCATGTGGCCAGCATGACAAAGCCGCTTCTGGCGAATCAGAGCAGCGCACGGAAACGCCGTTTACCTTCCTGCCAGAGCGGTGCCTATTTATCTACTTGCACTTTGATGTGCTTTCGAACTGCTAGGTGGGCAGGAGCTGGGACCGAGCAACGGGAGCTCACCCCGTCACAGGGATTCGAACTGCTGACCTTCTGATCAGCAAGCCCTAGGCTCTGTGGTTTAACCCACAGCGCCACCTGGGTCCCTCTTTGCTGCATAGCTCTCCCCATAATCTGAAGCCCCACTTCTTTAAGGCATTTTGTTTAGCGGGACCCATCCCTCCTACCCTGCTTTGGGGTTGTCATTATTCTATATGTCCTGCATGTTTTTAATAATTGCAATTGATTTTATAACTGTAGGGTTGCTATTGCTGTAATCCGCTTTGAGGCTTTATGGTGAAGGGCAGGTTAGAAATCTTACAACCCAAAGCTGGGAAGCTACCAATTGGCTACAGAGTGAAGCTCGTCCGTTTTTTTGGCCCAATGCACACAATTTGTTACACACACACACGCACACACACACACTGCAACCATTTCTAATGCACCAGGAACACAAAGACAAGGAAGAGATACCACAGAAAAGAATCCAACTTTCCTCTCGCCTGTCACATAGACCTTGCAGCCAGGACCGGTGCTAGGGGTTTTGGCGCCCTAGGCGAGGGGACGGGCCACGTGACGTCATTGCGCATGACGTACGGTGCCCTGCCCCCTGCCGCCGGGCGCCCCGCACCGCCGCGATTTTCGCCGCTGGTTGGGCCGGCACTGGGCGGCGGCGGGGGGCGAGGGGCAGGCTGGCCAGCGCCCCCTCCATTTTGGCGCTCTAGGTAACTGCCTACTTCGCCTAACCATCAACTTGATACTTTCCAGAATATCAATCATCTGAATGTGGGACAAGGAAGAGAGAAAGTACAAAATCATCCAGAAGGGACACAACTTACTGATGGATTATGCAGACTATAGGAACTTCCATTCCATATCAAGAGGTGGAGGTGGCCTTGCCTTTAATATCCTTAGAGGAACTGCTGGAGGGCGGCAGGAGGTTTTCCCAGATTTGCGGTGGTGGATTGACTGTTTGGCTGCTTATTATAGAGAGCACTGCCTTCCTGGGCCACAGTCCAGAAAGGCATTTCAAGATCACACGGTTCACTTTATGTGTTTAAGCAGTTGCACTGAATTCCTGGATTATAATAAACTGAAGTAAACAAAAACAATAGCTTTTATTTAAGCAGCCCAGGCAGGTGCAATTCCAACTATCACTAGACAAAAGTACAGAACAGCATATAATGCCGTGCCTATTGGCCACATTCACAAGATATATTTGAAGCACTATGATGTTGCTTTAAACAGCCACGGCTTCCCCCAAACAATCCCGGGGGCTGTATATTGTCAAGGGTGCTGAGTGTTGTTGGGACACCCCTGAGTTCCCTCCCAGAGCGATGGTCCCTGGAGTGGTTTAATCAGTCAACTCCACTTCACAGGGTATTCTGGGAACTGTAGTGTTGGGAGCGGAATAGGGGTCTCCTGACAACTCTCATAACAAATCCATAACAAACTACAACTCCCAGAATTCCATGACTATTTGAAGTGGCATCATAGTACAGTGGTACCTCGGGTTACGAACTTAATTCATTCCGGTGGTCCATTCTTAACCTGAAACCGTTCTGAACCTGAGGTGCGCCATCCTTGGAGGTTTTAAAGCAGAGGCTGGGTGGCCATCTGTCATGGATGCTTTAGCTGAGATTCCTGCATTGCAGGGGGTTGGACTAGATGACCCTCAGAGTCCCTTCCAATTTTACAATTCTTTGATTCTATGCAGGTGAGAGAGGAGAAAACAGAAGCTTAAGAAGAGCCACAGTGTCTCTCTCACTTAAGTAGTTTAAAGGGGCAGAGTAATTCCTAGTGTCAGCGTGGAATCCACAGCTCCACATTACCATCAGGTATATATCTAATTTACCAGCACTGAAAAATGAGAAACTTCACTATGAAGACATAATGAATATATTCTCCTTATTTGCTTTTCTCCCTCCTCCCTCCCAACCTCGTTTCCTTTTGTGTCGTGGCTTTTAAATTGTAAGCCCAAGGGGGATGGGGCTGTTTTATTCTTGATATTTGTAAGCTGCTCTGAAATGCATTTTTGGCTGAAGGGTAAAAACAAAGAGACAAACTTTAAATAAACAAATCCCAGCTTAGATTGTAAGCTCCTTGGGAGCAGGGGCCTACCTATTTTGTCACAGCAACCCTGTAATGCACCATGTGCTTTAATGGCACTAAAGAAGAACAAATGGAACAGTTCTGGACACAAGAGGGTTAAGAGAAACACGCGAGTGCAGAATCGTATCAGATCTGCTATGGAAAACAAAACAAAACAAAACCCTGTTCTGCATTATTGCAGGTTTATTGAATATGGATATGACCAATACAATAGCACCTTTATTGGCCTGCTACTCTCCCAGGGTGCCTTTCAAAGTCATAGCTGGCTGACACCATTTTCAAAGGCATAGTTACCAATGCTCATAATTATACCTCAGGCCAGGCAATATCTAATGCTATCTTTAAAAGCAGCTATTTCCTGATACATTCAAAATAAATATAAAAATAAGCCTCAACTTTTAAAATCTAGTTGCACACAAACATTTGAAAATATGGTCCATGCTTGCACACACAAAAACTTGCACACCACACTTTACCATAAAAAACACTGCGGCTTCAAACAACATTTCAATGAAATGTAATCTACCTCATGTAAAGTACCTATGCATCAAAGTGGCTACAGAATTATCATGGCCAGTATAATGGAGCAAATCTCGCTTTTAAAACCCAATGGATGGGAAACGTTTTGAATTTCAGAGAGCAATGGGGATGTTAAAAAGACTTGGACCACAGTCCTAATTACCCCCCCCCCCAAAAAAACCCACCCCAGAATGCTGGGAACTATAGTTTGTTAAGGTGCTGAGAATCAAAGCCCTGTGAGGGGGAAAACTACAGTTCCCAATATTTTTGGGAGAAGTGGTGTGCTTTGCATGTATGGTTCTTTAAATGTTGGGGGGGGGGCAGGTGTGCACACAACCAAAACTGTTTTGAAAGCTTTTCCTGGAGTTGATCACCTGACTTCACAGGTAAAGCTGGCTTTAAATGGAAAAGCAGCTTGCCTGTTCAGCTGCAGTAAAGAACAACAAACAACAAACAAACCCTACTTCCAAAACACTTCCATCCACAGAGATATTTATCCCTATCTACGACTAACCAGGACTGCAGTGGAAGACCCAGTTGCAGTGCATAATTATGTGGACTTTAATAGACATTGATTTCAAGGGCCTTTAGTAACCGCCAGTAAATTGCAGCAAAAGTAGGAAGCTGCCTTATGCTGTGTCAAACAATTTGCCTATCTAATTCAGTATTGGCCTACACTGACTGGCAGCTACTCTTTAGGATTTCAGGTGGGGATTCTTTCCCAGCCCCAACTACCCTGTTTCCCCTATTTTAAGACGTAGTCATAAAATAAGCCATAGCAGGATTTTTTCGCATTTGCGAAATATAAGCCATACCCTGAAAATAAGCCATAGTGATAGAAGCAGTTCTGGAGGGCGCCAAGGAAAACGCGGGACTGGGCTTACGTAATAAAAATAAGACATCCCCTCAAAATAAGCCATAGTGCGTTTTCTTGAGGGAAAATATATATAAGACGGTGTCTTAAAATAGGGGAAACACGGTAGGGATGCCCCAGATTGAACCTGAGTCCTTCTGGATCAATGTTTCCCAAACTTGGGTCTCCAACTGTTTTTATTTGGACTACAATTCCCATCATACCTGACCACTAGTTCTGCTAGCTAGGGATGATGGGAGTTGTAGTCCAAAAACAGCTAAAGACCCAAGCTTGGGAAACACTGTTCTGGATGAAGAACAGGTGCTACACCACTGGGCTACGGCCATTCTTTCAAGTGTTGTGATGCTATAAAGCATTGATGAAGAGTTCTTTTTTTGTCCTGAATTTTAGATTGGAAGCTCTTAGGAAGGGGGGAGCTGTGATTGATCTGATGTCACCCACTTTGGGAACCTTTCTGGAGGAAGAGCAGGTAAGTACTGCTTTGAAAAAATAAATAATGTATTGATATTGTGAAATGGGGGCGACGTTGAGAGGCAGTGGCTTCCCTAAGGTCTCGAGTGATTTCCAGGCTGAGCTAAGATGTGAAGCTGGATTTAGTGGCTCATAACATATTAAGAATGGGACGCGGGTGGCGCTGTGGGTTAAACCACTGAGCCTCTTGGGCTTGCCGATCAGAAGGTCGGCGGTTCGAATCCCCACGACGGGGTGAGCTCCCATTGCTTGGTCCCTGCTCCTGCCAACCTAGCAGTTCGAAAGCACGTCAAGGTGCAAGTAGATAAATAGGTACCGCTCCGGTGGGAAGGTAAACGGCATTTCCGTGCGCTGCTCTGGTTCGCCAGACGTGGCTTAGTCATGCTGGCCACATGACCCGGAAGCTGTATGCCGGCTCCTTCGGCCAATAAAGCGAGATGAGCGCCGCAACCCCAGAGTCATCCTCGACTGGACCTAATGGTCAGGGGTCCCTTTACCTTTACCTTTAACATATTAAGAACATAGGAACAGCCTGACTAGATAGCTGGGCATTCAGAGACGCTCAAACACAGAATATGAACATTGTGGCAAGGTGGATACCTTTAGCCACGACACTATGTCTCAAGCCATGTTAGAAACTCAGAGATATATAAGCTAGGCACCAAAGGGCTCCTTAAACCAAGGTTACAGTCGCCAAAACAGAATATCTAGTTGTCATTTTGGGGGCAAGACAGCTCTAAAGTCTTATTTTTCAAATGATGGACTGACTGTGATTGATCATCAGTAAAACATCTGGCTAGTTCAGATGGCAACCTTGAGCTAGGTGAAGAATTTTGAGAACTGAAAGAAGAAAAGTCACGTGATCCAGGGAAGAGTCCTGGCTTATCCCAACCTCTTTTTCTGAATGGTGACACAGACCATTCATAACTAAGAATATTCTTCACAACTGTGAGCAAGGCAGTGGGGGTGGGTTAAGTGAAGACAAGCGGCAACAGTTAACTATAATGTTGTTTACTGCTCCTGCTCAGGCGGCACAGAAAAAGCATTTTGGTTCCTGAGATTCATTCCAATGGTGCAGATAAAATATAACTGATAGAATTCTACAGGGTATGGTATTAGTGTGTGAAAACACTCAAGATTCAATGATCCCCAGGCATGCACCTCCAGATGGTGGGCACTGCCATCCTGGCACCCAGGCACCTTCACTTGGTCACAAGTGGTTGGTAATAATAATAATAATAATAATAATAATAATAATAATAATAATAATTTATACCCCACCCTGCCCATCTGGCTGGATTTCCCCAGCCACTCTGATAGCCAGTTGCAAAATGCACTGGGCACCTGGTTAATTTTGAAAACTGGTCTCAAGTGCTTAGGAAGCTGCCTTATGCTATGTCAGATCTCTGGTCCATCTAGCTATTGCCTACACTGACCGGCAGCAGGGGACTGAACCCAGGAACTTCTGCATGCAATGCCGGATCTGCCCCTCAGCTATAGCCTTTCCCTAAGGCTTGCACAGATAATGTCTTTAGTGACACAGATTCTTGTCCTTCTGTGGCAGCCTAGCCCTAACAACAACAGCAACAACAGTCTGTTAGCATCTTTCGTGAAATCTAGTAGGCCTGCATTATTAAAAGTAAGGGTTCCCGGTCCGTCTTATCTTATGTGCTAACTGCTGTACCTTTCAGAGCTGTGACCTAATCTATTTCGAATCTCCTGTTCCTCTTGAAGTCTGAAATGCCAGCGCATCATTTTCACCATATATCGTGGAAGGCTGCGCTCACAAGTCACGTTTAAATTGACTTTATTTATTTTATTTTACGCATCTCACCCCCCCCTGCCTTCTGCACAGGTCTGCAATGGAAAAGTAAAACCCATTTTGACTAGGATGAAAATTTAATTGAAGAATCGCCTCCTATCTGTCATTCATTAACAGCATTCACATTCCAGGCTTAAAGGCATTCATCCCAGGGAAGACACGCCAAATTCCAGGCATAATTCCCTTTCCTCCAGGTTGTAAGTGTGCCAAAAACAGGTGTATCTGGGAAGGTGAGCTGGCAAAATTTGTGTGTGCTTAGTGATCTACATGAAATTATTTGCAAAGTTGAGCTAAAGGTAGTGTGTGAGGCCATTTTAAATTACATTTTACATTTCTGACATTTATATACTCCTGTTTCCTCCAAGGTGGTGCACACCTAGTTCTCTCCTCCTCATTTTATTCTCACAGCAACCTTGCGAGGTAGCCCAAGGTCACCCTGTGAGCTTCACTGCTGAGAGGGGATTCGAACTCCTGGCTTCCCAGTTCCTAGTCTGACACTCTAACCACTAGACCACGCTGGCTAGTGGTTCAGTGTTGGATTAGGACTGTTCGAATCCCCACTCAGCTATGAAGTTCATTGAGTGACCTTGAGCTAATCCCTTCTTGGCCTAGCCTACCTCGCAGGATTGTTGAGAGGATAAAATGGGTAAGAATGCCAACACAGGGCCAAATTGGAAGCTCAAAGAACTACCCAGCTGTTACTCTTCCACTGTAAGCTACAAGTGGGGTTGCAATTGCCTTTCCTCCCTATTAGGAGTTTTCTGCTTTTTCTAGATGTAGGGGCGTGGCATAATTGTTGTGGGCGGGGCCATTTGAAGTTTAGTGCACATTCCTTATAACCAGGGCTTTTTTCCCCTGGATCTCGATTCCGGCACCTCTCAGGTGGGCGCCATTGCCATTATAAGAGAACAAGGATGGCGTTCATGGTGAGTTCTGGCACCTCTTTTCCTAGAAAAACAGCACTGCTCATAACCCTTATGGTGGATACCATTTTATGACTGCTTTCACTTAACCCCCCCCCCCCACAATCTTTTAATAATCAATAAAACATATTTCAGACCCTCCAAGTGTCCCTATTTTCCAGGGACAGTACTGGATTTACAGAAGCTGTCCCGGTTTCTGATTCGATCCCAGAATGTCCTGCTTTTAGGACGTCCCTATTTTCATCGGAGAAATGCTGGAGGGTATGCTATTTCTGTCAGTTTTATAAATGAAAGGGAGAGATATTGCACGATGACATGATATTGCTATAATGTTAATTTGTGCTACTAGACTATAATATGACTATCATAGAATTGTATGGTTGGAAGGGACCCCAAATTCTATAGTATTACAGTATAGTTTTCTAGCACTATACCTCTCTCTCGTTATTATTATTATTTTTAAATATGCAGTAGAAAACTGCCATCTTGCCCAAAAATGGAAACTAGACTTTGTGTTTTGGTGACTGTAACCTTCCTTCAAGGAGCTATTTGGTGCCTAGCTTATATATCCAAGTGTCTAACAATGGGTGCAGGAGTTGGACTTTCTGTGATCTGAGAAAAGGATGAAAGATCTGCAGAGAAAATGGCGGTTCCCTCACTGCGAGAAGCGAAGTTACAGGGAACCAGGCAGAGGGCCTTCTCGGTAGTGGCGCCCGCCCTGTGGAACTCCCTCCCACCAGATGTCAAAGAGAACAACTACCAGACTTTCAGAAGACATCTGAAGGCAGCCCTGTTTAGGGAAGTTTTTAATGACTGATGTTTTAATGTATTTTTAATCTTTTGTTGGAAGCTGCCCAGAGTGGCTGGGGAAACCAGCCAGATGGGCAGGGTATAAATAATAAAAATTTATTATTATTATTGAAAACTTTGGGCTATATCCAACTAAGACCACAATCACACCATACATTGAAAGCACTACGATTCCACTTTGAACAGTCATGGCTCCCCTCCCAAAGGATGATGGGAGCTGTTGTTTGTTAAGGGTGCTGCTAGGATTGCCCTATTCCCCTTGCATTCCCAGAGGGATTGATCATTATATCACTCTGGGAACTGTAGCTCTGAGAGGGGAACAGGGATCTCTTAACTCACAAACTACAGCGCCCAGAATTCTTTGGCGGAAGCCACAACTATTCAAAGAGCTATCATAGTGCTTTAAATGTATGGTGTGAATGTGGCCCAAGTGATACACAAAATAGGCCCATTGAAATTAATGGACCTAAGGTTCCATAATGTTCCATAATTTCAGTGAATCTGGATCCAGGACTGCACATTGACCAACATGCCTTCTTCCACTTTTTTTACTCCACTCCGCTTGTAATTTATTTCATCAGAGTCAACTCTGGTCTAACTCAGAACAGCTTCTGCAGCTGCTTGAAGATCTGAAGCTTGTTTGACAAGCTAAGAATAAAATAGCCCCGCTGGATCAAGCCAATGGCCCATCAAGTCCAGCATCCTGTTCTCACAGTGGTCATCCAGATGCCTATGAGAACATAGCCACCATGGCTCTCATTCCCATATTCAGCAGCCATGTAAGAAAGGGATCCTAGAATCACTTTCTGTTCTAGATAATGACCCTTTGCTCGTTGTATTAGGAGAGAACGGCTACATTAATTTGATTTGCATTTTTTAATGCAACGCATATGTTCCTCATGGGCTAAACAGAGCCTTGTTTTGTGACGGCGTTTGGTCACAAACAAATACATTTGACTCACTGGCCAATAGTATTTTAAATTTGGGGAGATCCCAAGAGGAGCCAGTGACTGTAGATCGAAAGGTTGTCAGCATGGAATGCAAAGCTGTAGATGATCTCAGAATGATTTGCAGAGTAACCCCACAACACTGGCTTCTGAACTTTCCTTTTAACTAAGGATATGCAGCAAGAAAATGGTTTTCTATGCTCAGGGCTAACCTAAAAAGGTAAAGGGATCCCTGACCATTAGGCCGAGTCGTGTCCGACTCTGGGGTTGCGATGCTCATCTCCCTTTATTGGCCGAGAGCCGGCGTACAGCTTTCGGGTCATGTGGCCAGCATGACTAAGCCGCTTCTGGCGAACCAGAACAGCACATGGAAACGCCGTTTACCTTCCCGTCAGAGCGGTTCCTATTTATCTACTTGCACTTTGATGTGCTTTCGAACTGCTAGGTGGGCAGGAGCAGGGACCGAGCAATGGGAGCTCACCCCGTCGCGGGGATTCGAACCGCCGACCTTCTGATCGGCAAGCCCTAGGCTCTGTGGTTTAACCCACAGCGCCACCTGGGTCCCTTTCAGGGCTAACCTAGTGACCACTTAATCTGGAAATAAAACCCTGTTGTATCTGCTTGCCTCTGTTGCTGAGTACAGGCAGACTGGCCATCCAACAGCTAAACTTCTGGGACGTGGTTGCAAAATTGCACCTCATTGTTTGGGAAAGATTGCTCTCAGAATTGTACTTAACAGCTTTAGTAAAGCCCAAAGTTTATGTACACTTCATTATATACACGGGACGTGCCATCCAGATGTTTTGAACCACAGCTTCCATCATCCCTGATCATCGGCTTGTGCTGGCTGGGGAGGATGGGTATTGTAGTCCACAACATCTGGAAGACTCTATATTGGCAATGCCAACATAAGTCTGTTTATCTCTGTGGGCATAGGTATGTCTGTCCTGGGTTGTGAGCATTGCCTGTATGCCGACTGGGGGACTAAAGGCAAATTCCAGGCAAAGTTGAGCTCTTCGCTGACTGTACATCCTTGCCTCTGCCTTTGAAATGAATGACCCCAGTGTGAACTGGATTTTACCTTAGTAGGTCTGAAGAGAAATGTTGCTAAATCCCTGTGAAGTTAGGCTGAAGTCACCCAGTGAGCACCATGGTCAAGTGGGGAATTTGAACCCTGGCCCCCCCAGGTCTTTGACTGGCACTCTAACCACTACACCACACTGTATGTTGATGAGAAATTTTGAGTTCTATGAGGGTATGTTGAGTTTAAACCACAATGGTCTGCTGGGATCGGAATAAGCCCATCCTCCCATGCCAAGATGTGTTCACCCTGCTTCTTCCTCCCTGGCAGGGGTGATAAACCTCCAGATGTTCTTGGACCCCAACTCCTTTCACCTTTAACAAGAGGGCCACAGGTCCCCCACTCTACGGCATAAAAGTTGACTGCTCAGCTGAGTGCTTGAACTAAGATGCTAGACATTGAATGGATAGCAAAGGGCTAATTAAAGTATCTCCCAGTAGGCTTGAAGGATGGATACTGGCTACAGATTCAGGCTCTCAAGAGTCATCTCCAACTCATCATCTCAAGCTGCATGAAACTGAAATTTGTGTGTATGCATGTAATAAAATCCAGCCCCTACTTAGGATGCCATCTCCTGCAAGGTCAAAGTATTTGTCCATGCAGTCTGGTACTGTCTACTCTAACCGGCAGAAACTCTCCTTGAATTCAGGCAGAAATAGGTCTTTCTCATCACTTGAAAGCTGATTTTTAAAACTGGAGATAACAGGGACTGAACCTGGGATCTTTGGGCATGTGATCTACGATTGAGCCAGGCATAGACAAACTTGGCCCTCCAGATGTTTTCGGACTACAACTCCCATTATCCCTAGCTAACAGGACCAGTGGTCAGGGATGATGGGAATTGTAGTCTCAAAACATCTGGAGGGCGAGTTTGCCTATACCTGGATTGAGCTAAGGCCCCTTCCCTAAATAGAAAGATGTAATGAATGAGATTTCCTGATAATATTGCTGGAGATAAAAGGAAGATGGTCTCAAGAAGAAAGATCTGGGCATCTTCCAGGAGGGGGATGCCCCTCTCTCTTAATATGGTCATTTCTCTAAAAATTTTGTAACACTCATGCACTATTTATAAAAAGTGTTTATAAATAGACAGATGATGCTCCTATTTTAAGGAGGATAGTGTACCATCAGTTTTGATTCTTCATTTAATGCTGGGTGGTGGTGAATCTGCAGCACGGATCAGGCCCACGAAGCCCTCTCCTCATCTTAGCACTGGGCTGGATTTATCATAGAACCATAGAATTAGAAGGGATCCCAAGGGTCATGGAGTCCAACCCCTCTGCAACGAAGGAATCTCAACGCACAGTCACCCATCCAATTTGAAACCAGACCAGACCCTGCTTAGTTTTGCAAACATGCTAGCAGTTTTATTGCGGCCCCATCAGGAGATGGGTTTCCTCCCCTCCCAGAGCAGCAGGAGGCAGTAACTGCCCTCTCCACCTATCCCAGTGCTGTGATTGGAGGAACCACCCCATTGCAACTCTGGGCTAAGTGGAGAGGGAATCACCCTGTTGCAGCACTGGGCGATGAGGTTTAAAGCACTCCTCCACATCCAGCACTATGTGTGCACTGTGTGAAAGTGTGTGTCCTGTGAGTTTGTGTGTGCTTTCACGTGTTGCATGTATATGTGTAGTGAGTCCAATACATGCATGTGAGGGCATGAGGCGGTCATTTGCACCATGACCACAGAACAGCTTTTGGACAGTTTGAATGTGGCTCTGAGCAGTGGAATGTGGTCAGTGGACTTGGGGAACTAGGCTAACTCCCTAAATCAGGCTTCCTCAACCTCGGCCCTCCAGATGTTTTTGGCCTACAACTCCCATGATCCCTAGCTAGCAGGACCAGTGGTCAGGGATGATGGGAATTGTAGTCTCAAAACATCTGGAGGGCCGAGGTTGAGGAAGCCTGCCCTAAATGTTCCTGGTAAGTAACATCCCTGGTAAGTTTCTTCCTAAAACCCGGGAAGCTTCTGTCCAGCTTAGGGAGGGAGACACGATGCTCATACATACAACATCGCCCCCCCCGTCCCCCTTGCAAGCTGGCATCTCTGGTCCTAATTGTTCCCCTGCGAAAAATTTCACTGCACGGCACCGGCTCTGAGGCTGAAAAAGGTTAGTCACCCCTTTCCACTCCTGGGGGGCATTAACCACCACTGGGATAGTGCCCCCTGCTGGACTCAACAGGCAGAGCCAAGCAGACTTCCTTATGCAAGGGAAACTGCCCCCTAGGTTCCCAGACACTGAGAGCCGATATGTTGTTCCTGTGCCCAAAGGAACTTTGGGAGAAGGGAAGGTATGGGGGAAATAGAAAAGTATTCCAAATAGATGGGCTCCCTGTAGTTGCAAGTTTTTGTATGCAGGTAGAATACATGCATGGGATGCGGGTGGCGCTGTGGGTTAAACCACTGAACCTAGGGCTTGCCGATCAGAAGGTCGGCAGTTCGAATCCCCGCGACGGGGTGAGCTCCCGTTCCTCAGTCCCTGCTCCTGCCAGCCTAGCAGTTTGAAAGCACGACAAAGTGCAAGTAGATAAATAGGTACCGCTCCGGCGGGAAGGTAAACAGCGTTTCCGTGCGCTGCTCTGGTTCGCCAGAAGCATCTTAGTCATGCTGGCCACATGACCCGGAAGCTGTACGCCGGCTCCCTCGGCCAATAAAGCGAGATGAGCACCGCAACCCCAGAGTCATCCGCGACTGGACCTAATGGTCAGGGGTCCCTTTACCTTTACCTAGAATACATGCTTGTCTTCATTGATAGCACCATGATCCCATGAAGGTGAACTCTGTATTCTGAATAGGCAGCCATCGATTGTATTCTCTCACAAATAGGGACCAAACAGGTACATCTTTCAGCTGTCTCTGCTATGGTTGCCAACTGACCAAGAAACAAACAACACACAAGCTTGGCTTGCTCTTGCCCTTGTAACCTCAGCACCATCAGCCACGAAGCATGGATGGCTGGAGGATGAGCAAATGGCACAGCTGCAGGGGCCGGCGGAAAAGTTGGCAACCCCCCCTTTGCCCACCCTCAGCTGCTTTCATGAGAGAAGCAAATTATGAAATGCCTAATGAAAACCCCAACTTGGAAGAAGAAAATGACTGCAGGTCCAGGGCCTAGTGCCTAAACTATGATGGGAAGGGAAGCAGGAGAAGCAGGAGGCTGAATGAACTGGCACAAAGACCCACTCCCTGATTCCCCCCCCCAAATCAAACCATGCCCCTCTCTCCTTGCAGTCTTCTAAACAGGGAGGCGTTACAAAAGGCCAAGAGGGCAGCCAGGCCTGCTCTGCATCCCCTTGTAGTTCAAGCCCTGCCAGGATCCTGCCCTCTGCCTGCACACCTGATCCATTGCTCTGTACCTGGGTCTAGCAGGTACATTTCCGAGCTTTAGGCCCCAGTGGCAAGCACTCATTTCCTGGGCAATTTGCACCACTTCGATCCTCAAGGTTCTGAGACTCAGGATGCCTCCCCCGCCGCCCCCGGCCCTCCTTTCTGCTTCTTTACCAACAATATGATTTAACCACAGCGTCTAAAGGGGAAAGGAAAACCCCTTTTTCTTTCGCTGCCCCCCACCCCCTTTCTGCCGCCTGCAAAGGAGCAAGGGGGCGGGGTGATGGTGGCTGCTTTGAGTAGTGAGTTTGGGGTGGCGGGAAGAAGGGACACCGAGCGGCAGTAGAATAAACCAGCATCATTGTCATGCACAGGCTGCCTTGCCCCCCCTCCCCTCAATAACAATATTTCAGGTATACGGCCGCCCGCTCGTCCACCTCCCCCGCCCCCCCCGATTCCGTTTCTGCTGCCGAAGGGGGGTGGGCAGGGTGTTGTTGTTTGATCAAAATGAAGCTCGGGGAATAATGAAAGGGGGCGAGATCCGGAGATGGAGAAATCTTGTGGTTGCCGTGCGCCCCCCCCGCGCCCCCCCGCATCCTCCCACCGATTATCCCATTGTGGAGCATGGAAGGATGGAGGTTCTGGGGGAGGTGGGGCTGTGTGTGTGTGTGTGTGTTCCCCCTCCCTCTCCGCAAATGCAATGGCTCCATCACGCCCCTGGAGAGGGAAGAGAAAGGAGAAGCAGCGGCGGCGGCGGCCAACCTTTGCGGCACCGGGGTGGGGGGAGAGAAAAGAAGGGATGCGTGTGTCGCGGGGGAGGCTTGGCCCTGGGGGTGAGTGGGGGGCTAAGATTAGGGTCCTCCTCGGTCACCTCTCCCTCCCCCGCACACACCCCTCGGTTAAACGCCATGCCCCCCCATCCCTGCGTACTCACCCTGGCCGGCCAGTGCGGGTAGCCTTTCATTTTGGCGAAAACCAGATCTCCAGCTTTGTATTCGCGGGGCCTCGGACGAGCCATCGGGTCCTGCCCTGCCCTCCTGCCCGTCGCCAACTCCGAAGCAACCCCCAGCACCGCTCCCAGGCCTTCCCGGCGCTGCGCGGCCCCCCCTGACCCTCCACAAACTCGGCGAGAGGCGAGGAGGGGGGTGGGTGGGAAAGAGGCGCTCGGCTCCCCCTTCCTGACAACAACAACAACAACAATATTATCGATAATAGTAATGGTGATGGTGATGGTGACACGACGGCTGCTGCGCCGATCGAGGCTTCCGGAGAGGGAAGGATCGGCCCCGGGCACAGCAGAGAAGCGGCGGCTGGAGGAGGAGTGGAGGAGCAGGAGAAGGAGGAGAGGGGGGCTGGGGTGTGTGCGTGCGTGTGTGTGTGTGTGTGTGCAAAAGGGGGGAGGGGAGGCCCTGGACTCGGCACCCCCAGCCCCCAAGAATCGAGGGATCCAGCAGCCTTGCGGGGCTCCTCCGCTAGGAAAGGCTGGTGGGGGCTGGGCAGGAGTTGGGGGGCGCGCCACAGGGGGGGGAGGCGGAGATTCCCTCCCCCAAGCCCTGGCTTGGGAACAATGTGGCCAGAAAGGAAGGGCGAAATGTAGCCGCCGAGCTGCCTACATTGCGCTTCCCATCCCGAACACTCGCCGGTGCAGCAGCAGGAGAGAGAGAGAAAATATGGACCCTTCTGCAAAATTATTCCTTGGGCAGCGACCGAAAACACGTTTTCCTCCCTCCTTTCTTTCTTTAATGGCTCGCCCGCTCGCCGCCTTCTCTCCCTTCCTGTTATTTTCTAGGTACACAGATCGTTTTCTATGAAAACAAGAAACGGCGCACGGAAGGAGGAGGTTTGTAGCTCGCACACACACAGAGAGAGACACACACACAGAGAGAGAAATGGGCGGGAGAGCCTTTTATTTCTTTGGACGTTGCAGAAAGAGATGAATAAACGGGATCTGAAGGCTTTGACCTGGTCGAATCCTTCCGTTTTATAGGAAGAATTCTTGCTTGCTTGCTGCTGTTTGCAGACCGGACTGAGGTGCCTCAGTTTCATGCCTAGGTACACAAAGAAGCAAAACCACTGCTCTGGAGGCGCAGAACAAACAGACGGAAGCCTGCCTGAATATTGGCACGGAATTGATCATTGTCTCCTTCCAAAATGGGAGAGGGTGCACGCGGGATCAGTGGCAGGCCGCACACGGAATTCGTGATTATTTCCTACAACCATAAAAAAATTGCTGCTTCTGGAACTGAGGATGCAGGAGAAGCCAGGGAAACATACAAACACACGAGACAGGGTTTTGTCTTGTTGTGTTTTGTTTTTAGGCCTGGGCAGAGTGTTGTCTCTCCTGCTCAGCTGCTGAACAAGAGGGATGCAAAAAAGGGAAAAAAGGAAGTGTTGGGCAGAGTTCTCCTCGATGGAGAAAGTTGGTAAAAAGTCACACAAACACCCTACCAGCAAACAGACGTTGGTGACAGACAGCACACTCTCCACATACATTGAAAGCACGTCTTCCACTCCCTCAATTTAACAGTCATGGGTTCCCCTGAAAAATCCTGGGAACTGTAGTTCAGGGTGCTGGGAATTGTAGCTCCGCAAGAGGTTAATTACTGTTCCCAGGATTCATGGAAGCAGCAGCTGGGACCATATAACACCTGTCCTAAAGCTCCCAGTACATTTCCAAGTACAATTAAAAGTGTTGGTGCTGACCTTTAAAGCCCTCAACCGCCTCAGCCCAGTATACCTGAAGGAGCATCTCCACCCCCATCATTCAGCCTGGACACAGAGGTCCAGCTCCGAGGACCTTCTGACGGTTCCCTCGCTGCGAGAAGTGAAATTACAGTCCCATTAGATGACAAGGAGATAAAGAACTACACAACTTTTAGAAGACACCTGAAGGCAGCCCTGTATAGGGAAGTTTTTAATGTTTGATGTTTTATTATGCTTTTATATATGTTGGAAACTCCCCAGAGTGGCAGGGGCAACCTAGTCAGATGGGCAGGGTAATAATAATAATAGTAATAATAATAATAATAATGGCTTTTTTCAGTTCCGGCACCTCTCAGGTGGGTTCCGGCACTTCACCAGTGCCATTCTAAGAGAACAAAGGAGGTGTTCATGGTGAGTTCCGGCACCTCTTTTTCTAGAAAAATAGCACTAATAATAATAATAATACAAAAGTCATGTGCTTTAAGGCTCCATCTGCACTATATGTTTAAAGCAGTATCATACCACTTTAAGAGTCATGGCTTCCAACAAATAATCCTGGGAAATGTAGTTTGTTAAGGGTGCTGAAAGTTGTCAGGAGATCCCTATTCCTCTCCCAGAGCTACAGTTCCCAGAAAGGGTGGGTGGGTAACAATCCCACTTTACAGGGAACTCTGATAACTGTAGCTCTTGGATGGAAAAAAGTTCTCCTAACCACTCTCTGTACCCTTAACAAACTACTGTTCCCATAATTCTCTGGGGGAAAGCCATGACTGTTAAAAAGCTATGTTCAAGGATAAACATGTAGCCAATGAGGGCTCAGAGGTGTTTTTCTAAGCATGTTGCAATGCTACGGCAAGAAAGTCTCCCTTCTTTCAACCCTTTGGCATGAAGTGGCCTTGTGATTACCCTTCATGCTCTCAGACTTGCAATCCTGGTCGTTTTTTCCCATTAAAACATTTTATCAGACAATCAGTCATTTCTTAAAAGCATATGCAAAATATGAAGGATTTCAAGACTAATTAATCAATTACATTTCTATCCCTCGTTCCCTTCAAGGCTCTCAAGGAAGTGAGAAAGGCAAGGAAATCCAGACAAATGCAATTTCTTTCCCTAGTATTAATTTCCAAGGCCCTCAACAGCTTGGGGCTTCTGGATACTTGAAGAACAAATATAAAATAAAATAAAATAAAATAAAATAAAATAAAATAAAATAAAATAAAATATGCAAATCCCAACCTCCTAAAATGGACTTTGATACAGAAGAGGGCATCCTCTAGATCTCGGATTGTTGATGTCAGCTATGCACCCTCCTATTCTTTACTTATTTATTGCATTTATAGTCTTTTTATCCAAGGTGGTGCATGTGGTCCCCTCCCTCAATTAATCCCCACAACAACCCTGTGAGGTAGGTTAGGCTGAGAGGCAGTGATTGGTCGAAGGTCACTCAGTGGTCAAGTGGGAATTTGAACCCTGATGCCTCAGTCTGACACCCTAACCCAGTGATGGCCAAACTTGGCCCTCCAGCTGTTTTTGTACCACAACTCCCATCATTCCTAACTAACAGTACCAGTGGCCAGGGATGATGGGAATTGTAGTCCCAAAAGAACTGGAGGGCCGTTTGTCCATCACTTGCTCTAACCACTGCACAAAACTGCCTCTCTGTAATTAATCTAAGAGTGATATTTACTTCATGTGGACCCCTTGAAATTAATGGACCTAACTTGGTCATGTTCATTAATGCCAGTGGATCTGCTCTAAGTAAAACTGAGCTGAATGCCACTCAGATCTTGCCTGCACCTCTGACTGGATTTAACAATGTAATCAGCAAAAGTTACTACTCCTTGTTTGGAGCACAGGCCGTCTTTAATGGTTAACTTTTTCATCTTGTTCTGGTCACATATGAGAACAAAAATGGCACTAAAAACTAAACAGGTGTACAGTCGTACCTCTGGTTGCAAACGGGATCCGTTCCGGAGCCCTGTTCGCAACATGAAAAGGCTGTATCCTGAAGTGTCAAATCTGCGCATGCTCGCCGCGAGATTTGACACTTCTGCGCATGCGCATGATGTCATTTTGCACATCTGCGCATGTGCAAACAGCCGAACCTGGAAGTAACCCGTTCCGGTACTTCCGGGTTTGGCAGGTTCGTAACCCATGACGAACGCAACACGCAGAGTTCATAACACGAGGTACGACTGTACACAGCCATAATTCAGAACCGGCACACCAAATTTTGGGACTTGGTGTTTCTCTAATAGAGAAACTAGGGTTGGATCTAGACACATAAAAAAAAATGTTTCAGGAAAACGTGCTGTAAACATCATCATGGGAAATCGTGTTGACGAAAGATGGAACTTGACAGCGCCATCTGGTGTCACAGTCTTATAATGCATTTAAAACGCTTTTTCTTTACTAATGTAGCTGAATGCTCAGACTTAAGGGACTAAGGCAGGCATAGGCAAACTTGGCCCTCCAGATGTTTTGGGACTACAACTCCCATCATCCCTAGCTAACAGAACCAGTGGTCAGGGATTATGGGAATTGTAGTCTCAAAACATCTGGAGGGCCGAGTTTGCCTATGCCTGGCCTGGACTAAGGCAACAGACTCCTTTTCAACATCTTGGTGGCTGAACAATCATTCTCTCTTCTGAGTGAATTCTGGGAAATGGAGCTTTGTGATGGGAATAAGGGTCTCCTAACAACTCTCAGCACCCTTAACAAACTACAGTGCCCAGAATTCTTTGGGGGGAGGGATCAGCCAGGACTGCTTAAAGTGGTATGATACTGCTTTAAGTGTATAGTGCAGATGTGGCACAGGGTGTTTTTCATGTGTGGCTAAGCAATCCCTGTCTGGGAATAGTCATCGCTGTCATATCAGCCCATGCTAATAAAAAGCACAACTATCCACTGAAGTCAGCTGGGGTGCCGCATAAAAGGCGCCCTATAACTTGGATAAGGAAGAAGCTACCAGGTTTCTTATTTGGTCCTCTCTCGTGCTGGACCTTATTACATGCTATTTCAAAAGGCATTTTGATGGATGCACCACTAGTCATATGACAGAAATCTAGTATTTATGAAAGAAAGGGAAGAAGTCATCAATCTAGCTCAGATTTTTCCGTTCCTTCCTGTCAGATCTCCTGGCATTTCTCTGTGGCTTCTGGTGTGACATGTTATGAATATTTCGCCACGGGAGGAAAGCCATAAGCATAGATTTGAAATATGTCCAAATGAGATTTATTGTTGCTTAATTATGCTACTTTAAGTGTGGGGATTGTCTATTCTTAGCAGTCATAGTGATTGTGGTATTATCGCCTTGTATTATTCGTATCGACTTTTTTGCTTAGGTGTGTAAACTGCTTTAAGAGAGTTCTGTGGAAATACAAAGCAGCGGACAAGTTAAAGAAATAAAATAAGTAAATAAACAAACAACGCATCTAGAGATGCTGTTTTCTGTGCAGAGATGGAGATAGTAGATCAGGGGTCAGCAAACTTTTTCAGCAGGGGGCCGGTCCACTGTCCCTTGAACCTTGTGGGGGGCCGGACTATATTTTGGAAAAGAAAAAAAAAGAACGAATTCCTATGCCCCGCAAATAACCCAGAGATGCATTTTAAATAAAATGACACATTCTATTCATGTAAAAACATGCTGATTCCCGGACCGTCCACAAGGGCCGGATTAAGAAGGCGATTGCGCTGGATCCGGCCCCCGGGCCTTAGTTTGCCTACCCATGTAGTAGATTATATTAGCTTCCATTCACTCTGCCATCCTGGCACAGACGGGCTGAAGGGGAAATCTCGTGAAAGGGGTCTCTGTGCAGAATGTTCAGGTTCTAATGGTGACAAAATTGACTGTCCAGACTGGTTCCAGGTTTGAGGAGCAAAGCATGCATTGTGGGAACATGGATATTGTTGCATTTTTAAATCAGTTGGGCCATTGATTAGGGGCAACTTGTAAGTCACACAAAAGGTTTCTAGCCAGTTAACCAATTTATCACCTGAATGTTGCAACCCAGTTGATGAGTATCTGAACAATATTTGGGGCTTTGGTAGACAGGTCTATGACATTCTTTGCATGAAAAGAGGTGTCTGAGCTTGTAGAGGGGGGCAAACATAATTGTTCCTGTGTTTCGTCCTCACAGTACAATTGGAAAGGCCATATGCAATCATGCTTTCAGAAGCCCACTCTTCAGTAACTCGGAGCAGGACTTTTAGTGTTGCTGCCCCTGTTCTGTGGAATAGTGTTTCTGTTGAGATAAAGGTAAAGTTAAAAATAAAAGACCCCTGGACGGTTGAGTCCAGTCAAAGGCGACTATGGGGTTGTGGTGCTCATCTCGCTTTTAGGCCGAGGGAGCTGGCGTTTGTCCACAGACAGCTTTCTGGGTCATGTGGCCAGCATAACTAAACAGCTTCTGGTGCAATGGAACACCGTGACGGAGACCAGAGTGCACGGAAACGGCGTTTACCTTCCTACCACGGCGGTACCTATTTATCTACTTGCACTGGTGTGCTTTCAAATTGCTAGGTTGACAGGCGCTGGGATAGAGCAACGGAGTGGGGATTCGAACCGCTAACCTTGGGCAAGACCAAGAGGTTCAGTGGTTTAGACCACAGCGCCACCCACGTCCCCTTCTGTTGAGATACAACAAGCATTCACTATTCACACTTTCCAGAAACAATTGGAAATATTTTTGTTCCAACAGACATTTTAAGCTGGATAAACGGGTCTTTACTTATTAGGGTTTTAGTCTTGTTTGAAATATATTTGTAGCTTTTGTGTTTTTAACTGTTTTAAATTATCTTACGTGTAAACCACCCAGGGACAGTGATTTAGAAGGTGATTGACAACTCGGTGACCACCACCACCATTAATCAGCAGGAATCATGCCCAGAAGCAGTTTTTGTTTTTCGGATTTTTAAAGATAAAAGTGCCAGTACTCAACATGAAGTTGTTACAGTAAGTGCCATACGTTTAACATTTTGGGGGGTGAGTGGGGGTGGGGGAAGATGCTGGTACTGTGTATCCTTGAGTACCCGCAGGGAAAAAAACCCCAAGTCAATCAATTGGTGAAAAAGCACCTAATTTTCCCCAGATCTGTTTAGCATTTTATATAGTGCAACCTGACTGTCTGCCCCATTTATTAATCTTAAATTTGGGGCACTATTGCTTGGTATTCACAAAGCACATCTTCACCTGTGACTCACTTGTTTATTTCTTTGCTTCTAATTTAATTAAGCAGATAAATCCCAGCCTATCAAAAATGAATAGCGCCAACCTTGCATAACACAGTTTACAGGGCTATCACAACAAAAATAACTCATCTTCACCATTTGCCACCGGTGGCACCCAAAGTATCCTGTGCAGCTGAGCTGTATATACAGGGTGATTCTTTTAAAAGAGGCCCTGTGGAACATGTGTACTCTGTATCCACGGGGCCTCTTTTAAAGGACTCACCCTGTACGTATACATATATATATATATATATATATATATATATATATATATATATATATATATATGCGTATATATGCTGACTAGTATTGGAAATCTGAAAACAAAACAAAATGATTCTAGATGCAGCATCCAAGCTGGATTGGCAATGGAACATATAATCCAACAGCATCTTTTATTTTTTGTTCTTCTCTGCTCAAACTTATCTCAGAATGGGAATTTGCAGTCTCATTTCTCCCCTCTTCTTCTTCTTCTTCTTCTTCTTCTTCTTCTTCTTCTTCTTCTTCTTCTTCTTCTTCTTCTATTATTTTTCATTCTTTCCCCCTTTTTTAAGGAGAATATAATGTTTCATATTTTTTATTGCAGTTTATGTTATTATGTTTACATTCTTGTAATTTTGTTTTCGTATTTTCTTCTGTTTTTGTATTATTTGTTCGTTTTTTCAATGCTTGTTTGTATGATGTATAAGTATAAATAAATATTTTTTTAAAAAAAGGATGATAAAGGGTCTGGAAGCCAAGCCTTAGGAGGAATGGTTGAGGGAGTCAGGTGTGTGTGTGTGTGTGTGATCCAACAGTCATAACCTGACCACTACTTAACGTTTCCTACAATGCCACAACATAACATCACTCTGAGGTCTTGTGGGGAATTAATATAGTGGGTGGCTTGCAGCCACCTATTTCTAATTTAAAGAAACCAACGAAACCACAAATTGAGGGGAGGAGGCAAGTGCAAACAAGTATTGTTGTTGGTGGTCTGTGCTATGATATTGGGTTTTTATGCTAGGCTGGAATGTATTGCAGTGGACTAATGGGGCACTGCCCCACCGACCTCAATCTACTTTCAGCCACCTGCCTGCCTTCTTATGTACCAGTCCAGTCCCCCCTCAGCTATCTACTTCCTCTTCCTTAGTCTCTGCGTTGCACATGTAGAACTCAACAGGGGTGGAATCTACACACATATAAAAAAAACGCTGTGAAAATGCTCTTTTAAAAAAACGTTTTGAAAAATACATTGAATTTTGCATAGCTCACCATCGCCATCTTGTGTCACATTTGTATATTGCACAAGTAAACGTTTAATTTGCACCAGTGTAGCTGAGTGGCGCTGTGGGTTAAACCACAGAGCCTAGGGCTTGCCGATCAGAAGGTTGGCGGTTCGAATCCCTGCGACGGGGTGAGCTCCCGTTACTTGGTCCCTGCTCCTGCCAACCTAGCAGTTCAAAAGCACGTCAAAGTGCAAGTAGATAAATAGGTACCGCTCCGGCGGGAAGGTAAACGGCATTTCTGTGCGCTGCTCTGGTTCGCCAGAAGTGGCTTAGTCATGCTGGCCACATGACCCGGAAGCTGTACGCTGGCTCCCTTGGCCTATAGAGCGAGATGAGCGCCTCAACCCAAGAATTGTCCGCGACTGGACCTAATGGTCAGGGGTCCCTTTACCTGTATGTATGTATGTATGTATGTATGTATGTATGTATGTAATAAGGGTAGCGGATGTAGCCTTGCAACAAAGCTGTGAAAAGGGGGCCTTTCATTTTGCTCTGCACACCACACATCTGGGCATGAAGCTTCTCTCTTCTCTTAGGGATGCTGTAGTTTCTGAGTTGCTTTCAGCCACAAAAGGAGAAAAAAAAAGCCCACATGTTTTAGGTCATGGCAACATGGGAAGAAAATCAGGATCCTTTTCAGACTGTTTGAGAAGGGAAAGTGAAGACTTTCTACCATGCTTCTCAATTAGCTTTCTCTTAAGCCCCCAAGAGGATTTTTTTCAAGATCCACTTAAATTATTTAGCAGGTTGCAGAATTTAACCCCCGCATGTTATACTCAGCTGCTTCCAGCAGAGGACTCTGTCTACCAACAATTACATAATATTTGTTCAGATTGCAGTTTAGGAAGCCAAGTGGTTATTTTTCCAGTTCCTTTTGGCAACGGTTATCTTAAGTTGTTTGCGGGGGGGAATAAGACGTGTAACTTAATAAATGTGTTCTCTTTACAAATCCTTTTGGGGAAAACCTGGGAAATAGTGAAGATAATGCTTGTATAGATCTAGAGTACTCATCTTGCCCAAGTTTCTAGTGCACATGTATTTAATTTGTTTTGTCCTCCCCCCTTGCAATTTATTGTATAATCATCCCCTATATTGTATAATCATCCCCTATTAATCCCACACCTCACCCACAGAGCTCTGCACCGTGACACACCAAAATGACAACCCCGCCCCCCTGAGCTGCCAGTTTCCACCTTGTTGCTGCAAAAATCCACCAAGCTCTGACTGGTCAAAATTCGCCCTTGACTCCACCTCCTCGTCCATCTCTGGCTCTGCTTGCTAACCAGATTTTCTTAAATTTAGAAGGTGGCAATTCTCATTGTATCCTAATGACAATTATCCCACTGTTTCAATTTCCACCCTATGAGGGCTTGGCGGGAGAGCAAAGATGGAAATTCCGCCATGGCCTTTGTCTCCAAACTGCTTCTTCAGATGCAAGAGATCCCAGGTTTAACCTGTGCCTTGTTGAAGCAGGGCTGGAAATCACTTCTTTCTGACACCCCAGAGAGCAGCTGTCAGCCAGTGTAGCATCAACACCAGGCATAGGCAAACTCGGCCCTCCAGATGTTTTGGGACTACAACTCACATCATCCCTGACCACTGGTCCTGTTAGCTAGGGATGATGGGAGTTGCAGTCCCAAAAACATCTGGAGGGCCGAGTTTGCCTATGCCTGATCTACACTGCAAGCTGATAAGACTCCACCTGGTCTTGAATGACAAAAGGCAACAGTAGAGACTTAACTCCGATCTTTCGCACCATAGTCCCACTGTGCTAAGATGGGAGGCAAGAGAAATGCCGCCTGCCCTTTGACAGTTGGCTGTCAGAGCAGGCAGAAGCTTATCTCCAGGCACAACATTGTCCTGCTTAGCACTAAATTCAGAGATAAGCTTTTGCCTGCTCTGACAGCCAACTGTCAAAGGGCAGGCGACATTTCTCTTGCCTCCCATCTTAGTGCCAAACAATGCTCACCTGTCCTACCAAACATGCCCACCTGTGCTACGTTTGATGTCATGTACAGTGCCCAATTGTCCATAGGAGTCAACTCCTAGGGGCTGAGGGGTCTTGGGCCCCTGCAATAAAATATTTGAAGGGGACGCACCCCCCCAGTCGATGGGCATTGTCATTCAAATGGTGCGCGTGCACCTGGGTGGGTGTTACCTGAACTCCCCAACATTTTATTCAAATTGGCATCTCTGCAACTATCCTACAGGTAAAGACCTGACTCAGCCAAAATGATGGGCAGAGGGCACTGCAAGACCTACGATGTTGTAAAACACCTCTCAATGCACTCTACAAGGCCCAACAATCTGTTTGGAAGCTGCTTTGTGTGCTGTGCATTTGCCCATACGGTTTGATTTCAAACTGTGTGGGCAAAGAAGGGCCAGCTGATGTCATCATGACACCAGGCGATTGACAAATAGGTGGTCAGTCCTGGCCAATGGGGAGTGGGGGAGATAATAATCTGCCCTACCAGATCCAGATCCAGATCCAGATCCCTATCTCTGCTTCAGTCTATGTTTAGGGAAGTTTTTAATCTGTAACATGTTAATGTTTTGTTTTTTAATATTTGCTGGAAGCCGCCCAGAGTGGCTGGGGAGACCCAGCCAGATGGGCGGGATACAAATAAATTATTATTATTATTATTATTATTATTATTATTATTATTATTATTATTATTATTATTCCAGGGGTAGGCAACCTAAGGCCCGTGGGCCAGATGTGGCCCAATCACCTTCTCAATCAACAACAACAACAACAACTTTATTTATACCCCACCCATCTGGTTGGGTTTCCCCAGCCACGCTGGGCGGCTTCCAGCAGAATAGAAAACATAATAAAACGTTCAAATGTCAATTCACCTTAAAAATGTTTGTTCTCATGAATTTATCCATTTATAATGTTTAATACTTGCCTTTCAACGATAGGTTACTTTTAAAGAAAAAAGTATAGCTAAAAGCCTGTGGGGCCTGATCTATGCATATCTCCTGCAAATGCAAACCCATTGGCAGCCCTCATCATAAGTGGTAGTTGATGTGCCCCCTTTATGGTAAGTGTGGATGTTTCCCCCCAGCATCCCTGAATCAACGCCTGGGCAGGTAAAAAGTCCTATCTGTTTCCATCTGTTGTATTTACAACACAGCAAAGGTGTATAGAAGCACTCTGGTTCTTTGGGGCTCCTGCGGGCTTCTTGTTTTGGGATCTGTGGAGGGTGTGAGTGTAAGACAAAACAGTTGCTTTTGTTGAAAGGAGAAAGATAAGCCTGTTTCTTTGTTTCCAGAGTGAGAAGGAAAGCCCTCACCTGGGAACGAAGGTAGCTGTTGTAAAACAGAGGCTCGTACCCAGCTGTCTGTGTATATGTTAGATAAGAGCTTCAGAAATCTAAAGAAAACTGTGCAGCTTTCAGCTACGCGCACCTCCATAGGCTGCCTGTTCAGCCCTGAGCTTTAGAAGAGGAGGGAGTGGGGAGAAATTTGGTTTTCTTCAATCTTAACTTGCACTTCCTGCAACGAAGCTAGAACTGAAATACAGTTATCCCCTGAAATTTGCACTTTGATTTTTGTCGATGTAGTTCTCCGTCCACCCAATAACAACAAAAGTGCACAAGAATGAGTATATTAGGGGAAAGTGTGCATTAAAGCTCGTGCATTAGCAACCCCCCCTCAATGTTGTATTTTGGGAAGTTACTTACATTAGCAAGGCTAAGATGGTTGGGTGTTGGCTTGTACACCTTCTGGCAGCTCCTGCAGCCAAGCCGGTGTCAAACGCCTTGCTCTCCTTTTCCTCGGACCACATCAGCAAGGCTGAGAAGAAGGCAGCCTAGGCATAGCTGTTCACCCTCCCTTTTTTGGCAGGAAACTCCCTTATTCCAATGCCGTTTCCCGCTGCTATCCCGGATTGTAGATATCCCTTAAATTTCCCGGATTGCAAAGGAAGCAGCTCCTTTCCCTCCCTGCCTGCCAGGGAGGCTCCTCAGCTGCGTTGCTCGGCTGCCAATAAGGAGTCTGAGACCGACTGGGGGCGGAGCTTGCATGCCTTGTGCAGCCAGACCCTCACGCCCAACCAGACAGCCAGCCTGCCTGCCGTCTACGCGCTCGCTCTTTCGCTCACCCGTTCGCGCGCAGCCTCTGGAGTGCAGGGTGGCGAGGCTACTTGGTGCCATTGCACCGCCCTCGCGGCATCCCTTATTTTCCAATCCGAAAGTTTGAAAAAATCCCTTATTTTCAAATCCAAAAGTTGACAGCTATGAGCCTAGGACCCTCCATACAAGCTGCCCAGGTTTGCCCCGAGGTGGGGACTTCAGTGCTGCTAACGCAGAGGTTTGACTTCGCCCCTGAAGGCGCACTCCATTGTCTCTTGAGACAGATGTCAACAAGTTTGGATTTGATATCCCGCTTTATCACTACCCGGAGGAGTCTCAAAGCGGCTAACATTCTCCTTTCCCTTCCTCCCCCACAACAAACACTCTGTGAGGTGAGTGGGGCTGAGAGACTTCAAAGAAGTGTGACTAGCCCAAGGTCACCCAGCAGCTGCATGTGGAGGAGCGGAGATGCGAACCCGGTTCACCAGATTACGAGTCTACCTCATTTAACCACTACACCACACTGATGTGTATTGGGAGAAATACACCCTCAGGAAAAATATCCTAAGGACTTGATGGGCGGGGAGCCAACTGATGTGGAAATGTGGCAAATTGAATCTAAGATTGGGCGGAGGGGGGGGGAATGCAAACTGCTGAGAAACTGAAACAGATGGGTTTGTGCATAGGGTTAGGATCATAGTTCATTGCGGGAGTAGGGTGTGTGTGTGTCATATTTTAGGAACTCATTGGCTCTGAAGCAATAGCTAGAATATATTCTCAGTAGCCAGCTGATTAAAAACTAAGAGCATGGGGATTTAAATTATTATTATTTTTTTGTCAAGAAGAGATCTTGAGCATAGGCTACAATCATGTTTCAACACGACATTTTACGCTACTAAACATAATTTTCCCACAGGAATTTTGCTGAAATGTGCTGAGAAAGGAGCATGTCAGAAGGAGAGGGGGTGGGGGAAAGAGAGAAACAATTCCATTCATGGAGTCACGCATTTGAGGGCCGTTTCCACTCTTTCAGTGCTTGTACGGGGTCCATGTGCGTCCCACCTGTCATAGTCCTGCTCTAACCTTTAACCTTTCCACCACAAAGCTGTTATACAAAGCGTGAGTATGATTAATTCAGGAGTTTGCAGGTGTGTATTTCATAGTTTTCAGCTTGTTTTGATGGCACAGTACACCAGCAGTCACATCCAATTTCATGTCTAGGTCAAATGGCACAGCTAGATGGTTCTGTTGCATATTATATATATAATTTTACTTTTGCAATCATTTTAATATTATTGCAATCATTCACACTGCATCGGCAATATTCCCTGAATCTCATTATAGCATTTTAGTTGTGCTATTTGCCGTTTGTGTTAAAATGCACATTCTACATAGACCGAGAACCTCTACCTTCTTAAGTTTACAGTTTTTAAAAAATGTTGACGTGTGAGTTTTCTGGTCTTCCTTGATACATGCACACAATAGCTACTCAAGTGAAAAAGGTTTTGCAACAGCTGACCCGTGTCAATTTATGGCTCATAATTTATTTCTCGTCTACAAGTGACAGAAATTATGCCTGTAGTGGTAAGAGGAAGGGCCATGACTTAGAGGCAGATCACCTGTCTTGCATGCAGAAGGTCCCAGGTTCGATCCTTGACATCTTTAGATAGGGCCGGGAGAGAATCCAGCCTGAAACCCCAGAGAGCCCCTGACAGTCAATGTAGAAAACCTTAGAATCACAGAATCACAGAATCACAGAATCATAGAGTTGGAAGAGACCACAAGGGCCATCCAGTCCAACCCCCTGCCAAGCAGGAAACACCATCAAAGCATTCCTGACAGGTGGCTGTCAAGCCTCTGCTTAAAGACCTCCAAAGAAGGAGACTCCACCACACTCCTTGGCAGCAAATTCCATTGTCGAACAGCTCTTACTGTCAAGAAATTCTTCCTAATGTTTAGGTGGAATCTTCTTTCTTGTAGTTTGAATCCATTGCTCCGTGTCCGCTTCTCTGGAGCAGCAGAAAACAACCTTTCTCCCTCCTCTATATGACATCCTTTTATATATTTGAACATGGCTATCATATCACCCCTTAACCGTCTCTTCTCCAGGCTAAACATACCCAGCTCCCTAAGCCGTTCCTCATAAGGCATCGTTTCCAGGCCTTTGACCATTTTGGTTGCCCTCCTCTGGACACGTTCCAGCTTGTCAATATCCTTCTTGAACTGTGGTGCCCAGAACTGGACACAGTATTCCAGGTGGGGTCTGACCAGAGCGGAATACAGTGGTACTATTACTTCCCTTGATCTAGATGCTATACTCCTATTGATGCAGCCCAGAATTGCATTGGCTTTTTTAGCTGCTGCATCACACTGTTGACTCATGTCAAGTTTGTGGTCTACCAAGACTCCTAGATCCTTTTCACTTGTACTGCTCTCAAGCCAGGTATCACCCATCCTGTATTTGTGCCTTTCATTTTTTTTGCCCAAGTGTAGTACTTTACATTTCTCCCTGTTAAAATTCATCCTGTTTGCCTTGGCCCAGTTCTCTAATCTGTTAAGGTCATTTTGAAGTGTGATCCTGTCCTCTGGGGTATTAGCCACCCCTCCCAATTTGGTGTCATCTGCAAACTTGATCAGGATGCCCTCAAGCCCATCATCCAAGTCATTGATAAAGATGTTGAATAAGACTGGGCCCAAGACAGAACCCTGTGGCACCCCACTAGTCACTTCTCTCCAGGATGAAGAGGAGCCATTGATGAGCACCCTTTGGGTTCGGTCAGTCAGCCAGTTACAAATCCACTGAATGGTAGCATTGTCTAGCCCGCATTTTACCAGCTTCTTTACAAGAATATCATGGGGCACCTTGTCAAAGGCCTTGCTGAAATCAAGATAGGCTACATCCACAGTGTTCCCTTCGTCTACCAGGCTTGTAATTCTGTCAAAAAATGAGATCAGATTAGTCTGACATGACTTATTTTTCAGAAACCCATGCTGACTTTTAGTGATCACAGCGTTCCTTTCTAGGTGCTCACAGACCGTTTGCTTAATGATCTGCTCTAGAATCTTTCCTGGTATTGATGTCAGGCTGACTGGGCGGTAATTGTTTGGGTCCTCTCTTTTCCCCTTTTTGAAAATAGGGACAACATTTGCCCTCCTCCAGTCTGCTGGGACTTCACCTGTTTTCCAGGAATTCTCAAATATTACTGCCAGTGGTTCTGAAATCACCTCTGCCAGTTCTTTTAATACTCTGGGATGTAGTTCATCTGGCCCTGGAGACTTGAATACATCTAAACTAGCCAAGTGTTCTTGTACTACCTCCTTACTTATTCTGGGCTGTGTTTCCCCTGCTGAATCATCTGCTCCATATTCTTCAGGTCGGGCATTGTTTTCTTTTTTGGAGAAGACTGAGGCAAAGAAGGTATTGAGGAGTTCTGCCCTTTCTGCGTCCCCTGTTCGCATTTCACCATCTTCTCCTCTAAGTGACCCCACTGTTTCCTTGTTCTTCCTTTTGCTACGGACATACCCATAAAAACTCTTTTTATTGCTTTTAACCTCTCTAGCAAGCCTGAGTTCATTCTGTGCTTTAGCTTTTCTGACTTTGTCTCTACATGTGCTGGCTATTTGTTTGAATTCCTCTCTGGTGGTTTCCCCCTTTTTCCATTTCTTGTACATATCCCTTTTAAATCTTAACTCAGTTAAAAGTTCTTTAGATAGCCACCCTGGCTTCTTTAGGCACCTTCCATGTTTTCGTCGCATTGGTACTGCTTGAAGTTGTGCTTTTAATATCTCCCTTTTAACAAACTCCCATCCATCATGAACTCCCATCCCTTTTAGTATTACTGACCATGGGATCACATCCAGCATTTCCCTAAGTTTTCTGAAGTCGGCTTTCTTAAAGTCTAGAATTTGAGTCTTAGTATGCTTGGTTGCTCCTTTCTGATGTATAATAAACTCCAGAAGAGCATGATCACTCCCACCTAATGATCCTGCCACTTCTACCCCACTAACCAGGTCATCACTATTGGTTAGGACCAGATCTAAAATGGCTGATCCTCTTGTTGCTTCTACCACTTTCTGGACAATGAAGTTGTCTGCAAGGCCAGTGAGGAATCTGTTCGACCTTATGCTCTTGGCTGAGTTTGACATCCAACAAATATCAGGATAGTTGAAATCCCCCATTACTGCTATCTCATTTCCTTTTGAATGCTTGGTCATCTGTTCCAGGAAGGCATCATCTATGTCCTCAGTTTGGCTCGGGGATCTATAGTAAACTCCCACAATGAGATCACTGTTATTTTTCTCTCCCTTAATTTTGACCCAGATACTCTCAATTTGGCTTTGAAGTTTTAAATCATGGATCTCTTCACAGGTATACACATCCCTGACATATAATGCCACTCCTCCTCCTTTCCTGTTTGGTCTATTTCTCTGAAATAGATTGTATCCCTCTATTACTACATTCCAATCATGAGACTCATCCCACCAGGTTTCAGTGATGCCTATTATGTCGTATTTAGTTTGCTGTATCAAGAGCTCAAGTTCATCTTGTTTATTTCCCATGCTCTGTGCATTTGTATACAGACATTGAAAACCATTGATCATTCCCCCTAGTCTCCTACTTAAGGATTTTTTCCTCCCACCACTAGGTCTGTGTGCTGTTTGCTCCATTTGGTCCTTGACTTTTGGATGATCATCTTCAGCATTTGATAGACTCCTACCTTCAGGACCACTGTCTCCCTCCCCCACATAAGTCAGTTTAAAGCCCTCCTGATGAGGTTTTTGAGATTGTTGGCAAAAACATTCCTCCCAACCCTTGTGAGGTGCAGCCCATCACTTGCCAGAAGTCCATCTTCAAGAAACTGCAGGCCGTGATCTAAGAATCCAAACCGTTCCTGCCGGCACCATTTGCGAACCCAGTTGTTCACTTCTCCTATTTTCCCCTCTCTTCCTGGGCCACGGCGTTCAACTGGGAGGACAGATGAGATGACAATTTGTGCATTTAATTGCTTCAGCTTCCTGCCCAGAGCCTCATAATCACTTTTGATCTTCTGGAGGCTATGGCTTGCGGTGTCATTGGTTCCCACATGGACTAAAAGGAAGGGGTTTTTATCCGTAGGTTTTATTATTCCTTGCAGCCGTTCTGTAACATCATGGATCTTGGCCCCGGGGAGACAGCATACCTCTCGAGACATCTTGTCAGGCCCACAGATCACTGCTTCGGTACCCCTCAGTAGGGAATCCCCTATCACCACTACACGTCTCCTCTTAGGCTTGGTCGGGATTCTTACACGTGCTGTCCCTTCCAAGGTCGCCTGCACATTCCCGGAGGACTGACTATGCTGCTCGTCTTCATATACCTCATCAACTGTGATGAGGGAGAGATCTTCCAATGGAGTCTGGTCTTCATCTTCCAGATTTGAGAGCACTTCAAATTGATTTTGTAGTTCTAAACACTCAGAGCGATCCCTGGGCATTCTACTTCTGTGAGTCACGTTCCTCCATACATCTGGCTCCTGAGTTGGGGAACTGATCTCCTCCTCAGGGATGTGCCCTGTCTCCTGCTTGGTGGAGACAGTGTGCTCTGCTGCATCCAAGAAAAGCTCCAGCTCTTTAATTTTCTGGAGCGTAGATACACGGGCCTGAAGTTGCTGGACCTTGTCTTCGAGTATGGCAACCAACTTGCAGTTGCTGCAGGTGTAGCTGTCTACAACCTTTGGCAAGAAGACAAACATTGCGCAGGAATTACAGGCGACTACAGTTGTTCCTTCCCCCTCCTGAAGTTGCCGGACCTTGTCTTCTAGTAGGGCAACCAACTTGCACTTGCTGCAGGTGTAGCTGCCTACATCCTTTGGCAAGAAGGCAAACATTGCGCAGGAATTGCAGGCGACTACAGTTGTTCCCTCACCCTCCATCTTGAAGCTTGAAGTCAGGACACACAAAAAAGAAGCCTAGGTCTCCCCAAGTAAACGTTTGAGACTAGCTCTCCTCAATTTAAAAGATAGGTCAAACTGCGCGCGCCGCTAGGCGCGCGCCGCTACCCTCCAGGCACTGATTAGCTCCGCCCACAGCTAGTCACCAGACAAACACACACACACAAGCCAGAAACAAACTCTCTCGCACACACAAGCCTGGGAAACACACAAACAAATAAGGAAACAAATAAGCACACAAACTTAATCACACACAGCCCCAAAAAGACAAACCCTCAAAACCTACAAGCTCAGCTCACCTTGTGCTCCCTCCTCAGTCGCTGCCCTCCAGGCACCTTGCATTGGATGGATCAGTGGTTTGACTTTTGCAATGCAATTCTAACCATTACTCATCAAATAGAGTGCAATAATTTTTGCTACATTCTAGCCACCCCTCTAACCTACAAATTTGTTAGCATTTAAAATGAATTACCAAGGGCATGATCCTGTCAAAATTCAGTCAAAAGAGAAGTACAAATAGCTGCTGGAAATGTAAAGAAAAAGAAGGTACCTTTCATCATATGTGGTGGTTGTGTAACGTAATAAAAACATTCTGGGAAATGATATATAATGAACTGAAAAAATGTTTAGTATAACATTTATTTTAAAAAAAACACAGAAGCTTTTTTATTAGGAATCATAGGTACCGACATACTGAAGGAGCAGAAAAGAATTTTTATGTAGGGGACAATAGCCACATGGATGCTACTGGCCCAGAGATAGAAAGAAGATGACGTCCCTACCAGAGAGGAATGGCAAACCAAGCTGTTGGACTACGCCAAAATGGCAAAGCTGACCGGAACTTTAGGAAAGAATGGGAAAAATTCACAATTTATTTAGGAGACCACTGTAAGCAGATGAAAACGTTAGCAGGATTTTAACAACACTTGTAATGTAACAAACACTATGGACAATATTTGTTGTTGTTCAGTCGTTCAGTCGTGTCCGACTCTTCGTGACCCCATGGACCAGAGCACGCCAGGCACTCCTATCCTTCACTGCCTCTCGCAGTTTGGCCAAACTCATGTTAGTAGCTTTGACAATATGGACAATATGGAGAGATATAAAATGTGGATTATGAAATAATATGCAGTTGAAAATGTTGACAATAGGACTCATGGAGGGGATGGTGGGAAGTCTGGAGATTCAGAGAAATCTCTTAATATAGTAATGTATTTGGTACTGTTATAACTTTACACTTGTAAAATCAAATAAAAATATTATAAAAAAAGAAACAAAATTCAGATTTTGAAGTCCCTTTGATTTCAAAGGAAAATTAATTAAGGCCTATGCTTGATTTCTCAGTCAGTAGAGCATGAGGATCTTAATTCCAGGGTCATAGGTTCGAGCCCCACTTTGGGCGAAAGATTCCTGCACTGCAGGGGGCTGGACTAGATGACCCTCGTGGTCCCTTCCTACTCTGCAATTCTATAATTCTCCTATCGAATCAAAAGCTCTTCAAAAAGATCAGATTAGGCTGGACTGGGGCCCCAAACACAAAGCGACATTGCCGAGGCCATACCTCTTTGCATTTCTTTCATCAGGGGGTTCTAACCCAAGTGTAAAATGTCTCTCAGGGCTGTGAGTATTTTAATTCAAAACATAATCTCTCTCCTTCCACTGTCGGAGGCTCTATGGCTCTGAATGCTGGTTCCTGGGCACCACAAGCGGGGAGAGTGTGGTTGTGCTCTGGTCCTGCTCTGGGGCTTCCCATGGGCATCTGGTGGTCACTGTGTGAAGAAGATGCTGGGCTCGGTGGACCTTTGGCCCGATCCAGCAGGGTGCTTCTTATGTCCTTAAAGCTAAAGGGTAAAGGGACCCCTGAACATTAGGTCCAGTCGCGGATGACTCTGGGGTTGCAGCGCTCATCTCGCTTTATTGGCTGAGGGAGCCGGTGTACAGCTTCCGGGTCATGTGGCCAGCATGACTAAGCCGCTTCTGGCGAACCAGAGCAGCGCACGGAAACACCGTTTACCTTCCCGCCAGAGTGGTACCTATTTATCTACTTGCACTTTGACATGCTTTCAAACTGCTAGGTTGGCAGGAGCAGGGACCGAGCAACGGGAGCTCACCCCTTGCGGGGATTCGAACCGCTGACCTTCCGATCGGCAAGCCCTAGGCTCTGTGGTTTAACCCACAGCATCACCCGCGTCCCTCTTATGTCCTTATGTGCTTACAAATCAAGCACCGTGAAGCAGAACACTTAGGTGCAATTGCCTGCCGTGCTTAGACGAACCCTGTTTTGGGATCGAACTAGTTTTAAGGCTGCAATCGTTTGCACCCTTTCCTGGGAGTAAGCACCACTCAACACAGTGCGACATCTTGTGAGTAAACAGACAAAGGAGTGTGCTATAAATCTTCCTCATAACCCTCCCTCCCTCCCTCCCATTCTGATCTATCAGCATCCTGTTGAAACTGAGATGGACAAGCAGTTGTGGGGGAGGAACGAGAAATAATGTTCCCACTTAAGCATTTGGTTGCATGTTAATCTGAGGTATGAGCATGACAGCAGGAATAGCTTAATAGACCATAGCTTGAGTGAACGGTTACTGAATGCACATGGAGAATCCATATCGCATATGTCTATCCATGGAGCAAGACACCTGGGTTGCAATTCCACCAGGAATGCGCTATGACTGGCTCTCTGTGTGTGCGGGAAAGTGTGTAGGCACAGGGCTTAAAGGCTTGCTCTTGTATATATTCAAAAAAGAAAATGAAAAGGGGGAAGCAGTCGTGTATTTTAAGGGGAAAGAATTGTGTTGCCACTCTGGAAATCGTATTGCCACTTCGTTGCTGGTCTGGCAACACTGGGTGGGAGACAAGCTAGAACTACGCATAAAAACAGATGAAGATAAATTATACGGCCACAGTTATTGCCCTGTGTTAAGGGTGTTTCAGCTGAGCTGCATCCTGCTGTTTTAATGAGAAATCAGGGGAAAGTCGTAGGTACTATGGCTTACAATTAGAAAACAGGTGGACGGGCTGAACTGAAACTTTAATTCATGTGTGAGATGTACAGGTGAAACTCGAAAAATTAGAATATTGTGGAAAGGTTCATTTCTTTCAGTAATTCAACTTAAAAGGTGAAACGAATATATGAGATAGACTCATGACATGCCAAGCGAGATATGTCAAGCCTTTATTTGTTATAATTGTGATGATTATGGCGTACAGCTGATGAGAACCCCAAAGTAACAATTTCAACTTTGGGGTGCTCATCAGCTGCACGCCATAATCATCACAATTATAACAAATAAAGGCTAGACATATCTCGCTTTGCATGTCATGAGTCTATCTCATATATTAAACTCCAGTAGCTAATGAAAACAATTGCTTACATAAATGGACTTTCCCACAATATTCTAATTTTTCGAGTTTCACCTGTATGTTTGAGGGCAGCCTGAGGTAGACAGAAGAAGAAAAATAACTTGAATATTTGATTAGTGACTTTGTGACGCTAACAGGCAATCTGCATTTTTCTTCCATAGGCTTTGCTGATGTGGTTTTTCCAGAAAGATCTCCTCATTTGTACTGCATCTTTTTGGGAAGAGGTTGTGGTGTTAGGCCAAGGGGCACATCTAGCATGCAATTTTGTCTAATAGTAGGGTTGGTTTTTTAAAAAAAACCCACAAAACATTTGTTTGTGGCCCATGTTAATCCATGGGCATTTATAAAGGTGTCCCCCCACATACGTCGTGAGAGAAGGTGGAGGAGAGGGAGGAGAGCCTAAATGAAACCACCTGGCTGAGCTGTAGCATTTTGGTTGGACCTACTGCCAATGCCAGCATCTCCCTGCCTTGGTGAGTCAAGGTGACTGAGAGTCAGAGAGGTTGAAAGCACCTGTCTGCTTAGGGATGCTCACAACGCAGGCTGGTCCATTTGAAGCACTGCCTCACCAACCTCAATCTACCCTCAGCCAACCTCCACCTGTCTGCATTTCTGCTTAAAACCCATCTAGAGTCAGGGTTAGCATCCTCTTCCTTTGTCTCAGTGTTGCCCTTGTAGAACTTGACATTGAGGAGGGGAGGGACCATAGCTCAGTGGTAGAGCAGCTGCTTTCCATTCAGGAGGTCCCAGGTTCAATCCCCAGCATTGGATGATCCCTTGTCTTAAACCAGGCATAGGCAAACTCGGCCCTCCAGATGTTTTGGGACTACAACTCCCATCATCCCTGACCACTGGTCCTGTTAGCTAGGGATGATGAGAGTTGTAGTCCCAAAACATCTGGAGGGCTGAATTTGCCTATGCCTGCTAAACACTAGAGAGTCAATCCATATAGACAATACTGAACTAGGTGGACCAAGCATCTGAACTGGAATAAGTCAGCATCCTGTAAGGAGGACAAAACTAGAATTAATGGGCACTGCCTGCCATTGGTTCTGCCATTGCCCACTGTTGGCCTTCTGACTTTCCATTTTACCAGTCCCACCAAGCACTGGGAGAGGGGATGGCTCAAGCAAGGGTGGCTCAGTAGTTCCAGGTTCCCCAGGTGGCCAGACCAGACAAACGCCAGCACCTTAGAAGGAGAGCAAGGTGTGGGTTCAGTACCATGGAGAGTGCTTCTGCTCCTGAGTCCAGGCATTAAAGTTGTCTCAGTGAGGAGCAAATGGCTGAGCATTGTAGCAGGCCTAGGTTGTCAGTGACTTGTGGCTCCATTCTCTGAGTGCTGTCTCCCGGTCAGTTCTTTGGCAGCTGCTGGCTTCTTCGAGTTAATGAGGTTTCTAGGTGTGGCTCTATCTCTCTCCTCAGGGCCCTCTTGAGTCTCTGAGGAGTCTGTGGACCACCCATCTGAGTCTGGCAGCTGAGGTGACTCCTCAGGGTTCGGAGGAGGGGTGGAGGACACCGACCCACATGGGATGAATCAGGGTGCAGTGCGATCTTTTCTGAGCTACAGCTGCCTCTGAGGGTCTTGGACATATATATATATATATATATATATATATATATATATATATATATATATATATCATCAACAAACACACAAACAACAAACTTGCAGATCCACCAATTGAAGTGTGTCCTCTTCAGCACTTTATAATTGGTTGCCACTGATAAAGCAATTTGAGGTTCGGTTGTTTAATCTATTGGTTAACTCAAAGGTTGCCAAGCTTTTTGGAACAGTGGGCACATATTTAATTTCGGGAGTTACAAAATAGCAGCTATGGGTGGGGGGGCGTGGCATATCACAAAATTAAAGAGATAGCCACCCTGACCGCATTATACTTGCCATGGGAAGTCAGCTATGTCCTGCTGATTCTGACTGTGGAGATGGCACAATATTGCTTACACACACACACACACACACACACACACACACACACATACTTATGCTGTTGCTGTCTAATAGCAACAGAGAGCATTCCTCAGTACAGTCAAACCTCAATACAGTTGAACGCAATCCATTCCGGAAGCCCATTCGGCTTCCAAAATGTTGAACAACCAAGGTGCGGCTTCTGATTGGCTGCAGGAGCTTCCTGCACTCAAGCGGAAGCCTCACCTGATGTTCGGCTTCCAAAAAAATGTTCAAAAACCGGAACACTTACTTCTGGGTTTTCGGCGTTCGGGAGCCGAAACGTTCCAAAACGGAGGCGTTCGGGAACCTAGGTTTGACTGTACCGGGGAAAACCCACACCCACTCTCATTTCACATAAATTGCTTAGAAGGCACTTATACATTTTGGCCCATAACCTTCTTTCTTGGAGGGTTAGAGACTTACATTTAAAAATAAAATAAACTGAAAACTCAAGAGTCTGGAGCACCTGCCCAGGGACAACACTGAAAGCCTTCATGGATTGGCAACCCCTGGCTTAACACGACCAAACAACAACAAATCTGCTTTTCTTTTGCAACAAAGTAATCTTTTCTTATAATTAGGATCGAAGGAGCAAGTTGATTCAGTTTGCATTCAATGGCAAACTTACCAAATCTGCACTTTTCGAAACCATATGCAAAATGAAACAAAGCTATCCTTTGAAATTCACTTCTCAGAATTTGCAGTGCAGTTCTCCAGAAAAGCAATTTGTCCAAAAATACACATACTGTTGTAAAATGTGAGTAAAAATGCATGCATTGGTGAAAATAGCATTAAAAATGCATTTCATTAAGGGCAAATTGTGTTGCAAAAAAAATGTGTATATGAGGCAAAATTGCATACAAACATATGTATATTTGAAGAAAATAGCTCTGAAATGCTGATTCCCCCCCCCTTAAAGATTCTCAAACTGAGGCAGAAATGGGGAGAACTGAACATAAGATTGGAAAAATCAGAAACAACCTTAAATTGACAGATTCACCTAATCCTACCTGTGAATAGGCTGAATTCAATAAGCTTCCCTCATAATCAGATGCCATAAGATTGGATAAAGAAAGGAAAACAGCATGGATGATCCTCCAGATTCTATTGGGTCCCTCCAGGCTCCATATTCTAGCATCTGAGAGAATGGCAGTCTTAAAATAAAAATAAAAATGGGGAAGTTTCTCTCTTTTTGGCATAGCTTCACTTGCAGAGACTTTTCATATCTTGAGCTAAACTCTTTTATCTGTCTGCCTTGGGATTCTTCCTTTGATGTGGAGGCAGAAACCAGGGCGCCCCTTCTCTTTGTGCATGAGTTAAGCCTCTCACTTCCATGTGTGAAATACCTGTGGGTTAGCTATTATGATTACTAGAGAGTGTGGGGTTATGTAAAAGAAATAAGCAAACAGATGACTGCTTGAGAGATTGGAAGGAGAAGCGGGAGAAGGAAGGAAGCAGCTATTAAATTACAGAGGTGGAGGTGCATTAGTGTGCTGCAGCAGAAGCAACGAAAGCTTGAATAATTTTATGAAACTCTTTCCACAAGAGGGCTGAGAGTGGCTAAGAGGCCCCTAATCCACTCACAGAGCTAAAGTTCCCAGATTTCCCTGGCAAGAGGGGTTGACTGTCAAAACCACTCTAGGGTAAGGTAAAGGTAAATGACCCCTGGATGGTTGAGTCCAATCAAAGGTGACTATGGGGTGCGGCGCTCATCCCGCTTAAGGCCAAGGGAGCCGGCGTTTGTCCGCAGACAGCTTTCCGGGTCATGTGGCCAGCATGACTAAACCGCTTCTGGTGCAACAGCACACTGTGATAGAAGCCAGAGCGCATGGAAACACCGTTTACCTTCCTGTCACAGCAGTACCTATTTATCTACTTGCACTGGTGTGCTTTCGAACTTTTAGGTTGGCAGGAGCTGAGACAGAGCAATGGGAGCTCACTCTGTTGCGGGGATTCGAACCGCCAACCTTCCGATCAGCAAGTCCAAGAGGCTCAGTGGTTTAGACCACAGCACCACCTGCGTCCCTCACCACTAGGAACTGCAGCTCCAGGAGGAAATTCCAAGATCTCCTAACAACTCTCAGCAGCTTTAATGAACTACAGCTCCCAGGATTCTTTGGGGGGGAAGCCATGACTGTTGAAGTGGTACAACAGGACTTTAAATGTATGGTGCAGATGGAGCCTGAGAGAAGACATGCATCTAAGATCCCCATATCCAAACCAAACACTGTAGTCCAGCCTTGGTATCTTGGGCTCAGGGAATCTCTGGATCATGGCTTCCCAAACTTGGGTCTCCAACTGTTTTTGAACTACAACTCCCATCATCCCTTGCTAGCAGGACCAGTGGTCAGGGATGATGGGAGCTGTAGTCCCAAAACAGCTGGAGACCCAAGTTTGGGAAACCCTGCCAGGGATGATAGTGATGCTCAGGCCCAGAAACATCTCTGTTGTCACCACAGGCCTCCAAGTCACTACACTGCCCCGGTTGTGAGCTTTGGGGAGCATCTGGCTGGCTGATGTTGGCAGCCAAATATTGTGATTAGGGTGACCTTTGGCCTTCTCCAGCTGGGGCTGTGCAACCTCTTAGGCTTGAAAGCTAACAGCATCACATATCCAGAGTGCTAATTCTATAAACAGATTCCTCAGGGGAGTTTTGCCTGGATCGACTCAGAAGAAAATTATTGTATATTTTTTATTAACACATAGAAAATTCTGAAGAAAATACAAAATGGTATTACTTTAAGGGGAACAGTGAAAAAACAAACGTAAAGAACTGGGCATTACAACTTTCATTTACAACAAAGGCTTCTTTCATTTCTTTATAAAAACAAAAACAAAATCCCAAATCTTATTAAGATTAAGCAAGCACATTTATACAACAATGACAACAAAATAGAGCTTGAAATAAATGGAAATATCGTTAATGGGTGTCAACCCAGCGCCCAGTTATACTGACTTCAGTAGGGTGACACAACCTAACCGCATCAAGGCTGAAGCCTGTTGGTTTTGACCACCTCGTAGTGACCAAGGGTGGTGTTCAACTATGTCCTATTCAGAACAGATCCATTAAAATTACCGAACCTATGTTAGTCATGCCCATTAACCCCAATGGGTCTACACTGAGTAGGACTGGCATTGCATACCACCCCAGGCTCCCCGCTTTCTATCCAAACAAGTATTCCAACATGAAAAGTAAATGACACAGTTCAGTTGCAAAAACGAAAAAAGGAGTCTTATTTCTGCTGCAAAATAGCATCAGACACAAATGTTTTCTGGGCAATAGTTTCATTATTGTATCCATCTAGCAGAAAACATGGCATAGCACTAAAAAAACGCACTCATTTCCATTTGCTCTCTCTACCTTTCCGTCAAACTGCTCGTGAGACCTTTATAGCTGTGGATGTGGCAGCGCTGAGTATATGCTAAAGCACTTCTCTCTCTCTCTCTCTCTCTCTCTCTCTCACACACACACACACACACACACACACACACACACACACACACAAACACACCAGGTGCTAATACTGAACCTCCTAGGCGATAAGAGCTATAAGAGCTAGCAAAAACTGGGCACAGTCAGCTTCCTGGGTCACCCACTAAGCTGAATGCAGCCCACCAGCTTTGCCAGGTGTTTATAGGCCAGGACTGGCATTAACACCTGGGATCGTCAGGCAGCTGCCAGGAACCAAATATCAGCAGGGCCTGGCAGCAGTCGTGTCACTCTCAGGCTTTGTGGGAAATTAAAACTGTGCCTTCCCAGACTCAGCCCAGCAAATTCACATCTGGGGACCAAAAAGATGTGGGCTGGGAAGGTCCACCAAAGGACACTTAAATGGGGATGGGGAGCTCTTAAGCTGGTTCAGTGCTTAAAGTACCTGTTTCTAAAACAGCAAGATAGGTTTACAGAGTCTCTGATAGGCTGCCAAACATGTGTTACCAGTTGTGCTTTGGAACTAACACATGGGAATACTGTTTGCAGGACCCCCAAAGTGGCCACTCCATCCGGGGCTCATTCATAGAAATGAATCCTGGTACCTGCTGTCCTTCAAGATGCTTCCTTTGTACCCAAATGCTGCACCGTGAAGCCAAACCAGAAACACAATAAAATGCTCCGTGGGTGAGCTTTTAGCCTGTTGTGGCTGATCAATCATCTGGGTATGTCCTAGAGCATTTGGAAACAGCTCCAATGTCAGGCTGATCAGTTGTCTACTCTAGCTGCACCACCACATCAGATCAGACCATGCTGAAAAGCTTAAAAAATGGTTGTTTCCCCATCTTTCTAACCTCACACAGTGGGTTTGGAATTCTTGTAGGGCGTCTAAACACACAGCAGTAGCTCCTCTTTCTGTTTTGTTTAATAGAGTTGTGCTTATTCGGGAGGTCTCAACCTTAATAAATCTAATGGTAAGCCACTTTCACAACTTTCTATTTCCCTCTGCTTTGCCACCATGTCGTGGTTTAATCCCTGCTCTTTCAAGCCCTTACGTAAGTATTCATGCTGCTGCAAAAGCTGCGCCGCTAACACACCCATACCCACATCCAAGGGTATTCTGCCAGCAGCACAAACAACCCTCCTCTCCCTCTCTCCTTCTCTCTCCATTTTGCTCTTGAGAAATCAGTGCACAAACCCATTTTGCAAAGTTGGAATCCAGATAAGAATCAACCCGAGTTCTCTTGAAGAAGCGGCAGCTGGCTATCTGAATAGTCCCACATCTATCTGAAACTACCAGCCAGAACTTTGACATGGGAAATCCAGAATTCTGATGGCTATGCATAGCTAGAATCCTCCGTTTTAAATCAGTCAAAGATCCGCATCAGCTGTAAATCCGAAAACTAGTTAACAGTGTATAAAAACTGAACCTGGAGTGATCTCAGCCTGAATACCAGCACATCAAACTGTGCCCATCAAATGTGGCACATCAGAGCAACACATATCACCAATCTACTTTGTGATATGAAATTGTGCTACAAACATTTTTGTGTAGAATAAATTAAACATTGAGACCCATGGACAGTTTTTCCTATGAGCCCTACATACTAAGCCCAAGATTTCAATCTAAAGTTTTCAGTCACCAGCTAGCTAATAAAGCAACAAGACTAAAATTTAGCTAAACTGCAAACTCCAGGGGAGAGGAACATCGTAGAAACCACAAAACACTCTTAAAACACTTGGGCATCGTATGTACAAAATGTGCAGTCAGTGTCATGCCTGGGTACCACAACAGATCAAAATTGGATTCAATGGGGGAAAAAATTCGAAAGGCTTAGTCAATAAAAAGAAGTATTACCCCCCAAGCTATTCAAAATGATTTCATCAAAGACATTAGCACACCATGTACACAAACACAGCAATGCTATGACATGATTACAAATTAAATATTTTAAAAGTGGTTTTTTGTTTTTTAAATACAACATAAGACCAATCAAATTAAGTGCACAGAACATAATGCAGAATACTGGTACGTACAGTGACAAGGATATTGAACAAGATTATTATATTTATACGAAGCAATGCTTTAATATAAAAGAGAGTGTCAACAAAGCTAAATGGATTACTCTTCTTTATGTTGCAACAAAGACCAGCATTCTCCCCTTGGTGGCAAACTACAGCATCAACAAAACATAATGACTTAGTTCCCCCAATCTCATGCTGTTTCCTGTAAAATGTTGGGAAATGCTGAGTAAACTCCCCCCCCCCCGGAATACCCAATGTAGCCATCAAAAGTGCAATAAAAATGCACACTGCATTTATAAAATGTCCTGTATGTGGTTCAAAAATCTTTGGAAGCATGCTATGACACGTTAGCCTGTACAAACTGATGCATTTCAGAGGCTCCCAAAGTTAACCAAGTCTTTTTTAAAAATAATCAAAAAAAAATAATCAAAGAGGGAATATTCTGTTCTTTTCTCAAGGTTGGTCCTCTTGTTTACTCCACACATGGAGTAGCTCAGAAGCAGGTTCCAAGACGGACCCATGAACTGCTGAGTGGCTTCTGGCGTCTGGAAGTTTACAGATCCATCTTGGAGCCAGCCTCATTATTCATTTAGACAAGAATTTTACATGTCTTTTCTAGAACTGGGACCTTTCGTTCTTTTCCTCTCTTCAAATGTTGTAAAAATAATGGACAGCCCACAGTGGAAGAAAACCCTACAATATGTCTTCAAGTAAAATATCTCCTGAAATCAAGAACTCCAGAATCATATGCTACATTTTCCTAAAACCTCTATTTTAGTTTCTGGCATTCAATAATAAATTACGTGGGAAACCCTACATTTATTTAATACTGCAAAGTCAGCCTTGGAGCAGAGTTGCATGATAAAGAAGCATGGCGCTTTTGCTGAAAATGACGTCCGTGCATTTAGTTTCCCCTCCATATCCCCTTGGTTGCCACTGGGAAGAGGTGTGGGAAATGCAACAGAATTGCATTACGACATGGATAAAGAGAGGAACGCGTGGACCTCCAGATGTTGTGGACTCCAACTCCCATCAGTCCTAGCCAGCATGGCCAATAGCCAGGTATGATGCAAGTTGCAGTCTAACAACACCTTGAGCGTCAAAGGTTCGTCACCCCTGGGATAAATATTTTAATTACTCATTGGGGAGAGAAAGGGAAAACTGGACATGGTGCTCCCATTTTCAACGACAGCTTTGTATGTCAGACAGAGGTGAGGATAAAGCCACATCACGGCATTATGGCCTGGGCTAAGTGGGAAACCTGTATGCCCTCAAGATGTTGTTGCACTCCAAACTTCCATCAACCTCAGGGAATTATGGGAGTTGGAGTTCAAAAGCCTCTGGAGGGCCACAGGTTCCCGATCCTTGATCTCAGGATAGAAACGACAGCGTTCAAAACCCTCCAGTTCAACCAATGGGCTCACCCAGCAGTTCCCACCCACCCCTCCACATTGATCATGTAAATGAAACATCGGAATAGTGTCTTCACTGTGTCTCATATTGCAAGCCATCAAGAGTACCTTTATTGTGTCTCCTGATCCTCTTTTTGTTGTTGTAAGTGTGTATCTACATCTAAGTGAAAAACTCAGGCTAGTGTTGTTGGTGTGCCCTATATTGCTCGGTGAAAACACATACTGTGTAAACGGAAGCAGAACGTGGCCCTGTGTTTTCAGCGTGCACTGTGGAAGAAAGCACCCTGGAAGAAAACAAAACAAAGCGAAACCTCACTCTTACACCTTCCTTTTTAAAGTTGAAATGACGACTCTTAACCGAACAGAAGCTGCTGCTCAACAGTGAGATGTTACTGGGGGCTCCCTGTTGATCTGACCAAGCTCTTGTGTAAATTGGGGTTTTGACTGTGCCGGTTTCTGCTGCGCACAGAAGAAAACATTGTATTGCAACCTGGGACTTTGCATTGGTGGAGCTGGCGGAGATGGACTGTTTTGTAATGGGCCCTGAAAGTTCCTTTATTACTGTAGCTTTTTTGGCATATGTGGCAGGTTATTGGCAAACTGGAAGGTATGTTTGAGAAACTCTCGTTAGGCTTCTCCATCAGAGAACAGTCTTGGTAGAGGTCTTCATTCGGGATCAAAGGTGGACTTTCACAGCTTTCGTCACTGTCCTCCAAAACCCCAGGACCTTCTTCATTGTCTCCGTCAGAATCCCAAGAGGAATGAGCACTTCCCTCTGACTTGATGCTGGACGTTGTGCTTAAATCCAGAACAGCCCCATCGTTTACCAGGTCATACTGGTAGCTCTCAGGGCAGGCCTCTCCAATCTTGCTCATTGGGAAAACCAGGCTGCCAGTCCTGTTCATCCCTTTGAAGATGACCGAAGTTTGCTGCCCAACGTGTCCTATCAAAGAGTCGTCCGGACAAATCTCTTTTGCCATATCCTTCAAGAGGTACGTTGCATTGAAATGGTGGTTCTTGATTTCCAAGGGATCTTTGGTCAAAAGCTTATGGTGAAGGTTTAGGTTGGAGCTATGTCTGGAGAAAGAAGATCAGGGATGCTGTTAGAATCAAGGAGGAGAAGCAGCTGAACAGTCAACACTTGAGCACACACTCTTAATGTGAGCATTGTCCCAGCGTGGATACCACCCCTCGCCCAAGTGATGAATGCTGTAACAGCAATGGAACAATGGTGTGGAGACAGAGACACCTTCCTTGGGAGCAACTGGGATAAGGATACTAAATGGTCAACCAAGAGCATGTAATATATTGATGGCTATGCCTCTAGGATGACCTGGCCTCTGAAGAGTGTCTCATCACGACACTGCAGTCATTTCTCTTTGTTCAGGCTTGTGGGAAGGGTGAGGTGAGGATGGGATTTTTTCTGTTGCTGCTGTTTCATTTGCATGGAATTTCTGTTGGCCTCTCTTAACATGATTGGTTTTAATTTTATGTATTTCTGACCTTAGACCTTCAGATGAAGAGCAGAATACATACAGGAAATAAATAAAATTATTAAAATAAAAACAATCTTAAATTCAGTCCAGTTTGTTTGATCTCCATACCACAAACAGCTAACAGAGCGTAGGGTGATCAAGACAGCCACAGCAGGAAAAATTTAAAATGGACAATATACATCAGGTGGTAGGGAAATTTTGGTCTTCTAGATATCACTGACTACAACTCCCATCAGCCCTAACAAGCATAGCCAATGGGCAGGGATAACGGGAGTTGCAGTTCAGTGACATTTGGAGAAACAAAGGCTCCTCACACCTAATAAAGGTAAAGGGACCCCTGATCATTAGGTCCAGTCACAGACAACTCTGGGGTTGTGGAGCTCATCTCGCTTTATTGGCTGAGGGAGCCGGCGTACAGCTTCCAGGTCATGTGGCCAGCATGACTAAGCCGCTTCTGGCAAACCAGAGCAGCTCACGGAAACGCCGTTTACCTTCCCACTGGAGCGGTACCTATTTATCTACTTGCACTTTGACATGCTTTCGAACTGCTAGGTTGGCAGGAGCTGGGACAGAGCAACGGGTGGCGCTGTGGGTTAAATCACGGAGCCTAGGGCTTGCTGATCAGAAGGTCGGCGGTTCGAATCCCTGCGACGGCGTGAGCCCCACACCTAATATCCATGAACAAATGGTGCCATAGCCTTAAATAAGACAATACATTTTCTCCCAGTACAGAATAGCTAGTCACGTTTTTCAAGATGAACAGCCAGATGCAGCAGCTAGTTCTGAGGTCTGGCGAGGGCAGTGAGCCAGGCAGAGCAGCCCTGTTGCATCTTCTCCTTAGTTCTGTCTCCACAGTCCAACAAAGGAAGGCTAATACATACTGCTACATACTGCTAGTAAAAGGTAAAAGTAAAGGACCCCTGGATGGTTAAGTCCAGTCAAAGGTGACTATGCGGTTGGGGCACTCATCTCGCTGTCACAGTGCCACCTGTGTCCCATACTGCTAATAGAGAAGGGGGAAAGTGGAAGCAGGAGGCAGCAGCAAGAGGCAGCAAGATTTGGGGTCAGCAGCTTCTGAACAGGAACAGTCTTATCCGACTGCAATCTCAGACCTTAAATAAAAAGGTAAAGGGACCCCTGGCCATTAGGTCCAGTCGTGACTGACTCTGGGGTTGCGGCGCTCATCTCGCATTATTGGCCGAGGGAGCTTGCATTATACAGCTTCCGGTTCATGTGGCCAGCATGACTAAGCTGCTTCTGGTGAACCAGAGCAGCGCATGGAAACGCCGTCTACCTTCCCGCTGCAGCGGTACCTATTTATCTACTTGCACTGGCGTGCTTTTGAACTGCTAGGTGGGCAGGAGCTGGGACCGAACAACGGGAGCTCACCCCGTCACGGGGATATGAACCGCCGACCTTCTGATTGGCAAGCCCTAGGCTCTGTGGTTTAACCCACAGCGCCACCCACAACAATTCTTCCTGTTTGTTAGCTACTTCCCAGCTGGCAATGGGATCGAATTGGAACCTGCTCCAGGAAAGGACTGGTTTTGGCACTGTGAACGTGTGGCTCTCCAGATGCTGTTTGATTCCCAGCACCCATCATTCCCAGCCAGAGGCACAAAACGCATGTCTGGAATTCAGTTGGAGGTGGAAACCGCAGCAGGGGAGGGTGTCGATGCACTCAGATCCTGTTTGTGGGCTTTCCAAAGGCACCTGCCTGGCTGCCTTGAGAACAGCATGCTGGACTAGACGAGCCCTTGGCCTGATCCAGCAGGCTCTTCTTATGTTCTTATCTGCCCAGAGGGCAAAAAGGAAAGTGGGAGGTGAAAGCAGAGCGGGGCAGGCAGGGAGTAGGCTGAACAGATGGAGTGATTGATGGAGGAGAGGAAACTAAGTTCAGAAGATGATAGACAGACAGACAGACAGACAGACAGACAGACAGACAGATATAGATAGATAGATAGATAGATAAGATGATAGATAGATAGATGATAGATGATAGATGATATATGATAGACAGATGATAGATAGATAGATGATAGATAGATGATAGATAGATAGCACTGTAGATTTTGCTTTAAAAATTTAAGGAGACAGCTGAAAAGGCAAGTTAAATGCAAGACCTTGTTACCCTGCGTGTGCAAGAAAATGCACCTCTAAAAACGACAACCCACAAATTATTTCCAACCACTGTTATCTACTACCAGCAATGAGATTTCCAGGGTTTCATTTAATGCTGTGGTTCCCAATATGGGGCACACGCCCCACAGGGGGGCAATTTCATTTTTAGGGGGGGGGTAATTCGAGAATGAGTTATTAACAGTGAATGGCCTTTTAGGCTTCCTCCCCGTGAATAGGAGTTCACTTTTTGAATAAAAAGAATTATATGTCACAGGGTGTGTGTGTTGGGGCACCAGGATTTTAGAGATGCTTAGGTGGGGCATGGCCAAAAAACGGTTGGGAACCACTGATTTAATGCCTTCTTGTCCAGGGGGGAAAGCAAGGTGTTGTCCAATGGATTTTCAGTGCTCCAATAAGGTATGGAACATGCATGAAGAAGATACATGGGGTGAGGGGGCACACCACAAAAACATGCTTCAAAACTTATTTGCATTTCAGACTAGGCTCCATTGTATGATTACTTTTTTTATTATTAAAATAGAATGATTATGTGCACTGTTTTCTTACCTGTCTCGACTTCTACGAGAAGGAAAGGCAGCATTGCAACCCTCCACCGTGCAAATATGCATTTCTTTTAGGTGTACGTTTTTAAAATGCATTTTCACACTGTAGGGGTTTTTAAAGGTCTTCTTACAGATGTCACAATGGAAACGGCTGTCTTCCTTCTGAAGCCCTAGCGGTGCATGTTGACTGACACGATCTATATCTCTAAAAGCTTCGAAACCAGGAACGGCTACACTCCTACCGGACAGTGTGCCGAACGCCCCCCTACTCAGCAAGTGGTGTTGCAATTCAGCGCAGTCGTTCATTGGGATCCTGTAATTCAGTTGCTCTTTAAGATAGTCATGGGGTTCTGTCACTGCTTTGATCACATCCCGGTGCTGGTTTGGATCTTTGCAGGCATTTTCACAAGAAACTATCTTTAACAATTTGCCTTGTTCGGGCTTAGCTGTTTTCTCAGGGCGATGCAAATCGTCCACTTTGGCGCACGTGCTATTTGGCTCAACAGATTTAAAATATGTTGGCCCTCCATCTTCAGAAATGGATTTCTGTGATGTACCTGAATGGGACTTCTTTTCCATTGGGTGGTTTGGGTTTTTTTCTATCCTAGAACCGCCCAGCTCAACATGCCCGTCACTTACCGGCCGTGGAGGCATGTCGTCTTCTGAGCTGGCAACTTCGTGAGTTGCGCTAGGGGTATCAATGGCTTCTGTCTCTATCTTGATGGGCATGCTAGACTTGCGGGATTTTTTCTTGGGCAGCGCGTCGAAGGGCGATTCGTTAGAAACCAGCGGCTCAGGGATTGACGAGGAAACCAGAGGTAGGGAAGGAAGGGTGCCGGGAGTATTTGCAAGTTCAGCCGGTGTGACCGGACTGCGATAGAATGGGAGAACTGGCTGCACGGTCCTCAAGTTTGGAAAGAGAATGCCATTTTGGCCAGTACTGTGAAAACCTGGCTGTGTCTTTGAATCGCTGCAAGAGCTTCCGTAGCTGGAAACGGATCTACTGTCGGGAGGCAAAATGTTAAAGTCCGTCCGTTTGTTCTCTTCCAGTCCGGTGATGGCCAGCCCATTTCTCAGATCTTTATCCCGGTTGTTTCTGTTCATTGGCATGTGAAGTCTAGGGTTGGGGTTGGCACTGTGTCGATTCCGGCTCCGGAGGGAGCTAAAGACCATGTTGCAGCCTTCAATTGTACATTTATGTTTGATCTTCAGGTGGACAGCATTGTAGTGGATCTTCAGAGTCCCTTTGTCGTAAAATGTCTTTTCGCATGCTGTACAAAAAACACGCCCTCTCCTCGTGGTGAAGCCATTTTTGTCGACAGATTTTATTTTACTTTCTGGGGAGAGCTGGCTCATTTCCGGCTTTGTGACGCTGTTGGGCGAACTTAAATCGCTTGGAGAAGCGTCGTCCTTCAAAGCGATATCTGGGCTGGTTGAGGCCACCTCCTTTTCACCTTGAAATGAAGACTCGGAAGTCAGGAAGCTGTTTTCCGCAAACTGCATAGGAACATCTTGCTTGAGTTCATTGTTGCAGTCCTGACTTTGCTCCATCAAAAGCCTCTCAGGGGGTGAACCTATGAGGGGCGGAGGGACAGGACTGAAAAACTGAAACGGCAGCATGAAGGCCATGTTGTTGACAACGTTCTCAAAGTGATGGATGTTAACAGGGTTCATTTTGTCCAGAGAAGCAGGGAGGCTTGCACTTCTCGGACTACAGCTTTCGATGAATGCCCTAATATCCATATTGGCTGCGGTTGTGGGGATGACGATGGACTGCCCTTCTTTCTCCTGAATCGCCATTAACTCCACAATGGACTTTGTCTCGCCAAAGCGTAGAAATTGCTGCAAAGTAGCCAGTTCTTCTTCACTGGTCATGATACTCCAGTGGTCCAGGACCTTTCCTGAAGCATCCTTAAAAAGACAACAGACAACACTGTACTTAAAAGAGGAACTTCAATGGGAGTTTGAAAGGGCTATATTTGGGGTCGGGATGGCAATAATAATAATAATAATAATAATAATAATAATAATAATAATAATTTATTTATACCTTGCCCATCTGGCTGGGTATAAATAAAACATAAAACATTAAAAATTTCCCTAAACAGGGCTGCCTTCAGATGTCTTCTAAAAATCAGATAGTTGTTTATTTCCTTGACATCTGATGGGAGGGATTTCCACAGGGCGGGTGCCACTACCAAGAAGGCCCTCTGCCTGGTTCCCTGTAGCTTCACTTTTCACAGTGAGGGAACCGCCAGAAGGCCCCCAGCGCTGGACCTCAATGTCCGGGCTGAACGGTGGGGTGGAGACGCTCCTTCAGGTATACTGGGCTGAGGCCATTGAGGGTTTTCAAGGTCAGCACCAACACTTTGAATTGTGCTCGGAAACGTACTGGGAGCCAATGTAGGACTTTCAGGACTGGTGTTATATGGTCTTGGCGGCCACTCGCAGTCCCCAGTCTAGCTGCTGCATTCTGGATGAATTGTAGTTTCCGGGTCACCTTCAAAGGTAGCCCAGGTGGCATTGCTGATTTGTACTGTCATTTTTTTGGGTGGTGGTGGAGCAGCTCAGACTAAATAGACACAAGGTAAGGGTTGTGTTTTAGGGTTAGCATTAGGCTCATCTAGCTGAGTATTGTCCACAGTGACTGACAACAGCCCTCCAGGGTTTCAGGCAGGGGTCTATCCCACCCCTATGTGGAGATACCCGGAAATGAACCTGAACCTGAGACCTTCTGCGTGCAAAGCAGATGCTCTACCACTGAGCTAAAGACCTTCCCATTAAGTGACCAAGTGTTGGCCAGAGTTGGAAGTGCAGAGTGGCGAGGGTGAGCAGGTCAGGATCCAGCTCCGGAATCCACAGCTGCCCATCACTATTCCAGGCAGTTTTCTGAGAGGTTAGGCTTCTTTGTCTAGCCAAATCCACACAATTTGCTAAGGCTGAGGGCAGCTTGTTTTGGCAATTCTGTGATATATATTATTCTTGGATTTCAATCACCCCAACGTTTGTTCTTTCTAACACAGCACCGATGATTAGAAAGCATTTTGCAATCGCCCCAGAAAAAAATTAAGAAGCGTACTGACGAAACAACATGTACGAATGAAGCCGAGAGAGAGAGAGAGAGATGGAGCAATCAGAATAAGATTTAGCTCCACATTTAAGTCAAGTATTCTTCCACTGCAAGTTTAATAATCTTCCAAGCTACTAAGATCAGAGAACAAATGAACCTGCATCGATCCTTCGCCAGTGTTTACAGAGCACAGCTGTAATTACACTAGAGTGTTGCAAGTTCTTTCAAACTCCAGCCATACCTAACTTTCCCCAATATCTGTAATAAATATTTTATCACAGAACATGTATTTGATGGCCTACTGAGGGTTTTCACTGGGCACACAAGACTTTTCTAAGATGATGAAGAATGTATCATCATCAATTTTTCATGCAAAAAAGGTTCAAGGTAATTGAGCCCATATTTTTTAATCCTAACACTAAAAAGCAAAATTATCAAGTGCCATGAAATATTTATTCATGCCATAACATAAATCATAATGCTACTTTACACTGAAACAAGAATGCCAACAGAGGAGCAGCATTTGTGTAAACATAAGGAGCTAACTTCTGCCCCGGTATAACGGTACTGATGATACTGGAAAAGTTCAAAATGGCACAACTGAAATGGATAAATTTATGGCGAATGTCTGCATTGTAAGGGTGCTAGTGCAGCTTCAAGCTCTGATGCAACTGGGTGAGCTGCTGGGATGCCAGCAGAACGTTCACAAACACTCAAACTTCTCAGGAAACAAAGCTTGCTGAAAGATTTTCTTAAAAATTCTTTGTACTTCTCCAGACCTTGGGTTGCTCACAAACACGCAGACCACTGGTTTCTTGGCCTCATTTTGGCCCCGACTCTTTTGTCACCCTCCTAGAGGGAGCGAGGACCTAGAGATGTACCTGTAAGACATATCCACGTATGTAGTCTTGAAGTGTCCAGTCCAGAGCGTGGAGGATATGAATGACTTCTTCTTGCTTCAGGACGCTGAAAAGCCGATCTAAGAGAATTTTGAGACGGACGGGAACTGCCTGAGTTCCATACAGCATGAGGCTGCTTATATCAAATACCACATTAGACTGGACTATTTCCACTTGGCTTGTTGGGTATAGGTTAGGGATCCTTAGCTTACTTAAGGCTGAAAACAGAAGGAAAACAAAAGGCGAGTGACTACTTATGCATAACTGGGTATGAAACAATTAGACAAAAAGAACACCATTAGGGTACTAGGGGTTTGAACTTGGAACCTATGCAATGCAAAGCGAGAACGCTTACCACCGCCTTCCCTTCCCAGCTACATTCAATGTGTGAGAGAGACGGGAATACAGCTCTAGTTCTGGTTTTACAGCATCATCTGCCAGAACAGTATTTCCCAATTATTTAAGCTTGGGGAAGGGTTGGGTGCAAATTTCTGGTTGTGCGCATGATCCCTCTGCTAAGTAGGCTAGGCTAGGGATGGACGGGTCTGTGAATTTTGGTTCTCCCCGTTTCTCATTTTTCCACCTGGAAGGCACCATGTTTACTGTAATAATCATAACCATAATTTTACCCCGCCCATCCGACTGGGTTGCCCCAGCCACTCTGGGACAGCACATACAAAAAACATACTAAAACATTAATCATCAAAAACTTCCCTATACAGAGCTGCCTTCAGGTGTCTTCTAAAGGTTGTATAGTTACTTATCTCCTTGACATATGATGGGAGGGCGTTCCACAGGGTGGGTGCCAATACCAAGAAGGCCTTCTGCCTGGTTCCCTGTAAACTGTCCCACTTTAGCCTAAATCGTGTTCTGAACATTCAGAATTATGTAAACCTATTGTAAAGCAAAGTGCTACTTGTTACGTAGCAATTCATACTAGTTATGGATTGCATCAAAGAAGTGCTTTACTTTCCCAAAGCTGAGCTGAATGTGACTCTATAGACAATGATGATAAGCAATTTCTGAGTTTTGTTATTAGTGACTTTGCAATGTCTCCGTTAATAAACTGAAAACTGTACTTAGCTGGTGCCCACTGGTCTTGTGGCTACTTGGTAAGGCAATGATTTTTTTATTTTCTTTTAAAATACTTTGAGGTTTATTACCATGTGCTACCCATCCATGCCGACACTGGTCACATTGTCGCTGGTTTATTTTCCCAGGTTTAAAGCACTGGCAGCTGCAGCTTACCAGAGTGCAACGGATGGCCTGAAAGAGGAGAAACAGATTAAAAGGTTAAGGGGTGAGTAACATGTGCAACACACTGGAGAGAGGAAAGGGGAAGGGGAATGGAACAAGCATATGCAAATATGTAAAAAATGTAGAATTATGAATATGCATAGATCGGGCTGCCATAAGTCAATAATTTCCTGGACACAGCCGGGATTCGTTCGTGGGTAGTGTCCGGGTAGAATTTTCAAAAGCTGGTTTAAATGTCTTTGAAAACCCAGGCGTATGGCAACCATATTTGGAGTGGGGTTTTTTGGCCGAAATTCCTAAAAAAGAGCTCCAAAACGCCGTTTTTTTTGGGGGGGGGAGGGAGATTTTGAAAAAAAGAAAAGAAAAGCTGAACAACCCCCAAAAAGCTTATTAACTTTTGTGTCTGGATTTTCACTTGTTGAAATATAGCAAGCCTAATAGAGTGCAATAGTCACAACGTGCGTCAACCTGTTTATGGACTGTACTCGGAAGGTCAGCGGTTTGAATCCCCGTGATGGGGTGAGCTCCCATTGTTCGGTCCCAGCTAATGCCCACCTAGCAGTTCGAAAGCACGCCAAAGTGCAAGTAGATAAAAGGTACCGCTCCGGCGGGAAGGTAAACGGTGCTTCCGTGCGCTGCTCTGCTTCACCAGAAGCGGCTTAGTCATGCTGGCCACATGACCTGGAAGCTGTCTGCGGACAAACGCCGTCTCCCTTGGCCTATAGAGCAAGATGAGCACGCAACCCCAGAGTCGTCTGCGACTGGACCTTATGGTCAGGGGTACCTTTACCTTTTACTTCAGACTAGGGATGGTTTCTGAAAGTTTGTCATTTTTCCAGTGTCAGGTTCAGTGCTCCACATTTCCCCATTTGTTTGAGGGTGTCTTTTTGTCTGTTTTTAAAGTTCTCATGAAAATGTATCAGCATCTTAGTGCGAATTTTCCTAATATACACATTTGTATGCAATTTTGCCTGGTACACACCTTTTTGCATTCCTCTGTTATTTTTAAAAAACAATATATGGATTTTCATGCACACTCTTCCCCCAGCACATGCATTTCTGTACACAACAATTGGTTGCAAAATTCAGAAAAGTGCCAATTTCAACAGATTGCTGTGTTTCGGTTGGTATATTGTTCCAGAAAGCATGAATTTGGTGGGGTTGCTTTTAAATGCAAACTGAACTAAATTTCTCCCCTGCAGGTGTTATATATATATATATATATATATATATATATATATATATATATATATATATATATATATATATATATAATCTTTTCCCACAGAAAGCCAGGACATCAGAGAGAACTATTCTCCTAGCTCAGCCTTCTCTGTCTAATATTTAGGGTCAAATGACAAATTATGCTAAATGTGTTTCTTTCCACCTCTCTCTCTAACTAAAAGCAGCCACAGGGATGGGGAGGGTGACCTAGATCAGCACAGCAGCACAAAGGGCGGGGGGGGGATTAACCCTTTCCCTATGCATCCACTTCCTACGGAAAGATCCCAACAAGCTGCCATTTCACCCCCAGCTTTGGGGGAGCATTTTCAAAAGAGAAACACCCTGTGTAAGGGTCTTTGATCTGAATCCGTTCCTCCTTGTAGCTGCTGTTAGGTTGCTGTTTTTTTAAAAAGAGAGAGAGAAGGAGAACCCCAGTCACAAAATTCAAGGATATGTTTAGCATCACATGTACTTTGACCCACATTTGCTACATGCAAATAAATAAATGGGACTTAAAAAATGCTTCACCTTAGAGAGATTGAACCCAACAATAAGAAAACAAAGGGCAAGATTTTCCCCAAAACCATGTATTTAAATGCTTCTAACTATGAAGCTATAGATACCAATTGCAACCCAGATCATTTTAAAAGATGTGTTGTTTAGGGCTATCTTTTAAAATCTTCTCCCTGTAGTTCCAGAGATGGGAACCAGTGGCTCTCCAGGTGTTGCTAGATTCCAGCTCCCATAATCCCTGACCTGGGATGCTGGCTGGGGCTGATGGGACTCCAGAAATATCTGAAAGGCTGCAAGTCCCCCAACCCTGCACTGGTAGGGCATGCCATTTTAGGGGGTGAAACTTAATTTTTGCTTTTTTCCAGTTATGGGTGTGAGGAATTAAAATCTGCTATTATTATTGCCATCAGACAACATATAAATAATAATAATAATAATAATAATAATAATAATAATAATAATAATGCTTGGTAAGTCTATGTTTGATGAAGAAGCACATAAACTGCTTTCAGAAAACCAAAGAATTTTAATGTTACCTTCTGAAAATGTCGGGTAATAATGATGATGATGATGATTAATAATAATCTGCAAGTACTTGGCAATCATTTTCAATTATTTCTATGCAACTGTACACACATTTTACTTACCAAGCAAAACTAAACCATATTATTTTAGCTAGAATATCTTTGGAATTCCCAAGTCATGCTACAACTTTTTAGCAACCCTCATTTTGGGAATTTGAAAGCTGAAAAACTCACCATGCCCTATTGCGCTAGCTCATTTTGCAAGGGTTGAAACTTGAGCAAAGAAATTTAAGTCAACCAGTCAAATGAGTTTTAACTGCATTAAGTTTGCATGGGTAAAAAAGAGTATCTCCAAAGGAAAAAAAAATATTTAGATGATGTCACTACAGGCATCATTCTGCAAGTAGTGCACTGTGTCATATTTCATACAGACTTCGTCCTGCAAGGCCTCCTTCCACCTGCCTTGCCCCACCCTCTAGTCTCTGCTTCTAAATTTGTATTGTATTATTTTATGTACTGTGGCTTGCCATTGCTTTATTGATTATAGTTTAGAAATTATTGTAACTGTTGAGTGGATTTGTGTTTAACTTTTATATGTTGATATTATTATTTTATACTATTCTAATGATTGTTGAGTGTTACTTTATTTGATTGCTTATTTTAAAGTTTTGTTTTATTATCACATTTTTGTATTGCATTAGATTGTTATAAGATGTACATTTTTTGTTTCTTCAGCTTGTAAACCGCCTTCAGTATTGTAAGATAGAAAGACAGTATACAAATTAAAAATGATGATGATGATGATGATGATAGTAAGTTGCAGGTGAGCTTGACATCTACAGCGAGCAATCGCTGATAGGAATGTTATGATTCCGAATAAGTTAAATTCCCATTCTCAGACACTCGTTCATTCTCACACAGACAAATACAGCCCATGCTGCTAGGGAAAAAACGTGTTTCCTAAGGGCCAGAGACAGAGGTTAAAGGGCCATATTTGACTCCATCCCTGAAAGAGGCCTTCATGCACAATGTTTCTTCCCAGTGCTATTTTTCAAAAGAAAAAAAAGGGGGGGAAAGGGCCAGAATTCACCATTAACACTTCCCTTTTTGTCTTAGAATGGCAATGGTGCTCACCTGAGAGGTGCCGGAACTGGGTTCTGGAAAACTCTGACCAAAAAACCCCCTTCCCATCCCCCATAAAGGTAAAGGTACTCTGGGATCGCATGCTCATCTCGCTCTATAGGCTGAGGGAGCCGGCGTTTGTCTGCAGACAGCTTCCAGGTCATGTGGCCAGCATGACTATGCCGCTTCTGGTGAACCAGAGCAGCGCATGGAAATGCCGTTTACCTTTCTGCTGGAGCGGTACCTATTTATCTACTTGCACTTTGACGTGCTTTCGAACTGCTAGGTTGGCAGGAGCTGGGACCGAGCAACAGGAGCTCACTGCGTCACGGGGATTCGAACCGCCGACCTTCTGATCAGCAAGCCCTAGGCTCAGTGGTTTAGACCACAGCATCACCCGTAGCCCTTCCTCATCCCCCATACCAAGTAGTAAAAAGGCACACAGTGTGGTAATTAATAGTAAAACAGAGGGAAAATGGGAGGGAATATTGGGACAGGGGAGGAATGATCATTTGCAGAAAGCAACAAAATTCCTTGTGACTGATAACTCCACTGCTTTTTTATGGCAGCCCCCCTGTACCTTGTGTACAGTTGCACAGAAAAAGGAATTAAAGCAAGCATAATAATAATAATAATAATAATTTATTTATACCCCGCCCATCTGGCTGGGCCTCCCCAGCCATTCTGGGCGGCTCCCAACAGAATACCAAAACACGATAAAAGATCAAACATTAAAAACTTCCCTAAACAGGGCTGCCTTCAGATGTATTCTAAAAGTCAGATAGTTGTTTATTTCCTTGACATCTGATGGGAGGGCATTCCACAGGGCGGGTGCCACTACCGAGAAGGCCCTCTGCCTGATTTCCCTCACTTCCACATGATGGGGTACACTATCAAAGAAAAAGTAACCCTCTTAGAAATTAATTGATAGCCGTCCTATTGATACAAGTACCGGTCATTTAAGGAAGCAGGAGCTTCCATCTTCAGCATCATCAACAACCACCTTTGGTTACTCTAGAACAGGCATCCCCAAACTGCGGCCCTCCAGATGTTTTGGCCTACAACTCCCATGATCCCTAGCTAACAGGACCAGTGGTCAGGGATGATGGGAATTGTAGTCCAAAACATCTGGAGGGCCGAAGTTTGGGGATGCCTGCTCTAGAGAGAGGGGAGGATTGGACAGTATATGTAAAAGTATATTATTATTATTATTATTATTATTATTATTATTATTATTATTATTATTATATTGCCCTTTATCCAAAGATCCCAAGGCGGTTTGCAACAGAAAAATAGAGAATGAGAATACAAAATAAAACAAAAACAAACCAATAACCCTCTTCCCACAAACACATTTGAAAAGCCATAGGCCTGGTTATAGAAAAACATTTTCGTCTGGTGCCTAAAGATATATAAGAAAGGTGCCAGACCAGCCTCCCAGGGGAGAGTATTCCACAAACGGGGAGCCACTGCAGAAAAGGCCCATTCTTATGTTGCCAGCCTCCAGATCTCTCATAGAAGAGGCACCTGAAGAAGGGCCTCAGGTGATGAGTGTAGGATCTGGGTTGGTTCATATAAAAAATAAAAGTAGATTCCAGGTTACAGCACGGTATTAAAGGTGAATCTCAAAAAGGTTTAAAGGCTATGGATGGAGGAACACTTCGTAGGAGTGATTCCTTTAAAAAACGTTAAGTAAATCAATAAGCGAACATTGCAAAAATGAAGCCCCGTTCCTGAGAAAAAGCCATGAGCTTCCTGTGAATTTACAAAACATGCCTCACAACACACACCGAGAACTGAGCTCTGAGAGTCACTTTGCTTTAGATAGCCGGTTAGCCTAGCAGTTGGCATACTTTTGATAAGAGCCGCAGAAAGTCATAAATTTTCTTTATAAGGTTCATCTAAGTGGGATGGGGGGGGGAGGGAGGGAGCATGCTGTGTTGAGCCAAGGCCTCGTTGACTTCACGAGATGTCAGCTATAACTGGAGTTCAATTCTATTACCTCACTGCACTCCTTAAAGATGCTGTACTTTCCATAGACTGGTGTGCTCATCAGCCCCAGAAGATCAGTTAGATCAGCATTCCATAAATAAAAGAGTCCGCAAAGAGGCATCCCAGCAAAAATTGCAAGGGGGGGGCATGGGTTTGGGAGGCAGTTGTCCAAACAGATACATCAAGATGCAATCTAATATTATTTCAGGTAACCTTCACTTATTTTATGGGCTTTTACTTTCTTTCTCTATTCATCAAATTTCATCACCTCCTCGCACTTTTTGTTTGATTTGTTAGGCTTGGGTTAGGCTGCTTACAGGCGTGAACCTCTATATAGGATTGCAAGAATGCTAAATACAGCAAGGTATCCATTTGCTAAATACCGGGCCAGATTACTGAATATTCGGCTGATGTTGTAGTATAGTTGTGTGGCTAAAGACTTCAATGCCTAAGTAGGAAACCCCTGTTTACTAACCATTCCCTCCTTGCTTTTTATAGTGTCTGGTTCCTGTGTATTTGTTGATACATCTCTTATTTGCTGTCATATTATATTCACTTTTGACCAGGGTGGATTTGATTTAAATCACTAGTCAGTAAGACTTGATTTAAATCAAAATTTTTTTTAGAGAAAACTCATTCTTGCTAGTATAATCTTTATACTGACAACCAGATGAAGGTTTCATTTTTGGAATAATAAATTTTCAGAGTAGTTTTTACAGTTATATCAAAAATTACTGATTTGGTTATACTATAATAATAATAATAATAATTTTTTATTTGTACCCCGCCCATCTGGCCGGGTCTCCCCAGCCACTCTGGGCGGCCCCCAACAGATATTAAAATACTATTAGAAATACATAGATAATTATGAAATTATTGTGAGGTTGAATAAGTTAACTGTTGATATTTGGACAACTTTTCTGCTGTATTTTATTGGAAGGAGAAAAATAATAATTTCCTTAATAATAATTTAAACAATTTATTTAACTAAAACAATAGCATTATAGCATATGTATCCATGTTTGTTAACTGATGTGGTTAAACCATTTTTTTTAAAAAACTTTGAGTTTTAGCACACATGAAAAACTTAAAACAAATCCCTATTTCCTGATGAATAGCCTTTGGACTATAATGTAACTTATATAGAAAACTATCTTTAGAATGATTTTTCCTCCAAAAGCATTTTATTTTAAAAATCCAATTTAAATTAAAAAAAAACCACCTGATTTAATTTTTTTTTTAAACCGATTTTTAAAAAAAAGAATCATTGATTTTTATCCACCCTACTTTTGACTGGAAGCCCATTTGATGACCACTGAGTGGCATACGCAGGCTACAACAGCAACAACAATAAATTCTTTTGGGAGACAGCCTCTGGAAACCCTCTAAAACCCCTTTTAAAAAGCAGCAGCACTTACCAGATTGGTATGAATGGTGGCAATGGCAGCTGTCAGTCTTCCTCATCGCTGGATGTGGAAACAACGACAAGGGAGGCAGACTGGTACCCCAAAGTGCTTGGCTGTGATTCAGAGGTAGACCAGTACCCTGAACTGCTAGCCATTTCCCCCACTCATTTTCAGCCATTTTTTTCAGTTTCCCCGCTCTCTCTTTTTTGGCTGCTTTTGCCCTCTTTGTGCCTTTTTGCAGATTAAACTGATGTATTTAATCCCCCCCCCCTCACCTCGCATTTGCACGGTTGTGCACAAGTTGAACACACAGTTAAGTGGGGAGACGTCTGTATTCCACTCCTTTCCCCCTCTTTTCTTGACCCACCCCAAACCCTCAGTATCTTGCCACTGAGCACGCTCAGTTCTCATTGGGCTCTCCCCCCTGCCTTTAGAGGGAGGGGGCTCCCATTTCCTCCCCCTACTTCCGCGTATATTGGGAATCCCTCCAGCAGGCCGATATTTCCATTTTGTTTCCTTAATGGGGGCATTTTGCTGCATAGCCATTATAACTTGACTGCAGAGTCCACCTTCAGTATATATGATGCAATTTAAAGACACAATGGCTGGGTGTCCCACCTCATAGAAAGCATTCCTCCATTTGAAGGACTGTCCCGTCTGTGCAATTTACACATAAATAAACCATAAGAGTGAGGGCACTGAAACGGCCCACCAACAGGAGTAGACCAATGCCCCGTTTGCACTACACACTTAAAGCAGTATCATTCCACTTTAAACAGTCATGGCTTCCGCTCATAATCCTGGGTTCTGTGGTTTGTCAAGGGTGCTGAGGGTAGGTTTTTTTTGGTGGCTGTAAAAGTGGAAAACTGATTTGCATGGAAAATATGCGGGAATGATATGTAACATGAAGGAGAAGAGGGGCAGTCATTGGTTATTTTAAAGTTTGTAAAATGTTTATTTTGAAATGTAAAATTGAAATTTTTTTTAAAAAAATTATTATTAAAAAAAAGGTAAAGGACCCAACAGTTAAGTCCAGTCGCAGAAGACTCTGGGGTTGCGGTGCTCATCTCGCTTTACTGGTTGAGGGAGCCGGCGTTTGTCCGCAGACAGTTTTTCCGGGTCATGTGGCCAGCATGACTAAGCCGCTTCTGGCGCAACGGAACACTGAAACCAGAGCAGCGCACGGAAACACCATTTACCTTCCCGCCGGAGCGGAACCTATTTATCTACTTGCGCTTTTTTGGCGTGCTTTCGAACTGCTAGGTTGGCAGGAGCTGGGACCAAGCAACGGGAGCGCACCCCGTGGTGGGGATTCGAACCTCCGACCTTCTGATCGGCAAGCCCAAGAGGCTCAGTGGTTTAGACCACAGCGCCACCTGCGTCCCTTGAGGGTAGTTAGAAGAAATGTCACTCTTCGAAGGGAATAGGGGTCTTCTAACTCTCTGAGGGTAGTTAGAAGACCCCTATTCCCTTCAAAGAGTGACATTTCCAAGAGTGGTTTGACAGACAATCCTTCTTCCCAGGGAATTCTGGGAACTGACATAACTCGCCACAATTGATTCTGTTATTTGTTGCTAATATTCACTTATGGCCCTTTATAGATGCTTCTTCCAAATGCTAACATACCACTGGATATACTATCTCAGTGACCCTTACAACAGCCCTGTGAGGTAGTCAAGAACGAGTACTATCCCCACATTGGGGGCTTTTTTGGGGGCAGGGGGCAAAACTCACCAGAACTCAGTCCTGGCACCTTTCAGGTGAGTGCCATTGTCATTCTAAGTTCATGGTGAGTCCCAGCACCTCTTTTTCTAGAAAAATAGCACATTAGAGATGGGAGGCTTGAGGGATAAAACATGTGCAATTGAAGCAACTGCATATTATTTCATTGTTCAGTCCTGCTTCCCTTTCCCTTTCCCTGTTTGTTTCCCCTGCGTATGTCTTTAGATTGTAAGCAATTTAGGGGCAGGACCTGTCCTTTTGTAATCTTTAAAGTGCCACCATGCTCACTGGTGGCACTATATAAATTAGGAAATTATTAAGTTATAATGCCATCGAACAAGTTTCTACCAAAGCTAAGGTTTGAATCAAAAGCTTCTTGGTTCACACCTCTACCTGTGGGATTACAGTACGAATGAAAGCACTTGGAGCAGATACTTCTATACAGGCAAACGTCACTGTAAGTTTTGTTCTGGCCCACTTAACTTAAACAGAGACAGCTTTGTAGTCGGAATTCAGGGTGGTGATAAAGAGGTAGATCAGTCCCAGAGCAAAACTCGACCAGCAGGACAGCTGGCAGATTTGTGGGTCTCGCAATGGAAAGCAGACCGTTATCAGAACCCATCTGTCTCTGGATTAAGGTAGAAATTCTTCCCCAAGTGCAGTTTAGGTCATTAGAACATCTAAATGCCAAATTCTCTACTCTGTGTACATGATGGGAACGAGAGAGTGATTTATAGCTTCTGCTAATAGACTGGCGATCTTGGTACCAGCCGGGCTGTAAACAAGAGAGGGTGTTTTCCCTTCCCTTCCAGGAATCTAATTTCTTGGGTGCCATTATCCATTCAAAATATTTCCTCCGGCTGCTCTGAAATCTTCTTCCCTGCCCGAAATCCTTTTTCTTCTCACACCCTCTGTTTTAGAAAAAACGCACCACCTCACTTGACACCCTTTTACGATGACAAAATGTCCCATTTTTCTTTATCTCCTCACAGTGAGATCCCTACCGAACTGGGTCTGGATCAGATCTGAGCTCAGTCGTGCCCCCGGTCCCCTGAGATTAACCTTGGGAACTGCCTACAAAACGTCAAGAACAGCGGTATAGAATTAAATGGGTCTGTTTGTTAGGTAGTTGGCCTCTCTTAGCATACCTTGTGCATTTCCCTGTTGTTTACAACACAGCCAGAAGGAGTCCTGAAGCAATTTACAAGAACTTGCAAGATTCAAAGGTAGATAGATGACGTGCAGCAGAATTTCAGTGCCACGGAAAGATTTAGGACACAGTGATGATTGCCAGGGAAGGAGAGTGCAGGATTTGAAGTGAAGCATAACTGCCCATTAAAAGGCAACCTGGGAGCTTGCTCTTATAACTCAGGTCCTGCAAAGTGTCCCTATTTTCCATGGACAGTCCTGGATTTACAGAAGCTGTCCTGGTTTCTGATTTGATCTCGGAATGTCCCGTTTTTACTGAGGACATCCCTATTTTCATTGGGGAAATGTTGGAGGGTATGGAGTTTTCTGACCCCCGAAGCCAAGGAGAAAAGTAACAATACAAGCTACAGAAGATATCTGAAAAGACTTCTGGGAAAAGATTTATAATGAAATGAAAAAAGTGTTGAAAAACACATTTATGAAAAAACCAGAGGCTTTTTTACTTGGAATGGCGAGCCAAGTGGTCCCCAAGGAGGATCAAATTTTCTTTATGTATGCCACAACAGCAGCCAGGATGTTGATTGCAAAACACTGGAAGACACAGGATCTACCAACGATAGAAGAATGGCAAATGAAAATGATGGACTATATGGAGCTCTCTGAACTGACAGGAAAACTCCACGACCAGCGGGAGGAGACGTTGGAAAAAGATTGGACAAAATTTAAAGTATATTTAAAGAATTATTGTAAGATTGAAAGTTAGAAAAAAGTTGGAAGGAATGTTAGTTTACAGATTAGAACATGGATTAAGTAATGTAAATGTATGATATGATTAAGTTAAATATGATAAGAACATAAGTAAAATAAGAAAAAATAGTGAAAGATGAGAGGGAATTACTAAAGATGAGAGACATGGAAACGTAGCAAGGGAGACTGGAGGAAGTCACCCCAACATGATAAGGAAAAAACAAGGGGAAAGAATGATGCTTGCTTTTATTGTATTTGAATTCTGTATTTTGTATTATGTTTTGTTGTTGTTGTTGTTATGTTTTTGTTTATTCTTTTGTGTTGTTTGTGGTGAAAACCCAATAAAAATTACTTAAAAAAAAAAGATATCTGAAGGCAGCCCTGTGTAGGGAAGTTTTCTTTAATGTTTAATGTTTTATTATGTTTTCATATATGTTGGAAGTCACCCAGAATGGTTGAGGCAACCCAGTCAGATGTGTGGGTTATAAATAATAATAATAATCAGTGGGGGGTTTTCTGGGGGGACACAGGGGCAAGCATACCCCTAAACATTTTGTGAATCTGATGATGCCTTCATTTCCTTTCCCGGTGATTTTCTTGAGTCAAAATGAGAGTACCCCTAAACATTTTTTTTAAAGAAAAAAGCAATGATAATAATATTAAATAGGGCATCTGTATTTTCATCAGAGAAATGTTGAAGGTCATGATAACTGGTTTATTGTATTGTTGTAATCTGCCTTGGGAACTTATGGTGAAGGGTGGGTAAGATATCTGTTATGTACTGAGTACTCCGAGTATATTTCAATATCTAATTAATAAATTAAGATGTGGCATAATGTAGCAAACTCAAGGGCTAGATTAGAAGATGAAGCCAGTATGCATTCGCAAAATGTAGGATATAATGCCCTGATCCAAATCTGTGTGTACGCTTTTCTGCATGCCAGGATTTCTCCGTTTTAAAGTGAAATGCAGGCAGATATTCACCGCCATTGAAATGAATGGAGAAGTCCTGTTGAGCATGGAAGCTCCATGTGTTGTTAACTTACGGGTTAGTGAGAGCTATACCTTCAAAGGGTGGGGTAGAAGAAAAGAAACATACAAATTTCTTTGGGGCTGTGTTTCTAAAGATTAAAAATAAAATATTAAAGTTGATGTTTGGCTTGCCAATACTTTGCACATACTTTGTACAAGTCAGCTCCCAAGTATGCCCCACTGAGTTCAATTATACTGAATTAGGCTTAAATCTATATACTGTTACTATTTAGGGCTATAGCTGGGACTCAGGTGGTGCTGTGGTCTAAACCACAGAGCCTAGGGCTTGCTGATCAGAAGGTTGGTGGTTCGAATCCCCATGATGGGGTGAGCTCCCGTTGCTCGGTTCCTGCTCCTGCCAACTTAGCAGTTTGAAAGCACACCAGTGCAAGTAGATAAATAGGTACTGCTCCAGTGGGAAGGTAAACAGTGTTTCCGTGCGCTGCTCTGGTTTGCCAGAAGTGGCTTTGTCATGCTGGCCACATGACCCGGAAGCTGTCTGCGGACAAACGCTGGCTCCCTTGTCCAGTAAAGTGAGATGAGGGCTGCAACCCCAGAGTTGTCCACGACTGGACCTAACGGTCAGGGGTACCTTTACCTTTACCTTTATTTAAGGCTTTAGGAAGTTGCCTCATGCAGAGTCACACCATTGGTCCATCTAGCTCAGTACAGTCTAGCTCAGCCTTTGCTAACCTGGCCAGGTGCCCCAGAAGTTTGGGGCTCAGCCCAAGCCATCAGCAGGTTGATGAAGGCTGGCCTAGTCTGACTGACAGCAGGTCTTATGGGTTTCAGAAGTGTTTCCCGAGCCCATTCCCAGCCACGCAGTGTCTCCTTCTTGGAGATGTCAGGGGCAGCAGAGACGATCCAGCAGAAGCGAAGTAGGTGTTCTACCACTGAACTTCAGTCCTTCCCCAAAATTAAAATATGGAAAACAAAAACCTACATCTGAACTGGATCGTGCAACTGTGTCTTATGCAACTCCATACATTTTAAACTCAACCGCACAGAGCATATGCACAAGATATCATCAACAATGTTAGAGACTTACACAATATATTTTTTGCAGTTTACATTACACAATGTAAAACAGAAAAAAACCACACATATTCTCCTGGGGATGAGCACAACAGATTTTAATAATTGCCTCTAATGATGCAATGCCACCGTGTTAATTTTCAAGCAGGCAGCATTCCTTACCAATGACTAGAAACTTTGGGAAGGGGAACAGCTTTTAACCTTGGCCTTATGGAGTTGACCATTCAAATAAAATCTCCATCTTGGGAGAGGATTTTTTTAAAAACAACAACAACAACAACAACAACTTGGGAAGTGGAGAAAACTTTTAAACTTCGCTATTCTGAGCTAGATGTGGTAGGGAAGAATTCTCTATTTGCTTTTTAACATGCTGGGCTAAATAGGTCCACGGCATGTTGAAGAAAGTGATGGCAACTGAGATGTTTTTCTGCTGGAAAAGGTTTGAGGTTGAATACGTTCTAGAGTCAGGCAAGCTGATTTTGAACTAATTACAGGAAGAACTAAAATATGGAACCAGTAAAAGTGTGTAATAGAGTTATATCAGGCAATATATAGGATGACCACTTGCAGATCACAAAAAAGAGGACAAAAGAGGCCACTGATTTGCATACAACTTGCACATGCTAATTTATAAGTATAGGCGCACCTTTAGTAACAGTTACTACGATTTACACAGAAATATGAAACATCTCACAATAATGGAGAACAAAATGACCAAGGGACAATGTGTTGCTGCTGACTTTTGATGAGTAACTTTACATTCTCCTTCAATTTCACTCTCTTTTCTTAAGGTTCTTTACTTTTGAAATCAACTTGCACCATACAACCCTTCAGAAAGAGGAGCGAAGGTGAGTCTGTGATCCTTCAGATGTTGTTGGGCTCCAACTTCCATCAACCCCAGCCAGCATGGTCAATGGACAGGGAGGGTGGGAGTTGTAGTTCAGCAACCTCTGGAGGCACAAAGGTTCCAGGGAAGCCCAGAGAAGGGTCATCGCTCAGGGGCAGAGCATCTGGATTGCATGCAGAAAGTCCCAGGTTCGATTCTAGCATCTCCAGGGATGGCTAGGAAAGACATTCCGTCCGAAACCAGCCACAGCCAATCAGGGTAGACCAGATAGCCAGTGTGGTGCCCTCCAGATGTTCCTGAACTACAACTCCCATCATCCCTGATCGTTTGCCAAACTGGCTGTGGCTAATGGGAATTGGGAGTTCAACAGCATCTGGCGGGCATCACAGCGCCTCCCCCCCTGGAGTAGACAATACAAGATGGAGCAATGGTCTGCCACATGGCAGCTTCCTATGCTCCCGTGTTCACTTGAGAGCATGTGCATGAGAGTGAGAGGCTGGATAAACAAGAATGATGGGAACTAGAGTACAACAACTTCTGGAGAGCTACATCTTCCCCATTTGTATGCTGACCCCACTTGCAAGCCCTAAATCTCAATACTGTTCCCGTCAATGGGATGCCAAAGTCTTGCTTCGCTTTGGATCCTGCCCAGATTCTTAAATCAAGGGGGCAAGACACACAAAGGTTTAAAATGAAGTACTAAGCTGTAGTCCTAAATATGTTGCCCGAGAGCTAAGGTCATATCTGCACTCCTATACCTCTTTAACAGTCATGGCTCTCTCTGGGAAATGTAGTTTGTTAAAGGTGCTGGGAATTATAGCTCTGTAAGGGGTCTTCTAACAACTTCTAACAAGGTACAGTCCCCTGGATTCTTTGGGGGGGGGGGGAGCCATGTCTGTTTAAAGTTGTATAAGAGTGCTTGACGGGTAAACTATGGATGTGACCTAAATCAACTGAAACCACAGAAGGTATTCCTGTCCTCCTGCAAGTTCTGAAGGTGGTTTTTAAAATGAGGTTTGTGACGCTAATGCAATACCTACACATTGGCCAGAATGCTCAATTGCATTACAATTTTCTCTCTCTCTTTTCACTTAAATAGAGCAAATAGAGTCCAGAAGGAAAATAAATATTCATAACACTTTACTAAACAAACTGGAAAAAAAAACCATGTAAAGTCTGAGGAGAAAAAAACAGAGAGGTTTTGTCTTTGTTTTACTTGCACATCGCAGGAAGACATTGACCTAAAGATACAGAGTTAAACTCCCTCAGAACTATGCAGCCAATTGGAGCATGTGCTTCCTTAGTGATGATCACACCACTGTGTTTGGTTACTAAATGCCATTTCCACCACCATTGCTGCTCTTCATTGACTGACTCACTAAGAATTAACCCTTAAGCCACACATGGAACGATCTCTGTTGTTGCACTTCCAACATCTCTTTCTGTCCCACCTCCTCGTGCTTTCTCTTCTGTATCATCAACAATTAGAGGTTAACATATATACCGGTAGCACGAATGAGGCTCAAAAGCAATTTAAGAGTCATGCACTATAAGCCTTAGGGATGATGCGCCACTAACAATCAAATCCTGAATATCTAAGGGCTATAGCATGCATGGTTTTCTTTGCATTATATACCAGTATATAATATAATATAATATAATATAATATAATATAATATAATATGGAAGTACAAATTTTAGTCAGTGTTGACGCTCACCTTTTGGAAATCTGAGATCAAATTCATGAACGCTCAAAAACAGATAATTATTCCCACACTTTTTGGACACAGGCTGCATTCAAATGGCAGTTTATTCCGTTTTCCTGATTCTTCTACACTCTTAATTTATGCATTCTGTTTGAGCTTTCACATGACATAAAAGCTAGTCCCAGAATTACAGCACAAGTGTAACACTAATTTTCATGTTATTTGCTTCTAGAAAGAATCTGTTTGCTAATAACGTGGCAATGAGTGCTGAACTTGAGCTGCATTCTTCTGTCTTTCTGGAACTGGCTTTTATGCCATGTGAAAGCTCAAATAGAATGCAGAAATTATTGTATTTTTAAGTGTGTAAGATTTTATTTTTTCCTAAATTTTTGAAGTTTAAAATAAGGGGTCGTCTTATACACGGATAGTGCACAGTGCATTTTCTTAATTTTGAGTCCCCAAAAATAGGGGGCGTCTTATACACGGGGGTGTTATGCGTGGGGAAATACGGTAACAATCGAGGGAATGCCAGGAAATGGAAAAAAAAATGCCACATGAATGCAACCATATACACATGAATATTGGACCATGATTTAGGGCAAGTGTGAGGAGCCTTTGTCCCTCCAGGTGCTGTTGGACTATAACTCCCATTAGGTCCAATGGCCAGGGATAATGGAACTTATAGTTCAACAACACCTGGAGGACCAAAGGTTCCCCATACCTGTGTTAGGGGAGGGAGAGTAGCTCAGCGGTAGAACAACTGCTCTGCATGCAGAAGATCCCAGGAATAAACCCTCACATCTCCAGGTGGGTTGGCAATGTCCCCTGTCTAAAACCCTGGGCAGTCGCTGTCAGTCAATGCGAACCAAAGGTAGCTGATATTGCTGGACTACAGCTCCCATCATCCCTGACGCAGGCTGGGGATGATGGGAGTTGGAGTTCCACATCTGGATGGTACCACAGGAAATGAGCCATTGCTAATCTGATGACTAATTGAAATGCTTTTTATAGCATAGTATTGGAGACATGCAAACTGACCATACAAAAGACACAAACTTTTGGTCTACTCAGGAGAAAAAAAAGCAGGAAGGGAATGCTTTTGCTGACTAATGGTCACTGAGATGTACAGATGACAACCACATTGGGCAGCTTGAAGTTTCTGGAGTGTTTTCTTTGGCTGTGGAAAGCTGGAATGACTCGCCAGAGCGTACAACTGGAGGCTACAGTATGGTACCCATTGGCACCAGGGCATCTTAGAGACAGTCCTTTGGTCCCTGCCAAGGCAACCTTACATTACTAATTTTATTTTCATGAGGGTTGTTGGCTTTTGGGTCTTTTTGTGTTGTTTAGCAGGGGTCACCTATTGTCGGAAGGGGGCACTGTCTGATTTTTTTTTTTGCCTGTGGTTTTTTTTGGGGGGGTATAATATGTTTTGGTCTATTTTTAGGGGGTTCTGAGCACCACCAGCTGTTCTTCTGTGCACTGGGTATTTTGCAGTGCCTGTGACAGTTTCCAAGATCTCCAAACATGCCCCCCCCAGGTAGCAAAAGGTTGAGATGCCCTGGAATGGAAAATTTCTTATAATGAATTAAAAGGAGGAACACAGTTGCTCGTTCGTTGCTCAGCTGTCCCAAGGCAGTCACACAATTTGCCTTTGCTGGTAATGTTGGATGTGGGACTTCATGGTTCTCACAAGGGGTGGTGCTCTTTAGAGGGCAATGTGCATTACTTCACTTGCTTCAAATTGTGTGGGGAAACCCTGTGGCGCTTTGCGGGCTCCCCTCCTTATTCTGCTGAGTGGGGCCCTGGGCTGCCTGCCCTAAAGGCCTACATGAATGGTGCCACTGCTATTGTTCAGATTAATCACAGAGTTGGAAGGGACCATGATTGTCATCTGGTCTCACCCTCTGCAATGCAGGCATCTTTTGCCCAATGTGGGACTCGAACCCACGGCCCTGAGACTCATTCCTTTAGCCAGGCGTTCTGCTTCTAATGGTGGCAAGTAAAATTACTCTGTAAGTTAAAAAGGAAGGCATGAAGGGGGTTGATCCGGTCCCTGTTGGTTGTCCACAGTATCTGGTAGCCCAGGTTACATACAGGTACTACCTCTGAATACAGAAGCTACATTCACTGTGGCTCCATCTATTGTAGCTACCCAGCACTGATAGACCAATCCTCCCACTATGACTAGTAAAGGTAAAAGGTAAAGGGACCCCTGACCATTAGGTCCAGTTGCGGACGACTCTGGGGTTGCGGTGCTCATCTCGCTTTAGTGGCCGAGGGAGCTGGCGTACAGCTTCCGGGTCATGTGGCCAGCATGACTAAGCTTTGACGTGCTTTCGAACTGCTAGGTTGGGAGGAGCTGGGACCGAGCAACGGGAGCTCACCCTGTCGCGGGGATTCGAACCGCCGACCTTCTGATCGACAAGCCCTAAACTCTGTGGTTTAACCCACAGCTGTATGCCGGCTCCCTCGGCCACTAAAGCGAGATGAGCACCGCAACTCCAGAGTCCCTAAGACAAGATGTGCCCAATATGGAACATCATAAGGTTCCTTGGAATTTCATACTGGGCACCTTGGGGAAGAATGTAGCAGCAGCAGCAATAATAATAATAATAATAATACTCAAAAGATTTAGAGGACAGGCCCTCCAAGTGTCTCTATTTTCCAGGGACAGTCCCGGATTTACAGAAGCCGTCCCAGTTTCTGATTTGATTCCAGAATGTCCCGCTTTTCCTTTGGACACCCCTATTTTAATCGCAGAAATGTTGTAGGGGATGGAGTAATGCAACCCCCCAAGCCAAGGAGATAAGTAACTACCGGTATGCAACCATTAGAAGACCTCTGAAGACAGCCCTATATTGGGAAGTGTTTGTTTTTTTAAAAAAAAAGTTTAATGTTTTATTATGTTTTTATATATGTTGTAAGCCAGGGGTGTCAAACTCCGGCCCTCCAGATGTTTTGAGACTACAATTCCCATCATCCCTGACCACTGGTCCTGTTAGCTAGGGCTGATGGGAATTGTAGTTCCAAAACATCTGGAGGGCTGGAGTTTGACACCCCTGTTGTAAGCTGTCTTGAGTCGCTGGGGCAACCCAGTCGGATGGGCGGAGTATGACGATGGAATAGCACGTCTCTGTTTTCATCAGAGAAATGTTGGAGGATATGTTGTTGCTACCCAGCATCGATAGACCAATCCTCCCATTATCACCCGATGTGCCCACTATGGAATACGACATGGTCCCTTAGAATTTCATACTGGGAACCTTGGGGAAGGATGTAGTAGTAGTAATCACAATATTTTGAGAATGGGCCATAGCTTAATGGTAGAGTATCTGTTTGGAATGCAAGAGGTCCGGGTTCAATTCCCGGCAACTTCAGGTAGGGCTGGGAGGGGCTCCCTGCCTGAAATCCTGGAGAGTAGCCGCCAGTCAGTGCAGGCAATACAGAGTTAGATGGACAAAGGCAAGATACATTCATTTCCCCCACCCTACCCACAGCTTTCTTCTTTACAATTAAAGACGATAAGGCAGATTCGAATGTTCCTACGGGTTTTTTTTTTAAATCTGCCAGCTCACTTCATCCTAAAATATACAGCATCAGTTAAGAAATGAATTGCACCGGCAAACTTTAAATGAGAAAGAAAGCTGAATTTGGGAGAATAATGGATTTGAGGTTAAATATGCACAGTTTCAGAAGCATCTACCGAGGCAACGCCGCGATGGCAAGGCATGCCCCTTCCCAAACTAATTAAACGGATTGCCTCTGCTCCTCCAGAGCCAAAGAGCCGGGAGAGCAGCCCACATGGCCTGTCGCTATCCCTAAAAATCAACATCCAGCTACTGAAGACTGGACGAATCTCTGGCAATTTGTGCTGTGATCCCAACGTTACAGGAAGACAACGGGTTGCCACAGCCGCCTTCTTTGCCAAGAGAGAGATCCCAGGACTTTCGCTCTGTTTGAGTGTCTGTGTGTCAACAGCAGCAACCTGCACTATAATTTCTTTCTTTTCTTTTTTTTAAAAGAAAGCAAGTTAATGGATAGCAAGATACACTCATTTTCCGCACCCCACCCACAATTTTCGTCTTTACAATTAAATACGATTAGCTGGCATTCCCTTTAACCGTCAGAGGCGCACAGTGGCAGATCTGTAGCCACAAAAGAGGCGCAGTAAATGAGAAGAACATGTTACTACACTGCATTTGAGAAAGTTTGGCTCCGAGCTATGCACTGATTAATATCAGATCTCCTCCTTTACTCGCCTCTTGACAATCTTGTCACATCTGGCTGACAAATCCTTACAAGCTTATCCAAACCAAGGCAGCCCCAGTCATGCTTGGGGTCTAGCTGGAAGGAAGCGGCAACACCAGCCGCGCACTGATGTGCCATCAGTGAAACTAATGAAGCTGACTTCAGTTGCAGGCTCCCGGAACAGTAAAAAGGAGCACAACATGCCTCAAGGTTTTGCAACACAGCGCAGAGTTAGCTCACCAGAAGATAAGACAAACAATCACCTCCCAAGGTTCAAGGAGCCCAAGAACTGCATGATCAAAAAGAGAGAGAAAGAGAGACGATTGCTAACATACTTTAGCAGCAAGCTCAACCTAAAAAAACAGTGATACAATTTATAAATCCTGCTCCCCACTTCCACTTTTCAAAAATAACAATTAATGTTCATATTTTACCAGTCTTCCATACCTAACTTGGGTGCTGTTAAGCAGAAACATTTTTTTCTCTGTCTCCATAACTAGAAAACAATTGTTTCCCCAAGAATCCAAAATTATTGAGTGTGTCAAACATCTGTGTAAAATCGCTCCCCCCACTTTCTTTCTCACAAACATTTTCAATTGATGGGTAATCGTTTTTATTTTAAAGCAAATGTTTTTTAAAAGTGAAGGAATGGGATGGTGGCAAGAGGCTCGGTGTGTTCACCGAGCAGGAAAGTAAAATTAACTATTTCTTTCGCTATGCCAGCAAGACAGCACAAGAGTCTGTTTTGACAGTTTTGTGACGGTGTTTTTTTACGGAACGAAATTACAAAGGACAGAAAACCCCAAAAGATACATCGGTGTTTGCCAGTCTGGGATGTAATGATTTAGTCTTCTAGTTCTTCATGTATTTTAAAAGCACAAACAACAAACAACAACTTTCTGACAAGGGACTCCCCCCCCAGATGCCTATTTTGCAAGACACATTATGGTCAGCATTGAACTATATATATATATATATATATATATATATATATATATATATACACACAAAGGGAACACACCATTGCTGGTCTGATTCCCAAAGAAACTTCCTTTGCAAAATTGCAGTGTCTGGTCTCCTGTGCATTTTTTTTTTTACATCACAATAATGATAATGTATTTGCTTAGAGCACTTGACTCAGAACACACTGCAGTCACAAATCATGACTTTTATAGCTATTAATGTACAACCAGGACCTGTACGATTAAACATTGTCAGGTCGTCCTGATTTACAGATCCTGATGCTTCAACGGGGGAAAGATTAATTGGCGGTCCGATTCTGCTTTTACCACAACGATTTCCCATAACTTATAGGCAAAGGAAGGCAATCCCATCGTTTAGGATGCATTTCATCCAGAAGGCCAGTGTTTTGTAAGTAAGGTTTGTTGTGCAAAGCACACTTACTTTTAAATGAAAAGTTTAAAATGAAAAAAAAAAAGATGAAATAAATCAATGGGGTTATTTTTTGTGCAAACCTGCTTAGGCTCAGTCTGTTAAGCAAACAGATAATTCCAAAACACAAGGTAGCAGTCAAAATAAGAAATTGAGTAGTGTGTAGCACCAGGATCTCCACTTGAAATCTTATTGTTTGCTAACCCGGGATAATGAAGCAATTACAGCAAATAGCATTATTTCTATAGCACAAGAGCTTGCAAGCGAGGAATTGGGGGGGGGGGGAAGAGGGAAGACAGTCTAAATCCATGCACAAACTACAAAAGAACTTTCCTTACCTCCGACATTCTTACGGAGCATGTGTTTTGAGAGCTATAAAACAGTTTCCCATCCCCTCTGCCGTGAGTTGTACAAAGAAGAACCAGGAAACATTCCTGTCTGTACAAGTAAGGGAGGCAGAATCATCACACGCCTTGGTCTTTTTTACCCTTGTCTGAAGCAGAGAGCACCTCCACGCCTGATGTGCGCTTACAGTGAGCACAGGGGAGTGAAATCAGATCCCTCCTCCAGAAACCTACAGTCCTAAGTTGTGACTGCCTCTCTCTCTCTCTCTCTCTCACCTCTCCAGGATGCTCGCACCTCAGCGCTCCGGAGGGGAGTGTTTCGGCATGCCCCTCCAGTCACAGGGCAGACCCCTCACAGCTGGCTCAGAGAGGGCATGACACTCATCTTTCACAGAGACTTGATCAAAAGGAGTCGGGGCGACCCGAGGCTCTCCTAATGCAGCATAGGGAGAGCCTCTACCTCTGCTCTTAACCGCCTAACTAAGGCATTAAATCAATGCAGCTAACCTAAGGCCTATATTATTATTATTTTTGCTCCTTCCCAAGAATGTGAGCAACTTTCTGCAAGTAAAGCTTGGTGTGGTGTTCTTTGTTTTTTTAAGGCTGGGGTGAGGGCAGGGGGGAAAAACACCTCCTTTTTTATTTTTTAGTACATGCAAAAAGTGATTTCTGGAGTGGCATCACAATGCTTTTAAAGTGGTTAAATAAAGTGAGAAAGTATTTTTTTTTAAAAAATGGAAAACTTTTTTTAAAAAAAATGAGGAGGGGGAAGCAAGTAAGATGTGCACATCTAAACAAGACTTTGATCAGATATACTGATCGATGAGGGACCCAGGTGGTGCTGTGGGTTAAACCACAGAGCCTAGGGCTTGCTGATCAGAAGGTCGGCGGTTCGAATCCCTGCGACGGGGTGAGCTCCCGTTGCTCGGTCCCAGCTCCTGCCCACCTAGCAGTTCGAAAGCACGTCAAAGTGCAAGTAGATAAATAGGAACCGCTCTGGCGGGAAGGTAAACGGCATTTTCGTGCGTTGCTCTGATTCGCCAGAAGCGGCTTTGTCATGCTGGCCACATGACCCGGAAGTTGTACGCCGGCTCTCGGCCAATAAAGCGAGATAAGCGCCGCGACCCCAGAGTCGGACATGACTGGACCTAATGGTCAGGGGTCCCTTTACCTTTACTGATCAATGTGCGCTGTGAATACAAATATATCATATGTAGAGGGCAATTATCACTTCCTAGTATGCAGAGCCAGTCTTCGGTTGCAAAGCTGGATCCCTACCAATTAAACTTGGGAGCCCACATATAAGAGCTGATAAACATAGTGGAACACTATACCTTATACTTGCTGAGTTAAACCATCGGTCCAGCTAGCTCAGTATTGCCTACACAGGCTGGCAGCAGCTCTCTAGGGTTTCAGATAGAGGGCATTCCCAGTCCTACCTGGAGATGCCAGCGATTGAACCAGGGACCTTCTGCATGTAAGGCAGAATGAGTTCCTGTGTCGCCAGTGGAAAGCTGCAGTTCCTTTTTCTTGTCTCCCTCTAAAAGGCAGCTGAGCTCAGAAAGTAAATAACTCATCCCAGTGGCAGGAACCTCTCTTAGCAAATGTAGGCGCTTTCCAATATTCTCTCTCTCTCTCCCTCTCCTAACACGTTTTATTGTGTGTTATATTGCACTCTAACATGACCTAGAACCTGGAACCTGGGGGTAAGGTCATGCAAATGAAGGGGTGGAGCTATGCAGATTGGGGCAGGTTTGTTTATTGGCATGCCCCATTTAATTATCTAAGGCAAAAAACAACAGGGTGCAATCAGCAAGTTGGCAGGGACGAAACTCACTGCTCGCTGCCATTTATTCATATGCGCTTGAGCACAACTTTGCTACCTTTCACAATGGCCGTGCTCACATGTAATGCTAAACCGTGGTTTGGAGAAACAGGCCTAAGCAGGGATGAGTTTCAGCAAGCCTGAGTATCATCCCCTTCTCCTCCAGTACGCCCAGAAGAAACATTTCACCAGGGTTTGGTTTCTGGACGATGGCTTGTTGTGTCATCCAAACCATGAGTAGTGGTTTAAAACAAACTCTGGTTACTTTAAAGCACACCAAGTTCAAAAATCAGGTATAGTATCCAACTAAGCTGCAGTGCTGTCCAAACTTTTTAAAAAGAGGGCCAGATTTGATGAAGTGAAGGGCCGTGAGGGCCGACCAAAGGAATTTTTTTAAGGATTAAAGTTGTTGAGCTTTTTAAAATGATTTTACTTCAATGTTGTTGAGCTTAAACTGACTGGCAGGCCGGATTAGGCCCCCGAAATGGACTTTGGCCATGCCTGGAGTAGACCCATTGAAATTGATGAACCTGAGTTCCTCATGTCTAGTAAATTTCAACAGAGCCCAGCATCGGGTGTGGAAATGTTGTGCCCCTGAACAATTCTGCACCCAGGGCAACTGACCTTGTGGACCTTCCTCACAACACTATGCCACTGACTAGGCAGCCAAAAGGAAGCCCCACACACCCCCAGTCTCTTTGGGGCTTCTTCCTGCCTCCCTGACGTCCTCTTAGGGCTCCAGGGTCTCTTCACGAGCCACGAGGACCTTCTAGCTCTCTCCCACCATTTTCTGATTTGAATCTATATCTATATCTATCTATCTATCTATCTATCTATCTATCTATCTATCTATCTATCTATCTATCATCTATATCTATATCTATATCTATCTATCTGTCTATCTATCTATCTATCTATCTATCTATCTATCTATCTATCTATCTATTATCTATCTATCTATCAATCATCTTTTTATCTATCATCTATCTATCATCTATATCTATCTATCTATCTATCTATCTATCTATCTATCTATCTATCTATCTATCTATCTATCTATCTCCTGAGACATAGGAGCAGCCACTGGTGATGTCACCAAGCATAACACATTAAGCATTAACCACAGTTGCTGAGAGCATGCAATTAAAAAAAATCGCACACACAAAGTCTAACAAATGAGCAAATATGGCACTGGCTGGAAATTAACCTCAGCTTAAAAAGGCAGGGGGAGGTGGGGGAGGGGCAGCCCCTGGTCCAGCTGAAATGAAGGGGTAATTCTTTCTCACATGCTTAGGGAGCCTGGGAAGGGAAGGTGCTCTTACTCAACTGGAGATACGAACCCTAATCCTGCCACCTGCAGGGAGAGAGGAGGCAAACCTGGAGACTTCAGGTTGGTCCTGGGGGGTCTGCCTACCCCAAGTGTGACCATCATTTTCTTTTAAAGAATGTTTAGGTCAGGAGTGGAGAATCTCCAGATGTTGAAGGATTCGGGTGACCGAGATGATAAAGGGTCTTGAGAGTTTTGTGAGGAGCGGTTGAGAGAGTTGGGTATGTTTCGCCTGGAGAAGAGAAGACTCAGCGGTGATATGAGGAGAAGACTCAGAGGCCACATTCAAGTATCTGAACTGCTGTCACATCTGTTACCTGGAGGATGCAGCAGGCTTGTTTTCTGCTGTTCTGGAAAGTGGGGCCTGAAGGGTTCAAATTACAAGAAAGGAGACAGACCAATCACTGGGAAGAGCTTTCTGGTGGTAAAGGTTGTTTGACAGCGGAACGGTCAACTTTGGAAGGTGGCGGGACTCTGCTTCACAGGAATTTTTCAAAGCAGAGGTTGAGGTGGCCATCTGCCAGGGATTCTTGAGCTGTGATTTTGCATTGCAGGGGGTTAGACTAGTTGACCCTTGGGGATCCCTTCCAACTCTATGATTCTATGGACTCCCATAATCCATGAGCATTGGCCATGCTGACTAGGGCAGATGAGAATACCTGGAGGGCTACAGGATTCTCCCTGCCATGGTTTATATGGAAAGTAGTCACAGGAAGCAACTGGTTTGACTGTAATTATTATTATTATTATTATTTTGCATCACACCTATTAATAGGTTGTCTGTAGTACTCACTGTGTGAGGAACCCTTGCAACAGGTCTGCCCTAATACCAGAAAGCAGAAGGAGCTAGGAGAAATTCAGTAGTTTTATTTATTAATGAATAACATGATCATCAACAACCCAGTATAGGACCCGATACCCAGGCAAGGTTAAGGTTCCAACTTGTTCACACCTAACTGTGGAGGGAACACACCCAAGGAGGGGAAGGGGCATTTAAATGACAGATCAGGCCATCTTTTAAAGAGGCCATACTCATTATATTGTTGGACTGTCATCCTCACTGGACTGGGGGCTGAGGGGAGCTGGCATCCCACAACATCTGGGAGGTCCATTTCCCTACTTATTTAGCTCCTCCCACTCAATAAGGCAGCTCTGGAAGAAGAAGAGTTTGGATTTGATATCCCGCTTTATCACTACCCGAAGGAGTCTCAAAGCGGCTAACATTCTCCTTTCCCTTCCTCCCCCACAACAAACACTCTGTGAGGTGAGCGGGGCTGAGAGACTTCAGAGAAGTGTGACTAGCCCAAGGTCACCCAGCAGCTGCATGTGGAGGAGCAGAGATGCGAACCCGGTTCACCAGATTATGAGTCTACCGCTCTTAACCACTACACCACACTGGCTCTCAGTGGAAGAGAAGGAGCCAAAAGGCAGTTGGTTCTAGCCAAGTCAGCAGTGCAGCCAGTGCCGGATTTACGTATAAGCCAATGTGTTTGCATTATTAAGTTTGTTATGAATAAGAAATCATTTTAAGTTAGAGCTTAATAATTATTTCACTATTAATATACTTCTTCTTAACTGTATTTCAGTTCAACAATTACTTTGATAAAATACATATTTTGTTATGTGCAAATGGCTTTAGATACCTGTTAGGTCCATAAATTACCACACAGAAGAGAAGAATTTTTGGATTTGATATCCCGCTTTATCACTACCATAAGGAGTCTCAAAGCAGCTAACAATCTCCTTTTCCCTTCCTCCCCCACAACAAATACTCTGTGAGGTGAGTGGGGCTGAGAGACTTCAGAGAAGTGTGACTAGCCCAAGGTCACCCAGCAGCTGCATGTGGAGGAGCGGAGACGCGAACCCGGTTCACCAGTTTATGAGTCTATCGCTCTTAACCACTACACCACACTGGCTATCTGAATATAGCATATATTCAACACAAAAAACAGCGGCAATTTGTTGTTGACAAAGGACAGCTGGACATATAAAGGGCCCCATTACCTTCAGTAGCTTAGGGCCTCATCAAACCTAAATCCAGCCCTGGGTGCAGCCAAGGAAAATGACTGCTACTGGAGGTAATTCTGGGAGGGGAGAAGCTAAATTGCTTGCCCACATATGCAACAAATATTTGAAAGTGCAAATACGAGATGCCTAACCTGTGAACAATGCATATAGTAAAGGTGATTGTGGGGTGGGGGCTTATGCCAGATCCCACTGAGCTCAATGGGGCATTCCTCTCCCCCAGGGAAGTTGACCTGTACAGTATTCACAGCTTTATTAATTTTCAGCCAAGCCAACGGTTGAGATAGCAAAGAAACAAATAGTAAAAGTTAAACCTAAACATACCAGGGTAGGGGGATTGGTGAACTGATGCTCAGCCACTCTCAACTTTCCCTCCCCACCCCCACCCTGTGCCCCAACCTTTTCATTTTCTATAAATCACGTAGCATTTTATCTTGGGGCCAAAATTTGCCCTAAGATACAGATGGAGAGCTTCTACCGCACTCAACGAGAATTTTATATGAGCACCTAAGGGCAAGACTGGTCAATAAAGATCGCTGTAATTCGAAATGAAGAGAACGGAAGAAGGTCTTTGAAGATGACGACACCTGGAAATCTCACAGATGGAAATACTGGAAATGCCTTATTTTATATATCATGATCCAGTACTGTTAATCATTATTTGCCATATGCACAAAGAAGAGTTTCGCTACAAAATGATGACGACTGCAACTGCAAGAATGATGGCGACGCTACCAGTGTGCAATTATTTATTTATTTCCATATTCTTATAGCCTGGTGGGCTAATATTGCAGTGCTCCTTTTCCAACGTCACAATATAAACCCCATAAAAATATTACGAAAGCAGGCAACCAATACTACAAAAACAAGCGGCAGAGTTGGTGAAAGTATCATTTATGTCCCAAAGGCTTGGCGATTTTTTTAAAAAAAACAATAACAACATTGCACCTTAATATAATCAATCTGGGACTTAAAACCAAACGTAACTGGGGATGGAGTTCCATAATTTAGGGTGTGCCTGGCCAGCCCCTGCAATTAGTGGAACAACAAGGGCCATAGCTGTCAACCCTCCCTTTTTTTGCGGGAAACTCCCTTATTCCAATGCCGTTTCCTGCTGCTATCCCGGATTGTTGATATCTCTTAAATTTCCCGGATTTCAAAGGAAGCAGCTCCTCTCCCTCCCTGCCGGCCAGGGAGGCTCCTCAGCTGCGTTGCTCGGCTGCCAATAAGGAGTCTGAGACCGACTGGGGGCGGAGCTTGCATGCCTTGTGCAGCCAGACCCTCACGCCCAACCAGACACCCAGCCTGCCTGCCGTCTACGCGCTCGCTCTTTTGCTCACCCGTTCGCGCGCAGCCTCTGGAGCGCAGGGTGGCGAGGCTACTTGGTGCCATTACACCGCCCTCGCGGCATCCCTTATTTTCAAATCCGAAAGTTCGAAAAAATCCCTTATTTTCAAATCTGAAAGTTGACAGCTATGACAAGGGCATCTCCAGCTGACTTGAAGGAGTGGGGCAGAAGAGCAGTTCCTGGGACTCAGATCATTAAGGGCTTTTTATACACCAATACTAGGGTTGAATGGTCCACGAGCTCTTGTCACGTGGTCAATGATCAGGGCTGTGGTGAGCTGTAGTTCAACAACGTCTAGCGTCTAGCACAAAGTGGGATCAAGTATAACAACAACCATTTATTAAATGTGTATGCTGTACCACCTTTCGTCCGAAGACCATGGGGCGGATCACAACATAAAAATCTAAAATGAGAACACAAAACACATAATAAAACAAAAACAGACCAATAACTCCAAGGCGCACGTCATTCTGAATGCACAATAGAAAGTGCATTTGGAGGGGCCATTCCTATAACAGTGAAAGGGGCAAGAGGGCCTGGAGGAATGTTGAACCATCAGGGATCGCCACCATGATCAGAAAAGGATCACTGCGAGTGCAGCAACAGTACACTGCAGAAGGGATCGCAGGGCACTGGGGAGTGGAGGTGAGGGGAAGGGAGGCGGGTGGGGAGGGGGCAGCTCCAGCACCCCTTTTCCTAGAAAAAAAGCACTGCTTCTGAGTATCAGTCATGGGGAGCAGGAATAATAGATCCTCACGTGAGGTCCTTCTGAAGACATCTAACCAGCTGCTTTGAGAAGCAGGATGTTGGGTACTTATGCCTGATCCAGCAGGGTCCTCCTTATGCCCCAAACTGATAAGCCGTCAAGTAAGACTTTTGCCGGGATGTCCTTTTCCTGCGCCCAGGAGTTTACAAAGCCGCCTGCTGGCTGGATATTGAGCTGTGCATTCATTACAGTTAATTTGAATTTGCTCAGCTTCACGGCCCAGCCACTACCTCACGTCATGTTGGATTACAAGGTTCTTTCAAGTTCAACTCCTTGAGATGCTGGCTTTCAGATGCATGCATGTCTTTAAAACAAAACACACACAAAAACTCCCACCAAGGTGCCCTGATGAAAGTCTTCATTGGAAAACATCTCGGAGATGTATGTCCCAAGACTACTATGGAGCAATCCCCTTGCTATCTCATTTGCTACCACAAACTCATCTAAAGTATGCAGGCAGGATGCTAGAGTAAAGAGCAACTTTTCTTAACTCTGCATTCAGAGGGCATTCAGCTCTGCCTCCTGGCTCCTTGCGGCATCACACCTGTGACGTCAAGGTGTTGTGTTGCATTGAGTATGTGACAACAAGACGCGCGGCATCGTGACTGGGCCCAGACCCTCCAAGTGTCCCTATTTTCCAGGGACAACCCCTGATTTACAGAAGCTGTCGCAATTTCTGATTTGACCCCAGAATGTCCTGCTTTTCCTTAGGACATCCCTATTTCCATTGGAAAAATGTTGTCGTGTATGGAGTTATGCGACCCCTGAGCCTTCTGAAGGCAGCCCTGTATAGGGAAGGTTGTTTTTTTTAAAAAAAAGTTTAACATTTTATTATGCTTTTATATATGTTTGAAACCACCCAGAGTGGCTGGGGCAACCCAGTCAAATAGGCAGGGTATAAATAATAAAAGTATTATTATTATTATTATTATTATTATGGAATAGGACATCCCTATTTTTATCGGAGAAATGTTGGAGGGTATGTGGGCCCCCTCAATCCTGTTAAGACGAGTATGTGGGCCTTCCTCTCCTGGTCGCTTCAGAGCCATTTTGAGGTTTCCCCCCTTGCGATCCCAGTCAACTAGGAATCGCGTTGATGGAGTGATAACATCATGGCGTCACATTGCCAACAAGATTTATCTACGTGATGACAACATCACAAAGTCAATACAAAGCGATGGCAATGCTTCCTGACCTTCATTCTTAATTGTCTTCCTGAGGATGCCACATGAGCAGGCATATTTCATTATGTGACACTAGTTGACCCGGCCACGCCTTGCTGTGCCTGATTTGGTGAAATGGAAAAGTAAGATACAGTATGAAAGAGAAAGGGCATCCTTACTTACACTTTATCTCATTGAAGTTCAGTCTACGTGTTCTCCGTTTGCCCCTCCCGTTTTTGTGTAAACCGCGAAAATGGCGATTCCGCCCGGCGTGGCTCTATAACCTCTGGCGGAGCCAGCAGTAGCGTTTGTGGGCGGTCTGTCTGTTGATTGCATGGTGGTAGTGATTTTGGGAAAGGAGGAGGAGGGGTCAGAAGCAGGTGTGTTGTGCTGTGCTGTTTAACGTCCACTGGAGGGCGCTATATTTGTTTGCAGAAAATCACATTTTTACCTGGGAAAGGTGTGGTATTTGTGCAATGTAAGTACATATGATCACTCCCATATGGGCATGGAACGTTGTGTCCAAATTTGAACGGAATCGATCAAGGGGTTACGGAGAAAGGCAATTGTTAACAAACATCCAACTTGAACGATTTTATATATATAGATTACAAAGAAAGTCCATTTAGAGTAAGAGTGAGAAATATTGTCATCATTTCGGAATGGGTGCGGAGGAAGGACCCATAGCGTGAAACACTTTGGTCACTGTTCTGAGCTTTCTCAGTCATAAAAGGGGGTACCTTCTGCAAATGGTGAAAATATTCACATAAAGCGCACCCTATTTCAACTTGGCCCCCAAGAAAACATGCTGTTTGGTACCCTAAGGACCAATTGATAAGAATGCTGGGCCTGTATTAGCTGCTTGAAATTCTTGCAAAAGTCAACTACCTCTCTGGGTTGGCCAGATGTGTGCAGCCTGTTTTTGTATACAGTGGAACCTCGACTTACGAATTTAATGCGTTCCGAATGCACACTCTTAAGTCGAAAATTTTGTAAGTCAAAAAACGGCATTCCCATAGGAATGCATTGGAAACGTAAGTCGAAAAATCCGTAAGAAAACCCCATCTAAAACTTCGTAAGTCGAGTAAACCGCATCTAAAATCCAAGCGGATTTCCTTTCAGAAGTCGAAAAATTCGTAGGCGCGCGGCCAGTTTTTCCCTTTCGTAAGTCGAAAAATACGTAAGTCGAGTTATTCGTAAGTCGAGGTTCCACTGTACATCATTAAAGGTTCTTAATGATTTTTGTGGTAGCAAGCAGAAAGTTTAATCCTAAGCATAGCAGCTGCATCATCTGACAGCCTGTTCACAGGCAAAGAGATGCCATGCATAGGCATTTCAGACAAATGCATTTGGGTTACTAATTTTTTATTTAGAAAAAATAATAATACCGGGCCTCGGAGCTGAAAGAATCTGGACTACACTAGCTTTCAGCCTCCTAGAATGGTTCCTTGGCCAGACACAGTGATACCAGTTGCAACTGCAAAACTAGCCTCTGGTTGCAAAATTGGCTGCCGTTGGTTCGATGGTTGTGTGAATCAGTTGCAAAATTCCAGTGATCAGTTTAATAGTTCAATTTGTAAGTTTGTTGTTCTAGCCAAAGACCATGGCGAATGATTATGAATATGAAAAAGGAAGGAAGGAAGGAAGGAAGGAAGGAAGGAAGGAAGGAAGGAAGGAAGGAAGGAAGGAAGGAAGGAAGATGGTCACAATATTGGTTTAGCAGATGCTTCCCCAGAAGAAGCAAACTTTTATATTCATCTTCAGATCTCCTGGTGTTTCCCTGGGATTTTCAAGCTTAAAACTCCGCTGCTCAGAAGTGATTTCTCCCAAGTGGCATCTGAATGAGTAACACCTCGTCAATGTGAGGTGACAATTTCTCCATTGTTTCTATGGGAGTGTTCAAGACCATTGCACCAGTGACTAAACATATGTCTGTGGCAGACTGATGCACACGAAATAGGAGATTATTCACATCCTTTAAAAACTCTTCCATATCATAAAACCTTGTTTAGTCTTTTGCTTCTAGTTGCCAAAACCACCCACAATACACCAAGACAATGGTGGCATTCCCCGATGACACAGAATTCATGAGGTAGAGTAATTAAACAATGAACCTTATTTCTTCTGCCCTAAGCACATTTCCTTCAAAGTCAACCCCCTTCATTCCAATGTCACTAAGTAAATAGTCCTGAGACGCTTAGGGTGGGGCACTGTGATGTCATGGGGTGGGACTTTGAAAAGCAACACCCCCCCTCACCACACACCCTGATCCTTAGGCAAGGCCCAGGAATGTGGGGAAAGCCCAGGATAAAGGGGGAGAGGCAGAAATGTGAAATCTCAGGGAAAAAAGGAAACAATAAGAGGCACGGGGGAAAGGTTGGAGAATGCCGCCCCGCCCTGCCATTTTTGCCCGGTGAAGAAATTGGGAATTTGGGGAAACAATATTTATGTATTATTTTTTCTTTGTAAGATGAATGATTTTAAAAACTACATATGCTTATATCCTGTATTAGGTGTGTATACACACACACACACACACACACACACACACCTAAATATATCCCTAAATATATATGTATTTTCCATTGTGGGTGTGTGGGTGTACGATAAAAAGTAGTGTTTTAAAATAATATTGCATTGTCAATACTAGTAGACAATACTCAGTATTACTCCGTAGATAATACCAAGCTGGATGGACTCATTGGTCTGACTTTGTTGTTGTTGTCGCCATTATTATTATTAGGCAGCTTATTGTGTCCCAGTTGAAGTTTAGGCTTATTGTGGCTTTGCTCCTTTTCAGGCATGGGAGACTTATTAGAATAAGTGCTATTTTTCTAGAAAAAAAATGGTGCCGGAGCTCACCATGAACATCTCCCTACTTCTCTTAGAATGGCAATGGCACCCACCTGAGAGGTGCTGGAACTAAGTTCTGGTCAGTTCAAGCTGGAAAAAAGCCCTGATTAGAATGGTCCACATAGTGGAATCTGAGGAATTCCTGTGAGACCTAGGGGTTTCCAGGAAGGTGCTCTGGCGATCTCTGTCGGGGAGTGTCTTTGCCTTGGCTCGTCCTCTGCCAGGGACACGGTGGGGCGAAGCGTCTTCACCCCAGTGTGTCTCTTTCATGAATGTAAGGCAGCTGGCAGGGGGTGGGAGGCCAAGTCAACGTGGCCAGATTTGGGGGGGGGGGAGCATGTGTATCACATCATGTGCGTGTGACGGCCCTGCCAATGTTGGGGGCAACTTGGCACATCTGTGCATGGGGTTCATCTGATGTGACTATTGTCCCTCCTGGTTCACTGTTTCTGACCCACTGCACCCTGGGCTACTTCTGATTGATTCCAAATACCGTAAAAATGAAGAGATAAACATTTGTGGGTTTTTTTTTTTAAAAAAGATTTGGCCTGGCAACCCTGTCCACACTGCATTCCAGACATTCCCAAGCTGCAGCTAGGGAGAAGAGCATTCTTTTAAAAAGTGGTATCAGCACCAGAGGCTCCTGCTGAGCCAGTGGTAAGGACACAAAGACCCCGATACGATTGATATATGATTCTTACGACTTGTATCTTGATAAATGGAAACACTCCTAGGCTCACACCGTCACTATGTCTAGTCATGTGCTAAGTTGAAATTCCACGACACAACAGCACAATGCTGGCTTCCACTTAAGGCTTCTTCACACATTATGTCAGGTGTACACCTATGGTATTTGAAGTGTACACCTATCAATGTAAAGGGTATACTCAATCAGGGATCCAAGCTTGGCTGACTTGGCAATAGACCCTGATTGGCCTTGCCTAATGTTTGATATGGCCACACCTTTCAGATTTAACATTATTTATGTTTGATATCGAATTTTGATGTTTTCATATTATGGGCTAGATGATGGTAATAATAATAATAATAATAATAATGATAATAATAATAATAATAATAATAATAATAGTAATTTTATTATTATTATTTATACCCTGCCCATCTGGCTGGGTTTCCACAGCCACTTTGGGTGGCTCCCAACAGAATATAAAAATAAAAAAGCGATAAAACGTCAAACATTAAAAACTTCCCTAAACAGGACTGCCTTCAGATGTCTTCTAAAAGTCAGATAGTTGTTTATTTCCCTGACATCTGATAGGAGGGCGTTCCACAGGGCGGGCACCACTAGCAAGAAGGCCCTCTGCCTGGTTCCCTGTAGCTTCACTTCTCACAGTGAGGGAACCACCAGAAGGCCCTCGGAGCTGGACCTCAGTGTGGCCGCAAATCACTTGATCTTTGAGTGGCCGATGTGGCCAACCTGAAGGTGGGAACTGGCTCAGTAGATATGTATCTAAACAGGAAGATATGCCTCAATGTCTTCCATATGTGCTGTGCCAGGAAGATTTTGGGCGCCACGTGGCAGGACCAATGTGCTCTTCCAAGCCCACATTCCCAGCATGTTCACACTTCTGTCTCAGCAAGGTCTACACTGGTTGGGTCAAGTCCGTAGAATGGAAGATGACATCTCCAAGGATGTGCTCTGTGGGGAACTGGCTTCCAGGCAAGTTGGCAGACCAACTCTAAGTCACAAAGATGTCTGCAATTGTGACAGGAAGGCTGGCAACATTAACCCTGCCATGTGGGAATCCCTTGCAGATGATTGCAGTGCCTGGAGACAGAGGAGGAATGACCGCTGGGAGGAGCACAGAGAGAAGAAACGCCATGGTGCATCTGTAGTAGCTAAACCAGATGCCTTCATCTGCCCCACCTACAACAAAACATGTCTCTCCTGTATCAGTCTCTACAGCCACAGCAGGTGCTGTAACTCAACAATGGGTTGACTTTACCCCCAAAGGCACACTCTTCCATCGTCTCCCGAAACACACGGATGCCAACATATCTAAGTGGTGGATTTACACTGGACTGTCCACACATCATTAAGTTTTATAACTTGTTCTGCAATGTTTCCCCAACGTTTTTGCATTATTTCCAACTGGAGGGGTACTTCCCTGCAATATAGGAACAAAAATAAAGCAAAATAAAATAAACTAGGACATTTGGGCTATAAAAAGTTACAGAATTTCAGCAGAAATTACAGGACCTGCATTGATTGGAAACAAAGCAGTATGTCTGCCCTGAAACCTTTGCAGTTGGGAAGAGTACTGGTGGCGAGATTATGCATATCTACCGTGATTCCATCATGAACGCAAATCATCATGAATGCACAACAGAAAGGAGGGACCCTTAATGAAAGGAGGACACTGAAGAGGCACAGGGCTTTTAGCATTGCAAAGCCTGGGTGCCGCTGCAGAGAAGGCCATGTCTGACATTTCCTCCAGCCTAATGTCAGATAAATGTGAGATTTGGATCAAAGCCCCCTTCAAAGATCTCAACAGGGAGCAAGCAGTCCTTCAGAAAGCCATGATGGCTATGAGAACCATAAAAGCAAGAGTTTAAAATAGTCACTCCTTAACAGAAAACTAAGCGGGCACACAGGTCTCCTGGCCACAGCTTTCTCCACTATAGTGAAATGCATTGTTTTTCTATTGAAATTATAGTGATTATTGCCAAATTTGCATCTGCACACTGGGTTGTATTCAACATAGCACTATGTATAGATGGTATATTACACCAGTGAAATTAGCTAAAATGTACAAACAAGCATCAAATGCTGGAAATGTAAAGAAAAAGAAGGCACTTTTTATCATCTGTTGTGGGAATGTAAGAAAGTGAAAAGCTTCTGGGAAATGATATATAATGAGATGAAAAAGATGTTGAAATATACATTTATATAAAAAAAGAGAAGCATTTTTACTTGGTATTGTGGGCGAGGACATTAATAGACAAGATAACAAATTGTTATTATATGCGACAACGGCTGCAAGAGTATTATTGGCACAGAAATGGAAGCAAGAAGAATTACCGACAAAAGAGGATCAGAAGTTCTTAGAAGATTGGAGAAAATATGTGGACTATTTGAAAACCAACTGTCAACAATTAACTACGCTAGTAGGACTGAAAGAAGTTTTGTAAGGAGGACTGTATGAAATATTGCAGGGAAAACACAGGAAAAGGATTATTAGTTATGGATTGTTAAAAGTAATAGTGAATATAATGAAACGCAGGAGTAAGTGATGAAGACTGAAAATCATTAGATGGAGATGATGGAAGTCTTGGGCTTATAGCCAAAATATTGTATAAGATAAGAAGAGTGTTATGTTGTGTTTGGAAAATATATGCAAAAAAATTAATAAATCTATCTATCTATCTATCTATCTATCTATCTATCTATCTCTCTATATAACAACATAGCACTATTCAGTCAGCACAAGAATTTCTCCTTGCATAACAGAAAGTTTTTCTCCCCCCCCCCCTAAATCTGCTCTGTGGGTTCCCCCAGCACTCTGGAGCAGATTTGATGAGGGGAGGGGGAAGTCCCATTGTGCCAATAGTAATAGTTGCATTGGTGGGACTATTTAGCTGAATACCTACCATATAAATTAGCATATGCAAATCAGCACCCTCTTTTGCGGCACTGTGCAAGTAGTCACTCTACCACGAAAGCTTATTCTTGTCTTTGTTGCTGGACAGAATTGAGTTTCAACAGCATTTTCAAAGGCAAAAACTCTTGGTTTTGTCTACAATTCCATTGTTACAAGGCAAGCCTTTCCCTTGAAATACGCCTGCCTGCCTATCTGCCTTCGACAAATGAATCCCATTCTTTAAAAAGAATGTGCAGAGTACGCATAATAGCATTAAAAAACCATAATATTCTAGATATAAGCAATCTTCTTTGCAAACTAGCTGGCCGACGGTTGTTTACATAAACCCCATCACCACTGCAACGCCCGCTTCTGTGTCTATCGGGACAAACCGAAAATGTTTTCGCAATCTCATTTTTTGGTGTGTTTGATGTAAATAAGCAACTGTGCACAGCCAGCCAGAGAGGGGGGAAACTTATCATTTGGCCCTTCTTTATAACCTAATTAGCAAGTAGCATACCACAGGGGTCCTGCTTGCAGTGGAATATGCAGGTCGCTTTACGTATCAATTAAGAAGTTACATCATGACTAGCCAGGCACAATTAGGAAAATGGATTCAGCAGACTTGAGGTGCTGGATGACATCAGTAGCAAATAAACACAGGCTAGCGGGTGTTTATTCTGGAATTCTGCACTCCTCCCAGGGTTACCGACAATTGCATACAGAACTTTCAGATGAACAAGTGCCAGTCCTGTCATCTATTACAGCCTGCAGAACGCCAAGCTGGCTTTGAAACCGGCTCAAAAAATTCAGCGAGGTGATAAAATAACAGTAATCTCAGGCAAAGGCAAACACAGGTAATAAACGATTCCGTCCCCCTCCCCGTTCTCCAAAAAAAGGAATGCCTCATCAAAATGCCCCACATCTCTTGAAACCACAGCACTTAACGATCGTATGCCTGTTAAACTGCAGGCACAGTGTTCATTAGTGGCCTTCAGAAGGCTGGTCAATGGTATATTTTTAATTTCAAAAGGCTTTCTTTTCTTAGGTAAGTTGAGGTTTCAAGTTAGGTTACATTACTGCTGGTTTGATTGTTGGATGTCCACCTGTTTGAAGTGCTTGTCTTATCTTGATTTTACCCCAATTGCTTTAATAGCTGAAAGGTTCTTAATCTTTAACATTTGTATCTCATTTGAAAGTAGCCGCTATTTAATTTGGTAAGCTTCCTCATGGGCAGGGCCGGCGCTTCCATTTAGGCCAACTAGGCAACTGCCTAGGGCGCCAAAATGGAGGGGGTGCTGGCCAGCCTGCCCGCCGCCCCCTGCCACCGCCCCAACCAGCGGCGGAGCGAGCAGGTTGGGTCGAAAACCGCGGCGGCGGCGCCAAAATGGAGGGGGCGCTGGCCAGCCTGCCCCTCGCCCCCCGCCCGGTGCCGCGGACCAGTGGCGAAAATCGCTGCGGCGCAGGGCGCCCGGCGCGCAGGGGGCGGGGCACCGTACGTCATTGTGCATGACGTACGGTGCCCCGCCCCCTCACCTAGGGCGCCAGAAACCCTGGCACCGGTCCTGCTCATGGGCCCCGGTGTGGGCTAGAGGGTAGGGCATAAATTAACATGTCCCAGGTTTCAATTTATTATTATTTTTTGCATAATCAGCAATGAAATTGTTTTAGCTACTGGATGTGCAATCTGGCTTCCATGACAGGGAAACTTTGAGCAGCTTAGAATTATAGATTCATAGAATTGTAGAGCTGCAAAGGACCTTTCTAGTCCAACCCCTTGCAATGCAGGAATCACAGCTAAAGAATCCCTGACAGATGGCCATCCAACCTCTGCTAAAAACTCCCAAGGAAGGAGAGCCCACCATCTTCCATAGCTTATTCATAGTTGTGCTTGGGGCAATAAAAATGATTTCTTTGATAATTTCATTGTTGTTTTTAACACGATATCATCAAGGTGCCTTAGAAATGTTTTTATGCTGATTAGCATCATCACCATCATTTATTACTTATACCCCGCCCATCTGGCCGGGCCTCCCCAGCCACTCTGGGTGACTTCCAACAGGGTATTAAAAACACAATAAAACACCAAATATGAAAAGCTTCCCTAAGCAGGGCTGCCTTCAGATGTCTTCTAAAAGTCAGATAGTTGTTTATTTCATTGACATCTGGTGGGAGGGCGTTCCACAGGGCAGGCGCCACTACCGAGAAGGCCCTCTGCCTGGTTCCAAGGCTGGAAAACCATTTTTTCAGAGTGGAGGGCTGCATTTAATCATGACTAACCTTCCAGGGAGAGGGACGTGGGTGGCGCTGTGGTCTAAACCACAGAGCCTAGGGCTTGCTGATCGGAAGGTCAGCAGTTCAAATCCCCGCGATGGGGTGAGCTCCCTTTGCTCGGTCCCTGCTCCTGCCAACCTAGCAGTTCGAAAGGACGTCAAAGTGCAAGTAGATAAATAGGTACCACTCCGGTGGGAAGGTAAACGGCGTTTCTGTGTGCTGCTCTGGTTCGCCAGAAGTGGCTTAGTCATGCTGGCCACAAGACCCAGAAGCTGTATGCCGGCTCCCTCGGTCAATAAAGCGAGATGAGCACCACAACCCCAGAGTTGTTTATAATTTTGGTAATGTCCCGGGAGAATATGTATGAGGTTCCTCACCCCTGATCTAAGCTGTGTGTCTGCCTGTGCTCAACCTGTATATTTGCAAAGAGACACAAGTATTATAAAGTGGCAATTACCGGTCGCTTCCAGTGATCCAAGGGGAACCAAAAACCAGGTAAGTGTTGCACTCCTGTAACTTCTCACTGCTCAAGAGAAGTGGAGTGAGCTTACCGTACCAGCACTTCCCCCTCGGGAGAATGAAACATTAGCCCCATGCAACCAGGTTTCCTGATCCCAGGGAGCATTTTTACACTGTTCAGCAAAATGCACTTACAATCTCCCTTCAGACCTTCCCATGCAACACAGAAGGTCCACAGGTAGGATTTAATAACACCTGGGCAGGTCTTTTGAGGTGGTTGCAAGTGGCTAATTGTGGTGGTTAATTAAATAATTATTCTGCTACTGTGACTGTTCTGCTAGATGATGACTATTATTATTTCTGAAGCAGCCCACAGGAAAAGAGAGAGAGAGAGAGAGAGAGAGAGAGGTAGACTGAAAACAAAGTAAGAAAGGCACAGACCTGCTGCCCCAGGGTTACAAGGAGCTTAGGTGCACCAAGGGAAGGGCAAAGGGAGAGGTGGAAAAGGCTGAGAGTTTTGTTTCATTTTAAATCAGGCATTTAAACACACCAATGGAAGGAGTTAGATCAGGGGTAGCCAACGTGGTGCCCTGCAGATGTTGTTGGACTACAACTCCCATCATCCCTGACTACTGGCCATGCTGGCTGGGGCTGATGGGAGTTGGAGTCCAGCAACATCTGGAGGGCACCACACTGGCTATCTCTGAATGAGATGGATGTTAGGAGCAGAAGAGCTATCTTGCACAAGGGTCTTGCTTTTCTACAATTGCTATTCCCAATTTGCTCTTTACAGGTACACTGGGCAGAGTGAGGAGGCTGCTCCCCCTTAGCTCCAGTGCAGTGCTAGGTGCTGTACAGAGTGTGCAGTACTTACATGGCCCTTTCATCAGGCAGCTTGTATTCTCAAACAGAGCAAATGTGGTGAGCAAAGTTTTGTCACCATACAGGATTAAAGGTCTGCAGGGAAGGGCCCATCACTCAGGGGCAGAGCAGCTGTTTTGCACACAGGAGGTACCAGGTTCAACCCCCCAGCATACCCTCTCTGAATCGCTGGAGAGCCTCTGCCAGCCAGTGTAGGCAATACTGAGCTAGAATCGGTCAGTAGTCTATCTCAGCATAAGGCAGCTTCCTGTGTTCCCAAAACGGGTTGGCTATTTTCTTTCCCCAAAAAGTCAATAGATACGCAATTCTCTCAGGGTTGCACAAGGGACTCTGGAGCATTTCTTCTTACAACCTTTATTTCCAAGTCTCACATCCTGCCATTTCATGGGGGCACCAGAAACAAATGGAGTGGAAGCACAAAAGGGGCGAGGTGAATATCTGAGGTAGGGGTGACCACTGTCCCACAGCACATTTCACAAGAACACTCCCACCCTAAACAGACTATTTAGCCTGTTCTGAAGTTAAACCCTACTGATTATTAAATGAAGCACAGGATTGGAATATTCGCCTTATACAGTGGTATCTCGGTTTCTGAGCATCTCGGAAGCCGAAAGCTTCAGTTTTCGAACGCCGAAAACCCGGATGTAAATGCTTCTGTTTTCAAATGTGCCTTGGAAGTCGATCAGCTTCCACTGTATTTCCCCCCAATTTTCTCCATTGACTTTGCAGACCGCCCTTTGTGCCTCAGTTGTTGAACATTTCAGAAGTTGAACGGTCTTCCGGAATGAATTACATTCGACAACCGAGGCACCACTGTATTTTTTTATTTCCAGTTAATGATGCTGTTACAATTTGTACACGAAAAGTGCCTTTCCTCATGGCGGATAAGACATTCAATGTCTGCTGGCCCAAATGGTGGTTTTCTACCTCCACTGTTCTGCCCCTGAATGCTTGTTGTTGGGAAGAGTACTGCTGAGCTCAGGTGCTGCTTGAGGGCTTCACATCGGGGTATCTGGTTGGCCACTGTGAGAACAGGATGCTGGACTGATCCACCGGGGCTCTCCTTGTATTTCTATGTTGATGGGAGTCTAGCAACAGCTACTCATAAGCAACTTGTACAAGGTGGTACGTCTTCGTCTTCCTCTTCTTCCTCTTCTTCTTCTTCTGCGATCACTCATAGCCGAGTAAGGTTGTCTTCCATAAACATGGTTTTAACAATGAGTCTGTAACTGGCTGTGGAGGCCAATTCTGGATCCACACATCCTTCCACAGTGGGGACATAGGTTTCTGGGCGGGAGTTGATCAAGGTGAGGGTTTGCCAAGCGTGCCTTCCTCTTAGCACATTTTTCCCTTTCGTCCTGAGTTTGAGCATCTTCAAAGCCCATGACACCTTTGGTAAAGGCTGTTCTCCAATTGGAGCGCTCGCAAGCCAGTGTTTCCCAGTTGTCAGTGTTTATACTACTTTTTTTTTTAAGATTTGCCTTGAGAGAGTCATTGAACCTCTTTTCACCAGCATTACGCTTTCCATTTTTAAGTTAGGAATAGAGTAGTTGCTTTGGAAGACGATAATCAGGCATCTGCACAACATGACCAGTCCAATGAACTGGCACCACCTATCCCTGACCTGCTGCTACCGCCTCAGACTTAGCCAATGATACAGACAACAGGAGAATGCACCAAGAGTTGAATGGCCCAGGAACAGCTTTGCAGAAAAAGTGGATATTCAAATAGTGGGGAAGGAATTGCCTTGAATGATAGAGAGACAGAGGCTGTTCCAGGCACCAAGAGTATAGCAGCCCAGAGGCCAAGAGTGGGAGTAAACGTCAGGATAACAGCTTAATCTTCATGTGGTAGCTTTCCAACCCAGTCCTTGAGAAAGACTTATCCTGAATCCACACTCCTCTGCACAACAAAACATCCATCCTGGTCAGGCTGGAAGCAGGAGACCAGGTGCAGAAAACATCTGCTTTCCTTAGGGCAGTCAGAGCGAGAGCAGGTAAACACCTGGCCTCATACCTGTGTGATAGATTTTTGTTCAGCTTCCTAAAGCAATTCAAGGGAGCTGGCAAAGACATTTAAAAACTCTGGTGGTCACTTGCGAAAACCCACTCACTTTAAGCCAGGCCAGCACACACTTTAAGACCAGCCAAAAAGCCCCCGTTTTCTGAAATTAACCCTCACCTCAGCCAGGGAGGAGTGAAAACAGAGAACCTCTGATGAGGGATTGAGCTGTTCATAACAAGGTATGTGATTCCACTGGAAGAAGTGAAAAACTTCACACTGAGCTGTCTTCTCCTGTTGTTGCTGTTGCTGTTGCTGTTGCTGCTGCTGCTGCTGCTGCTGTTGTTGTTGTTGTTGTTGTTGTTGTTGTTGTTTGTGCCTCCTTGGCTCAGCATCCTGTGCAGGGTAACCACCCACACTATCCTAAATCCACTGCTGGGCCCACTCACAAGCCCCTGCCCCAAACTCTGAGGGCAGCAGTACTAGGTAAGTAGCACCTTTTGCCTTTTTATTGTCAATATTAGACAGCTGACATATGACAGCAATCAAAATAGATCAGGACTCGTACATATGTGTAAATAAACTATATATCATAAAGGCATACAGTCTCTGCTTTTCCTCATTCCAAGGAATCTAACCCTGGGTAAATGCCTGGTAGCTATTGAATCTCACACCCCTCAGAGATTGGGGTGGCATGCAACGCTATTACCTTCATTCCACTAAAACAGAAAAAGCCTAACTTTAGTTTTTTAGACTTGGATAGCTCAGTTGGTTAGAGCATTGTGCTGATTATGCCAAGGTTGCAGGTTTGATCCCCATATGGAACAACTGAATATTCCTACATTGCAGAGGGGTTGATTAGATGGTCCTCAGGGTCCCTTCCAACCCTCCAATTCTATGATTCTATTATTCTATCCTGAAATTTGAATGACTAGTTTTGTGGTCCAGGCTGAGAAACACTCGCATTTTCCAAATGTTCAATCCAGCCCTGCAGTTAATCCTGGTATGCCTGTGTGTCTTTTACACCATGATTCACACCCAATACATTCTACAGATTGCATGGCCTGGCTGAGCATCCAGGCATATCTGAACTGCTTGGGACCCAGTTGACACTTCGGTGTAAGAAGGGATCTGTTTGGAAAGGGAGAAAAAGATCAGAGCCAAATCTACAGAATACTTCCCCCTTCCCCAAAATCATGATGACACATTGCTGCTGCTTTCTTACTGCCGTTACATGATCATCAAAAAAGAGCAGGTGAAATTGCCTAAAACTTCCATTAAAAAAAAGCAAAGGAGGAGATATGTAGCTTAACTGCAATGTTGCAAAACGCAACTTTTAAGTCATTGAGAGAGGCTTCCCTGCTAGTGCAACATATTTTTACCGAATGACAGAGCTCTTTCAAGGCATGGCACTCAATAATTTAGGACCAGACTGTGGCTAGTCCTGTCTGGACAGGTATGTGCTGAGAGAGAGGGCATAAGGAACACAAGCAAGGTCCACTTTCCATAGCCATCAGCAAGTATAGAGGGGACAGAAGATGCTTATCAAAGCGAAATCGTTAAAGCCTGGCAACTACAAAATGTAGTTTTGAAAAGTTTTATGCTTCCTAAGTAGGCAACAGGAACCAGAGTATTGGAGGCTATGTGGGCAAATCATTTGGAGGTGCAGTCATTTGGAGCTTGTAGAATTCTAAGGTTCTCTAGTGATGGGAATTGTATGCCATCCAGTAAGAAAAAGCCCAACATCAAACAACAAATCCAAGAAAAAAACAAATCAGCAGCAAAGAGAAGACAAATCTAACAAACTCAAAGCAGTATTAAAAGTTTACTAAATTCCAATAATGTCAACAGATATACAGTGGTACCTCGGAAGTCGAACGGAATCCGTTCCTGAAAAAACATTCGGAAAACAAGGCACAGCTTCCGATTGGCTGCAGGAAGCTCCTGCAGCCAATCGGAAGCCGCATTGGACATTCGGGTTCCAAAGAACGTTTGTAAACCGGAACACTCACTTCTGGGTTTGCGGCATTTGGGAGCCCAAACGTTCGACTCGCAAGGCGTTCAGGATCCAAGGAACGACTGTATATAGATCATTCAAAGAGGTTTAAAAGCCTGAGAAAATAAAGACATATTCATCTGGTGTCTGAACGACGAAAGCAGGAGTCACCAACCTTTTAGTGGGGTCATGGAAACATTTGCAAACTGGAGAAACTGTTATGGGCACCAAGGATGTATCACAGCCACACAGCGGTGTGGTGTCAGTTGCCAGCACACAGGGCAAGCGGGCATTTGTGCTGGGTGGGGTGGGGCAGCGCCAACCCTTCCCACTGAAACTGGAGTGATCCCACCCATACCAGAGCAAAGCAGGGCTGTGCTGAGCCCAGCCAGTCAACGTTGCCCTTGGTGGGCGAGAGGAGCACCGGGCTGCACTGGACTGTGGTTGCCTGCATGGAGTCGTCTTGTTCATGCCACCTCAAAAATGGTGCATCCGGGGCCACGGCACCCCCGGCACCCCCCCACCATGCTCCTGCAGCCACATAAACACCTCACTCCTACCCCCGCCAGCAATTATGTTTGACAAAGGTGTTTTTGGCAAACCTTCCCTCCCCAGTTCAAATCTCCAGGAAGGTCACCCCCTCCACAGAGCACCCAAGCTTTTATCTAATGCAGTGCTGAGCAACTTATTCTGAACACCAGATGTTGGAGATTATGAGCCAGGGAGGCGATTGTGCTCATGTCCCACTTGCAAGCTTCTTACAGGCAACTGGCTGGCTATGTGGATGACAAAATGGTGGACTAAATGGACCTTTGGTCTCATCCAACACGACTTTTTTGTGGTCTTAAATGGCATGCAATCTGCTCATGTCCCGGCTATGAGTCTTGAAGGCCGCTCCCTGCAAGGCCCTTTCCACCTGGCCCAGACTCACCAGTTCTACTAAAGAGGCTCCAGGTGAGACCAGAGGCACATCGCTATGCCTGACAACCAACCCAAACTATTGGATTCTTTTGCCTCATCTTTTTGTGCCTGCCAAACAGCCGTGCCATGCTTATGATAATATTTTATTCTTCTGTTAATTATGCTGTTTTAAATGTGTATTTTATATTTGACTTCATTTAGCTATGTTTTTTCCCTTTTTGAAATGTTTAAGGTTTTTTTGGCTAACTTTGTTTTAAATATGTATTCTGTAGTTGACCTCCTTTGTAATGTTTTATTTTGAAATCTTTTAAGATAATATTTTAGTTTTCTGTTAATTATGTTGCTTTGACTGTATACTCTGACTTTCTTCAGCAATGTTTCATTCTGGACTGTTTTATTGATGTTTTAATATGCTGTAAACCACGCTGAGATTTTTCTAAAAAATATAAAGCAGTATAGAAATGAAATCAATAATAATAATAATAATGTGCTACCTTACTGTTTATGTTCATGCACAGGTAAACAGATGCACAGGTACACAGACACACACATTTCCGTGCAGAGATTTAACTTCTTGAGGCCTGGAGTTAAGAGCTGAAACCCGAAGAATGGCAATATACAAAGCCATCTACTTGGCTGCAGGAGGTTTCTGGGCAGGGCTTATGAATTCCACTGCTTTGCAGAAAAAGAAGGCATGAAAAGGTCTGGAAATTCCACCTGGATGCTATCAGTCTTGTCCAAGTAAACAAGGCTGACATTAGTGCTAGCCTTCTGGTTGGTACAGGTTAGGAAGGGTCACAGAGAGAAAATGATGACCCAACTTGCCTCTGGATACACATGCTCTGGAATCTGTCACACAAGAGCAGACACAAATGTAGATTTCAGCGAGAAGGCCTTTTTTGTTCCTGAGATTTAAAACGTATATAATTAAGTGCTGCATGCAAAACTAGGGAGTATCACATTAGAAACAAATAAGGTTGGGTGAATACACACACACACACACACACACACACACACACACTGTCATGCATTAAAAACAAAACAAAAAATTATCCCTTAAAAATTGTAACAATTAAAACAACCCAGTCACAAATGCAATACAATGGCAATCAATTTGGGCAGTATTTGTACACACCAGAGAAAACCTATCCAGAAGTAGCCACTGAATGTGTGCAGGGCAATAGTAGCACTGCTCATCTCTTATGAAATGTGACACCAGCCCTGCTTGCCCGCAACTCCATGCATTAATTGCAAATGGGACATTCGAAAGTGGTAACCTACCCACCTGCTGATTATGCAGGACATGGGTGGCGCTGTGGTCTAAACCATTGAGTTCGAAAGCATGCCAGTGCAAGTAGATAAATAGGTACCACTGCGGCGGGAAGGTAAACGGCATTTCCAACACTCTGGCACTCATCACGGTCCTCCGTGTACCAGAAGTGGTTTATTCATGTTGGCCGTATGACCCGGAAAGCTGTCTGTGGACAAACTCCGGCTCCCTCGGCCTGAAAGCGAGATGAGTACCGCAACCCCATAGTCTCCTTTTACTGGACTTAACCATCAAGGGGTCCTTTACCTTTACCTTACCTACAGGAACCCCAGCTGTCTACACACGAGGAACTGTTTCCACACAGCCTTCTCCTTTCAGTTGTCTGGTGGGGCCATCACAACATGGGGCTGTATTCAACAAACTTTTACTCAGAGTAGAACCCACCAGGCCCAATAATTCTTATGGGTCTTCTCTGGATAAACAGTTAGCTGAGCACAACCCATGGGTGGGGGGCTACACGTAGGGTGCCCCTTCTTAACAGGACCTGACTTTAAGATGATTTAATAGGCGTCACCTCTGCCCAGACTGCCTGGAAACTGTAATTATCTGAGGGTGAGTGAAGATATCTTATAGGGAAAGTTTCACCCTTGTCAAATTAAAATTCCCAGTATTTTTTTTGGGGGGGGGGAATTAAAATGGGCATAGCATTAAGCTAAATTTGCAGTTCAAAGGAAGGAGGGATAATCTGTCTACAGATTACTGCCTTAAAACACAGCTAGGCTGTTCTTTTTCTCAGCTCAGATCAAAACTGGTTTTGTGGGGAAATGCATCAAGATGCATTAAGAAATGACAAGATAGAAGCAGGATAGAATTGAATTGTGGCTAGTGTTGTGTTTTCACTCTTTCCCCAACCAACAGTGACAGCGCACTAGGTGCATTGATCTGAAAATTTCTTAATCGCCAGCTATGAGAATTAGCATTCTTTTTGTATGCTTTTACAAAATGCACATTTTGTACTGATTTTTGTACGTAATTCCACCTACAATATGCATTTTTATAATGCTTTTGCACGTCTTTGAACCGAGAACTGTTATTTGAAAAATATAAAAACTGGAGGATAGGCGTGGTCCAATCTGCATATTAGTCTGGGAAGTCTGAATCAAGTCAGTTCATTTTAAAATGTGGACGGATTGAAGTACTCAAGCATCTGTAGTGTAAAGACAACTTTGCAGTAACAAAGCTGGTTTAACAATAATTTTTTTCCTTTTCAGAAAAATAAAGAATGAGCATGCTTTTTCCAAATGAACCATGAAACAAATGTGGCAACAAAATGGAAATTATTGCATATTGCTTAGAGAACTCAGCCTTGCTGTCTACAAAAGAGAAAACACTTTCCATTTTCTCCATGTTTAATGGCAATTTGCATCATTGCACTTTCTTCCCTCGCCTAAATTTGCTTTGGGCTCAATCTCTAAATGCACAATTTTCAGGTTTCCCAAGAATGTGAATTTGGGCTAAAATGATGAGCCTTCGCACAAAGCAGCTTTAAAAAAGAGGAAATCAATAACCATCTCCCGGTAAAATATTTCTTTTCTTTTTTCTTAAAAAGTGCCAGCCTTCAGAGCTGTAGGATACGTTTTGATTTTGGCTGCCCCTCCTGCTTTTTTAGTTGTTCAAGATATTTAAGAACGATACAAAGAATCATGAGATGCCTGAAGTTGCAAGAAAATCTTGCTAAAGTCTCCAATTCTCCCCTTCACAACACACACACACACACACACACACACACACACACACACCCCAACACCCTGTGCCAGCTCTTTTCAGTGAGGCTGCTGATGTCAAAATCATACCATTCCCCCTTATGTCAGAAAGACTGATGATCATAAAGGCTCTTAAAAAAAATCACACAAAATATCCTAGTGCCTGAGGTACGAATCCTCCTTTGATTTAGAACCATTCTGCTCAATAGTTTTGCTCTAGAACAAGAGAAAGTGGTTCAGCATGGAGGGTCACACTGAAAATAAATCAAGACCCAGAGGGCCGGAGTGAGCACACAATCTTTTCAATCTGCCAAATTGCCAACATATTTGGCATAATATTTCCGCCAGTGTAACTGATATCAAGATATAACCGGGAATAATGTTGTGTTTGTTCTAGTGATGATAAGATAAGATTCAGGAGAAAGCAAAAACTAAGTGGGTTTTTTAATTAACTCTGAGCCCCTCCATATACTGGTGCGTACTTGGGGTGGTTTCTTTTTGGTGTACTTGCCAAGATGTCATTGATGCAATAATATTGCCTTAGTGGATGTATACGGGGCCATCCACACCATTATTCTGCTTTCTTGGTTGCTCTGTAAAGCTATCCCAGTGTTATCACATACTTGCTGTTTGGGAGGGGGCACTCTCTCACCATAGTGCAACAAAAGTGGGACAAACTCCCCCCTGCCAGAAGTTTTGTTGCATAAACGTTACCGGATTTGAGGAGGTTATGGGGGCATGCAGTGATTGGAAAGGAATCAGTAGGTCCAGCCTGAAAGGTTTGCAGATGTGCACTGTGGGATTGCACTTAACTTCCCGGAATACCATAATGATAAGAAATCACTGTGAATGCACAATAGAAAGGATAACAACAACAACAACAACAACAACAACAACAATAACAATGCCATATTTTCCCATGTATAAGGCGCCCCCTATTTTGGGGGACTCAAATTTAAGAAAATGGGGGGAGATGGCACAGAGTTGTTGAGCTTTTTTGGGGGAGGATTGCCTAGGGTTCTTGAGGTTTTCTTAGGGGGGATTGCCAAAAATCGCTCACTCACACGTCGCTAAATCCACCTCTTGCCTGTCCCCTCACCGGCAGAAGCTGCAAATCGCCTTCCCAATTGCCGAAGTGTCAGCCAATCGACACCAGCCCTTGACGCAGCAACTAATAACGTGCCCAACAGCCAATGACAGGCGTGGCAGCAACCAATCAAACCAATCAAATAGTCCACCCTATGCACTATCCATGTATAAGACGACCCCCACTTTTAAGCGTAATTTTTAAAGGAAAAAGCCTAGTCTTATACACGGAAAAGTACGGTAATTTATTATTTATACCCCGCCATTTGGCTGGGTTTCCCCAGCCACTCTGGGCGGCTCCCAGCAGAATTGATGATGATGATGATGACGACGACGACGACGACGACGATGATACAGTGGTACCTCGGGTTAAGAACTTAATTCGTTCTGGACGTCCGTTTTTAACCTGAAGCTGTTCTTAACCTGAGGTACCACTTTAGCTAATGGGGCCTCCTGCTGCCGCTGGGCCACCGGAGCACGATTTCTGTTCTCATCCTGAAGGATACCCAAGGTATTATTTCTGAGTTAGCAGAGTCTGTAACCTGAAGCATCTGTAACCCGAGGTACCACTGTAATACGATAAAACATCAGACATTACAAACTTCCCTAAACAGGGCTGCCTTCAGGTGTTTTGAGGCGCCCTTAGGAGCACAGGAGAATGTGTTATACCATGGCCTGAACTATTTGTCTTTCTAACCCAGCATTATCGCCTTTGACTGGCCACTGGAGACTCTGAAAGGGGGCAGAGAGGGGCTAAGGTTGGGCCAGGTGGTTAAGCTCTCTCTTTCCAAAGGTGATGAGACAAAATAAACCCCTGCTGTTGTAGTCAGAGGCGGGTGAGAAATTTGATTCACTCTGCATTTAAAGGCACTTTTTGAAATAGCAGGTGAACCGAGCCACAGCCATCCTTTGAAATTTATTCTTCTCTGAATTTTGCAATGCTCACCATCTATTGAACCACAAAGGCAATTTTGCTACAAGGGGCTGGGAACAAGGAGGGTACTCATGAATCCAGCGATGGTGAAGAAACTACTGTATGCACACACCTTTCACTGCCTTGGTTCATTTAACCCTTGACACGCTAGGGTTGCCATATTTCAAAAAGTGAAAATCCGGACAGAAGAGTTGTTGAGCTCTTTTTTTGCAACATCTCAAAAAAAGTATATTTCCCAGCTATTTTTAGGGGAAATCACCAAAAACGACACTGGCAACATGGGTCACCATGCGTCTGGACGTTTCAGTGATTTCTGCCCTGACACAGCTTCCGACGGCCAGTTGCCGGCTATGTCCGGGAAATTCTGGACGTATGGCAACCCTATGATATGCCTTCATACTTGACCTTTCTTGCACACCTCAGCTCACTTGAATGGGGAACTGTGAAGATTCTCTGCCTGGCTGCATGGGATCCACTCCAAATATAAATACAAAAATTTGCACACAGGCAATCTAAATTTTGTGCTAAGAAAAGTTGAATTCAGTAGCCTGTACAAATTATACAACTGGTGCACAACTGCATAAAATCTCTTATTTTCCGTCATCCATTCTGGTTTTGCTTACAGTAGGGAAGGGCAATGAGTCAAGTAGGGCAACGAGTCTCCCTTCCCCTGAAGCCGCCTTTCACTGGAAATCTTAGACACCCACACACCATTCTGGCTTTTGAAGTTAAAATAAGCACTGCCAACTAGGGGATAGAGAGAAATCCGGTTCAACTCGTGTTTGGAGGCAAACCTACTTAAATTTCACTTTAGGAAACAATACACCAACTGAAACACAGCAATAATTCAAAATATGTATGTTCCTCAAGGTAGTTGTGTAGCCAAGTGTACAAAAATGCATATACTGGAGCAATGTGTGCATGGAAATGTATGTATTGGTGTAAATCACATACAGGAATGCATTATATTTGGGGAAACGGCTTTGCCAAAATGTATATTGGGCAAAGTTGCATGTGAAAATGTTGTATATTAGAAGAAATCCGCAATGAAATGCTGATGAATTTTCAGGAAAACTTTTTTTAAAATGCAAACCTATGTGGGAAATGTGGAGAACTGAACTTAAGAATGGAAATATGAGAAATTGCTACAGTCACCCACCCCTAGTTGTAGTCAAGGCTAGATGATAAAAGAAGAGGGAGAAGTGTTCCCTATTTTTCTAGGAGTGAGAAGAGTTTTGCTTTGCAGGGAGGAGCTGAACTGAGCTGAGAGCTAATGCATGCAAGACAAAGGAGGGGGAGGGACGCAGAATTGCAATTGATAATAATAATGATAATTTATTATTTATACCCCACCCATCTGGCTGGGTTTCCCCAGCCACCCTGGGCGGCTTCCAACAAAATATTAAAATACAATAATCTGTTAAACATTAAAAGCTTCCCTAAACATTGAGAGTGAAGAGACCAAGCCCTGAATAATGAATTTCTAATGCCTCTATATGGCTCAGGGTCCCCTCTAATAAACTACTCGTAGCCCAGTTCTTGCTGAGGGACGATTCTCCGGAAGTGACTAGAGTTATGGCACAAATTCTGACCAGGATTTTTGAAGTTAAATCTAGGGAGCTCTGGCCTGTACAATAGCGGGTGCTGACGATTCCCTTTTCTTCTTTTATATTGTATGTTCTAGAATTCTAATATACACAGACGGTTTTATGCTTATTGTTTTATCTATGCCAATAAAGGTATTGTATTGTATTGTATTGTATTGTATTGTACTGTATTGTATTGTATTGTATTGTATTGCTACATTTTTGACCATTGTATAATATTTATGAATTGACCATTTTCAGTACAGCAGAGATCCCCTACACATTTATTTTTTTCATGTAATATTGGATCAACTTACAAACCCCATGCTATATAAACTTGCAGGGTCCCTGCCGGCCGTGACTCACCAGGCACAAACATATCCGTACCTGCTGTCTGATATTTTTTGTCGGGAGATGCCTGGGGTTGAACCCAGGACCTTCTGAATGCAGAGCGTGTGCTCTCCTGTGAAGCTATGGGCTCTTCCCTTGCAAGACTTCCTCCAGCCTCCTTTGTAAACCTCCTGGCAGACTCAAGGCTCTGGAATCTGCTCTACTTAGTTGCTCTGGAGCCAGCTGTGGGCTCTGACCTAACACAGTTTTGGAGATAGCACGGCCTGCCTCCTCGCCTCCTCAGTCTGTAATTTTGTAGCTAGGCATATTTCAAAACATGCAAGTCCCCAGCGCTGTCTTATCTCCAAAAGAATCTCACCCTAGAAATCAGCCCTAGAACTTCCCAGTGCTTTGCCAACCGCGGGATAACAAAACACATGTTTCGGGAGCCCTTCCAACAACAGGGACCCATGTGTGTGGCTTCTGGACTTGGGGAACCTTTGGCCTGAGGGACAAATGTGGTCCCCAAACTCTCTCAGTCTGGTCCACTGGACTCTCCCTGAACCTAGGATTCTAATAATAATAATAATAATAATAATAATAATAATAATAATAATAATAATAATATAGTTATACCCTACCCATCTGGCTGGGTTTCCCCAGCCACTCTGGGCGGCTTCCAACAAAATATTAAAATACAATAATTAATAAATATTAAAAGCTTCCCTAAACAGGGCTGCCTTCAGATGTCTTCTAAAGGTCTGGTAGTTGTTGTTCTCTTTGACATCTGAAGGGAGGGCGTTCCACAGGGCGGGTGCCACTACCGAGAAGGCCCTCTACCTGGTTCCCTGTAACTTGGTTTCTCGTAGTGAGGGAACTGCCAGAAGGCCCTCGGCACTGGACCTCAGTGTCCGGGCTGAACGATGGGGGTGGAGACGCTCCTTCAGGTATACTGGACCGAAGCCATTTAGGGCTTTAAATGTCAGCACCAACACTTTGAATTGTGCTTGGAAACGTACTGGGAGCCAGCGTAGGTCTTTCAAGACTGGTGTTATGTGGTCTCGGCGGCTGCTCCCAGTCACTAGTCTAGCTGCCGCATTCTGGATTAACAACCAGAATCACCCACCAACACCATAAAAGAGTTTGCCTCAGCCCAGCACTGAATTACAGAAAGCATCTAAATCGTTTCAGAAATTTCTTCCGTTCCTTGTCATCATTCCTTCCTTTCCTTTTTTCTTTTTTAAAAGGCTTGCCAATGGTTACGAAAAGCCTGGCTGGAGTCATATGTTACTAATCACCTGCTATAATCCTTCGGCTGTGGAAAAAAACAAACACAAGTCACCGCAGCGTTTAGGCTCCTTGCGATTGTACCTTCCACCCCCTCCCCCCATGCTGGACAGTTGCCTTTCTTTGCTCCACTCCGCTCCCTTCCTGCCTTACCATTTCACTGCTGCTCAGGCAGTTGTCTGCCTTGTGGCTTTCTTCTCTCTCCCCCCCCCACCCCCGTACCGCTCTTGTGCTGATTTCTGCAGTGGCCCCTCCTCCCAGCAACATCTATAATGTGTTCAGACACCTGGGATGCTGGGAGAGGCTGTGCAGTCAGCATGAGGCCTGGCAGAAATGCCAGCTACAATCGCAAACATGCCCCGACTCAGTCTGCCTCCGCTATAAATTATGTCAGCTGCAAAGAAAGCAGGAATGGAGAGAGCCTTCCCTTTGCAGATGGCGAAGGGTGGTTTGAAGAGTCTGGGTGGATGCCAGCCAGCCCGCCACATGCAGCAAGAAATAACCCAGGGGTGCTAAATAGCAGGAGACTTGCCGTCATGTGACCATTTTCTATCCCACAGGGGTAATTTTGAAGCCTAGCTCTTTTAATGACAGTTTATAAAGAGCAGCAGAAAGATGGGGGTAAGTCCTGTATATCAGGGGTGAGGAATCTCAGGCCCAGGGGGCCAAAGGGGGTCTGCCACAACTCTTGGAACTCCTTACTGGTCTTCCATTGCACCCAGTGGTTTGGAGTCTTTTTTGTGACCCTGAACTCTGATAATGCCTTCTTCTTCTCTGCCCGAAGGGTGGAGAGGCGTGAGTGTCTGTAAAAAGCAGCCTTCTGCAAAAGGTAGAATTTATATTCATTGCTCTACCCACTTTTGCAGACCCAGCTTTAGTCAGGGATGTGTGTATATTGTGTGTGCTGTTGTGCTTTCAAAATAAAAACAAATAAAAACACTGTGCAACAGCAACCCCAAATCTGCATCAAGTTATTGGTCACACATCTCCTTATTGCATAAGGACTAGAAACTTGCTCTAAAAATAAAGGAAGTGGGGAGTCTCAGCAGTGGTGAGAATGCTCCTCTTTTACTGTGATTCTTCTTCGGGGGCCTCCATTGGCTGGCCAATTTGGCTGGTTGTTGAAATATATACAGGCAACAACCGACTGACGTGTGATTGCACATGCGTATGTGGTGTTGAATCCGAAAGTAACCCTAAAACAGGAGTAAAAGGGTGGAATGGGGGCAAAACGGGGAAAGGACTGAAATCTTTTCATGGGCCCCATCAATACACGCAGGGGTCCAGAATGTAACCCCCACACAAAACAAGGGTTGCCTGTCCACACATGCCTGCATGTATACGCACACACACCGCAAAATAACATTAAAAAACCTTATCAGTTCTACTGTTATCAACGTTTCCAATTTTTTTTTACCAGATTGAAAAAAGTGTTTCTCTCATTCTATATTAGGGCCCAGTGGCAGCCAGTGTGGTGCAGTGGTTAGAATCTTGGATTGGGATCAGGGTTCAAATCTCCATCGACCATGAAGCCCACTGAGGGATCTTGGGCCAGTCACCATCTTTCAGCCTAACTTACTCTCACCATCATGGCCCTGGAATCAAATTACTCTTTTGCAGAGGATGATGGTTCAGAGTGGGAGAGGGAATTGACAGCCCCAGGTATACATAGTTGCACATGAGGAGGCTATTATGCCAGTACTTCTCTGGCCTGATAAGGTTACATTGACTTCTTCTGAGGACTCCAGCTTAGAAGCCCTAGTCAAAACAGTCCATCCGTCCGTCCGTCCCCGGCTCCATCTGATTCAACAACTGTTAAAGCAGACCCTTTAAATGAATAGGTCCCTCTCACAAAAGGCAGAGCCAACAACTGAGAGACTGGACCTTCTATTTAAGGCTCAGTCTGAGGATGACTGCTGCTGAAACAACATTTGAGCTCTGCTCTTAGGGAGTCACCAGCTTCGGTCCTTGCACTGAGCTGTCCAAGGTGCTGCTGAAAAGTCTTGCTTTGCCTTTGTATTGCTGAGGCTGTCACTCCAAGCACAGCACCCACCAAGTTGCATTGTGGGTAGAATGGGAAAGAGAAGAACCACATAGGGCCCCCTAAGCCCCCTTGAGGTAAGGCAGGATATAAACGTAAATATATACAAATATATTCATACAGTAGATAGTTAAACCATGACACTTGCTCCCACAAGAGTCAGTGATGGCCACCTAACTTGGAGAGCTGTTGAGAGACCCCTATTCCCCCTCCTAGAGATACAATTTCCCAAGTGGTTTAACAATCAATCCCTCTTCACAAGGAACAGAGAGAATTGTATATTTCTGCCCATGGAACCAACACAGTTGAGGCATCAGCACACCATCTTAACATTTAAACCAGTGCTGGCTCTACTCAGAGTAGACCCAGGGAAGTTAATATAGCTAGCTTCATCAATTAATTTCAGTGGCTCTACTCTGAGTAGGTCTTAGTTAGATATCAGCCACAATTTTGTTCCTCCTGTCGGGAGATTAAGAAAAAAATGACTCACTATCCCAGTTAGGAGAATACCACACTGGGCTTCATGAAGTAAAAATAGGAGTATTTAGGCTGCAGCCCAACATTTACTTGGGAGTAAGCTCGATGTTAACTCAATGGGACTTACTTCTGAGTAGACATGCCTGGGATTCCACTTTTAATCATTGCTGAACGCAGCACTATCACTTAAAATGTATCTCCAGTATAATATGGCAGATTGGGTGGAATTTTATGAAACTAGCTCTTGTTGCAAAACAGGATCTAAATCCTATACACACATACTTTTGTAAATTTCCACAAAGGAGTTGATCTAAGTGGCTTGCAAATATAATTTCTGAACAAGTGTTAAAGCAACAGTGATCCAACCAACATTTCTCCAAAGAAAATAGGGACACCCTATTCAATAATAATAATAATAATAATAATAATAATAATAATAATAATTTATTATTCATCTGACTGGGTTGTCCAAGCCACTCTGGGAGGCTTCCATCACACACACACATATATAAATAAAACATTAAAAAAACCTTCCTTATACAGGGCTGCCTTCAAATGTCTTCTAAAGGTTGTACAGTCGTACTTTGTAAGTCTGTTCGACTTCCAAAATGGTTGAAAACCAAATCACGGCTTCTGATTGGCTGCAGGAAGCTCCTGCAGCCAATCAGAAGCCGTGGGAACCACATTGGACGTTCGGGTTCCAAAAGAACGTTCGCAAACCAGAACAATCAATTCCGGGTTTGTGGCATTCGGGAGCCAAAACGTCCGAGTTCCAGGACGTTTGGGATCCAAGGTACCACTGTATAGTCACTTATCTCCTTGGCTTAGTGATCACATAACTCCATACCCTCTGATGAAAATATGGATGTCCTACCATACCCTCCGACCCAGGTGGTGCTGTGGGTTAAACCACAGAGCCTAGGGCTTGCTGATCAGAAGGTCGGCGGTTCGAATCCCCGTGACAGGGTGAGCTCCCGTTGCTCGGTCCCAGCTCCTGCCCACCTAGCAGTTCGAAAGCACGTTAAAGTGCAAGTAGATAAATAGGTACCGCTCCGGCAGGAAGGTAAACGGCGTTTCCGTGCGCTTCTCTGGTTCGCCAGAAGCGGCTTAGTCATGCTGGCCACATGACCCGGAAGCTGTACGCCGGCTCCCTCGGCCAATAAAGCGAGATGAGCGCCGCAACCGCAGAGTCGGACATGACTGGACCTAATAGTCAGGGGTCCCTTTACCTTTACCATACCCTCCAACATTTCTCCAATGAAAATAGGGACGTCCTAAGGCAGTGATGGCTAACCTTGACACTCCAGATGTTTTGGGACTACAACTCCCATCATCCCTAACCACTGATCCTGTTAGCTAGGGATGATGGGAGTTGTAGTTCCAAAACATCTGGGGTGTCAAGGTTAGCCATCACTGTCCTAAGGAAAAGTGGGGCATTCTGGGATCAAATCAGAAACCGGGACGGCTTTTGTAAATCCAGGACTGTCCCTGGAAAATAGAGACAATTGGAGGGTCTGTGATCTGACAATAAACACAGCCTGAACTGACATGCCCATGTTGTTGTGTGAATGGGCCCCAAGAGATACTGAGCAGGATGGTGGACTTATGGCACTCAGTGGCTTCTTCATAGAATTAGGAGACACATGGAGAGAAAAAGGTGGTTCTATAGAGCACCAGAGCCTTCCTTTCAGAGTTGCACCTTTCGCCTGCAGCTTGGAGGCAAGCCTCTCCACCTTTGACTTATTTCCCCCCTCCCCCGTAGACATGTCTGGAAATAGTTAATAATAATAATAATAGTAATACTACTCTGAGCGACACCACAACCCATCCTGTGGGGGGGGGGGTTGTTTGTTGGCGTGATTAATCTCTAATTGTTTCGAGATCAGAGGCTGAGTAGATGCCTTGGAAATACGAAGCTATTAATTTACTATCCCTTTCTCATTAGAATACCGAAACAAGTCAGAGAAGTTGCCAGCAAGGCCTTCTGTTCATCATGTGAGTAGTGCAGTGGAATATTTGAATCAGGGTTGGCGCCAGGGGTAGGCCGCACAGGGCATTTCCCAGCAGGAGGCCCCGTGCCAACCCCTAAAGCAGGCCAGTGTGGTTCCCTGCAGGTGGTTCCGCTCCCAGCGTTTGGGTAGTGCTGACGGATTCCTCCCGTATGTGTGGTTGTTGCAGGACACGCCAAGCCCACGGAGGTCACGCCACATGTTTACCACGTGAAACCACGGCACATTTTTACCACACGACCCCCCACCTCCCTGCTTTTTCCCGCACAACATGATACTCTTCAGCAGCTAATGAACAATCCGATTAATCATAGCATCTATTATTCAGTTGAGGGAAAAAGCTGAGGCAGGTGTTTCGAGGCGGATTAGTGCTGCTGAGCCCACGGCACATGGCCTTCGCTCGGAGACGGCGTTGCACAGTAGCCAAACCAGGCTCTTGTCTCCACTGCGCCGACTCCATTATCACATCAACTCTTTGATGGGATTTGAGAGAAGGATTGGGAAGGAGTCGCGCTAGCCGTAATTAGGCTCTACTCTGCTCTTAGAAGAAGAAGAAGAGTTTGGATTTGATATCCCGCTTTATCACTACCCGAAGGAGTCTCAAAGCGGCTAACATTCTCCTTTCCCTTCCTCCCCCACAACAAACACTCTGTGAGGTGAGTGGGGCTGAGAGACTTCAGAGAAGTGTGACTAGCCCAAGGTCACCCAGCAGCTGCATGTGGAGGAGCAGGGAATCGAACCCGGTTCACCAAATTACGAGTCCGCCGCTCTTAACCACTACACCACACTGGCTCTCTTAGGCAGCTGAGGGTGGAAGAGCCTTTGTTTGACTGGAACTGGCCCTCCAAACCAAATGGAAAAAGAAGGGAAGGAATGCAAACAAAAATAACAGGTTCCAAAGACTAAATCCCAATACGGATGAGAGAATGTGTCAATTTCAGAGTCTCCTTTTCCCAATCTCAAGATACTCCACGTTTCCACATCACTTTGTGGCTCCCCACCCCACCCCCGTTTGCAATATCATTTTAATATATTACTGTATAGTTCATACCCTCCAACATTTCTGTGATGAAAATAAGGACGTCCTATTCCAGTGGTGGCTAACCTTGACACTCCAGATGTTTTGGGACTACAACTCCCATCATCCCTGACCACTTGTCCTGTTAGCTAGGGATGATGGGAGTTGTAGTTCCAAAATATCTGGAGTGTCAAGGTTAGCCACCACTGTCCTATTCAATAATAATAATTATAATAATTTTACTATTTTACGCCCTGCCCATCTGACTGGGTTGCTCCAGCCACTCTGGGTGGATTTCAACATATGTAAAAACATAGTAAAACATTAAACATAAAAAAACCCAGGCCCACATACAGGGCTGCCTCCAGGTAGGATAACTCCATAGCCACCCTCATTTCTCCAATGAAAATAGGGACACCCTATCATACCCTCAGGACCGGTGCTGGCAATTTTGGTGCCCTAGGCGAGGGGGCGGGCCACGTGACATCATTGCGTATGACGCACGTTGCAGAGCGGTGCCCCGCCCCCTGCCCGGCCGGACGCCCCCCGCCGCCGTGATTTGCTTGCTCCACCGCTGGTTGGGGTGGTGGCGGGCGGCAGGGCAGGCTGGCCAGCGCCCCCTCCATTTTCGTGCCCTCGCCGCCACGGTTTTTGCCCCAACCTGCTTGCTCCGCCACTGATTGGGGCGGCACCAGGCGGCGGGGGGCAGGCTGGCCAGCGCCCCCTCCATTTTGGCGCCCTAGGCAATTGCCTAGTTCGCCTAAATGGACGCGCCGGCCCTGCATACCCTCCAATATTTCTCTGATGGAAATAGGGAAAATGGGACATTCCAGGATCAAATCAGAAACTGGGGTGGGTTCTGTAAATCTGAGACTGTTCCCTGGAAAATAGGGACACTTGGAAGGTCTGACAGTTTGTAACATTCCAGTAAGAAATAGGAAATAAATAATAGTAAAAAAAACCCAGTACAAAATGGCAACAGCAACAACAAAACCAGGGTTCACAGTCATTACCTCATCAAATAAAGGGCATTCTCAAGTGACTACACATTGAACCAGATGTTACAACGAAAACCAAACGATACAGAAAGAGTACAAAACAAATGTTATGAATACCAATTGAGGCCATTTTGCATTTGGACTTGCAATCCTTGTGATTGCCCTTCCATAAGTAATAAATGGGTGGCAAGTGGAGGAAAAATTCTTAGGCTTAGCTGCACCCTGAGACACCCTTAATTTATAAGGGTGAGGGGGCTAGAAGGAATTGTGAGAGGATGGGGGTTTGGGTGAGGTGTAAAATAAGGAGGGAGGGGTGGGTTGGGTGGGTGATATTTTTTGCATTTTATGTGATCTTTCACATGACATAAAAGCCATATCTATATCTATATGTTTAGGCATCTATCTCTCTCCGTGTGTGTGTGTGTATTCCAGTATCGTTCCGATAACAGCCTCATTATAACAATACCAATTTTATCCAATTGATACAATTATTAATGCCAATTATTCAATTATTCAATTATGTCAATTATTCAAAAGTCAAATTATACAATTTAATTAAACTGGCCCCCTCACATGCTAGAGTTGATGAATTCATTCTTCTACATTTTTTTCTGCGTTCCAAAATTTTAATAATTTCCATTCCATTCCATTCCGATATAATAATCCCTTATATAACAGCTACACAAAAGCCACTGCTAAAAATCTAGAAGCACAGCACTCATTTCCGTGTTAACTGTTTCCGGGGGGGGGGGGGGGAAATCCATTTGCAACCACGTTAACCCAGAAATTTAGCACATCATGGTGGTATATTGATCAAAAAGTCACAGTTTCATAACACAATAGTGTAAAAGGAAAACATTATAAACAGGAAAATGCAATAATCCCCATGTTTGAATGCACCCATTAACTCAATGTATCAAAGGCCTGAGGGGAATGGTAAGCATTTTCCTAATGCAGAAAAGATGTCTTTGAGGTTGCGGAGGTTACACATCGTAATGTCAAGCAACTGTTATCCACACTTTTCCTGGTGCATTTTTCAATAATAATAATAATAATAATAATAATAATAATAATAATAATAATAATTTATTTATACCCCGCCCATCTGGCTGGGTTTCCCCAGCCACTCTGGGCGGCTTTCAACAGAACATTAAAATACTTTCCTGTGTGTGGAACGCCTTCCCATCAGATGTCAAGGAAATAAACAACTATCTGATTTTAGAAGACATCTGAAGGCAGACTAATATTGGGAAGTTTTTAATGTTTGAAGTTTTTCAATTTTTTATGTCCTGTAAGCTGCCCAGAGTGGCTGGGGAAACCCAGCCAGATGGGTGGGGCATAAATAATAAAAGTATTATTATTATTATTATTATTATACGTTCATCCCACACTTACCAGTGCATTTCCCTATCACTTTCCAAACCACAAAATATTCTTGTTTTTAAAGTGGATTTGTTGCACCAGGGCAACGGACCACTTTAATCCTCTTTAGTTGCTTAAACCTAAATTTCCCGGGATCCCCTCGAATCCCTCCCACAAAACACTGACAGCCTGGAGGAGGCAGTCTGTCAGCTCTAGGTTGCAGTAAGAATGCAGGCGCAGGAGGGTGGGAGCAGCTCAGAATGAATGGCCAGAGTGGGGGCTGCCTCATTCTTCCTAATGGTAGAGCCGGCTCAGTGACCACTGCTTGCTCCCCTGGCCCCATTAAGTGAGCAAGCAATTACACAAGCAAGGCAATGGAGCAACAGCGTTCGCTCACCTTGCTCTCTCTCACAATAGGCACCTGTGTGGATTGGGCCCAAAGGAACAGAGCAAGCAAATGGGCAGGAAAACCAACTGCAAAAAGGGGGCAGACCCACTAAGAGCCAAGGAAAGGAAAGGAAAGGAAAGGAAAGGAAAAGGAAAGGAAAGTGAAAGGGAAGGGAAGGGGAGTACGTTTAGCAAGGAGGACAAATTTACACAGAGAGTTAAACCAGCAAATTCTGCTGTGCAGTCCCAGTCTGATTAGGTCACCTAGCTCCTTGCTGTTGATCACATACATAGAACCATAGACCTGTAGTGTTGGAAGCGGCCCTGAGGATAATCTAAGTCGAATCCCCAGCAACGCAAGAATATGCAGCTGTCCCATATGGGGATCGAACCTGCAACTTTGGCGTTATCAGCACCATGCTCTAACCAAATGAGCTATCCCTTTCCTCAAACCATGGGGGCTCCCTCATCCCCGATCTGCCCTGCCCCTTCTTGACTGCGACTAAATGTGTGCTCAGCTCCTCTCGGCCCCCATTCAAGCACATCTCAAAAGCCATACCACATGCTTTGGCACTGTTTCTTGCAATATTGGCACCCTCAGCTCATTTGAGGTGGCCACCTTGGCAGGACTTGCAAGGAAACCCCCTCTTTTTCAGTTCTCTAGAGTGTTCTCATGTGGTGAAGCTGTACTCAAGGAAGGCTCAATGTTTCCTCCAATCAGGGGAAGAAAAAGCCCAAGGAAACAATGCCCCATTGGTGTTTTATTGAGGGGGGGGGTCTGCGGAGGATTTTGGCTGATCTCATTATGTCTCCTGCAAGGACTTGTGCAGGATGACTTTTGCTAAGACTGTCTGTTGTTTTGTGCCAAGATGGTCGGTGCCTCCAGACTGTCACTGTTTTGTGGGAGAAATTTAACCACATACTGGAAATTTAGGTTTGCACAACTGAAGTGGATTAAAGTGCTCTGTCGCCCTGGCACAATAAATCCACTTTATGTTTTAAAACTGGAATTTTTGTGGTTAGGAATGCAAGAGGGAAATACACTGAAAAGTGTGGCATGAACTACTGCTGATTAATGGAAGGGTATATAGCTCCCGTTGCTTGGTCCCTGCTCCTGGCAACCTAGCAGTTTGAAAGCACGTCAAAGTGGAAGTAGATAAATAGGTACCGCTGCAGCGGGAAGGTAAACGGCGCTTCCGTGCGCTGCTCTGGCTCACCAGAAGCGGCTTTGTCATGCTGGCCACATGACCTTGAAGCTGTACGCCGGCTCCTTCGGCCAATAATGCAAGATGAGCGCCGCAACCCCAGAGTCGGTCACGACTGGACCTAATGGTAAGGGGTCCCTTTACCTTTTATATAGTTAAAGCTATGGTCCGTATAGTTAAAGCTATGGTTTTCCCAGTAGTAATGTATGGAAGTGAGAGCTGGACCATAAAGAAGGCTGATCGCCGAAGATGCTTTTGAATTATGGTGCTGGAGGAGACTCTCGAGAGTCCCATGGACGGCAAGAGGATCAAACCTATCCATTCTGAAGGAAATCAGCCCTGAGTGCTCACTGGAAGGACAGATCCTGAAGCTGAGGCTCCAATACTTTGGCCACATCATGAGAAGAGAAGACTCCCTGGAAAAGACCCTGATGTTGGGAAAGATGGAGGGCACAAGGAGAAGGGGACGACAGAGGGCGAGATGGTTGGACAGTGTTCTCGAAGCTACCAACATGAGTCTGACCAAACTGCGGGAGGCAGTGGAAGGCAGGAGTGCCTGGCGTGCTCTTGTCCATGGGGTCACGAAGAGTCAGTCATGACAAAATGACTAAACAACAACAACAACATATAGCCACTGTACAAGCAAATCGGAATGAAGGCTCATTGTTGTATAACTACCCCATACACAAATTAATCCACTAGATATTTTGGAAAATGGTTTGTCTTTTCTCTTTACGTTCAGGCGCCTCTCAATATATCATTGCCAAACTTGGCATGAGGGTCCCCAAGGTGGGGGTGGCAATCTATGTTGACGTTTGGGCACTGACCACCATTCTGAATTAAGATGGCAGACCAAAACATTCACCTTGGCGCTCATTTTATGGAATAGGTTTGGCCATCTCTCAAGATATTGCTGCCAAACTTGGCATGAGGGTTTCTGAGGTGGAGGCAGAGATCTCTGTAGACACTTGGACGTTGGCCACCATTTTGATTCAAGACAGTGAACCAAAACATTACTGTGGCGTGACTCCACCCTTTTTCTGGGTGATGGGTACAAACACACAAATTACACTGTCCATTTAAAAATCACATTATTTTTTTGGTTTCTAAACCACTAGTGGTAAATAAAGATCAGACACAGGGTGCCTTCAAAATGTCACTATTTGGCAGAAGGATTCAAGCACATGCCAGAACTTTAGGGTTGTGCAGTTGAAGTGGATTAAAGGGCTCTGCCACTCCAGTACAACAAATCCACTTTTAAAAAGTATCAGACTGGAAAGAATGCATGTATTTTTTCTTCCTCTTGACATGATCTTAAGAACGTTTTGTTTGTTTTATATCAGTTTGTTTGTTTTAATGTTTTGTCTGTAATAAAAAAGAAAGAATCAGGCCTTTTGCTGTTTGCAAAATGACAAAGAAATGCATTGATAAATGTGAAAAATGAAGGAATTATTGAGAAGGCATGTATACACCCTGCAAGCATATCAGAACCAAAGCTGGATAAATGCTTATTGTCATATAACCACCCTGTATACAATTCAGAACACATGCTCAATAAAGACCAGACGTAGTCTAACCACTGCATAAGCTTCTTGCAAGCTAATCGGGATGAATACTGAATAAACAAGTCTTTTTGTGGGGAGCCCCATGTGTTGTATCAATCTTTTTATGTCAAGAAATGTGCTGGAAATGAGCCCATCACCTGGTGTGCCCATAGCACTTCATCCATGTGCACTAAGGCTGCAAGCTTTAGCTGGTTTAAATTAATAGATTAATCAACCAAAGCTCCAGTTGATTAATTGCTGGAGAGTCACTTAATGGGGCCAATGTTTATTTTGCGGGCCATAGAATTCAAGTCATTTTGGCTTTGTATTTATTTATTTATTTTTAAAAACCAGCATTTTCTTAGCACTATCTCAGATATCTCTACAATAGCCCTATAAGGTAGATAAGTATAATTAGCCAAATACAGTAAGATGAGGGATGGGACTGAGGCTGAGTAGTGACTTGCCTAGTGAGTTCATAGCGGAAAGTCAAGATTTGAACCAGGGACTTCAAGCAGCTAAGAGCTGTTATAATACCCCAGATCAGAACAGGAGCCAAAAACAGCAGCTCATGTAGCAAGGCTGCAGGCTATTTTGATTTTGAAACACAATCTTTCCTTCCAACAAGGAGTGGAGACTTTTAAAATTAGTTTTCAAGTTATCACACACTTCCTTTGATACTATGTATATCAAAGTTTCAACCACATGCAGATTTACTGAAACATAACTGATCAATCAAAAGAGATTCACTGGTTAAAATGACGATCAACCAACTAAATGTTCTGGAGTCAGTGGCTGGGTTTAATCTTCTTCTTCTTTTTCCAAATTCACAGAATTGTAGAGTTGGAAAGGACCCAAAGGATTATTTAACCCAACCCTCTACAATGAAGAAATATGCAGCTGGGGTAGGCTAGCTGCATCAGAGTAGGCCCACTGAAACTAATGGCCATAATTAATGTGGGTACATCAATTTCAGGGACCCAGGTGGCGCTGTGGGTTAAACCACAGAGCCTAGGGCTTGCTGATCAGAAGGTCGGCGGTTCGAATCCCTGCGACGGGGTGAGCTCCCGTTGCTCAGTCCCTGCTCCTGCCCACCTAGCAGTTCGAAAGCATGTCAAAGTGCAAGTAGATAAATAGGAACCACTCCGGTGGGAAGGTAAACGGCGTTTCCATGCGCTGCTCTGGTTCGCCAGAAGCGGCTTTGTCATGCTGGCCACATGACCTGGAAGCTGTACACCGGCTCTCGGCCAATAAAGCGAGAAGTGCGCCGCAACCCCAGAGTCGGACACGACTGGACCTAATGATCAGGGGTCGCTTTACCTTTACATCAATTTCAATGCGCAAACTCTGAGGAAACACTAGTTGAATACAGTGCTCCCTTGGTTCCCGAACAGCTTAATTTCCGAACAAATCAGCTCCTGAACACTGCAAACCCAGAAGTAAGTGTTCCGGTTTGCGAATGTTTTTCAGAAGCCAAACATCTGACGCACTTCCGCTTGAGTGCAGGAAACTCCTTCAGCCAATCGGAAGCCGTGCCTTGGTTTTCAAACGGATTCGGGAGTCAAACGGGCTCCCGGAACAGATTAAGTTCGAGAACCAAGGTACCACAGTACAACCCCTTACATTTAAAGGACGTTGTTCCCCAAAGAAACCTGGGAGCTGTCGTATAAACGCCACGTAGCTACAATTCCCAGCACCCTTAACAAACTGCAGTTTGTGGAGTTCTTTTCATATGCTTTAAATGTATGGTGTATACACACCCAGAGAGAAATACAGTGTTGATCACTCTTTGTGCTTAAGGCTTTAAATGTGCTTTAGCTCATGCGGCATTCAAAGTGTGTTTTTTAAAAAAAAAAAAAAAAACACCTTGGTTATATCAATCTGGGTGGGACAGTGGGGCACGTTTGGGCAAGGAGTGTATGTCACACAGTCTTCTCTTCCAGCTCATCACAATGTACCATTAGTCTGCCTGACTGCGCTGTTTAGTCTTGACAAAATGCTAATTGTTGTACGGGACAGCTGCCTGCAACTCTCCCTTCGCCTCCTCTATACAAGTCGCTGGACCCAATCTTTCCAGGTGGCGGAGCTCTGAGCTGTGGGCTTTACAGCTGTTGAAATGACAACTCCTATCAGCAACTCTGTAATGAAGGAGGGTTACCATGAACCAAACGGCTTCGATTTGCATTCCCCACCCTCCTTTCTTTCTTTCTCTCTCTCTCGCACAAACACATGCACACCCTACGTGTTCTTCCAAGAAAGGCTCCAGATATCACCAGGAAAAAAAAAAGGTAAAGGACCCCTGGACAGTTAAGTCCAGTCAAAGGTGACTATGGGGTTGCGGCACTCATCTCGCTTTCAGGCCGAGGGAGCCGGCGTTTGTCCGCAGACAGCTTTCCGGGTCATGTGGCCAGCATGACGAAACCGCTTCTGCAGCACAAAGGGACACTGTGACGGGAGCCAGAGTGCATGGAAACGCTGTTTACCTTCCTGCCACAGCGGTACCTGTTTATCTACTTGCACTGGCGTGCTTTTGAACTGCTAGGTTGGCAGGAGCTGGGACCGAGTAACGGGAGCTCACCCCGTCGTGGGGATTTGAACCACCGACCTTTCGGTCAGCAAGCCCAAGAGGCTCAGTGGTTTAGAGCACAGCGCCACCCGCATCCCACCAAACCAGGAGATAGAAGCATAAGCATTGCCTTCATTGCTCAGGCCAAGGGTCCATCAGGATTCCATCTCTGACAGCAGCTTTTGGTCACTCAATAGCGAGCCGTAAGCCCCTTGGAAGAGGTGGGTGTAGCTCAGTGGTAGAGTATCTGCTTTACATGTGGAAGGTCTCAGGTTCAATTCCCACCATCTCCAAGTACAGCTAGGAAAGTTCCCTGGACAGTTGCTGCCAGTCAGTGTTGACAATACTAAGCTAGGTGGACCGGTGGTCTGATTCAGTATAGGCAACCTTCTCATTTTTCCCACTATGCAAATAGAAGCACAATTGAGTATTGATAACACCAACATCCTTAAAAATTAAAACTCGCACACTGAGGAACCACTGTTAACACATTGATCGCTGAAACCTTTTCTGCGATTCCTGTGCATTGTGCTCCTTTACCCTACATCACACGACCCTGCGCTGGCTCCTGGAGCAGCTGCAATTGAGAAATGTAAAATAAATTTTATTATTATTATTATTATTATTATTATTATTATTATTATTATTATTTATACCCTGCCCATCTGGCTGGGTTTCCCCAGCCACTCTGGGCAGCTCCAGCCACTCAATCACTCAATCAGTAACCACAATAATTTCCTTTAATAAAATGTAGTGTTATTTGAATTTAACAGAATGCTTCATCTCATAATGGATCTGATTGTTCTTATTACAGAGCAGCTCCAAGTAGGAATGGGAAGATCTGTCAATTTCAGTTTCTCACAAGTTTCTGATTTTTCCAATTTCAAGTTTAGGCCTCCACATTATTATACTTAAAATAAAAAAAAAGTCTTCCAGAAAATTCACCAGTATGTTAGAGCGAATTTCTCCTGATACACATATTTTCATATGTAATTTTGTCTAATATGTAAAGCTCTCCCCACCCCCAAATAAAATATAATGTATTTTGAACAAGTCTTCCTCCCAGGTGTGCCAGAGAAGAGGGGGGAATGCAGCCCTTTAAAAACACAAATTGCACTATCCAGTTAAAAACCACAATACTTTGGGGGTTCTTTGAATTTCTAGTCAGCGCTGGGCAATCCCCACTTGTCTACACAAACACAATTGCTACACATTTGGAAAAGTTGCTTGCTTTTCTGTTCTCTGTTCATTTGGACACCTCTCAAGATATCACAATGAATTTTTGCATGGTGGTACCTGAGATCAAGAAACAGGTTTTTGACTGTGTTTGGATACAACTGGAGGCCATTTTGAACGAAAATGTCAGACTGAGCCTTTCAAAACAGCATCAATTTCAACCACAGGCTGAGAGGAAGTGGTGTACTGGAAACTCAGAGAATCACAGCTCCTGAGTGTTTGTTTGTTTGTTTTAAGAGCAGGAGCAATGAAGCCATCTGTCCAGGGCACTACCGGTAGTGTGAGGGACAGACCTTCCCAACTCTAGCAAGCAGATGAGGTGATAATGAGGCTTTCAAGTGTTCGTAACAGATAAGCATAGAGAAGTTGGATAAAGAGGAACATAATGAAGCAGAGATGAGAAGCATCTTTCCTTTCCTTTTGATGGGATTGCTACTGCATGCTGGCAATTGAGACGGTAATGCTTCTTAATGGAATCATTTACATTTCTAATTGAAAGCTTAATGTTGCATCTCAGATGGCTGAAGACTTCTGATTAGGGCTCAGCGCATTTTACAAATTGAATGCAGGCAATCAGAAGTCAGCACCGCTGAATGCGGTGGAGCTTACTGCAAGGAAAGCTATGGATCGCACTCATGATTATCCTAAGACATTGGGAATTATGCTGCTGGTGTCTGGTTTGTGTGCAAATTAATGCATCAAATACAGCCAGATGGGCAGGGTACAAATAATAAATTATTATTATTTCTTATCAATAATAATGAAAAACGGTGACACATGAGCAAATGTGTATTCTGGAAGTATGGTCCAGAGAAAAAAAGTTTGGGACCCACTGGGTTAGTAAAGGTAAAGGTACCCCTGACCATTAGGTCCAGTCGCGGACGACTCTGGGGTTGCAGCGCTCACCTCGCTTTATTGGCTGAGGGAGCCGGCCTACAGCTTCCGGTTCATGTGGCCAGCATGACTAAGCAGCTTCTGGCGAACCAAAGCAGCGCACGGAAACACTGCTTACCTTCCCGCCGGAGTGGTACCTATTTATCTACTTGCACTCTGACGTGCTTTCAAACTGCTAGGTTGGCAGAAGCAGGGACCAAGCAACGGGAGCTCACCCCGTTGCGGGGATTCGAACCTCTGACCTTCCGATCGGCAAGCCCTAGCTCTGTGGTTTAACCAACAGCGTCACCCGCGTCCCTCTTATGTCCTGATGTGCTTACAAATCAAGCACCGTGAAGCAGAACACTTAGGTGCAATTGCCTGCCGTGCTTAGACGAACCCTGTTTTGGGATTGAACTAGTTTTAAGGCTGTAATCATTTGCACCCTTTCCTGGGAGTAAGCACCACTCAACACAGTGCGACATCTTGTGAGTAAACAGACAAAGGAGTGTGCTATAAATCTTCCTCATAACCCTCCCTCCCTCCCATTCTGATCTATCAGCATCCTGTTGAAACTGAAATGGACAAGACTCTGGGGTTGCAGCGCTCATCTCGCTCTATAGGCCGAGGGAGCTGGCGTTTGTCTCTGTCACTGTCTCTTAGCCTAACCTAACACTCTCATTGGGTCATTATGGGGATTAAATGAGGAGGGGGAGAACCATCTATGTCACCTCGAGCTCCTTGGAGAAAAAAGGTGGGATATGAATGCAACAAATAAATACATAAATAATAACAATAATGCCAAATGTTCCAAAATCACTATATCCCACACTTGAGACTACCATGTGCAATGAAAACAGAATGACAGCATCTAGCACTGTACAGTTGCTACAACAGGGGTCTGCCAAGACTCTCAACAGTTTTCAAGAGGTCTAATCAGGGTGGGAGTTTGGGGACCGTTGTATATTGCATGATATTCTCTTATAGCATATTCATCATTGCAGAATCTCCCCTTTCCCCTCTGGCAGGTTCCATCCTGTCACTCGGAATGCGGCACGAGGAAATTGGGAAAGCACGCGGAGATAAAAATCACTCTCTGATGAATCCAGACACTTCCTGCCACTCGGCAGATGCCACAAGGCTGCGAGCCACCCTCCAAGAAAGAGGGGGGGGGGAGAGAGAGATGATTCACCTGGAAGGAGGGCGGGCAGCTTGTGCCAGATGTGTAGGAGGCTGCCCGAGACCCACATGCTAACACTGTCTCGATTGTGCCGAGCATATGCTGGCAGTCACGGGTGAAAAATGCAGGCACCAGCACATGCCAGAAGTCTTTCAAGCATGGCCCACCAGTCAGCCTGGAGCTTAATGCGTCGATCCATCCAGTCAGCAGATGTGTGTCACCACCGTGCAAGTTGGGGCTGGTTGGAAAACCATTAAGAGAGAGAGAGAGAGAGAGAGAGAGAGAGAGAGAGAGAGAGAGAGAGACGAGTGACCTAACCCAGACATTCAGGATCTGCACAGAATGCCACATTGTTACCTGTCACTCTGGGGGCTTAAAAGATGGCGTGGCTGGAGCTGGAGGCTGGCAGGAGCACATCTGGTGGGATCAGGGAAGGAGTCGGCTTAAAGGGAGCCTTACTGGAAGAGGAGAAGGACTGGAAACCATCACAAAGGGAATGTGGGTGTGCTTGAGGAACATAAGGAGCTGCCTGAGTCAAGCCATCTAGTTGTCATGGACAGGCTGGATGTAGAGGAATGGGGCGGGGCACCAGCTGGGGAACACCCAAGGGAAGAAGACTCAGAGCCTGGGGACTGGTGGTTGGATGATGATGAGGGAGAAAGACTGGGAGGAGGAGGTGTTGGAAGCTGAAGAGGCAACAGGGCTTAGTGAGCTGGGAGAGTCTGTGGCAGAGAGCAGTCCAGACTCAGAGGCAGAAGAGAGGCTGGAGTGTAGGGGGGCCAGGGATAAGGCAGCCAAGGGGTCTCCCCCTCCTGCAGCAACCAGCTCCCCTCCCCTCTGGTCTCTCAGAACATGCAGAGAAATGAAGAGGGCAGTGCAACAAGAGGCAAGACACCAGAGCCTTAGGTCCAGAATCAGCAGCAGAAACAGAGGCTGGAGAGGACGACGATGACCAAGAGGCAGAGAGGAGTTGCCAGGCTGTCTCTCCCTTCTGCAATGACCAGCTCATCTCCTCTCTCATCTCCCAGAACCCAAAGAGATAGAGAGAGGCCAGAGCAAAGACAGGCTGATGCCAAACGTATTGCTCTGCTTTCCCTTGGACCACAGGGGTCCTGTCATCTGGACAGCCCAGGACATTCATGATCACTGCCCAGGCTTGCACCCCAGAGAGATCACTTGGTGCTGCTAATGTAGCGGTTTGACTTTACCCCTGGAGGCACACTCCATTGTCTCTTCAGACAGACAGATGCAACATTTGTCTTTGACAAGGTAGGTAGAACGTAGCCTTATCCTTCATGGATTCATCTAATCCTCCTTTAGCCATCCAAGTTGGCTGCCCTCACTGCCTCTTGTGGAAGCAAATCCCATAGTCCCCCCCCCCCTTTCATCCCCTCAGCCACCTTGTGAGGTAGGCTTGGCGGAGGGATTGGAGTTGGCCCAAGGATCAACTCAATTTCTACAGACCAGGTCCAGCAATCTGGCCACTAATTAGTTCTCCCAAGCTGAGGTTTGTGTGATCTGTCTGATCAAAGCAAATCCAAGATTTTTGGGTGGGTGGAGAGAGATAGAGAGGGAGAGAGAGATAGAAAGCACAGAGAGAGCACAGGGAATATTTACACTTTCATAGTGCCAACTCCACGAATGTTCCTTATCCTCTTGATTAGGGGCAAAACTCCCCCCACAAAAAATACTCGCAATGAACATTTATTTTCATTGTACCACTTGGTGCTTGGTGGAAGCATGTGCAACAGAAGATATCCTTTCCTCCCATAAGGGAGCTGTCAGTGTCAGCTAAAAGACCAGAGGTATGAGCCAACTATGGATTGCTTGGGAGTTTCACTTAGGTTTTCAGCTTTGTTTAATAATCATTTCATAGACAAAGGGTCTCCCAGCTGCATGGACCTATGCATATGCGCACATATACAGCCCCCCTTCTGAACCCCTTTTGCAGCTTAAATATATAGTTCCAGTAGAACAAGGAAACTGATATATTTTAAAATCAAAGCTCCTTATCCCCCATAAATCAACCCTGTACAATCACGTCATATCTCCTGTTCTTCATTTTAATGACAGTTGTATTTTTTTTAATTTTTCTATCCCACCTTTCTCTCACTCTGCACTTGCATTTTGAAAATCCAATAAAAGCGGACTGTTCCGACAGTATTCAGATGAAATTTATTCACCGTTCACCAGTTACTCCCATTTGAAATGGGTTGTTTAGACACAAGTCATAAGACACACAGAAATGCTCTCCGTGGGCAAGTACATATAGGCAGATGTAAAGCGCCACACACACACACACACACACACACACACGTGTTTGATGTCTGTCTTAAAGAAACTCCTCCCCTTCTGCCGCCTGGAATCCACTTCAGCGAGAGAGCAGAGCTTTCGTTAAGCATCCTCATCTGTTAAAAAACATCCAGGTCTTGGGAGGAATATTGAAGGCAGACAATGATATCCATTGTGTAGAGAGATGGCTTCGTCTGTGGCAAAGGCACACCTGTTCCATTTAGGCCCTAGAGGCTACAAAGGCAAGTTTGCCTCAGTGTCTGTGATAAAAGTCCTAACCCTTGTCCTAATTAAGGGATTCTTCTGCCTTGAGAAAGGTTTGTCTCAATCTCAGATCTTAAGTGAGACCTGCCAGTTTTTTTTTTTTTTTATAATTCTCTTTCCCCCATAAAACCAAAAGACAATTCGTTTGCATGAGAGAGAAGATGCTTTTTTGTTACTGTTTCTTCTTCTTTTCTCATTTTTTAAAAAACATTGTGTATTATTGTTTGGTACCACTTTGTTGTAAAGTCTAAAGGGACTATCATATGCAGTACCATATTCACAGATAAAGTACAGTATGCACTATGCATTTTCAGAGGGAGGCAGTCTAAACCACAGCGCCTAGGGCTTGCCGATCAGAAGGTCGGCGGTTCGAATCCCCACGACGGGGTGAGCTCCCGTTGCTCGGTCCCTGCTCCTGCCAACCTAGCAGTTCGAAAGCACGTCAAAGTGCAAGTAGATAAATAGGTACCGCTGTGGCAGGAAGGTAAACGGCGTTTTCGTGCACTGCTCTGGTTCGCCAGAAGCTGCTTAGTCATGCTGACCACATGACCCGGAAGCTGTACACTGGCTCTCGGCCAATAAAGCGAGATGAGTGCCACAACCCCAGAGTCGTCCGCGACTGGACCTAACGGTCAGGGGTTCCTTTACCTTTACCTTTATGCATTTTCAGAGGTCAAAATATATGCAGAATACCTGATACCAAACTTCTGAGTAAACATACATAGGGTTGCACTACAGAGTGTCAGCTATCAAATACTGCCAAATGTAAAAATAATAAAAAGGCTTGTGGCATCTTAAAGACGAACAGAGTTATTTGACACAAGCTTTCGCAGATTAGAGCCCACTTGTTTAAATGCATGAACTGTCATCATGGCTATCTCTCTGGAAATTGTTAAATGCAAAATACTATTGCATGCCTATGGTTAAATACAGTGTCATATCAATTATTTTATTTATTTATTGAATTTATATACCACCCTATACCTGGAGGTCTCTGGGCAGTTCACCAAAAATATTAAATACAATGACAGTCTTATACAGGCAATGCGATGCACTGATGCACAACCACACACACATGCATCGCAGTAACCAGGTGGCCGGAAAAGGGGGCAGGCAGAATGGGACATAATAGGGCAGAGCGGGCTTATGCATGCTCCACCAACATGCATGGGGCCCAGGAATGTAACCCCCACGCAAATGGGTCGTTGCCTGTACCAAATGCCATTGCATGTCAACTATCAAATGCAATCAGTTAAAAACTCCTGCATACCAGCTTTTAAATATCACCAAATACAAAAAAGGATGTTGGGGGGGGGGGACATTCATAAGGATGTTGGGGGAGGGATCTCAAACTGAGTTGGAAATGTGGAGAAGTGAACTTAACATTCGAAAATCGAGAAACCAGAATGGAGATATGTGGCCATCCCCAGTTCTGAAATTTAGTAATCCCTGCATCTTTTCTCTCAGACAGCCACTGTTAAGGGGTTAACATACTTTGTGCGTGTGCAAGACATTTTCCCTAATTGCTGTCTGCATCTGAACTGAAGTGAAATGCTGACCTTCCAAAATGAAGGGTATACCTAGGGTAAAAAAACACACAGAACTCACATGCATTTTTTAAATTTGTGTGTGTGTGTGTGTGTGTGTGTGATAGATCTTCTATGTGCAAATCTCTAGAGTCCAGAAAGAAAATTAAAGACCTCTCCTTTAGATAAGTACAGTCATTTTCGTTTATGAAAAGTGCATGGTTACCTGCAAAATGTCAACTCTAAACATGATACAAGCTCTGTGTATGTCATGCGCTACATGCATATTAGTGCTCAGCAATAGCTATTCCTCAGGGCTTCTCTACTCCTCCTCAAGGAAATCAGAAGAGTATCGTTCTGAATCAGGGTTCGTACTGGCACTGCCATTTACCTTCCCGCCAGAGCGGTATCTATTTATCTACTTGCACTCTGATGTGCTTTTCAACTGCTAGGTTGGCAGGAGCTGGGACCGAGCAACAGGAGCTCACCCCGTCGTGGGGATTCGAACCGCCAACCTTCCGATCGGCAAGACCAAGAGGCTCAGTTGTTTAGATCACAGCGCCACCTGTGTCCCTACTCTTACATAGGGATTAGCAAATGTGGTCCTGGCTGCACTATACATTCAAAGCAGTATGATACTACTTTGAACAGTCATGGCTTCCCCAAAGAATCCTGGGGACTGTCATTTGTTAAGGGTGCTGAGAGTTGTTGGAGACCCCTATTCACACCATAGAACTATAATTTCCAGAGTGGGTTTAACAATCAATCAATCTCTTCCCAGGGAATTCTGGGAATTGCAGCTCTGTGAAGGGAATGGGACTGTGTGTGTATCTCCCAACAACCCTCAGCACCCTTACCAAACTACTCTTCTGAATATTTCTGCATCAGATTCCATTTTTATTTATTTAAAATGTCCTCATGACTATTCGTCAGCATTTTAGTGCAAAGATCTCCTAATAGACCCATTCCTTTTGTATGCAATTTGTTCTGATACACACATACATTTTTGCAAGCAATTACCCCTTGCATAATGCATTTTATATGTTATTTTTACGAACACTGCATTTAAATGCATACTTTCCGCAAATGTGGGGTAACCAGCGTGATATAACCAAAATCCTCAAGTCTAATGAATGCATGAAGGGGTTAATACCATAGAGTTAGCTACCAGTATCTTGCCAGCTTTAGCCTAGGTCAGTGATGGCTAACCTTGACACTCCAGATGTTTTGGGACTACAACTCCCATCATCCCTGACCACTGATCCTGTTAGCTAGGGATGATGGGAGTTGTAGTTCCAAAACATCTGGGGTGTCAAGGTTAGCCATCACTGGCCTAGGTCATGTCCCTTGTCAAGGGAGGAAATAGGTAACCAAGCCAATTCGCTCCTCCTCAGTCTACCTGAGAAGCTCAGCATGTGAAGAGGTTTGAGCTAGTTGCTCCAACTCAACTGCATGGTTCTCATCAGCCATTCTTGAGTTCCTACAGCAATAATTTAGGAACTTTTGTCACTTTGTAACTAAGCTAAGTTTTATTGCCTGTGCAACTTTCTGAAGCACATGAATCTGACCTTTGGTGAGTTTGTAAGTAAAACATTTTTTAACTTACCAAATGTGTGGTCTTTTTCCTATGCTGAGGGAAGGGGAAAACTTTGGGGAAAAACTTTTAGAGAGAACATTTGAAACTCACTTTAATGGGCATATAAATCTCTGCTGGGGTTCTCTCACCAAAGAGTACTTGCCCCAAGCTTGGGTAATGGCATTGAGGAATTCTCTCATATATATTTGAACTGCATTGCAAAGTTCCGAGAAGTGTGAATTAGAAAGGATCGCTGTGGTCTTAGTTTGCTAAGTCTTCTAGAAAGTGTGATCAGGTAGATTTGCCTTTAAATGTGACCTGTTTATAATTTCTCCCCATCCCTATTCTTATGTAGTTTAAACATACACAATTTCAAAAGCAAGAGCAAAACATGTCTCCAATTTCCACACAGAAGTCTGACTCTTACAAGGTCTACCTCGAGTACCAAAACTTGGGAAACACAACTGTAGACTAGCACATATCCCAAGGCTTCAGAAAAACACTCTTTCTGTAACTGAAGCTCCATTTCCTTGGCAATCACTAAATTAATGTTCTGGGAGAACATTACTCCCATTTCCAACCTGTTAGTTACATTTAACATGCCTTATTAGATTAAATTATGCACCATGCAAGTCAGCCTGCACCCAGTTATTTCTATTTTCATTTCATATTTTTTTTAAGAAACAGGGAGTTACTCTGTAAGCGGGATATGTGAGCTGCAGCTTGAGGCCTGGGATGAAAACAAGGACAGGAGCTTGCCTGTTAATGTATTACTATATTGTTATATATATACCACCCTTTCCAGAGCTCAAGGTGGCATGTGTGGCTCTCCGTGCCATCATTTTATCCTCACAACAACCCTGTGAGGTAGGTTAGTCTGAGAGATAGTGACTGTGACCCATGGTCATCCAGCATAGCTGTCAACCCTCCCTTTTTTTGCGGGAAACTCCCTTATTCCAATGCTGTTTCCCGCTGCTATCCCGGATTGTTGATATCCCTTAAATTTCCCGGATTTCAAAGGAAGCAGCTCCTCTCCCTCCCTGCCGGCCAGGGAGGCTCCTCAGCTGCGTTGCTCGGCTGCCAATAAGGAGTCTGAGACCGACTGGGGGCGGAGCTTGCATGCCTTGTGCAGCCAGACCCTCACGCCCAACCAGACAGACAGCCTGCCTGCCGTCTACGCGCTCGCTCTTTCGCTCACCCGTTTTGCGCGCAGCCTCTGGAGCGCAGGGTGGCGAGGCTACTTGGTGCCATTGCACCACCCTCACGACATCCCTTATTTTCAAATCCGAAAGCTTTGGAAAATCCCTTATTTTCAAATCCGAAAGTTGACAGCTATGTCATCCAGTGAGTTTATGGCTGAACGGGGATTTGAACCCTGGCCTCCCAGCTTCTCGTCCGACACCCTACTGTTTATTGGGTATGGCGATGGCCATGTAGAGAGGCAGCTATGAAGACAGAAGGTTTGTTTCTCTCAAGCAGGAGCTACTGAAGGCAGGCTGGGGGTATCAGAAGAGCATTTAAGATTTCATGTCATGCTTTTGAACTGCTGGGCCCAAGTGAGCTGCGTCTGGTGCTTCAGATCAAACGCTGCATGCAATCCAGATGGGCATGCTGTCACTTGGGGAGTAAACATTTGGTGATGGACAATGTGTTAGCCACAGCTCTGTACTGCTGAAGGTTACCATGAGCGAGAGGCAAGATAATGCCAAGGTGCTGCAACAACTAGAAACAAGCAGAGCAAAATCGGAGGGAACTGGTTGACTTCTGCAGGGGTCTGTATTTCAAGAGGTCTTGTGGTCCTCCAGAGGTGTCTAGGCTGCATTCCTCACCATTGCCCATGCTGGCTGAGGCAGATGGGAGTCCAAAAACATCAGGCAGGCCATTGGTTCCCTTCCACAGCTCCACTTACTATGAGACTTCCTCACTGCACTTCATTCAGCAGCAAAGGAATAACATTAATTTGGATATTCCGCTGGTGCCTATAGAAGTGCCTAGTTACGGTCCGGGAGGTTTCTGCACACAGCACAATTCCACAGGGACAATGGAAAACGAGCACCAAATGCAGAATGTGGAAGTGGATTCAGGTTCCTGAGAACTGCAGATTTCATTTAAAAACAAGTTTCTAGTCCTTATGGATGCAAAGTCACTTTGGAAAGCATGTCGCCAGCGCCTGCTGAAATATCAAGAAGCTAAGGAATTTGCTGAATGAGATTTCCAGCGACCAATGCCCTAATGTCTTTGTCCCCACCATGAAAAGCAACAGAAAGTAGTAGTAGTAGTAAACTTTAATACGGTCAACGACCAGCAATGAGCAACAGAAAAAAAATGGGCAAGTCAAGGAAATAATCAAATTGTGCTAATTTGCAAAAAATAAATAAATGATACAGGTGACAGAGTTAATCTTTGCACAGAATTGGGATGACTCATAATTTTACACACACACACACACGCTTTCCCTACCTGTTTCACTATTTTAAAGAAAACCTCTAGTGAAAATTCCAAACCACCCCCACCCCCCGCTTTGCTGTATTTTATCACTGCATCACAAAAGCTGCAGTTGCTTTACATGTGCGCGATTGCACAAGTTAACGGTGCAGGGTGGGAAGAGCCGAATCTGTTCTGGCAATCAAACCGTTCCAACAAGAACACACCTCCCTGCCCATCGCTCAGCAGCTCACCTGAGGCCATCAACAGGCTGTTCCCGGCTCTCCCCTCTCTCTGCCCTTGGACAGTGAAAATATCTACATTCTTGGGAAGGAGGGAGGGAAGAGCACACAGCTGGGCAACAGACCACCCAGCTGGGAGGAAAGCGGATGAGAACGGCCACCATGACCTAGTAAGATGTGGGGGTGTTTGCGTGCTACCTCAAAGCAATGTTACAGGGGGGTAGAAGCAACCCCAATGCAACTGTTAATTGCAAGGCGCCTTAAAAGCCCATCTAGTCCACCAGCCAAAATGCCCCTCTAGTCTGGCAGCCTGTCCAAACAGTGGCCGGATGCTTATGGAAAGTCTACATCCGAGGCAAGAAGAATAAGAAGAAGAGTTTGGATTTGATATCCCGCTTTATCACTACCCGAAGGAGTCTCAAAGCGGCTAACATTCTCCTTTCCCTTCCTCCCCCACAAGAAACACTCTGTGAGGTGAGTGGGGCTGAGAGACTTCAAAGAAGTGTGACTAGCCCAAGGTGACTAGCCCACCAGCAGCTGCATGTGGAGGAGCGGAGACGCGAACCCGGATCACCAGATTACAGGACTACCACTCTTAACTACTACACCACACTGGCAAGAACACAACAGCCCTCTCCTCATTGGTGCCTCCCATCAACTCGGATTCAAAGGCATATAATAAATAAATAAATAAATAAATAAATAAATAAATAAATAAATAAATAAAAATTATTATCTATTATTTATACCCCGCCCATCTGGCTGGGCTTCCCCAGCCACTCTGGGCGGCTTCCAACAAAATATTAAAATACAATATTCCATCAAACATTAAAAACTTCCCTAAACAGGGATGCCTTCAGATGTCTCAGTGGCGTAGCATGGAGGAGCTGGGGGGGGGACCGTTGCCCCGGGCACAACCAGGTGTCCCCACTACAGTTCCCTCACTGAGGGAAGCCTTGTCCGGGTGGCAGCGGCAGCACCTCCTTCTCCTTAAGGCCACCCAGAGGCCAGCTGAGACGGAAGGGGAGGGCTGAGGGACTATGCTGAATTGGTGGAAATGACTGGGAAAATCAGAGATCAAGAGGACAACAAATTTAATAAAGAATGGGGAATTTTTTTAAAGTTACTTGAAAGAACCCTGTGAGCAAGTGAAAATCATTGGCAGGATTTTAAAACACTTGCAATGAAGCGAGGATTATGATAAAAAGTGAGCTTTAAGAAAATACAGAGAATACGATACGATGCAGTTTGAGAAGAATATCTGGGGAAACCATGGAGGGGTGGAGAGAAGTTCGGGGATTCTGAGAATCCTATTTGTAAAACAGTTGTGATTTATGTATGATGACAAATGGTAAAAGTGAAAATGAATAGAAAAATTTAAAAAGAGGGGGGGAAACAGGGAGTGCACAGCCGCCTGCTAGCCGCACCTCCACTTGTAAGTCAGGACTGACCCAGGGGTGGAAGCGCTGGGGGGGGGGTGGACCTCCTCTCTGACCCTGTGATCGCCCATAGCTTGGAGGAGCATTGAAGAGGCGATGGCAGCGCCCCTCTCCGATGCTGAGATCACCCGCAGCTCCCTCTCTGATGCTGCGGTTGCCCACAGGATGCTTTGGAGAGGTGACAGCTGCGTTCTTCTCTGATGCTAGAATCCAGTGCACAGAAGCGACGTGTTGCAGTGGGTGAGTGCTCCGCCCCCAGCATAATAAGAATAAGAACCCTTTTTTATTTACACCCCGCCCATCTGGCTGGGTTTCCCCAGCCACTCTGGGCGGCTCCCAACAGAATATTAAAAACACAACAAAACATCAAACATTAAAAACTTCCCTAAACAGGGCCGCCTTCAGATGTCTTCTAAAAGTCAGATAGTTTGTCTATTTCCTTGACATCTGCTGGGAGGGCGTTCCACAGGGCGGGCGCCACTACGGAGAAGGCCTCTGCCTGGTTCCCTGTAGCTTCACTTCTTGCAGGGAGGGAACCGCCAGAAGGCCCTCGGAGCTGGACCTGGGCTGAATGATGGGGGTGAAGACGCTCCTTCAGGTATACTGGGCCGAGGCCGTTTAGGGCTTTAAAGGTCAGCACCAACACTTTGAATTGTGCCGCCCTGGGCAGCAATCAGTAATGCAATGCCCCTATACTGCCTCCAACAAGGGAGGCAGAACATAGTGATTGTGGAGGGAAGAAATCAGGGGAACCAATGGCTGTTCCATAATAATAATAATAATAATAATAATAATAATAATAGGGACAGGGCACCACAGAAGGGGGGAAATGTCAGCTTTGTCCCTGCAATTGATTTCTGAAAAGCAAATAAAGGTACACTCCACCATTGTCAATTTTTGCTCAGTCTCAATATCGCGTATCGCGTGCAGTTCTAGCCTTAAACACCCGCCAGGGGTCTCCGATGAAATGCTGTCAGGGTTTGCTTGGAAAGCGAGGTCCTGCTCAAATTGAGACGCTGGAGCTGAAGCACAGATCAGAACTACAAAGGGACGCAAAACATCAGAGCATTAAAATTACCAATTATGCAGTAGAACCATTCCAAACTTGCCTCAAGTCCTAAGTGTGTAATTATTGCAGAATCTCACTTCGCCCCCTTCTTTTTTTAATGCTTATGAAGTGAGCAGACAGCGAGTTTGTCCCTAGAGAAGGCAGAATGCAATATACAACACAATACAAAACTATGCTGGGACAAGGCATATGTAACACGATTCACACCTGTAGGCCTGGCGTACAAGATTTTTATATATATATAGCGTGGGGAAATAGCGGAAGGGGTTTTCACCCATTGTCTGCACCATGGTCCTCATCAGAATGTGACCACCATTCCAGGCACACACTTGTTATTTGCAACAGGAGGAATGTGATTGTTCCTCAATGCCACAGACCTGATCAGTTCAGCCTGGGAAATGTTGTTTTTTTTAAAAGCATTCATCTTGTGCTGAAAAGATATTAGTCAGTGCCAGGCAAGCCTCTAAGGCAGGCATGGCCAAACTTGGCCCTCCAGATGTTTTGGGACTACAATTCCCATCATCCCTAACCACTGGTCCTGTTAGCTAGGGATGATGGGATTTGTAGTCCCAAAACATCTGGGGGGCCAAGTTTGGCCATGCCTGCTCTAAAGGGAGGGAATTCCAAAACCTTGTGGCCACCACTGAAGAAGTCCTGTCTTAGGTAGAGATGGGCAAATTTGTAGTTTTGGTTTCTCTCATTTCCTCATAATATTAATTTCATTACATTTCCCCGCGAGTTTGTTATCTGTTTTAAAGTCCTCCTAAAAATTCACCACAATTTTGGTGCAAACATCTCCCAACACACATTTTTGCAAAGCAATGTTTTCTAATAGAACATACTTTATTTATTTTGTTTTATTTAGCAACAAATTATATACCACTGGATGGTAACAAAGCCTCCAAGAGGTTTGCAATTGTTTTCAATTGTTTTCAAACAATTTGAAATGATTAATGAAAACAGTTAAAAACATCTAAGAGACCCTTAAAATCAGCAGTAAACTAAAAAGGGGTTAAAACACGTCAACATCTATATATCTGGATAGGCTTGTCTAAACAAAAATGTTGTTAGCAGGCACCAAAAAGAACACAATGAAGGCACCTGGCTTGACGTCAACAGGCAGGGAGTTCCAAAGAGTTGGAGCCATCACACTAAAATGATTTTGTACAAGTGCAGAACCGTTATTGTGGGGAACTTGTAACAGTGCTGGTTCCACAAATCAAAGGACCTTGAATTTGGCCTCGCGACAGATAGGCAACCAGTACAGATCTCTGAGCAGAGGCATTATATGCTGACGAGGTCTCACCCCTGTCAGCAATTGTGCTGCATCAGCTACTGCAGTTTTCAGATCCAGCCCCACACAGAGTGCATTGCAGTAGTCCAGTCTTGAAATTGCCAATACCTGAACTACTGTGACCACACGCTCCTGGTCCAGGAATAGCTGTCATAACGGGCACAGCTGGAAAAAGGTTTAGCTTTACTAATACATACATTTATACGCATATTTCACCCACCGGTATGTGCATTTTTGTAAACATCCCTTGGCTTGTTCGGCTGGAGAACTGGGTCACAAAATTCAGAGGAATGTGAATTTTGTGGGACGGCGGCCTTTCAGTTCATGCAATGTTTGGGGATTGTTATAGAAAGTGTGTGTGTGCTTCAGGTGCGTGTGGAGAGGGTGAAAGTCCCTCGGGTGGGCACCGCCCCACTCGCCACCCTGCTTGAGGACTTACCCAGGTAGGAGCCCCACCCAATCCAAGCCCATGCCTTTGCGAGGAGAAAATCACAGCAGCGTATCAGCTCAGCAGGAGAGCAGCTGCTTGGCATGCCCCAGATTCAACCCCTGGCATCTGCAGGTAAGGTTGGGAGAGATTGTAGTACAGAGAACACTGAGCTACCTGACCAGTGGTCCGATTCCGTATAAAGCTGCTTCCAACATTGCTGTGAATGCAAGTTTAGTTTTATAACCAGCTATAGAAAGCTTGGGGATGTGGGTGGCGCTGTGGTCTAAACCACAGAGCCTAGGGCTTGCCGATCAGAAGGTCGGCGGTTTGAATCCCTGAGACAGGGTGAGCTCCCGTTGCTCGGTCCCAGCTCCTGCCCACCTAGCAGTTCGAAAGCACGTCGAAGTGCAAGTAGATAAATAGATCCACCAGGAAGGTAAACGGCATTTCCGTGCGCTGCTCTGGTTCACCAGAAGTGGCTTGGTCATGCTGGCCACATGACCCGGAAAAACTGTGGACAAACGTCGGCTTCCTCAGCTGAGCGCCGCAACCCCAGATGAGCGCCGCAACCCCAGAGTCATTTGCAACTGGACTTAACTGTCAGGGGTCCTTTACCTTTACTTTATAGAAAGATTGAGAGTCCCATGGACTGCAAGAAGATCAAACCTATCCATTCAGCCCTAAGTGCTCACTGGAAGGACAGATCCTGAAGCTGAGGCACCAATACTTTGGCCACCTCATGAGAAGAGAAGACTCCCTAGAAAAGACCCTGATGTTGGGAAAGATGGAGGGCACAAGGAGAAGGGGATGACAGAGGACGAGATGGTTGGACAGTGTTCTCGAAGCTACCAACATGAGTTTGACCAAACTGCGGGAGGCAGTGGAAGACAGGAGTGCCTGGCGTGCTCTGGTCCATGGGGTCACAAAGAGTCAGACACGGCTAAACGACTAAACAACAAATAGAAAGCTATAGATTGCTTGAGTAAAGAGAGGGAAAAGGGCACAAGTTATTTTAGATACATAAAAAAAAAAAAAAACAACCCAAAAAACCCCACATTGTAGCAATCAAGTGACAGGACAGATTTTGATCTCTAGGATCTTCCTGCATTTAATTGCATACATGCTGGCCAGCATGTCAAGACTCGAGGTAGGTTATACACCACCTTTCCCTGTGTAATTTTCCCACAGACAAGATCAGCTCGGAAACCACAAGGTCTCCTGGTTTAGCACGACTCAAAAAAGGAAAGTAAATAAATCACAAGGGAGCATTTGGTAAGGAAGTGTATGATTTGGAGTGTTATTGCCTCACTTATTCTAATGACTAGGAGGGTCACATGACAGTGATGGGAGGGGCCAGAGGCAAAAGTGGGTGGAGCAATGAATGCAAATATTACCTCTGTGCAGTAGGTTAGTTTCTACACCCCCTTTCTATCCTCCATCCAAACAAGCAAGTGACATGTGTTCCAGCCAGTTCCAGATTTACATATGAGCTAAACAAGCTATAGCTTAGGGCCTCACTCTCTTGGGGGGCCCCAAAAAAATTTAATGGGAAAAAAACCTGGATGTACATTTCCAAAATATAAGATAAAAAACAAATAAAATAAAACCTACATACAGCAACAGAATTTTGTGTTGTGTGGGCTCCTATGAAGGAAGTAATGGGGCCCACCTGCTAGCCTGCTCCCTAAAATATCACTGGTTTGCTCATTTCTATATATAGGGTGCCTGCATTCTGCTTCGACTGGTTGCATGGCAACATTTGCAAATGGCTTTAGATACCTATTAGGTACATAAATTACCAAATAGCATATATTCAACACAAAACACAGCGACAATTTGCTGTTGACAAAGGACAGCTGGACATATAAAGGGCCCCATTACCTTCAGTAGCTTAGGGCCTCATGAAACCTAAATCCGGCCCTGGTTCCAACCGGAAACATTTGGCGGCAGCAGTGCTGCATCAGGAGCATTGGAGGACTTCAGAATGATGGCTCCCAGACCCAGCCGCCCAGCACTGACTGGAAAGCTATCTTTTAATTTTTAAAAATGTTTAAAGGGGAGCTCAGAGTAGGCATAAGCAGCAGGACCTTCTAAGACACTAGGGCTACAGCAGCTGCTACAAGCGCAGATGCCAAGCCTGGAAGAAAGCTAAAGTTTGTGAACCGTTAACGCTAGCTGTTACCCCCCTGCTGTTCTCCTTGCATTTTAAAAATACAGTGTAGCTTGCTCCTAAATGAATAGTCTCTTGGAAAAACTCTGGTTACAACGCACAGAACCTTCGCTCCACAAATATATATTTAATCTATCGTTGATTTTTCTGTAGCCAGTAGCATGGGACTTTAACCACTTTGAGATCCTGATGAAAATGTAAGCATTGTAGTGTTTACCTACTGCAGGCACAAAGATTATGTGTATATATCTCAATTGTTATTAGAAATTAATGAAGAGGATCAGTGGATGGCTAGACACACCTCACTGAGTCAAACTTATTCTCTAATGGTTTAAACTCTACATTTTGGTGGCTTTATAAAGAAGAGGGCAAGATTATTTCAACCAGTTTTGTAAGCATGTGGCATAGAGAGATTGGTAGTTCACCTGCTTGGTATGCAGAAGGACCTAGTTTCGATCTCCCATATTGCCAGGTAGGGTTGGGAGAGATACCTGCCTGAAATCTGGAAGAGCTGCTGCCTGTCAGCATAGACAGTACTGAACTAGATGGCCCAACTGTCTGACTCGATACAGTGGCGGAACATATGCACGGACATTCAGCGCACAGCCCACCCGCGACTCCCAAGCCTCCCCCAGCTGTCAAAACAAAGGAGGAAGGGGGGAATGCCGGCAGCAAAGTGGCGCAGCTCCCCCTCCTTTCTCCGACGGCTCAGGGTAGGCTTGGGAGTCGCGTGCGGGCGGTGTGCCAAATGTCACCCTCCTCAGCGAAGACACCCGGGGCGGCCCGCCCCCACCACACCCCCTTCCTCCACCCCTGACTCGATATAAAGAATGCCTTCTCCTGCACTTCCACATGTAACTGACTTTTCCCACACCACAACTGTTGACAAGGATCGTTGGCACTTAACTCCAAGTAAAATAGCAAAAATGTATAGGACAAGTTCAAACATTTGCTGGAAATGTAAAGAAAAAGAAGGCACCTTTTACCATATGTGGTGGAAGTGTAAGGATGTAAAAGAATTCTGGGAAATGATACATAATGAATTGGAAAAAAATGTTTAAAACAACTTTTGTTTAAAAAGCAGAAGCTCTTTTATTAGGAATTATAGGTGCAGAAATACCGAAGGAGTACAAAAGACTGTTTATGTACACAACGACAGCTGCACAGATGCTCTTAGCCCAGAGGTGGAAGGAAGACAAAGTTCCCACCAGAGAGGAATGGCAGACCAAACTGATGGACTATGCGGAGATGGCGAAAATGACTGGGAAGATCAGAAATCAGGAAGACCAGAATTTTAACAAAGAATGAGGGGAAATTATAATTTACCTTGGAGACCACTGTAAACAGTTTAGCTCTTTAGCAGAATTTGAATAACACTTGTAGTGTAACAAGAACTATGGATATATGGGATACTTAAAAATTGAAGTGACTTAAAATATGCAGCGGAAAAGAAGTAGCGAAGGAACCCAGGGAAGGGGGGGGGAGCCCAGAGATTCGGGTGAATCTTTGTTTATTTACTTTTTTATTACTCAAGATTTTGAATATAAATTTTAATTTGTAAAACCATATATATATATATATATATATATATATATATATATATATATATATGTATGTATATAATATTTGTTGACAAGGAAAAGCACAAGGAATTGTCTACACCACAGCTGTCTACAAGGAAAAGCACATACAGCAAATACAGTATTACCAAACCAATTTAAAGAATACAGTATTTGGTAGGATGACAATTTCCTTTCCTAAGTGGAGTCATTGTTGAACCTGTAGTTTGTGTTAGTGGTGAAAAATGTATTGGACTCTGCCTTTGATTCATTGCTCAAGTCCATCTTGTACAGAATGATGTGCCTACCTCACAGGCATATTGTGAAGGCAACAACTATTGTAAAGCAATTTGCATATAATCTAGCCCGAGAGAAGGCTGATGGCAACCAGACATTTTTAGCATGCAGTCAAATATCTCCCAGGGAAAGCAACGTGATTTAAATACAATCCTGCCTACGTAATTTGTAACTTTCCTAACAATGCGCAAACTGAAATACAGCCATTCTTTGAAATTTGCACTTATCTGAATTCTGCACTGCAGTTGTCTAGCCAAGTAATGTGTACAAAAATGCATGTACTGGACTGGACAAAAAAGGCACTTGTGAGCCAAAATATAACATACAAAAATGTATTATGTTAGGGGAAATTGCTTTGTAAGCATTTGCATATGATGGGAAATTGCACACAAAAGTATCTCGTTATTAGCAGAAATTTGCACTAAAATGCTGGTGAATTTTCATGAGGATTTTTCTAAAAATAATGATAATCGCAAACTAATATGAAGAATTGAACTTAAGGTTGGAAAAAGAAACTGAGAAGAACCGAAACTGACAGCTTCAACCACCCCTGCTCCCAGCTTTCATATTTCTCCAACTTCTACAGATCTTCTTGGCGAAATGGTTGAAGTGGAGTCAATTGGAAGGCAGACACGCTCATTCACAAACATCTGGAACATGATTACAGAAGATGGAAAACCATCTATCTGCAGATCAGGAAATACCAGAGATGGGAAAAGAGGGAATCTAAAAAAGAAAAGAGAAAATACTAATGACGTCAGTCTATGTTTTCTGAATCTAGCCGGATATTGTTGGAGGTGGTTACAGACATAGAAAGACAGAAGGATCTGAGTAAAGTACCCTACTTCCTAATTCAGGAGGAAAGGAGATACCTGTCCCGCCCAGCCAGATATTTATTCCGACTACCGTAGAAATACCCTCTCATAGAAGAGCATTTACTTTAGCACGTAATCACATAATGCCTTCCGCAGTTCTCCAAGGGAAGTACAAACGGACCCCATTGTGCGAGAGATACTGCCTGTGCGGATCTGGAGAGGTGGAAACTACTGACCACATACTTTTGCGATGCTGCCTCTACGAGGAGGTGCAAGGCGAGCTTATCCACACGATGCTGACTGAGCTACCTGGACGTTCGGACAATTTCTATATAGAGTGGCTTCTTTCAGATATTAACGATAATGTGACAGCAAAGGTAGCCAAGTTTTGTGCTAGAGCCATAAAAATTCGGTCCGATCTAGCTAGCAGTATCTACACAAATTCAGGACAGAGCTAAAGACGAACCAGTGTTATAATCGGCCGCAGCCCTATTTTTAAAGTAGAGATATCTTCTTTTTTTTAAAAGAATTATTTTTTAAAAGTCTAAAATTTTACATTTATAAGTTTATATTTTAGAATGTATTTTGGATTGTATTTATTGATATATGTGTGTGCTGGTGGAGAACCGTAACAATAAACTATCTATCTATCTTGTTGGAGGTAGTTACCTAGGAATCTAATATGAGAAAAGGGATGGTGGCTTGCTTTTGAAAAAAAGCACAGTATGCCAAGCCAGCAAGGGTATGTGAACATTATTTTCTGGCACACTGCTCTCCAAGCTTCTGCACTTTATCGCTTTATTAATTTCCTGTTTCATGTGTCTATACTAAAACCATGTAACTTTTTTCCTTTTTTTTTTTTTTAACACGCAGAGAGCCAAACCTGTGCCTTGGCCCCAGGCGACTTCCAAGTGTCCCAACTTGTCTGAACTCACACGGGCTTTCATAAGAAAATGCCCACAAGTATCGTTTGGGTGTTGCTATAATGCAAATGCCGTTGGATCCTGCCATTGTTGCTACAAAACACGATGACTGTTCTGCAAATGTCGGGAGATTTAGGGTTGGCAATGGAAAAGACTTCGTCGCACCGGGCAAAGTTGGGCGGTGGAATTCCCTCCCAGAAGAGGCCGTGATGGTTGCCAACAGAGATGGATTTAAAAGACGAAAAGACAAATTCACGGGAGAATAAGGGCATCAGTGGCTACCAGCCATAGTGGCTATGTTCTGTGGCTGCTGTCAGAGGCAGTATGTTTCTGAATCCCAATTGTTGGGAGCAGAGGCACCAACTTCTCAAAAACACTGTGGGGGGCCTGATGTGACATCCTAATGTCACACACGCAACTTTCCAACTTTGTGAGGAGCCAGGGGCCGGAGCTGAATGAGGCGGCAGCATGGATTGATGTCTCGCCAGAGTGGTGCATGCTCTAGTTATCTCCCACTTGGACTACTGCAATGCGCTCTATGTGGGGCTACCTTTGAAAGTGACATGGAAACTACGACTAATCCAAAATGCGGCAGCTAGACTGGTGACTGGAAGCCGAGACCACATAATACCGGTCCTGAAAGACCTACATTGGCTCCCAGTACGTTTCTGAACACAATTCAAAGCGTTGGTGCTGACCTTGAAAGCCCTAAACGACCTCGGCCCAGTATCCCTGAAGGAGCGTCTCCACCCCCATCGTTCAGCCCTGACAGTCAGGTCCAGCGCCGAGGGCCTTCTGGCGGTTCCCTCCCTGCGAGAAGTGAGGTTGCAGGGAACCAGGCAGAGGGCCTTCTCGGTAGTGGCGCCCGCCCTGTGGAACGCCCTCCAATCAGATGTCAAAGAAATAAACAACTATCTGACTTTTAGAAGACATCTGAAGGCAGCCCTGTTTAGGGAAGTTTTTAATGTTTGATCTTATATTGTTGTTTTTAATGTTCTGCTGGGAGCCGCCCAGAGATGGGCGGGGTATAAATAATAAATCACTAATTAATTAATTATTATTATTATTATTATTATTATTATTATTATTATTATTCTGACTTTGTGAGGAGCCAGGAGGCGAAGCCGAATGAGGCGGCAGCATAGATTGATGGTTAAACTACTGTGGGACTTCTAGTTCTGTGAGGGGAACAGGGGTCTTGTAACAACTCTCAACCCTCTTAACAAACTACAGTTTCCAGGATTTTTTTTGGGGGGGGGAGGAGCTATGACAGCTAAAGTGGTACACAAGTGCTTTACACATATAGTGCAGATGTGACCTAAGGCAGGAGGCAAATCTGCCATAACTTAAGCAGCAGAAGGGGGTGTATTCAGAAATCAATAATGCTGCAGCTCAGTATTATGCAGCAGGAGCAGATAAACATTACGGTTGCTTCTTTTTTTTTTGCATTAAATTTTCAGCAGTCTTGAGAATTTTTACTCTCCTTTGTTCTAAAGGCAGAGGGGGACTCTGGGAAAGGAATTTATTGGAATACCAAACTATTTTTTCTCCCCCATTGTTCAACAAACAAACAAACCAAAGCCCCATCATTTTAAGGGCACTTCATAAATTACTTTAAAAAGAAGTGGTATGCACTTAAAAATGCAGTATATCAATGTGATACACACACACACACACACACACACACACCCCATGCCGGTATACCCATACAGAATCAGCAGCAGTTCCCTGTTTAGAAAATGCAATTTTTTTTCTTAATTTGCTAAGCTAAGCCACTTTCTCTCAGCTTCAGCTTCATTCTGAACAGCACATGAATACAACAACCCTAGAAGGTAGGCGCAGGGCCGGCGCGTCCATTTAGGCGAACTAGGCAATTGCCTAGGGAGCCAAAATGGAGGGGGCACTGGCCAGCCTGCCCCCTGCCCCCCGCTGCCCCCCGGTGCCGCCCCAACCAGTGGCGGAGCAAGCAGGTTGGGGTGAAAAATGCTGCGGCGAGGGCACCAAAATGGAGGGGGCACTGGCCAGCCTGCCCCCCGCCGCCGCCCGCCGCCGCCCCAACCAGCGGCGGAGCAAGCAAACCGCGGCGGCGGGGGGGGCGCCCGGCCGGGAAGGGGGCGGGGCACCGCTCCGCAACGTGCGTCATACGCAATGATGTCACGTGGCCCGCCCCTCGCCTAGGGCGCCAAAATTGCCAGCACCGGTCCTGGGTAGGCGTCATGAGTCCCTTGGAAAATGGCAGGGAGAAATACGATTTGCTCAGAGAGTTGAAGGAGTCTGACCCAGTGGAAGGTCCCTGTAGGTTGAGGGAGGAAAACTTTGTGTTGGTTCATTTGGTTAAAAGAATAATATATATATATATATATATAAAATAGAAAGAGAATTCCCTGGGTCCAGGTTTGGGGCAAGTACTATCCGAAAGAGATTTAAAATCACAAAACATGCAGCAAAGTGTGGAAATATAGGCTGTTAAATCTTTAAAATATCCCTTCAAGTTGCATCCAAAGTTCCCCACTTCCCTTAGCACAGAAAGAGACCACACGTTTGGTAAGTTAAGAATTGTTTACTTACAAACTCTTCAAATGTCCGATTCATGTGATTTTCCATACAGCAGCTTGTGCACAATATAATTTAGTCACCATCAAGCCACAGACAAGGGGATTAGTTATGCTTTGGCGAAGACACTCAATACTGAACAAGGAGCACAAACATCACGATTCATAACACTTTGTAGTTCCTGAAGCAATATACAAACTGAAACACACACATCCCTTGCAAGTTAATATTCTCCACATTTTGAAGTGCAGTTCTCCAGTCATGTACAAAAACCATATACTAGTGAAATTATCATACCAAAAAAAAAGCATTATTTTAGGGTAAGGTGTTTTGCAAAGTGTGTATATGAGGCAAAATTGCATATAAAAATGTTAGCACTTTGTGTGAATTTCTCCTGTTGTTGTTTAGTCGTGTCCGACTCTTTGTGGGGTCACGAAGAGTCGGACACGACTAAACGACTAAACAACCAGGAGAAATTCACACAAAGTGCTAAATTTTTGAAAAATTTTAATCACAGACTGATTTGGAAATGTGGAGAACTGAACTTACAGGAGTGGAAGAATGGGAAACTGGGAGAAACCAAAATTGACAGATTCTCCCTTCCCTGTTCTTCACTCCCAGATTATCTACCGTCTATCATCTGCCACCACACACACACACACACACACACCATCATGCACGAACATACGCAAAATTCTCAGTGCTGCCAACCCACCCCCTTCCTTTCCTGTTCCGAATGCCCAAATTATGTTTAAAGTGTTTTTAAAACAGAAAGCACTGAGTCACTTCCAGTACGTTCACCAACAGAGGCCAGCAACATGCCTCCCAAGATACTAAATCATAATTGTCATGTTTTTTCATATTTTTCGTTAGCGCCGCAGCCGTTTCAACATCCCATACCCCACGACATTGGGGCGGGCGGGGGGGGGGGGAAAGAGGAGGAGGAGAGGGGAGGGAGGATAAATCAAGAGCCATGACAGCTCCCTTGTAGCGACTGGTACAGACCTGGGATCTGCCACAGCCAACACCCACAGCTCTTGCCAGATGTCTCTTGAGAAGGTCTGCAAGATTAACCCTTTCTTGAACAGGGGAGTTCTCCTGAGTCTGAGAGTTGTTGTACTTGTATTTTTACTAAAGCAGGCACGTCCAACAGGTAGATCGTGATCTACCGGTAGATCACTGGACGTCTGTGGTAGACTGGTAGATCACTGGTTTCCCCCAAAGAAGCTCAACAGCTTTGGCTCCGTCCCAAAAGGCTCAAAATCTTAGCTCTTCACCCCCCAAAAAACAGGGTTTTCCTCCTGCCTCAAAAAATCTCAACAACTTTGACCTGAACCCCTAAAAAAGGGGGTAGATCACTACCAGTTTTTAACTTTGTGAGTAGATCGCAGTCTCTTGGGAGTTGGCCACCCCTGCACTAAAGGAACACTTTTAAAGAGCCCCGTTACCTATTGCAGCGGAGGCTAGATTTTTTTGGAAAACTTACACAACTCAAAAGCAATTTAGGGCTGCCATCCCAAGCATGTTTACCTGGGAATAATTACTTCTGACTAAACACGTCAAGCTCTAACAACCCAGTCCAAATCACGGAATGGCAGAGTTGGAAGGGACCGCGAGGGTCATCTAGTCCAACCCCCTGCAATGCAGGCATCTTTCTGCCCAATGTGGGGCTCTAACCCACAACTTTGAGATTAAGAGCTCCGTGCTCTGGTGACTGAGCTATTCTACCATGCCTACTTTGAGGGAAGCGTTTCTGCAAATCAACCCTGCGACCCTCCAGGTGTTGCTGAAGCACAACTCCCATCATCCCTTGCCAGGAAGAAGAAAGTCAATGAGGTGCAATGTCAGACTAGAACCTGGGAGACCTGGGTTCAAATCCCCACGCCGCCATGAAGTCCACTGGCTGACCTTGGGCTAGTCACTGCCTCTCTGCCTAATCCAGAATGCGGCAGCTGGACTGGTGACTGGGAGTGGCCACCAAGACCGTATAACACTGGTCCTGAAAGACCTACATTGGCTCCCAGTACGTTCCAATTCAAAGTGTTGGTGCTGACCTTTAATGCCCGAAATGGCCTCAGCCCAGTATACCTGAAGGAGCGTCTCCACCCCCATCGTTCAGCCCGGACACTGAGGTCCAGCTCCGAGGGCCTTCTGGCAGTTCCCTCCCTGTGAGAAGTGAGGCTACAGGGAACCAGGCAGAGGGCCTTCTCGATAGTGGTGCCAGGCCTGTGGAACGCCCTCCCATCAGATGTCAAGGAAATAAACAACTATCTGACTTTTAGAAGACATCTGAAGGCAGCCCTGTTTCGGGAAGTTTTTAATGTTTAAATGTTTTGTCGTGTTTTCAATATTCTGTTGGGAGTTGCCCAGAGTGGCTGGGGAAACCCAACCTGATGGGTGGGGTATAAACAAACAGACAGACAGACAGACAGATGAACAAATAAATAAATTATTTTTATTATTATTACCACCAACCTCACAGGGTTTTTATTGGGCAAGAACCATGTACATCACCTTGAGCAGCTTGGAGAAAACAGCAGGATATGAACGCAATAGACAGACAGACAAACAAACAAACAAACAAACAAAGTCAATGGTCAGGGATTATGGGAGGTTCACCAGTAGCTGAAGGACGACAAATCCCCCAGTTGTGCTCCCTTATCTAGGAGCAAGCTCTGTAGAACACAGTGGGACTTACTTTGAACTACTGTAAATAGTTCTCCCCCCCCAAAGTCCCTGCAGTGGAGGTTTGGGATAAATAAGGGCATTTAGTAAATTGGGGGTACAATTCTAACTCTAACCCCACATACCTGGAAGCAGGTATGGGAGAGAAATTCCATTCAGTTCACTTCTCATTCACTTTCCAAAACAATACACGAACAGAGACGCAGCTATCCTTTGAAATTGCGCTTCTCTGAATTTGGCTATGCAGTTCTCTAGCCAAGTTGTTTTTGTTGGAGTGCTAGTACATGCGAGAGCCTCGCACCGCCTCCCCAAAGCCCGGCTTAAGCTGGTGCCATGAGGGCTGGGGGGAGGGTGTCAAATGGCACCATACAGGGCGGTATATGACCAAGGTCGGCCCCAGTAGGCATTGAGGAGGCACAGGCAAAACTGTCCATTTCGTTTCCTCTCAGTTTCTCATTTCCCCCCCCCCCCAATATTACATTTAGTTCTCCAGATTTTCACATCAGTTTGTCAATTTCACAAAGTCCTCGCGAGAATCCCGCAGCTTTTTAGTGCGGAATTCTCCTAACGCACACGTTCGCAAAGCCATTTCCTCTAATGCATTTTCACGGATATAGTTCACCCTAATATGTGCATCTTGGTAGGCAATGCTTGACTGGAGAACTGCGCTGCAAAATTTGAAGATGTGTGAATGTCAATGGATGGTTGTGTTCAGTGCTTTTCTTCCTAGAAAAATAGGTGCCAGCACTCACCCAGATGGGCAGGGTATAAATAATAAATTATTATTATTATTATTTTTATTACACCATGAAGTTGTTACAGTAAGTGCCACACTTTTAAACAACAACCAAAAGAGGTGCCGGTACTGCGTGGCCTTGAGTACCCCCTGAAAAAAAAAAAAAGCACTGGTTGTGTTTCATATGAAAATATAATAATAATAATAATAATAATAATAATAATAATAATAATAGAACTGCTTGCCTCCCTAGTGGAGGAAGCAGTCAGATGACTACTTTATGAAGCATTCAATTGCACGGCAAAATTCAGAGAACTGGCAGGGATCCGAAGATTATCTAATGCAACAATCTCTTATGACAAGGTAGAACGTTACATCCACTAACCATCTAAGTGATTAAGCCCCACAAAACTGACCACAATAGGCTGCTAGCAGAGAGCTTTTTTGGCACTGTATAGCCCGCATTTCAGAATGATTGATAACCTGGCCTTACATACACTTTTGAGGCCAATATCCTAGCAGCTCTAAGGTTTCAATCTTGTACACACTTCCCTTTAAGTCCCATTGAAGTCAATAGGGCTAACTTCTGAGTAGACAGGTATAAAGCTGTCCTGAATTGTATTTCTGTGTGAACTGCATACTCTTGTTACTAGAATATTGGACAGATTGTTCTTTGAAGGGGGGGAGTTTCTAGTCCTCTTGAGGCAGGGGGAATGTTTGAAAAACACTGATTGTGCAGAAGCCAACAGAGGAGAATAAAGAAGGAAAGCCAAGGACAAGTTTATTTTTCAAATCTCAGAACAAATGTGGCATGTTTACCCATTGTGGTTTCTTACACCATCACCTGTACCACACACACAAACACACACACACACACACACACCCACACCTATGTTTGTTTACCCAAATCTCAACAATGAAATATAATACAAATATGCTTCCTAGTTTATGTCCTTAAGGCATAACATGTAGTTATAGCATTGCATTTAGTAGCACTGAATGCTTTGCCCATTTCCTGTCCTAACATTATTCTTATTGCACTTTGTATGATCCCGGAAGGAAAACATTGTGTTGGTATGCACTATATCAGCGTAAAATGCATATGAAGCGACACGGGTAAATAAATTACCATTGCCATTTTAAACATGCATACTTTTAAGGAAGAGAGACGGACTTAGGAACAGACTGTTCATTTGATCCAGAGTACTTAGTCCAATAAATTTTGCCAGGATCAGAATACATAGGATTGTTTCCAATGCTAATCCTACTCAGGAAAGACCTAATTAATAATCCTAAAAGAGTCACGCCAATTAATTTCAATGGGTCTACTCTGAGTAGGAGTAGCATTGGCTACAACCCAATATATTTTAGATACTTCTCCTGGGCACATGCAAATTTCCCTTACTGCTACATAATCCCTATTCACTTCACAGGTTTGGCCTTAGGATCAATTTCTGAAATGACATGCAATACAGTTTCTCCTGGGTTTTTACCAAACAGGTGTCTTCTGAAGTTCCTATGCATCAGGAGCAGGAAACCTGTGCTCATCCAGATGTTTTTGGACTACAACTCCCATCATCCCTGACTCTTGGCTATATTGGCTAGGGCAACTAGGAACTGGAGTCATCTTGAAGTGGTTGGGCCACAGGCTAGTCATCATTGCTATGCACAGAAACCTAGTCCATCAGGGAGAAGGAGTCTAGCTCAGCTTTCTCCCCTATTCTGTCATCCAGAAGCATTCAGATGAACAATTCCCCACCTGCATTCTGAAGTAGCACAATCCTAGGCATACCCTCCAACATTTCTCCGATGAAAATAGGGACGTCCTATTTCATCATCATCTTACTATTTATGCCCCACCCATCTGGGTTGCCCCAGCCACTCCAGGCATCTTCCAACATATATGAAAACATAATAAAACATTAAACATAAAAAACCTTCCCTATAAAGTGGTACCTCTGGTTACAAACTTAATTCGTTCCGGAGGTCTGTTCTTAACCTGAAACCATTCTTAACCTGAGATACCACTTTAGCTAATAGGGCCTCCCACTGCCACCGCCGCGCGATTTCCGTTCTCATCCTGAGGTAAAGTTCTTAACCCGAGTTACTACTTCCGGGTTAGCGGAGTCTGTAACCCGAAGTGTTTGTAACCCGAGGGAGCACTGTACAGGGCTGCCTTCAGAAGGTTTGGGGGTCAGATAACTTCAAAGCCTCCAACATTTCTCCAATGAAAATAGGGATGTCCAGGGCCGGCGCGTCCATTTAGGCGAACTAGGCAATTGCCTAGGGCGTCAAAATGGAGGGGGCGCTGGCCAGCCTGCCCCCCGCCGCCGCCCGGTGCTGCCCCAACCAGCGGCGGAGCAAGCAGGTGGGGGCGAAAACCGCAGCGGCGAGGGCGCCAAAATGGAGGGGGCGCTGGCCAGCCTGCCCGCCACCGCCCGGTGCCGCCCCAACCAGCGGCGGAGCAAGCAAACCGCGGCGGCGGGGGGTGCCCGGCCGGGCAGGGGGCAGGGCACCGCTCCGCAACGTGCGTCATACGCAATGACGTCACGTGGCCCGCCCCCTCGCCTAGGGCGCCAAAATTGCCAGCACCGGTCCTGGGGATGTCCTAAGGAAAAGCGGGACATTCTGGGGTGAAATCAGAAACCGGGACAGCTTCTGTAAATGCAAGACTGTCCCTGGAAAGTAGGGACACTTGGAGGGTCTGAGAGTGCTGTACACAGCACTTCCAAAGCAGAGCCTACACTGTACATACCGACCACAGACAGGCAACTCCACCAACAAGAGAAGCACTGGAGTTTCCCTTTTCAGAAATCAGTCACTTTTGACGCTCTACTTCAGAGCTTTCCAAACTTTTCAATGTTGGTGACACACCAACATCATTTTGTGCATCATTTCGTGACACGGTAATTCAGTTTTACTAGCAAACCAGAAGTTAAACCATGGGTAGGCAAACTAAGGCCCGGGGGCCAGATCCGGCCCAATCGCCTTCTAAATCCAGCCTGCGAACGGTCCAGGAATCAGCGTGTTTTTACATGAGTAGAATGTGTCCTTTTATTTAAAATGCATCTCCGGGTTATTTGTGGGGCATAGGAATTCATTCATATCCCCCCCCCCAAAAAAATATTGTCCAGCCCCCCACAAGGTCTGAGGGACGGTGGACTGGCCCCCTGCTGAAAAAGTTTACTGACTCCTGGGTTAAACTCCTGGGGAGCGTTCTCATGACACACCTGCACACTGCAGCCGACACACTAATGTGTCATTGCATACAGTTTGAAAAGCCATGCTCTACTTCATTGCAGGATCAGCAAGAACCTGCCTTTGTGAAATGCTACTAGAGGGTTGATAAGTGAACAGCTGGGCTTAATTTGTTTAGGAAAAGAAAAAGTACGGTAATTTTGGAGAGAAAAGTGGGAATCCCTGTGTTCAGAATGTGGGCTGGGAAATGAGCCCTGACCCCACAGGATGTATAAATAGAACCAGGAGAGGCAGCCCCCATCCCATGCTATTAGCTTTTTGGAACAGACTGACTTGGAGGTGGGAGGAAGCTTTCCCTGGCATGGGAAAAGTGCCAGCCTCTTGCTTTCTGCATGTCAGACCCCAGTTAAAGTGTATGTTGGGGTGGGGTAGAGGGACAATTTCTGGCCTGCAGGTCTAATCAAGCCCAGCACATGGATTTTATGTTGGCTTCATGTTAGGAGGGGCAGAACCTCAGTTAGTTAAGTATTTTTTTTATTTACTTGATGGGGGGACCTGCCCCATGTCCACCCATAGCCCAGCATAGGACCCAATCGGGCATCTGAGGCCTTCATATGTAACATCAAGACTCCCAATTGCTTCTTTGCAAATGAGGTTCTCTGACCATGCTAATCAGCTGAATAAATCGTTTGAAAATACTCAGCCTATTTACCAGTGAGCTCTGAGTGCTCACTGGAAGGACAGATCCTGAAGCTGAGGCTCCAATACTTTGGCCACCTCATGAGAAGAGAAAACTCCCTGGAAAAGACCCTGATGTTGGGAAAGATGGAGGGCACAAGGAGAAGGGGACGACAGAGGACGAGATGGTTGGATAGTGTTCTCAAAACTACCAACGTGAGTCTGACCAAACTGCGGGAGGCAGTGGAAGACAGGAGTGCCTGGTGTGCTCTGGTCCATGGGGTCACGAAGAGTCGGACACGACTAAACTACTAAACAACAACAGTTTACCTATTTGCCCCCAGCATGACTGCAACACTAGCAGAGTTTCAGAAATATAACGTTTTCCCACTTGCTCCAGGAAGATCTAGCCAGCAAAACTGCAAAGAAAGGCTCATGTACACACACACACACACACACCCTTATAAAATATGTATATATATTGTACACACACATAAATATACATTAAATGTGTCTCTTTACAAGTTGGGAGTGGAGCAGCTATCTAAAGAAATAGCCAGCCTAAGGAAGATAGCCTCTGCTCTGGCCTTTCGCTGTGATGATCCTTTCAGTCACCCAGAACAATAAGTTGCGTTGTTTTTAAAGTGCTCCGCTTTTAAATCTCCCATTTTGTGCCAAAGGTGGAAGCAGCTAAGTAGGCATTAGATTCTGAAGAGGAAACACTTTGCCTCGAGGCCGTCTCCTCTCACCTTCTGATAAAACTACGTGACACCTTTGTGCATTGCCTTTGGATCAAGGTTTCGTTCTCTCACCACGAAATTCAGCCCAACTCTGCTGTCAGGGCAGAACGCAGCAGGAAGCTGCCTTATGCCAACTGTGTTGTCTGGCTGTGGATCTGAAAGATTTAAGATTTGGACACTTTTTCCAGCCCTACCTAGAACTGAACCATCTTGAACCCGGGGCCTTCTGCATACAAAGAATTCCACAGAACTCTAGTGCATTCCCAACATCTCTCCAAAAGGAAGCAAAGAAACAATCATTTCTTGTGCGTGAGAAAGGAGGGCAGTAGGTGGGTCTGATAAAGCAAAGGTTTCTTGGGAGGAGGCAATTTGTTTATCCTCCAGCAGCACAATCCTATATGTGTCAGAAAAAAAGTCTTATTGAGTTTCAGTCCGCAGTATCCCCTTTCCCCACAATATGCAAGATTTTCTAAACCTTTGTCACATCCCCACTTTGCTTACAGTGATACCTACCTCGGGTTAAGAACTTAATTCGTTCTGGAGGCCTGTACTTAACCAGAAATTGTTCTTAACCTGAGGTACCACTTTAGCTAATGGGGCCTCCTGCTGCCACCGCACAATTTCTCTTCTCATCCTGAAGCAAAGTTCTTAACCTGAGGTACTATTTCTGGGTTAGCAGAGTCTGTAACCTGAAGCGTCTGTAACCACTGTATTTGCCTTTCTTCTAAACTTAAATGTTCCAAACATTGTAACCTTTTTTCACAGGGAAGCTGTTCCTTTTGGATCAGGGCCGGCCCATCCATGAGGCAAGTTGAGGTGACCGCCTCAGGCAGCTGGATCCACAGGGGCAGCAGAGCCTGATGTAACTCTTTATTCTGCCCTTGTTCCTGATATAGATCTTCCTTCACCCCTTCTTCCCTGGTGGGGAGGAAGGCGCCATTTTGTGGCTGGCCTCAGGTGCCAAAATGTCTTGGGCCAGCCCCGATTTTGATTGTCCTTTTCTGGTAGTGGCTTTCTAGGGTCTCGGGCCGAGATCCTTCCCATCACCTGCTGTTTTAGTTTCCTAGCCCGCCCTCCAACCAAGACATCATTGGTAATGATACTAGCTTCTCTTTTGAAAAGAGGGCTGTGGAAGACTGAAGTGGAGGAGGGACCCAGCAAAATATCAGCTATATGCCGTGATGGGTAAGAAAAGAGACCCCCATATTCCCAGGCAATAAAATGTTTTTTTTAAGAAAAGAAAAGAAAGCCATAGAAAAGAGTAAGGGGCTGGGGAAGCCATCCCACTAAGGTTAACAAAAAACAACTCTTCTGTTCTAATTGAAGGAGGAACCTTCAAAGAGACCAGGAAAGTTACCAACTGAAGTACGTAGCAAATGGAAGGCAGCCATTAGAGGAACCTCTCCTGTTCAGTCTTTTGAAGTCATGTGCACAATAGTTTAGCCTTGCGTTTCTACGAAAGGGGTTCAAGTAGAGAAGCAGAGGAAGGAAAAACAGGATCAAACATTTTGTGCAAGCCAGTGACCACTTGACTTAAATATCACTTTGGCTTTTTATGTGTGTGGGTGTATACAATCTTTGTACACGGAGCCCTCTATTCCTGGCACCGGCAGATAAATCAATAAAGGCCCCTACACAGAAATACACACAATGGCTGCATTTTGTAGAGCAGGGGCAGCCAATGGGGTGCCTACGAGATGCTGCTGGGCTATACAGCTGCCATCATCCCTGACCATGTTGGCTGGGAAGGGTGGTTGTAGATCGGCAACAACTGGAGGGCACAAGATTGGCTACCCTTTTTGTAGAGAGATTTCCCTCTTACCAAGCAGAAATATTGGCCTACTAGAGGAGGCAGCTAACCCAGGGGGTGCACCTGATGCTCTCAGCCTGTGCCACAGCATCTATCCCTGCGTGATCTTTTGCAAGTTTTTATGGATGTAATGCAGGCATAGGCAAACTTGGCCCTCCAGATGTTTTGGGACTACAACTCCCATCATCCCTGACCACTGGTTCTGTTAGCTAGGGATGATTCTGGAGGGCCAAGTGTGCCTATGGCTGATGTAATGGGATCTTCTCCTCTACATCTGTGGATGTTTTTGATTGACTAATATTATAAAGGCTGATTTGTGCCCAGAGACAGCGCTAACATTGCACCTATGTAAATCAAGTGCAGAGACCAATGTAGAGGGTTGGGGCATTCATTGCTAGCCACAGTTTACAGGGTTTGGCCCTACAATAGCCACATAGACCAAGCAAGCAACATCATTGTTCCAAAGAGAAGGTACCATTGCTGACTCACAATTTCAGAAGGGCAATTCCCTCCATGTTCAGGGCCACCTGCAGATATTCATCAGAAACACCTCTCTCTGTGTCCAACTCATTTATTCCACACACTAAGGTCCATTTAAATATAACCATGATGTCTCTATCTGCTAGGCCAGCATGTCAATACACAAATTCTGTTGTATCATCATCATATAACTGTTTGATCTGCATTGGCAACATGGATTTATTTAGTTTCATCCTGTTTTACTAAAGCAGTGCTCAAGGAAGCTAACAACATTCAAAAATACAATGTAACAACCAAGAATTAAACAATTACAAATATAAGAAGCCAAAAACCAGAAGCATCATAGCAAATAATTAAAATGAGTAAGCCCACCTGGACAACAGTTGTATCCTTTGTGAATCCTAATCAGAGCAGGCCCATTGAGGTTAAGGAGCATGACTAACATGGGTTCACTTATCTCAATGGGTCTACTCTGAGTAGGAGTTAGTTGGATACAACATAAAACTGTGTTCACCTGGTGGAGGAAGTTAAAGAGAGAAAGCCAATGAATTTTCCTTTCACTCATTCCAACTAACCTAACCTGGCAGGATACAGACAAGCCATTGTAACATACCATGAAATTGTTATAGTTACTGTAAGGTATCACGGAAGTGGTCACAACAAATACAGTGCTCCTAAAATACAGCGCTCATTTTCAGCCAAGTCTCGAATAGAACCAAGACAAGAGCTTTGAGTCTCCATTTCACCCCCAAATCCCCTTGCTCATCTCCCTCCCCCCTAAGAAAACAAACTTTTAAAAAGGGTTCTCCAGAATCTAAATCTGAAGCAAAAAGACTCTCGCTTATTACAATATGTCTGAAGGAGGGAGAAGTAAAATGTTAAGACACGCTGGTAAGAGAAACGAGTTTTCACTGCCATTAGCAGTTCCTCACTCTCCCGTTTGGTGGGAAAGCGAAAGGCTTTCACATTTTTGCCAACGAGGCATGCAGACGTACGCCCTTCTGAATGCTGCAAACACAGGCATATAGGCAATCGTTTAGTTCTGCAGCTTGAATAAGCTGAGTCAAAAAGTACTCACGATGTCTTTCCCTGGGCAGGCCATTGGGATCGCGTGGTGTACGATGGCTCCTTCCAATACTGTAAGGATACGCTTGACTCCTTGCATACTCATGGGAGCACAGCCATGTAGTTCCCTGAGTTTATAATACTTCTGTTTGGTGCCTCCTCAATGTGAGGGGGGAAGTGACACACTGATAAGTCACCTGCTCACCTGTCACTTCCCCAGGGCAGGTGTGGGAATAGGTCAGTCAACCTCAGACTAGTTTCACCTGTGACCTCTTGGCATCATGGTCCCTTCTGGAGAGGGAAGGGGGGAGGAACCAACTAACTAACTCAAGCCCCACATTTGGGACTTTTAAACAGGTGTCTATTGGCAAAAGCTAATCTGTAATTTTTTTTTTTTTTTTAATCCTCCGGAGAGGATTTTATGAACCCCCAGGGCCACATCTCAATAAAAATCGTCATTGAAGCAACGTTTGATGGAGAATTCTGAACTTTGTTTTGGAGAATTGGGGCTTTGTGCAAATTAGTGGTGCTTTGCTCCATGTCGAGTTTCATTTCACTTTTAATTTGTCTACTTTCTAAATTGCTATACGCAAGGCAGTTTACAAGCTGAAGAAACAGCAAAATAAGACAGCAAAGATCACCCGCCTGATAACAACCTGATCCAATCCCCAAAAAGCCATAATAAAAATATAACTTTAGAATCAGCAATTTATATCAAATAAAGCAATGTTCAATAATCCATTAGAATATAAAATATCAGCAAATAATATTCAAACAGTTTACGCTTAAGAATTACAATAAAGAATTACTAAACTATGATCAATGAAAATAACGGCAAGTCACAATGCATAAAATACCATAGGGCATACAAAACCATTTAAAAGGATCAAATTGAGAAACAAGGACACACAACTTATAAAATTGTTTTTGAACCTAAGTGTTGTGCTGAGACATGCACTCCCTAGAAATGATCACCTGAAGCAGAACTGGGGTTGGGGGAGGAAGTGGACCTTTTGAAAGGTGACACATGGAGCGAGAAATATACCGGTATATGGATGCTTGCACTAAAAGAAAGTTAACATCACTTCCTATCCATCCCAGAAAGTTGCTGCCGCCTGTGCTACTGGTAGTGGCAGATGGAAAGGTAACATAAGAACAGCTTTCTGGATCAGGCCAGTGGTCCATCTCATTCAGCATCCTGTTCTCACAGTGGCCAGCCAAATGCCTGTGGGAAGCCCACCAACAGGATAAGAGCACCTTCCATTCCTGTGGTTTCCAGCAAGTGGTATTCAGAAGAATTGCTGCCTCTGGTTGTGGAGGCAGAGCATAGCCAATGTGGCCAGTTGGCTTATCCTCCATGAATTTGCCTAATCTTCCTTTAAAGCCATGCAAGGTCTTGATCCGCTCTGTGTCCCTTGCACACAAGTAGGCCAGCAAGTCTGTGCTGGTTTTTAAAAGGACAAATCCTAACACTTTTAACAAGTTTAATTTTTTAAAAAAAAAAGAAGAAGAAGAATTTACAGGGTGGTCTGAGGGCTCCCCTGGCTCTTTTTTTTGGGGGGGGGTGTTCTTTTTAAAAACTGATTTGACCATCTTAGAAAGTGTGGCACTCACTCAGCATATTGAAAAAGGTAACAAAAAACTCATTTGAAATGGCAGAATGTTCTGACCAGTGCTTTTTTCCTGGGGGGAAGCAGGGGTACGCATACCCCTAAACATTTTGTGAAGCTAACGGGAGAAGAAACTATTTAAATAATAATAATAGCATGGTGAATCGTCAGTTCCGTTGCTACCCCCAATGGTGGCCTCATTTCTTTTCCTGGTGATTTTCTTGAGTCAAAATGAGAATACCCCTAAACATTTTTTTTAGAAAAAAAGCACTGGTTCTGACATGTCATCCCTTTCTCAATATTTGGGCAGACAACAACAACAACAACAACAACAACAACATGACTACCCTCAAGGGTGGGGGACCTGTGGTCCTCTAGATCAGGCATGGCAAACTTGGCCCTCCAGATGTTTTGGGACTACAATTCCCATCATCCCTGACCACTGGTCCTGTTAGCTAGGGATGATGGGAGTTGTAGTCCCAAAACAGCTGGAGGGCCAAGTTTACCTATGTCTGCTCTAGATGTTGTGGGTGTGCCCCCCCCCATAGTGAAGAAAAGTGACTTACATTAGTCACTGACATGGTGATGTCCAATTGTGGCATCCAATGAAACATGGGAGTGTTCAGTGTAGAAGAGGCTGAGACAACAGAAACAGGAGCTGAGCAGAAAGATCATTCTCTCAAGCATCACACATTTTTGAGGGAATATTTGCTGAGACCTTTTCGTAGGTGCCACAAGAGGCGATAATAGGCACACCAGTCATGGGCACAGGGTTGGCAACCCTTTTAATAAAATACAAATAAATTATCTGAGCCACAATGATGGCTGTGCTTTGCCTGAAATAATAGCCTCGACCTTTTAGTTGTATTTTTTAAAAAAAGCTGAACAAACATCTGTCATAGCAGCGTGTTTTCAGAACTTCTCAAATTATACATCCCCTCCTCTCTAATTCTAATGTTCGTTCCTTTTGGGTCTTGCTTTAATAAAGAGCTTAAGCATTGAAAATTGCACGTTGCTGTTGGCTGTAGGGGAAGGTATTAGGACGTATTTTAACAGATTAAGGAGTGCAGGAGGAACCCGGCAAAGGCATCACTCAGCCTGATTAGGGAGAGGCTCTGCCATCCAGGGCAGGAAAGTCATGCTTCGCTAGCCTTTTGGAACTCTTTGAGGATAGCGCTGCCAGAGCTGGCTGCACGGCGGACGTTATAGTCGGACGGGTTCAGCAACCTCTTGACAATGCTTTGCTCGGGAGATTAAGTGTGTAAGGTGAAGAGGTGGCAGAGCCAGGGAGAATTTGGCTCATTAAGCCGAAAGGTAGCTATCAGGCCAGGACAATTAATAACTATAAAGTTTTTACAGGCCATCTTTAGGTGGTGGGAAGTACAGTCAAACCTCGGTTGTCGAACGTAATCCATTCCAGAAGCCTGTTTGGCTTCTGAAACATTTGACAACTGAGGCGTGGCTTCCGGTTGTTTGCAAGAGCTTCCTGCACTCAAGCGGAAGCTGTGTCAGATGTTCAGCTTCCGAAAAATGTTCGAAAACCGGAGGATCTGGGTTTTCAGAAGCTGAAACTTCTAAAATGGAGCCATCCGGGAACCAAGGTTTGACTGTATTATATCCTACTAAACCTCATCTGAAGGGACGCGGTGGTGCTGTGGGTTAAACCACAGAGCCTAGGCCTTGCCGATCAGAAGGTCAGCGGTTCGAATCCCCGCGACGGGGTGAGCTCCAGTTGCTTGGTCCCTGCTCCTGCCAACCTAGCAGTTCGAAAGCACGTCAAAGTGCAAGTAGATAAATAGGAACCGCTACAGTGGGAAGGTAAACGGTGTTTCCGTACGCTGCTCTGGTTCGCCAGAAGCGGCTTAGTCATGCTGGCCACATGACCTGGAAGCTGTACACCGGCTCCCTCGGCCAATAATGCGAGATGAGCGCCGCAAGCCCAGAGTCGGACACGACTGGACCTAATGGTCAGGGGACCCTTTAAACCTCATCTGAATGAATGACTTACAACCTTATTCCATGTTTACCCAGAAGTAAGCCCAATTGATTTCAATGGGCTTTACTCCCAAGTAAGCAGGGTTGGAATTGCAGCCTTACTTCCTGGCATTTATTTGTGCCATTATTATGCCACGCTTTCGCCAACTTTGTGTAATCTCCCTGCAAACGAATCAAGATGAATGCACAACAAAACAAGGCCACATGGAAGCTCCCAAATTACTAACCACAGCCAGGGTTGCCATATGTCCTCTTTTTCCAGGACATGTCCTCTTTTTCATGGAGAGGGTTGTCATAGCGATCCATAGTTTAAAGTAGAAGTTGGCAAATGTGTCCTGTATTTTGCTCTTCAAAATATGGCAACCCCACATCCTGAAATGCAAAACCAAAGGTTGCAAGATTGCAGATTTCGGTTGAGTGATATGAGAAACATTTTGATGGTAAGAGCAGTTCGACTATGGAGACTGGAGAGCTGTCTGTTGGGAGCTATTCTATCTCTGCACCAATGAAAGGTTTGACTAAGATGACCCTCAAGGGATTCTGGGATGTGTGATTTTTCTTGTGCCCAGTGCTTTTTCTTTGGTAAAAATAATAAAGCAATGAGGTGCCAGAGCTTGTATCTTGATACAAGTGCTGTGAGTGCCAACACAAAATGACCTCAGGTGCCAGCACAAAATGGCTGCCATGGACAAGAAACAAGAGGTGACTGTTTTCTGTACTGGTGAATACTGTCACAAAAAAGCTGTGTTATTATGACACAACATTGCTCATCTACAAACTGGAATTACACCTGGTTATCTTAGAATAATCAGGGATTGACTTCATAGGAAAGTATTTGAGAATTTCTCTCATAATAACTACACTCCCCTGAATGGCAAACCCATTTACTTATTTATCTGCTGTCTGTTTTAACTGCTATTAGTTATGTATAAAATCTTATTTATACTGGGTGATATTAAATAAACAGTGGGTGATACGCAGTTTTAGTCATACTCCGAGTAGGCCCATTGAAACCAAGATTCAGACTCGATTGTAACCCTACATATGGCAAAAATTTCTGACATCAGTTCTGACACTTAAGAAACACAATGGATTGTTATATACAGCTTGAAATTTTAATTTAATTTTTATCATATTTTATTCAATTGAGTATCCCTTTTAATCTATTTTACTGTCAGCAATTGTAAACCAGACTGTGCTGTTTCTGTTTTTGGTTGTATTGTCTATGGGCTTAAAGCCGAAATAAAATGAGTTGAGTTGAGTATCTATCTCAAAATAAATAAAATTGGCTGAGGCAAAAATTGGAGTGTCCTGCCGAGGGACGCCGCCATTGCAATTTTAAAGGAAGCAAGAAGGGACAGTACATCCTGATCTCCTCCATGTCAAATTGCTAACTTGCCTTAAGCACCGCCTTTTAGATCTCTTTCTGTTTGGAGAAGCTGCCACACCTTTGGATGACACAGGACATTCTGTTCAGAAGCCTTTGTGGTGTGCTGTTAATGCTTGCATTATATCCTAGAGGAGCATGAGTCAATCAATAATTAAAGCACAGAGTATTAAGTTGTTGACATGGCAACATGCTCATCACACTGTCTTTCTCTTCTCAGGCTTACCTGCTGCTTCGTCTTAAGTCAAGGATGGGGAACTTGCTGTCCGGACTACATATCCTATCATCTATGGACATTGGCCATGCTGACTGAGGCTGATGGGAGGTAGAGTCCACAGAGTCTGGTAGAGTCTGGAAGGCCACAGTAGCTTCCTCATCTCCTGATTCCCACTGGAAGAATGCCACAAGTGGAAGCAGGATATCTGTGATGGCCTGGGACTCGGGCTCGGACTCGGAACAAGAGGAGTCTCGGTCTGCACCGGATCCTCTGCCTCAGACATCATCTGAACCAAGTCCGGGGCCTGATCCTGAAGAGTCCCAGTCTGCACAGATTCCCCTGCAGCAAACACCAGCTGGGCCAAGTCAGGGGCCTGAGCCTGTCCTGGCCCCAGATGTGGAGATTACCTCGTTGCCTTCAGCTGGACCATCACTTACAGGCCAGATCCTGCATGAGATCCTGTACCTGTCCTCACCTGATTTCCTGCCCCGTGTTTCACCTTGGCTCTGTCGGACTGACACCTTGCTGAACTTTCGGATTCTGGACCGGACCTGAACCTCGTTTCTCAGATTATCCCCGGGCCCAGCACAATATCAGATGAGCAGGACTACTGCGAATAGGCCGAGAAATGTTCACGGAGAACCTCAGCAGTTGAGGGTCATGATCTACATTACAGATTTAAACTAGTTTAACAGCCATTTATTCTCTTCCAGGGTTGGAAAGGCAGCTTTTAAGTAAGAGCTAAACAAAATAAAGACTTGCCAAAAATTGCCAATCCAGTCTCAGGTGGCAAATTTAATAGAATCATAGAACTGTAGAGTTAGAAGGTACCCCAAGAGTTGTCTAGTCCAAACCCCTGAAATGCAGGAATCTCAACTAGATCATACATGACAGATGGTCATCCAACTGGTCTTAAAAACACTTTTCTGAATATTGCAAGGCAGTTCTCCGGCCAACTAATGTGTACAAAACGCATATACTGGGGTAAAGTTATTCATAAAATGCATATATTTGTCAAAATAACCGTACAAAATGTATTACGTTTGGGAAAATTGCTCTGCAGATACATATATTAGGTAAAATTGCCTACAAACATCTGTATAGTGGGAGAAATTGGCAGTAAAGTGCTGTTGAATTTCATGAGCGCTTGTTTTTGTATGAAAATTGCAAATGGTTGCGGAAATGTGGTGAAAGTTGGAGAGGTGATCAATGAATTGAAATTCACCCTCCCCTGCGTATGTTAAGTAAGTCCAGTGGGTGTTTCTCCCAGGTACTGGATATAGGAATGCAGCCTACAGCCCTGAAATTTCAGGTCATCCCTAGGGAGACCTGGCGATCCTGCACACAAGGCCTCTCTTTGGATTCCAGCTTTCTTTGTGCATTTTGCTTTATGTGCAACAGTGGGAAAGATTCCCCTTCCATGCTGGAGCTCTTGCCACGGTGTTTCAAGAGCTGCAAGCTTGTTCTTAAGATAATTCTGTGGGAGCTTTGGTGGCCTCCAAGCAAGGGACAAGCCCAGTCCAGCAGATGCATTTTTATAAGGTTGCTTCAACTCGCTGTTTGTGCAACCGCTGTGTGCAGCATCTTATTATTCCTGATGGTTATCTCTCTGCCTGATAGGCACAATAGCTTGGAGGTGCCATTGATGATTTTTTTTCCAGGCCTTTGATGTGCCAGCGCTCCCTTGGCCACGTTTCTTAGCTAAGGAGGAAGGTAAAATCTCTCCAGACTGGGAAAGTGGAATTGGCTCATGGTTGGTGCATTGGTATTATCTAAGAGCTAGTTCCTGCAGATGACAAGGCAAGATTGTTTTGTACTCTTCCAAATATTGCAGGTGGGAGATCACAGGTTTGGCAGCATCACCAAAAACAAACCCTCTGCATAGAAAAGTAGCACATCAAGGAGACAGGCTGGAACCTAACCATTTCCCTGATGTACTATATTTCTATATGCAGGTGATATTTTTCTGTGAACCCAAGATGCTTTTCTGTAGCTTTCTTTAGTCATATTTATTTGTTCTGTTCCTGGAATGTATTTGTTGTTGTTTAGTCATTTAGTCGTGTCTGACTCTTTGTGACCCCATGGACCAGAGCACTCCAGGCACTCCTGTCTTCCACTGCCTCCCACAGTTTGGTCAAACTCATGTTGGTAGCTTCGAGAACACTGTCCTACCATCTCGTCCTCTGTCATCCCCTTCTCCTTGTGCCCTCAATCTTTCCCAGCATCAGGGTCTTTTCCAGGGAGTCTTCTCTTCTCATGAGGTGGCCAAAGTATTGGAGCCTCAGCTTCAGCATCTGTCCTTCCAGCATTCAGGGCTAATTTCCTTAAGAATGGATAGGTTTGATCTTCTTGCAGTCCATGGAATGTATAGCCTGCCTTTCAATGACCAGATTTCTCTGCGAAGAGCTTGTGGTTATGGATGCTACACTCTCATCCCAGTTACATATGTTCCAAAGATGGAGCAGACTTTGTTGCTCTGGAAAGCAGGGCTAGAACTAATAGGTAAAAATTTCGAGGAAACAGATTTTGGCTGAATATTAGGAGGATCTTCATAATGGTAAGGCAGGGCTGGGCCCAGGAGCCAAATGTGACCCCCTTGATCCAGCCCTTGGGACTCTGCATCTGTGTCAGGAGTGGGTCAGCAATAAATCACATGGTGTAAGGGAAGTTAACTCTTTGTTAGAAGAAACAGGGCTGCTCAGTAGTGCCAGGTCTAGTGAGTCCAGCAACTCTTCTCAGTAGGTCTTTCTCCTATGATAGGAGTAAAATTCCAGACACAGGAGTTGTTAAGCTTTTTGGGGGGAATTACACACACTCCTCCGCCCAAAAAAAGCACTTCCTGCTTCTGGACATAGGGCAGTGGTGGCGAACCTTTTAGAGACTGAGTGCCCAAACTGCAAACCAAAACCCACTTATTTATCGCAAAGTGCTCCGAGTTGTTGAGCTTTTCCTTGAGGGGTTTTTTGGGGGGGCTCCCCAAAGTTGTTGAGCTTTTTGGGGAGAGCTGCTGACCAAAGTTTTGGAGCTTTTTGGGGGGGTCGCAAAAGTTGCTTTGCTTTTGGGGGGATACCCCAAAGCTGCTGAGCTTTTTGGTGGGGGAGAGAACAGAAATAAATGATGAATAATACCTTCGCTGGAACTAACGTGCAGCACCGACACCATCATCTGCCAAAGCGCCAAAAAAAGTCCCCAGCACAATAAGGGTTAAAAAACGAACGCTGTTACGCCCAGTCAGAAACAGCACTGACGCAGCAAATTGAAAAACAGACCAATTGCCGAACACAATCTCTGGCTAACAGCAAAAAAAGAATATGAAAAAAAGAGAGAAAAGAAAGAAAGAAAGGTTCTGGGTTTTAATAGTGGACGCAAGCTGTAGCGTGGGGGGGTGGGAGAACAAATGGGGGGGGGAACAACAGCGCGGGTGGGCCGATGGCACGTGTGCCAAAAGTGAGGGCTCTGCATGCCAAGTCTAGCACGCGTGCCATAGGTTCGCCACCGCTGACATAGGGCAACCCTACGCAGTTGCAGAAGATCCCTGCCATCCCGCAGCTCCCTTAGTCTCCTCCCCCACCCTAGAAGAGTTTTGAGTGGCAAAAATGAGCAGGTGGAGATTTTCCTGGCATGGAGTGCAGCGTCACCACCTGGTGACTCCTGAAGCTCAAGCTGCTGATAAAAGGACAGCTCCAGGCTATAAAAAAAAAAAAAAAAGTAAAGGTCGTTGGAAAGTGATTTCATATAATCATAGAATTGTAGAGTCGGAAAGGCTCCAAGGCAAGGGCCATCTAGTCCAACGCCATGCAATGTAGGAATCTTGGCCACAGCAGTCTCTGGGTGGGCTCGAACCACCAACCTTCTGGTTAACAGCCAAATGCCCTGACCTATTACACCACTATTTGTCCATCTAGCCCAGGCTTCCTCAACCTGTTTCCCTCCAGATGTAGTTGGACCACCACTCTCATCACCCCAGTCACAGTGGCCATGCTACCTGGGGCTGACAGGACTTTGGAGTCCAACAACATCTGGAGAGCACCAGGTTGGGGAAGGCTGATCTAGCTCAATCCTGACTCCCCCAACTGGCAGCTCACTAGAGCCTCCTCAAAAGGTCTTCCCCCACCACCTGCTACCTGACCCTCTTAGGATCTGGGACCTTCCACTGGAAAACATGTAAAAAAAAACCACCCTCCAATTGCTCTTAGGTATTGTAATGCTGATTCGGAATGCATGTCATTGCATTTTAACCATTATTATTTTTTACCAGTTTGTTTTTATTACTTCGTATTTGACAACAGTGGTTTTAAAAAGCTGTCTTGAATCCCATGCAGGAAATAAATACATCAAATGCAGGAAATAAATACATCAAATAAATAAATCTATATATATAAAAATGTTCCCATTGCGCATTTGTCCGAAACACCCTTGCTGTGTAACCGCTGGACCAAATCGCATCAAATTTGGACACAGCGTTTCCATTACCATCTCAAAGTAATCTGGCATAATAAAAATTCAGAAAAACCACACCTGTCATACCTAAAATAAAGAAAAAACGCAAAAAAAATCTGTCGCAGGCATTATACATCACCAGAAGCTCTGAAGACACCAGCAGCATCAAATAGAAAGGCAGATCGCGCGCTGTCACCAGCAAAAGCTCTGAAGGGTGGTGCCAAATAATGACGTCATCAACCGAGCAACTGAAACCACCAAGGCGGCCATTACCAGACAACCCACAGAGCCATTACCAGACAAAGGCAAACGGCCAAACCCAGAGCCACAGCCACAGGCCGCAACCCAAAAACACTCCCCCCCAGGCCTCGCCTCTACTTTACAGCCTACAGACTAGGCCTCGCCTCTACTTTACAGACTATCCCAAGTGGAGCTGAGTGGGGGGTGGGGGGAGGAGGGGCCCAAATAGGTCATGGGCTGACCCAGGGTGGGGCAAGTCACAGGGATGACTCGGGGGAGGGGGGGACTGGATACCTCATGGGTCACTACAGGATGGGAGGAATCACAGGGATGAGACAACAACGGGGGAGGGAGGACAAAACCCATAGCCCGGGGGGGGGGTATTTTGGCTGCGGCTGCTACTGATGATAATAAGCATAAAATCAGCCACAGCAAGGCGTGGCCCGGGTCAGCTAGTACATAAATAAATGGCAACCTTTGTTCACTTCCTCCCAGAGCACACCGGCTCCCCTCTGCTTTCATTCCCTCGCTAGCCTCCTGGGGGGCAACCTCCCTCCCACAACCCAAGACTTCTCCCCAAATTCAGGCCCCCCTTTCATCATGAAGGCCTTCTCCAAGCCCCTGAACCCCCAACCGCTCCAGCGCCAGTTATCAATAAAGTCACAGAGATGGAAAAGGACTTTTGTACATTTTTTGCGCTTCCCAAAACAAAATGCAGGTAGCTTTTGAAAAAGGCACTTCCTCCTCAGTTTTTTGTGCCCTGAAATGCTAACCATTTTTTTCCTCGAGGTCTGAAAAACAAATAAATCGCCAACCGATGTGCAAATGCGGCGAACTTAATTTAAAAATGGGGGAAAAGAGAAACCGCCATGTATTTATTTTATTGTCTTATTTGTGCAACTGCTTAACTACAATAGTCTCTCAGCAATTTAAAAAATGCAGTAAAAATAAAAATCCGTTAAAACTACAAAATCAAGCTTCTGGAATGCCTTCTGGAATTTAAAAAAAAAGGTCTTCAGTAGGTGCCGAAAGTTCAGAAGGGGGGGGAGCTGTTTGGCCTCAAGCAGAGGCGAGTTCCACAGATTCAGACCCACAATCCTGAATGCACAGCTGATGGTGCATCTAAGCTGTACACCTGAGCCATGGGGGACCACTAACAGTGATTTCCTCCTCCCCCCAAGACCACCGTGACTGGGCAGGGATATAAGGGATCAGGTGATCCTTGAGGTATCCTGAACCTAAACTGTTAAGAGCCTTGTAGATTAATACACAAACCTTCAACCTGGCCTGGGAGCATATGGGCAGCCAATGCAAACTTGCACTGGAATTATTATTCATTTTGCACCGGCCTCTGGAGCAGGGCCAAAAGTAGTGCATTGCAATAACCAAGTCTTGAGGCTACCAAAGCAGGCGTCACTGCATATCAGATGCATCTATCGCTAGTCACAGGCTCTTGCCCTCCTCTACCCCACAACAAGAAACAAACCTGAATCCATCATGCTCCTTCCCGTCGCCACTGCTGCCTCTCATATAAGTGAGCCCATTGCCTCCCAGAGCAGCAGGCTTCCCAAATGTATGCCTCCCAGTTTCACTTGGAAGCAGATAATTAACTTATCCTACTTCTGACCTCCCCACTGAAACTTTCCCACCCGGTAATTAAAGCCTTCCCTCCCTCTCCCACATTCAATTTATTAATCGCCAGAAATCAAATTATTAATCCTTTGAATGGCACTAATCAAATGATGAATGACTTGGAACGCAGATTAAATACGCTACGCTGATTAATCCGAACCCTGCCTCTGGCTTTTCCATTGCTGATGCAGGTACTTGGACCGCATTTGCAGGAAAAAGAAACATCTGCAGGAAAGAAGATAGGTGCTTTGTGCAAAGCAAATTCACATTGTGGCACTTAAATTAGCAAGACGCTGCCACAGAGCTTTGGTGGCATGCCCGGCCAAAGAACTCTGAAAAGATTATTATCTTCAAAGCAGGCATTTCTTTAACAACCCAAAAAAGCACATTTCAAACCCACATCATTTGTTTTATCCATCTCATGAAGCTGGTTGTGGAATCTGCCGTCCTCCATATGCTGTTGGATTTCAACTCCTATCATCCCTAACCTCTGAACATGCTTGCTGTGGCTGGTGGGAAGTGGAGTCCAACAATATCTGGAGGCCCATGACTTCCCTATTATCTATAGCCTGTGAAAGGAGAGACAATGATCAATATGTCAGGATGCAGCAACATGACAAAACTATATCTACAGCACCCTTTCCATCTGGCTAGTCTACCCATCCCGTTCCATCAGGCTTCTTCCTCACCATCATTACCAACAGCTATTCCATCAGACTATAGGAGAGGTGGGACACGGGTGGCGCTGTGGTCTAAACCACTGAGCCTCTTGGGCTTGCCGATCAGAAGGTTTTTGGTTCGAATCCCCGTGATGGGGTGAGCTCCCGTTGATCGGTCCCAGCTCCTGCCAACCTAGCAGTTCGAAAGCACACCAGTGCAAGTAGATAAATAGGTACCGCTCCGGCGGGAAGGTAAATGGCATTTCCATGTGCTGCTCTGGTTCACCAGAAGCGGCTTAGTCATGCTGGCCACATTACCTGGAAGCTGTACGCCAGCTCCCTCGGCCAGTAAAGCGAGATGAGCGCCGCAACCCTAGAGTCGGTCACGACTGGACCTAATGGTCAGGGGTCCCTTTACCGTTACCTATAGGAGAGGAGGAGAGATGGAAATATGGAGGCGCTCCATCAGCTTTGCTGAAAGACCAGAAACATTTGACTCCTGCTCTTACTGAAATCTTCCAGTTCCAGATAATCATTTCAATGACTTGTAACGAAGAAATTGTCAGGGGCTGGCCGGTTTCCGAAGCGGTGCCAGAGGAGACAGCTGACCTAGATAGGGCTCCGCTGACGCCCGAAGAGTTATTGAGGGTCTGGGATCAGGAACAGGCACAGCCCCTGCTGACGCCAGAGCAGGTAGTGCAGCAATGGGAGGAAAGCTCCACCAGAGCGCTAGCACAGCCAATGGGAAGGGATCAGAATATGGAGACCGAGGAGGAGTTGAGGCTTAGAGAGCCTACCGGAGCATCAGACACCACAAGCGGGGAAGGTGAAAGCGAAAGGGAAGGGGGAGCCGTAGGGCTGCCCAGGTCAAGGGCGCGGAAGCGGAAAAAGGAGAGGCGGAGACTAGGCTTTCCGAAGCTCCTATGCTGGGGGCGGAGCCGCAAATCCGTACTAGAAGGATCTGACTCCGAGGGGTCGGATGCATAATCGCAAGGTCTGGATTATCAATGTTATGAAATAAAGTGATTAGTTTAGCAGACTGCGTTTTGTGGATGCTTACTTCCGAGGAGACACCCATCCGTCTCACAGCATCCTTCTAGTCATCGTCACCTCCTCAGAAGTAAAGCACAACCAGCATGAGCAGCGCGGAAGAAGCCGCAGCGTTAGCTGCCCAAGGAGCCGGCGGTGGAGGTGCCCCTACCTGGGAAGATAGAGCTCGTGAGCTAGAGGTACTGTACCGAATTAGTCAAGCCAGGTTGGAGGAGGCAAGGATCCACGCTGAGCAGGGCAGGAGTGCGCAGGCGGGCAGGCGAATCACCATGCTAACAAGCAGGTTTCAGGGCAGACCAGAACAGTACATAGGTTTTAGAACGGACATGCTATATGCCCTGGAACTACAAAAAGACTCATTTAAAAATGAGGAAGAGCAGGTCGGATTTGTAATTTCGCATTTTGAATCACATGCTCGAGATTGGGTGAGGCCACTGATTATGGCCAAGGACCCAGCGCTTCAGAGAGTAAAGGAGTTCTTTAAAGCGATGGACGCTGTTTATACGAGCAGTTCGGAACAGGAATTGGAAGCGCAGGAACTTTTGCTTTTGAGGCAAGGGAATATGACGGTGCGCGAGTACCAGGCAAAGTTTTTGTCGTTAACCCATCGTCTGGGATGGGAAATCAATACGCCTCAAATGATAGCGCTCTTTAAGTTAGGTCTGGCCGATGAAGTAAAAGACTCTTTGGCGAGGGGGGGTCCCTACAATGACATGAAAAGCCTCACCGAAGCAGCGATGGCAATCGGCATTAGACTGGAACTCAGAGACAAAAGCAGGAAGGAGGGGAAGGCGGGAAGGTGGTTCAACTTCCGCATTCCCACACCAACAGAGAGACCGGCTGGCGCGCAGACGCACCTCCCGGAAGAAACGCCCATGGAATTGGGAGGAGCGCGCGCGCGCCCTATTTCAAACGCAACGGTTGCCAAGGGAAGTGACACGCAAGGCGGGAAGGCGCCCAGAAAATGCTACGTGTGTCACCAAATAGGACACCTCGCAAAAGCGTGTAATAAGAAAAAGGTGTGGCAAGGCATGACGGGGGCTGTAACAGGAGAAGGGGAGGAGCAGACGCCGAGGCAGGGAAACGGGAATGCCGGCTGGCAAGTCACGGGGACGGCCAGCCCGGCTCAGGAGCAGTAAAAGGTCCCCCCAGCAACGCACCAGAGACGCCCCCCCCCAGCCCGCCAGAGCACACCCTCCCCAACCCTCCCAAGCCAGGCATCGTGATGGAAGTCACACTGGAGCTACCCAATGGCTTCACCATGCAAGTTCCCGCCTTGGTAGATTCGGGAGCATCGGCTGATTTCCTGGATATAGACTTTGCACGGCAGCACCAGCTTCACCTCCTGCCTTTGCCTGTCCCCTTGCAAGTCACCACCATTGATGGGAGGGAATTAAAAGGAGGGGCGGTCACGCAAAGCGCTCCACCTATGCGGATGGGGATGGGAAGGCACTCTGAAGTTATTGCTTTCCACGTCACCACGTTAGCAGGCCCCCCCTTAATACTGGGGATGGGGTGGCTGGACAGACATGACCCAGTAGTGAGCTGGCATCAGCGCTCTCTAGTGTTTGGTTCTGCGTATTGCATGGAGAATTGCTTGCAGCAGCTCAATCCCAAGGAGCAGGCAAAGGCTGCCGTGATGCAAGCAGGGGAAGTCACCCTCCCTGCGCAATATGCGGAGTTTCAACAGGTGTTTAACGAAAGGGAAGCAGACAAGCTACCCCCCACCGCCCCTACGACTGCCGAATCGACCTGGTGCCAGGAGCTCAGCTGCCACCGGGCAAGCTTTATTCAATGTCGGAGCAGGAGATGGCAGATCTGAAGGACTTCATTGACAAAAACCTGGCCAGAGGGTTCATCAGGGAAAGCAAGGCTGTAGGGGGCAGCCCAGTGTTCTGGGTGGACAAAAAGGACACCCCCCAACGGAGATTGATTTGTGACTATCGGATTCTCAACTCCCTGACCCTCCCTGTCTCCTACCCCATGCCGAAGATCGACGACCTGCTGGCGGCGGTACGCAAGGGCAGGATCTTCACCAAGCTGGACCTGAGGGGTGCGTACAACCTAATCAGGATCAGAGAAGGCGATGAGTGGAAAACAACCATGTTCACACCCCTGGGTGCTTATGAGTTCCTCGTGATGCCCTTCGGCCTCCAGGGAGGTAGTCAATGCTTCCAAGCGTTCATGCATCACGTGTTGGGACCCCTGCTGTACAAACAGGCAGTGGTCTATTTAGATGACGTGCTGGTGTACTCTCAGAACCCAGAGGAGCACGTGCACCACGTAAAGGAAGTACTGCAGAGACTCCAGGAACACCAATTAGCGGTCAAGCTGGAGAAGTGCCGGTTCCACACCACGGAGGTGGACTTCCTAGGCTACCGACTCTCAGATACAGGAATAGCCATGGATACCAATAAGGTGGAGGCGATCCTGCAATGGAAAAGCCCCAAGACCAAGAAGGACGTGCAGCGCTTCGTCGGCTTCGCAAATTTTTATCGCAAGTTCGTAAGGGCGTTCGCAGACATGACAGCACCAATTACGGACTGCTTGAGAGGCAAGAAGAAGTTTAAGTGGACGGACGAGGCGCAACAAGCCTTTGAAACACTCAAGAAAGTCTTCGCCTCAGAGGAGCAGTTGCTGCATGTGAACCCCAGCAAGCCCATCAGAATAGAGACAGATGCATCAGATCGAGCCATAGGAGCGATACTACTGCAGCAAGATCCAGCAAAGGAATGGCGGCCCTGTGCGTTCTATTCCAGGAAGTTGAGCCGGTCTGAGGCCCATTACGCCATTTGGGACAAAGAACTGTTGGCAGTGGTCGCAGCATTCAAACACTGGCGCCACTTCTTGGTGGGGGCGCAACACCAAATCCAGGTTCACACTGATCACAAGAACCTGGAGTACTGGCGCACGGCTAGAGTGCTCAACCAGCGCCAAATGCGATGGGCAGAGTTTTTTGCGGAATTCAATTTCCACATCCAGTATGTTCCTGGCGAGCAGAACAGCAGGGCGGACGCCCTATCCAGGAAGCCAGAATACATGGAAGATGAAGGACCTCCGGTGGCAAGGGCCATCTTCAAGCCTGAACAGTGGCGGTGTGGGGCGACATTGGGTGGTAGGGAAGAACTGGTGCGCCTCACACAGGCGGACGCCTTTGCCCAGAACAAACTGAGGGAACTCAAGGAGGGGAATCCCAGGGCAGGAGGGTTTGAGGAAAAGGAGGGGCTACTGGTGTACAAGGGGGCACTGTATGTGCCAGGGGAGGATATGAGGGCCAAAATTCTCAGACAGCTTCATGACAACCCCACAGCAGGGCACTTTGGGCAATTCAAAACCATGATACTGGTCACTAGAGAATTCTGGTGGCCAAAGGTCAGGCAGGACGTTAAGGACTACGTCAGGGGGTGCGAGGTCTGCCAAAGGGCCAAGGGGGAGAGAAGGGTACCAGCAGGACTACTGGAACCGCTTCCCACCCCAAGCAAGCCCTGGGAAGCGGTTTCGCTGGACTTTGTCACGGATCTCCCCAAGTCCAAGGGCAACACGGCTGTACTAGTCGTAGTGGATCTCCTGACCAAGATGGCTCACTTCATTGCCTGCCCCAAAGTGGTGTCGGCGGAGGAGACGGCCCGGTTGTTTATGCAGCACGTGTTCAAGCTGCATGGTATGCCAGTGAGAGTAATTTCGGATCGCGGCGCCCAATTTACCTCCCGTTTCTGGCGCAAGCTCATGCAGATCTTGAAGGTGCAGGTGTGTCTATCTTCAGCACGCCATCCTCAAACTAACGGTCAATCGGAGCGTGTTAATTCCATACTGCAGCAGTATCTGCGCTGTTATGCTTCCCAGCAACACAGCGACTGGAGTGACAAACTCGCCCTTGCAGAGTTTTCGTACAACAATGCTCAACACTCCTCGGCAGGCATGTCCCCGTTCCAGGCGATCTACGGCAGCCACCCCAGGGCCTTTCCGGGAAGGGAGGGGGAACAGGGGGATGGAGACGTGCCCGCTGCACAGAATTTCGCTGAGGAGTTGGAAGCATTGCACCAATTGCTCAGTGACAATTTGGAGCGGGCTAAAGCAGCCTACAAGACGGCAGCGGACCGGCACCGCAGGGAGGGGGAGGACATCCAGGTGGGAGATATGGTATGGTTGTCCACACAAGGGCTGCCCATTCGCGGCAGGTGCAAGAAGCTGCAGCAACGTAGACTGGGGCCTTTTGAGGTAGTGGAGCAGATCAACCCCGTGGCTTTCAAACTGCGACTGACGGACGACATGAGGATTCACCCGGTGTTCCACAGGTCTCTCCTGTCCAAGTACAGGGAACCTCACAGGTACCAACAGGGCTACCAGCAGGGGTCGCAGGGGTTACCGATGGTGGAACCGGAACTCTTCAACGAGGCCACCGAGATTTTGGACTCCAGGTGGCAAGGGGATGAACTGCAGTATTTGGTAGCGTGGGAGGGGGAGCCAGCGTCGGAAAATGCATGGATCCCGGCAGAGGAAGTCACCAAGGAGCATCTGGTGTGGGAATTTCACGAACTATTCCCGCACAAGCCCAAACCATACCGTTGGCAACTAAGAGACGTGTTTCAGCCCACAGACTCGGAGGAAGGGGACTTCTGGGGTTTCCCACCATCAGGGGGGAGTGAAGGGTACCCAATGGTAGGAGAAGGGACCGAGAGTGCAGAACCCCTTTCTCCACCCATGGCCAGGGAGGATTGGGAAGACCTGTTTGCCTCATCGTCCAGTGGCGACACCACAATATTCTTAGGTTTCCCTTCCTCCCCTGACACAGCAGACGAGTCTTGGGGGGAGCTGGGAGATCTAGCAAGGGACTCCGAAACCAATCTGCCCCAACCAGGTGTGCCTTTTCAGGAGGGGAAGGGGGGCTTGGAAGGGGGGATGGATGTCAGGGGCTGGCCGGTTTCCGAAGCGGTGCCAGAGGAGACAGCTGACCTAGATAGGGCTCCGCTGACGCCCGAAGAGTTATTGAGGGTCTGGGATCAGGAACAGGCACAGCCCCTGCTGACGCCAGAGCAGGTAGTGCAGCAATGGGAGGAAAGCTCCACCAGAGCGCTAGCACAGCCAATGGGAAGGGATCAGAATATGGAGACCGAGGAGGAGTTGAGGCTTAGAGAGCCTACCGGAGCATCAGACACCACAAGCGGGGAAGGTGAAAGCGAAAGGGAAGGGGGAGCCGTAGGGCTGCCCAGGTCAAGGGCGCGGAAGCGGAAAAAGGAGAGGCGGAGACTAGGCTTTCCGAAGCTCCTATGCTGGGGGCGGAGCCGCAAATCCGTACTAGAAGGATCTGACTCCGAGGGGTCGGATGCATAATCGCAAGGTCTGGATTATCAATGTTATGAAATAAAGTGATTAGTTTAGCAGACTGCGTTTTGTGGATGCTTACTTCCGAGGAGACACCCATCCGTCTCACAGAAATAGTGCCTGGATTTTCCTTCCTCCTCCTCTCTCCTACCCGGTAATCCTTTTCCCGTTTGAGGCATGTATTTTAGACTGTATACCTTAAAGCAGGAATAACTATTGAAACCATTTGAGTTTGTGGTGTAAGCAAACCTTTGGCTAATTTCAAAAAGTGAAAATCTGGACACAAAAGTTGTTGAACTTTTAAAAAAATTATTCTTTTTTCGAGCTATTTTTAATGAAATTCACCAAAGTCTACACTTCCAATTTTGCCAAAATCTACATGTGGGCTGCCATACAGATATATGCATAATCCTATATATATGCATTTTAAAGTATAATCCTATGTCTACTCTGAAGTACACCCTAATGATGCACATTATAATTTACTCTCCGTTAAGTGTGTATAGTAAAAAGGTAAAGGGACCCCTGACCATAAGGTCCAGTCGTGTCCAACTCTGGGGTTGCGGCGCTCATCTCGCTTTATTGGCCGAGAGCTGGCGTACAGCTTCCGGGTCATGTGGCCAGCATAACTAAGCCGCTTCTGGTGAACCAGAGCTGCGCACGGAAACGCCGTTTACCTTCCCGCTGCAGCGGTACCTATTTATCTACTTGCACTTTGACATGCTTTCGAACTGCTAGGTGGGCAGGAGCTGGGACTGAACAACGGGAGCTCACCCCGTCGCAGGGATTCGAACCGCCGACCTTCTGATCAGCAAGCCCTAGGCTCTGTGGTTTAACCCACAGTGCCACCTGGGTCCCTCAAGTGTGTATAGTATGACGGCCTTAATTACCATTTTGGAATCATAGGGACACAGGAAGTGGAGGTCAGATTCCCAGCCTTACATTTAAAGCACTATGATAGCTCTCGAAAAGTCATGGCTTCCCCCAAAAGGATTATGGGAGCTGTGGTTTGTGAAGGGTGCTGAGAGTTGTCAGGCGGCCCCTATTCCTCTCCTAGAGCTACAGTTCTAAAATTTGACAATTATTCCCTCTTCATGGGGAACTCAGGGAATCGTTACTGGAATTGGCTGTGAGATGTTTTGGTTTTGTTTTGTTTTGACGTTGTTTGCTGCCCTTGGCTCCTTTGGGAGGAAAGGCAGGCCATGCATTTAATAAATAAAGTAAATAAATAATACAATAAGTGAATGATCAATAAAAACGAGATAAAATCTGATCTCTGTGTAAGCTTTGTGCAAGCAAAACAGGAGGAATGCTCAGTAAACAAGTTGTTTAAAGGAACCCTAGGTATTCCTCATACAAGGAAGACCAGTATTTTTCTCAGTTCATTATTTTACTCATGATGTAGACTTAAGCCGATGCTCATGACTGGGAAATGGGTGGTAGTGGTACTGAGCATTTTGGTTGAACCCTGCAGGGTACACATGCGGTGACAAGATAAACCACACTCCCAGTGAAGAACCCCAAAAGGTTACCAAAGAACTCTCGTGTTTCCCAGAGCACATTTTCTAAAAAAACAACAACGCTGGCTCTGAAGAAGTGGGAAACTTATCTAGAACTTTGGTTTCTCAAGTCTTCTTTGGTATTCCATCTGTTCAGCATTTAAAAACTTGCCTGAAGTTGAAAATGTAATTAAGGACTCTTGATATCATATTTCTAGTGACATCCTTAGCCATTGATCATTCCAGCCAAGACAAGGGCTGAGAGAGTAAGCATAAAAGCACATCATTCTCCGACTCCAATAATGTGTCACCCAGGGAGATGTTTTACCCAATCATGCAGATGGATAATAATTTCCACAAATTTCTTTAGGCAATTAACCTTTCCCTCTTCTTTTCTTAAGGTGGTGGTAAGGTAGAGCTTATGAAATAATGTAGCACTTATTCACAAATGAATGTTTAACTTTCTGGCGTTTTGTTATCAATACCCCACTGATATCCTGCTGTTTGCCCTATAGTCCTCAACTTCGGTAATGAAAATTAAAAACAAACACGCTGCGATGTTATGAAAAGTGATACACTTCTCAGCATTTCTGAGAATGCCTCACTGAGGCATATGAGGCGGGCTTCTCCAGGGATAAATTATTTTTGGTCCAAAGCTGTCAGCATCAACTTTGCATTAGCAAAACCCTTGATATTTGGAGATGTCAGTGTATTTTTAAATTATATTCCTGTAGCGTGGGGATGAACAGCAAGACAACAAAAGTGGACTTCTATTTTGGTCTTCCTACGCGGATCTGGTTAGCCATGGTGAGATCAGGATGCTGGACTAGAAGGGCCATTGGCCTGATTCAGCTGAGCACTTTTTGTTCTTGAGAGCCAGTGTGGTGTAGTGGTTAAGAGTGGTAGACTCGTAATCTGGAGAACTGGGTTCGCATCTCTGCTCCTCCACATGCAGCTGCTGGGTGACCTTGGGCTAGTCACACTTCTCTGAAGTCTCTCAGCCCCACTCACCTCACAGAGTGTTTGTTGTGGGGGAGGAAGGGAAAGGAGAATGTTAGCCGCTTTGAGACTCCTTCGGGTAGTGATAAAGCGGGATATCAAATCCAAACTCCTCCTCCTCCTCTTCTTGTTTTTCAAATACCAGCTAATGCCCACATGGCACAGTGCCCAGCAGAGATCAAATGTGCAAGATAAAGGTTACAGCTCCAAAATGGGAGCAGAGCACCAGTCCAAGCAGGAAGGAAAACCACCTCAATGTTAACATCTCACTTAGCTGCAGCAGAGACCTGGAAGAGTTTGGATTTGATATCCCGCTTTATCCCTACCCAAAGGAGTCTCAAAGTGGCTAACAATCTCCTTTCCCTTCCTCCCCTACAACAAATACTCTGTGAGGTGAGTGAGGCTGAGAGACTTCAGAGAAGTGTGACTAGCCCAAGGTCACCCAGCAGCTGCATGTGGAGGAGCGGAGACACGAACCCGGTTCACCAGATTACGAGTCTACCACTCTTAACCACTACACCACACTGGCTCTCAAGTTGTCCCTCAATGAACCTCTGCAGGACTCATCTTGGGAGTGATTTTCCATGAAGAAGTCTTTAAATTGCTACATCCTCTTCTGTGCTGACTCTCTCTCTCTCTCGGCTGCCCTCAAATGGAAACAAACACACATGATGCTGAAAGGAAGCCTGGGAAATGTATCAGCCAAGCATCACTTTCCTTTCCACTAATCCGGAAAGCTTGTGTTCAGAAGCTCCTTCTCGATGAGTTTAGCACAGCAGCCAGAAGAAGTCCACTCTGAACCTTTGGCATGGTCTTGAATTTGCCCAGCTGGGTTAACTATTTACTCCTTCTTCAGGTGTGATCCTAACTTAAGCCATAAAAAATAAAGAAATGTTCAGGCTCTTTCCTACATCCTTCCTTCATTTTTAGCCCAGGGGGTGAAATTCTCTAAGGTGTTATTAACACAAAAGCAGATCCCCACCATAAATTTGGAGCACACAACTTTCCCCAAAGGACCATGGGGACTGTGGTTTGTTAGGGATCCAGGGAATTGTAGGTCTGAAAACTCAACTTTCCCGGGTTCCTGCCATTAGAGGCATTGCAGTGATTAACATGGCGCATCCCAATTTCATCCAAATTGGAAATAAACTCTAAAAATATAATGAGTTAAGAAAAGATGGAGGGGGAGGAAGAGTTTAGTAATGACTTGTTTTACTTCAATATGGTGGATCTTTTACAAAACGAGAGGGAAATTAACATTTTGGATAATTGTGCAAGTCAGAAAGGAATGTTCTTTAGTATACATTGATTAAAGGAAATAAAACACAATTTCCTAATCGGGACCTATTAGGGAACAGCTGGCTAAATCTCAATGCATCGTGGATAAATTATTGCCAAATGTTCTGAAACAAATTCACATCTTACCATTCCAAAGCCTTTCCAGCCTGAAAGTTATACTGGTCGATTACCTGTGATCACCAATTTGTACTTTGATTAGGACACTGCCTAAGACGATCTGCCCTCTTGTAATCAGTAACCGGTTCACCGGACAGTAATTGAGTCTAAACCTTAAGATGTCGTCTGCATGGTTCAAGCGCTGAGCCCCGCTCACAGATACTTTCCCAAATTATATCTCATTACATTAGGCCTGTCTCTTTGTGGAAGTCTGCTTAACTGTGCATGCTCTGATTGTTTTCTTTGTCATCTGACTTTCTGACTGGTTACTGATCTCCTTTGATATACTGTACATGACATCCTAACAAAACCAAGGCTTTAATCAAAATGATGAGGATTTGAAGTGTGTGCCACTGTCAAAAGGCAGGGGAAGGCTAACGCTCAGCAGATGTGTGTTCTTGCAGGTCAGATGGAAGGAAAGGATTTAAGACACCCAAGCGGGGCAGTCGTGGATGTTGTTAACTCTTATTTTAAAAGTCAGTCTGGATGTTTGCATAATGTAGTTGCATTACCAGGAATGTGCTTGTGCATATAAATTCTCCCCCCTCTGCCTCCCAAGACTTCTAATTGGGGCTGCCACATAGCAGAGCAGAAAGGGTGGTGCCTGGGGACCTCGTCCAGATGAAGAACGGTTGAAGGCCTGGAGACAAGAGTAGAGAGAGTTAAGAGGTGATATGGTAGCCATCTTACATTGTTTCAAGGGCTAGCACCAGGGATGTTGGAGAATTCTGATCGAAACAGGAGCAGAAATTGCCAATATTTGCTTCCTCATCTGCATTTCCAGAACAGAAATCAGTCAAGCAGCCCATAAATGATGCATAATTAAAGTCACACACCCCCCCCCCACTTTTTGCATTGTGTTTCCTTTGCATTGAAATGAGTGGTGTGGAATAATAGTAATAATAATAATAATCAGTGGACAATGAATTTTAGGACAAAGGCATATAGTTTTTGCCAGAAACTGAACCGCAGCAGAATAGAAACAGTGTTGCATGCAGCAAATACAGTCGGATTGGACAGCACTTCCTTCCTACAACCCTACGTGTGACCAGCTTTGAAGTACAGGTCTCCCTGTGCTCCATTTGCACTGGGTTTCCCTTGCGTTTAAATTAATGGTGTGCAATAATGTAATAACATAATGAATTATGCAAAATTCTTCCTCAGTGGACAGCAAAGCAAAGAATCTTATTTTTGTTGGAAGCTGAACTGCAGTGGAATAGGAACAGTGCTGCGTGCAACAAAGATGGAGCAGAACGAGAACCCCTAGCTGGGACAAGTTCATTTTCTGTTTCGCTAGGGTAGGACTGAAATCAATGGGTTGAAATTACATGGCAGGAGATTCCAATGAAACCTTAAGAAAAATGTCCTGATAGTACAAGTTGCTCAACAGTGAACAACATGCATTGGACATTAGCAGACTTTCCTTCATTAGAGGATTTGAGTGGCTCAGGGATGCTGAAGTAGCAGGTTTACTGTATCAGCAAAGGATTGATCAGTATTGTCTACAACGTTCTTCTACCTGGGGTTCGCAGATGTTGTCAGACTACAAGGTGGAAGAACACTGGTGTGCTGACTGGCAGCAGTTATTCAGGGTGTCAGGCCTTAGCCCTTCCCAACCCTCTTGGGAGATGCCTAGGGTAGAATATGGGATCTTCTGTATGCAAAGCAGATACTCTACCACTGAGCTACAGCCCTTATTGTTGAAGACCTTGATGAGGTCTTGGATGGGAGACCTTTGGGAACAGCTATTAATTTCCCAAAGAAGAGCAAGATACAAGTCTAACAAATAATGTGAACCTGTTACAGAGGTCGCCTGCTACATTGCTGTGTGCCAGAGACAGCATTGTCCCCATGTGACTCAGGAACATCTGCCTCTCATACATATCAAATTACTATAGTTACGGACATAGGCTGATGCATTTGGTACCATCCTGTCAGCCAATGAAATGTGGGCTTGTCTGTGGGAGGGTGTTTGGGGGATGAGAGGCTCTCATCCACCCTCTGTATCTTACCACCAGGTTGGCTGGCATTCCTAACATCCGTCGAGTGCAATGGATTTTGTATGTTGTGATTTTGCTAATTTATATTGTTTAGATTAATTTGTTGCATTTATTGTACTTTCGTTGTATATCTCTTTTGGATTAGGACGTGCTGTTTTTATTTGTTAGATGGTTTGTCGTTGCTGTGAGCTGCATAGAAGCTGAGCTGGGATGTTGAAAAGGTGGCACACAGATATTTCATTAAATAAAATTGAAGTGCATCCTAGGAAATAATCTAGGGTGCCCACTCAGTGTATGCGGGACACTGGCTAGGTCTATTATTGGGCCTCACAGTTGATCTATGTGTGCTAAGTGCTTGGCCTAAGCTATCCCCAGTCGATTGCAGTGAAACATTTTAGCAAAGATAGTGGAAGATGCAGGCTGCTTGCCTAAGCACCCCTGAAAAGTATCCAGGTACCCCAGAGTTCTCTGGAACACAGTGTGAAAGTGATTACCTTATGGCAATCTTCGAAAGCCTGACCAGATCTGTATTATGAAAAGACCAGCAGGAGGCACCTATCCTGTGGCCTGGAAAATGGATGAAAAATTAGCAAAATTAGCAGCTTTTCCTTTTTGCATCAAATGCTGGCAAAGGTGTCTAGTATTGCTACTGTCTAGTATTCCGTTTCCAGATTATAGCTGAGCTGGTTATTCATCAGGTTATTCACAGGCCCACATTCATTCCCTACGTTTTGCTTCCAGGCCTGATCAGCATGCCAGCCTTTGCCCTGTAGTTGCTACTACTAGGTATATGGAACAGAACTGGCAGGTGGAATCTGCAGCAAAAAAATGTTGCAGTGTAGCTTCCTTTCATCCTAGCAGAAGTGCTCCTTCCCAGCCCTTCCCTCCTCTAGATCAGTTTTTGGGAGGAGGACCCTTTGGCCCACTAGATGTTGCTGAACTACATCTCCCTTCAGCCCCAGGAAGCATGGCCAATGACCAGGGATGATGGGAGTTGTAGTTCAGCAATCTCTGGAGGGCCACAGGTTCCATATGCTTTTGTGTGTGTCTCTCCCAGTTTTCCAGTGTTCTCTTCTGCATTCTTTGACTACTGAGTGTGCTGAACCTCATTGTGCTCTGAGAGGGGGTATATCTTCAAACCTCTCACTACATATGTCTATGATGTCACAAGGGCACCACCTCCCTCTGCAATGTTGCCTAGGGCTGCCATACGTCCGGATTTTCCCAGACATTACGAGGATTTCAAAGGTGGAAATGATGTTCGGGGGGAATTTCTGAAAGGTGGTGTTTTGTCCTGGATCTTAGGCAAGTCAATCAAAACATCACAGGTTTTTTTTTTGGCTCTGGGGTTTTCCTAAAAAAAAAAAAAGGTGTCCTGGTTCTTACTTTTTAAAATATGGCAACCCTAGTGTTGCTGCCTTTGCAGTTCCTAGGACAAAAACAACAACAAACAAACAAACAACTTGTTCTACCTTCAGGTAGAAAAGTAGCACCTCATGAACACCTTTGGATTAAGAGAGCTAAGGGACCACCTCGCCCCAAATATCCCTGCATGCCAGCTTTGCTTCTTGGATGGACCAGTGCTAAGAGATGCACTAATCCTGCATTAAATACCAGGACTTTAGCACTGCAGCCCAAGCCATCTGGAATCAGTCACCAACGGAAATTATGCAAATGCCTAGCATTTGGACACTGACACAGCTACTGAAGGCATTTTCCTGTTTAATAATGCCTTCCCTGAAGCATGACCCCATCATTGTATGGAATAATAATTCTAAAATTGTAGAAATAATTTAATTGATTTGACTTTACTGAGTTTGTAATCTTTTGTATTTTATCTTATTTCATTTATTGATGTCGAACAGCCCCTTGGGCTGGGGTGTTGTTTAGGGTTTTTTATTGGGGGGGAGTTGTTGCTGTTATTGATTTATTTTGTTTAGGGTTTTTTATTGGGGGGGAGTTGTTGCTGTTATTGATTTATTTTATTTTTGTATCTTATTATGATTTATGTGGAAATTGTTCTGTTTCATTGCATATGTTTTGATGTGTTTTGTTTATTGATTAGCGCTACTTTTGTTACGTTTGAAATTACGTAAATCTTTTCATGTCATGCCTTGAGCATGGTTCTAACTATGGAAAGGCAGCATGCAAATAAGATTATGGTGATGATGATGGCATCACCCAGGAAAAGCCTCACACCACTTAATTCTGCTGCACGTGAGAACAGACCTCATGTCAGGTGCTATTGTAGAAAAAGATCAAAAGAATGATCTCCTTCAGCTGATGCGGGGGCAGGCCTCTGTGCACAGTTATTCTTTCCACTCTTACATCTTTCTCCTTTTTGGTGTTTTGCAGGTTCTTTGTTGCCTAAATATGCCTTTGTTCTGCTCAGCTTGCCCTGAAAAACAATTCAAGTCCTTGATGAAGTCCTAGGATACTTTTGTTCATCAGTCATTGATTCTGAGAAAGAGAGAGAGAGAGAGAAGAGGGAGAATCTGTAGGCAGATAGGAGCGACAATGCATCCAAGGGATTCGCAAAGCGCCACTAGGATAAAAGCCATCTTTTTTTTCCTGCTTAAACTATATAAAAGCAAATATGCTTCTAACCAACACTGCTTTTGCTGCTTTCTACAATGGTAAGCATGTCAGGGACTCCTAACTCTGGTTTGTATGCAATGTTAATCCTACTCAGAGTAGATCCATTGCAGACCCTCCAAGTGTTCCTATTTTCCAGGGATGTCCCTGATTTGGAGAAGCCATCCCGGTTTCTGATTTGATCCAGGAATGACCCGCTTTTTCTTAGGAAGTCTCTATTTCATTGGAAAAATGTTGGCGGGTATGGAGTAAATGCGACCCCTGAGCCATATAAAGGTAGCCTTGTGTAGCCCTCAGGGTTTTCACCAGGCCACACACCCAGCCAGTGTGGTGTAGTGGTTAAGAGCGGTAGTCTCGTAATCTGGTGGACCGGGTTCGCGTCTCCGCTCCTCCACATGCAGCTGCTGGGTGACCTTGGGCTAGTCACACTTCTCTGAAGTCTCTCAGCCCCACTCACCTCACAGAGTGTTTGTTGGGGGGGGGGAAGGAGAATGTTAGCCGCTTTGAGACTCCTAAGGGTAGTAATAAAGCGGGATATCAAATCCAAACTCCACACACTTTTGCATCTGGTCCCTGGGATGGTGTTAAGAAAAGGACCTGAGGCTGAAAAAGTTCCCCCTACCTGTGACAGCAGAGAATGACAGCAGAGATGCAAAGAAGATAAAGTCCCTACCAGAGAAGAATGGCAGATCAAGTTGATGGATTGTGCCGAAATGGCTAAAATGTCCGGAAGAATCAGAAATCAGGAAGACCAAAATTTTAACAAGGAATGGGGGAAATTTATAACCTATCTTAAAGGCCATTGTAAACAGTTAAAATCATTAGTAGGACTGGAATATCACTTGTAGTTTAATGGTGAATTTTGGATACAATGGAGAGATAAAAGGTTTGGATTATTATAAAAGATGCAGGAGGAAATGATTAACAGTCGGACCCACAATGGGGAGAAGGGAAGCCCAAGAGATTCCTTGGAATCTTGCTTTTATGTTGTATGTTGGATATATGACTGTAAAATTTCAATGTGAAAAACCAAATAAATATATTTCTGAAAAAAAGAGTCAATGATAGCAGAAAACCCCCTATTGTTTAATGCCCTGGTTCTGGGCTACCTGTAAGTATGTGGCTGGCCGTTTAGGGTACAGAACACTTGACTGAATAGGCCTCCGGCCTGACCTGGAAGGACAATCCTTGTGTTCCTATGATGAGCTGCCATGTCCCCAATGATGTGCAGATGTAATTATGCCTGCCTGTGAGATGAGCATGGAGAGGTGCTCCCAGATCATTGACTTCTATCCATGGCCTTGATCTGGCAGGGACCCTCTGCTGCAGCAACACCAGTGCAGTGTTAAACGTTGCTGTTAAATGTCTGTGGCATTGCCAGGTTAATTCCCCCAGGGAAGGGCTTAAGGATCAGGACTGGTTTGTCAGGGTTTGATTTATTCGCCCTCCTCCTCCACTCTCCATGCGGGGCTCGATATCACAGGAATATGTGAAGTGTAAAGTGTTGTGGAACTGGCTAGTTTCACATGTCATCCCGATGCCGGCTGCCTCTGCGAGAGAGCTGATGCACTTTGACGCTCGAGGCCCGGAGCAAACGCAAAGCCCAGGACTTCTGTGAGCATGTGAAGAGAGCGTGAAAGAGCCGCAGAAGCCAGCAAGCAGGTAAGGCATTCACTGGCCGCCTTCCATTCCACTGTCACACTGAGTCTTCCTAATGCGGTGTTTTCACAACAGTGATAGGATCTGACTGCCACCTGCATGCCGTGTGATGTGTGTATCTGGCGGGGTAAGCACATTTAGCATCTGCAAGACTGAACTGGTTATACACCTAGAATACCTTAAGTGAGTGTGCCTCTTTACTAGCTGTTAAAGGGGCTTAATCTGTGTGTCGTCTTACGTTAAATCAGAGTCTCGGGTTATGAATGGGTTTTTGTAGCCATTCGATGCGGGGCTTCCTAGATCAGTTCTGGAACTGATTTTTTTTCTTTTTAGTGCAATGACCCTGTCGTGGAGCACAGGGGCAGCGACACCAAAAAGTGCCTCTGAGCACGTTCAGAGTATATCTGAAGATGCTTCTGCTATGTGTGAATTGCCCTGATTAGTGCTAATAAGAGACTAGCACCCAAGCAGCATGTTTGGATCATTGCTTGGTACAAATGCAAATAACTGTGGGTATTTATATTTCCCAACAGAGACTAACCAGTTTCTTTGCTCCAGTATGCTTTGGTTGAACCTTGGAAGTCAAACGGAATCCGTTCCGGAAGTCTGTTTGACTTCCAAAACATTTGGAAACCAAAGCGCGGCTTCTGATTGGCTGCAGGAAGCTCCTGCAGCCAATTGGAAGCCGTGAAAGCCCCGTCGGACATTCAGGTTTCAAAGAACGTTTGCAAACCGGAACACTCACTTCTGGGTTTGCAGCATTCAGGAGCCAAAACATCCGAGTACCAAGGCTTTCGGGATCCAAGGTACGACTGTATTCATTTAGCCTGCTCTTTGGGAGGGCGGGGGGGGGGGGTTGAGGCTCTCAGAGAAGTGTGCTACAGATGAACACAAACAAAGTCACTGCTCTCAGGTTGACCATCTAAAAACGCACAACACAAAAGAAATGTGGATCGAGAGGAAGGAGGAAATAAGTAAACTCAAGTTCTTAGTTACAAGATCTTCTAACGACCAGTTGGGATGGTGTTTAAGGGCAAGGAGGTACTAAAGTGCCAAGGGATTGGTCCTCCATCTATTGATGACAGTTGATGGTGGGAGGAGCTTGGAATCCCAGTTGGGCATCTGGTGCCCCTACATCCCTTCTCTCCCCTATTACTGCCCGACATAATGGCTGCTGCCAGCTACATGCCGGGTTCCAAGTTCTGAATGCTACCTAAAGGTAAAGGGACCCCTGACTGTTAGGTCCAGTCGCAGACGACTCTGGGGTTGCGGCGCTCATCTCACTTTATTGGACGAGGGAGCTGGCGTGACTAAGCCGCTTCTGGCGAACCAGACCAGTGCACGGAAACACCGTTTACCTTCCCGCCGGAGCAGTACCTATTTATCTACTTGCATTGTGTGCTTTCGAACTGCTAGGTTGGCAGGAGCTGGGACAGAGCAACGGGAGCTCACCCCATCGCGGGGATTCGAACTACGACCTTCTGATCGGCAAGCCCTAGGCTCTGTGGTTTAAACCACAGCGCCACCCGCATCCCGAATGCTACCTAGGTGCATACAATTAAATCAGGAAATCGTATTCTTTCCCAGCTCTACAATATCCTTTTTGTGGATATTGACAAAATAACGACTTAGACAACTAGACAACTAGACTTCTAGACAACTAGAATAACGACTTAGAACAGAACCTCACCCACCCACCCCATGTGAGATAGTTGTAACAAAAATAAAAGCTTGTTTGGTTGGCTTCTTCAGCCCTTCATTTCATGATTGTCGCTGTGCCCCTTCTTATACCAAGGCTGCCGGGCATTACAACTCCGTATAGGCCCCATCTACATTTAAAGTCTGAAGCTCAACATCAAAAAAACTAAGATCATGGCCACTGGTCCCATCACCTCCTGGCAAATAGAAGGGGAAGAAATGGAGGCAGTGAGAGATTTCACTTTCTTGGGTTCCATGATCACTGCAGATGGTGACAGCACTCACGAAATTAGAAGACGCCTGCTTCTTGGGAGAAAAGCAATGACAAACCTAGACAGCATCTTAAAAAGCAAAGACATCACCTTGCCAACAAAGGTCCGTATAGTTAAAGCTATGGTTTTCCCAGTAGTAATGTACGGAAGTGAGAGCTGGACCATAAAGAAGGCTGATCGCCGAAGAATTGATGCTTTTGAATTATGGTGCTGGAGGAGACTCTTGAGAGTCCCATGGACTGCAAGAAGATCAAACCTATCCATTCTTAAAGAAATCAGCCCTGAGTGCTTACTAGAAGGACAGATCCTGAGGTTAAGGCTCCAGTACTTTGGCCACCTCATGAGAAGAGAAGACTCCCTAGAAAAGACCCTGATGTTGGGAAAGGTTGAGGGCACAAGGAGAAGGGGACGACAGAGGACGAGATGGTTGGACAGTGTTCTCGAAGCTACTAACATGAGTTTGGCCAAACTGCGAGAGGCAGTGAAGGATAGGCGTGCCTGACGTGCTCTGGTCCATGGGGTCACGAAGAGTCGGACACGACTGAACGACTGAACAACAACAACATTTAAAGCAGTATCATACCACTTTAAACCGTCATGGTGTCCCCAACAGATCCTGGGAACAGGAGGCCTTATTCTTCTGATAGACTCTTGTACTTCAACATCTCAGATAAACATGAGAAATCCAAGGGCCTTTTCATGAGTACGGGAACCGTCTCTATACTTCTGCAATGGATAACCACCGATGCTTCATACATAGCCATTGATTTTCTATCCAGGGACACACAGAAAACCGTACAAAGAGCATGAGTAGCAAAGCATCTGATAACATCTCAGGCTCTTCCCGCTGCCACACGAAGAGGTTCAGTCCAGCATACTGATCCAGGCACCAGAGAACAACCACAGTTTACAAAGTCAATCTATACTGTAAGAAGTAGCTGTATAGTTATGATAGCCACCACAGGGAATGAAACCTAGAATTTTAAGATGCAAGCAGAGGGCAGAGACTTTCCTCTGAAGTACGCCCAGCTAGAGGAAAGATATTGATTTTCACCGCAGCCATCTCTCTTTCAAAAGTTATTTCATGTTTGAAAGAAATGCATGAGCTTAGGGGAGGGAGGGAAAGGGAGGGCATTGTATCTTATTTTATTTTATTTTTTTGGACAGAGGACATAACTATTTTATGAACAAAGCCCCATTTGGTAAATCTTGTATGTTTGCAATCCCAGTTAATTGGCATGGGCACAATCTGCCCTCAGAGTTTTTCCTCCACAAACTCTGCAGAAACAAGTGGGAACTAAGCAGGAAAGCTTCCGATCCTCTTGTGCCCAATAAATAATTATTGTTCCGCGTGGATAGCTCTTTAAAATGTATTCATAAATTATGTTTCTCACTACAGGTGGACAAATTTGCCAGCTTAAGCTTCTCCCAATTTCTCATTTTTCAGTTCTGAAGTTTAGTTCTCCATATTTCCACATCAGTGTGCAGATTAATTTTTGTTTAGATCCTCATGAAAGTTTACCAGAATTTTAGTGCAAATTTCTCCTAAAATATATACGCCCATTTCAATTCTCTCAGTTTCTATCCCCCCCCCCATCAGTTTTTCACATTTCCATATTGGTTTGTGATTTATTTATATTTTATAGGTGAGAATTCATCAGCGTTTTAGTGAAAATCTCTCCCATGTACACATTTCCCTTAATATATGAGTCTTTGCAAACATCCTTGTCTGATGTTTCCACTATTTCCACAGCAATTTGTGGGCTTTCTGGTTTTAAGTCCTCACACAAGTTCAGCAGCATTGCAAATTTCTCCTTACCTACATATGTTTGTATTAAGGATGGAATGATCTGCCAATTTTGGTCCTCTTAGTTTCTCATGTTCCCTGTCTTTGGTTCTCCACATCCATATACGGTATATATGCATCAGTTTGCATATATATATATAGAGAGAGAGAGAGAGAGTCATCTTGAAAATTCACTAGAATTTTAGTTTGAATTTCTCCTCGTAAACATGTTTGTATGTACATCCAGGGAGAAAAATTGTTCTGTGATGTTCTGCCCCAAGCGCCCAAATAACCTTGGCTAACCTTGAGTAATCCTGACTGGATGGATTGGGAACCATTAGCTGCCCCACCTCAGGCAGCAAAATAATTTAGCTCTGTGAAGGGAACAGAGGTCTCCTAAGTGCTCTCGGCACTCTTAACAAACTATAGTTCCCAGGATTCTTAGGGGGTAGCCATGGCTGTATGATCCTGCATTAAATGTATAGTCGTACCTTGGAAGTCGAACAGCTTAGTTCTCGAACGTTTTGGCTCCCGAACGCCACAAACCTGGAAGTGAGTGTTCTGGTTTGCGAACGTTCTTTGGAAGCCGAACGTCCGATGCGGCTTCAGCAGCTTCCGATTGGCTGCAGGAGCTTCCTGCAGCCAATCAGAAGCCGTGCTTTGGTTTCCGAATGTTTTGGAAGTCGAACGGATCCGACTTCTAAAGTATGACTGTATTGTGCAAATGGGGTCAATATCTACTCCGAAATAAGCCCCGCTGAGGTCAATGGGACTTGCTCTCAGGTATTCTACATCTCTCTCAAACACGTACCCCAGGCCACGCTATTACATCCGTTCCATTCCCTTTGGCTTGTCTATGCCAAAATACAGGATTAGATATGCTGGGAGGTGGTAATAGATTCGGCAGCCAGAGGGGAAGGGAAGCAAGCAGCCAGATAAACTTTGGGGCAAGATACAGTAATTAGCATTTTACATTTATACTTTCCAAGTGGAAATGACCGGAGAGCATCAGGTGCCTATTTGGAGCAGCAGAGACAGCACAGCTTGAAGGCGAGAGGGTGAAATATGGTGGATTCTGGACAAAAAGGCAGAAAGGTTTCAGTTGTCCACCATGATTAAAGAGGTCACTTGCTATGGGAAGGGGGAAGCTTACATTTCCTAGGCGTCACGAGCGGAACTTCCTTCCCTCTCCATAAGTGCTTCGGAAGCCGGGGAGGTAGAGGAAATGCCCCCTACGAAGCATTGGAAGTAATCCACATTTGGGGAATTATACAATACAAATGAAATGTAAAATGGAAGCTTTGGGGTGTTTGGTTTAATAAGGCAGATGCTACCCTGGCACCATGTCTTTCCCTCAAACTGGGAGACAGGGGTGATGCAGCCATCTTCAGGTTGGAGACAGGCCCAAACTTAATAGGAGAGCTGGCAGTGGCTTGTAAGAGGCATCGCTGTCCGTAGTATTTTTATATTGTGGTTTTATGTTGCGAACCACCCTGAGATCTAAAGATATGACATTACACACTCATCATCAGGGGTGGGGAACTTGTAGTGTTCCCGGTGTTGCTAAACTACAACTCCCATCGTCTCTAGCCATTGGCTGCACTGTCTTGGGCTGATGGAGTCCAGCAAATTCTGGAGTTCCACAGGTTCCCCACCCCTGGCATTTGCAATCCTTTCTGTTTTCCTGCTGCTATTTCCTTTTACACATATTTCACAGGGGCCTGAATCCTTACAAAATCCCTGTAAAACGTTACAGGTAGGTAGCCGTGTTGGTCTGCCATAGTCAAAAAAATAAATAAAAATCCTTCCAGTAGCACCTTAGAGACCAACCAAGTTTGTTCTTGGTATGAGCTTTCGTGTGCATGCACACTTCTTCAGATACACTGAAACAGAAGTCACCAGACCCTTATATATAGTGAGAGGGTGGGGAGGGGTATTACTCAGAAGGGTGGTGGGAATGGGAATTACCAACCCGGGAGCTACAGGACGGCGAAGTGACTGGAAATGCAACCGGAGAAGCAGTGGAAACCGCAGTGTAGCGGTACCAATAAACTATACAGCGCTAAAACTTAGATAATAAAACAATAAAACAGTAAAACAATAAAACAGCTAACTAGCTCAAGAGGCGACAAGATAAGATAAGGCAGCCGGTCTTCCTCATCTTATTTTACCAAGGCATATTTCAGTTTCTCTCATGGCACATCTGTCAGCTTTTGGAGAATTGGATCCCTCCCCCGGTGGTAGTAAATAAGCAGATCAAACAAAAGGAGCATTCTTACCAGTTAGCTTCTTTAATAATCACAGCGAGAGGCAAAGGAATGCTTATCGCTCTAGAAATGGTGTTGCTCCCAGTTAAGGTTTACCTCCTCCGTCCCCATTAGTCACTCCTATGTCGGGTAATCTGAGCTTGTTGCCGCTGAGGTCTGTGGTCTATCACTCTCAAAGCCCATCTCGTCTTAGGCAAAGGCAGGTCAGGAATGCTGAATCTGCCAACTGTCTCTCTCCTGGTGTTTCCTCTTCTAGCTGTTCCTCACCCAGTATTTCCCAGCTTTCCCCCTTCTGGAAGATGCCCCTCTGCAAACCACTGTTCTATATCTATACTGTCCTCTTGCCCTTGGGAAAGTTCAGGAGAAGGGGGGCGGCCCCCACCATTCCTCCTCAGTCCAGCCCCTGACATCACCTATCACACAGATTAGGAACCACTGGTCTAGATCAAATGGCAGTGTGCACACATGTATGTGATTCAGCCCTGCCTTGAGCACTGGGTGGAACCCACAAGTCCTTTGCAAGGCAGAAGAACCAAAGCAAAAGAAAAGAAGCAGAAGCAAAGCTGGAGATTTGTTTAAAACGAGCGTACCACGAGCAGAGCAAACAGGACCGAAATGGGTAGCGCAAAAGTTATCCATTGCACTCTTAACAATGCGCTGGGCATTAGCCTCCATTCATTTGACTGGTCAATCTTTTCTTCTTCTTCTTCTTCTTCTTCTTCTTCTTCTTCCTTTTTGCCACAAAGTTTCCCTGGAACTCAATGTATCGATTCTGGTCATGCTTCAGTAAATGTTCAACTTGACTTCAATGGATGAGTGAGTTTGCATTTCTGGCTGCTCAGTTTACTAGCAGGCAATGCCTTTAATCCCTACAGAGATGCTATTAGACATTGGTTGACCTGAAATTCACATGAGCTGGCTCAGATTCTAGCCCCGCTCTGCCTAACATGGATTGCCTTCATTTATATTATACTTTTTAAGTAGTGTCTTGAGTTCATGTAACTTGCACACCAGAGCAAGTTGTTAAGTCAACTGATCCCTGGGGAATGGCGGGCAGCTTGGCAGAACAGCAAATAGTAAAGGAAGCATCATTAAAATAAATATTGATGGCTGCAGTCTCCCACCCTATTGACAGGAATTGGGTTTTTTAAATGTCTCCCAACACCCAGTCTGAACTGCATTAAGAATCAATCCGATTTGCTGTTTAGCTGGATGAACAAATCTAACCATTTCAGCTCGTCTCAGTTTCTCGTTTTTCTGATCTTAGAATTCGGTTCTCCACAATTTTGCAGCAATCTACAAATTGTCGTTACTCTAGCTGCAATGTAAACTGAAGGAGATGGGTTGGAGGTGGAATAATCTTATTCTGGTTAGAATCATAGAATCATAGAATCGTAGAGTTGGAAGAGACCACAAGGGCCATCCAGTCCAACCCCCTGCCAAGCAGGAAACACCATCAAAGCATTCCTGACAGGTGGCTGTCAAGCCTCTGCTTAACGACCTCCAAAGAAGGAGACTCCATCACACTCCTTGGCAGCAAATTCCACTGTCAAACAGCTCTTACTGTCAGGAAGTTCTTTCTAATGTTTAGGTGGAATCTTCTTTCTTGTAGTTTGAATCCATTGCTCCATGTCCGCTTCTCTGGAGCAGCAGAAAACAACCTTTCTCTCTCCTCTATATGACATCCCTTTATATATTTGAACATGGCTATCATATCACCCCTTAACCTTCTCTTCTCCATGCTAAACATACCCAGCTCCCTAAGCCGTTCCTCATAAGGCATCGTTTCCAAGCCTTTGACCATTTTGGTTGCCCTCTTCTGGACACGTTCCAGCTTGTCAGTATCCTTCTTGAACTGTGGTGCCCAGAATTGGACACAGTATTCCAGGTGGGGTCCGACCAGAGCGGAATACAGCGGTACTATTACTTCCCTTGATCTAGATGCTATACTCCTATTGATGCAGCCCAGAATTGCATTGGCTTTTTTAGGTGCTGCATCACACTGTTGACTCATGTCAAGTTTGTGGTCTACCAAGACTCCTAGATCCTTTTCACATTGGGGTTTTCTCCCCAAACTTGTCCATTGCAAAGATACAGTGGACACATAAGCAGTTCCCAGATAAATGCATCAGATATCCAAGGCCCAGTTACTGGGGAGAAAAGCTGGACATATAGAAATGTTGCAGCTGTACGAGTTGGTGTCAAATACCTAGACCTAACTGTGGTTTTTCAGTTCTGCTTACACCAAGAGATATTGTTTATTTGTTTGTTTATTTCTGGGATAGCTCAGTCAGTAGACCATGAGACTCTTAATATCAGGGTTCTGGGTTCGAGCCCCATGTTAAGCAAAGGATTCCTGCATTGCAGAAGGTTGGACTAGATGACTCATGGTCCAACTCTACAGTTCTACAAATCAATGAAGTGTCATGGCCAAGTGGGGATTTAAATGCAGGTCTCCCTAGTTCAACACTCTACGACACTGGATGGAAAAGACTCAAGGCAGTCTCTGGATGATAGAAAATTAATGAATTTGGTTCTACGGTATGCAAGAATGCTGTTTTAGAATTCAGAAAAATAATAATGGTAGGGCTCTGCCTCATCTTATTATTTTATTTTATTTCTTTGTTGAATTTATATACAGTGGTACCTCAGTTTACGAACTTAATCCGTTCCTGAAGTCCGTTCTTAAACCAAATCCGTTCTTAAACCGAGGCACGCTTTCCCTAATGAGGCCTCCCGCTGCCGGTGCCCTTCCACTGTTCAGCTTCTGTTCATAGACTGAGGTAAAGTTCGCAAACCGGGACACTACTTCCGGTTTTGCAGAGTTCGTAAACCGAATAGTTCGTAAACAGGACTGTTCGTAAACCGAGGTACCACTGTACCACCCTATACCTGGAGGTCTCAGGATGGTTCACAGAAAAGATCACAATATATAAAATAAAAATTAAAACAATAACCCAATAACACCTCCCCCCCCCAAAAGAGACACCTTTTAAAAGGGTATAGGATGTCAATCAGGTCAACCAAAGGCCTGGTTAAAAAGGAACGTTTTTGCCTGACGCCTAAAGGTGTGTAATGAAGGCGCCCAGCGAACTTCCCTGGGGAGAGCATTCCACAGATGGGGAGCCACTGCAGTGTGGGATATGTCAGTCAAATCCAACATTCTAAGAGAGGACTAACTGCCTCTATGTGACAGTCAGTTTGGTCGGTTGGTCGGTTAGGCTGCTGCTGATAGAAGTGTTAAGTAGTAAATGTTCTGATGGAGTTTTTTTTAGGACTCACTAATATCTAATATATAGTTCATATATTTTGTAACCTAAGTATGTACTCAATGAATCTGACAGTAAACTAGTTTATTTTGTTATCATTCAGATTCATGTGTATTTTTCTTTTAAGAGGAACAAAAGGGATTAACAACCAAGAAGGCAGGAAGGTAGGAGACATAAATATTAAAAGGAGACATAATTATTAAAAGGGCAAGTCAGCAATCCGCTTGCTGCTGTGTAAATTTAAATAAGGAGACATTTAACCCTGCTATATTATATATAAACGTTCCTACACAGAGAAGGCCCATTCTCATGTTGCCACCCTCCAAACCTCTCGAGGAGGCACATGAAGGAGGGCCTCAGAAGATGATTTCAGGGTCCACGTAGGTTCATATGGGAAGAGGCGGTCCTTGAGGTATTGCGGTCCTGAGCCGTTTAAGGCTTTATAAGTCAAAACTAGTACTTTGAATTGGGCCCGGAAACTAATCAGCAGCCAGTGCAGTCGGACCAGGATCAGTGTAATGTGCTCAAACTGTCTTGCCCCGGTGAGCAACCTGGCCGCTGAATTGTGCACCAGCTGAAGTTTCTGAACCGTCTTCAGAGGCAGCCTTATGTATAACGCTTTGCAGTAATCTAACCTTGAAGTTACCGGAGCATGCACAACAGTAGTTAGGCTATCCCTGTCCAGATAGGGGCGTAGCTGGGTCACCGGCCAAAGCTGATGGAAGACACTCCAGGGCATCTTGCCATAGTGACCAGATTCCCCTGGCAATAGTACCCGTAAGCAAGGTCTCCTCAGTAGGCTTGGGTGGGCCTTGCTGCATGGAACAACCCAGGGGTACACCACCACCAGCTTTCCCAGCTATAATGTCAATTTTGGTACCCAATGGAAGCCCTGCTGCGCCAGCAAACAGGAGTATTTGCCATCACACTATGCAGCACCCGGCTTTGCCCTGTTGAAGCACACACACCCCGACAGCAATTCCTGAGGCAGTCATTTCTGACATTCCCGTGTGTGTGTGTGTGTGTGTGTGTGTGTGTCTTTAAGATCAGCATTCATCTTTAAGAGGCACTCATCTTTCTAGACAACTGACTGGTGTCTATGGAGTATTGCACTCAGCGATTAAATTGGATGGCACTCTCTCTCAAAGCCTATCCATCTTTAGCCAAAGGAAACAGACTTAAGAGCACAGAAGCAGGTTTTATTGTTTGCCGTTGGAAAGGGCCAAGTGTCCTCCACCTGGCTGGTTTTTACAGCACTTCTAAAACAGCTCCTTTCAGTGCTAAGGCTCCCCCCTCCGTAAAATCTGTCTAGTGCAGGGGTCGGCAACCCGCGGCTCCGGAGCCGCAGGTGGCTCTTTCACACCTTTGCCGTGGCTCCGGGCGCTGTACTGGCTGTGACTTCGAATGCGCAGGCCCGGAGTAAAAGGGACGGGTCCTGGACGCGAAGGAGCGAATCAGAGAGGGGGAGGGAAAGCAGGAGGCGGGAGCTGCCCTTCAGCCTGCACCCAACTTCATTCGCGCGCGGTGGCGGCTGCAGCAGGAGAAGGAGGAGACGGAAGGCGCGCCTTCCCGCCCGCCCACCTCCCTCAGGTTTGGTGTCCGCCGGCCAGAGACTGGGTCCCCGTCGTCGGCTTCTGAAGCTTCAGGCAGCGGTTGCGAGGAGGTCTGTGCGTGTGTGTTTGTGGAATCCTTCCCCTCGGATTCCGGCTGCCTTCGCCCTGCGCCCCGTCACTCTCAGGCTCCCCTTTTGCGCGCGGCGACGCTCTTTTCCTAGAAAAAAGCTGCCGTGAGCCAGGCGCTCCCCCCCCCCCACTGATCAGTGCAAGGGCGACTCCGTGGCGATGACTGGGCTCTGCCGCTTCAAGACACACACGCACTGGCCAGCCTAGCTAAGCGAAAGAAACAACAACAAGCCCCCTGCAACCCCTCACCACCCAGCTGGCGTGCATGTGTGGGCTGGAGCCGCTCTCTGGCAGGGCTCTTCCCCTCCCCATTCTGCAGAGCTTTCTTCCTTCTCTCTCCCTCCCCCCCCCCCCGCGCTTGCTACGTATCCCCCCATTGAGGCTAAGCTGCACGAGGGGAGCTGCGCGCAACGTGCCTTGCCTGTGTGTGCGCGCAAGGCTTTCTCTCTCTCTCTCTCTCTCTCTCTCTCTCAGGGTAGAGAGGAAAAGCCCATGGCAGGCGACGTGCCTTGCCTGTGTGTGTGCCCGAGGCTTTCTCTCTCCCTCCCTCTCTCACCCTCGCAGCAACGCAGGGTAGAGAGGAAAAGCCCACACTTAGAATCCTCTATATGGCACCCAGCCCTGCTCTTGGGCAAACCTAACCCTGCTCTGATCCACTGCGCTGGGAGGGCACGAGAAAGGGAAGGAACCTACTGGTTTTTTTCTTTCCAAAAAGAAAAAAGCACCACCCATTGCTCTCCAAACACCAAAAATCCTGCACAAATGGCCCAGCCCACAAATACACTCCTTCCAAAAGAGTGTTAAAGGATGCAAAGCATGCCACAAATTTGTATATAATAAGTCATTAATGGATGCCAGAGAGCCCAAAGACTGAACCTGATCAACCCCCCCATGAAGAATTAAATATTTTTTATTAAAGATTTTCTTGAATTACAGAGGTGTGTAAATCATATTTCCCCCCTCTAACATTTTAACAAATCAGTTTTGGTTATTGAGACATTGGGAAGAAAAGGGGGGAAGAGGAGGGTGGGATGAGGAGATGGATGAGGTAAGAAACAATATATAAGCATTAAGGTAAGAAACAATATATGCAGTGTTATATTTGTTTTAAATGTCGCAATGGTTTTGCGGCTCCCAGTTTTTTTTCTCTTCGGAAACGGGTCCAAGTGGCTCTTTTTGTCTTAAAGGTTGCAGACCCCTGGTCTAGTGCAATAATCATAGGAGGTCACTGCCACCTGTGGCCCAGAGTCAGTATCACAGTCTGCTACAAATATTCCCTTGAGAAGGAGGAGGGAGAGATTCGCTCCAGTTTGCATTTAAAGGTGAGCTGACCAAACCTGCATTTCCACAACAATATGTGAATGAAAACCCAGACATCCTGACTGGAAACCTGGAGAGTCGCTGCCAGTCAGTGTAGGCAGATCAAGGGTCTGACTCAGTATAAGGCTGCTGTATACTAGTTATACAGTTAACATGCTCTAGTTATCTCCCGCTTGGACTACTGCAATGAGCTCTATGTGGGGCTACCTTTGAAGGTGACCCGGAAACTGCAATTAATCCAGAATGCGGCAGCTAGACTGGTGACTGGGAGTAGCTGCCATGACCACATAACACCGGTCCTGAGAGATCTACATTGGCTCCCAGTACGTTTCCGAGCACAATTCAAAGTGTTGGTGCTGACCTTTAAAGCCCTAAACGGCCTCGGTCCTGTATACCTGAAGGAGCATCTTCACCCCCACCGTTCAGCCCGGACACTGAGATCTAGCGCCGAGGGCCTTCTGGTGGTTCCCTTACTGCGAGAAGCAAAGCTACAGGGAACCAGGCAGAGGGCCTTCTCGGTAGTGGCGCCCGCCCTGTGGAACACCCTCCCATCCCATGTCAAAGAGATAAATAACTACCTGACATTTAGAAAACACCTGAAGGCAGCCCTGTTTAGGGAAGTTTTTAATGTGTGATATTTTAATGTATTTTAGTGTTTGTTGGAAGCCGCCCAGAGTGGCTGGGGGGACCCGGCCAGATGGGCGGGGTACAAATAATAAATTATTATTATTATTATTATTATTATTATTATTATTATTATTATTATTATTATTATTATACTGGATCAGGCCACCAGACCACCTAAGCCCATCGGAGTTGTAATCCAACAGCATCTGCAGGGCACCAGATTGGCTACCACTGATTTACAATAGGGAAACAAATGTAAGACTTCATCCCTTCCATTTATCTCTCCTGACAGTATGGTGTAGTGGTTAAGAGAGGTAGACTTGTAATCTGGTAAACTGGGTTCGCGTCTCCTCTCCTCCTCATGCAGCTGCTGGGTGACCTTGGGCTAGTCACACTTCTTTGAAGTCTCTCAGCCCCACTCACCTCACAGAGTGTTTGTTGGGGGGGAGGAAGGGAAAGGAGAATGTTAGCCGCTTTGAGACTCCTTCGGGTAGTGATAAAGTGGGGTATCAAATCCAAGCTCTTCTTCTTCTCCCAAGGGATCTTAGGGCAGAATGTGTGGCTGCCTATCCTTGTCTCCCCACAACAACCCTGAGAGGCAGGTTAGGTTCAAAAGATAGAAACTGACTCAAGGTAAGCTTTGTGGCTGAGCAGACATTTGAACCTGGATCTCCCTGATAAAAGTCGAGCTCTCCAGTCACTATTCCACACTAGATATGGTTACTGCTTCTCCACTGCAAAGCAGTAAGCCAGGTGTAGTCCCTTGAGCACTACAGTGTGGTGTAGTGGTTAGAGCACTGGACTAGGACCTGAGGGTTCAGGATTCAAATCCCCACTTGGCCCTGACACTTACCGGGTGGTCTTGGGGCACTCACAATTTTTTGGCCTAGCCTACCTTGCAGGGTTGTTGCTAGACAACAGAGAGGAGGAGGAGGCAGAATAAGAGCACCGTGTACATCACCTTGAGCTCCTTGGAGGAAAGGTGAGAGATAAATGCAATAAATAAATATAATAAGGCTGGAGGCAAGGGCAATGTTGCTTGGAACATTCCTGTTATTTGTGTGTGCGCTTGTTTCATTTCGTTTCATTTATAAATCACTTCCTATGAAACATCAGGATGAAATGAACAATAAAAACATCAACAATTTTTAAAAAAACACACACACAATTCAAATCCAATTGCTTCCTAATCATTCATATTATACCATAATATCTTAGTCTAAGATTCTCTGTTCTTTTTATTTATTTTTCTCTATTTATTTTTTGCTAGCGCAGCTTACCCCTTCTGGAAGCATTTTTTAAGCAGAATGACTTTTTCCAGAAAGTTTGTACGTTTTGCCCTTGTTTTCATCTAAGATTCAGTAAAAGTGTAATTCAATTGAGTTTGCTTGCATGCTTCCATATATTATGGGGATTCCCCCCGCCCCCCCAGTATGCATCTCAGTGTTCATTATATGGGTGAGATGGCCCCCCCAAAATAAATAAATAAATAAATAAGATTTGGCAAAGGAAGGTTTTCGAAACCTGTTTTTGTGAACCTTTGTGAACCAGAGGTTCTGTGGACCATTTCCATATTTAACATCTGTGAGCCATCACACTTTTCCTGTTGTCTCACCAACCGGCGGACCTAACATGTGATGATTCCCAGATGTACAAGCCAGGCAGTTCCCAAAGGGCCTATTGAGTTTCACTGAAGGCAAAACAGCGTCCTTGCCATGAAACATTTGTTAACGCAAGAGACACAGATATTCACTAGTGCTGGGAATGATGCGCAAATATTTTTAAAGTATGAGGTGGTGACGTGATCCAATTCATCTTTGGAAGCAAGACGAGCTTTGTGTGGACGTGCGCCGGACTGAGATTGCAATTTAGTGTCCCAACCATTAAACGGTCTCTTGCTGCCTGCAGATAAGGAGGCCAAATCCAGGAAACGGAGGGAAATTATAAGAGGAAGAACTGTGAGGGGAAGAGGCTTTGCGCTGCTCATCAGGCAATGGCTTTTCCCACCTGCTTGTCCCACCTTCTAGCCCTAGAAGCCTCTTCTAGACCATTTCAGAAGTGCCCTGGTGGGGCCTTCCTGCGGGTGGGTAGCCCTTTCAATTTCCCACATGTATTGGGTTTAACACATTTTATGTTGCCAGGCGCATTCTAACCAATCGTACAAGTGTTGGTAGACGAATGTTCTAATGGCAAGTAAGCGCAGGCACTGTCAACTGGCAGTTCTTGCTGGTGTTTTTAGTGTGTGCGTCCTGCGAGTTCTGTTCTTGTTTTTCTAGGAGTGAGCTGTTGTCACAGGACAAATGTCGAATAAACATAGTTGAGAAACTTATACTGCCTTGGGCTTCTGACTTTTTCTGAACATTTAACACTGGCGACGAGGATGGAATGCATGGACTCCCGCCAGCTACCAGAGGCCCGAGACCGCAGCGCAGCCTGCCACCTCGCAGTAAATGCGACCTCACCGCCACGCTGGACCCAGCAAGAAGCCCCGGAAAGGAGACAGCGCCTGCCGCATCTTCGCAACCACCCATAATCACACAAGCGATTGCCTCAGGTCCAAGGATGGCCATCAGTCATAGTCGGCCACCACTGGACTTCGATATGAGCCACCCTGCAGAATGGCCGCAGTGGCTCCACCAAATAAGGAGCTACGTCCAACTACAAGGCTTCACTAGGGAGGCAGACAAGGTGGATGTGCTACTGACGGTGCTGGGAAGTTCCGCCATCACCCTACTGGAAGGTCTGATGGCACCCAGGGACATAGAGGCCTGCACTTTTGATGAGCTGACACAGGCTATGACAAGACACCTCATGCCTCAGCCAACTAAGAACCACCGCCGCTACGACTTTGCGCACAGAGAGCAACAAGCGCAAGCGTCAGCAAGTGAATACATCACAGCGCTCCGGGCGATTGCGATGTATTGCCAATTCGCTGACATCAAGGAACGACTTCTCGAAAGGTTCGTCATTGGCGTGCAAGACAGCCATCTCCGTCACAAGCTGCTGGCAAAATACCACATCACGATGATGGAAGCAATGAATATGGCCACGGCCTTCGAGAAGGATAGCGGCCACGAGGCGGCCCACAGCCCACATACCAAATGGAGAACTCACCGCATCACGCGAGACCAGTCGTCTTCCGTAGATTCCCACAATGAGGATGTCCGCCGAGCTTCGGACCGATCTGACCGACACCACCGTTCCCAAGCTACGAGCACATCGTTGAACCAGCGATCGTCTGACGCACCTCAAGGGACCTGCACCAGCTGCGGAGAAAACCACGAGTGTCGGACATGCAGGTTTTGGGACACCACATGTCGCCACTGTGGGAAGACTGGGCACATTGGGCGAGTCTGCCGCTCCAAGACCTCTGGAGCACGACCGAAGCAACGTGTCCACGAGGCCCATGAAGAGGAGGAGTTACAGTCCACCTCTTCAGCCAGGGTACTTCAACTTCCGTCACCAGGGTCCAATAAGCTTAGGGTGCAACTCAAGATAGAGGGAACCCCGTGTACTATGGAGTTGGATACCGGCTCATCCTACTCCATAATATCTGCTAAGACTCTGAAAGAGCTTTGCCCTGGTGGCGGTCCTCCTCTCCGCCCAGCCCCCGTAGTGCTGCAGGACTTCCAGAGAAAGAGAATCCAGCTAAAGGGTATGGGCACCTTCAAGGTCCAGTTTAAGAAGTACACCTAGAATTTGAACCTCATCATAACTGAAGACCCATTCACTAGCCTTCTAGGCCTAGCATGGTGCGGGCCGTTAGGCTCAGGCATTTCAGGGTTTAATCAGATTTCCCCAAGGGAAGAATTCGAATCGATCCGCCAGGAGTTTCCATCAGTCTTCGATGGAACCCTGGGCCTGTACAACTTTTCTTCCTGTGCTGGGACAAACTTCCTCTACATGTGATCAGAGATGGGCGTGACTTTACCTGTGCAGGTAACAAAAGCACAGGACTGGCCACCACATCTCTCTCTCCTTCATTTTGCTTTCATCGAAGAAGCATCAGCCTGAGTGAACTATCTCCTTATGGGATAGATTCCAGGTGTATATATTTTGTAACTTAAGTCTGCCTTCTGGGATCAATCTGTGAACAGAATGTGTGAGTAAACTATTTTATACTTTTTATACAAGACTGTGCCATGTCTATTCTTTTTAGGAGGGAATAAAGAGGAATTGCCAGGGAACTTATTTTAGAGGCTTAAGCAAGCCTGGCAAAATGTTATCTGCTGTGTAAGTTTAAAAAGGGGGGATGTTACTCTGCTAAATTATAGAACTTGTTAACACAAGTTGGGAATGATATAATTAAACAATATATCCTCTCCTGCCTCCCTGAACATTCCCACACATGCTTCACTGACACCCTGAGTGTTTTCGCCTGGCCTGAATGTGTCCTTGACCTCTGATCATGCCTCTTCCTTCTCCAGAATGAGGACAGAGAGGGCAATGGGACTGTCTAAAGCTAAAATTTACATTTGACAACTCTACCCTATTTTGCTTCTAGCCACCATTGGCCTCTGGTAGGTTGGGCAGTGTAGGAACGTTGATATATAATATAGCAGGGTTAAACTTTTCCTTATTTAAATTTACACAGCAGCAAGCGGATTGCTGACTCGTTTGAGTCCTTTTAATAATTACGTCTTCTACCTTCCTGCCTTCTTGGTTGTTAATCCCTTTTGTCCCTCTTAAAAGAAAAATACACATGAATCTGAATGTTAACAAAATAAACTAGTTTACTGTCAGATTCATTGAGTACATACTTAGGTTACAAAAGATATGAACTTTAGATATGAACAATAGGAGTATAGCATCTAGATCAAGGGAAGTAATAGTACCACTGTATTCCGCTCTGGTCAGACCTCACCTGGAATACTGTGTCCAGTTCTGGGCACCACAGTTCAAGAAGGATATTGACAAGCTGGAACGTGTCCAGAGGAGGGCAACTAAAATGGTCAAAGGCCTGGAAACGATGCCTTATGAGGAACGGCTTAGGGAGCTGGGTATGTTTAGCCTGGAGAAGAGAAGGTTAAGGGGTGATATGATAGCCATGTTCAAATATATAAAAGGATGTCATATAGAGGAGGGAGAAAGGTTGTTTTCTGCTGCTCCAGAGAAGCGGACACGGAGCAATGGATTCAAACTACAAGAAAGAAGATTCCACCTAAACATTAGAAAGAACTTCCTGACAGTAAGAGCTGTTTGACAGTGGAATTTGCTGCCAAGGAGTGTGGTGGAGTCTCCTTCTTTGGAGGTCTTTAAGCAGAGGCTTGACAGCCACCTGTCAGGAATGCTTTGATGGTGTTTCCTGCTTGGCAGGGGGTTGGACTGGATGGCCCTTGTGGTCTCTTCCAACTCTATGATTCTATGAACTATATATTAGATATTAGTGAGTCCTAAAAAGACTCCATCAGAGCATTTACTACTTAACACTTCTATCAGCAGCAGCCTAACCGACCAACGGAACAAACTGTCACATAGAGGCAGTTAGTCCTCTCTTGGAATGTTGGATTTGACTGACATATCCCACCGGCAGAAGGGAATTATGTATCTCAGGCTGTAAAACAGTGTTTCTCAAACAGGGATCTCCTGCAGTTTTTGGACTACAACTCCCATCATCAATGTCAGGGATGATGGGGATTGTAGTCTAAAAACAACTGGAGACCCAAGTTTGGGAAACACTGCTGTAAAATGTTCCCCAGCCTTGGACTTCAGGATGAAATGCAACGGGGTTGCTTTTTGCAGGCTTGGAGAATAAGCTGTCCTCACAGATTGACCCCACCCCCCTCCAAATGGTGCTTTTTGATGCTAAGGCTTTATCTGAACTGTTGCAATACTGATTCCTAGCCACCTCACGTATTTCGAGAGGCTGGCTGTACTTTAAAAAAGAAATCTACACGCCAAGAGGGAAATAAGTGAGGGCTTCTGCGCCATTATAAGCATGACCCTTGCAGTTTTACTAAGCAGTAAGCCCCACTGTGCAATGGGATTACTCCTGGGAAACGTGTAGCATTGCAGCTTTAATGTTCCTGGAGGAGAGGGAATTTTGACAGGGGCAGCTTGCTCTGCAGGGAAAGATAAAAGTTGCACCTGCTAAATTTCCCTCCACCCAGCTCTTAAAAGGTGCATGAAATCTGCCTTCTGTTACACATTTTCCCCTTGCTAAAATCTGCTGGGAAAATAAAGGAAGAGGGCGCAAAATAATGGAGCGCTGTAATGGCTACAAACCAAAGCTGCTCCAGGGACACTCAGGGCTTCTCAGAAGCTTCTCAGAGACTCTGCAGGGAGCTGAAGGGATGTGGGTGTGTGGAACTCCTGCTTTGCATGCAGGAGGATCCCAGTTCAATCTCTGGCATCTTCAGGCTAGGCTGGGAAACATCCCTGTCTGAAACCCTGGAGAGATGTTCCTAGTCAGTACAAGCAAACAATACCAAAGTGTGGCCAGATTCTGTATAAGGCCATTTCCTATGTCTCCCGATGATCAGTAACAATGGTGGACGACCTCCCTTGGAAGACAACTTCCCCACAATCACTTGCCCTGCAGTGCTGGGCTTCAGGAGTTTGAATGTGTTTGTCGTGCCCCACAAACTGTCCCTTTGTGAAGGGACTAGGGGTCTCCTAACAACTCCCAGCACCCATAACAAACTACAGTTCCCAGGATTTGCAAGGCTGGGGGAAGCGTTGACTGTTTAAAGTGGTATGATGGTGCTTTAAATGGATAGTGCAGATGTTGCCTGGCTGTGCCTCCACTGGAGCTCCATGGGAAGGATAGCTCAGGCAGTAGAGAATGAGACTGTTAATCTCAGGGTTGTGGGTTTGACCCCCACATTGGGTGAAAGATTCCTGCATTGGACTAGTCCCTTCCAACTCTACAAGTCTGTGATTCTGTGATATGTGAGGGTTCCTGGGTGAACATGTTCAGGTTTTCAGAGGTGGTTTATTATTATTATTTATTGGACTTACTAGTCATGAGGTTTTCAAAAGCTGAACAAACGGAGGAGGTGCAAAGGTTCTTATGGTTTGGGCAGATGGGTTGCTGTGGAAAGTGTTCCCTGAAGGTAGAGTGGTTGGGGGGTGGCCTGCAATAAATCATAGGGGCAATATTTGAGCTACTCAGCAGATTTGCAAGCTTTGCAGTTCAGTCACTAGATGGGGCCAGAGCGCCACTGTCCTCACTTATCAAAACAGTTTGACATTTGCAGCCTTGCTGATTACTGGCCAGCTATACTGCATGGCCTGTTGTTTTGGTCCATGGAGTTTTCTTGGCAGGGATACTGGAGTGGCTTGCCGGTTCCCTGATGTTGGGAAAGATTGAGGGCACAAGGAGAAGGGGACGACAGAGGACGAGATGGTTGGACAGTGTTCTCGAAGATACCAACATAAGTCTGACCAAACTGCGGGAGGCAGTGGAAGGCAGGAGGGCCTGGCGTGCTCTGGTCCATGGGGTCACGAAGAGTTGGACACGACTAAATGACTAAACAACAACAACAAAACTGCCTGGCAGGTTACTAGGGTGGACAGATGAAAAGAAGACCAGGCTCCTGTACCTATAACAGATGGAGAGAAGATGGAATCAGAATTCTAAGACAATTCTCTTTTGCATCAGTAGGTCACTAGGAGTCTTAATCCTGCTGTTTAAGTCACCATTTAGGATTGGATTGTAAAAGCATGCACTCTTATTGGGAAGTATGCACAACTGAATTAATTGGGACTTTCTTCTGGGTACACGTGCATAGAACATTAATGCTGCTGTTCCCCCCCCCAAAGGATATGTTGGCAGCTAAGGGTGTATTCACATTATCTTGATAATATCACATTATTGTGGTATTATAATTATTATTAATTAAATGTGTATACCGCCATGTACTCATAGATCTCAGGGCCATAGGAGCCAACTGCTAGGGGCGGAGGGGTCTTCGGCTTCCCCCAATAAAATATTTGAGGGGAACAAGCTCCCCCAAAGCTGATGGGCATTGCCATTCAAATGGTGTACCTGCACCATATCATGTGATCGATTATGTGGAGAGGAGCTTACCTGCCCCCCCTCCATATTTTGTTCAAATTCATACCCCTGCTTACTGAGGTTCACAACATAAAATGGCTAGTAAAGGTAAAAGGTAAAAGACCCCTGGATGATTAACCCCATCCAGGGGTCCTTTACTAAGGTAAGCCTAAAATGGCTCGTATTCACACTTTAGCTAGAGACAAATTAGGAACAGTTTAAGGACTCCAATCTACATGTTGCATTTCCAGTTTTTAAATCCATGTTCACTCATTATAAAAAATGCATATGGATCCTGTTCTCTGTTACAAAATATTACTGTTTGACTTGTTGCCTCTCAAACCATCTTCACATTGATTGGAGCCTTAAGCCATTCCTATCTTGTCTGTGACCAAGGTGTATCTTGTCTGTGACCAAGGTGTGAACACCTTTGCAAATAATAATAATAATAATAATAATAATTTATTATTTGTACCCCGCCCATCTGACCGGGTCCCCCCAGCCACTCTGGGCGGCCTCCAACAAACACTAAAATACATTAAAATATTACAGATTAAAAACTTCCCTAAACAGGGCTCCCTTCAGGTGTTTTCTAAAGGTCATGTAGTTGTTGATCGTTTTGACCTCTGAAGGGAGGGCGTTCCACAGGGCGGGCGCCACTACCGAGAAGGCCCTCTGCCTGGTTCCCTGTAGCTTTGCTTCTCGCAGTGAGGGAACCACCAGAAGGCCCTCGGCGCTGGATCTCAGTGTCCGGGCTGAATGGTGGAGGTGGAGATGCTCCTTCAGGTATACAGGACCGAGGCCGTTTAGGGCTTTAAAGGTCAGCACCAACACTTTGAATTGTGCTCGGAAACGTACTGGGAGCCAATGTAGATCTCTCAGGACCGGTGTTATGTGGTCATGGCGGCCACTCCCAGTCACCAGTCTAGCTGCCGCATTCTGGATCAATTGCAGTTTCCGGGTCACCTTCAAAGGTAGCCCCACGTAGAGCGCATTGCAGTAGTCCAAGCGGGAGATAACCAGAGCATGCACCACTCTGGCGAGACAGTCTGCGGACAGGTAGGGTCTCAGCCTGCGCACCAGATGGAGTTGGTAGACAGCTGCCCTGGACACAGAATTAATCTGCACTTCCATGGACAGCTGTGAGTCTAAAATGACTCCCAGGCTGCGTACCTGGTCCTTCAGGGGCACAGTTATGCCATTCAGGACCAATGAGTCCCCCACACCCGTCTGCCCCCTGTCCCCCAAAAACAGTACTTCTGTCTTGTCAGGATTCAACCTCAATCTGTTAACCGCCATCCATCCTCCAACCGCCTCCAGGCACTCACATAGGACCTTCATTGCCTTCACTGGCATCCCCGCCCTGTCAACACCCTCTGGTGTGAACAGAAACAGAAATGAAGCCCTGCTGATGTAAAAAGGGGGAGGGGGCTGAAAAGGCGAACATACCCTTATAATAAGGGACTGTATGCATACACATTGTCATGTGAACATGGATTAAAAACCCACCACTGGAAACGCAGTGAGTGTACAGGAGTGTGACTGCAGTTTGCATTAACACTGTACTGTATGTCCCTATTTGCTGTTGCTCATTACTTTTCCTGTGTCATAGTCTCTTAATATTGCTGTGTGCTTTTTTAAAATACATGTATGAGCTGCTTTAGACAATGAATTAGAACGGTGAAATAGAAATCCATTAGCAAAACTAAGTAAGCGAAGTGAGTACGGTAACTGCATGCAACCACCCACGACCGCTCCAGGCAGAAGGTCACATGTGGTCTTTGCAGGATAAAGGCCACAGTTAAGCGGGTGCAGACGCCCAGATCTCGCGCCGCCCTGAACACGCGATAAACGGCGGCTGGGAAACCCGCGCACCGCCCTAGTAGTGTGTGGTCTCCAAACAGGCAGGAGCAGCTGCTGGGAACACGTGCCAGCAAACCCGGGCTTGCTGCTGCGTTACGTGTGAAACGGCCCTGAGCTTACTTTGCAGTTCCTGCTGACTTGCAAATAAGACTTTTTAGAAACAGAAATAAAAATCCAGCTGTCTCCTTAACCTCGAATAGCCTTCTTTCTCTTAAGCCCCTAGAAAGCATCGGGATGCCACCTCCGCCGCCCGAGCAGCGCCTTCCTCGCTCGGCCCTCTCGCGCACCCGCGTCTCTCGCTTCCGACGTGGCGCCTCCCGCTCGCGCAGCTCCATCTCCCTCGCCGTCTCCAAGCGATAACGGAGCGTGGGCGTCCCCGCCAAGTTCTCTCGGGGTTTTTTTTGCTTAGGTTCCAGCGAACCGACCAATAGCCAGGCGAGCTGCCTTCCGTCTCATTTGCATAGTCGCCGCCGCTGGCCAATGGGCGTGCGGGCGTGGAGCGTGTTTGGAATGCTCTGGTCCTCCCCTGCGCGCTCTCCCGGGTGGCGACGGAGCGGGCGGCTGCCTTGGCAGAGCAGCCCGAGGAGAAAAGCTCTTGCCAGCTGCTCGGCCGGGGCATCGGCCCTGGAAACGCCTCTGCTTTCCCTTGGCTGGAGAGTCCTCCGGCGTGCAGCTGTTGCTGCGCCCGGAGCGGAGGGATCATGTCGGTGGCGGGCCTGAAGAAGCAGTTCCACAAAGCCAGCCAGGTAAGAGAAGCTTTAGGCGCCGAGGAAGATGGTTTGTTTTTGTAGAAACCTTGCAACCCTCCATGCCAAGCTGGGAGGAATTGCATAGCACTTTTTATCACCTGCTCTTTTATGTCGAGTCGTATCTATAGCTCCGTATTGCCTACACTGACTAGCAGCAGCCAATCCGATCTGGAGATGCTGGCAGTGGTTGTACCCGGGACCTTTGATATGCAGAGTAGATGCTCTGCGTTTCCCCAGTGAATTGCTCCACCTGAGGATCTCAGGGAATGTGCTGCCCGTTGGATTTTCCTATCAGATTTTCCTGGGTGCATTAGACTTGGGTTCTTTTCCTGGGCCATTTTGCACATTGCGTGGAAGAGAATTTGTGTTTGCTCATAAAAGAGTTGTAGCCAGTCACTGGTCCCCCATGGACCCCTGTAGCCAGATGCGTATTTTGCAAATGCTATGCTTGTGATGTTTGTACATATTTAGGGAACACATCTTTGTATGCAGAGAGAGAGGGAGGGAGAGAGAGAATGTGGGGAGAGATGAAGGAAGTCCAGATATCACTTTGGGCAATCCTTTTCCTGCTCTCCCAGGGGTAGCAACTCCTTTGCCATATCCAGTTTACCTCTTGGGTTACCCCTCTCAGGGAATTCAACTTTCCCCCTCCTCTGGAGGTGATCATGCTTACTCTGGATCAAGCTCTGTTATTGTATGGTGGAACTCGCTCTTGAGTAAGCAACCTATATCTGTTTAATTCTTTCCTCCCAAGCCAATTTAGCATCTTCCATGCCATAATAGCATTGGTGGGGTGGTTATTATTTCTGATTCTGTATTTCCAGGCCTCGCTTGCTCTTGTGCTAGGTGCTGTATTTGTATGCAATTAAGCCCATGCTTCTGTGTTGTCCACCCCTCGGCTCCATAGTCCTGCTTAGTCTAACACATGGGAATTAAACAGACCATCTTGGATGATTGGGCTGGGTGCCCATTATATGCTAATGATGTTGTTTGGTAGATCTCCAGATCAACATGCTGGTTGGTTTGTAGGAGGTTCTGTGGTGTGTGTTTTCCAGTGCTTCGTGCTTTGGAGGGGATATTGTGTTTTTGCTTTAGATTTGCTGTGGATTTATATTTTTCTGAAAGAGAAGTCCTGTTTGCCTCTCTCGGCCTCCCTCAATCCTGGACGTCAGGGATGGGCAGCCTCGAGCTGTCCTGGCCTCTCTATGTGGCCCTCAGAACCCTCACTAAGCAACATGACTCACCAGCCCTGCCTCACATCCTCCTTGAGCATTTATGGTTGGCTGGAACAAATGTGGACTTTCAATCCTGGTGTCTTTGGCTTGCTTAAGGGTGCAAGAGGTGGACTAAAAAAGGTTCCCTACCCTTTTCGTATGTTAGTGAATGGACTTCTTATTCCGCTACAGACTTTTATCTGCCCGTTACCTTTTTTTCCATCTGCTAGGATGCTGTTCTCTTCTTCTTTACAGACATTTGGTTGTATCTCTTCCTCTCTTCTATTTACCCCCTAGCCCTTCACGAATAAGTCGCCCCTTCTTTCTTCGAAGGCTGGCTTCCTTTTCTTCCATTGACAAAGAGAAAGGTATCGTTGTATTAATTCTTTGCAGCGTGCTTAGGAGGTGGTTTGTTGTGCTGCGAAGCTTTAAAGTGATTTGAAATGATCCAGTCCATCTTGGTGTTGGAAACTGTCAGAGCATTGGTCTATTTAGCTCGGTAATGTCTGCACTGACTGGCAGCAGCTCTTCAGGGTCTCATGCAGGTACTCTTTCCTAGTCCTACCTGGAGATGCCAGGAATTGAACCTGGGACGTCAATGTGACCATTTGGCCACCAAGTGTGAGAGTGCCTTTCAAACTTGGGCTTCTAAAACAGACCTCTAACTTGCCAACAGTTTGTTAATTAGATATATATCCCACCTTTCTTCCAAGGATCTCAAGGGCACGTACCTGATTCTTCTCCCCCACCCTATGCCAGTTTTCCCAATTCTGTGATAGTTTAGGCCAAGAAATAGTTGACTGGCCCAAAGTCAACTATTTCCAATCCAATCATTTATTGTGTTTGACTAAAAGCCATTACAAATTCGATTACATGTCCAGCAAGTCAATTAAAGCCTGTTACAAGAAATCCAGAGATATACATCCACTTACAATAAGTCAAATTAATGAATTGCCTGCACAGTCTATGGCATTGTCTTTTATATAGCTAGCGTGAATACTTGTAGCAGCTTTAGCAAATAGGGCTGTTTTGTTTGTGACAAGCGGATCGCAATCAGATAATATATTTCCACTTCAGAGTTCTGTCCCTGTAGCGGTACCAGCATCTGTTCCAAAAATCTCTTTCTGGGGTTTTGATAGAGCTGACAATGGAGTATATAATGGGGGAGATCTTCTACCTCACCTACCCCACAAATACAAAGTCTTAAACGTCTTGGAACTTTTCTGTATCTTCCATTTAAGACTGATGTAGGCATTGTTTGAAAACGGAGAGCTGTAAATGCAGTTCTCAGGGAGGCAAAGTGACTGCAAGAATTGAGCTCAGGTGTGATTAGATTTCAGCATATAGTACCAATGGGAGAATTTTGAGATATGGATTAGAGATAAATATTGATCGTTATCCTGTTTATAAATCCAAATCTAGTCCTGAGCAGGCTTTTAACTAAAGTCAACTAGTTTCATGGCTGAGTGGCAACTTGAACCTTAGTCTCCCCCATCTTAGTCCACCATTCTGGACTATAGTGTGTGAAAACAAGATGAACTGGCTAGCAACTCTTTGCATGTTGGTACAGTGGCATTCCTTCCCATTCTGGTTGAAAATGTACTGCAAATAAATGACTAACATAGGCATGTGTGGGCAGAGATGCTTGTAAAATGGTTTCAAATGACTTTGGTGATAAGTTTTTTTCCTGGGCTCAGTTAGCAGGCTGCTCAAACTTGTCTGAGCTCCTTTTGTTCTCTTAAACCTTTGTGTTGCACTGTTTCCTGGTGGGATTCGATCACATATAATTGAAGGGGAAGGCATCCATCCGGTTGTGCTGATTCAAGTGTACCATGGCATTTCTCCTTTCTTCCCAGTGGTCATCTCTCCTCTGGTCACTGCTGTGGATACACAACCTGACTAATCCACATGCGGCGGTCATCTGCAAGGGATTTCCACATGGGGGGCGGGATTGATGTTGCCAGCCTTCGTGTCACATTTGCAGACATCTTTGTAATGCTGAGTTTGCCTGCCAATGGGCCTGGTGCTGGAAACCAGATCCCCATACAGCATGTCCTCGGGGATCCTGCCATCTTCCATTCTATGGGCATGACCAAGCCAGCGTAGACGTCGCTGAGGGCCTAGGACCCTTGTACCTAAGGGACCGCCTCTCCTGGTATGCCCCGTGTAGGACCTTAAGGTCCTCAAATAATAACATTTTGGAGGTCCCGAGCCACAAGGATGCTAGGGGCTGGCCTCTACTAGGGCCAGGGTCTTCTCAGTACTGGCCCCGACTTGGTGGAACGGTCTGTCACAAGAGACCAGGGCCCTGCGGGATTTGGCATCTTTCTGCAGGGCCTGCAAGACGGAGCTGTTCCACCTGGCTTTTGGGTTGGTTTTAGTTTAACCCAGATGTTGCATTCCTTTATGGTTTGATTGGTGGGCTACTTAAAAATGAGGCTGCATTTTAAACTTTAAATCGTATTTTAACCTGCATTTTAATTGATTTGTATGTTCTGTTGTGATTTTATTGGTGTTAGCCGCTCTGAGCCCGGTCTTGGCTGGGAAGGGCAGGGTATAAATAAAAATTTATTATTATTATTATAAGTGTGAATATGCTGGGAATGTGGGCTTGGGAGAGGGCATGTTGGTTTGAGACTCTGTCTTGCCAAGTGATGCCCAAAATTTTCCTGATGCAGTGCATATGGAAGGTGTTGAAGTATAACTCCTGGCTGGTATAAGTTGCCCATAACTCACTTCCATAAACCAGCATGCTCAATACTCAAGCCTGGTGGGCCTTCATCTTGGTATTCAATGTTATTTTCCCATACCCTTCTGGAGGGGCGAGCCATTGCCGTAGCGGCTTTGCCAATATGCTTGACCAACTCAGCTTTGATTGAGCTGATTATGGCGGAGCCCAGGTCAACAGAATCGTCTACCACCTCAAGCGTGTGGTCACCAGTGCTGATGCCTGGAGACTGGGATAGAGAACTCAGCTACTCTGAGTCAATTACAGACGTACCTTGGAAGTCAAATGTTCAACTTCCAAAACGTTCGGGAACCAAGCCATGGCTTCTGATTGGCTGCAGGAAGTTCCTGCAGCCAGTCGGAAGCTGCGGAAGTCGCGTCGGATGTTTGGGTTCCAAAAAGCGTTTGAAAACTGGAACAATCACTTCCGGTTTTCTGGTTTTCGATCGTTCAGGTGCCACTAGAGAAAGGTCTGCTTGAATTGTTTGCTGCAGCGCTTTTTATTACACGGCAACCAAGTGTTTTGCTTATGTGAAGGATACCTTTGTCCACTTACTCCCCACTCAGAAGCTTAAAACTAATGAGGAGCCACTTTTTTGGGTGCTGGGCAGGGGAGATTTTGACATTTAATTTAATTGCATTCAGGGCTTTTCCACACTTCTGCTTGTCTTGCACCTAGATGGCTCGGGTCCAAGAGGTTATCCCATGCTTTCTAGTAGACAGGTCTGAGAGGTTTTTCATTTGTCCTACCACTTTCCCCGGGCAAAACTGATTGATGATTGTTCCCATTCAGGAGTAAACAGCAGGTTTTCCCAGGAGAAAGGTAGCAGGACAAGCCCTAAGGAATTGTGATTTGTGATTGAGCCCCAAGGAAAGTTTTAAGCTTCAACTCACGCAAGGCACAATACTTAGCTTCAGGCAAATGCTCCTAACAGAAAACTTTAAAACCTCAGCACTTATACTAAAACCTAGACTTGGGATAGATGCTCCCTACCTAGAATGGCTATTACTGTTACTATACCAGCAACACTTCTTCAGCCTCTTCTAGGATTTTTATTTTCCCCTCAGGAAATCAAACCAGGACGCCCTCCCTAGCTAACCCCTATAATCCCTATCAGCACAGGTCTCTTTCTCCCCAGGTCCCTATCTGACTGGCTGACAATCCCCAACTAACCTTTGAAGGTGACTCAGAAACTGCAATTCATCCAGAATGCGGCAGCTAGACTGGTGGCTGGGAGTGGCCACCGAGACCATATAACACCGGTCCTGAGAGACATGCATTGGCTCCCAGTATGTTTCCGAGCACAATTCAAAGTGTTGGTGCTGACCTTTAAAGTCCTAAACGGCCTCGGCCCAGTATACCTGAAAGAGCATCTCCACCACCATCATTCAGCCCGAACACTGAGGTCCAGCGCCGAGGGCCTTCTGGCGGTTCCCTCCCTGTGAGAAGTGAGGTTGCAGGGAACCAAGCAGAGGGCCTTCTTGGTAGTGGCGCCCGCCCTGTGGAATGCCCTCCCATCAGATGTCAAGGAAATAAACAACTATCTTACTTTTAAAAGACATCTGAAGGCAGCCCTGTTTAGGGAAGTTTTTAGTGTGTGTGTTTTTTTCTTATCTCTGTGCTCCAATAATTTTTATTAATTTCCCAAGTATCTTAAACACAATACAGCTTAACAATATTATTCTCCTATAAATCTATATCTTATCCGAATTAATTTCCCACCACCCCTCTTCTGGCTTCTTTACATTACTCTTACTTAAGCGTGTTTACTATATATACATTCTATAAATGTCTAATTCCTTAAGAAATTTTTGTATTATACTTTAAACATATATTCCTTATTATATTACAGCATTACATCTTATGATCTAACCAAATGTTTACAATAAACGTTATGAGTTTTATTTCAGTCCTGTGGGTGTCTTTATTTATGTACAGTTTTCTCTAAGTATACCATAAATTTGGACCATTCTTTTTGGAATTTCTCATCGTCCTGCTGCCAGATTCTTCCAGTTAGCCTGGCTATTTTTTAATGTTTTTAATGTTTAATGGTGTATTGTGTTTTAATATTCGGTTGGGAGCCATCCAGAGTTGCTGGGGAAACCCAGCCAGATGGGTGGGGTATAAATAATAAATTTATTATTATTAATTATTATTATTATTAAGTGTCACAGATTCATAGAATTGTAGAGCTGGAAGGAACTAGAAGGGTAATATAGTCCAACCCCCTGCAATGCGGGAATCGTGCCCACCACCTTCCTGGGTGGGCACAAACCACCAAACTTCTGGTTAACAGCCAGGCACATTGACCCATTGTGCCACTGGAGTTCTGTATTTTGGACTTGCCAGTACCTCCTGATTGGCTGACGTTCCAACAAGCTCTGATTGGTTGCTCGCTCACCAGGAGGCTGGCCCCAGGGCCTGTCCCTCCCAATAGGAAGCCCTTAGGAATTGTTGTGACCCTGATATGCAGCTGGCAACATTCAAAAATGGTGCCTCTCCCTCCCCAGTCTGAGATGGTACAGTCTGCTCTGCCGCCTTGTTTTCACTGTGTGGGTGAGGAAACTCAACGCAGGGGGTGCAAATGCAGCCCTCCAGGCCTTGGAGCTTTCTGCAGGCCAGATCCCTCACTGATCTGGCTTCATGTCCCGAATGCTTTTATCTGGCTGGAATTTGTGTCCTTGAATTCTGATAATGCCTCTTGCTTTTCCGCATCAAGAATAGAGGAGGCTGAGAGACGAAACAAGACTGCTGTACAAAGGCCAAGTTCACATCCCTTCCTCTGCCCCTCTAAGTGCCCCTCCAGCTGACAATAATACGGAAAGGATGGGGAAGCATCTCAGAGCAACAAAGCAAGCGGAAAGGTGATGTGTTAACAGTGCGGTATAAATCCACCCCAAACGCACTATTATTGTGTCAGTGCGGCATTATTGCAGAATAAACCCACAAAAAAACAACTACCTGCTGGACTGGATGGGCCCTAAGCATCTGCATTAAAGAAGAGTATCAAAATAGCAAATGCTGTCTAGATGCCATAGCCCAAGGGGGATGTCATTGGCCTCTAATCGGGCTCAGTCTCAGGTCCACAATGATGGCAAGGGATGTCCAAGGAGCTAGTGGAGTCGAACTGTTGGCTTCTTGCCACCCCGACCTTGAATGGATCATGCCTATGTTGCCGTTAATTCTTATTCCGCCCGTTGTTAATTTCTACTCTGCCCTTTGATTCTTCAGGGTGTCTTAAGATGGCTCCTAAGAATCTTGGGCTGCAGTGTTTATTATTGCTATTATTATTTATTAAATTTAGTTAGCTGTTTAGCCACGACTCCCAAGCCTCCCCCAAGCTGTCAAAATGAAGGGGAAAGGGAGGAATTCAACGGCTTGGGGTAGGCTTGGGAGTCACAGGTGGGCGGCGCACCGAATGTCACCCCCCTCAGTGAGGGCACCTGGGGTGAACCACCCCACCCCTTCCTATACCCCTGACTGCCAGCTTCTGCCAGGTCCATTGCCAGCTTCCAGCCATGGATATCAGCCGCTTTCAAGCTGCGATCCTGCTCAGCAGGTACACTTGCCTTCTCGTTGCTTCACAGCGTCCCATTGATGGGGGATTACCTCCTTCCATCTGCCACTTCGCCTCCCTGTGGAAGGAGGCACCAAGTATTGAATAACACGGCTGTTGTCCACTGTGTCCTTCTCAAGCTTTTGCCTTGGCATTCCCCTTGGGCTGCTTTTGTATATCCACTGAGTTGCCATGTGCTTTTGTGACATCACAGGAAGTCCACAGCCAATAACAGCAGCTGGAGAGGCATCATCATCATCACCTCCTCAGGCCTCACAGTGGTGGGTGCAGCTCAGCAGCCATTTGTCCATTTGCTTGTTTACTTATGTACACTGTACATTGTACAGCTCACTTCTTATCTGTAATGACACCAGAGAAAGGCATGCCATAAATCCATAGTGGGGGGTCACTTTTCATCCTGATGGCTGCATTCCCTTGGGTCAATTTTTCCATGTATGGGAGCCAACTCCTAGGGGCCGAGGTCTCTTCACACACACCCAAATATTGATTAGTTGCCGTTGCATCAGGTGTGCTTGAGAGAACACCTGTTTGGGTTGAATAATAGACTAGAGAAGCCAGTATAAGTTGCAATTTCAGCTGAATTTGGGGGAACCACTTGAAGCATCTGCTGTGTTGAGCTCTTTTAGTTACTTTTGTTTGATTTGTTCATTGCAAACAGCTGAGAGCCTGTAAATTTGGAAAATAAACCTGATTTGCAATGGAGGTTGAAGAATATTGATCTGAACTGTATGACTTAGTATGATTGGTACTTTTATCTATGGATATAAGTAATAATTCTGTAAACTGCCCTGAGACCCCCCAAGTATAGGGTGGTATATAAATTCAATTAATAATAATAATAATAATAATAATAATAATAATAATGCACAATGAATGCCCATGGGAATGGTGATGGATTGATCTCCCTTCACTGCCGTCCCTCCTTAGACATTCAAAAGAACGTGTAAACCCTCAACTGTATCCAGGAATTGCGGGGGGGGGGGCACACTTTCCACTGTCAAAGTCTCCATGTGTGCTGGCTACATGCCCTCCACTCCTGACCTTCCAAGTGGTGAGCACAGAGATCTGCAAGGAGAGTCTGAACAGCATTCAGGCAAGCATGGATAGAATCTCCCTGCTGACTGAAGAACTCGAATTCATGCAAAGTGGAGTCACCTGGGTCATTGATGACAGGCCCAGCACGTGCACCCCACTTTGTTTGGAGCTCCCCATGTTCTTCTTCTGGACAGGGGGCTGCAGTTAGATGCCTTATCTTTAAACACGTATCCCAGTACAGAGATGTGTTTCTGGACCTAGTTCCATCAAGACACACTCCTTGCAGCAAAAACTCCTCTCATGTGCATATCTCCTTTACTGAATTGGGACAAATGAATGCAATTCTTGCCCAAAAACAACAGCAGTGGAAATGGCTGCAAAACATTTATGCTGCGGCATGTCTAGAGAGTTGTCAACAGTGCCTGTGAACGTGTCGCCTGTGGAAATATCTATTTTCCAAAATAGGAATGGCTCAGCCTCTCTTACATGATAGATTTAATTAGTCCTGGTCTGTACGAACTCTGTGAAACAGGGTGTATCTACATTTTAAAAAACACACAAATCATTGCCTTTGCAGTGATTAAATCTGACCTCTTCCCAACAGGGTGTCTATAAAATTAGGGATGTGAAACAATGGGGGTTTGAGCCTCCTGCTGCGCAGGCCCACGCACTGGGGCAGCATTTTCTGTTAAAACAATTTAAAGATTTTGACCCCCTGCTGGTTTGCAAGCTAGCAGAGCATTGATGCTGCGTAAACATTTGCCATCTGGGAGCTCTAGAGGAGCAGCTGTTGGGGCTGACGGTAGGTGGATCGCAGAAGGATTCATCTATGTAAAGGTCCTCTCCTCCGTTGCAAAAATGGACCCATGATTGCTCCTAACTGTGATGAACAACTGTTTAACAGAAGATGTTATTTCAGCAGCAGCAAGTTTTCAAGTTCTCCCAGAACTCTGCATCAGGCAAAAGGTTACACAAACTAGGAAGTGGATGGGGGATGAGGACAAAATTGAATTTTTAAAAAGTACAAAAATGTAGACTGGATGTTTCACTTTTCGGTCAGGTTTTAGTCTCATCTACAGGATGGATGGCGCTGTGGTCTAAACCACTGAGCCTAGGGCTTGCTGATCAGAAGGTCGGTGGTTCGAATCCCCGCAACGGGGTGAGCTCCCGTTGTTTGGTCCCTGCTCCTGCCAACCTAGCAGTTTGAAAGCACACCAGTGCAAGTAGATAAATAGGTACCGCTCCGGCGGGACGGTAAACGGCGTCTCTGTGCGCTGCTCTGGTTTCGCCAGAAGCGGCTTAGTCACGCTGGCCACATGACCTGGAAGCTGTCTGCGGACAAACGCCGGCTCCCTCGGCCAGTAAAGCGAGATGAGCGCTGCAACCCCAGAGTCGTTCGCAACTGGACTTAACTGTCAGGGGTTCCTTTACCTTACAGGATGGATATTGCTACATTCACACTATATATTTAAAGCACTACGAAGGAACCTTAAACAGTCATGATTTCCCCCAGAGAATTCTGGGTAATTATATTTACTGGTGTCTGAAGTTTATACCGTGCTTTTTGATGGTTGATCATTCCAATTCTTGAGTTTCTCAGATGAGTACTTGTAGTTATGGACACTACACGACTTTGTTCCCAGTTACATATAGGCCACATTCACATTATGATACCACTTTAAACAGTCATGGCTTCCCCCAAAGAATTCTGGGAACTGTGATCAGTTAAAGGAGGCACCTATGCACCTCCAGAGCTACAGTTCCAAGAGTGTTTAACAATGAACTTCTCTTCCCATGGAACTCTGGGAATTGTAGTTCTGTTAGGGGAATTGGGTTCTTCTAACAACTCTCAGCACCAGGATTCTTTAAACGTTATTCTTTTGAGGAAGCAATGTGCATTGCTTGTGCTTCAAATATATTGTGTTCACAGTACCAATGAATTCTGTAAATTAATGATGTGCTGTGCGGAGGAGTTTATTTCTTGTCCTATATCTCCTGCCAGCTCCATTAGATGACCCTCAGCTTCTGTTTACTCTTGAGAGGAGCAAAAGTGCTCTTTCCTTCTCTGCACCAGCGTCATTTATAAACCTCTGTCATACTGCAAATTAAAGAGATTCGAAGACTGTCTACAAATCAGATTTTCCCTGTGGTTGCTTGGAAGCTATTCAGAACATGCCCAGTTATCCCAAGCAAATGTATGGTGTCGGTTTAAGTTAGGTTGGCAAAATAGAAGTGAATTCTGAAAGAGGAGATGAGAATGCACAAAAGGAACAGTCGGAAGAATGAAAGGTGAGCTTGCCTCGGGAAGCATATGCTTCCTGCTGAGCTTTCTTTTAAAAACCCTCAGAACAAAGACTCTGGATTGATCAAAGGCTTAACAAAGAAAGAAGCTAAGAAAAAGTGTCGCACTTGGAATGCTATGCACAATTCTGGTTGCCTTTCCCCGGAAAGGACATTGAAGAGCTGGAAAGTGACAACTGAGATGGCCAAGGGGTCAGAGCCTTTTAAGTACTGGTCTTAGCACAATGTTTAGATCCATCAGTTGGCTTTAGGTTATAATTTAAAATACAGTGATACCTTGGTACCTTAATCCATTCCGGAAGTCCGTTCCAGAACCAAAGCGTTCCAAAACCAAGGCGCGCTTTCCCATAGAAAGTAATGCAAAATGGATTAATCCGTTCCAGACTTTTAAAAACAACCCCTCAAACAGCAATTTAACATGAATTCTACTATCTAACGAGACCATTGATCCATAAAATGAAAGCAATAAACAGTGTACTGCAGTCACACAATCAATCAATCAATCAATCAGTAGCTGAACTGAGTTCCCCACAGTCACAAAAACAAAACAAAAAGAGCCGCAAAAACAAAAATGCAAAATAAATAACAAAAACAGACAGACCTCAGTGTAACACTCAAAATGGAAGTGTGGCACTCAAATCGGTAGCATAACACTCAAAACGGAGCACGTTCAGCTTCTGACAAAAGTTCGCAAACTGAAACACTTACTTTCGGGTTTGCAGTGTTTGGGTTCCAAGTTGTTTGAGTACCAAGGTGTTTGAGAACCAAGGTACCACTGTACACAATATTTTGCTTTTTAGTATTCCTCACAACAACCTTGTAAGGTGGGCCAGTTTGGGTATTTGCATACTATGGATGGAATCTGAAGCTGAGTTGTATTGGCTTGCCTAAGGCGATCATTCTGAGCTAGCAGCTAGGGTGAACTGGGGGATTTCCTGGGTCATGGCTTGAACTCCAGCCATTAAGCCAAGATAGGTCTCTTCTAGATGACCTGTTAATGGAACAGTTACAGGTAGGTAGCCGTGTTGGTCTGTCATAGTCAAAACAAAATAAAAAATAAAAAAATTCCTTCCAGTAGCACCTTAGAGACCAACTATGTTTGTTCTTGGTATGAGCTTTTGTGTGCATGCACACTTCTTCAGACACACTGAAACAGAAGTCACCAGACCCTTATATATAGTGAGAGGGTGGGAGGGGTATTACTCAGAAGGGTGGTGGAATGTTGACTATTTATTGAACATCTATTGTTTACAAGGAGCTGAGATTATGTTGCACTATCCCAGTGCTCTCAGTGTGTTTTCTTGGCCCTTTCTGTGTTGCTAAAAGTGTGGGTTTGGAAGTGGGTGTGTTGTGGAAGACCTCCAAACCAACTCATTGTGCAACCTGAACTTGGCAGTTCGTTGTTGAGTCTCAGTAGTAAATACCGTAGCAACAGTCTGGAAGTGCCCAAACTCTAAGTCCTGGTGTAGGTGTGTGTGTGTTTGTTTTCTTGTTTTTTTGTAAATGGAAATCTGTTGATAGCTATTCACTTGTTATTGGAGCTTCTATCAGGGATCATGACTTCAAATAGCACATTTTAGAATCATAGAATTGCAGAGCTGGAAGGGACCCTGAGGATCATCTCGTCCAACTTCTGGAACATGCAGTTGTCCCATATGGGGATCGAACCTGCAACCTTGGCATTATCAGCACCACGCTCCAACCAACTGAGCTATCCAGCAGGACTATTCAACACTTAAATTTCACACATGGCTTAAATGGCTTCTCCCTTTCATCTTGCTGCAACTGATTTTTCTTTCTGGCTAGTCAGATTTTTAGATCGACAACTATGCCTTGGTTTGGTTAAAAAACTAATAGACATAGGCTGGGTTTACAGATGTCTGCTTCTATACCCTTTTTATTTATGGATCTGTCAAGTTGCAAGTTAAGGGTAGAGCTTGTTTTTTAAACTCCGCTTCCAATTACCTGTCAAAGTTCCTTAATCAACATGAATCTTTTGGCCAGAGAATGCCCTGTGGACTAACTGGGCCTTTCATGAATAATGCAACACAGTTGCAAAGATGTTAGGGAGCCAATGATCTTGCAAGTTCCCAAGCATTTTAAGAATCGCCATCTTGTTTGCACCTGGCTCTTTCCAATGCTGTCCAGCATTCTTTGATTCCATAAGAATTAGATGTACGATCTACCATACATTACATTACTGGATCCAAAAATCTATGTCTTTCAGCAGTTCTGGGTCTCTTAATAAGGTCCACATTGGAGTGAGTCACTCTTTCTGTAAATCATCAACGTGCAGAGAGCATAACTGGGAGGGAATTGAATGTGTATACTATTTATTTAAATTTTTTATTAGCCACCCTTGATCAAAAAGATTCCTAAGTGGTGTACAAAGCTGTGAATAAAACTATTTACCCAACATAGAAATACAACATATACTGTATTTTTCCGTGTATAAGACTAGGTTTTTTCCCCTAAAAAATAATGTCAAAAATTAGGGGGCGTCTTATACATGATACATCCCCACCCCCCATTTCCTTAAATCTGCCATATTAAGAGCACAAGCCCCTAAAAGAGCATTTTTGGTGAATGGTTTCTTCTGCAATACTGCCTCTAACTCTGGTTGCCCCCAGACTGTCAGTATTTTGCAGGATGGGTTCAAGGGCATACATGAAATTTAGGCTTTTGCACAATTAAAGCGGATTAAAGCACTTTAGCACAGCACATCCCCATTTTTTTAATGCACTCCTAGCAGTTAGGAAAGTGATAGGGAATTTCAGTGACTGGGGAAAGTGTGGGATGAATGAATGGTTCATGGGAAGACATATAAGCATTATGCACACAAATCAGGATGAACGCTCCATAAAGAGCAGACATAGTGTAACCTCTGTGAAGCTTTGTGCAAACAAAAGCTGTTCTAGGCTGTGTCAATAGAAGTATAGTGTCCAGATCAAGGGAAGTAATAGTTCCACTCTATTCTGCCTTGGTCAGACCACACCCGGAATACTGTGTCTAATTCTGGGCACCACAATTTAAAGAGGGTGTTGACAACCTGGAAGGTGTGCAGAGGAGGGCACCTAAGATGATCAAGAGTCTGGAAACCAAGCCTTATGAGGAATGGTTGAAGTACAGTAGCTGGCTATGTTTAGCCTGGAAAAGAGGAGACTGAGAGGAGATGTGATAGCCATCTTCAAATATCTCAAGGGTTGTCACATAGAAGATGGAACAAGCTTGTTTTCTCCTGCTCTGGAGGCTAGGACCCGAACCAATGGATTTAAGTTACAAGAAATGAGATTCTGACTAAACATCAGGAAGAACTTTCTGATAGTAAGAGCTGTTTGACAGTGGAACAGACTCCTTTGGAAGGTGGTAGACGCTCCTTCCTTGGAGTTTTTCAAGCATAGGTTGGATGGCCATCTGTCATGGATGCTTTAGCTGAGATTCCAGTATTTGCAGGGGTTTGGACTAAAAGATGATCATTGGAATCATATAATTCTAAGCAGGTTGTCTGGAGGAGCCCTTTATCTGTAAACAAAACCTTATTCCTAAAAAAGTACATTTGCTGGCTCTAGAGACTAGTTCTATATTATTATTGTTGAATGGAGATGACTCTCCTTCAAGCCTGTGTTGAAGGAGAGTCATCTCCATTCAACAACAACAACAACAACAACAACAATTTATTATTTATACCCCGCCCATCTGGCTGGGTTTCCCCAGCCACTCTGGGCGGCTTTCAACAGAACATTAAAATACAATAATTCAACCAAAACCCAGATGATTCTTCACCAAGCCAACGTCTTATTATGTTGTATCAGGTTGGACCATAATATAGATTCAAATGGTTCCCTTAGTTAAAGTCACATTAACAGTGGCAACTCTCTGTACCTCTCTTTAAGTTGTTGTTGTTGTTGTTGTTGTTGTTGTTGTTGTTGTTGTTGTTGTTGTTGTTGTTGTTGTTTATTGAATTTATATACCGCCCTATACCCGGAAGTCTCAGGGTGGTTCACAGAACAAAATCAAAATATAAAACCACAAAATATGTAATCAAAATAAAAACAACAACCCAATAACCACCACCCCAAACCCACATTTGAAAAGGAGTAATAGGATGCCAATCAAATCAACCCAAGGCCTGGTTAAAAAGGAACGTTTTTGCCTGGTGCCTAAAGGTGTATAATGAAGGCGTCAGGTGAACTTCCTTGGGGAAACCATTCCACAGACAGGGAGCCACTGCAGAGAAGGCCCGTTCTCGTGTTGCCACCCTCCGGACCTCTCAAGGAGGAGGCACACGAAGAAGGGCCTCAGAAGATTATCTCATGGTCTGGGTAGGTTCATATGGGAAGAGGTGGTCCTTGAGGTATTACGGTCCTGAGCTATAAGTTCCCCTGTTCTCGTATTTGTTTAACTGCTGCCATTTGGAACCGAAAGTGACCTACATGAGGTTCCTATCCAGGCACTGAGCAGACCTGGACCTGCTAAGATTCAGAAAGGTAGCTCTTGTGTGTTCCTTCAGACTATGCCGGAGTGTAAATTTCTGGTTTTTCCTCCATCAATTCTGTTTGCTAGAAATGACTAACCAATGACTTCCTGAAATGTTAGGCATCTCTTCTCCCCACCCCCATTTTGCAGTATGCCATTTCACATATCACTGAATAGTAAATCACCAAGTGAGCCATCGGGGCGAGACAGTAGGGATTTGTCAGGGAAGTCTTGAAGATTTCAGAGTACAAAGTACTTTTTTGTTGTGTGAGAAGAATAAGCTTCAACAGTCAAGTTATTCCAAAAGATCCAGGGGGATGGAGATGTGGACTGCCTGGCGGAAACTGACTCCTTCCCTGGAAAGGGCAAAATTGTGTTATGGTCACAGAACCTTGCTTGATTCGCTTGTCGACAAAAATGCTCTTTGTCTGTCTGTGCTTTATCTGAAATTTTGCTGCGTGACTGTCCCAGAAGCTAACTGTAATTAACACAAGAGAGGCCCAGACACCATATTGGTTTCAGGAGTGTAAGAAATGTACGGGCCCTTTTGATACATGATGCTAAATGCATGGAAACCCCTTTTCTGAATGTGGCTTGCTCTCAGTCGCATGGAATTGACTCTCTTTAGGGTGTGCAGATTCTACTGTTTTGAAGCATGCAATTTAATTCTGTTTTGAACCATGCAATTGAATTTTGGGAGCTTTGATCTGGCAGCATCTAGATCAGCCTTTTCCAACCTTGGGTCCCCAGATGTTGTTGGACCACAACTCCTATCAACCCAGCTAGCAGGACCAGTAGTCAGGGATGATGGGACTTGTAGTCCAGTAACATCTGGGGTCCCAAGGTTTATAAAGGTTGCTTTAGAGATGCTGTCAGATCACAGCTCCCATAACCTTTGACCTTTAACAGTGCTGGCAAGTGGCGATGGGAATTGGAGCCCCACAACATTTGAAGGGCCATAAGCTCTGATTTTTATAGGCCTGTAGTAGACTTGCTTATTGGTGGCAAGCAAGAGATGGGGTTAGTCTATTGAGGCCTCTGGGTCATGTATCAGTGGTGCTGTGGGAAAATATCTCAACAACCGAAAGGCAGCAAGGTCACAATGACACAAAACAAATCACTTGCTACAACAGAAGAGAGAGCTCCTGGTGTATCCAATAAGATTCCTTGCCAGCTTTTTGCCTTGAAAGCAAGAGAGTAACAACACATCATTTTGCATCTGTCTCCTCCCCTCTTTATTATCTAATTCCCAGACAAATGCTGGGCATCTTTTTCCCCCTTGTGATGTTCTGCTAGAGTTCCTGGTGTGGTGGCGTCATTTTCTATTTTCCATTTTCAAGGTAGAGGAATTTCTAAACAAATATAACCCAGGCTCCTTGTTTGGTAGAATGCCACCATGGCAGGTCAATAAACACCCTCTTGCAAACAGACTTAACAGGAGCAAGGCTCTTTTTATAGCTTGGCAGCGAAGTAGGGAAGCGTTGTAAAAGAGACAAGGCAAAGCAAATCGAAAAAAGGAGAAGTGTTGGAGGTTGCAAGCATTTGGTTATAATGGGCTGCAGGGCCGGGCCGAGATACTTTGGCACCTGAGGTGAACCACAAAATGGCTCTTTCCTCCTGCCAGGGAACAAGGGCTGAGCAAAGATCTGCATCAGGGACAAGGGTGGGAGGAGACCAGCAGTGTCTCCTATTTATCAAGAGGCCACTGTGGAGGTGGCATGGGGGCTGCCAGGGATGGGGCAGATCCAGCCTCCAAGCAGCTGATGATGCCACATGTGGCAGCAGGAACAGGCGATGCATTCCTTGGAGGCTTGAACTGCTGCCCCGTGGATCCTGCCGCCTGAGGCGCTTAATAATAATAATAATAATAATAATAATAATAATAATAAAGTGGGTTTTTTTAATACATCGCCCACCTGCTGCGTTTCCCCAACCACTTTGGGAGGCTTCCAGGAAATAAAAAAATAAAATAAAATGTCAGACATTAAAAACTTCCCTGTTTCTAGAAGTTGTGTAATTCTTTCTCTCCCTGACATCTGATGGGAGGATGTTCCACAGGGAGGGTGCCACTGCAGAGAAGGCCCTCTGCCTGGTTCCCTGTAATTTTATGTCTCTCGGTGAGGGTGAAGTGTAGGTGGCAAGACACAGTGATAACAGCAAGAACCTTTATTGAACCACATAACTGGGAAACGGGCAAAGCAACTGCTTATATACATTCCTGAAAGCCTGGGCCACTCCCACTCCCAACGTGATTGGCTGTCTACACTTCCAAGCTGCGAATCAAGGGCCAATGGCAGAGGCCCAAATCCTGAAATGTTCTGTGATTGGACATCATGTATCGAATCAGAACACAGGAGCTCAGAATCCTTAGTCCAGACTCAAGCTCAAACAAACACAGACCACTGAATACATAACAGAGGGAACTGCCAGAAGACCCTTGGAAGTGGACGTCAGTGTCTTGGTTGAACGATGGAGGTGGAGACACTCCTTCAGGTATACTGGGCTGAGGCTGTTTAGGGCTTTAAAAGTCAGTACCAACACTTTGAATTGTGCTCGGAAACATACTGGGAGCCAGTGAAGATCCTCTAGGACTGGTGTTATGTGGTCTCGGCGACCGCTTCCAGTCACCAGTCTAGCCGCTGCATTTTGGATTAGTTGTAGTTTCCGAGTCACCTTCAAAGGTAGCCCCGCATAGAGCGCATTGCAGAAGTCCAAGTGGGAGATAACCAGAGCATGCACCACTCTGGAGAGACAGTCTGCGGGCAGGTAGGGTCTCAGCCTGCGTAACAGATGGAACTGGTAGACAGCTGCCCTGAACACAGAATTGGCCTGTGCCTCCATGGACAGCTGTGAGTCCAAAATGACTCCCAAAATAAATACAGAAATGATAAAGAAGATGTTAAAATGATAAGAGAATAACAACATTTGATATAAAGAACCTAATATGAAGATATAATACAACAAGCAGGGGAAATTATTATGTTAAAAACCAGGAGAGGAAGTTGAGGGAAATCGGGGTGGGGGTGGGGGGAAGTTGGGGAATTGTATTCTTTTTATGTTATAGGGGTACCTCTGGTTACATACTTAATTCGTTCCAGAGGTCCGTTCTTAACCTGAAAACGTTCTTAACCTGAAGCACCACTTTAGCTAATGGGGCCTCCCACTGCCGCTGCGCCACCGCTGCCCGATTTCTGTTCTCATCCTGAAGCAAAGTTCTTAACCTGGGGTAATATTTATGGGTTAGCAGAGTCTGTAACCTGAAGCGTATGTAACCTGAAGCGTATGTAACCCGAGGTACCACTGTATATGAAATGTTAATACTATGTTAAAAATGTGAAACTTAATAAAAGCTATTTAAAAAAACACACAAAATGACTCCCAGGCTGCGCACCTGGTCCTTCAGGGGCACAGTTACCCCATTCAGGACCAGGGAGTCCCCCACACCCGCTCGCCCCCTGTCCCCCCAAAACAGTACATCTGCCTTTTCAGGATTCAACCTCAATCCGTTTGCCGCCATCCATCCTCCAACCGCCTCCAGACACTCACAGAGGAACTTCACTGCGTTCACTGGTTCTGATTTGAAAGAGAGGTAGAGCTGGGTATCACCCGCATACTGATGAACACCCAGCCCAAACCCCCTGATGATCTCTCCCAGCGGCTTCATGTAGATGTTAAAAAGCATGGGGGAGAGGACGGAACCCTGAGGCACCCCACAAGTGAGAGCCCAGGGGTCTGAACACTCATCCCCCACCACCACTTTCTGAACACGGCCCAGGAGGAAGGAGCGGAACCACTGTATAACAGTGCCCCCAGCTCCCAACCCCTCTAGGCGGTCCAGAAGGATGTTATGGTCGATGGTGTCAGAAGCCGCTGAGAGATCCAGCAGAACTAGGAAACAGCTCTCGCCTCAGCCCCTAGCCCGTCGGAGATCATCAACCAGTGCGACCAAGGCAGTTTCAGTGCCATGATAAGGCCTGAACATAGCCGGCAATTGACCATTGGAAGCTGTGTCAGGGCAGAAATCACTGAAACATCCCATGAGGTGCCTCAGGGTTCTGTCCTCTCCCCCATGCTTTTTAACCACTTCCAGTTGTGCAATAGGACTTTCTTGCCTTCTTTGTGCCCCCTGCAGAAGTACAATTTAGCAGTAAAGTGCTCTTTTGCTATGGCCAGCAGCTGTTCTCCAGGGTCTTGAGGTGTTGAGCAGGATTACTACGGTATATTACTTTCTGCCGGATCCTTTTCAGCCGGAGACTCCTGGAATTGAACACGGGACACCCTATGTGGAACAGCACATGCTCTAGCAGCAAGCAACGGATCTTCTTCTCTTTTGCATAGATCGCCTCTTGCAGCTTTAACCAACCTGGTGCCCGCTAGATGCTTTTGAACTACAAATCCCATCAGCCCTGGCCTGGCTGGGACTGACAGGAATTGCATCCCCAAGCATGTGGACAGTACCAGGGTGGTGAAGGCTGGACTCTTGGATGGACAAACCACAGAACACATTCCTGCATCACACGGCTAATGTCAATGGTTCTTTTGTTACCAATATCACATGCTTTATCACACACACACAAAGTTTGCAATTTGTATCTTTTGAAAAAGAAGCTTGCCTATTTTTTGAGAATCTCAACAGTGTAGCGGATGAAATGCTCCGGAATGCCTTGTTTTGCTTAGACTGTCCTTATCGCTTGGCCTGCACCGTGCAAGTGATCAGCCAGAAACTGGCTCGGTGCATCTCCCAGCTGAGATTTCTTGCCTTGAAGTATATCTTTAAAACGCCCTTTTGGCTTCTGGGTGGAGCAGAGCTGCCACCCGGATGCAATAAAACGGGAGAAGAATGTCATGTTACTGCAGCTGCGAGCGCTTGCTTTAATTGATGCCTTTGGCTCTGTAATCAGACTGTGTTGTGAAGCTCCTTCCAGTAATTTCTGTATGGTGTGCCTGGATAGACTAGAACCGCAAGTGTGTGTGGGGGGGGGAATAAATCTGATGATTAAGGGCATGTGTAGCCCTAAGCACCTCCCTCCACTTGATCTAGTCTCCTATGCCAAGGGTTGAGGAATTCCACTTTAACTCCACATTGGGTATAAATGGATCATCCAGTCACGCCTGGCGCTGAGATACAGCCAAATTACTGTATTTTTCCATCTATAAGATGCCCCCATGTATAAGACACCCCCTATTTTTGGGGACTCAGATTTAAGAAAATGGGGAGAGATGGCCCAGAGTATAAGATGCCTCCTAATTTTTAACATTATTTTTTAGGGGGGAAACCTAGTCTTATACACGGAAAAATACGGTACATGAATCGAAGCACAGCCATCCTTTGAAATGTGCACTTATCTGTATTTCCCAATGCTGTTCTCCAGCCAAGTAATACGTATATAAATGCATATATTACTAAGGTATAGTGTGCATTAAAATGCGTACATTAGTGAACATAATTTACAGAAATGTGGTTAGCTTAGTTGGTTAGAGCATGGTGGGGATAACGCCAAGGTCACAGGTTTGATACCTGTATGGGTGCAGGTAAATTGGTCCCATGCTAGAGCATGAGATTCTTAATCCCAGGGTCGTGGGTTCGAGCCCCACATTGGGCAAAAGATTCCTGCATTGCAGGGGGTTGGACTAGATGATCGATGGGGTCCCTTCTAACACTGTGACTGCATCATTCTATCACTCTATCATTATATTAGGGGGAATTGCTCTGCAATGATGTGTATATTGAACAAAGTTGCATGCAATCAAGAGAAGTAAACACTAAAAAGTTAATTAATTTTCAAGACAGGTTTAAAAGAAAAAACATTGGAAACTGAAAATGTGGAGAATTGGAGAGGGGGGAAATGAGAAAATGAAATTGATAGGTTTCCCCATTCCTAGTGGCTACCAGCCATGATGGCTGTCTCCATTATGAGAGGTGGCATACCTGTGGATGCCAGTCATTTGGGAACAGCAGCAGACAGAGCTGTTGCCCTCCTGCCCTTCTTAGGCATAGACTGCCTGGCAGATGGGCTTCTGCTCTGACCCATTGCACTCTCCAATATCTAAAGGGGACTCCTGATTTTGGTAGGATTTGTGTGGGGTCTTCTACATTTTTTCTAGCCTTATATGCAGCTTTTGTTTCATGCTATATAATCTCTTTTTCCCCCTGCAGCTATTCAGTGAAAAAATCAGCGGAGCAGAAGGAACAAAACTCGATGAAGATTTCCATGAGATGGAACGGGTAAGACAAGCCTAAGGAAATGCTTAAAGATTGTTGCTAATCACATGCCCTAGGTTCCAGATGATAAAGTAAGGTTTCTCTACCTTCCTTCCCTTCCAGTCTAGAGTCTACACTCCCAACATGGCTGTACCGCATGAGTATTCAGATCACATGAACCTGTTCTAGGTCCAATTTATATTTTTATGTATAAGTTAGATGTGTATGTTGTTTTTCCTTCAAGTTGCTCAGGGTGTCAAAGGTGGATCTTTCTAATTTTCCCCTCACAACAAGGTAGGATGAAATAGATATTTGACTTGAGTGCAGATCCTCACTCGTGAATTAGTGCTATTCACTTCCATTGCACCATATCAGTATAGTAAAATAAACTAGCCATGTTATAAGGAAAATAACTACGGAGTGCAAGGTGAGATTATAGAAAGGAGCAAATATTGTTTACCTGAAACGAAAGCCTACCATTCGAACAACTAGGCATTCTTACCAGCTCTACTATTGGATACAGGTGGCGCTGTGGTCTAAACCACTGAGCCTCTTAGGCTTGCCGATCAGAAGGTCGGTGGTTCGAATCCCCGCGACGGAGTGAGTCCCTGTCGCTCTGTCCCAGCTCCTGCCAACCTAGCTGTTCGAAAGCACACCAGTGCAAGTAGATAAATAGGTACCGCTGTGGTGGAAAGGTAAACAGTGTTTCCGTGTGCTCTAGCTTCCGTCACGGTGTCCTGTTGCACCAAGTTTAGTCATGCTGGCCACATGACCCGGAAAGCTGTCTGTGGACAAACGCCGGCTCCCTTGGCCTGAAAGCAAGATGAGTGCCACAACCCCATAGTCGCCTTTGACTGGATTTACTACTGGACAGAATACATAAATGTCCATCTTGCCATGATGTCATTTTGTCACCCACTTGTCCCAGTTTTACTTTGTTCTGACATGTGGAACCTGTGACCCTCCTAGGTACATTGCTGGACTACAACTCCCATCTTCCTAGACGATTGGCCTTGATGGTTGGGACTGATGGGAGTTGTCTTCCAACAGCATCTGGAAGGCCAGAGGTTCTCCATCTCTGACTTAGTTGACAGGGTGCCTTCTCTGGTTATTTCCACAGAACGCACAGGCTTTTATGCAGCATCTGCAAGGAGTGGTAGTAGGCATTTATATGAAATTTTCCTTAAAAGCTTTGATATGTTTGTCTTGCAGAAGATTGACATCACCAACAAAGCTGTGGCAGAACTCCTGTCAAAGTCCACTGAATATCTGCAACCTAATCCAGGTAAACGGAGATGATTCCAATAGCCTCTTCCAGATGTTTCGCTGCAAACCCAGGTCATCAGATCTGCTCCATGCAGGCCTAGCTTGGCTTCTGGGCACAATGACATATTATGGCTGGATGCTTTTGCACCATGAAATTTCTGATCCACCTACCTGCCAGTAGCTCCTCTAAAAGAGAAATCCTGTTCAGTTCCATTTCGTTCTGTCACTTCTGTGCAGACACACTGTGCAATGTCACTTCTGTGCAGACACACTGTGCAATTTTTCTTCCTCTGGTGCCGTCCATGGGATGGGGATGGTGCTAGTCCATCTTATCTCCATTGATGCTCTTTCCTACCCCCCAGCATCCAAACACTGGATGTCATGCTTCCATCAGGAGTTATACAGTTATGCTTCCATCAGGAGTCAACACACTCTGGTCTGCTATCGCAAGAGCCTGTATGCAAGCGGATGGCAGAGTTTGAAGGTTCTACAACAAAAGAATCCAATGCAACAGCTGCAACAGCTGATTCTTGTAGTGCAATCTATCCTATATAATAATCTTCAAGTGTCCCTGCTTTTCCGTGTGTCACGGAAGTGCGTTCTGCGCATGTCACACGGGGACGCAGGGATTGGAGCAGGGATTGGAGAGGGGGCGTGTCCGGAAGTCAGCGGCAGCGCACGCGCAGTGTCATTTGGGGCAGCGCCACCGCCTTGAACGGAGCCTCCTCCACCTCCTCCGGCCGCCCTGAGGTTTCTGCTGGTCGGGGGGCGGCGGCGCCGCCGCCAGCGGCCTCGGCGGCTCTGCGCGCGCCTCGCGCTTCCCAGCGCCTCGGGCGGCGGAGTCCGGCGAGGCGAACTGGGGGAGAACCCCGGAGAAAGCGGCGCCCGGCAAAAGCGTGCCGCCTACGGGGAGCCTGAGGCTGGGCTGCGAGAGGGGCGATTTTGCCCCAGGAAGAGGAGCTGCTGCCGCGAGCCTGCAGCCCGGGAGGAAGGAAGGAAGAACAGAGGGAGGGAGGGAGGGAGGGAGGGAGGAAGAAGTGGGGGCCGGGAGCAGGGCGCGCCGGCGCCCCGCGAGCCGCTCTGCCGCCTGCTGCCTCCTCTTCCTCTAGAGCCCGTTAGTCAACGGGCTAACTTCAACTAGTTGCATAATAATCATTAGCGATGTACTGCTGTACCTTGGAAGTCGAACAGAATCCATTCCGGATGCCTGTTCGACTTCCGAAACGTTCGACTTCCAAAGCACGGCTTCTGATTGGCTTTATTTTCTGATTTTATCCTGTGAACCGTCCTGGGACCTGCGCGTATAGGGCAGTATATAAATTCAAATATTAATAATGAAATAATAATAATAATAGTAATTTAATAATAATAATCCTAGAGCCACCCAATCAGCATGAAAGGAGAGGGTTGTTGTTGTTGTTGTTGTTGTTGTTGTTGTTGTTGTTTTCTACCGAGAAGTCATTTCATCCTTTGTGCTGATTGAATCCAATCAGAGTGAAAAGAGGGTGAGTCAGCCAATATCAGGGACTGGGCAGAGGAGGAATGCTGGAGACCGCCTCCCCAGCCTGACCCTTCCAGAGAAGAAGAAGACAGTTCAGAATGACAACAGGGGTTTGAGGGAGGTCACAGCTCAGAGGCAGATGAGGGGGAAAGCTGGGAAATTATGGGAGAGGAGGAGGAGGCAGAGCCGGAGCAGCAGCTGGCTGACACGTTAGCACTAGAAAGCATTCCAGACCCACCACCTCCCAGAACCTGGTGAGCCTGAAAAGTAGGAGAGCAAAGAGCTCAGAAGCAAAGGACCCTCAGCGCCACCCATAGAAGAGATGACGAATGAGGAAGTGGGGTGGAGATTTATTCGGGACAACACCATTATTCCAAGAGGCTGCATTCCCAAGCCTCTCTCTGTAAATATTGAATAAAAAGCAGGTGGTCATGACTTTTCCTTGTCCTATCCGTTCCTGGCAACCTGCCATGGGGGTTGGTTCCTCTGCTGCCTGACAGCCATTAAGGATTGACTCCTAGGGTCACTTTGGAGAAGGTGCATGGGAAGAGCACTGAAGAGTTGTTCTGCATGTTCCAAAGCTAAACGTTTTGGAACACTTGAAACAGAAGGTGCTCCCGTTTCAAGAGAATGATGCGCAAGTTCTGTTATGTCCAATGGAACATCAAGGAAAACACACCTTAATCACTCCAAATCATTTGCTCCTGTACATGCGCATAAAGTAGCCGATCTAGCTGGAAAGCAACACATGGCAATCAGCATTTTTCATTGCAATGCACATATGGTGATGGTATAGTTATAAGATGGCTGTATAATCTTAGAAGGCGGTGTGGCTGGCAGTATCATGAAGGAACCCTGCACTTCTGAATTTTCCATGACACTTCCGATTGTTTACCCCAGTATGTGGGGATAATAAGCACATATGTCGTTCTTCAAATGGATATTTAGGTATTCCTTTTATGCCTCACCAATGTCTCTGGGGTTTGTTTGTTTGTTTTAAGCCTACAGAGCTAAGCTGGGAATGCTGAATACTGTGTCCAAGATACGAGGGCAAGTGAAAGCCACAGGGTACCCTCAGACGGAAGGGCTGCTTGGAGAATGTATGCTTCGATATGGGAGAGAACTCGGAGAGGACTCCGCATTTGGTGAGCTTCTGCAGCTATGTGGCTTCTGTGGCCCGTGCACGTGGCATGTGGTTGTGGTGGGGAAGACAGGCCCTGCCCCATGGAGCTTACAGTGGAGGATGTAATAGAGGGAGGAGAGGCAAGGCTGAGACAGAATGAACGTGAGAGAGTACGGTTCACGCAGGCAGACACATTTCATGTATTTGCCATACTCAAGATGGTCCTCTAAACCCAAGTGCAAAATCTCTGACTGGCAGAAGACATAATTTGGCCTGTGAGGTGGTTTTCTCCAAACCACACCCACCTATTTTGCTAGAGAAAGAGGCGCTGGAACTCACCATGTTCTCTTATAATGGCAATGGTGCCCAGCTGAGAGGTGCCAGAAATGAGTTCCGCTTGAGGGCTGGGGGGAAAAAGCCCTGCCTATGACTTTCTAAATGGGACCCAGGTGGTGCTGTGGGTTAAACCACAGAGCCTAGGGCTTGCTGATCAGAAGGTCGGTGCTTCGAATCCCTGTGACGGGGTGAGCTCCTGTTGCTCAGTCCCAGCTCCTGCCAACCTAGCAGTTCGAAAGCACATCAAAGTGCAAGTAGATAAATAGGTACCGGTGCAGCAGGAAGGTAAACGGCGTTTCCGTGCGCTGCTCTGGTTCGCCAGAAGCGGCTTTGTCATGCTGGCCACATGCCCTGGAAGCTGTACGCCGGCTCCCTCGGCCAATAAAGCGAGATGAGCGCCGCAACCCCAGAGTCGGACATGACTGGACCTAATGGTCAGGGGTCCCTTTACCTTTATGGCTTTCTAAAAACAGAAGGTGGCCCCACCCCCAAAAAGGTAAAGGGGGGGGGCTTGGATTGTGAGCTGTTTCTGCCTACAACACAAAGGACAAGGGAATACCAGTGGAAAATACAGGGAATTGGAAAGCTGTTCATATTTATGAGAACGGAGGGTGACAATGGAGCATATGGTTTTAATACCAAGGTTGTTGGGTTTTTTGCCCTCTTCTACACCACATATGGTACTAATTTGATTTAATGAGTGTTGCTTCTTCCCTACAAGGCACTGCCCTAATCGATTCGGGGGACAGCATGAAGCTGATGGGCGAAGTGAAAGACTCTCTGGACATCAATGTCAAGCAAAACTTCATCGATCCCCTTCAGCTGTTGCAAGACAAGGATTTAAAAGAGATTGGGGTGAGTTTATTTCTGGCTTGCATGTTTTGCCTTTTCAAACGTGCCAGGAGGTGTGGCGCATTAATCCCTTGAGAAATTTCACAAAGTGTCTCCGAACTTTTACCGTGGGCATCTCTAACTCTGCTGCAGCTCTTATTTGGTTTGGAGCAATGGGAACATCTTCCCTCTCAGAGCCTTAGCAGGGCTTCTCTGTCCACAGCAGCTAATCATCCCTGTTCTCCCCCTCCCAACCATTGTAAAATATTAGCAATCCCTTCACCCCTCTCTTCGCACAAGCAAGTAAACAAACCAGGAAGTCTTCCGATAGCTATCGTTTCCTGGTTTGGGTGAAATGGGAAACCATGGTTAGCAGCTTTGGGGAAAGCTAGGTTATTAGCAGCTAATTTCCCCTACAGGCTCATTTACACTTCCACTTTCCTTGCTGCTTCCCACCCCCCGGGGGGGGGGGAACGCACTGTTTACTGCTGAATGGGAGAAAATGTCAATCGGGTATTCTTGGGGTTCAAGTTTTCTCCGATTCAGCACTAAAGAGCAAGTTTTCCAGGGGAAAGGCAAAACTGCTTGGATGCATGCTTTCTAGACACGGGATAAGGGAAAGTGTGAATAAGCCCTGTTTCTCCCCCTCCCACCCATTGAGAAAATGAGCTGCTGAAGGAGAGATAAAACCTGATAGAAACAGGGTTTGCTTTTCTCTCTGCTAAGCCCCTCCACTTTCCTCTGCTCCAGATAACAACAACAACAACAACAACAACAACAACAACAACAACAATTTATTATTTATACCCCGCCTATCTGGCTTGGGTTTCCCAATTGAATATTAAAAACACAATATAGCATTAAGCATTAAAAACTTCCCTAAACAGGGCTGCCTTCAGATGACACTTAAAAGTAGGATAGTTGCTTATTTCCTTGACATCTGATAGGAGGGCATTCCACAGGGTGGGCGCCACCACCGAGAAGGCCCTCCTCTGCCTGGTTCCCTGTAACCTCACTTCTTGCAGGGAGGGAACTGCCAGAAGGCCCTCGGCGCTGGACCTCAGTGTCTGGGATGGACAATGGGGTGAAGACGCTCCTTCAGGTATACAGGACCGAGGCCGTTTAGGGCTTTAAAGGTCAGCACCAACACTTTGAATTGTGCTCGGAAACGTACTTGATGGCGGATGGCATCCAACACCATCTGGAGGACCACGGCTCCCCCCCCCCCGCTTTTCATATTCAAATGCAACCATGGTTTATCATTTTGTCTCTCGTGTTAACCATGGTTTATCATTATCTCTCTTGTGTTAACTACCACACTGCAGTCAGAAAAATAATAAAAATCTCAGAACTTGACTGAAAGCCAGAATACAAAGTGAAACCATATTTTGGCAGTCTCTTGCTTCTCATTTGGGGAGTCTAAAGGGTCCCCCCCCACACATTGAGTGAAGTGTCCTGCATGAAAGGATTTATTGCTGTGTAATATTTGGAGTGTTCCCAGATGCTGGGTTTCTTTGGTTGAGGGGTGTTTGTTTTTTGGCTGACATCCCACGTGACTTTCCCATGGTACATAAATCAACATAATATCGTCCTTAACCGAAACATGCTTGCAAAACCTCATTTGGAGCTCCTTGCCATTTGGATTCTTAGCAATTGGATTTCTTTCTGTTTGGATTTTTGTTTTGAACACAGCACCACCTGAAGAAGCTAGAAGGCCGGCGTTTAGATTACGATTACAAAAAGAAGCGTCTAGGGAAGATACCAGACGAGGAGGTTAAGCAAGCTGTGGAAAAGTTCGAAGAATCCAAAGAACTGGCAGAGAGGAGCATGTTCAACTTTTTAGAAAATGATGTAAGACCCTCTTGCTGATTTTAAGGTCTTTGAGAGTGCAAGGACTGATTTGGTATGTTTGTGTGCATTCCATGTGGTTGCAGTTTCCTAACTACGTGTGTGTGTGTGTGTGTGTGTGTGTGTGTGTGTGTGTGTGTGTGTGTGTAATCAAAGTTTTTTAGCCATACAATCACAAACTCTATACAAAAGAGATGTGTAAACAGTAGCGGAAAAGCGGGCGCATACTATCTTGATCTTGATGTTTACGATTCCAGAACACATAATGAAAAACAACCATAGTATCAGACTCCTTCAGTGCTCTGCTGAAATGCATTCTCCTGATCCTTAACTGTTAGAGAGAAGTTTGTTTGTTTGGTATATTTGTATCCTGCCTTTACTCCTAGAGGAGCCCAAGGGTGGCAAATGTCAAAATCTTAAACCAACATATTTTAAGCATTTAAAAACAATTTCAAACATCTAAAAACAACAGTTAATAACATTTTATCAAACCATTTCGTTGCCATTAGATATGAGTTTTATTGTGTTAATTTTCCTGGTTATAATGCTAGCTGGCACTTCTGTCCTGATTTCTGGCATTCCTTTTACACTGCATTACCTGTTGTGTTATGGCACCGTGGCTTTTTGATTCCTATACCACCACGTCAAGCTAAATTTCAAATAGTAGGAGAAAACGGTATGCCGGGATACCTCTCCATATTTTCTTGTGTAAAATTGCAACATAGAACTCCCATGATTTCCCCAGTTAACGGAGTCAAAATTGGGTTTTGTTTTCTGGATTCAATTAACACAGAAATGAATGCTAAACTTTTGCTAGATTTCCAGAATTGGCTTTTACATCGTGTGAAAGAGCACACAAAATGCACACAATTAACAGATAAGGAAACAGCAGGAAGACACGATAAAGTGAATGCAGGCAATGTCTACTCAAAAGTAAGCCCCATGGAGTTCAAGTGTGTGTTGGATTGGAGCCTGAAATTCTTAAATCAGTTGACAGCCTTTGAGAGTTATGCCTGTATGGCTGTGTGTCAACTACTTTACTTTGCCAGTTCCAAATACAGAACTGATGAGTTTAGAAATAACAATGCAGCCCCCTCGGAGTGGTCTCAACATCAAATCCGTCAACAACTGCCCTGGAAAAACTGGGACATCCCATCTTGTCCCAAATTGGTGGCCAATTTGGAGGCCAATTTGGGTGCCTTACTTTTGCGTGATTTCGGGCTGAGATTTTGCCATGAAAAAGTGCTTTTTCCAGGTGTGCGATCTTGCTTGGGTCATGTGATTTCTGTGGGATTTTGGACCCAGGAGGTGGTGTCTTGGAATTGAGGCTGTGTCATGTTGGAGGGTATGCAGTAGTCTCAAAGGTACTATATCTGGGGCTGTCAGTGTGGTATCTGTGGACATAATGGTGCCCTTGAGGGCTTCCCCTGGTGCCGCAACGCCTTGGGGCATCCCAACACTCCAGTCCCTGCCCTTTTGTCACAAGGTGGCAACAAAACCACCCCCTTTGAGCTGAACAACAACAACACTTTCTCACTTCCTGTTCCGGTGTGTTTGCGTTGAGGCTCCATCTCCACTGCACATTTAAATCGGCACCATACCTGTCAGGGAACTGCCCTCAGCCTCACGGGAAGGCTCAGTGATGTACAGAGAGCCGAAACAGCTTCTGAGTAGCGAGACCTCTTCCAGCGGGCAAAGCAGCTCCTCCTCCAGTGGAGAGGGGCAGGCAACAGGCAGACCGGTGAGGCAGAGGCTTGGAGATGCTGCTGACAGACCCAGCGCCTCCTGTGACACTCGCTCAGAAGGGGACACGCCACTTCCATCGCCCCAATTGCGCAGAGGGGTCAAAAGGAGACAAAAGGGTGTGTTTCGGCATCCCAAAATTCTTATGTTGGGGTCGCAGCCGGAAACCGGCACTCCCGGATTCTGCTAGCGACTGAGGCAGTCATGTTTTCACTAGCTCAGCACTGTAAATAGTTTTGCACAATAAACTTTTATAAAGACAAGACGGACTTTGTCGTTACTCGTGAGCAGCCGCAACGCAGTCCTGACAATACCCCTTTAACACTCGTGGCTTTGCGCAAAGAATTCTGGGAACTGTAGTCTGTTGAAGGTGCTGAGAGTTGTTAGGAGACTCCTGTTTCTCCCCCACAGAGCTATAATTTTCTGAGTGATTAAACAGCCAGCGCCTCTTCCCAAGGGACTCTGGGAACTGTAGCTCTCTGAGGGGAATAGGGGTCTCCTAACAACTCCCAGCACCTTTTTACAAAGGTATGATACCATTTTTAATATATTGTGCAGATGGGGCCTAAATGTTGTGGATGTGACCACTCTTTCAAAATTCGAAATGTGCACATGAATCTAAAAAAGTCTGGCAATCCCTGTCCTATATTGTAGTAAAGAGGAAATGATAGGCCTTTGCCTGCCCCTGTCTGTTTCTTCAAAATGATCTATGCTGTATGTTGATGGCTAATGGCAGCTTTAAAACCAAGAGACAAACGGCGGTGTTTTTGTTCTTTGTATTGCTTTAGAAATGCTGCCACCTGGTGAGAGGAGTTAGGATTATCACAGAGTTCCCGTGTGTGGTTTACTAAAAAACAATTTCTCAGAGTGAGTGTGGTGTCGAGAGCCAGTGTGGTGTAGTGGTTAAGAGCAATAGACTCGTAATCTGGTGAACCAGGTTTGCTTCCCCGCTCCTCCACATGCAGCTGCTGGGTGACCTTGGGCTAGTCACACTTCTCTGAAGTCTCTCAGCCTCACTCACCTCACAGTGTGTTTGTTGGGGGGGGGAGGAAGGGAAAGGAGAATGTTAGCCGCTTTGAGACTCCTTCGGGTAGTGATAAAGCGGGATATCAACTCCAAACTCTTCCTCTTCTGGGTTTCTCTGCTTAAGACACACCGCATCCTGAGAGCTCCATCCTTTCCACTGACAGGAACACTGATAAGATGCCTTATGTTGAATCTGACTATTGGTTCCCCAAGCTCAGGTTTGTCTACACCTGGGATGGTGAACCTCAGGCCTCGGGGCCAAATGTGGCCCCCAGGTCTCTCATTCTGGCCCCTGGAACTCTCCCCAGGCCACACACCCTTTCAGCTCTGCTTTGCATCCTCCTTGAGTGTTATGACCTGTCTGGAATGTGTCCTTGGACTCTGATGATGCTTCTGGCTTGCCTTGATGGAATTGGTTTCATGTATGCGATGTTTTCAACTGTTTTTATCTGTGTATAATGGTTTTTAATTATGCAACTGTTTTAACTTTTTACATATGACTACTTTGTGTATTGCAAATCACTTCAGGATGTCTCCTGGGAAGAGGTTCATAAATGCAGTAAATAATAATGTTTATCATTGCATCCAAAGAAAAGAACCAGTGTGGCAGCACATTGTGGCAACCTTTTTTGTACCATCAATCTCACACTCTTGCCTACTTTCAACAGTTCTTACCCCTTGCGCCCTCCCTTTCTTTAGGCCAGCTTGGCGCCCTCCAGATTTTTTTTGTACAACTACTGTGCTGGCTAAGGCTGATGGGAGTTGTCCCAAACATCTGGAGGGCACCGGGTTGGCAAAGGCTGCTCTAGGGTCTTCTACAACAATAATGGCTGCTGGGTGCCCCTTTTTCCTGGTCATGCAACACAAGCCCCTTTTTGTGTATTCAGATTTGGGAACATTGTGCAAAGCCTGTTATATAAATTCCCTTTCCATTGTTTCCTTTTCAGATAGAGCAAGTGAGCCAGTTGCTAGTCTTTGTAGAAGCTGCAGTAGAGTATCATAAACAGTCTACAGAGATTCTAGAAGATCTGCAGAGCAAGCTACAAAACAGGTAAGAATAACTCCAGGTTACCTCTGGTTCATCTTTAAACCAGGAGTGGGGAGCCTTTCGTCCTCCGTAGGTTGTTGGACTACAACTCCCATCAGTGTTGACAGGGATGGAAGGGATGGTCCATTTCAGTTCTCTTGATTCCTCCTTTTTCCCATCTTCAATCCAGTTCCTAAATGCATTTTTGTATGTTAGATTTACTAATATATTCATTTTTATGCACACTTTCCCTAATACAGTCATACCTTGGTACCGTGTTTCCCCTATTTTAAGACACCGTCTTATATATTTTTTCCCTCAAGAAAACGCACTATAGCTTATTTTGAGGGGATGTCTTATTTTTATTATGTAAGCCCAGCCCAGCCTTTTCCTTGGCACCCTCCAGAACTGCGCCTATCATTATGGCTTATTTTCGGGGTACGGCTTATATTTCGCAAATGCAAAAAAATCCTGCTATGGCTTATTTTATGACTACGTCTTAAAATAGGGGAAACAGGGTACTTGGACATTTTGGCTCCTGAACGCCGCAAACCCGGAAGTGAGTGTTCCGGCTTGTGAATGTTTTTTGGAAGCTGAACGTCCGACACGACTTCCGTGGCTTCCAGTTGGGTGCAGGAAGCTCCTGCAGCCAATTGGAAGCCACACCTTGGTTTTTGAACCATTCTAGGAGTTGAGTTGCGAAAGGCTGGACTGGATGAAGCCCAAACCGGAATTAAGATTGCCGGAATAAATATCAACAACCTCAGATATGCTGATGATACAACCTTGATGGCAGAAAGGGAGGAGGAATTAAAGAACCTTTTAATGAGGGTGAAAGAGGAGAGCGCAAAATATGGTCTGAAGCTCAACATCAAAAAAACTAAGATCATGGCCACTGGTCCCATCACCTCCTGGCAAATAGAAGGGGAAGAAATGGAGGCAGTGAGAGATTTCACTTTCTTGGGTTCCATGATCACTGCAGATGGTGACAGCAGTCACGAAATTAAAAGACGCCTGCTTCTTGGGAGAAAAGCAATGACAAACCTAGACAGCATCTTAAAAAGCAAAGACATCACCTTGCCAACAAAGGTCCGTATAGTTAAAGCTATGGTTTTCCCAGTAGTAATGTACGGAAGTGAGAGCTGGACCATAAAGAAGGCTGATCGACGAAGAATTGATGCTTTTGAATTATGGTGCTGGAGGAGACTCTTGAGAGTCCCATGGACTGCAATAAGATCAAACCTATCCATTCTTAAAGAAATCAGCCCTGAGTGCTCACTAGAAGGACAGATCCTGAAGTTGAGGCTCCAGTACTTTGGCCACCTCATGAGAAGAGAAGACTCCCTAGAAAAGACCCTGATGCTGGGAAAGATTGAGGGCACAAGGAGAAGGGGACGACAGAAGATGAGATGGTTGGACAGTGTTCTTGAAGCTACTAACATGAGTTTGGCCAAACTGCGAGAGGCAGTGAAGGATAGGCGTGCCTGGCGTGCTCTGGTCCATGGGGTCACGAAGAGTCGGACACGACTGAACGACTGAACAACAACAAGGAGTTGAACGGACTCCCAGAATGGATTAAGTTCGACAACCAAGGTACCACTGTATATGCATTCCTGTGAACGTTTTGGTAGGAGAACTGTATCTTAAAATTCAGATAATTAAGAGTTTCAAAGGGTGGCGGTACTTCAGTTCCCATTTTGTTTCAGAAAGTGCACATCTGATAAATTTGGCTTTGGATGCAAACTAAATTGAATTCATCCCCCATCCCTAGTCTTGACTACTAGACCTGCTTACTGGGGCTGATGGGAGGCATATTCATCAACATCTGGCGAGCCAAAGATTCCCCACCCCTGCTGTAAACACTGCCAGCTGTGGCCCTCTGCATCTTCCAGGGTTATAGAGTTTTGACCCTTGACTTCTCTGTTTGCAGGATAAACATAGCATCAAGTCGTCCAAGACGCGAATTCAAGCCAAAGCCGGTGATAAGGACACCTCTTGAAATAAGCAACGGTCAGCAGCAAAATGGGGTTTCATTCAGTCCATCGATAAAATCCACAGGTGAGCATGCATTTATGAAACTGGCAGCCCTCAAAGCTAAGTTCAGAGCTCTTCATGTGTAGCAGACGGAAACTTGCTAAATGAATATACCGTATCTGATACAAGCCCTGCCAAGAGGTTCCCAATTGCCAAGAGGTTCACAATTGGGGAGCCATCCCAGAAAAGACACCTTCTCTTGTGGCCACCCTCCGAACCTCTCTGGGATGGAGGGCATAGAGAAGGGCCTCAGATGACATGCAGAGGATCTGGGTCGGTTCATATGGGGAGAGGTGATCCTTAAGGTATTGGGAGAGACTCCTGCCTGAAATCTTGGAGAGCTGCTGCTAGTTGGAGTAGACAGTACTGAGTTGGTTGAACCAATGGGTCTGATTTGGTATAAATCAGCTTCCTACATTGACCCAGGTGGCGCTGTGGGTTAAACCACAGAGCCTAGGGCTTGCTGATCAGAAGGTCGGCAGTTCGAATCCCTGCGACGGGGTGAGCTCCCGTTGCTCGGTCCCTGCTCCTGCCAACCTAGCAGTTCGAAAGCATGTCAAAGTGCAAGTAGATAAATAGGAACCGCTCCGGCGGGAAGGTAAACGGCGTTTCCATGTGCTCTGGTTCGCCAGAAGCGGCTTTGTCATGCTGGCCACATGACCTGGAAGCTGTACGCCGGCTCCCTCGGCCAGTAAAGCGAGATGAGCACCGCAACCCGAGAGTCGGACACGACTGGACCAAATGGTCAGGGGTCCCTTTACCTTTACTTTACATTGACTTGCTATGAACATAGGAAGTAGCCTTCTGACGAGTCGGTATAATAATACTACAACAGTGGGTTAATTTTGTTTTAATTGGTCATGAATAATCTTGGGCAAGACCTACAGAACGTCAGGTTAAAAATTGCTCTCTCGTGTGACTCTGGGCAGGATCTTCATCACATATGGACCAGCCTTGCTGCCAAGCTTTATATGACTTTGAGCCAGAAAACGAAGGTGAGCTTGGATTTAAGGAAGGTGATGTCATCACGCTGACCAATCAGATCGATGAGAACTGGTTCGAAGGCATGTTGAACGGCGAATCGGGCTTCTTCCCCATCAATTACGTGGAAGTTGTGGTACCGCTGCCTCAGTGAGCCTGCCATCCTCATGTCACAAATGCATTTTCGTGAGTGAAAAGAAGTCTTTCCCCCAAAGTGGCTTTTCATTTGTGTGGCCTTCTACGAAAGCCTTGTTCTTTTGACCAACTTACTGACTTTTTTGTATGTGTCTTTAAAAAAAAAAGTATTTATTTTGTATTCATGTAGTTTGTACATATATATATATATCGTATAAAAAAATCCTCCCCTTTTGTTAAATAAACACACACAGATTTCCCTGACCTAATTCCTTGCTTTGTGCCTTGAAGATCTGTACGTTTACTGATAGATCAACTGTTGCTTCCCAAGTGCATTTATTCCCTCGCATGATGTCGGAAACATCCCTCTACCTGCAGTGAATTTACTCGTGGGCACAATTTTTTAAGCTACTGTGAGTAAGAGCTAGTTCTCAGTGAGCTACCTTTGTTACATTCAACTTAACTGTGAAAAGCTAATACCTGTTGTGCGCTGTACCCGAACAAAAAAGCCAAGTCAATGTCACAGCTAAATTGATTCTCCATTGACCAAATGTAATAAACACTGTTGTGGGAAATGTGCATTTACTGTGTCTTGGAACTTGTGGCGTTCTGGTGCTAGTTGCCAATAATTTCTGAGGTTTATAATCCACACGTAACTGTTGTTTAGTACTTCAGCTTCTTAGGAAGGTACCGATGCTGTTAGGAAAAAGTTAAAACCTCTTTTATGTGGGTTTTTACTTCAACTCAGTAAAACTTCCTTTATTTATGAAAAAGTGCTGGAAGAATAATATCCACTATTTCACTGTAGTCAATGAGGAAACTTCTTAGGAGAACTTACACTGAAATTAAATATATTGTAGAAACAGTGAGAATGGGTGGCTTTTGTGGTTATGTAAACTCAGCTCCTGTTTCATTGTATATTATATTCATAATTGGTGTCTACTAGTTGAGTTGGATGCTGTTTCCTACTTCAGTTTGTGTTGCAGGGCATATCAAGTTCAATTCATAGCTTTTATACCTACAACCCTCAGTCTTTTTGTAGCATAGCCCAATATTGAATATCTGCTCAGTCACTTTGCAGGGGCGGTTAGGTGTATATACATATTTACATCTTAGAATACTGTACTGATTTCCACTATGTTACTTGAGCTTTTCCTTCCCCTTCTCTTCATTCCAACCTCCACCCCATGGTTAGGGATGGTGTCCAGCAATCTACTGGGCCAAAGCTATTCCCCTTGATTTAGCATTATTGCTGAAAGGGAATCCCAGTTGACATCAATGGTGAACCAGCTGTGACCTTTTCTGAACAGACACACAGCCTTGCATCAGTTGTTCATGCTCCACTAATCTTTTCTTTTTCATTTGCTATATTTATAATAAAATAAGCAAAAAGCAAGTCAGAGAAGAGTTATTCTGTGTGCTTATGTCTTGCATATAATAAAAAGGTAAGGCTGTCGTCATACAGCAGTTTGCAGCGCCACCTATTGGCAACCAAGCAAACACAGTGTGGTAACAGCCAAATGATGATGATGTGTTCTGAGAACTGTTGAGTTATTGCTGCAGTGTTGGAGGGAAGAGAGATGAGAGACTGAGACAGGTGGCCCAGAGGAGCCATTGAGAAATAACTCTAAAGGGAAGACAGTGGATTTAGTTAATTGAGAGCAGTTGGTGGAGGGGGAGGGGGTACGCAGGGTAGATATGCTGGTGTGGGTGGGTGTAGGTAGCCCCCGTTCATTTACATAAGATGCCCTTACACAGCGTAAATGAAGTTTATTGTCCACAGAGCCTAGGGCTTGCCGATCAGAAGGTCGGCGGTTCAAATCCCCGCAACAGGGTGAGCTCCCGTTGCTCGGTCCCTGCTCCTGCCCACCTAGCAGTTCAAAAGCACATCAAAGTGCAAGTAGATAAATAGGGAAGGTAAACAGCGTTTCCGTGCGCTGCTCTGGTTCGCCAGAAGCGGCTTAGTCATGCTGGCCACATGATCTGGAAGCTGTACGCCGGCTCCCTCGGCCAATAATGCAAGATGAGCGCCGCAACCCCAGAGTCGTCCACGACTGGACCTAATGGTCAGGGGTCCCTTTACCTATGTTAAAATTTGATTCCAATAGTTGTGCGTACTGGGACTCCCACCACATACAAAGGAAATCTAACATATTTGAGACTGCTCTTGTTTGTTTTATAGTAAGAATTCATCTCACAGCTGACTTCAACAAGTCTGCTAACTCTTCGTCCCCAGTGAATTGACACTACAGAGTTGGGAAGAATCACTCTGATTACAATGCAGTTAATAATTTGGCTTTTAATAATTTGCAGTTAATTGCCCACTTTGGATTGTCCTGTCCCCTTTAGGGAGTCTTCAGTTCAAGTATGGGGGTAAGGCTCTACGCTGAACGGAGTCTCTTTCTGCAGGTTGTTACTTTCATATACAGCATTTTGGTTGGAGGAAGCTTCCACAGATGCTCGCCATCTTCTCTTGGCTATATTATGAGGCAGGTCCGACTTTCTATTCACTGGAGAGAGGGGGGGCAAGGAGGAGGGAAAGAGATGAACATGAAGCCAGATCCAATTTGCTTGATAAGATGAGATTGGACCTAAAAACTGCAGTTCTGCTGCGCATTCAGGCCCAGAAAACTCTTTTGAGAATGCTAAGCCCTCTCTCGCTAAGCTAGGTCAGTTACAGCTAGGCTGGAGCCAAAGCAACAACCCTGGTTCTTCAGTTATCTGTAAAAGTTTACAGCATTGTCACCCAAAAAAAAGCATCTATTTTTTTCCTTCTTTTGTATCTCTCCCTTCTGCCAGGGAGTGCGGCAGGGGATGCGGGTGGCACTGTGGTCTAAACCACTGAGCCTAGGGCTTGCCGATCAGAAGGTCGGCGGTTTGAATCCCTGCGACGGGGTAAGCTCCCGTTGCTCGGTCCCTGCTCCTGCCCACCTAGCAGTTCGAAAGCACATCAAAGTGCAAGTAGATAAATAGGTACCACTCCGGCGGGAAGGTAAACGGCGTTTCCGTGTGCTGCTCTGGTTCGCCAGAAGCGGCTTTGTCATGCTGACCACATGACCCGGAAGCTGTACGCTGGCTCCCTTGGCCTATAGAGTGAGATGAGTGCCTCAACCCAAGAATCGTCCATGACTGGACCTAATGGTCAGGGGTCCCTTTACCTTTAAAGTGTGGCTGAAACGTACAGTAAAAGGTGCAGAAAAGCTCCTCTTGCTGTTCACACTGGGCAGGAGGGAGTTAAAAAGCCCTTTGCCCATGAGAGCCAATACTGGTGAGATGTTCAGCTCCTGTTCTATTAAAAAAAGAAAGAAAGCTTCCTTTCAAGAACAGAATTCTATCACCAAGCTCACCGTTCTTCCTCTCCTTCTAGCATTGCCCGGTATGCACTGATCTCCAGATCCAGTCCGAGCTTCGTATCCAGCAGTTTCACATGCTCTTCCAGCTGCGCCTGCATACCCTTCTGCATTTCGGCCATCTCCCTGTCCTTGTCAGCTAGGCATCTCTTCGATGAGCCTTGTTCTTGGAGTATGGTGATCTCCAACGCCCTTATGCCGGCCTCCAAATCTCCATTCTTGGCTTCCAACGTAGCAATCTGAAGATTTCACAGAAAGGTTTTACTGTTAGGCACAGCAGAACAGAGCCATAGTAGCAGAGACCTCTATTTCTCAAAGACCTTTCAAGAGCTTGTTCCCTCCCGGAGGACTATATGAAATATTGCAGGGAAAATTCATGAGAATGGATTATTAGTTATGGATTATTAAAAGTAATAGTGAAAATAATGAAATGCAAGATTAAGTGATGAAGATTGAAAATCATTAGATGTTGCTGATGGAAGTCCTAGGCTTATAGCCAAAATATTGTATAAGATAAGAAGAGACGTGGTGTTTGGAAATTATATGTTATATATGTACACACACAAACACACACACACACCTGTTCCCTCTCCCGGTAGGTGTCATTTCACCTGGTTTCCAGCACCCGTTTTACCTGTGACAGCAGAGAATCAACTCTCAGTTTTGCTTCTCTGAGCTCCTCCTGAGCAGAATTGGCAATCTCACTACTCCTTGCCGCAGAAAGCTGAATGTTTTCCATCTGTGAAGATAGTATTGGGTTAAAAAAAGAAAAGAATAAGCTAACTAGGACTGCACATTTTAATTTGAACATGTTTCTGTGCACACACATGAATAACAGTTCAATTTAACACAGGTTTGCCACCCTGTATTCCTTCGGGAGGAATAATGGGATATATTATATTTATTATATTATATCATATTACATTATATTATTATTAATAATAATAATAATAATAATAATAATAATAATAATAATAATAATTAGACAATTCTAGGCCTTATTCCTTCCAATTCAGATGACTTTTATTATTATTTATTAAATTTGCATACTGCCCTATTCCTGCAGGAATATAAAAACACAAAATACGTAATAAAAACAAAAACTCAGTAACGCCCCCCCTTCCCCAACACATTTTAGGCAGTATGTTCTACAATATTGTTCCAGGTGTTCACCTTAAGGTGAAGGTTAGGCAGTACGTAAATTAGGATTAAAAATAAATGCATCTGGCTGCGACTGGTGTGTGCAGGAGAATTATCCAAGGGGGGTCAAGAGGAGGACACAATAGCAAGGTAACATGCTGAGCTGGAGAAACTGTATTTTCACCAAAATACAGCATCCCCTTAGAAACAGGTTAGGGGAAGGTATCTTAGCATATAATTAACGAAGCAAGCTATGCACATCCAGTCAGAATTAAGACCCACTGAATCCACTGAGAGGAGCCAACATGCCAGTGTCCCATCAGCTCTTAGAAGACCCAATGATTTTCCTTTGCTTTCCCCTTCCACTATTTGGAAGACATCCTGTCAGCATAAGGTAGCGAGTGAAAACCCAGCCTCTAATTGTGCCGCTCCTATTTGGGACCTGCCCATAGGAAACAAGAAGAGATCAGGTCTCTACTAAGAACGATGGAACAGCAAGACATCCCATTCCAATCAGCAGTATAGACAGACAAACCACTCACTTTGGCACAGAAGTTTTGCTGCATCTGATCTTTATATGCCCAAATCTGTTGTTCGTGTTCCTTTCTGAGCTCTCTGAGAGCACTCAACAGCTTACTCTCCGATTCCTGGTGATGGTGAGACTGTATTTCTCGAATCCTGCTCTCGTAGATCTGCTTCTTGTTCTTTAGCTCCTAGGATGAGAAGGGAAATACAGCAGGGAGGAAGGATTTAAGAGGCTCTGCATTAAAAACAACAGTATGTTTCAGCCGAGCAGACAAGCAAATTGGAGTACCGGTACTGTACTGCCCTGGAATAAAGAACATGCAACATTTCTTTACGGTTAAACTTTGGCCTTAAATTGATCATCCATGGCACATTTAAGAGCAATTAAAAGAGGTGCACAGTAACTTTAGGTGCAGTTGATATCGAAGCCCCCATTGTTTGCTCCTTGCATTTTTCTTTTCTTCTGGAAATGCAACTGTCTCCCATGGGGCACAACTGAATGGGATACAAAGCGAGTTCTCCATTACAGAGAACCGGTGGGGGCAGGAAAGCCACCTCCCCTTGTAGCTGGGGGTTTGGCTTGCTGGCCACAGCTAGTATTGACCCAGTGTGTTGCTGGGGAAAAACACATGTATCTATTTGTGATGGACAGCCTAGCGTCCTTTATATGGTCAGCACGTGGTGCGACCTTCCTCTTTGCTGCGAGCTTCAGATCACCCGCCCCCCCCCTCCCTGGTATAGGCCTGTGCATTGACCTTGCTGTTGCCTGTCATGGGGTTGTCTGCTTTTGAGGCAGGGGCCTAGTAGGAATTTTTCCATTTGGCTGATTGGCTGTGCCATTTGGTTTTCGCCTACTACGTAGCAACTAGTCACAACTTGTAAGGTTGGCGGTTAGGCATTGGTTGTGTTGGTTAATGGGAGGGCAGTAGTCCTCCAAAAAGTGATGATGGTGTGATGGGAATTCCGTTAAAGGAATCCAAGGGCTTGATATGCTTGTCCGAACCCGGTAGGGTTGCAGGGCCGCGCATGAGCCCCTGGGACCTCTGGGGAGGGGGGGGTCTCTGCTCCCAGCCTCCATTCAACTCTCCCCAGATTGGCTTCCCTTCACTGACAAGTGGTCAGCTCTGTCCCATCAGACAGCTAGTCTTCCCTTCGCTGACAAGTGGTCAGCTCTGTCCCGTCGGACAGCGCGAACCAATGCCTACGCAACCACTCACGTGTTTTGTATTTCAATAAAGTTGTGGCCTAAACTATGCCAAAAACCCAAACAAAAATTACGTCTCATGTGTGAATTTATTGGTGGGAGTGGCTTGGTGACCTCTACACGCAACACACTACTTCCGTTTGCATGTAATGCAAACCATGGCTTAGAACTGTGGGCTCCCAAAGACAAGATTGTGCCTACTTTGTTTCTCCTCTGGTCCTGCTAAACTGTTGCCAGCTAAGCCATGGTTTGGCTTAGCACGTCATCCAAACCCGGGTTTGTGGCTTATTTCAATAATAAGCTTATTGCTTATTAGAGAGCAACAAACCATGAACCCTGGTTCGGATACAACAGGAAGCTAATGCTTTTTGGTTTGTTTATCCCATTCATGCTAGGAGAGGGGCAAAATAGGAACAATAAAACACAGTAACCCAGGGTTATCATCATTTTTGGCCCTCCACTAATGGAGTCGCAAAAATTAAACTATATCACCAAGTTATTGACCTTAATTTTAGTGTTTTAAATTAAACTGTAGCTGGAATTAAGAAAGTCTAAGACTGCAGAAGTACGTACATCTTCATGGAGGTTCTTTAGAAATGTCACTTGTTTCTTCAGGGTTTCAATTTGGTTTTCTTTATCTGTTCTATTCAACGTCTCATTTTGAAGATGGCTTTTTGGAATCATTCACCATTACCTTGAGCTAGGAAAGGAGAAATGCTTTGTGCTTCCCTTAAATACTTCCAAGACTCCTGTTCAGCTACATTTCCCAATACATTTCCGAGCACAATTCAAAGTGTTGGTGCTGACCTTTAAAGCCCTAAATGGCCTCGGTCCAGTATCCCTGAAGGAACGTCTCCACCTCTATCCTTCTGCCCGTACACTGAGGTCCAGCGCCGAGGGCCTTCTGGCGGTTCCCTCACTGCAAGAAGCAAAGCTACAGGGAACCAGGCAGAGGGCCTTCTCGGTAGTGGTGCCCGCCCTGTGGAACGCCCTCCCATCAGAGGTCAAAGAGATAAACAACTACCTGACATTTAGAAAATACCTGAAGGCAGCCCTGTTTAGGGAAGTTTAGAATCTGTGACTTTTAATGTATTTTAATATTTTTTGGAAGCCGCCCAGAGTGGCTGGGGAAACCCAGCCAGATGGGTGGGGTACAAATAATAAATTATTATTATTATTATTATTATTACTACTACTACTACTACAGTGTTTAATAAGCCAAAAGCCAAAACCTTGGGAAGCCAACATGTTTTAACAGAACTCAATCGATCTTCTTACTCCCTTCCCTTTTCCTCATGTTCATTTAGATTATAAGCCTGCAAGCAGGGTTATGTTACTCTTATTAACTGCAGGTTTTATATTGTGTAATATCATTGTACTTAGGCATATAACATACTATTGTTCACCAAGCAAGCATACCACTAGTTAAAAAGTCAAACAATGGAACACAAGATAGACTGGTGTAGACACAGAGAGCAACACAGATTAATGGATCAGTTGTGCATCTGTGTACATCTGCCTTTCTTTTTTGGATTTCTGCTGGTGCAGACTTTGTGTTAGGCCCAGTGCTGTTTTTCCAGAAAAAGAGGTGCCAGAACTCATCATGAACACCTCCCTTGTTCTCTTATAATGGCAATGGCGCCCAACTGAGAGGTGCCGGAACTGATTTTTGGCGAGTTCCAGCTGAAAAAAAAAAGCACTGGTTAGGCCAGGGGTGTCAAACTCAAATTAATCGGGGGCCGCATCAGCAGTTTGGTCACCCTCAAAGGGCCGGTTGTATCTGTAGGACTATGTGTCCACTCTTTATTATCATAAATTATTGTCACTGCATTCAATTATTACTGTTTTTTGTAATAATGTAAGTAATAACAAAATATTGAGGGGGCTGGGCCCCTGCAAAATGGATGGGCATTGCCATTAAAATCAATGGTTGGTGTGTGCAAGCCGCATCTTGTGATTATGCAGGGTGGGGTTTACCTGAGCCGCCCCCCCCTCCTATTTTACTCAATTTGGCACCCCTGCTAGAGCTCGTTCTCTGCTAGTGAGAAGAAAGGTAGACTTGGCAGGACCAGCTCAAGAGGTTTCAGTTCAGGAGGTGGAAACCCCAATGGACACTCTCCTTTCAAAGAGTATCATCCACATGTGGCAAGGAATGGGGGTTGTTGCACTACTGCCACCCACTGCAATGGGGCTTCCGCAGGAAAAACTTCTGGGGAGGGGAGGCTTTTGCCCTGCATGGGTCCGATCTGCCCCAAATCTGTCCCCCTAAGGTTGCCTCTTGGACAGTGGGGTGCGGGGGTCGTGTCTCCCTCTAGCCTGCCCAGCCCCACAGAGAAGGCTGTCCCTCCACAGCCCCCCTTCTTGGCTGGCAAAGGAAGAAGCCCCCCTTGTGCCGAGCCGTGGGGCAAGGACTCCGCTCCGAGCACTCTGGGAATGGAGGCGCAGGGAAACTTAAGGCGCAGCCGGAAGGGGACCGCCGCTCTCTCTCCGGCAGAAGGACAAATCCGGGCAGAAGCCCCGAGCCCAGGGAAGGCAAGCCAAGGGCTCCCCGAAGGGCAAGGCGAGATCGGGGGCGTTTCTCCAGGGGGAGCCTCTCGCAGGGAGGACTCGCCATCCCCGCGCGCACCGGTCCCTGGCGGGTGAAGCTCCCGCTCTTGGCGCCCGCTGGCCTGCCAGGGCGCCCGCCAACAACAGCAGCAGCAGCAGCAGCAGCAGCAGCAGCGAGGCCCCGAGCCCCAGCTGGCCCGCCAGCCGCTCCTTCCTCCGCCGGCGAGCGGGGCTCTTGCTCGGCAGCAGCATCTCGGCCCGACACGGAGCGCCGGCGAGGAGCACGACTGCCTGCCTGGCTGGCTGGCTGGGCGCGAGCGAAGAGCAGTGCCGCCTCGCCTCGCCCGCCCGCCCGCTGGCCGCTCACTCTGCGCCGCCGCCGGGAGAGCGTGAGGCGGCGCGGCGGGGGCGAGGCGCTGCGCCATGGGCAGGGCTCCTCGGCGGCGGCTGCGAGCGCTCGGCCAGCCCGGCAGCCCCAACCGAGAGCCGGAGGTCGGGGAGGGGGCGCTCGCCGGTCGGCTCCGCCTCCTCCGCCAGACGGGGGGTGGGCGTCTTGCAAGGGCGGCCTCCGCTGCAGCTTCTCGCGGAGAGGTTAACGGATGGTCTCCTTCACTCCCTGGAAGGATGGACCAGCACCTGGCAGAGCTTTAGGGCACGGGTGTCAAACACAAGGCTGGCGGCCGGCGGAGGCTACACGGGCCACATGACGAGGTCTGGCGGGCCGGATTTGGCCCGCGGGCCTTGTGTTTGACACCCGTGGGTTAGGCCATAGTTTTCAGACTATGTCCCAGTGAATGCGAGGCTTTTAAAAATAAAAAATACTTATACATCATACAAACAAGCATTGAATAAAACAAACAAATAATACAAAATACAAAAACAAATTTACAAGGATATAAACATAATAACATAAACCTTACAATCAAAACCTTACAATCGAAAATATAAAACATTATATTCTCCTTTAAAAAAAGAGAAAAGAATGAAAAATAATACCCCCAAAAAAAAGAAAAAGAAGGAAAAACGTGACTTCCAACTAACTCCATGTGGATCTTTATTCCTCATATCACTGGTTGTCTATAATGATTAAATTTTTGGAGAAATATTCTAATTACCTGTAATATTTTTATTCTAAGTTAAACCAAGTACGGATCTGGGAATCAGTTATCTTCATGTAATTTATAAAGGCTTTCCACTCTCTCCTTATTTTCTCATTAGAATAATTTTTTATTAAACCTGTAAGTTTGGCCAGTTCAAGATATTCTGACAATTTAATAATAATAATAATAATAATTTTATTTATACCCCGCCCTCCCTGGCAACGCCGGGCTCAGGGCGGCTCACATCACTAAAAACATCAAGCATAAAAAGAAAAACAATTAATTAACTGTACAGATTAAAAGATTAAAAATTAAAAACCATCTTAACGCAGCAGCCCATGAATATGAAAGAATAGGAGAGAGTCTTATTTACAGTATTATATTATGGCACGAGGGTCAGGTTGGGTCAAACTAACAAAAAGCTAGGTGGAACAGCTCCGTCTTGCAGGCCCTGCGGAAGGCTATCAGATCCCGCAGGGCCCTAGTCTCTTGAGACAGTGCGTTCCACCAGATTGGGGCCAAAACTGAGAAAGCTCTGGCCCTGGTTGAGACCAACCTAGCCACCTTATGGGTTGGAACCTCCAGCGTATTATTATTCGTGGACCTTAAGGTCCTCCGCGGGGCATACCAGGAGAGGCGGTCCCGTAGGTACGAGGGTCCTAAGCCGCGTAGGGCTTTAAAGGTCAAAACCAGCACCTTAAACCTGATCCTGTACTCCACCGGGAGCCAGTGAAGCTGGTAAAGTACTGGATGAATATGATCCCGCGGCAACGACCCCGTAAGGAGCCTCGCCACGGCATTCTGCACCCGTTGGAGTTTCAGGGTCAGTTTTAAGGGCAGCCCTGCGTAGAGCGAGTTACAATAGTCTAGTCTGGAGGTGACCATCGCATGGATCACTGTGGCCAGATCAGGGCGAGAAAGGTAAGGGACCAACTGCTTAATGCGGCGGAGATGGAAAAATGCCGCCTTTACTGTGGCTGCAACCTGCGCCTCCATAGAAAGGGAGGCGTCGAGGGTTACACCCAAACTCCTGACAGAGGGCACTCTGAATGTGATTGAATGCGAGGCTTTATTGAAACCCTGCAGAGGATAAATATATATTCCAGGCTATGCTCTCAATTCACAGGGGCCCAAAGCTCTGTCGATCGCCCTGCATGAACCAAGCCTTAGGATACATTCAGACCATATACTTGCCCCACCACTCAAAAAATCCTGGTTTACCCCTCACCGAGCTACCATTCCCAGCACCCTTAAACTATAGTTCCCAAGATTCTTTGGGAGCAGGAGGAACTGTGCTTTAAATGCATGTTCTGTACTCAGCCAAAGTGTATGTTTTTAGATGTGCCATTACAGGGCTGTAACTTTGCATGAAACCATGGCAAGAGCAACCTTCCCATCCAAGTTTGGAAACTGTTATTGGACTCAGTAGCAACTTCTGGGGGGGGGGGGGAAGCAGCTTCCAGGGGGGAAATTTCATTGGGACCACAATATGGGAGGAGGTAAAAACAAAGCTCCTATCAGTTGTGGAGGGGACATCAGGTGAGTGCGACTGCAGTGACCAGGCAGGGGCACAAGGAGCCCTTAAATATCCCATAAGCCCCCAGTGACCTTCCAAATCCAGGTAAGCCCTGCTCAAAATACACCCAAAATACACCCAAAAATAACAGACCATTTTACTTGTGACCTGAATATCTATTAACAACCTTCGCCGTTTCAGCAGGACAGTTTAGATTTTACAGAACAAACCCTTACAGAGCTGATTTCATGCTCCGACTCTTTTTTTTTTTTTAATTTTATTTTCCAACAAACATACATTTCATCTCGTCCACAAGTTACATAGCTTACTTTTCTTAAATAAACAAAACAAAATTTATATATCAAATATCAAAATAAATACATAAATAAATAAAAACTCTTCTTGCATCCATCTTTCATACTACACAGTTACTCTTCCTTATAATTTTTATATGCATTATAAAATGTAGACTTCCCTCTTTAGGCGCCCCACCAACATTCATCAATTGGATCATATTATATTATACATTGAACTTTATACCGTCAAAAATTCACATTAATCTTTACTAATATTTTTTCCCCCTTAACCTTTTCCTGTTTTTCAAATTCTCTTCATACTATGCAAGAGCTGTTACAGAGCATAAACCCTGTTCATGTCACACCTTATAAGTAAGTAATTCAAAAAGTTGTCCCATTCTTCAACTACCCTACACTTTGGGTTTTCCTTTAGTTTTTCAGATAACACTGCCTGTTCAATGTACTCTATTATTTTATTTAACCATTCTCTTTTGTTTGGTGGTTTCTCCTTCTTCCAATGCGAGGCGATCAGTATTCTCGTGGCCGCGGTGGCGTATAGGAAAAAGTTCCTGGCTTTGCTTGGGATCCCAGTTGGCGTGATCCCCAAAAGGTAGGCTTCCGGGTCTTTTGAAAATTTGATTTTGAGGATTTTTTCCAGTTCCCAGTGTATTTCCGTCCAGATATTTTCAATTTATTTACAGCACCACCATATGTGATAGTAATCCCCCACTTCCTTACACCTCCAACATTGACTTGAAATTTTTTTATACATTTTATTCAACTTGTGGGGGGTGTAATGCCATCTATAAAACATTTTTAAGAGGTTTTCCCTAATGGCAATGCAAGCGGTAAATGTCCAGCCCTCCTTCCATAGCTTTTCCCACCTTTGGTAAAGGATGTTGTGGCCTATGTCTTGTGCCCACCGGATCATTGTCGGTTTTGTCTCTTCTTCCATAAGTGCCCAATCCAGCAAGATACGGTAGGATTTCATGCTCTGACTCTTGAAGATGGTTCTGCAGGCTTTGCTGTCAGCTCAATGAAGTTGTCAATTCGGCCTCTTTGCAGTGGAGCTGAGCATCGAGGTCCTTCACAGGAGGGACTGCCAGGCTCAAATTGTTCTCATTTTTAGAATTCCTGAGAACAAGCAGGTTGCAAGTGTAAACAGGAGGCTTTGCATCTCAACAGCTATGGCTTTTAGCATTTTTTAATCAAATTCGGACATCACAAGCTCTATTGTCAGGAGGGAGAGTGAAGGATGGATAGCCATCTGTCAAGTATGATCTAGTCGCGATTCCTGCATTGCAGGGGGTTGGACTAGATGACCCTGGGACCCCTTCCAACTCTACCATTCTATGGGTCTATATGTCCCAGCCTTCGTCCTATAGTACAGTGGTACCTCGGGTTACAGGCGCTTCAGGTTAAAGGCGCTTCAGGTTACAGACTCCGCTAACCCAGAAATAGTACTTCGGGTTAAAAACTTTGCTTCAGGATGAGAACAGAAATTGTGCGGCGGCAGTGGGAGGCCCCATTAGCTAAAGTGGTACCTCAGGTTAAGAACAGTTTCAGGTTAAGAACGGACCTCCAGAACGAATTAAGTTCTTAACCAGAGGTACCACTGTAGTTCAGAGCAAGAAAATGAGACCACACAATAAAAACGCAAATCCATGGGCATAGCGAGGATTTTTTTTGGGGGGGGTGCAGGTAGCCACCTGTCATTATCCTCTGTCTGGCTCTGTGTAGCAGATTTGGAATGAAATGTCTCAACAACAGTTCTTTTAAATTACTTTCCTTTGACTCCTAAGTGCTCAGAACAATCTGTCAAAATCTTTTGGATTTTGGGAGTGGGCTCCAAGACCACATAACACCGGTCCTGAAAAACCTACATTGGTTCCCAGTACGTTTCCAAGCACACTTCAAAGTGTTGGCACTGACCTTTAAAGCCCTAAGCAGCCTTGGGCCAGTATCCCTGAAGAAGCGTCTCAACCCCCATTGTTCAGCCCGGACACTGAGATCCAGCTCTGAGGGCTGGTTCCCTCCCTCCGAGAAGTGAGGTTACAGGGAACCAGGCAGAGGGCCTTCTCGGTGGTGGCGCACGGCCTGTGAAATGCCCTCCCATCAGATGTCAAGGAAATAAACAACTACCTGAATTTTAGAAAGACATCTGAAAGCAGCCCTGTTTAGGGATGCTTTTAATGTTTGGTGTTTTTAATATTCTATCTGTGGGCTGTTAGGCTGCTGAACAGAAAATAATATAGTGCAACTGACTTTCGGGGTTGGTGTGTTGTGCAACAAGCACACAGAGTGCAATGAGATTGAGTGTTTGTGGGGTGGGGGGGTGGGAGGCTTGGTTAATTTCATTGTACACAGGTTGTACATCGACAATAAAAGGTATTATTATTATTATTATTGGAAGCTGGGGAAACCCAGCCAGATGGGCGGGGTATAAATAATAAATTTATTATTATTATTATTATTATTATTATTAATTCTTATTATTATTACAATTTCTACTTTTAGTTAAGTATTTTTATTTAGTTACAGGTAGGTAGCCGTGTTGGTCTGCAGTAGTCAAAACAAAATAATTTTTTCCCCTTCCAGTAGCACCTTAGAGACCAACTAAGTTTGTTATTGGTATGAGCTTTCGTGTGCATGCACACTTCTTCAAATACACTGAAACAGAAGTCACCAGACCCTTATATATAGTGAGAGGGTGGGGAGGGGTATTACTTAGAAGGGTGGTGGGAATGGGTGAGTGGCTGATAGGTGTGGTAAACCTGTTGACGACTGTTAACGACTGCAATTGGTCTTACAGGAAAAAGCAAGGGGTGAGATGGCTAAAAATAGCTTTATCATGTATAATGAGATAAGAATCCAATGTCTCTATTCAGACCAGGTCTCTCCGTGGTTTTAAGTTTGGTAATAAATTGCAATTCAGCAACTTCTCTTTCCGGTCTATTTTTATTTAGTTACTTGATTTAGGAGGGGGGCAACTGCCCCCTCACCGACTCCACCCATGAACACCTTTAACTTCAGAAAACTTGTTACAGGTAGGTAGCCGTGTTGGTCTGCCCTAGTCGAAACAAAATAAAAAAAATTCCTTCCAGTAGCACCTTAGAGACCAACTAAGTTTGTTCTAGATATGAGCTTTCGTGGGCATGCACACATCTTCAGAAAACTTGAAATCTGTGGACTAAGAAGACCCATTGTTTAAAGAAGAAAAGAGAGCGAGGAAGGCGCGCCCTCTAGAGGCACTCACCTGGCGAGCAGCTGCCTGTGCTCTTCGCGCAGGGTCTCCAGCTCGACCTGCAGACCAGCGCGCTGCAGGACTTGCCCGTGGAGCTCCTCGCGCACCGCGGCCAGCTCGCTCTCGTAGGCGGCGGCGACTGCCTCGCGGCGACTGCCCTCCTCGCATTCGGACAGGCGGGACTGCAGCGCCGTCTTGGTGGCTTCCAGGCCGCGGACGCGCTCGATGTAGACGGCGAGGCGGCCGTTGAGCTGGCGCAGCTCCTGCTGCTGCTGCAGGCGGCTCCGCGGGCCGGGCATGAACGGGGAAGAAGAGACGCTGTTGTCGCAGCCCAGGCCGCTGTCCGGCGAAGCCATCGTAGCTGCAGGGACCACCCGGTCACGCACTCTCGCAAGCGGCGGCGGAAACCCTCCTCGCTCGGCGTTAAGCAGAGGAAAATGAATCCGGCCAGGGCTATATATACGCTCCCCCTGCTTTGCAGGAAGGGCGTGGTGCGGTAAATAAAGGTGCAGGATCAACGCTTAACGCGGTTGCGAAAACAATGCTATATATTTATTATTAACGCTGGTAAGCGACTGCAAGGAGAATTGTCTGGTGGTTTATGCGCTTTTAAGGGGGCAGAAAGGCGGGGGCGGGGCTGCCCAGAGTCTGGAAAAGAGAAGGAACGGCAGCCAGTGGATCCTATTGCCAAGGACATCCTTGCAACCCCTGCAGGACTTATCCATTCAACTTCTCTGCCCCGCGTCCATCCCAAACCACTCCCCCGCCTCTCTCTCCCTCGGCGTTCCAAGAACTGTGGCTTCACGTTCTGTCCAATCAGCGCGCAGCAAAAGGAAGCCGAGCCCCGGGAAAGGGGCGTGGCCTTCATCGGTCTGCTCATTCATAACTTTGCTGGGTAGCGGGAGGGTCGTGTGTGTTCAGAGGTGAGCCTTCTTGGATGCAGCGGGGGCTTATTCTCAGGTAAACAGGGTTAGGATTGCAATCTCCTCTGTTTTAGGAGATGAGGAATGGGCCGCCGCCCTTGTTTTAGCCCTCCGGGTTCAACTGGAGCTGCCCCTTTAAGGACAGTCTTGATCCGCAGCTGCAGTTATCCGATGACAGCCTTTAAGTCCCATGGAAAACGTCGCTTGCTGATTCATGCATATCTGTAAAAAGAGAAGAAGCTGTATATAATATTATTATTATTTGCTATGCAGATCTCTCTAGGACAAGAGTGTGCATCCTTTTTCGTGGGGGGGAGGGGGCGTGCAGTGATCCCCTTCAACCAGAGAAAGGAAAGCAACGTCTGAACACAGGGAAAATAGTAAACTGCCTTGCAGGAAGTGGGACCACGTAGCCACTAGTTCAGTATTGCCTGCACTGACTGGCAGTGGTTGTCCAGGATTTCAGGCAGGAGGCTTTGCCAGGGGACGGGCCATAGTTCAGTGGTGGAACAAGGGCTATGCATTGAAAAGGTCCCAGCTTCAGTCTACAGCATCTTCAGATATCCCTACCTGAAATCCTGGAAAATTGCTGCCAGTCAGTGTAGACATTACTGAGCTAGATGGACTTAACTCAGTACAAGGCAGCTTCCTATGTACATGGAAACACCTGGACCTTCTGCAAGCAAAGCAGGACTCCCCTGCTCAGCGCCCGAGGGCCCCAGTCCTGCCACTCACCCCTGGTCTAGGGCGGGGCCTGATGGGCTCTATAAAGGACTGCTGCCGCTGCTGGGCAGAGAGGGCTCCATTTTGTTTTGTTTTTTGTTTAAATTGCTGTTTTTTACCTATGTCATTTTAAACTGTGAAATTAATGCTGTATTCTTAGTTTTAGGTTTTAATTTATGTGGAAATTTTTTTTTCATTTCATTGTGTATTTTTTTGATGTGGTTTATTTATTTATGACTTCTGTAATTATGTAAATTTTGTCATGTTGTAAGCCGCCTTGAGCATTGGTTTTAACTGTGGAAAGGCGGCATACAAAAAAAGAATTTTAAAAAATGAAGAAAAAAATGAAAAAGCAGATGTTCCACCACTGAGCTATGACCCTTCCACATACATTGTAATTGGTCCAAACTGCCCCCTGCCTGGCCCTTTTCTTTTGTAGGGGAACTGTTGTGTTCTCTGTGTGATGCTGTGGTTAGAGTGTTGGGCTAGGACCTGGGGGACCTGGGTTCAAATCCCCTACAGAGCCATGAACCCAGTCAGTCTCTTGGTCTGCCTGCCTACCTCACAGGGGTGTTGTCAGAATGAGGGAGTCGGAGAACCACACATGCAGCGCTGCTTGCAGAACTTGACTTCATCATGCTTGTTAATCAGTAGCTCCAGAAAATAGATGCAAAATGTTTGCTTCTAATGCAAGCTTTCTTTAAAAAACAACAACAGGATTATCACTGGAGGAACACAATGACACTTTTGGGCCCTATTATTTCCAGCATATAAACAGCCTTTTTAACCCCCCCCCTGCATTGTACCTGCTCTGTTTTCAAAGGTTTGTGTGGGCTTCCCTCTTTTCCTATGCATTGTATCACCAGGACTTAATAATTAGCTGGTTCCCAAAGGGCCAAATTTACATGAGTGGGTGGATTCAATAGGAGCAATACAACCAGCCTCCCACAGAGAGTTGGGAGGTATACAATACATAGTTTAAGAGCTTAGTACATCCTTTCCCTAATATAAAGATAGCTGTAGCTTCTACAATAATGTTTTGGGAGACAATGGAACAATTCTAAGATACATTAAAGGGTCTTTTGACTTACAAGTGCCCAAAATTTGGCTAGTAACATTTAAGTGATTTATCAACTGGCTATAACTCTGTTTTTTTCTCTTTTTTGGCCCCCTTCAGAACTACTGTTTTGCTCCAATGTAAATTTATGTGGATTTAACTGTTTAATTCAATTAGCTCAAAGGGACTTACTCCTAGATAAGTAACTCCACTTTCCTGGGAATAAGGCTGATTGAATTCAGTAGGTATTACTTCTGAGGAGATGTGCAATAGATTGTGCTACAATATTCTTTTTACCAGGTTGGTTCTTTCATTAACGTGCAACCGGGCAAAGGCAAGATTATAATACAGTACAGCTAAATCCTGTTTAGTTTTGTACAAATAAGTGCTGTACAAATAAGATCCTCCTCTGTATCTTCTACTGGATTTTTCACTAGAGGGCGCGCCGTTCCCAGCTATAGAAGAAATCCAATTTGATCTTCAACAGGTTGGAAACGGCGCAATCACATTTCAGTAAACCCTTTCACGAAGTTATGTTTAGTTCCTCGGTGCGTATTTTTAACTTCAGTGGCACGGATGGAATAGCAAGACGTTTTCGCTTTCTGTTGATTCTGTGACCATTCCAGGCTTTCCTTAGCCCTCTATAGAGTTATCTGCTAGCAAAAACGGGACACATTTCCCCGAGGAGGTGGGTTCACACTGCATAAGGAAATCGGCGTTTGGTGGCACATTTGCGAGGTTTGATAGATGTAACCGCACCTCGAAGCAGAGGAGGACGCGTGGAGATCTATGGCTGCGCACGGCGTTTGAGTAAAGGCGCCGCTTGCCTTTCAAAGGAAGGCTAAGGTTTAAGCATCAATTTGCAAGCCTGTATTTCTCCACGGGCGACGCCGACTCTTCTGTTCTGCCTTTGATGCAGTAGAGAGGTGGAAAGTTTGCTCCTCCCTCTCCTAAACGACTCGCATCCCTGGCGGCGGCAGGTAAGGAGTAGTTACCCTTAACAAGTTTTCTTCGTGATAAGATCATCCTTTCGAATGCTAGACAGCTGTGAGAATCCCGGTCAACCTACTTGCATTCACACGTGACAGTTTTATACTAGCTTCCTTAAGGCGATGCTTAATGCAAATGTAAACCTTCCATCGGCCAGAATGTGCCTTCGGTTTCTCGGCCGAGTTCCTTCGCGCATTCTCATGTGCTATAGGGGACGCTGCACGTAATCCACGTGGCGCGCAAACATCCTCAAGCCCGGGTCATAAAATTTGTCTTTTGGAAAAAGAGTAGCTGGCCCCAGTGAATTATACGTTTGACATAATACCAGCCCGGGAAGGTACACAATTCCTCTTCCGCAATGCTTCCCTGTTTTTGAGATGGAAATAATAGAACGCAAGTACATAGAATTTGATTTCTCTCTTGTTTGATTACGGTATATCTGAGAGCGGGCAGCTGAACGTGTGAACTGACTGCGGCAAGCACTGGGTGTATGGTAAGCGGAACCAAAACTCCATCTTCGGTGTAAGAGCTGAGACAGTTTATTTTCACATGCAAATAGTGATTTGATATTGCACCCATCCGGTTGACGTCTGTGTAGGAACGAACCAGCCTCAGAAATTGGATATATATCCAATTGATATATATATTGATGCAAGACGTGGGGGGGGGGCATTTATAAAGGCTGCAATCCTGAGCACTTTAATCCGGAGGAAGTCCCATTGTGTTCACTGGGTTTCAAGTACCCGTATGGAGAGGCGAGAAATGTGCAAAGCGGAATTTCACAGCCTCAGCCCGAAGGATGTTTACTCGGAAGCAAGTCCTACTGCGTTCACTGGGGCCTACGCCCAGGTAAATGTAGCGAGGGCGAGGCTGCAATCCTAGACAGGCTTACTAGGCGCTAAGCTTCATTGAACCCAGTGGGACTTCCCTTCCGAGCAAAAGGCGTGCGTCGGATGGAGCTGTTTGGCTTCACTTGTGCGCAGGCATTTCAAAGGTCTACATTGCGGCCGCCTGATTTGAATAACTATTGCTGCCTCTCACTTAATGGTGTTGCTTTTATTACATTTACACTGTACACCGCCCATTGAAGGGCGATTTTGGAAATGCTTAACCGTGGCTGCAATTTTAGGCATGCCTCCATGAAAAAGTGCTGCTAGGGCGATGGGTCGGCATGTAAGTAACTGTCAAGGCTGCTTTTGTAATGGTGCAGTTGGCCTTTGCCTGCAAGGGGTCCTCTTGCCTCCTCCTGCTCGCTGTCTGCTCGCCTTTCCAGCTACCTGCGTTGTAGAAGACCTTATGGGCTTAATACTGTATGTCGGTAAGGTTTTCTTTTTGTGTAAAAAAAGGAGTTCATGCCTTTTTGGAGAACGCCGAGCATCGCCCCAAGCCCTCAACAATCTGGCCTTGGAAATAGGGATAGGTTTATTATTATTATTCCCAGGCTATCTGGAGGGATTTTCCAAATTGTGTGTGTGAATGAATGAAAGGCACTCTGTACGCGCTCAGAGGCACTCCCCCCCGCTCCTTGCATCCCGTTGGCTCTCCCTTTCCCGCGTCAAGGCGCCTTTTGCCTGCAGGGCGCGCGCGGCGGAGCAGGTGGCGGCGCGGGAGCTCGAGGAGACGCGCGCCGTCGCCTCGCCTTGCGCGCTGCTTGGGCTGCCCTGCGGGAGGAGGAGGCGGTGGCGGCGGCGCCGGCGCCCTAGCTCTCTCCGCCACTTCCTCCGAGGCCCTCGGCTAAGTCGGTCTGGCGGGGCTTGTGGGCTGGAGCAGCCTGGAGGGAGAGAGCCAGCCAAGCTCGAAGGGCGGTCGCTTGTTCGCCTGCCAGCTCCGCTTTGCAAGCATGCGGCGTCGGCGTCCCTGGTGCTTTGACAGGAGGAGAGGCTTCGCTTTGCTGCCTCCGCCGCCGAGTCCACGCCTGCTCCCTTCCCCCTGAGGAGGAGAGGGAGAGGGAAAACGCCGTCGAGTGAGGTGGTGGCCACGCCGCAGGGATTTGCGCCCCGAAGTTGAGCAAAGGTATCCCCACAGTGCGCGCGCAAAAGGAAAAGAGGCGGGAGTTTGGCGCCCGCGCGCGCTCTGCCGAAGTTGCACCCAGGACAGGCGAGCGCGGGGTGCTGGTGAGAGGGCGCGCTCGCGCGAAAAGAGTTTGTCTCGCGAGAGAGGGGCGCGCGCGGGGGTCTTCACTTGTACCCGGAGAGGGTATTTAGCGCGGGGCTCCGAGTGAGACCCTGGATGGGCACTTGGTAAGCAAGGTGTGTGTCTCTGAGCATGCACAGACGGAGACCCCGGCCTCAACCCTGGGCAGCTGCAGCTTGTTTCCACATTAATTTAAGGACTTAAGGAGAGCAAGTTTCTGAAAAGGGGTGGGTGGGTGTGGTTGTTTGTGGGCCTGACCTATAGGATGAGGGAAAGGGGGGGGGTGTTCTCTCTTGGCCAGCTTGCTCAGTGGTGCCGACAAGGGACTTGGCAGCTTTTCGAGAGGCGCCCTCTCAGCTTCGCTCCCCACTCCAGGACAAAGGTCTGATTTGCCCCCAGGTCTCATTCTGGGGTTTGGACAGCCAGCCTTTTCACAAGGGCCGAAGCAGGTGGTGGGATGTTTTCGGAGGGGAGTGCAGAGGATGGGCTCCAGAGCTCTGCTCTTCCGCCGATGGGTTGCGGCCCGATCCGAGGTGGGTTGCTGCAAGAGCACAACCACCACACAAATATAGGGTAAAAAGTTAAGAAAAATCGGTCCCCAAATGGATGTTTAGGTTAAAAGTGGGTCCTGGGTCTGAAAAGACACTTTCTCTGGAGGAACGAAAGTGTTTGCTGAGTGCAGGCCGGCTGCACAGGCGCATTGCCTGAGAGTTATTAGCATGGCGGGGAGGCCCCTGCAGATCTAAACACTATTCCGACATCGTTTTAGAAACCCTTATTTGGAAATAGGCTATAGCACTATCAATATGCGCGGCAGGAAAGATCTGTTCCTGTGCTGAGATATCTTTGAGACCGGCATGCCTGTGTGTGCGCATGTGGGAGGGGCAGCTATTGGAGGAACAGGTGTTGCTTTAACTGGGTGGCGAAGAGAGAGCCTTTGAGAGATGGATCTGGCAGCCTCTTAAATGTAGTCACATTTTATTTTATTTTCAAAAATAATTCCTCCTCACGTGACCTTGGGGTGGGTTGCAATATTAAAGCATCAATCACAAGCCAATAAAACAGCAGCAAATCACTAAAATGCAACCATCTGTTAACATAGTATATAACACCGGCTGGTTATGCAGATCAGTCAAAATGCTTGACACAAAAGGCCTGTATCCAACTAAGTTTTACTCAGAGTAGATCCATTAAAATTGACAATCCTACATCAGGTCCATTAATGTCAACAAGTCTGCTCTTTGAGTATTGGTGATGGATGCAAACTGAAAGTATTCAGCTGGTGTCAAAAAATGAACAACATTGATGCCAGCTGGATCTTTAGGGGATGCTTGTTCAATAATTTGGGTGCTGTTACAGAGGAAGTCCTCTTGCAGGTCATAGACCCCTGAATTTTGCTGAATGATGGAACTACTTAAAAGGACCCCTGAACGGATCTGACTGTGCAGGACAGTAGCCGGAGAGAAATGCTTTTCAGGGCTTTACATAACAGAACCAAACCTTGAATTGGGCTTGGTGACAAATTGGCAGTGAGTACAGGTCTTTCAGGACTGTTATTATATGGTTTTGAGCCATTGGATCCACCCAAACAGTCTTCAAGGGCAGCCCCAAGTAGAGCACATTGCAGTAGTCTAAGCAAGAGGCTACTAGAGCACAAATGACTAGCCTGGCTTCCCTTGTCTTGTTTAGGATAATTTGATCTTGTTGCTTCCATTATTTATTGCATTTATATCCTCTGCTCCCCCCCCTAAGGAGCTCAGAGTGGCATACTCAGGAGCTCAATTTTATCTTCAAAACAACCCTGTGAGGTAGGTTGGGCTGAGAGTCCTCAACTCAGTAAAGTTTAATGTCTGAATGGCGATTTGTACTTGGCTCTCCCTGGTCCCAGTCTGGGGGGGGGGGCATTTTTCAGCCTGAGGGCCACATTCTGGCTGAAGGTGAGAGGAAGGATGGGATTTTTCTTGGGAGGAGTGATTTGTCCCCAGTGAAGGCTGGCAGAATTAGGTGCCCATAGAAAGGAAGGGTGCTGTCAAGATTTCCCATGGAGAGGATGTTTCTTCTTCCTCTCAGGGATATTGCAAACCCTGTGGTCTTGAGAACATGGGTGGTTGCCAGATTAGTTGGCCAACTTTTATCATATTGCAATAATAGCCTGGATGAAAGAAAGGGACGGTCAAAACCAGTAGCCCCTGTGTGCGGTTTCAAACCTGCGGAGATTTTACACACAAAGAGCTTTTCCGTGCCGCAGGGACGGCGGTTCAACATTGTCCTTTACATGGAAACAGTTAACAGTCCTCATATTCTAATCCACGAATCGGCGGGGCCCCTCCCCAAAGCGAGTGAGGATTGTCGCTTTTCTGCCACGGGGCTGAGTAGCCAACACGGCTGGAAGCATTATGGATCCCAAAGTCCCAGAGTTGGGTTCCTTGGCTTGGGAAGCAGGGCAGGGAAAAAAAAAGAGAGTGTTGAAATAGCTTTGCAAGGTTCAATTTCTTCTTGGCTCCTGTGTGTGTATATGGTAATGGAGGGGGGGGGGAATAACGGGGAAGGAGGTTGCAGGCTTGATAAACTGACTCGTGAGCGAGAGAAAAACCTAGCTCGCTTTTGCTCCTCTGGCCAGCTCCCCCACCCTCCTGCCCTTATTGGAGTACCTCAGCCTCCACGCTGTGCTCATGCTGTTCTCTGTGAGTCTGCTTTCCTGGCCAGCACAAACCTCGGCTGTTTGGGTTGCACGGTTTCCAAAGTCCGGGTTGTATTCACTGCCCAGTTTGCTTTAGTCATTCAGATTCTGGCGGGGCGCATTGACTTTTTTCCTCCTCCTTTTGCTTACAGCCCCTCTCTCTCTCTTAAAGGTGCAAGAGGAGAATGGCGCATGCCAAGTCCACAGGGCTCTCGTGGGAGATCACCTGGTTCACAGTGACCACCATCTGTGCCCATCTACAGGTAGGCGAGAGTGTTGCAGTCTCAGCAGCTGCTTGGATGATGGATTAATCCTATGGACAAAAGGGGGAAATCCCGGCAAGTCGCTGAGATGGGCTGTGCGCTCTAGCATGTTGCTGGTGCTCGAATCAAAGGCAGCTGTAGTAGGAAAGGCAATTTTTCTTCTTGCTGTTCCCATCCTTCCTTTAGATGACTTACATTTCGCCCCCCCTTTTTTTACAAGCCACAAGGCAGTTTACAGCAAAACCGTATTAGATGAGAAGAATGCATAAAAATAACACAGTCCTTAAAATAACTAATAGCAAATCGCTGAGTAGCAATTGCTAATAGCAGCATCTAGGGGTGAAGGAGGAGAAATCTGATTTAAATCGCGCCTAAAGGCAAACTTGCCCGCTTAGTGCTCTCTGAAACACACCAGCCACCCTTGGAAATTCTCACTTTTTAAGATTTTGCAGCGCAGTTCTCCAGCCCAAGTAATGTGCACAAGAACGCATAAACTAGGGCAAAGTGTGCATTTAAGTGCACATATTAGTGAAAATGGCATATGAAAAGGCATTGTATTAGGTAATTGTGCTTGCAAAAATGTGCATATTAATAAAAAATGCATACAGAATGCATACAAAAAAGCTGGTGAATTTTCATGTGTGTGTTTTAAAATCGCAATGTGGAAAACTGGATTTACGATGGGAAAGATGAGAAACCGAGAAAACCAAAATCGACAGATTCATCTACACCTAGCAGCAGCTATTCCCCAGCTTTTACGTGAGTAGGAACAAGAGGCGGGGCGAGGAAAGCTGGCCGATGTGGGATATCTTTAGGGCCTGAGTGGCAGACATTTAAATGCTATGGAGATTGGATTTTTGAAGTTGGCCATAACTCAGAAGGTCCCATGTTCAATTCTTCGCACCTCTAGTCAAAAAAGACCTTTTGCCTGAGACCCTGGAGAGCTGCTGCCACTCAGAGCAGACAGTGCTGTGGTAGGTGGAAAAACAGCCTGACGTGGTAGAAGTCAGCTTGCTATCTTGGATAAAACTCTGTCTAGAGTCCAGACGTGTACAACAGCCTTGCAAGGAGGTGTGCTGATGTCACTAGCCAATATAGCAGGGCTGGTGTCAGCATCTGCCACCCTTACGCAGCTGACACGACCCACCGTTGGTGCCCACTTCCATTTTATTTATTTTTTTGCTAGCCCAGCACTATGAATAAGCGCTGGGCGGCTAAGCCGGGCGGCCATTTTTAATATCACACAATTTCACTTCCCCTGGCATGCTGTCGCTCTGAGGCATTGTGGGAAATTAAAATGGCGGCTAGGCTCAGACTCCCAACACAGTGCTTCTGGTGCTACTGGCAGGTAAACCCTCCAGAGCCACTGAGGAATGAGGGAATACTTTGCCCGCAGCCCCTTCAAAGCGGAAGTTAGCCTTGCCGCACGTATCTGTGGAAGGCCACAGACTAGACAGCTAAATCCAAGGTCAGATCAAGACTTTTCCGTTGCCTGTGTTGGCAAATCCAAATGTCACTCACACCACTCTCCCTGCCCTGGTTAAATACATGGTGGATTGGACAGAAGGAAAGCAGTTGCTAATGCTCTCCTGAAAACCCAGGGTTAGCAAGTGTGGTGCGTTGCTCCCCCACCAATGTCATAGACTACAATTCCCATCACCCCCTGCCAGCATGGCAAATAATGGGAGTTGCAGTCCACAACATGAGAAGGGCACAACGTTTGCTACCCCTGCTCAAGGGCTAGCAATTTGAACAACAGGTTCTGTAGCAGGTCTCAGGTCTCATAAAGCAGAGCAACTTTCTCATGCAACTTTCTGGTATTAGGCATAAAGCAGCTGTTGCGTGCGCATAAGACACCTTCCACATGTAAGAAGGCTTTCCCCGCTCTGGATTCAACCCAATGTTTTAAGATAAATATTTGGCCGTTTCCAGATCTCGCCTGGTTATTATAAGAACCTTGGCTGCAATCCTAACCCTTCTCACCTGGGAGTAAGCCCCATCGGATGCAAGGGGGCTTCCTTCTGTGAGTAGACATGGTTAGGATTGCAGTGCATTTTAATATGAAGAATTTGGGTGCCTGAGTTTTCTTGTTTTCTCTCCCCATATCCTTTTGTGGATTCAGGTTGTAAGCCTGAGGGGTAGGTAGGGACTGTGCTGATTTGTAAGCGATTCTGGGAACCTTCTCAGCCAAGGAGCAAGGTGGAAACGGTTTAAACAAATTGCTGCCTTTTAAATGGTACATAGGACTGGGAATGGGAGACTCTATTGATAATAGGTTTCTCATTTTTCTAGATTTAAAATTCAGTTCTCTGCGTTTCTTCATCAGTTTGTGACACACACATACCCCGAGCCATAATGAAAGTTTACCAGCTTTTCAGTGTGAATTTCGTCTAATAAACACACTTTTCTAAAGCACTTGTTTATTTAATGCATTTTTGTGCATTGTTTTCACACATATATGAATTTGCATGCACACCTTTCCCAAGTATATGCATTTTTTTTAAAAAAAACACATTACTTGGCAGGGTTGCCTTAATCTACTTCAGGATACAGCTGGCCCTAGTCATCTTTGTTATGGTTTATAGCTAAACAATAAAATTATTATGATTAGTACTTCTCATCTCCCCCTATAAAAGATTTGCTGCTTGTTTCACTCCCCCTTCTGATTATAAGATCAGTTAGAAGCAGCGGCGTAGCTAGCCTGCAGGACTGCTGAGGAGGAGGCGGGGGACGACCACAGGCCCCACGCCACAGGTGCCCAAGCCACCGCATCACTCCCAGGAGAGATGTGTGGCTCAGGTGTGCTGCAGGCCCCGTGGTAAGTATTGCCTGCTGGGTGACTGGCGCCCAGTGCGCTCCCCAGGGCCCCCCAGCTACGCTGCTGGTTAGAACTGCCAACGACGATGAAGGTTGCGATAATTCCGAGGTAAAATGGTGGGTTCAAATTGAAAGCTCTGAGGTAAAATGGTGGTTTTGTCTTCAAACCTATGCTTCTGCGTAGACTTTGAAAGCCAGATTAGAAACCTCCCCAAAGGAGAGATGCTTACGAATCTGCCAAGCGTACTGTTCAATGAAATATTTGGTTTTATCTCTGACATGGCTATTCAGTGACAGCATTACCGCAAAGCTTATGCAAGTTCCTGCAGTTGCTTTATGACTAATGGCAGCTTTTTAAATTAGTATTCTTCGGATCCAAACAGCTGCTTTTCCCAGTTTGTTGGGATAGAAAAAAACAAGGGATATTCGAAAGTCAAGTACTGCTTTTAAAATTGGTTTTATGTTAACATGCTTGTTTATATTTTCTACTTGCTTTGATCAAAATAACAACACCGAGAACCAGTGATAGTCAGAATAGGTTGTTTGCCTCAGCATTTTATTCCACTTCCCTCAGTCACTATTTCCTTGAGAATTGTAGCATTCTTAGAATAAATACGAATAAATAAGAATTATCTTAAAATAAAACTTTTCCAACATGATTGGCTTGAATCTGCCACCAATATATCTGTTTCAGTCCTGAGCATGAGAGGAATACAGGAACTGACTTTATATAGACCAGGCATGGCCAAACTTGGCCCTCCAGCTGTTTTGGGACTACAACTCCCATCATCCCTAGCTAACAGGACCAGTGGTGAGGGATGATGGGAATTGTAGTCCCAAAACAGCTGGAGGGCCAGGTTTGGCCATGTCTGATATAGACAGAAGGTCATCAAGCCTGAAGCCCAGTGGTTAGTTAAACTGTAGCCCTCCAGATGTTGTTGGATTCCAACTCCCATCATCGCCAGCTGGCATGACCAATGGTCAAGGATGACTGGAGTCATTGTCCAGCAGTGGACCTGGCATTGGGGTTGCAAACAATAATGAGTGCATACGAACCCACTTCTGGATAATTATTTCTTACTAATTTCATTGTGACAGTACTTATGTGCAGTGTGTTCTGGATCAAAGTGCAAGCCCCACATGCAAGTTTGCAATGGATGGTGTGTCTGTGTTGGCCACACAGGGTGCATCCAGATTGTTGCTATCCCATCGCAGCAAATTCGCATTGCACAAATAGAGGTGGTTGGGAAGTTTGCACATCAAGCCCACTTCCCCCAAAGATCACTTTTTGTGATAAGAAAAGTGATAGCACAATGCACTGGAAAGTATGGAATTAACACCTGCTTTGACTCAACTGTCATTTAACCTGCGGCAAACAAATTAGAATGAACGCTCATCATGTAATCTCCCTGCAAACAAATGCTTGGTGAAGTGATTGTTTATTGATAAATGCACTTAAAAAAAATAGTTGATTAAATCACAATTGCAAAAGAACATTAATATAAACTGAGAAGAAGAATTGTATCTGTGTTTGATTTATATTTATTTAATGTTGTAGCAAGAATAGTAAAACAACATTTGAAAAGCTGACTAGAAGAATCTGGTTTCCAGAAATCCTTGGGTTTGCCATGCTTCCGGACAGCTTAGAAACTTGCTGAATGCAAGTTAGCCCAGCTGAACTGTAAAACAATGTTCAAAGCGCTCTTAAGATGGTAATTACCCCATAGCTGATGCATGCTAACTGTTGCCTTTACTGTCAATGTGGGCGATCCTCATTGTTTAATAATGCTGCTTTCTAGGGCTAAGTAAGTGGAGAGTTTGTTTATGGGCGGAAATCATGCTGTACTTCTCTTTGCTCTGCCAAAAATCTGGATGGTTAGTAGAAGTGATTTTAGGATGTTTTCTCCTGTTGTTAACATACATGCTTCTTGCAAGCAGCAGCCAAAGTTCTACACTCCAGAGGCACACCCAGAACTTTCACATGCCTTGTAAACCTCAAGAAGTTCTTAAAAAACAAAAAACAAGCTTCCCATGTATGTAAGATACTAGTTCTCTTGGCACTTCGACTTGAATCCTTTGCGCCTATAAGCAGACACCTTAGCCCAGCTTCCAGATGGTGTGGACTACAACTCCCATAATTCCTGAGGCTCATGGGAGTGGGAGTCCAAGAACATCTGGAGGGTGTTGTGCTGACTGCCCCTGTTTGGCTGGGAAATATTTATAACCCCTTCTACGTTAGACCCCCAAGGCTGAATGGTAAGCTGGTGGCCACAGGCAACAAGCCAATACCTCCAGCTTACCATATAATTGCAGAGTTGGAAGGGACCCAAATGGTCATCTAGTCCAATCCCCTGCAAAGACTCCCTGACAGATGGCCATTCCTGGGACCCAGCCAATAGATACATAGAAGGCTGCCTGATATGTCAACCTGTTTGTCCATCTAACCCAAGGATGGAGAACCTCTGGTCCTTCAGATATTGTTGAATTCCCATCAGCAACATCTGGAGGGCTGCTGGTCCCTCATCCCTGATCTAGCCCATCAGTTCTGTCTGGTAGTAGCTCTCCAGTAGCGGTATTGCCCATCACCTTCTTACACCTTCATCCTTTGACCTGGAGATGCCAGGGATTTATATTTTACATTTATATACCACCTTTTCCTCCAAGGAGCTCAAAGTGGTGTATATGGTTCTCCCCTCCCATTTTGTCCTCACAACCACCCTGTGTGGTAGGATAGGCTGAGAGACAAGGACTAGCCCAAGGTCACCTGGTGAGCTTCACAGCCAAGTGGGGATTCAAACCCTGATCTCCCAGGTCATAGTCAGATGCTCTAACCATTAGACTGCAGCGGGTCAACTTTGCAACCTTCTGCCGTGTGCAAAGCTTATACTCTATCACTGAGCCCTGGACTGTTGTCTTGTCTTATCTGCCCCCCCCCCAATTCTTATAGATGCAGAGCTTATGTGACCCACAGATGTTGCTTTAAGTCCATTTTGGGCTTTGTAAAGGATCTCTCTTCTGGCTCTAGACAACCAGTTCCCAGAGATGCCTGTTGTTGGCCCGGCTTGTTGGGTGTTGTGTATGCACCAGAGAAGTTCATTTGAGCGGTTAAGCTCACCACAGGAAACAACTGTGTAGTAGAGATAATATTTACCTGGCAAACACAAACACACACGCTACACACACACACACACACACACACACACACACACACTATTTGCAGTTGCTACAAGAAGTTTCCATTCTCTGAGCCCAGAGAGGGTCCCAGCTTACAAAGTCCACACTGGAAGTGCAAAGTCCAGTTGCTAACAAAGTCCTGCAACTGCCAAACTTCCCTGAGTCCAGAAGTCTTGCAGGTTGTCCACTATCCCTCTGGCGAGGTCTTGACAAAGTCTTCCACGTTTTCACAGGGTATAATCTCCATGTCTCCAACAGACTCTCCTGTACTCCCAAGCAATGAATGCTGTAACTTGAGTCCTTTTCTGTCCAGTGTTACGCATTAGTTTGCCCAGATGCCTGCAGCTGCACTGTGGTGGAAATGCATGGAGAATTAACCCCTTTTTCACTTTCCTTAACACGGCTTTAGTTTAATTATTTTAATATTTTCTTACTGCATTTCCAGCCTACATGTCCTTCTCCCCATTTTATCCCCCCAACAACCCTCATTTAGGCTGAGAAAGACAGTGCTTACCCCCAGGTCACCCAGTGAGCTTCATGGCAAAGTGGGGATTTGAACCCTGGCCTCCCAGGTCCCTGGTCTGGCATTCTAACCATTATGCCACACTGGCTTCTGCCTTTAAGGATACATATCCTTCAAAGGTGGCTGACAACTGGCATCAATGCACATTAAAACACAACCTAAGAAAGACCAACATAAAGCTATAAGGATCTAGGACAGCTGGCGGATCCTTTCTTGAGCTGCCTGGGAGTCATGTTTAAAGGAACAGGGCGAGATGGAATGTCTTGCAAGTGACTCATAAGCCATCGTTTGGCCACACCATCTACTGCTGTGTGTATGTGTCAGCTCAGAAGTAAAGGAAGTTGTCTTCCTGGACATCTTGCACATGTGGCGCCTTGCATTGCACTGGTTTTGAGTACTTCAATGCAAAATAAAGTCCAGCCGATAATAATGTTACGGGGAGATGCAGGTACGCAAAAATATAAGGCAGAGGGTTCTCTTGGGGCTCAGCTCTACAGTAAATGTTTCTTGGCTTGCACCTTGTGGAAGCCTTCACAAGGTTGCAGAAATCTTGGCTTCTCTCCCGTTTGGCTGATGTGTTGTGAAACGAGCCGCCTTCCAAAAAGGCTTTTATTGTTCTGTTGTGTTTTTTTTGAAGTAGTTATGCTGCTTGTGTTGTGAATTCTCCGGGTCATGCTCTTGCCACTAAGAGGTGAGAGGCTAATGTGAATAACACCCACTTCGGATGTATTGAGATGGATTTTTCCGGACTCAGTCTAGGCAACTTGAGTTTGTTTCTCCCACCCTTTCATTCATTTTCCAGGTATGGAATTCTGTTATTGGTGTAACACTCAACTGCAGCTGCAGAAGGTTTAAGTGCGATCTGAGGTCTTGGTACGTGCGTAACAAAGGCAGTTACGTTGAATTTTAGAGCAAGATTCCGCCTCCTAAAATATACGGGCACCTGGTTTTTAAAGGTGAAGGTCTATTTGCATTTTTGGGTTGTTTTTAGCTTCTTTCCCCCCACCCAGAATCATCAAAAAACCTTACATTTTACAGGCTCTGTGGAGATTCAGCAGGGAGGGGGCCTGTCAGATCTCAACTGGAAGGGAGTTCCATAAAATTGGGTCCACAATACTCAATGCACAGCATCAACTCCTGGTTGGATACCACCAGTGCAACTTGAGCCATGGGGGACCACCAATGGTGACTTGCCGAAACACCTCAGCGATATGAGAGGGGTATAAGGGATTAGGCGGCCCTTGAAGCACCCTGGACCCAAGTTAACGGCATTGTAAATTAATACAGGAACCTTGAACATGTCCCAGTAGCCTATGGGCAGCCAGTGCAATCTGTTGAGCACTGGAGGTATATGCTGATGATAGTCTGTCCCCATCAACGTTCCGGGCGCAGCGTTTTGTACCAGATGGAGCCTCGGGAGCAGGCTCAAGAGTAGTCCTACACGGGAGTAGTCCAGTCTTGAGGTTACCAATGCGTGGATCACTGTGGCCAGACGATCCCTGACCAAAAAGGGCTGCAATTGATATCAGCTTAATTCCACCCTCAAAGTAGTGGCAGTCTGGAAGCATCCTTGCACTCAGCTTTGCATGGTGCTGAGGGTTTTGAATGCAAGCTTCGAGGGGGAGGGAGGACTGGCATTGTGTAGTTGTGCTGGAAGGCTGTGACAGGCAGAAAGGGCAGCAAAGAAGAATGAGAAGGGTCCACCTAGGAGATCAGGAGAGCACAGGTCTTCCAAACATCCTGTAGATGACAAATGCATTATATTTCCTTGGTTTTCCAGCTTGTTGTCATAGTTAGGTAAAGGTAAAGGGACCCCTGACCATTAGGTCCAGTCGCAGACGACTCTGGGGTTGCAGCGCTCATCTCGCTTTACAGGTCGAGGGAGCCGGCGTACAGCTTCCGGGTCATGTGACCAGCATGACTAAGCTGCTTCTGGTGAACCAGAGCAGTGCACGGAAACACCGTTTACCTATTTATCTACTTGCACTTTGATGTGCTTTTGAACTGCTAGGTTGGCAGGAGCAGGGACTGAGCAATGGGAGTTCACCCCGTCGCGGGGATTCGAACCGCCGACCTTCTGATCGGCAAGCCCTAGGCTCTGTGGTTTAGACCACAGCACCACCCGCATCCCTTAGTTAGGCCCAGGTAAATATATGACTGAAACACTTTAATATGCCGCTGAAATGCGTGGCTTTGTGTGTTTTTGCAGCAGATAGTATTTTACTGTAAGAAAGCTGTAAATGCAATTTCAATTCCACAAGTTTGTTTTAATGTGTATTTACATCTCCAGTGGGAATATCCTTGAAAATGAGAGAGCAATTAAATTACCAGGAAAATGCATTTTGTTTAGTGTTGTGAGTCTCGTGGGCCTTTCAAACATCCTGTTAGCTTACCCTGTTTGTAAATCACAACCTTTAAAAGTCATTTATATCTATATCTATCATGCATGTATGTTAAAGTACCAGAACTGTTTCAATGGGAAAACTATCTGCAGTTCTTTGTTCACCTCGTGGACAGCTAATGGGAACTGGATGAGTGCTACTCACTTAACACACGTCTTTAAAATTTGTCTACATGTGTGACACACAAAGTGGTGTGCAATAAAACCAATGAAAACCACAATTTCCCCTCAAACCCAACAAAAGATAAGAATAGAAAAACCTTAATTAAATAAAGAAGGAGCCACAGATTACAAAGAAAAAGCTTCAAATTCCAAAAAGCGTTCAGAAATCAGTATTTGCAAGGATGTCCTAATTATCAACCTAAAATAATAGCATCGTATAACTTTTGGGGGACCTCACTGTTTTGCTGCTATAGCTGAGATGGTGGAATGTTTGCCAAGTGGATTTTGCATAGGTGAGGAACCCTCTTAGGTTGACATCAGCTTGTGTGGAAGGAGCTGTTGTCTAAGATACCAAGCTACATTTTTTAATTTGCTGTAGTTTCCTGAGCCCTGAGTCCAGCAGTGACACCGGCTCAGGGTCTGAGGGACCAATAGTACAGCTGGAGGAAGCACAGGGCTTGCGCACTGCTGCTGACCCAGGGGCCCTCGCGGCCAGGATGGCAGAGACCTTTAGGACTGAGATGGAGGATACTGCACGAACCACGAATTCCTGAGACTACAGCCCCAGAGCCCAGGACCAATAAGGGGCCACCATATTAACCTCTAGTATAGATGCATAAACCTGTCAGTTTTTATTGCTCTCAGTTTCTCAGTTTTCCAGCTTTAAGTTTAGTTCCTCATCACTTTGCTTATATCTGTATATATATCTATATATCTATACACAGACACACACACACACACACACACACACACAACAACAACAACAACTACACACACACACACACACACACACACAGAGAGAGAGAGAGAGAGAGAGTATGCATGGCACTGGGAGATAAATCAGTAAATCAAGTTAAATCTCTTGAGAGAGAGAGAGAGAGAGAGAGAGTATGCATGGCACTGGGAGATAAATCAGTAAATCAAGTTAAATCTCTTCAAACCTGGAAATTGCAGGAGAGAGCTGGAAAGTTCTTGTGGCTCGCGAGGAGACTCTCCCCAGAGCCTGAAGATCTCTTTAAAAAAAGAAATTCTGGGTTCCAAAATGGCGCACGGGAGCCTTCGCTGCCACCACACTACCCCGCTCAACGGCTGTTGGGTGGGAAGCTGTATTGCAGTGGGCTCTGACATGCTGTTCCCTACCCTGTTGGGCGATCTGGAGGCAAAGGTACACATGGGTTGCTTAAAAAAAATTATGCATTTCCACACTTAGTATACACAAATTAGATTTGCATTCTTTCATCTTCTATCAAAAAACTTCCACCTCCTCCCCTCCATGGTTCCTTATTTATTCTTTCCCCACCCCTGCATATCCTTTTAAAAAGGTTTGACGTGATTTTGAACTGCTAGGTTGGCAGGAGCAGGGACCGAGCAATGGGAGCTCACCCCGTCGCGGGGATTCGAACCGCTGACCACCTGATCAGCAAGCCCTAGGCTCAGTGGTTTAGACCACAGTGCCACCCGCGTCCCAATTTTTAAAAACCCAGTAAAGTAGGGCTGTTGTCTCTGTTTTACAAACACCCTGTTCCGCCTTGTAAAGGAATCCACAGGACTTTTGATTCTAAAGTGGCGTTAGGCATGGATCTGGATCGAATCAGTTGAGCCCGCTTTGGAATCGGAGCTTTGGTGAATGCCTTCGCCATCCCTAAACACACATTCTTGAAGCCATGCTGAGTTTTTCAAAGTTTTTAGTGAATATGGAAAAGCTTGATACTGAAAAGCTGCACAGTGGGGTAACTTAACATGGGGGCGATGGTATCCTGTGCATTTTGTGAATAGCCAGGGTAAGTGTAACTTCTGTTTTTGCTGCCTACCTGGGAGTGCAAATCTTAGGCCGGGGTTGTGGACCACTTGGCTGGTGATAGTACAACCGCCATAGGCTCACAAATGGCTTGGCTTGGTGTAGAGTAGACCAGGTGCTGTGATTCTCTGGGAACCATTGTGCCAGTGTGGTGTAGTGGTTAAGAGCGGTGGACTCGTAATCTGGGGAACCGGGTTCGCTTCCCTGCTCCTCCACATGCAGCTGCTGGGTGTCCTTGGGCTAGTCACACTTCTCTGAAGTCTCTCAGCCCCACTCACCTCACAGAGTGTTTGTTGTGGGGGAGGAAGGGAAAGGAGAATGTTAGCCGCTTTGAGATTCCTTCGGGTAGTGATAAAGCGGGATATCAAGTCCAAACTCTTCTTCTGCTGCTGCTGCTGGTGGTGGTACGATGTTTTGCTTCACCATTTTAGGCTGCTGCCCACGTTTGGTAAACCGTGGCCTTTCCATCTGTGCATCTCAGCACGGGTTTCCTTGAGTGAATTCAGTGGCTGTTCTGACTGAGTGGAGTTTGCATAGTTCCCAAGCCCTACAGTTGGCTCAGTTCTAAAACTTCAGTTGAGAACATGCGTGGGCGTAAAGGCTTTGGGGCCCAAACGTTGTAATATTTGGGATAGTTGTTCAAATATTAAATGTGTTTTTATTGTTCAGAGAAAAAAGACTATTGGGGTCAAAAGGAGGACATGAGTGCATTGTTTGTTCGCTCTGGTTGTTGGAGATGAATTCAGGCTTCTTCTTATTTTTTTATTTTATTTTTATTTTTTTAGCCCTAACTGGCTAGTTGTATTTCCTCTTCATGTGGCATGAATCATTTTATCTCTTTATCATTGTAAATGTGCAAGGAAAAGAGCAGAGCTGTTTCCACTTCTATTAACTTTTCTGAGAAATTGCTTTTGGTTCCCCTCCTTTTTTTTTTTATTTGGAGGAAAAAGAATAGAGTTATCCAAAAAGATAATTTGCCTGCTGAACACACACACACACACACACACACGCACGCACACACGCATATGCCTTGCAAAATTGGAAACGATTTCCATTTGCTAATGTCGATTTTTATTGTGTGTCACTGAAGAGCATTTTATCAGGTGTTCCAAACTCTATCTTTTGGCAGAGATTTCCTTGAACTACTGCAGAGGGAAACATCAAAAAACCTATCCAAAAGCATGTACACTTACTCCTTTTTCCCTTCTTTTTTTTTTGAAAAAAATAATGAAGCAGAAGATGGAAACTCACTTTAAAAAACCTGTGGCTTTTTGCCATGAAAACTGTATTTAAAAATCACTTGGAATGCTTGAATGGATTTTTATCTTCTGTCAGTGAAAGTACTGAGGAAGACACAGGTGCATGGAGATCTCGAAAAGTTGCTGGCTGTATGCAGCGTTTTGTCCGGGGGTATGAATACTGACATCACAACGATGGAATGTTGATTGACAGTGTGTTGTGGTTTCTGTTAGCGTCTTCTACTGGAAAGCATGTGCTTCAAAGGAAGTTGTCAATTTTTAAATATGTCTTTGCTTTCATAGTATTTGGCCAGGCATGCTCAACAGCAAATAAAATCAGGAAATACCAGGCTGTTCCTGTATAAAAACTGAGTGGAATATACAAATACTGACAAGTGCTTTGCGTTCATAAAAAAAGTTGGGATTAATTTTTAGGGGTGCCAGAAATATGCATGATTATCCACTTCCAGTGCAAAACCTGTGTATATTCAACAGTTGCAGAGAGTATTATTGTTGAAACAACAAAAAGGAAAAAGGAGCAATTGTATATTCAAGCCATTGCACTGTTAAGCCCAAGTATCCTTGCCTCGTACAGCAGTGGTTTAAATCTTCACTGCACTGATGTCAAATAATAGGCGTTTGTGCTTGTGTGTGTGTGTGCTTTATTGCAAAAGTTGCATTTGCACTTCTGCATTTCTTTGAACTAAGGACTTGTACCCAAGTTTGCTTCTTTTCTCTTCCTGCACAATCCATTTTCCTTTTGCTTGGGTGTGTGGTGATCTGTAAGATGCTCTGGGAATATTTTTCTGACTGAAGAGTAGTTAAAGCACCTTGGGTAGGCGGGTTGTGATATTTAAGCTGAAAAGCAACTTTGAATGGTGGTTAATATGTGTGTGGGGTGAAGCTTCCCAAGTAATAATTAAAGTGCTTTGAAATCCATGAGTGATTCTTGCTTTCGTCTCACTTTACATAGAGCTTTTAACTCCATGATACTTAGGAATGACAGTATAGAAGAGTCTCTCTGCTTATATAAACCAAATAGTGCAACAGCTGCCTAAATTGTAAGTACTGTGAAATATCTTGGAGGTAGATTCTTATCTATAATAAGGTGAAGAACTCTTAAGCAAGTATGGTATATTAACGGTTCAGAGTGGTTTTGCTCAAGACTAAACCCCCTAAAATTGCAGGCATAATAATTACATGTCTTGACCTGTTTGAACAGCTGCTGATAAAAGAGCACAAAGGATCAGAATGATGTCTCATGCTCCGGGCCGATATATTTTGCTTGTCTGTGCATTTGTTCTGATTTGTGGCTTCAAACAGAGCAGTAGCAGGTTTTGTAAGAAGGCACTTGGATTACTGCAACACGTTATGCGCAGTACTGTAAACTTTCGGATTTGAAAATAAGGGATGCCATGAGGGCGGTGCAATGGCACCAAGTAGCCTCGCCACCCTGCGCTCCAGAGGCTGCGCGTGAACGGGTGAGCGAAAGAGCGAGCGCATAGACGGCAGGCAGGCTGTCTGTCTGGTTGGGCGTGAGGGTCTGGCTGCACAAGGCATGCAAGCTCCGCCCCCAGTCGGTCTCAGACTCCTTATTGGCAGCCGAGCAACGCAGCTGAGGAGCCTCCCTGGCCGGCAGGGAGGGAGAGGAGCTGCTTCCTTTGAAATCCGGGAAATTTAAGGGATATCAACAATCTGGGATAGCAGCGGGAAACGGCATTGGAATAAGGGAGTTTCCCGCAAAAAAAGGGAGGGTTGACAGCTATGGTTATGCATGGGGCTGCCTCTGAAGGCGGGTCGGAAACTGCAGCTGGTGCAGAATTCAGTGGCCAGATTGCTCACAGGGGCAAGATGGTTTTGTGGCAGTGGCCCAAAGGGCCATAATGAATGTGATAATGTGAACCCCAATATGCTTCTGTAGAAGAGTTATGGTAACCTGTTGCTTTAAAGAAACTGATTATTTGGTAAGACGCCGTCTCACACTGAGATAGAAGAACAAGCAAGTACATCAACCACAATGATGCAATTCATAAGCTAGAACATAAGTTGATACATGGCTAACACAGGTTCCCATACATGCACACTAACGAAATGTAACAGATCTCTGAGAATCAAGGTTTAGTTAACAATGCTTATTGCGCATGCGTATTAATTTAGGTAATGTACATGCGTACTAAACTAATATGAGGTAATGAAGAACTTGATTGGTTATTTTGAAATCCTTTGTTTGAAATGTTATAAATAACCCTGCCTGGACCTTTGGGTGGGGTTGTAGTTTTGGGAAAAGATTCCGCTGTATCCTATTGCTTTGCAATAAACAATAATGGACTCCTAGCTCCTAAAGTCTCTGAGTTTGATTGGCGTAGTTCAGAAGATAGGCCGTTCCCGGCCAATGCAACATTTTGAGCATATAACGCCAATCCTGGCCCAACTGCGCTGACTGCCATTTAGTTTCTGGGCCCAATTCAAAGTGCTGGTTTTTGACCTATAAAGCCGTAAATGGCTCAGGACAGCAATACATCAAGAACTGTCTCTTCCCGTATGAACCGACCAGGACCCTGCAATCATAACCCGAGGCTCTTCTTGGTGCGCCCACCCCCCCTCCACAAGAAGCCAGGAAGGCAGAAACATGAGAACAGGCCTTTTCTGCAGTGACTCCCCATTTGTGGAGTGCTCTCCCCAGGGAGGCTTACCTGGTGCCTTCATTAGACACCTTTAGGCACCAGGCAAAAATGTTCCTCTTCAACCATGCCTGTGGCCGATTATCATTCTATGTCCTTTTAAATGTGTTTGTGTGGGGAGGTGGGGTGGGTTGTGGGTTTTGTTTTGTTACGTATTTTGTGTTATCATTTTGCATTTTTATGTTGTGAACCGCCACAGGGCAGGCCCGTGACATTTTGCAGCCCCAGGCAAAGGATTAAAATGTGGATTAAAATAAATTAAATGCAGGTTTCCGAAGAAGTAGCATCCTGACAGCTAGCTTTCAACCATAGTAGCAAAACCTGGCTACCTAATTTTGCATCCCAGGCGTCCAATTAATATATCCATTTTAGCTACTTAAAGATTATATATATATATATATTATTATGTAAGTTAGTTCCAGAGTCCTATTTCAACCATAGCAAGCTTTATGCAAGCTTTATTGTTAGGACTGAAATTTAAGCTTTATTAGGATTAAGCGTTTAATAGTATAATTTGCTGCATATGTTGCCTATACAAAGTGCTATGAATAGATCCTCTGTATATAAAACGTATTTGATATTTTATACCAACTTAAACCCAATATGTTATCTTTAACCAAAGGAAATTATAAAAGAGCTTTTTTGAGGGTTCTTTCTCTCCCCCTCCCCTTCTGTCAAGCTAATATCTCAAAACTTGCCTCCCCACCTCCTGAACTGGGTTCTGAGATTAGGCTATTGAATTTAGAACTACCACCACAGGGTTGTTGATTTTTTTTAAAGAACGGTTCCTTCGAAATCAGTACGAATAATAGTATGTGGTTGCCTATGCTTTATAATTATGACAGCAAAATGTTGGCAAGGCAGGTACATGAATATTTATTTTAATGGGGCACATTATTTAATGTCCGTAGACCGTAACTGCATTGAAGATTTATGTACGTGCATTGCTCTTTCAAGTGCTAATAGGATTTTTTGCATGTAAAGTTCAGGAATGGTAGCAAAGGGAAAATACTCTCTGTACCTTACTTAATTCAGGAAAAGGAGAACGATACTTTTTATTATTATTATTAAGTGGTGTTTTGCTCGAGGCTGAATTTGCAAAACAACCCTGTATTAAAAGCCCCTCCATCTCCCACAACTATATAAAAGTAGTTTCACTAATCCACCTAATAAATGCTCTATCTGCACTGTACACTTAAAGCAGTATCATACTTGGCTTCCCCCAAGGAATTCTGGGAGCTGTACTCCGTTAGGAGTGCTGAGAATTGTTAGGAGACCTCTAATCCTCTCACAGAGCTACAGTTTCTGGAGTTCCCTGGGAAGTGATTGTTAAATCAGTTTGGGAATTGCAGTACAATGTACTCAAGGGACTCAATATCACTGCTGCTTGTTGGAGTTTTATTTATTAACTTACGAGCATTTGTAAACAGCTTAATATTTTAAAAAATGTCTAAGGGGTATACAGGCCCAAACCAACCAACCAATACCTATTATTAAAACACTGAAACAAAACAAAAACACTATCTAAAATCAATAAACAATAATATTTTTTAAAAACCACAGAAAAGTACATACCGGTAAATGCAAACGAAATTGAAAATCCGAGGATTTGGGCATATAAAACCGTGTTGTTTTTAACCTGCTGTTTTTGGTTCACTATTTAACTGCTGTTTTTTCACCTGTTTTTTATTTTCATTCAGAAATAAATCCAATCAGCAACTCTGGTTGGCCATTTGAAACAAAGGGACTGCTTCCTCTCTGAAGGAATGTTTTTAGGGTTGTCATTGTTTGGCACTGCTCAGATCTCAGGTCTCCTCAGAGGAGGAGCAAGGGGTGCTTGGATCCTTGGTAGATTTCCACACTGCCAGTGACCCTGAAAGTCCAACTGATTCCACCAGGTATCCTTGCTTATGGACTGCATTAGTGAAAATAACATATATGCATTATAACAAATAAAAAAATGCATTATATTTTTTTTGGGGGGATTACTTGCAAATTGGTGTGTATTTGTCAAAGCTGCATGCCAAGATGTTTTTATTAGGAGGAATTCGCACTTAAAAGCTGACAAATTTTAATGAATTTTTTTTTTTTAAAAGGCGAATTGCTGTGGCTATGTGGAGAACTGTATTTAAGATTGAACAGATCATAGGAAGATGGGAGTCCCAAAATGGACAGGTTCGTCCATCCCTACTTGGGAGGAGAGGGAAGCACATGCAAGAACTGCTCGGATGAGTGCCTGGCTGGGAGCTAGGAAGGGTAAGGGCCCTAAAAAAATTCCCAGTCTGAGCTGCTCCATCACTGAAGCAGCAGCTCTCACATAAAATCCAGCCTTCTTGATTTGAGGAAACAGTGCATTGTTTTGCAAGTGGCTTTCTGATAACATATAATCTGCTTTAGGCTTCTCAAAAGCTGTCACTGCCTCTCTCCTTTAGAAAGCTTTACGAAGTGATAACTGTCTGAGCAAATGTTCACACTAGGCGGTGGCACCTTGGCCAAGAGCAAAAAGGCAGGGCTGTGTTGATGAGGACAACGTTCTGCTGAATTGGTTCTAGAACTTCTTAAAGACATTGAGTGGCCAACCCGTTTCCTAGAGAATGTTGGCTTTTTGTTGTTTAATAAGTCTCTCACTGGTTTCTGGTGGTGGTGTTCCTGCAGAAGCAAAGGGAGATGAAAAGGAAATGACGCATGTTGTTTGCAAGCATGTAGCATGCAACCTGTGATAAACAAATGCTGCAGGGCAGAGCAAAATGGCAGCCTGCATTGAGTCACCCATTGTTTCTCTAGAGTATGCAGTGATGGAAATGTGTGACGTGACATCATCGCATTGTGCATTTCCTATCCTCTGCTCTACATCATTGGCTGGTGAATGAGCACAGTTGAGTGTATGATATGGTAACATCAGACTTTCCATGCCCAATTGCGCCCAGAGGGTTTTATTTCGCTGTAACATCAAGTGTTTGTTACCCGATCTTCAAATGCCTAATGATGGTACAGTTTGTCGTCGCTTTTCAAGTGCAAAGTCACCTCCACCTTAAGTGCTGCCTGTTCCCTTTGCATTGTGCTTTTATTATGGAATAGGAATCCTCTTAAAAAATCTGGATCCTCGTCTGGTTCTAGCAGGTGTTTGGCAGCCAAGGCTGCGGAGTCTGTGTGCACAGCTTATGGATGAGAATTTCAGACCCTGAGGCCAATTTTAAACCCACGTATATGAAAAGCATGTTACGATGTCGGTTCAAATTAGATCACTGTTGAGGTAGGCTGGGGGGCAGGGGGAGAGTGGGGAAGAAAGGCTCTGAATGAAATCGAATACAAATAATCGCAGTAACACAACATTCAATAATTTAAATTAAAAGGAAATTCTGAGTCATCGTTCCCTTTCTACCAGACTTTCACTGTAAATAAAGGCTAGAGAGATAATAATCTCTTTTAGGAAATTTGAGATCTGCCAATGCATAGCACTATGTAAGAGTGATGTATTCTTGTTAACCAAACTACAGGTTTTGAAAAACTGTTGAATTATCTCTCCTTGGGGGGAAGGTGTATGCATTTTTATTAAGTCAATGGTTCCTTTAAATGAACTGGCTGGGTCCTGTACAACAGTAACTGAGCATGGCTTTACTGAAGTATTTGTTTAAGTGTGAGAGCACATGCAGATGTGGAGGGTAAAGGTAAAGGGACCCCTGACCATTAGGTTCAGTCGTGTCCGACTCTGGGGTTGCGGCGCTCATCTCGCTTTATTGGCCGAGAGCCGGCGTACAGCTTCCAGGTCATGTGGCCAGCATGACTAAGCCACTTCTGGCGAACCAGAGCAGCGCACGGAAACGCCGTTTACCTTCCCGCTGCAGCGGTACCTATTTATCTACTTGCACTGTGACGTGCTTTCGAACTGCTAGGTTGGCAGGAGCAGGGACCGAGCAACGGGAGCTCACTCCGTCGCGGGGATTCGAACTGCCGACCTTCTGATCAGCAAGCCCTAGGCTCTGTGGTTTAACCCACAGCGCCACCTGGGTCCCTGGGATGTGGAGGGTAGACATCCCCTATTGGTGTACCCCCTTTTGTGTATAGGGTTTCCCCTAAAAAATAATCACAACAGGCTGCTACCAGTCGGGTTGAACCTCCTAACACACTCTAGACTGCATGCAACATTTCTGAGCTCTGTTGCCAGGGACACCTCCCTTTAGCTAAGCTCTAGTGCAAAATAAACAAGAGAGAACAGCTTTGGACTTACTCCCCCAAAGCCCACAGGACACAGAACTTAACAAAGCAGTGTGAACTGTCTTTGGAAAACATGGAGATAGCTTAACACCCAGCAATGCAACACGAGGGAACGGTTTTTGAGAGAAAATCATTTTTATACCAATGAAGCCAAATGTTCAAGTGTATAGAGAATTTTATTAGGCGAAAAGAAAGAAAAAGGGAAGGGCAACAAAACCTCTCTCTCACCCCCCCCCCCAAGCCTTGCAACTAAAATAAATAGTCAATCTAACTTAACATAAGGGACACAGGTGGCGCTGTGGTCTAAACCACTGAGCCTTGGGCTTGCCAATCAGAAGTTCGGTGGTTCGAATCCCCACGACGGGGTGAGCTCCCGTTGCTCGGTCCCAGCTCCTGCCAACCTAGCAGTTTGAAAGCTAGGTTGCAAGTAGATAAGTGCAAGTAGATAAATAGGTACCACTCCGGCGGGAAGGTAAACGGCGTTTCCCTGTGCTGCTCTGGTGTCGGTGTTCTGTTGCGCGAGAAGCGGCTTAGTCATGCTGGCCACATGACTCGGAAAAACTGTCTGTGGAGTGGACAAACGCCGGCTCCCTCGGCCTGTAACGAGATGAGCGCCGCAACCCCAGAGTCATCTGTGACCGGACTTAACTGTCAGGGGTCCCGTTACCTTTACCTAACTTAACATGGTAATTGCTTGCTTAGTATTGGGTTTCGGAGCATGCACAAAGTTAATTTCAGAGAGGATTATCCGAGAAAGGGAGCCTCTTTGGACTCCTGATAAGATGTTTTGGGGTATAGTTCTGGTAATCTGAGGCCAGTAAAAGCTAGTTCCTTTTTGGAGACTCGTGGTATTTTGCCACAAACAGGAGATTGCGATCCATGTCTGATGTAGTAGTTTCTGTGGCAGTTGGAGATTTACTTGTAGGCTGTTTCTACCTTCTTAATGACTCAGAACTTATACTTTAAAAGGACTTACCAGTTTTGACTAGCTGAGGTATTGTAAAAAAAAAAAAAAAAAGAGTAACTTCAGAATGGTTGTGAGAGGGATGTAATTCAGCAAATACCTTTCGGAAGCATTCATTCAGTTTTAGGGTACAGATTCTGAAGGATATATTCTTTTGGATTACTCCACCTCCCCTCCCCAACGAGACTCTGAGACTTTAAGAAACCATATTGGAGTTGGACTGATAGAGTGACTTCTGCAATAACGTGCTGATTCTGAGGGTTCCTGGTTTATAAGCAGCAATTTGCCAATTATTAGGTTACTATGTAAATAATATAAAGGTGGGTTTTGTTTGTAGAAGGGCTGAACATATGGTGCTGGGAAGACTTCAGTTACCTATGTCTGTGTCTCACTGAGATTTGGGGGGAAAGCGTGCACTAATGAAATGGCACTTTCTCTCTCATTTCCAGATGTTGTAGGAACCATTTCCTCCTTTGTGCTATGACGTTGACCAAAGCAATCCACTGACAGACAAAAATCTTTCTTAGAGGTGTAATCAACTTAGACAAAAAAAATTGCGGCTTACAGCAACTTGACAGTGCAAGTGTGGCCAAAATAAACAGTGGTCACAAGTAAACAAAAGACAGCAAGAGTGGACTAGAGTAGTTTGTGTTAGCAAACTAGAAGTGATATACATTGGCATTATTTCCACCTCATATGCAGGTGGCGCTGTGGGTTAAACCACTGAGCCTAGGGCTTACTGATCAGAAGGTCGGCGGTTTGAATCCCCGCGACGGGGTGAGCTCCTGTTGTTCGGTTCCAGCTCCTGCCCACCTAGCAGTTCGAAAGCACACCAGTGCAAGTAGATAATTAGGTACCGCTCCTGCGGGAAGGTAAACCGCGTTTCCGTGCGCTGCTCTGGTTCACCAGAAGCGGTTTGGTCATGCTGGCCACATGACCCGGAAGCTGTATGCCGGTTCCCTCGGCCAATAAAGTGAGATGAGTGCTGCAACCCCAGAGTCGTCTGCGACTGGACCTAGGTCCCTTTACCTTATAATCTTTCCCAATGCTTCTACATTAGTGCTGTCCAGAGGGGCTGTACGTGAACAAACTAAAGCAGGATTTGGGAAGTGGGGAGAGCAGGGGCCCTACTTCTACGCTATAGCATGCACTAGAGTTGTATTGTCTCCTCCTGTCAACTAGGCGTGGGCCACACAGTTGCTCAAGGCGGAATACAGAACTCTTGTCCTTTGATCCCCTCAACAACCCTGTGAGGTAGATTCGGCTGACTGGCCCAAGGTCTCCCATTGAGCTTCATAGCCGAGTGGGGATTTGAACCTTAGTCTCCCAGGTCCTAATCTGACACCGCGCTAACAGCTGTACCCCATTGGACCTCCTACCTGAGGACGGATAATTGGAACAAACCACCTGCCTGCTTTGAGACCCTTTCTTCCTAGATCAAGGTGGAATTACGGTGTGTCAGGGGAGCAAATGTGTGTCTGAAGAAGCTGGGAGTATGTGACCCTAGTAGAAGTTACAGTGGTACCTCGGGTTACAGACGCTTCAGGTTACAGACTCCGCTAACCCAGAAATAGTACCTCGGGTTAAGAACTTTGCTTCAGGATGAGAACAGAAATCGTGTGGCGGCTGCACAGTGGCAGCGGGAGTCCCCATTAGCTAACGTGGTACCTCAGGTTAAGAACAGTTTCAGGTTAAGAACGGACCTCCGGAACAAATTAAGTTCTTAACCAGAGGTACCACTGTATTAATGATTTTTCTCCCGGAAGAGGAATATCAGGCACCTGAGCTCAGATGACTGAGGATTAGGCGTTCAATTTGAATCGCATTAATAAAGAGGATTGACCCTGCCTAACACAATGTTTAGAAACAGCATGTGTGGAGGTCGGGAAGGAATTGGAGGGAATGCACAAGTCATATTTCTTTTGGAAATGTGAATTGGAGATGGGGTTAAGGTAGATTTCAAAAACCAAACAGTATTTTGGCTAAGCACTGTTCCCTAGCATTTAGCACAGATTTTTAAATCTTTTAGTCAGGCTGTATCTGGAGAGCACAATCAGTTGCTGATAAATATCCAAGAAGCTTAATCATTGGGATAATTTTGTTTTAAAGCAGGGGGGGGGGTGGAGCCGTAAGAGTTCAGATTTATTTGATCTGCAGTCTGCAGTGTAGCATCTTGCCAAAGCAAATGTGTTTATATTTAATCAGGAGAATTTGTGGGGTGGTGGTGGGGAGAACTGGTTTTTATAAGAGCCTGGGACAATGACAGCTTCATATTTTTTTGGAAACCAAGTAATCTGGACTCTCTTCCTTTCTTTTATGTTGCTGGCTTAAGTCAATTCCTTAAAAAAAAAAAAAACCAAAGAAAAAGCTTTTACCTCCTTAAGAGGCAATTAGTAAGTGAATGTATATGAATTAGGGAGCTGTTTACCCAAGCTGTTGGGCCAGGGAGAGATATATGGGACTTTAAAATAATAATAAGTATAATAAAACTTATTTCCTTCTCTTTTAATAAAAGTATACAGGGAGGTGTGCCGCATAATCACAGAGCTGTATAATACAATCAATTAAAAGTACATTTCCCCCTAAAAACAATAGCAAATATCATGTAATATGACCAACAGTTAACGAGTTCGAGTTCATAAGTTTATTGTACTAGCCATAGGCCATGGCAAACCTTTATTAGGCAATGATGTTAATAAAAGCACTCCTAAAAGCACTAGCAAATATTATATAATACAACCAACAGTTAAATACTTCATAAGTTTATTGTTCTAGCCAAAGGCCATGACAAACCTGTATTAGGCAACAATATTAATAAAATAGTATAGGACATACATCCATAATATAAAAACCCATAATATAAAAAATACTTTTCCAAATTCCCAAGTGTTTTTCTATTGTGCATCTCTGACAGCTCCAATTCTAATATTATTTTGTCTTTTTAAAATTCAGTTTGCCAGCATCAAACTCAAATTCAGCTTGATTTCAGATTAAACCTCTGAATCACCATAGCAATTTATAGTGATTTTATCTAACTCCCTTTTCCTGACCCCACCCCCACCCCCAGCCTGCGCATAGAGTACCATTTGGTGTGTTACAAAGCTTTTATTGTTACTTAAAAGAAAGAGAACCATTTCTCCTGGGATGTTTTCCAAGCTATAAGTGGTGCTCTTCTAAGCACCATTTATACCTAGGACTGTGTTCACTAAAAATCATAATATTGGTCTTAGAGTGATTTATAGATAGGCTTCCCTGTTTATAGTTTATGCTGAACACTTCCAAGAGATTTTTGAGGCTCAATCAGGAAAGAGAGAGGAGCACTAAATCATCCGCATACATCAATTTTGAGCTCTTTCTTTTCCTAATTACAGTGGTACCTAGGTCCTCGAACGGCTTGGCTCCCGAACAAATTGGCTCCCGAATGCTGCAAACCCGGAAGTGTTCCGGTTTGCGAACGTTATTTGGAAGCTGAACGTCTGACGCGGCTTCTGCACCTTCCACGGCTTCCAATTGAGTGCAGGAAGCTTCTGCAGCCAATCGGAAGCAGCACCTTGGTTTTCGAATGGTTTTGGGAGTCGAACGGACTCCCAGAGCAGATTAAGTTTGAGAACCAAGGTACCCCTGTACTTGAGAGGGGGAGTTTGCAGTGGCTAAATACAGCTCCAAAACATTACAGTGGTACCTCGGGTTACAAACGCTTCGGGTTACAAACAGTTCGGGTTACAAACTCTGCTAACCCGGAAATATTACCTCGGGTTGCGAACTTTGCCCCAGAATGGGAACAGAAATCACGCGGCGGCAGGAGGCCCCATTAGCAAAAGCATGCCTCAGGTTAAGAACGGTTTCGGGTTAAGAACGGACCTCCAGAACGAATTAAGTTCGTAACCCGAGGTACCACTGTAATATTTTTTTTTTTAAAGAGTGGGAGCCAGAATGCAAACTTGCTTTACTTCTTGTGACGTTTTAAAAACATCAGTCATACCACCATTTAAATCTACTCTGACGCTCATTTCTGTATTGTGATGATTTGCTGGAAGAGATCAAGATTTGGAGATTCGCTCATAAAAAGTTGGTGCGAGCTTGTTAGATGATTACTATATAGTGTCTCTTGACTATCGCTTCTCTATCTGTGAGATCATTTCAGTCTTTTCATACCCTGTATTTCTCTACACAGTCTAGCAGATTTGGTTTTTGGTGTGTGTTCTGTTAAAGGACATGGGGGTCACTGATATTGAAAGTGGTTGCTTTTTGTTCGTTCTAACACTTAAAAGGTGTTCACAAAAGTAAGCAATGAAGGAGAGGCTATATCATGCGATTGATAGCATTTCTGTGTTTGTTCAGTTGAGCATATGACCCTTAGATATGTCTACAGGACTCTCATGAAGAATATAGAAATTAGAATACAAATTCCAACAATTTCAGGCCCTGTGCATTATATTTCTTGTCCTGAGACCAATGTGCGGTTGGGGAAAAAAATCTTCCAAGCCTAAAGGTAGTCAGAGACCTTCCGAGAGCTAAGAGTAAAAAGATGTTACACATTAAACTGGCACAATAAAACCTAGGTGTGATACATAAAAAAGCCTGTTGAAATCAAAATGTTTTCTGAATTTCTGACCAGAGAGGCACAAAAAGGGGAGCCTGACAGATTTCAATTGGGAGAGGATCCATTGAACTTGTCTCACCTCCCATTCATCTCCACAGTAACACTAATTCTAGCATCATTCATCACTCCCTCACTCCATAACTCTTTTCCCTCCCACCTGCTATTTGACTTTTTTTTCATTTGTCTCTGGATAACATTTCCAGAATTCATGTCAAGCCGGAACTAACACTTACTCGTTGGACTCGATCATACTTGTGCTTTGTGTAGCAGCTGTGCTTCCTGAAGATGCACTGAGATTGCGCCAGCGTTTCTCATAGGAAGCATTCAACATAAACAACACACTCGCTTTCTTAAGCGCCCACGTACACACATCACCAGGGATCTGGAGCTACACCATTGCTCCTAAAACTCTGGTCTGGTTATCCACAGATGGTATGTTTTGCAGTCGCTTTCCACGGGTCTCAGGTGTTTCTCTGTATGGATGCATGCCATCAATATGCTCGAAGGAGCTGTGTTCAATCTAGATGGATCCAAGTGAACAGGTCAGAGCTGTTGTAGAATTGTGGGGAAGAGATGAAGTTACAGATCAGGGATCCATTTCTTGAATCTTGCCTGGGGTGACTTTAGGCAAGGCGCAGCCTTATCACTATCCACACTATCCACTATCCCTTTGATAGCAAATTCAGGTGGTATCACCCGTCAATAAAATACACTTGGTGGAGACCACCACTGTGTTTCTTTGCATCAGTGTCCCAGTCATTCCTCCTGATTGGCTAGAGGTGAATCCAGCCCAGGGAGATGGACAGTGGGCAGCTTCCAGGGAAGGCAGGTGATTTTGCAATGACTTTTATTTTGGGAATGACTGAATGTTCCCGCAAAGCTATTCATACCAGAATTACGTAACCCAGCAGAGGCGGACTGGAAGGCGGAAGAGCTACAGCCAGAAATCACAAAGAGATGCAGCGGGTAGCCTACCCTGAGTTGGAGTGTTTTGAGTTTGCATGAACAACTTTAATGGTTCGTGACATACAGATGGAATTACTGTTCTGGTAGCTGTTGACTCCTAAACCTGAAGGAGCGACTCCACTGCCATCGTTCTGCCCGGACACTGAGATCCAACGCCTAGGGCCTTCTGGCGATTCCTACACTGTGAGAAGTGAGGTTACAGGGAATCAGGCAGAGGGCCTTCTCGGTAGTGGCGCCCACCCTGTGGAATGCCCTTTCATCAGATGTTGAGGAGATGAGTAATTATATAACATTTAGGAAACATCTGGAGGCAGCCCTGTATAGGGAAGCTTTTTAAGGTTTAATGTTTTACTATATTTTTATATATGCTGGAAGCCTCCCAAAGTAGCTGGGGCAACCCAGTCAGATGGGCGGGGTACAAATGATAAATTATTATTATTATTATTATTATTATTACCCAAGTGAGCCATGAGCAGAAGTTGTGTTTGCAGATATAAAATCTTAACTAGTGTTTTCTAACTGTGTTAACAATTGAATTTTTATTTCCATATGTTAAGAGTGTGGCTTAAGGATGCAGTTTGTGGCTGTGGCGAGTTTATTCATGGTCCTCTTTAGATTGAAAGACAGGTATAAACCAGTGGGGATCTTAAGTGGAGGGGCTCATTCTGAATATATTTGCCAAATGAAAGGCCCGGCTGAAGGGGGTCCCTAATGACCTCAACTGAAATTCGGAATCTGAAAGCTGCTTAACTTGACATATCTATTGGCCCATTAGCCATTGATTTTAGTGGGATTAAGACTTCAATTCTAAAGGCCACCGTCCTCAGTCCACTCAATCAGGAAAAGACCCACTGGTCAATGTCTGCAGAACTGCTTGTACAAGAGATTTCAGGAATGCAATTCAACTATTATCTGGGCCTCTGTTTTTTAAGTGGCTTAATTGTTCATAATTTAATTATTAGATGATGTGAGAGTTGCATTCTTACTCCCGTAGGCCTAAATGGAATTATGCTGAAAAAATTGTTAGAATGCCATTTTAAATGGTTGTGGAGCCATGTTTCAAACGAAGAAAGTGACAGCTTTTGGGAAGTTGAATTATTGCTTGGCTTGGTTGTTATAGAAAAGTTGTGGTGCTTTTAATTATTATGGTTACATAGCATGTGTAGCACTCTCAGTTGAAAGTGATTCAGATACATCAAGGGAGTCGCCAGTGGGCACAACTGGAATTCTGAGAAAGTGCTGTGGGCAGCAGTCGCGAAATGGCTGCCATAACAGTGTGACATAACATAACCTCTGACCGGCATTACCTTAAGACTCTTAAAATGGGCCATTTTAAATATTCAGCGGTGTGAATATTTAGCATTCTTGGGCTGAAGGCAAGAACCAGCAATGGGAGGGGATTGTTCATCCCACCTCTCAACCCACGTAGACCAGGCTTCCTCAAAATCGGCCCTCCAGATGTTTTGAGACTACAGTTCCTATCATCCCTGACCACTGGTCCTGCTAGCTAGGGATCACGGGAGTTGTAGGCCAAAAAACATCTGGAGGCCCGAGTTTGAGGAAGCCTGATGTAGACTCTCTGCTAGCCTGCTACTGGCTCTGACCTCAGCTGTGAAGGAGAATGCCAACTTGCTGCCTTCCAGATGTTTTAGCTCACATCAGCCCCCAGACAGCATGCCCATCTGGATCGTACATGGCTATTGAAGGCTGCTCTGTTGTCTTTGCTGGCACAGCTGCAAATTTCAACTTGGTTGTTGTAGCACTGTGGAGCAGCCACAAGGCAACGGAGACCTGCTTTTGTTTGTGTCGCTGTACCACTTGGAAGAGTAAGGAGGGGTTCGTCACAAATCTTGGTTTGGGAAACAATAAGCATAATGCTAAAATATGTGTACTGCTTTTGTATTTTGTATTGTATTCAGTCTTGTGGGCTCAAACTGGTAGAACTCCCAACTGAGGTGAGACAGGCACCCTGCTTGCTGAACTCCAACCTTTGTTGGGAGAGGCACTCCTTTAAGTATTTGGGTACTGAGCCATTTAGGTTTGTACTCCTGCACACCTTGAATTCGGCTCAGTAGTTCACAAAATACTGGCATTATACGAGCCCATTGAGTTGTCCAGCTCAACAGTGCAAATAGCCCCTTCCTGCTGTTGTACCTAGGAACCAGTGTAGCTGTCAGTTTCTGTTTCTCTCTGTTTCTCATGTTCCCCGTCTTGAGTTTTGGTTCGCATATTATTTTGGAAAGAGTGAATTAGGTAATTTTGCCCTTCATTGCAAATACAGTGGTACCTCTCCTAACGAATAACTCGCCCAACGTCTTTTTCGCCTAACGAATGACTTCCGGCAAAACAAAATGGCCGCCGGAAACGAATTTCTTCGACTAAAGAAAAGACGTCGCGGCCGCTTTTAATAGGATTTTTTCGACACGAATTTTTGACGCGATTTTTTCGACTTACGAATTTTTCCCCAATGCGTTCCTATGGGGATTCGCCAAACGCATTTTTTCGCCTAACGACGATCACGTCGGAACGCATTATCGTCGTTAGGCGAGGTACCACTGTAAAGTTTCTCCTATTGGAGGTTGCCGCCCACGCACTTCTGCTGCGCTTCTTGCTGGTGTGGTGGCTCCTCTGTAAAACCGCTTTAAACAGCTTGTAGCAGAGTTTCTTCCTGGCGGCAGACGACAAGAGGCTACGAGACTTGTGCATAATACTCAGTCAAGAATTACTTTATTTCTTGGCTGGTTCACAAGCATTTTAGTTGCGACAATATACAAAACTGGGACGCGGGTGGCGCTGTGGTCTAAACCACTGAGCCTCTTGGGCTTGCCGATCAGAAGGTCGGCAGTTCGAATCCCTGCGACGGGGTGAGCTCCTGTTGCTCGGTCCCTGCTCCTGCCAACCTAGCAGTTTGAAAGCACGCCAAAAAGTGCAAGTAGATAAATATGTACTGCTCCGGCGGGAAGGTAAAAGGCGTTACCGTGTGCTGCTCTCGTTTTGCCAGAAGTGGCTTAGTCATGCTGGCCCACATGACCTGGAAAAACTGTCTGTGGAAGCGGGCAAACGCTGGCTCCCTTGGCCTGTAACGCGAGATGAGCGCCACAACCCCAGAGTCGTTCACGACTGGACTTAACTGTCAGGGGTCCTTTACCTTTACCTTTATAAACAAAACTATTTGCATACACCTTTCTACCATGGTGGGACACAGGTGGCGCTGTGGGTTAAACCACAGAGCCTAGGGCTTGCCGATCAGAAGGTTGGAGGTTTGAATACCCGCGACGGGGTGAGCTCCCGTTGCTCGGTCCCTGCTCCTGCCAACCTAGCAGTTTGAAAGCACGTCAAAGCACAAGTAGATAAATAGGTACCGCTCCGGCGGGAAGGTAAACAGCGCTTCCGTGTGCTGCTCTGGTTCGCCAGAAGCGGCTTAGTCATGCTGGCCACATAACCTGGAAGCTGAACGCCGGCTCCCTTGGCCAATAATGCGAGATGAGCGCCACAACCCCAGAGTCAGTCACGACTGGACCTAATGGTCAGGGGTCCCTAACTATTAAAGAAAACTTACTCCTAACTATGAAAGAAAACTTATTTAAAACTACAAGCACCTTTTCCTGTTTCTTTGCAGAATGACTTCCTAACATCTCCTCCATCCCTAGTTGTACCCTAGCAGCTGGTATTCAGAGACATACTCTGTGAATAAGAGCCGAAAAAGCAATGCACACAAGTTTTGTAAAGGTGTGTGTGTTGGGGGGGGGGGGGCTGAGTGAATAGTGGTTTGTTTTAAGACTACCTAAATGTCCAAGAAAAGATTAGTCCTGGGAACCTTCTGGCTCACTTTCTTGACTGTTCTGTAGCACCAGCTCTCCTGAATCTTATTCTTTCTGTTCTCATTATATCTGGTGGCCTTTCATAATAACAGCTGGTGATAAGGCACGACAGCTTCCTGCAACAACCTTGTGTTAGAATTCTTGAAATGTGAAAACGGACTTCTGTACAGCGGTTATATTTGTCCCCTGGGGCAGGAAACGTGCTGTGGCAATCTATCAGACACCCCTCCCAAAGGCATTTCAAATGTGAAGAATCCATCAAGGCATCCTCTCTTTTGGTGGTATCTGACTGGACTTGCAACTCATGTTAAATCTGACAAACTTGTGCTTGCAAGTGAATGAGAAAGTGGCTGTCTCTTTAAAGTATTGCTCATGCTTATGTAATTCTGAGATGTGTAGTGTTGTGTTTTTCCCTTGCAGAAACTTAATGCTTCCTCCACCAGGACCTACTTAGTTTCCACATTTCTCACCACCCCACTCCTGATTTGTTCCTGATCAGGGTGGATAAAAATAAATGATTTAAAATAAATAAATAAATGGATTTTTAAAAATTTAAATCAGATTTATTTTTATTTAAATTGAATTTTAAAATCAAATGCCTTTGGAGGAAAAATCTTTCTAAAGATACCGGTAGTTTTTTATTTAAGTTACATTATAGTTCAAAGGCTATTCATCAGGAAATAAGGATTTGTTTTCAGTTTTTCATGTGTGCTAAAACTCAGTCTAAGTTTTTTTTTAAATTGTTTAACCACATCAGTTAGCAAACATTAATACATATGCTATAATGTTATTGTTTTGGTTAAATAAATTTAAATTGTTATTAAGGAAATGATTATTTTTCTCCTTCCAATAAAGTACAGCAGAAAAGTTGTCCAAATATAAACAGTTAACTTATTAAACATCACTATAATTTCACTATAATTTCATAATTATCTGTCTATGTATTTCTAACAGTATAACCAAATCAGTAATTTTTGACACAACTGTAAAAACTACTCTGAAAATTTATTATTCCAAAAATGAAACCTTCATCTGGTTGTCAATATTAAGACCATACCAGCAAGAACGAGTCTTTCTGTAAAAAAAGATTTAAATCAAGTCTTACTGACTAGTGATTTAAAGCGGTAGAAAAAATGACCAGGGAAAATGTCATCAATACTGGCAGGAAGCATGGTTTGGCCCCAGGCAGAGGGCTGAGGGCCATATGTGAGTCAAAGAGTTATTGAGTTTTTGTATTGCTACCTTAAGATTCATTTGATTGAAAAGCTGGACATCAAACTTGCAAGAGGTCAGGGGTCGAACCTTTGCATGCAGAACCTATTCTCTGCCACTAAGCTACAGTAAGTGTAAGGCAAACCAAAAACACTGGTTTGGTGGAGAGAGAGGCGTTGTCCTCTTAAGTTTGTTTTGTTTTGTTTTTTAAAAAAACTATAGAAAACTAGATCTGAACAATCAAGGCTGTTTGGTTTACCCCTGACTGGAAGAGAGTGTTATGCCAGAGGGTTACTGGGGAAAAGTAGAAACATCCGGGAAGGAGGGGAGGATTACTGGAAGGGTAAAGAAAGGGCTGGGTGGCAGGTTCTATGGAATAATTCTCTTTCTAAGCAGAATGGTGCTTCATAGCAGAAGATCAAACGCGAGACAAGTAATGTTGAGGGGTACATTATGCGCACAGAGCGCTCACTGAGCTCATTTATGAAAACAGCCAGGGTAATAGCCTGGTTTAAGGTGAGGCCTTTGATGAAGGCTGTGTGTGCGTGCGTTTTTCTGTGTGTGCTTTGCCCCCTTACGAGGAGAAATTCACACCTCTTTCCGAATTCTTAACTTTTTAAAAGAAGTCTCTCAATTTCAGCTTTTCCCGGTTTTGTTTCCAGTCTTTAAGCTTCGTTCACCCAATTGTGAATCCTGCCCCTTGAAAATATATGCACATTTTCCTTGAAAATCCATATGTATTTTCCTGCACAATAGGTATTTTTGTGCACAATTTTCTTGAGTATAAACATTTTTACAAGCAATTTCCCTCTCATATATTTCTGTATGTTGTTTTCGCTAATATACACATTGATGTTTGCGTTGTATGTTTGGAGAGTTGCATCACAAGGTGGGGGGGAAAGCGTGGGTTTCAAAGGAGAGCTGTGTTTCAGTTTGCATATTGATCTAGGACAGTGGTGGGTAACCTTGGCACTCCAGATGTTTTGGGACTACAACTCCCATCATCCCTGACCACTGGTCCTGTTAGCTAGGGATGATGGGAGTTGTAGTTCCAAAACATCTGGAGTGCCAAGGTTAGCCACCACTGATCTAGGAAGTGCAAATCTGCATAAAAATATGAGCTAAAATCAACTATTCCCCATTTTCTAACTGTGCCACCATCTTGCCCATTTATTTGTTGGCAAGTCTTGGCATTTCCTGCTTTTGGCACTCTCTTCTGTTCACCTTTTGTCTGTCTCTCCACCCCCACCCCCCTGAACAAATGCTCGAAGCACTACATACCAGTGCTGCCTCTGTGGTTTTCTGGAGAAAACAAAGGCAGTGGGAGCCAAGTATGGCCTGGATCCATTTGTGCCTTGAACTGGTTGACTCTGGGCATGTTGTCAGGTGCCCTTGTACTTCCGCGAATCAAAGTAAGAATTGGGCAAAACAGAAGGAACTCTTGAGAACCTAAGGCTAGATCTAAACAGCTTTCCTGGGAAAATTGCCATATCCTAATTAGTTTATGTGGCAACTTATTTTCCAAATCTTGTGTTGGATTAAGGCTGTGCCCAGAAAGCAGTTTCACTCATTTATTTATTTGTCTCATTTTTACTGACCTCAATCTTGGAGGAACCCTTGAGTACCCCACAGATAACTACGGTCCGCTAGGTCAAATGAGTCATTGCTCCACCCACTTCATTCTTCCTGCAGCCAACCTTCGCCTCCCTCCCTTCTTTCTTACAGCTAGTTCAGAAAGTGGCACTGCCTTCCAGTTTCCTCCCCTTTAGTCTCAGTGTTGACCCCTTGCAGAATTCAGCTGGGAGCAGGAGGGGCCAAAATAAAAAATAGTTGGCTCTGGTTCTGCCTACTTGTCGTCTTCCTGCCCTTCTGTCTTGCCAGTTCCAGTGGGCACCAGCCACGAACGCCACTAATGTCTTAGCCATACTTTGATTCTCTTACAACATTCCTTGCTTGGATGTTTTGCATGAGTGGAAGTGTTATGTACTGAGCTGAAACCTAGAACAATAGGATCCAAAATGCAGCAGTCTGATTGGTCCTAGAACAATAGGAGCCAGAATGCAGCAGTCTGATTGGTCCGCAGGAGCCACCCAATCCAGCTCCAGGTGGAAGTGAATCAGCGACCTGATTGGCCTACAAGAGCAGCCAATCAGGCTCCTGGATGAAGTGAATCCGCAACCTGATTGGCCTACAGGAGTTGCCCGGAATTAGCCAATCACGTGGGGCCCATTGTGTAAATAATGTATATATAGCAGACGTTTTGGGGAAAGATTCATTCCTTGCTACTATGAGCTGAATAAAGAGCATGAAATTCACACTGGACTCCGAGTATATTTCAGGAAGCCTTATACATTCAGTGGCAATTACTCAAAATAAAATAAATCAAGTATTCCTTGAGTTCTGCTCCAGTAACTTCTTCAAGTTGGTTTCCTGGTGCATTAACCTTTTTTTTTTTTAAAGGGTTGAATTCTAAAGCATTGTTTTGGCTCTTATATCGCAGATTAAAAGACATCCTCTGGTTATTTATATATAAATATGAAACAATTACGATCCAGTCATCCAGAGAAGCTGGTTGAAGGCATGTTATGAAACATGGGTGAACCTTGGAAATAACCTTTAATGCCAGGATTATGGCAACAGCTGGAAATTTACCTGTAGATGTCAGTGTAATTAGGCAGCTTGAAATTACAAGAATAGCTTAATACGTAAACTATTCGTTTTTACTTTTTGATGGAGGTGATCATTATGTTTGTGAATGTGAAAAGGCTTTTTTCACAAAGGTCCGATCTGGTACATGATTGACATTTAATAACAGAAAGAAACCGGTGGAAAGTTTTTGGGACACCTTGCATGGAGTTAATTAACTCTCATGCCACAGGGTAAAAGTCTCTTCCCGTTAAAGTGCCGTTGCCTTTGCTAAAAAGGGTGATTTTGAAAGGAAATGCAAAAAGGAATTCTCTTTCAGCTAATTATAACAGAGTCTATTAGCAGTGCGCCCTTGCCCTGATGGAAAGGGGTTGAACTTGGACTTCTCTGGAAATGCAGTCACTGAAGTTATTTTAATTAAAGCTCGTCTGTTGATACTCGTTTATTCCCAGTGGGGGGCTATTGGCTGAACTGACAGTGCTGCTTGCATTAGATGTGATACTGGATTTGGGAATTAATTAGGACAAGGTTGCAGACTCCTGCTTGCAACTTGCATGTACTGGAGTTATCACGGACTCTCACAATTGGGCCATTTTCCGCCAATCACGTTGATATGAGGAAGTGCAAATATACACCGTATTTTTCGCTCAATAAGGCACACCTGACCATAGGACGCACCTAGTTTTTAGAGGGGAAAAGTCCCATTTTTTTGAGTATCAGCTCAAATTTCTGCAGCTTCTTTTGCAAAGGAGAAAAGCCCCAGTTTTTGAGGATCAGCTCAAATTTCTGCAGCTTCTTTTGCAAAGGAGAAAAGCCCCATTTTTTAAGGATCAGCTCAAAGTTGTTGAGCTTACTTTGCAAAGGGAAAAAAACACCCTGTTTTATGGGGTTTAAGTCACAGTTCTGCAGCTTCAGGAAGCCATTTCTACAGTTTCCAGACAGATAATCTAATCGCTGGGGAAACAGCCGCCCTCTGCAAGGGGGTGGGGCTGGAATCTCTCTCCCTTATCTCTCTCCCTGATTGTTTGCTGAGCAGCTGCTCAGCGGGCTTCCTTTCAACACCCCCTTCTCTCTCTCTCTCTCTCTCTCTTTTAAAAAAAAAGCACAATCTGCTTTTGCCCCTGGGCAGTTCAGCTCCAGGGACCACACATTCGCTCCATAAGACGCACAGACATTTCCCCTTACTTTTCAGGAGGAAAAAAGTGCGTCTTATGGAGCGAAAAATACGGTATATGAGAAAGTCAAGATAGCAGGACCAGTTTTATAAAGGCCTTTGCTTCTTTGGGGAGAGTCTTGGCCATCAAAATCCCTGTAGGCAGTGTACGCCCACACTATGCTTATAAGAGAAGCCTAGGAGCCGGGCTCATGATTATAGTCAAACCCCGAAGGAGGAGTGACTTGGATGGGAGTGAGACCTAAGGGGAAATAGCAAGAATGAGGTATAAGGAATAGAGCCAGGATCTCAAGGCAATAAACAAGGCAGATATCCAGCATTCAGCGTTTACTCAAGCGGAGAATTGCTGCTGCAATGAACAGGCAGCCTCATGCCTGCAGCTGAGGCCTTATATAAAGCTCCTGGGTCATCCGGGGTTGGTGAGTAGTGCAGCCAAGCAGAACTCTGTGGGTGGAGTGAGTGAACCCACCTAAGGGTTGAGCTCTACTGGCTTCATCACTGCTGGGCAAGGCTTTGAGCCTTGGATCTTCCACAAGCGGCTGGGTTCAAAATGTCATTCCCTGGCCTGGGGATGGGCTTAGTAAGTGCTGAACACAGAACGGCAGAAGAAATAATTCTGCTACTTCTGGAGCCCACCTCCAGCTCCCTTTCCCAAATTCTTGCTGTTTTTATACTGCTCTGCAGTGTACCCACAAATCCTTTGTGGGGAGCGGGCAGGGCTATGCAGGTACCAACTTGGTAGACTTATTTTTTATTATAAAAAACCATGCAGTGGGTCTATGCTATAAGGAAGCAGCTGAGGTCAGACTTTTTCCCAGTACAGGCACTCCACACCCACCCACCCACCCACCCACCCATGCACGACCACATATACATGTGGCGCAGGGAAATAAATATTGATTGGCTGTTCCTACCTGTGGCTCAAATCCCCACTCCTGGCACTGTGGTGCGTAAGTAGTTTCTTTCCCAAATAGGTTTTATCTTAAACAATTGCAAATGCAGTAAATAAAGAGTGCACTTGTAAATATATCAGTGGTTCAGTGCTCATTTCTTCTCTTTCCAAATTAGATTTTATCTTGAACAATTGCAAACGCAGTAATAAAGAGTTCACCTGTGATATACCAGTGGTTCAGTGGTCGGACGTTGTTCCAGTAATCAGACATTTCGGCGCTAAAGAGTTTAGTCATTGAGCTTTGCAGTAAATAATATACAAGAGAAGACCGTATGTAAATGACTTAAAGCAGGGGTATACCTGTCCCCATCTGCATGTTTCCATCCGGAGGAGCATAGAAAGAGAACGATGTCCTTCATTTTGTTAACGGGTGTGTGGGTATACATTTGCCATTTTCATGGACGTTTATTGTTTGTTTTGCAGATAGTTGCCTAAGTGATATTGTCTTATGTCGATAGAGATAGGCAGGGGGAAGGGACCGGAACGTATGGGATCGGCATCTGTCTGCTGTACTGCTGGGTCCTAAAGCGGCTCTTGGCACCCCAGAGGATAGGCAACCCAGTGCGCCACGAGCTGCACGGCCCCGGGCCAGTGGGAGAGGCGCAAATCCATCTCCTAACAAGGTGGGGTTGGGGCACGGAAGAGAAGAGGGGTGGTGGGGAGAGAGTGTGAGTAGCTGAGCCGATTGGGGAGGCTGAGGGCAACGAGAGCTGCTGGGACAAAACAGAGAGGGGGGAGGAAATCAAAGAAGTGAACAACTACTGCCCGGACGTCACTCGAGGCTGCTGCCCAGGAGAGACTGGAGGGAAGGCTTGGGGCAGCAGCCCTGAGTGAGGGAAGGCAGCAGTCCTAGCAGTGTACTCGAGTCTCTCCCTCCCTCCCTGTGCCTCTTCCTCTCCCTCCTCATCCTGCACCTTCCTTGTTCAAGTGGCATGCTCCCCACTTTACGAAATTTCACTTACATAAATTTCACTTATGCCCCTGCATAAGTGGGGGAATGCCTGTATATAGATCAGTGGTTCATAAAGTGGGTGGTAGCACCCCGAGGTGGGATTACCTGGGGGGCGGGGTGCGCAAAGAAGCAAGGGGTGAACGGGGGGGGGGGGCACTGGAAGTGTAAATGACTTGAAAAGCTATTATCAGTGGATCAAGTTCATCAATTTTGTTGAATTGATTAATTGTTTAAAATGTATTCTGAATAAATGTGCACTCTCTTGAATTTTATTGTGTTATTATCTTCCTTAGTGGTTTGTGCAAACCACCATTCGGAATAATGCTATTTATACCGTCTTTCCCCCTTTTAAGACACCGTCTTTTTTCCCTCAAAAAAACACAGGGTGGCTTATTTTCGGGGGATGTCTTATTTTTATTACATCAGTATGGTACGGTACAGCCTCCCCCTGTGCGCTAAGCAGGCGGGGCAGAACTCCGCAAGAGGCGCATTCCCCCCCGCGCCTCTCGCTGGTTCGCTGGCTCCCTGTGCATGGGGAACAGGCAGGGCAGGAAGAGGCGTCTTTTCCTCTCCCCCCCCCCCCGCGCCTCTCCCTGCGCGCAAAGCAGGCGGGGCAGAACTCCGCAAGAGGCGCATTCCCCCCCGCGCCTCTCGCTGGTTCGCTGGCTCCCGGTGCATGGGGAACAGGCGGGGCAGGAAGAGGCGTCTTTTCCTCTCTCTCCCCCCCCCCGCGCCTCTCCCTGCGCGCAAAGCAGGCGGGGCAGAACTCCGCAAGAGGCACGTTTTCTCCCCGTGCCTCTCACTGGTTCGCTGGCTCCCTGTGCACTCAGGAGGGGCTGAGGAGGTGACGGGAACAATGGCGGCACCATGGCTTACTTTTGGTGTACGTCTTATTTCTCACAAAGGTAAAAAAAACCTGCCATGGCCTACTTTAAGACTACGTATTCAAAAGGGGGAAACAGGGTAGGGTAGGGGGCACTGGGGATGAGTTTGTGTAACCACGGGGGGGGGGTCCCAAAAAGTTTGGGAACCGCAGTCGATTAGTTGCGGGTGGTGGGACGGGACTGGGAGCCAGGTCACTCTGCATCTGAGTCTGCAAGGATTGAATTCTGCAAGCCTCCCTAGCTCACTTGTCCAAAAACCTAAATTCTGTTCTACCCCTAGAGTGTGACCTCCTTATTTCCACTTCAATTTGTTTCTCTTTATTGCAGCCCATCCTTCACAGTTGGATTTGGCAGTATATGACTCCGTTGTGATTGCAAATTAGTAAATTTTATGTGTAGATCCCTGTTTCCACTCTTTAGATTGCTACCAAAGTATAAGAAGGGCCCCAGGATTGCTCCTCAAGGAACTCTGCTGGTTGCTTCATTGCGGTTTTGTCTTTCAACACTGCTATTTGTCTTCGTTCCTTCTAACCTTCTCTATTCCCTAATTCCCAGCGTCTGTATCAATGCCCATCTTTTTTCTGTTTTCTCATACTATCAGGTGCTCTGTGGAAGTTTGTACTAAGAACACAGTTTCAGTAGTTCTGTCATCTGTTTCAGCGTATATTGAAGCATGGTGCAGAAATGAATAAACTTAAGCAATATGCTCCATCTGCCTTAGAAGCGCCGTCGACTGGCTGAAACATCTTCAGATACGCGAGTTCTAAAGTAGCAGCATTGGCATGTCATATAATTGTTTTGCTTTGTTTTATGGACCCAGAAGAATCTTAGATTGCCATCTCTGTGTTGAATTGACTGCTGTCTAATTGGTGCTGTGCCATCAGATGAAAAATATGGTAAATGGTTATTGCCTACTGACAATAATATGTCAAGGACAGCAACCATCACAATTTCAAACCCTTGTAAAGAATCCTGAAAATTCTGCAAAGAGAAAAATATACTATGACTCAGAAAGAAATAAAGGGATAAAATAAGTGTTCCCTGGCTTGGTATCCTCTGGATATTGTTGGACTACAACTCCCATCACCCCTTGCTGGCTAAGGCTCATGGGAGCTTAAGTCCAACGACATCTGGAAGATACCAGGTTGGAAAGACTGCTCTTTGCAAATTTGTTGAATGCTATGCTTTTGCACTTGCTCCAAACGATATTTCATCCTCGGTAGTGTTTAGTAGGCTGCTGCTGTTATAAAATTTAATTTTTGCTCTCTCTTCCCATATTTTATTGGGTGCTTAATATCCAGGCCAGTAAAGATTGCAAAACTCTTTCCATTCTAACAGTTAACCTCTTGGGTTGAAATTTTCCATACTTCTGGACTGAATTCAGATTCCTGTAACTGAGTGCAATCCAGAGCTATTAAAACAAATGGGAGTTCTGCCACATTGGCTTCAATGGGATCAGAGTTGTTTGCATCCATAGGCTGCTGTTTTGCCCAGCGATGGATAACTTTTCTCAACTTGATGTCAGTGACATTGTTTTATCATTTATAGTGTTCCGCTTCTCTGCTTTAAAGCACTAGCCTAGTTTGTAATAAATCTGTAATGGTCTATAATGTCTTGAATATTTTAAATGTGGGTTAATGATAGAGAGGATGCAAGCAATTTATTAATTGTTTCAATCTCATATAGGGTTTCAATGTTATACAGTTATTTGCTGAGACATGTGGTAGATTTATTGCGGCTGGTGGGGGGTGGGGTGAAATCTTGAATAAGGCCACGGTGTGAGGGAGGGAGGGTTTAATCTGGATCAGGACCATGTTGAGGACAAATGTTTACATTTCTTCTTCCCCTCACCCATGCTGTGGTCTTGATCAGGACTGTGCCTGCATAGCATAGCAGCAGCATTATGCAAATCATTAAAAATTGCATCATTTGCTCCTAAATCACTTTCTTCATATATTTATACTTTTATTGACAGTATTGTACAGTACTTACCTACCCTAGTGTTGCAAGCTTGGAAGCCGACGCTTCTCTCAGGAAGCATTCATGTAAGGGCTAATATTAGGATTTATTCAGAATGCTATGCAAGTATTCCCACAGGCTTTGCAACAGGAGAATACAACTCCTATTTTTCACCCCGGGACCACTGTGCCAAGTTGAAGACCTATTTGTTGAGCATTTATCCTGATCGCATGGGAAGAAAGGGGTTCCTTTAATAGCAGTACAGCACAGAAAATTCTTTACCTCCATTGCTCTTCCCCTTTCCGCCCTTCATGCTCTCTGTTTTTGCTCTGTCCCAGCCCTTAGCATGGCTTTTTCCAATCCCAATAATAGAATTGTAGAGTTGGAAGCCCAAGGGTCTTCTGGTCCAACCCCCTGCAATGCAGGAATCCTGCCCACAGCCATCCCTGGGTGGGCTCGAACCCCCAACCTTCGAACCACCACCAGGCGCACTGACCCATTGCGCCACAACTAAATCTTGGACCATTTTCTCCTCCCTCCTTGCTGTTTCTCTCCCGTCACCTCCCTCTTCCTCCTCCCAGCATCTAGCCCTTCTCTCTCTCTCTCTCTCTCTCTCTCTCTCTCTCTCTCTCTCTCTCTCCACCACCATTTATGTACGCCTTTCTCTGTGTGCCAAGTGTGTGTCTCTGAATTAAGTGTACTCTAGTCTACTGCGACCTCTGGCCCCACCTTTCCCTAGCTCCACCTGTTGTAAGCTGCCCTGCCTTGTCCTTCACCCCATCAGCCCCAGTGGGGCTGCAGAGCCTCCCCCCTGGTCACACGCCATAGCAGGTCTTGCAGATGGGTACTCATGCTTCTGACCGTGTTGGGCTTTTCTTTTTCAGCAGCCGTAATACGATCTCGTCTAATCTTTTACAGACGAGAGCAGAACAGTCCCAAGGTGCATACTTCTTGCCTGAGTTTGCATTATCACCACAAGGAAGCTTCTTGGAAGACACCACAGGAGAACAGTTCCTCACCTACCGCTACGACGATCAGGTTTGTCTGCTGAATATGAAAATTATGGAGCTCTTTTTTTAATCTTTCCAAGGGAACAATGGGCCATGTGTGCTCTCAAAGCAGGCCTGTTATCTTAATGTCTGGTGCAGTATTTATAAAGGGACAACAGCTAGTTTTAATATTACCGTATTTTTCTGTGTATAAGACACCCCCATGTATAAGACGACCCCTATTTTTGAGCCCAAAATTAAGAAATAAATAATATGGTCTTATACACGGAAAAATGCAGTATTTAGTTTTACTTGTGGGCTTCATTCTTTGACGAAATAAAAAAAATTAAAAATGGCACCAAGAGCAACATTACAAAAGCAAAAACTTATAAAAACTAATGCAAAACAAAGACGTTATAATTTCAAATACATATAAAAAAGTATTTGTACAAATAGCTTTGCTAATAGAAAAGATACAGGGAAAAGCAGGAGACGCAAAAAGGTATGTAGAATTGGGTCAGGAATAGTGCCAAACCATGGTTTAGTGCTCCTAAATGCGCCATTTGTATGCATGTTCCTCCTTCCCTCATGTGCTATGATACTCTTCCTGTCTGTCAGCAAACAAATTGGATTTTGGAACTAAAGCTAGTGTAGTGTAGTGTCTAACTAAGGTTTGGCCATAATATTGCACAACAGTTTAATAGACAACTACCCTGTTTCCCCTATCTTAAGACGTAGTCATAAAATAAGCCATAGCAGGATTTTTTCGCATTTGCGAAATATAAGCCGTACCCCGAAAATAAGCCATAGTGATAGGCGCAGTTCCAGAGGGCGCCAAGGAAAACGCAGGGCTGGGCTTACGTAATAAAAATAAGACATCCCCTCAAAATAAGCCATAGTGCGTTTTCTTGAGAGGAAAAAAATCTAAGACGGTGTCTTAAAATAGGGGAAACACGGGTACAGAAGGGGAAATAGCATCATAGTCAGAGGTACCGTCTTTCCCCCTTTTTAAGACACCGTCTTATAATTTTTTTTCCTCAAAAAAACACAGGGTGGCTTATTTTTGAGGGGATGTCTTATTTTTATTACGTCAGTATGGTACGGTACAGCCTCCCCCTGCGCGCTGAGCAGGCGGGGCAGAACTTCGCAAGAGGCGCGTTTCCCCCCCCGCACCTCTCGCTGGTTTGCTGGCTCCCTGCGCACGGGGAACAGGCAGGGCAGGAAGAGGCGTCTCCCCCCCCCCGCGCCTCTCCCTGCGCGCTAAGCAGGCGGGGCAGAACTCCGCAAGAGGCGCGTTCCCCCCCATGCCTCTCACTGGTTCGCTGGCTCCCTGTGCACGCAGGAGGGGCTGAGGAGGCGACGGGAACTATGGCTGCACCATGGCTTACTTTTGGGGTACGTCTTACTTCTCATAAAGGTACAAAAACCCTGCCATGGCTTACTTTATGACTACGTATTAAAAAAGGGGAAACAGGGTAGTCCTACCACCTGACAAGATGGTCTCAGCTGACAGGTTTGGGACACAATTACAGGTGCAAAATCTATTATGACATTGACTGGTGCAAGTTCTCCTGAAATGAGTGCAAGAAGCACAGCAATGTGGCTTGTGCCCTAGAACACCTTCTGAATTGTACTTTGTGCAAAGGGGCTACTGTTTGGATTTCCCCACCCTTGGTACCAAAATGACCTTGTCATAGATCATTCAACTTTTCTGGCACTTGCCTGTTTAGCATCTTGGGAAGGCCAAATCTGATTGCGTTCATAATGCAATTTGAAGTATGTGTAGCAAGGAGCTGTATTGATGCCTGGTTTAAAAAGCCAATTGCCTTTTCCGAAAAGGAATTTCTTGAAACACCTTCCACAAGGCGCAGCCCATGGCAGATGGTAAGCTAATTCTTGTGTTGTGTTTTTTTTTTTATGTAGCGTTTTGACTAAATGCGGTTTCCTTAATAGAGAATTGTTCCTTTTTTACTGGATAAATTTATATGTGAGATGAACAGATTTTCATATTACACTTTCACAGTTTTTGTTTATGTTGAGCTTGTTGAAGTAGAACGTTAAAAAAGTTAAATTGTAAAGAGAGGGTAGTAATGGATGAAGCAGGGAGTCTGGAAAATAACAAACCATGTTTCTTATAATTAAACCAGTAGTGCGTACTCCAGAAGCCATAGATACATTACACTAAATGTGGAATAGATATAATGGCAAAGAAAGCAACATGAAAGGGACCCTGTTAATCTTGGCAGACGATCTAAAGTAAACCTAGGAAGTGTGTGGCCTGCTGTGGAAATTTACTCATAACACAATGTGTCCCAGAATCCCATTGAACTCCACATCAAAACAATCAGAACTGCATTCATGGGCACTTAAAGCACATTGCTAGTGCAATCTGAATAATGCAGAGATTTATAGAACAATGCGAAAGAGGATGGTTTGTCTCTCGCACCCAGCACCATTTCTGATCACACAGCATCTTGGCTTCTGGAAATTCTGTTGTTGGGAGACCGCTCTTCACAGCTTACCGTATTTTTCCATGTATAAGACGACCTTTTTTCTGATTTTTTTCCTGATAAATTGAGGGTCATCTTGTACACAGGTTAATATGCTAAGTAAGCGAGGGCTGGCGCTGCGGCGGTAGCAGGGAAGTGTTGGAGAGGAGGCTGCTTACCTGCTCTTCCTGGCTTAGGAAGAGTATTTGGTGAGTGCCGGTATGCAGTGTATTACGGCACCAGTTCCGTCAGCCAGAGCGGGGGATCATCGAAAAGCTGCTCAGCAGCTCAGCGAACTTACAAAAGAAGCTCAACAACTGTTGTGGGTTCCCCAAAAATAGGGGTCGTCTTATACATGGGGTCGTCTTATACATGAAAAAATACGGTATGTGGTGTTGAGAGGGTGGTTGTGTGGTGTTGGATTGCTAGCTAGCTCCAAAATCCTCAAGGGCAGGAACAAGGCTGTCCAGTTTCTAATCAGGGCTAAGGTGAAAGCTCTCCATTTAGTAGAGTGTGTGTGTATAGCATTGCCTATTGATTTTATTGACCTCTCTTTTGCACCCTGTTGGTATTTTTGTTGGTATTTTGTATTGTTGGTATTTGGTTAAAGAATAAAAGGAGAATTCCCTGGATGCCAAGATCTAGCTTTTGGGCAAGTACTCTTTGGTGAGAGAACCCCAGCAGAGATTTAAAATCACGAAATATGCAGCCAAGTAAAGCCATTAGACCTTTAAAATAGCCCCTTCTAAGTTGCTTACAAAGCTCCCCGCTTTGTTAGAATAGAAGGAGACCACACTTTTGGTAAGTTAAAAATGGCTTGATTACAAACTCTTCAAATGTAAGATTCATTTGCTTTTCCATACAGCTGCAAGAAAAGACTTAGTTTCAAAACTGGTAAATGTTTACAAATTATTTGTATAGAAACACGAAGACTGTTTGCTTAAACTGCGTGGTCTGAGCTTGGTGCAACCAGCCTAGACATCCTTCCTGGTTGGGTTCACGTGGTGGAAAGGGAAGAAAAGAAGAAAAATGAGTTTGGTAACCCTTCCTTCCAAATTGAGGCAGTGTGACCTAGCTAAACTTGGCAGGACAGCCTCCTCTGTGCTCTTAACCCCTTCATGCATTAATTAGAGTTGAGCATTTTGGTTATATGAGGCTGATTTCCCCCCCACACAGACTGTATTGTGTATATGTGAGGTGGATGTGTGTCCTCCTTAAGAGTAAGCGACTCAGCAGTCCGTTTAACTTATGTACAAGTTTATTTCACTGACAAGTTTTACAGTTCATCCTCCTCCTCCGATGAATCAGATTCTCCAAGTAAGGGCTTCCGCTTTTCCCCCCAGCATAAAAGCCTCTTAAAACTCCAACGCCTCCTCTCACTCCTCCTTTTCCGCTTCTTGACTCTGCTAGCCCCTGCGTTGCCCTCATCCCTTTCACTTTCATCCTCCCTGGAGGTTGTTGCAGAGGCTCCGCCAACATCCTCGACCCCTTGCTCTCCCTCCGTCTCCATGTTCTCCTCTCCTCCCATAGGCTCCCCCGCCACCCGCTCTTCCTCCGTCAGCACAGGTGGCGACCCCTCTTCACTCCCACTTCTCCACACCTCCTTCCCTGTCTCTGGCGACAGCCTAGGCGCTGCCTCTTCCTGCTCCCATGCTCGCAATACCTCCTCTGGCGTCCATGGGTGACCTCCGGATGCCTCTGTCCCTTCCGCCACCCCTCCTGGCTCGGGCCAGTCCCTGACAGTATATTTGCCTTCGGTGACGCCATCAAGTAGCCAAATCTGCTTCTCTGCATAATGTGGTGATGTCATCCACTTTACAATATAGTGAGTGATTGGCTGGTGTCTCTCATGTGAATACTTTGAGAAGCATTGCCCTTACACTCAATTAACTTGTGTGCCTACAGTGAGGTCATTGTGTAGCCAAATCTGATTGGCAGCATGGCACCATGACATTGCCCTGTTCTTTCCATGACACCTGATCAACTGGGATCATGCATGCCACGAATCCAGGAGGGGAGACAGGAGCAGTAATCCATAAGGGTAAATGCAACCTACTTCTAATTAATTTTTATTAATAGCAGTTGGGCAGAAAGGGAGCACTTAGAATCTTTGAGCATGTTGGAACTTCTGCTCATGCTTTTGGAGATGCTGTTGAGTTATATATACAGTAAAAGCAAAGTACTTCTTGCTTGGGTTTACCCTAGGGGTTTCTGATGCAGATGACATGTACCCTGTTCTAGACACCTGGGAAAGTAATAATATATCAAGCAGTAAAACGCAGCTGCAATATGGGCCACGTTTATGACAGTCTTGTTAAAAGGAAAAGTGGTTGCTTTTTGATCAAAAGAGTTTAACTGAACGGAGAGATATTTGGATGAGGAGGCAATAAAGCCCAATTTAATCAAACATGTTTTGGAAACCGCAAAGCATATGTCAGTGCTGAAAGGAGATAAAGAGCACGATCCATTGGACAATAATGCCTGTGAAGGTGTTGAAAAAAGATTTCTTTCATTTTCAGTCTGGGGTGAAATCAGAGCCATAAAATACATTATTTGCAATGCCAGCATTTGAGTGAGTCAGCAATTGCTCGTCCCACTCCCAGTTTCACAGAAAAGGGACTTTGCAAACTATCCTTTTCTGTGAAGTTTCCCCCTCGCTCTCATTTCTACATTGCCATTTCTGCAACTCAACATTCACTTCCTTTATTTTATCATTTTAAATATTTTTTTCAAGATGGCAATTTTGCTTAAGAAAAGGGGAAGGCTTCTATATAATGTAACCTGGACTTCCATTCCCGAGTTGGTATGTAACCTGTTTAAAATAATGCCGCTACTTCCACACCTTTCAGAAAGCATTTGCTACCCTAAAAGACTTACTGTTAGTGTGAAATGGGAGACAAGTAAAATATTAATAGGAACAACTTGTGCTCTGTTCTGTTGTAGCAGTGTTGCCTATGGATTCATGTTCTCCTCTCATAGTTCATTATGCACTCCTTTGGTCTGGCAAGAGTGTGCTTATGATTTTAAGCAAGGCTGTAGAAAAACCTTTTTACTCAGTCTTGTAAGTATTAAGGAACTACATGCAGATGGAAAGGTTTGCAGTTTTACACGCTTATATATTATCAAATAACTGGGTGGGGGAATGTAACAGTGATTTGCCAAGGCAGTATCTCTATAGGGCAGGGGTCAGCAAACTTTTTCAGCAGGGGACCGGTCCACTGTCCCTCAGACCTTGTTGGGGGCCGGACTATATTTTGAAAAAAAATAATGAACGAATTCCTATGCCCCACAAATAACCCGGAGATGCATTTTAAATAAAAGGACACATTCTACTCATGTAAAAACACACTGATTCCCGGACTGTCCACAGGCCAGATTTAGAAGGCAATTGGGTCGGATCCGGCCCCCGGGCTTAGTTTGCCTACCCATGCTGTAGGGCCTGTTTCATAGTAGGAGTACAGTGGTACCACTGGTTATGAACTTAATTTGTTCTGGCGGTCCGTTCTTAACCTGAAACCGTTCTTAACCTGAGGTACCACTTTAGCTAATGGGGTCTTTTGCTGCTGCTGCGCTGCCGGCGTGCGATTTCTGTTCTCATCCTGAGGTAAAGTTCTTAACCTGAGGTACTACTTCCGGGTTAGCGGAGTCTGTAACTCAAAGTGTTTGTAACCTGAGGTGCTTGCAACCCGAGGTACCACTGCACTGTTCGACACCAGTCTAGTGTAGTACTATTAAACACAACAAGTTAAGGAGATCCGAGTTTAAATTCCCACTCAGCTGCAAAGCTTAATGGTTAAGCCTCGGCCATTTGCTGTCTGGTGCAAAATCCCCCATGCACACAGTAAGTTTTTGTGCACATTATTTACACATTTTTGTGGCTGCATCGTTGTTGGCATTTATGTACATTCTTTGTTGAACTTGCATTAACCAGGAATCTCATATTCTGTGTGTGTGTGTGTGTGTGTGTGTGTGTGTATGTGTACCTACACTCACTGCATTGTGTGTGCATGCGTGCACATTATACATATCAATACAATTCTACCGAATTGCTAGAGATCATATCTCACTGGTTGCATAAGTTATTTTTCTGTAGTGTTGAAATACTTTGACTTTTAGACATCTTGTGCAGGAAACAAAATACCTTCCCTCTTACCCCAAATGATTTTGGGGAAGGGGGTTTATGTTTGGGTGCCCCCTCAAACAGCTGAATATGCTAACTGAGCTTTGCCATAAAAATAGCTAATCCTTTTATTTCTTTTCTACATCCTCTTTTAATTTTTGCTCTTGTCCTGATTGCCTGAAGAAAACAGTTATTTTTCCAAATATTAGCAGAACAGGAAAACATATATCCTCTAGTTTTCTTGACACTCAAAAGTACCGCTTCCAAGTAATAAAATCATTCCAGATGACAGACCACCAACAAGGACATTAGTGCAGAGCATGTTTGGTAAGACCTGTACAGAGCATCTCTTTCATCCTGTTTCCTGGCTAAGATCTACTCGGTTGAGGATAAAGATACAATCTTTGAAGGGAAACAGCATCTCAGCTAGGTGAGGAGCCACAGAAAATTTCATGGTGTTTATCGTTTTTAAGTATGCCTCAACCCACTTTACTGGAAATTACTTTAAAGGCAAGCGATTTTTGGCAGTGAAACACTTCCATCTTCTTTCTTATTTGGTTTATTAGTCACAAAAAACCCTCTAGGTGACTCCTGTAAAAATATATATCATTAAATGTGCTTACCTATGCAATGCCTACTAGAACTGTTGAATGAATCCATAGAAGTTGCTATCACACAGCTTTTCTTTTCTTTTCTTTTCTTTTTAAAACTACCTTTGCTTAAGTAATTTATGTTACTTACTTGTGGCAGCTTGATAGTGTGAAAATGATAGTGGCAGGGGAAGCTTTTTCTCTTTAGTTGCTTAGAACAGATTATTACCTGCCCCAGATGTCCAAGCAAGTGACTGTTTACAAACTGGAATTAGAGCCCCACTTACAAGCATGCTATACACAGCTTGAGTTTTGCAAACCGTTGGATTTTCCCTGTTAGCTTGATGCTTTTCAACACTGATCAGAATGGTTGCCTGGGAAAATGAAGCACAACTTAGCTTTTGTGTAAAGGATTGTGAATGTTGGTTTGGAACAATATCACCAAGGAACCCTTGTTGATGGCTTAGAGTGAGATTTTAAAAAGCACGTGGGCCTGAACTCTATATCCTTCGATTTTTAATTAGAAAAGTTCCCATTGCTTTGCAGGGCACAAAATATTTGCTAGTTGGCTGAAGGCTCATTGGTAGAGCAACCAGTCATTAGTCATGCAAAGAAATACCGGTACTTAATGGACCTGGCTAGAGCTATTAACTTAACAAAGAGACTGGTTTTACCATGTTTTTTTTAAACAGACCCTTTTCCTTAATAATTCCCTTTTGCAGATCTAAAATCAAAGACTTGGATGAGAACCTGAAGATGACATCTAGATTGCACCCCCAATCTAAAACAGTATTGGCACACTGATGCTTTTTTTGAAAATTTACTTGGCTCATTATGTTGCTTGATAAAAGATCAAATTGAATATGTTTAGCAATAACACATAGAGGTCCTATCGTAAGTTAAGCATATCTGGAAGCCCTATTTCTTCAACTGGATTTATTTCCATGTAGGCATCTGTAGGATTGCAACTTAAATGCAGTAAGCACTAAATACCATGACGGGAGTTACTTCAAAGTAAATACAGATAAGCCTGCTGTGTAAATCTTTCATTTTGTAGGCTGAAATGATCCCTATGACCATGATCCAGCCATATGTTGCGTCTCAATAATTTTAATACTTATTTGATTATGTATACCCCGCTTATTGATCAAGTGATCCTCAAGGCAGTTTACAGCAGATGGTAATGATACAAGACCCAAACTGAGCCGCCACTAGGCTGCTGGTCAGGTAGTCCACTAGTTTTAACCTGACTCATATCCTAAAATATAAATGCAAAGTAGTGTTTTGGGGTTGTTGTTTTTTTTTTCAAAAAAAATAATGTTCATTCTTCCTGTCTCTGAAAGCTGTTATAAAAGAATGAATAAATAAGCTGCTTTGCAGTATGAAAAAAAAAGGTTAAACAATATGAACAAACGGTCAGAAGAAATTAGTTCCTTAATCAGCTGCAATGTGTGTTTGATTTGTGGCTGTGCTGTTGGAGGAAGAAGGCCAGGAAATTCTTGCTTGTGCTTACAAGTCAATCTTATGTCATAGGCAGATATGGCATAAATCAAGCACAATGAGTGACCTCGGTTCGAAAGTGGAGGTGGGGTTGTTGTTATTTTGCAACTTTTTTTGGGCTTCCCACTTTGCTGGGTTTCTGTTAACCACCTAGCTGCAGTGCAACTAATGTACACTTTGGTAATCAGTATTGGGTAGTGAGTTTTTGCTGCTTGTATTGGCTTATATTGGATTATATTGTTAAATTTTGTTGATCTGCAGACTGCCTTGGTATACAAATAATTTTGAAAAACAAATATATAAAAACCAAAGCAGTATTGAATGCATTTAAGCTCTTCCTGTGATGAAAATTTTCACTGACTCAACATAAGGCTCAAGCAAGTTGTGATGGCAGCAGACCAGTTTGATTTTGACCTGGGTTTCTCCCAATGCCATACAAATTGAGGAAATGTGAGGGCCTGATATTTTTATGGTGTCTGGGCTACATATCAGACAGGTGGCCTCTTTACATACTTTTTGATGCCAGTTGAAAACATTTCCTCTTCCAACAACCCTTTAAAGTGGATTATTTATTTATCACACACACACACACACACACACACACACACACACACACACACACACACCACTCTTCACCATAAGATCACAGAAGAAAATACAGGATAAAAACAAGAAAATAATTAAAACAGCAAAACAATACCCCCTGCCTACAGACAATTTTAAAAGGCTCTAGAACAGGCATGGCCAAACTTGGCCCTTCAGATGTTTTGGGACTACAATTCCCATCATCCCTGACCACTGGTCCTGTTAGCTAGGGATGATGGGAGTTGTAGTCCCAAAACATCTGGAGGGCCAAGTTTGGCCATGCCTGCTCTAGAAAGAGGAACGTTTTTGCCTGTCTCTTAAAAAAAATATAATGAAGGCATCAGGCAAGCCTCCCTAAGGAGAGCATTCCACAAACAGGGAGCCACTACAGAGAAGGAGATCCCACAAGTGGCCCAAGCCATTACGGACCTCACCTGACCTTACCTTCCACCTGACAACAGCCATGTTGGACACTTGACCAGCCATGAAGCAGCAGCCTGTGCCCAGATAAGGGCCATCTTATACATCTTCATTCAGGAATTTAGCATCATTTTTGAAGGGCTCCAGAATATATAAATCCCCTTGTGCATTTTTGTTATATGATTTACTTTGCCTCTCAACTGAATAGCATTTGCAACTTTTCCCTCCTGCATTGTGGCTTGCCTTGCCACATCAAACTCTCTTCTTCTTCTTCTTCTTCTTCTTCTTCTTCTTCTTCTTCACAGATTTTAACAAATTCATGAAGGATACAGTTATTAATGGCTACTCTAGGATTAGTGGCAGCATGCCTTTGATTTCCAGTCAAACACCACAGAACATCAGTGGGGGAGGGCTATTGTGTTCATGTCCCATTGTGAACTTCTTATACGGGCCTTTGCTCTTCTCGTGTTCTTAATTTCGTGGTACCAAGCGCTTACGTAACATTACTCAGCTTACTGTGGCCTGTCAATCTCAACATTTAACGTGCCTTTCCTAAGACCCTGCTAGAAGTTTAGTCCAACCAATACCGAAAAGTTGTGGAAAGGCAAAACAGTTTAGTAATGAATTAGTTCCATCAGTAACTCATTATGCATTAATCAATGACATCTTGTGTTTTCTTAACTAATTTAAGCAGAATTGTGAAAGAATGCAGCATAGAAAAGTATTTTCCCTTCAGCCCCAGTTTGTGGCAGATACAAATTGAATGAGACTTCGTTTAGCTTTCGTGTTTATCTCCATTAGAGGGTTCATTATGGCGTGTAACATGTGCCATAAATTTACTCTCCACTCTTAGGACAGGAAGGGTACTAGGGGGCTCAGAACAAGCGTTAGGAATTTCTTCCACATGGCCATTCACACAACTCTGGTAGCAGAGGAAGAGAAAAGATTGCCTTGTGCAGTGATGCGACTACATGAGAAGAATCATTCATAGCATGATGGAGTCTATAAGGGCCCCCACTGTATTAAGATCTTTCTCCAGAGCCAAAACAAACGGAAACATCAGAAGAGTTACTTCTACACAAAGGATTTGTATATTCCCTTTACCAACTAAATTTGCAGGACATTTATCTAAACTGACAGGGTTCTTATATGTTCCTCGAGATGAAAACAGACCGAAAGCCACTTCACACTTCACCTGGTAATTGCATTTTGCTGTGGTTTCCCCAGTGTTTCCTTTTCAGCAAATGCGTAAAATGCAGAGGGCAGGCAGGCATTCTTAAGTATGCACCAGTCACAAACTCCAGGACCTGGTCACCCACTAGAGCTCCATGGTTTCGGGGATGTTTGTCTGCCTTTTACATATTGTGCATTTGTTGTGGGAAATTCCCAGAAAGACCCTAAAAATTAGGCCCTTTTATTCCCCCAGTTTATTCAGGATTGGGGCAAATCCAGGTTTTAAAACAGTCAATTAATTTCGTTTGATAACTGCTCCCTATAATGCATCCTGAAGCAATTTAACAATAAAAGTATGCACGAATGCAATTTCTAATCCAGTTGTAGAATTAAAAAAAATGGGATAAAATTCAGTGTGCTGGTTTTGACATATAAAGCCTTAAATGGCTCAGGGCCGCAATAGGACCGCCTCTCCCCATATAAACTGTCCCAGACTCTGCGTTCATCATCTGAGGCCCTTGTTCATGTGCCTCTTCTATGAGAGGTCCAGACTGGGGTGACGACATGAGAATGGGCCTTACCAGGCAGAGGGCCTTCTCGGTAGTGGCACCCGCCCTGTGGAACGCCCTCCTTTCAGATGTCAAAGAGAACAACAACTACCAGACCTTTAGAAGACATCTGAAGGCAGCCCTGTTTAGGGAGGCTTTTAATGTTTTATAGATTATTGTATTTTAATGCTCTGTTGAAAGCCGCCCAGAGTGGCTGGGGAAACCCAGCCAGATGGGCAGGGTATAAATAATATATTATTATTATTATTATTATTATTATTATTATTATTATTATTACCTCCATATGTGCTCACACGACTTCTTTGATTTGTGGAACTGGCACTGCTACAGGTGTCACATAATACTCATTCCGCGCGTGCAAGAAATGGTTCTTTTAGTGTGGTGGTACTTAAACTTTGGAACTACTTGCCTCTTGACATCAGGTGGGCAGCTTCTATGCACCATTTTGGGCACTCACTTAAAACAATTTTTGTTTAGGCAAGCCTATCCAGATACATAAATGTTGACATGTTTCAACCTCTTTTAACCATTAATTTCAAGTATCTTAAAAATATTACTAATATTTTTTGGGTTTTTAAAATTTTATTAAGGTTTATAGAGAAAAATGCAAAACTTAATATCTTTTCCCTTTTTAAAAAACCAAACCAAGACTTTTATCTAGATACAATAAAAAACACAAAAAGGGAGAGGGGAGAAATAGAGAAAGACAAAGAAATAAATGAAAAAAGAGTAGTAAAGAGGTTAAAAGAGAAAGAGAAAAATAAGATTCAGAAAGTAAAGCACTTCCGCTTCTTTATCTGTCCGCTATATAAAAAATAATATTGACTTTGTCCAATCCAATATAACACCCAACAAAGCCACATTCTATAAACAAACATTATCTTCGATCCTGAAATCCAGATATCATTATTTCTTTTTTTCATTTTCACATAAAAATGAACCTTAGGGAGGTTTCCAGTGTTTAACAAATGTTCACAATGACTTTCCCTCGATTAAACAATTCCGTTTCGCCATCTTGGATAAGCCTGTTACTTTGAACAGCTGTTAAAATACTTTTAATTATTTTTATTGATAATTTAAATATTCCTTTGGTCGGGGTCCAGTCTGATTCTTTTCTTTCTGTATAAGAACAAGCATTAAAGAGGCCTCCTAGCCCGCTCACAGGTCCATATGACCCTGGAGAATATTAACCACTCTCAATTTTACCTGTGGACTGCCATCTGTCCAGATTTTAATTTGTTCTGAACTAATTTTAAGATGTATTTTAATTAATTGATTGCCTGTTTTTATGTTCTTGTTTGTATACTGTCAAAACAAAATAAAAAAAATTACTTCCAGTAGCACCTTAGAGACCAACTAAGTTTGTTCTTGGTATGAGCTTTCATGTGCATGCACACTTCTTCAGATACCACTGTGTATACTGTGTTAGTTTTATGATGTTAGCCACCCTGAGCCCGGCTCCGGCTGGGGAGGGCACGTTACAAATAAAAATTTATTATTATTATTATTATTATTATTAGTTGTTCAAAAGTAACCAATGACCAAATGTGATCTAGGGGCTTTGGTTGAAATCTGGAAGTACCCCTTGATGTACTCTGGTCTACTGTGGTAGCCAGGCTTACAGGCTGGTGTGGGTGGTCATCCTGTAGTTCCATTTCATTTCACTTTTAATTTGCCTTTCCGCCTAAACACAAGGCAGTTTACAAGCTGAATAAACAACAAAATAGGCAGCAAAGATCACACACCTAATCACAATCTGACCCAATACAAAAAAGTCACGATAAAAACATAACTTTAAAATAAACAACTTGTATCAAATAAAGCAATAGTCAATGACCCATTAGAATATAATAGTAAACAGTAAAATATCAGGAAATAATAATGAAACAATTTTACACTTAATTACAATAGAGAATTGCTAAATCAATAAAATAACGGCAAACCACAATGCATAAAATACCACAAAACATACAAAACCTTGTAAAAGGATCAAATTGAGAAACAAGGACACATAACTTATAATATATATATATATATATTTTAAAATATCCCATCCTTTGGCCCAACCAGGTTGGTGCACCAGTAAGGGAATTCCTGGCTGACTTCTCTAAGGTCCCAGGTTTGTTAAGGTGAAATTTTGGGGCGCAAGTGCTCAAAAGGCTGAATGACATGGAACTATTATTGAAGAAGTTGCAATAGTAGGATTTAGCAGAGACCTCTTGAATGTAGAATAAATCTTAAGATTACGCATGTGATTCAATTACTTGAAGAACTGGTGCAACAGCCAGAAAATATCAAAGTCCTTGGAACTTTGGAATCTGATTAAGATTCTTTGGGTATTACTTAAAGGGCAGTTTGGATCCGATGGTAAATGGCCCCATTGCTAACTCTTGTGATACGGTATTGGATTTCTTACAACAAATTAGTAAGCTAAAACCACCTCTTCCTTTATAGCTAGCTAATTTGATTTTCCTTTGCTGCAGGCAAGCACACATTAAGGTCAATCTGTGTTTACAGGCGGCCATATGGACTTCAGAAAATTGAAAACATTTGAAACTTTTGTTTTATGAAGGACGAACTCTTCCCTATTTAGACTTGATCTTCTGCCTCTTGCGACTATAAGGTCTCTTTGTTAAATCAATCCCAATTAAGTAGACCTCATATTTGTCGCGTGCTTATTTTTTTTTACAATAGTTCTTAAACATTTGTTCCAGGCATGGGGAACCTTTAGTCCTCCAGGTGTTTCTGGACTCCATGGCCAGGGGTGATGGGAAATGTAGTTTAGCAATGTCCAGAGGGTCATAGGTTTTCCCACTACTGGCTAGAGAGATGATAGGGATTCTTCTCCCCCACTCTTTTTGGACACCAAATGGAAAATTAGTCTTTGGAGGTAAATTTACTGAATGAAGATTGATTTGTACAGAACTGAGTAGGGCTGGGCAATATCTGGTTTTCAACGATATCACGATATACCACCAGCTAAACATCGTGATATACTGATACATAACAATGTCTGAAATACGGATAGAACTATGTAGAGGATTTAGCTGGCTTCATGGTTTTCCCCACATTGTGATTTTTGCATAGCACACACATCATGATTCGCAATATATTTCCAGGTCAAAATTCATGAAACGAATATCATGATATGGACATGAGACCTGTTTTTGGACAATATATCACCCAGCCCTAACACACGTCATGATTCATGTTAAATTGCCAGGTCAAAAACGATATCGCAATATGGACTTCAAACCGGTTTGGGACGATATATCGCCCAGCCCTAGAACTGAGCAGGATTAAATCCTGGGTGGGATTTTATGGCTTTAAGGTAAATGAACAGAAGGGGAGTTGAATGAGAGGGTTGTGTTTGGAACTCAGTTTGTGACTTTCCTCTATCTAGTCTAGGGTTGGGGAGCCTTTTTCAGCCCAAGAGCTGCTTGCTCTTTGGGGGGGGGGGAGACACATGCCAGTGGTGGGCAGGACCAGATGCAAGTGGGCAGGATCACGAATGCAAATGCTTACCTCCATACAGCAGGACCACCGTTGGGTTTGGCTGGGAAGCGGTTTTGACCTAGGACGAATCTCAAGGCTCAGATAAGAGAGGCCAGGAGATTCACATTCAGTACCTAGGCCTGAGGTCCCCCCCCCCCCAGATTTAGTCCATCCAGCCCAGTATTCTGTGTGCAGCTAGTCAAATGCCGCAAGCAGGGCACTAGGACAGCACACACACCCCGGCGCTGCCCCCAGCTCAAATAACCTGAATGGGCTCATTGCATCTTTTAAAAGGGACTTGGATGTGATTAAATTTTCTACTCTATTTCCCCATGCCTATTCAAAAGAATATGTGCACCCTGCAGTATCATATGAAGAGGTTCCCCCCCCCCCCCAATCCAGGATTCTGTTTTCAGCTGTGGCTCTCCAGAATGAACCAACATTCCAATGGAATAAATCAGCGATGGGGAACCTTTGGCCACTTCCTATGTTCCCAATATGGGCAGCTTTCTGCATTCCTAATTTGGAGCTAATCTTTAGTCAAACTTGGTTGCTTTAGGTCAGTTGATGCATTGCAGTTACCAAACTTCGCCGACTTCAAAGCCCTGACTTCAGTTAAGCCCACTAGAATGCACCTTTTGAAGATGGCAAAACAAGGACTTGATGAAGGGTGGGGATGGTACCTTGTAAGAGGGGCACTTTTTGTTAGCAGTTCCCTTCCTGTTAGAATGAGGTACAGAAATCCTGTCAATGGCGGCACAGGGAGTGTAGTGAGCAAATGCATATTGTAGTTAGTAAAGGTAAAGGGACCCCTGTCCATTAGGTCCAGTCGTGACCGACTCTGGGGTTGCTGCGCTCATCTCGCTTTATTGGCCGAGAGCCGGCGTACAGCTTCCGGGTCATGTGGCCAGCATGACTAAACCGCTTCTGGTGAACCAGAGCAGCGCACAGAAATGCCGTTTACCTTCCCTCTGGAGCGGTACCTATTTATCTACTTGCACTTTGACATGCTTTCGAACTGCTAGGTTGGCAGGAGCAGGGACCAAGCAATGGGAGCTCACCCCGTCACGGGGATTTGAACCCCCGACCTTCTGATCAGCAAGCCCTAGGCTCTGTGGTTTAACCCACAGCGCCACCCGCGTCCCATTGTGGTTAGTAGTATCTCATTAAAGTCCTTTGTCTTTCTTCTGCTTTGCTTGGAATCAGCTGACATACAATATTATTCACCACCTTAAGTGATTGGGAGCATTGTATCTGTTTTCCCCTCATCAAGTATAGTAAAAGATACTTGGGCAAGTTTATTATTGCCAAGCAGATGTGACACTGAGTCCTTCTAGTTTAGAATGATACTGTAAAAAAATGGTAGTTAAGAGCCATGAAAAATATATATGTTTTGAAAATTCAGCAAATCAAAAGCACCCAGTAGTAGTTTTCAGAAAATATCAAAAGTGCCCAGTGTGGTTTTATTTAATTCAAAAATGTGTATCCAAGTTGATGGACACATAACCTGTTAGGAAAGCAACAGATGAATTAGGTTTACCATGCTATGATTTAATTTAAAACCCAACATTTTGTTGACAACATAGTTCATAGTTTTAAAAAGAAGTATTAAGTGTAGGGTGTAAGTTTTCTGTATTTCCTACCACTCAGAAAAAAGACACCATTAATTCTGACATCTGTTTTTAACACTTTCCCTCACATTTTTGGATGGCTGCCTGGCCTAAGCTGGAAAGTGACTAAGAGATCAGGCAAAGATGGCCTAAGGGTCTGTTCCCAGCTGGTACGACATCTGGAATGTTATATATTGTGGATGAATTCAGAGTTATAGTTTAATAAGTTTGGTATTCAAGCAGTCGGCCTACAGCAGAGGGAAAAGACAGCAGTGACAGTATATATATGCTATGAACACAGACCTGCTGAGGTGTCCAAAATATAATTTGCAGAAGCTTCCCTTCCCATTTGGCTAGTTCATCTTTTTTGCTTCCATACAGATTTCATCCCTTATTGATTTGAAACTTTACAAGAAAGACAGTGAAGTCATATTTGTAGTAGATCCAACCTCTTATCTTATCTTGCGAAACTTTAAGATATGTCTGGGATTTCCCTCCCTCCCTCATTCTGCTCACTTTGACGGGAATAATCTTTTAAAAAGGACTTGCTTTGAAATTATTTATTGCGTTTGCTCCTCAGATGTCTGTTTTTTCCTTTGAAGGTATTGCTCTTGGTCCACCAGAAGAGATACAGTTTTGCATCGCATGCTGACATGTTCCACTTATATTCAGTATTAAAACAATCTAATTGGAAACAGTTAAAAGTCTTGTTCAAATAAAAAATAATAAAAGTCGTCGCCTGGTAATGGAAAGATTGCAGAGAAGGTGCCAGGCAAGCGCCTCTGGGGAGTGAATAGCATGCCACAGTCACGAAAACAGTTTCTGCAGCAGCCACCTGCCTCCCCTCAGACAGCAGGGACTACCAGGAGATTACCTAAGTACACAGATAGATTGAAGTGGGGTAGATGTGTAGTGGTTTAAAGGTGAGCCCCACACTTGTGTTTCGAAATAGATTGGGAGCCAGTGGAACTGTTCATGCAGTGGCGAGACCTGATCTCAGCCAGCAGCTGCAAGTCATAACCTTGTGCTTGTGTTTTGAATAAACTGCAGTTTCCAGGCGGTTTTACAAATGCAGGCCCGCAGGTAGCACATTACGTGGTGGCTCCAGAACCCAGTGGGGATTGGGAAACCAATCTGGGGCCAGGAGGAACATGGGCACCTTGCCCCCTACGCCTGAGGAATGGAGTCCCTCCCACAGTAGCTTCCCACTCCAGCAGCACTGAACGGGCACCAGGGAGAAGTGCTTGTTTTCTCCAGGCAAGGGGGTTGGTCCTATAAGACAGTGTTCCCCAACCTTGGGCCTCCAGCTGTTTTTGGACTACAACTCCCATCATCCCTCGCTAGCAAGACCAGTGGTCAGGGATGATGGGAATTGTAGTCCGAAAACAGCTGAAGGCCCAAGGTTGGGGAACACTTCTATAAGAGACTCTTTCCAGAAGGGAATGGAGCCTAGGAGAGATAGACTGGAGGCAGGAGCTCAAAAGGCTTCCATTCCCTTCCAACCCTAATTAGAGCAGGTTGCTCCCTAGGAGCTGTCCTTGGTACTACCATTAACAGATCTGCCTTGCCTCCTTGCCCTTCTGTCTTCTCTACAAGATTGGAGCAGGGTGCATTATGGTAAACAAGTCTGTTTATATTTATTTCTTTTGTTTAGAAAGATTTATAGCGTGCTTGGTCATAAAACTCTGAGCAACGTATGTTAAGTGGCACTTAGTGGCATTGGGAGTAAGATTTATATTTCCATTGAGAAGTACCAATATACACGTTTGAAGCTGAGGAAGAATTAGGGCAAGTCATGATATTAGGCATGGATTAAGCAACGAGAAGCATCTATTAGAGTAAATCGGTTGAAAATTGGCTGCTGTGCCCTTACTCAGAGGACCCTTTGGCCATAAAAGCATCTGGTAAATAAATGTTTTGAGATTTGCATTCAGGTGATTAGGATGAGATGATACCACCTACAGCAGCACAGTAACATCACCAGTCATGATGGGTTTATAGGAGCTTTGTTTGCAAATATGCTTGCCCGAATGGACTGTAGGCTCAAGACATAGAAAGTTTATTCAAGGATGGGGAACATCATTTCAGCCTGAGGACTGAGTTCCCCTGTAGGCAAGCTTTTGGGTCTACATGGCAGTGGTGTGTGGGACTAGCAGCAAACGTTGGCACAGCAATTATTATTATTATTATTATTATTATTATTATTATTATTATTATTTTATTTATTTCCTTTGTACAGTATGCTACTCACACCCAAGTGGGGCGGGGGGCAGCTGGGTACACTTGCCCTGGGCAGCGGAGACTAAGCCAGCCAGGGGACCTCTTTTTTAAATTTATTTTAATGAGACTCCTGCCCTGGGCCTCAGACAAGTTCTGCATGGGCCTTCCAGCCTTACAAAAGTCAGAGGGTTGTCTGCATTCATCAACTTAGGGAAGCAAGAACATTTTCCAGGCAGGCAAAAACACTGGGAGAGTGCAGAGCAGGGCTGGTGAAGGCTGTGGCCAGAGTTGAGTCTCAAGGGCCATATAAGACTGCATATGGCCTCTGAGTCTGTGGTTTTTACCCCTGCTTATGTTGGTCTTAATTTTCAATATGGCCAGGAGAGCTGCCATCCCCCCCCCTTACCAAATTTTGCACAGGTCTGACCCTGTGCTGTTCACGTCAGATGGAATTCCCATCCAGCCATGCATTTATCTGTGCTGTGTTTACTTTATGAGATTTAAATTAAAACATATGGGGGAGCCATTCATTTATTTTTATCATTATTATTATTATTTCATTTTGGTTGTTAATAATGCTAAACACATACTTGGAGGAGTAGTTTCAGACTAAAAATGAAGGATGTGCTTGGATCTCGGCTGGAATTTAATAATCGTGTTATAACAGCTGTAGAACCGACCAGAGAGGACCTGTGGTTAGTGTCAACACCTTATCTATTAAATACCATTTTGTATAAGAATGTATAACAAATTCTACCGTAGATATAAAATACCGCTGTCAGAAGCACAGTGCTTTTTCAAGTGCAATACTGAACTCTTTTATTACAAGCTCCGTAGGAAGGAAATATGACACGCAGGAGGTGTGGGTCTTGATTCCCTCAGAAAATCGGAGGCATTGTTGGTTCCTTCCATTTGCCCGTGAAATTATGTTTATAAAGGTGCAGCTATTCTTGATTCAGTTACAGATATTGGCCTTGCTTAATTTACCAACACTAATACTTGTCCCACCCTATACTGTGTGGGACAGGCCTTGTTTGGGAGTAATGTGACCAGTTCTGGGCACCACATTTTAAGGAGAACACTGATCAGTGGTTACTATAACCCTGCTAGCTATGTTTTGCCTCCACTGCTGGAGGCACTATCCTTCTGAAGACCAGTTTCTGTAAACCACGAAAATGGAAAGTGCCGCAGTGCTTACGCCCTGCTTGTGAGTGTCCCATAGACAACTGCTTGGCCACTGTGAGAGCAAGATGGTGGGCTTTATGGGTTGCTGGACTAATACAGCAGGCTCTTATGACGTTCTTTATGACTAGCTGGAGTGCTTTAAAAGAGGATGACCAGGGCAGTAAGAGGCCTGAAAACCAAGTACTAGGAGCAAAGGTCAAAGAGAAGAAGAAGGTTAAGAGTAGACCTGATGCTAGTTTTCTAATAAAACAAGGGCCGTCGTGCAGAAGGTGAAGCAGACTTGTTCTCCGTCACTCCTGAGGGCATAACTGGAATCAATGGGTGGAAATTTCAGGGAACATTTTTTTGGTTAAATATTAGTAGAAACTTTGTTAACAGTAAGAGCTGTTGCGCAGTGGAGTGGATTGCCTTGAGCAGGCTCTCCTGCCATGGAGATATTTAAGCAGAGGCTCAGCAGACACTTCTCAGGTATGCAGGCCATGCAATCACCTCCAAGGTTCGTTCCAGCTCAGTGATTATCATGCACATGATTTATAATAAATAACAAATTTACATGGTACGCTGAAATTTAATAAGAAAGGCATTGATTGTCTTGATTTAAGCTGATCAGCTGCAAGTTGGCTGTACCACTTGGGCATGGGTGCCATATTGATTGAGCTAAGATGGCTGTCTCTATGTACAACATTGGTGGTAGTAGTAGTCATCTTAGCCTCGCTGTTGATTCCTAAAGCTATTCTAGTGTTGCAACTTTACATTAGTGGGTTAAGGAGAACCTAGTGCTGGCGGAGAACAGGAACCCAACTTTCACATTCCCAACTCTGCCCCTCCCCGCCTTATACCAAAGTACTTACGAAGGCACAGCAGTTAACAATGATTTGATTTGACTACTCTGTCGGAATTTGGAGTAACATGAGCAGAGACTAGCTGGCATAACTCTAGGAAAGGATTGCACTGTTACAGTACAGTGTTTTGTGTGTGTGTGTGTGTGTGTGTGTGTGCGCTGATTAGTGCTTCGTTATCTCCACAGGTTTACTGAATTTAGCAAGGCTTAGGTTATATGGTATAGTATGCTTTTTGAGGAGACCTTAGCAAACACTAATAAATAATGCATATTTATTAAGGAGAGGCAGCATGGTGTAGTTGCTAAAGCATTATTATCATTTATTTATTTATTCAATTTATATACCACCTTTTATCAGAAGATCCCAGGACAGCGTACAACATTAAAAGCACATTATAGAACATCAGTGATAAAACATAATAAAAACATGATAAAAAAACCATACTGACAGACAGACTAATAATAAAATAGTCATCATAATAACAGTCCACTCCCCCACACTTTCACAGGCCACATATTGTTTAATAGCCATAGGTCTGGGTAAAGAGGAATGTAATAATGAATAATGGAAGAGAGGCATCAGTACTCCGCAGGAAATTCACTCCCCGATCTTGAGGCAGTTGTACTCTTATCGTCTGGCCTACCTTTCAAAGTTGTTGTAAGTAAGGAGAAGAATCATGTATGTCAGCCCGAGTTCCTGGCAGGAAGAGTGACGGGAAAATGTAATGAATCGTATTTGGGCTCGAATAACAAATACCCATTATATACAGAATGTGCTTGACACTGGTAGCAGGGTTCATTGCAGCCTTGAAGATGAAGTCATTCAAAGATTCGCTGTGTGCGCTGAGGCTGAAAAGTAAAAACCATTAAAGCAGAATTCAGATAAGAGTTTGCCAGTCCTAAAATAGATGGCTGAAACCTTGGCTTGCTACTGCAGTTTTCTTTCCACCCCCCGCCGTGATGTTAGCAGAAAAATATGCATCTAGCATACATGCTCCATGCACATAGACACATATAGAAATGCACAGACAATTCATCATTGCTTGCTCATTAAACTTAGGATCCATTAGATAGGAACTGCGTACAACCTTTCTGTCTTGTCATTGTCTAGTAATGGCTAGTATTCACCAAGTGAACGTTTATGTATTGGAATTCATGGTGAGCAACAGCCTGTTAGCTCAGGAACACTATCGGACAGACACCATACCGTTTAAAAGTATAATCAAATGATGTTGCACCATTTGTTGTTGTTTAGTCATTTAGTCGTGTCCGACTCTTCGTGACCCCATGGACCAGAGCACACCAGGCACTCCTGTCTTCCACTACCTCCCCCAGTTTGGTCAGACTCATGTTGGTAGCTTCAAGAACACTGTCCAGCCATCTCGTCCTCTTTCATCCCCTTCTCCTTGTGCCCTCCATCTTTCCCAATATCAGGGTCTTTTCCAGGGAGTCTTCTCTTCTCATGAGGTGGCCAAAGTATTGGAGCCTCAGCTTCAGGATCTGTCCTTCCAGTGAGCACTCCGGGCTGATTTCCTTAAGAATGGATAGGTTTGATCTTCTTGCAGTCCATGGGACTTTGTTGCTGCAAGAATTGTCAGCTAAATGGCAAATTTTCTCCTGTAACTTTTAGATCCATGTCTTGAACTGAGGCAAGTGTGGCCTCAAATGCCCATCTGCCTCCCCACCTCATCTCAACAGGAAGTGGGGGGTCGAGAAAATGTTGACGAGAGAAAGGACTAGGTGGGCAAAAATGGCCGCTGCCTTATGCTAAGAATTAGCAGAGGATTTAAAAGTACAGAATGTGGTTTGTGAATGTGGTGTTGGGACTGGCCATTTTTTGGCCCCTGTGAGGACAGGATGCTGGACTAGGTGGGCTGTTGGCTATTTTTCTAGAAAATGATGAATGCCTCCCTTGTTCTCTTACTGTAATGACAATGGTGCCCACCTGAGAGGTGCCAGAACTGAGTTCTGGCGAATTCCACCTGAAAAAAAAGCCTGTTCTTAAATCTCCTACTATCAAGCTTCATTGGTTGACCCCAGGGTGGATAAAAATCAATGATTTAAAAAAAAATAATAATCGGATTTTTTTGATTTAAATCGGATTTTTTTGATTTAAATTGGATTTTTTAAAATAAAATGCTTTTGGAGGAAAAATCTTTCTAAATATAGTCTTCTATTTAAGTTACATTGTAGTCCAAAGGCTATACATCAGGAAATAAGGATTTGTTTTAAGTTTATCAAGTGTGCTAAAACTCAGTCTAAGTTTTTTTTTTTTTTAATGTTTAACCGCATCAGCTAACAAACATGGATACATATGCTATCATGTTATTGTTTTAGTTAAATAAATTGTTTAAATGGTTATTAAGGAAATGATTATTTTTCTCCTTCCAATAAAGTACAGCAGAAAAGTTGTCCAAATATAAAGTTAACTTATTAAACCTCACCATAATTTCATAATTATCTGTCTATGTATTTCTAGTAGTATAACCAAATCAGTAATTTTTGATATAACTGTAAAAACTACTCTGAACATTTATTATTCCAAAAATGAAACCTTCATATGGTTGTAAATATTAAGATTATACCAGCAAGAATGAGTCTTTCTGTAAAAAAAATATTTAAATCAAGTCTTACTGACTAGTGATTTAAATCAAGCCTTACTGACTAGTGATTTAAATCGTGATTTAAATTGTGATTTAAATCAATTTGATTTAAATCAAATCCACCCTGGTTGGCCCCACATTCTTGTATTACGAGATTAGGTGAAAAAAGTCTCTCCATTCACGTTTTTCATACAGTGGATAATTTTACACACCTCTTGTCATTCCTCCCCATACCTGCCTGCTTCTGAAGTGAACAAAAGCCCCAAAGTGTTGTAAAAAACCCCTCGGGAAAGGTTGGATATATATATCTGCCAGATATGTAGCTGTTGATGTATTAATAATAATTGATTGAGGCTCTTTTTTCGTCCTTGGAAAAAAATAGGTTACAACATGTAGATTTGTTTTATTCCAGGACTTGATGTGTATTAAAGTACAAGGGTGTGAATTTCAATAACCAATCAAAGCTAAACTTTGCAAGCAGGAGAGACTTCTCCAAGGTGCCATAGTAATTTTAGAAACAACTGTTCAGAATCAAAACCAGGAGGTGTGTTACTGCTCTGGCAAGGCAATGTTAATAAAATTAAACATGTATTGATTTTTTTTTCTGTGGGCAGGATTAATTAATTCACAGGCAGACTAGTACCGCACGTCAGCTTGAGAACACACCTGTCAGTTTTAAAGGGGGAAAAAACATTAAGCTAACATAAAACAATAACTTGAAACCTAAGAGCACATTGGAAAGTACTGGATTTGACATTTCCACTTTAAAAAAAAACCAGGCGAAAGGTTTTTCTGAAGGCTATATTACACATGACAGACAGTTCAATGATTCGTCCTCCTGACTTTTTTTTATTGTTAATGAAAAGCAGCAGCAGGAGTCTAAAAACAGGAGTGGAGGAATGGTGGAGAGAGGTTGCCTAAACCTTTCTGTCTCTGCTGCTTGCTGGCTGAAAACCTCCTAACACTGCTGCTTTTTTTCTCCAGAGGGATAAAGAGAATGTTCCTGGAGGCAACCTGCTTAATGAGCATTTATTCTGATTTTCTTGTATAACACTTATGCAAGAGGTAAAGGTAAAGGGACCCCTGACCATTAGGTCCAGTCGTGTCCGACTCTGGGGTTGCGGCGCTCATCTTGCATTACTAGCCGAGGGAGCTGGCATACAGCTTTCGGGTCATGTGGCCAGCATACTAAGCCGCTTCTGGCAAACCAGAGCAGCGCATGGAAACGCCATTTACCGGTACCTTCCCGCCAGAGCGGTTCTTATTTATCTACTTACACTTTGACGTGCTTTCGAACTGCTAGGTGGGCAGGAGCAGGGACCGAGCAACGGGAGCTCACCCCGTCGCAGGGATTTGAACCGCCGACCGTCTGATCAGCAAGCCCTAGGCTCTGTGGTTTAACCCACAGCGCCACCTGGGTAGGGGTATGCAAATACATTAACTTCAGTTTTTCTCAGTTTCTCATTTTTCCAAAGTTTAAGTTCAGTTCTCCATATTTCTACAGCAGTTTGCAATAACTTCTTTTTAAAAATCCACATGAAGATTTATCAGCTTTTTTTTTTTACTTTAACCTACTTGTACACATTTTTATATGCAGTTCTGCCTAACACATGTTTTTGCGAAGGAATTTCCCCATATATGACGTATGAATCAAAGCAAGATTATGAACAAGATTTGGAATTTTAGCTTCAGAATATTTAGAGCAAGGCCTAGATTCAGAAATGCATATCCATACAGACATTTATTCCACTTCCCTTGATGACTTGCACCTGAATAGGTGGACTAACTTGACAAGCTTTGAGTTTAAGCCACAAATAGCCAATGCGCTGCCCTCCAGATGTGGTTGGACTGCAACTTCCAGCATTCTTGATCATTGCCTGTGCTTGCTGGGGCTGATGGGAGTTGTAGTTCAGTAACATCATGAAGACACCATGTTGACTTGCTTTGATGAGATTATTGTCTTTGTTTGCTTGCTCACACATGCAAGTAATTGTGACCTCCCAAGGTTGGCGATGGCCAATTGTGTAGTGATTGCTTGTGTGCCTTTAATGCGTTCTTTTCCATGGTGAATTCTGAAACAGTCACATTCCTTCTGCTTAATGGCATAAACAACTGGAACAATGATTTGGCACTGTATTGCTGCAGTGGCTGGTGCTTAAGTTGCTTGTTCTCAAGCTGGCTGAAAAACAGCCTGTTGAACTGCTAGGGCACCATTCCCCTATTGTCATATGGTCCTGCACATTGATTTTTCTTTTGACTCTTTGATTTGAAGGTGGGGGGGGGGGTTTCCTGTGGGCTTATAAGTCTGTATATAAGTTCTTCAGATGACTCGCAACTCATTCACCTTCTCTTGTCCTTGCTTTGGGTTATCCAAACTGATTAGTTGAAGCCATTGTTTCCAGGGCTTTAATATAACACTGGGGGGGGGCAATCTTGGTGCAATGGTATGTATAATAGCATCAAAATACTTACCAATGTGCAGGGTTGCATATGCAGATCTGTGAAATGTGCAGAAAGAAATCCTGATGCAATTATATATATGTACAGTTTTTTGGCAGTTTTATTAATGTATGAATTTTCATCAGTAATGTAGGGTGAGGAAGACAGAAATGAGCATAACAAACTGAAAGCTGTAGCAGACTGTGCATGTTTCGATGCAGGAAATACCCTGTTTCCCCTATTTTAAGACGTAGTCATAAAATAAGCCACAGCAGGATTTTTTCGCATTTGCGAAATATAAGCCATACCCCGAAAATAAGCCATAGTGATAGGCGCCAAGGAAAAGGCGGGGCTGGGCGTCCAGTCCCGCCACCAAAACCAGTCAGCCCCAGAAGCAGCGCTCAGGAATTCTGCAGAACAGGGCGCACAGGAAGGGGCAGCGGGCGCGACAAAGGCACTCCGAAGGTCTCTTCGCCCACGCGCTCGCCCAACTCCGCTCGGCGCAGAGCGCACTGGACAGCCGCCGTGGCGGAGAGGGAAGGCGGCACGGGCTTTCCCTGCTCGCCGCCACGACGAAATCCCCCGAGCCGCCACGCGCGTCGCCCAAGAGGCCCCTTGGAAAACAAGGCTTCTGTCGAGTTTCCAGGAGGGAAGGTGGCGGAGGAGGAGCAGGAGAGAGCGCCCAGCGAAAGCGGGTCTCTCTGGTGCCCGTTTCCTCAAAGCCCAGCTTGGATTCTCCCCCCGCTGCCAGCAAACAAACAAAGAGCTCCGCACCCGTCCCGTCCTTCGCAGCCCCAGAACTCAAGCGTGGCCTTGCCAAGGCGTGCTTACGTAATAAAAATAAGACATCCCCTCAAAATAAGCCATAGTGCGTTTTCTTGAGGAAAAAAATATATAAGACGGTGTCTTAAAATAGGGGAAACACGGTAATTTTAGACATTCTTCTGGTTCAAGTGGAATTTAGGAGGAGTGGAGTGAAAGGGCAGAACGAACCAGAGGAACAATAAATCTTCATTGGGGGAAATCTTCTGGTTCCTAATTGAAGCAAAATTTAGAAGCAAAAAGTTGCCAAGAAATATTCTCAGTGTTTAGTCCTTTCAGATGTATTTGAAATAGCTTTTTCTGTGTCTGAGTCTGTTCCATTCAAGTATCTCATTTTCAAAACAATTTTGGCAGCATCTTCAGAGCAGTAGAAAACCAAGAATTGCTCATCAGTGCATTATTGGAGTAGCTGGCCCTCTCTCTCTCTCTCTCTCTCAGCTTTGATCAGTTTCATTTCTGCTAAGTAAAACCCATTAAGCCTATGAAAATGTTCCCAGATGATTTCTGTAAATGAAAGATTCTGTGATTTTTCAGTTTGCCAACTTCCCGCATAAATCAACATGCTAATTCTTCCCCTCACCATGCAAAAACCTTGGCAAAAAAAGGTTTTGCATTGAGGGTAGATGTACCAGTCTTGTGATAGGGTGGCCAATGCCAGCCCAAGACATTTTGCTCTCTGAGGCAAAGGACAAGATTGCCTCCTTTCCTACATTGCACAGTCAGAAGCCAGCTATATGGGCGGTTGAATCTTGCTTCAGTGATGGCAGCAGGATAATTTCCTACAGTGCTCCTGAAGGCAGCATCTAGTTTAGGGAATTCCGTGGGATGTATCTCCTCCGTTCAAGGACAGAGAGGAGAAGAACCTGGTAGCTCAGGAGGAACAGCCAGGGAAGGGAGGATGCCGCTGTCTTCTCCAGCATTGTCTGCCTGAGGCAGATGCTTCATTCTGCCTAATGGTAGAGCCAACCTGGCTTCCTTCACTGTATGTCCAAGCATGGTAAGTACAAGAACTATATCACATATCTGATAGATACAGCCAGCATTGTCTATACTGTAATGGGCTAAGGGATTTGGTAGTGGAGCAAGTGCCTTTTCTAGTGATTGGCTGATTTGCTCTCATGTCACAGTCTATGGGGTGGTCAATGTGATGCTGCAGCTAGGATGCTGGGCTTGAAAGGAAACCTTTCCAAACCATAAATTGAGAGTATAAGAGCCTGCCCGATCAGACCAATGGCCCTGGGATTCCCAGGAACTGGCATATTGCCTTTGACAGTGGAGGAAGCACTGGTGCAAGGCTGATGATAAAGGAACATTGCCATTGTATAGATTGGTGTCTGCTTAGTTTGTGGTTAAAAGGTGGTTTCTGCACGTGCTTTGGCGGAAAGTGAGGAGCAGATAGGCCTTATCAGTCTGGGAAGGTAGCCCACCTAGGAGATCTTAAACCTCCACTGCCTTGCGGGATATCTCTGGGGGAAGAAAATGCTAAGCAGTAAACTCTACACAAATCTGGAGAGGAGTCCCTAAGACTGTTGGATGGCACCTTGTATGCCTCCTTGTGGCAACTCCTGCAGCCAAGCGGGTGCCAAACATATTGCTCTGCTTTATTTTGGACCACATCAGCGAGGTCAAGCGGGGGAGTCTTGTTGTCTGGGCAGACCAGGACCAGTGAGAGAGCCAGTGTGGTGTAGTGGTTAAGAGCGGTAGACTCGTAATCTGGTGAACCGGGTTCGCGTCTCCTCTCCTCCACATGCAGCTGCTGGGTGACCTTGGGCTAGTCACACTTCTTTGAAGTCTCTCAGCCCCACTCACCTCACCGAGTGTTTGTTGTGGGGGAGGAAGGGAAAGGAGAATGTTAGCTGCTTTGAGACTCCTTCGGGTAGTGATAAAGCGGGATATCAAATCCAAACTCGTCTTCTTCATACACACTGCCCAAGCTTGTATCCTGGGAAGGTCACTTTGGTGCTGCTGACAATGGTTTGACTTCACCCCCAGAGGCACACTCCATTGCTTCTTGAGACAGATGCCGACAACAACAATAATTGATGTGGACTTCTGCAAGTCTTATTTCTGAGCATATACCCTTATTTAGTATGTGGGCACTGCATTAATTGTTTGCTTGAAAATGGAACACCAAACACAGCAGACACTGGCCAATTATCCTGTGCGAGCCCCGCAGTAATGTAAGGAAGGCGGTAATGTTTTCATCGCTTCTATGCATTTCAGTGGAATTAATGTAGGGTTTTCTTCAACACCTAAGCTTCTAATGCTGCTGCTTTGGATCTGATTTAATTTAAGGTACAACGAGGAGTGAAGTTGTAGTATGGAAGCTTTTCAAGAGACTTAAAATAGGGCGATCCACAAATAAACAGAATACTATTTTGCGGTATATGAGTTACGTTTTTCTGCCACCAGAGTAGTTTCACTCATAACTTTTGATATTAAAAATGCAAACCGTGCTACATTTTGCCTGCTTTTCAGGACAAAGGGATATGTTTCAGTTAATTCTGCTTTATTCACAAAATGCACACGATCCTGCTTATCAACATGAAACCCTTATGCTCGACCAGGAAGTACATGCAACATATAAATCTTTTTTTTTTTTTTTAAATGTTTTCAGCAAATCACTCTTGAGAGGATCATATACAAGAAAATATTTGCTCATAGGCTGGTGATTAATGTTGAGCAACTGATAAAAGTTACATTGTTTAAACGAGTTTATAAATCACCCTGTCTATATGGTCATTTCCTGTAATCTGTCACTCGAACTTCAAGTATATAATTGTGAGAGGCAGAAAACTGGCGTCCGCCGTGAAAGCTGGTGCGTGGAGTTGTGGTTCTCTTCTGTAGTCACCGAAACGGATCATGTAGCCGACTAAATACCACAAGTGCTTTACAAGATCTACTTTGTGGTTTCGAACACCTGATAAGTCATTTATGCTGTTTTCCCTCCATTCACACAACATTATCCTGTCTCTTTAATGCTGCCATAAAACTAATGCACATGGGTTGTGATCATAAGAACTCAAGAGGGAGCCGTGCTGGATTAGGCCAATGGCCCATCAGGGCCAGCATCCTGTTCTCACAGCAGCCAGCCAGATTCCTATGGGAAGCCCCAAAGTAGAACCTGAGCTCAATTAGCACTTTCCCCACTTGGCCATCTGTCATGGATGCTTTAACTAAGATTCCTGCGTTGCAGGGGGTGGACTAGATGACTCTTGGGTTCCATTCCAACTCTTACAATTCCATGATTCTTCAATTCTCAGCAACTGGCATTCAGTGTGAGTTTTTCCTCACTGCACGAGTATCTTGGTTTTGAGTTTGGTTGGGTCAGAAGTTATTCTCTGGACAAACTGGAAGATTTACACCAGGGCTGGTCTTAGGTGAGGTGGGTGCTTTCTCTGAACCTAGAGCTGAGCTGAGATCACTGGCTTGGTGTTTGCTAGCTGCAGTGTCTGCAATGAGCTAGGGTATTATTATTATTATTATTATTATTATTATTATTATTATTATTATTATTCCTCATGAAAAATCATATGCATTTTAGTGAGAATTTCTCCAAATAAGCACATTTTCAGATGCAGTTTTGTGTGATACATACAATTTTGCAAACTGTTTCCCCATATATAATGCATTTTGCATGTTATTTTCCCACAAATATTTAAGCACACTTTTCTATAAGACAGAGCTTTCCAAACTGTGTGTCTCGACATGTTACTGTGTCGGCTGCAGTGTGTAGGTGTGTTGTGCAAGAAGAAGAAGAAGAAGAAGAAGAAGAAGAAGAAGGAGAAAAGGAAGAGGAGTTTGGATTTGATATCCCGCTTTATCACTACCCGAAGGAGTCTCAAAGTGGCTAACATTCTCCTTTCCCTTCCTCCCCCACAACAAACACTCGGTGAGGTGAGTGGGGCTGAGAGACTTCAGAGAAGTGTGACTAGCCCAAGGTCATCCAGCAGCTGCATGTGGAGGAGTGGAGACGCGAACCCGGTTCACCAGATTACGAGTCTACCGCTCTCAACCACTACACCACACTGGCTCCCCGTGCTCTTCCCGGGTCTGGAAAGGAGTTAGTTTAACTTCCGGTTTGCTAGTAAAACCGAATTACCGTATTTTTTCATGTATAACACGCCCCCGTGTATAACATGACTCCTATTTTTTGGGACTCAAAATTGAGGAAATGGGGGACGATTGCCCAGTTGTTAAGCTTTTTTGGGGGGGGGGGTTGCCGACAGTTGCTCGCCTGCCTGACCGCTGCTGCCAATTGCATGCATCCACAAAGACACCAATCCATTCGCCACCAGCAGCCGAAAGTCACACGCCCAATTGCAGAAGCAGCCAGTTGCCAGCAGGCCTTGTCACAGCCACCATTCACCCCCCCCCCACCAAAACACCGCTGACAATCTCCTGCTCGGGGCAGCCACCAATCGCACGTCCCATCTCAGCACTTTCCATGTATAAGACTTCCCCCAATTTTTAGCATTTCAGAAAAATAAACAAACCTTGTCTTATACACGGGAAAATGCGGTACTGTGTCGCAAAACGATGCATGTCTAAAAAGCGTGTCACGAACAGGAAAGTTTGGAAAGGTCTGCTGTAAGAGATTCGTTTTTGTACACGTTCTTTGGTTGGAGAACTGCACCACAAAATTCAGTTTGAATTTCGAAGAATAGCTGTGTTTTGGTAGCGCCATTGTTTCGGAAACTGCGAATTAGGGCAGGTTTGTGTTAAAACTTGATCTTGCGAATTGCTCCCCTGTCCCTAAACAACATACAGTTCATTTCTGAAATGACGGAAGGATTCAAGTAGTCATGTGCTTCCCTGGCTTCAAAAGTTCCCACCAGAATGCATGCGACTAGGCAGGAGGCCAAGCTGCCTCGCTGTCTCATGCCACAGTTTTCTACTGGCTGGTTAAGCAAGTCATAACACTAGATCCAAAATTTTTGTTACGGAGACCGAGAGGGTTCTCAGTCCCCCTGAAAGCATTCACATGTATAACAAGGTGTCAGGAGAAATCTCCAGCAGTTACTGTGGTTGAGGATTAAACGGAAAAAAGCCAGTACCCCTGAAACAAAAAGCTGTGTTCATAGCAGTTTATTCGATTCACTTACTCACATTTCTATCCTGCCTCTCTATACAAAATATTTGGGGGGGGGGGAGGAAGTACAGCAAGAATGAAAACAATGCACCAGACCTTATAACATTACAAATGGAACAATTAAAAATCCGGGTGTGTATACAACAATGATGGACCTTCTGGCCTCAAAATTCAGCAGCACCCTTTGTGGCACCAAAATTCAGCACCCTCCTGCTTCTTGAGCTCCGTTCTAAATTCTAAATTGGGGCGTTCTAAGTTCTAAATTGGGGCGTCGCCTGCAGTGCCCATGAGGTCATGTGCCTAGTGCAGGCAATCCCAACCTGCGGCCCTCCAGATGTTTTGGCCTACAACTCCCAAGAGCCCTAGCTAACAGGACCAGTGGTCAGGGATGATGGGAATTGTAGTCCAAAACATCTGGAGGGCCGAAGGTTGGGGATGCCTGGCCTAGTGCAACCAAACTGGTCACATTCCCTGTAATATCTCTCTGTATACAAATAGCAGTGCCTAAAAACCGACCGGAAGCATGAAGTAGTTGCTCAAAGACTGAACAATTGTAGGGCCAAGTGGACTTAACTTCGGCAGAGTGTTCCAGTGTCTTGGTGCCAGCACAGACAAGGCCTTGCTTCATGTTCTCATCTGCTATTAGAGTGCAGATTTGTTTGGGCTCAAAAACAATATGCATAGGCATGCATTTGGCTACAAGCAAGTAAAACCTAGATGATGGCAGCCTGGTGCTCTTCAGATGTTTCCAAAATATCTGGATAGCCCCAGGTTGAAGAAAGTTGGATTATGATGTTGCATTTTATTTTAGCAACTTGGTGATTCTGCCCTGTTGGATTTATTGCCTGCTTTTTTTTTTCTTCCCTTAAATGAAATTAGCTAATCAAGAAATAAAATTACCGTAATCTGCAAAATCCAGCTTTATTGGGTGATTTATAATAATAATAATATAATAATTTATTATTTGTACCCCGCCCATCTGGCCGGGTCTCCCCAGCTACCCTGGGCGGCTTCCAGCAATTATTAAAAAACAATACATTAAAATATCATAGATTAAAAGCTTCCCTGAACAGGGCTGCCTTCAGGTGTTTTCTAAAGGTCATGTGGTTGTTTATTGCTTTGACCTCTAATGGGAGGGCGTTCCACAGGGCGGGCGCCACCACCGAAAAGGCCCTCTGCCTGGTTCCCTGTAGCTTCGCTTCTCGGAGTGAGGGAACCGCCAGAAGGCCCTCGGCGCTGGATCTCAGTGTCCGGGCTGAATGGTGGGGGTGGAGACGCTCCTTCAGGTATACAGGACCGAGGCCGTTTAGGGCTTTAAAGGTCAGCACCAACACTTTGAATTGTGCTCGGAAACGTACTGGGAGCCAGTGTACATCTCTCAGGACCGGTGTTATGTGGTCCCAGCGACCACTCCCAGTCACCAGTCTAGCTGCTGCATTCTGGATTAATTGCAGTTTCCGGGTCACCTTCAAAGGTAGCCCCACGTAGAGCGCATTGCAGTAGTCCAAGCGGGAGATAACTAGAGCATGCACCACTCTGGCGAGACAGTCTGCGGGCAGGTAGGGTCTCAGCCTGCGCACCAGATGGAGCTGGTAGACAGCCGCCCTGGACACAGAATTAACCTGCGCCTCCATGGACAGCTGTGAGTCCAAAATGACTCCCAGGCTGCGCACCTGGTCCTTCAGGGGCACAGTTACCCCATTCAGGACCAGGGAGTCCCCCACACCCGCTCGCACCCTGTCCCCCAAAAACAGTACTTCTGTCTTGTCAGGATTCAACCTCAATCTGTTAGCCGCCATCCATCCTCCAACCGCCTCCAGGCACTCACATAGGACCTTCACTGCCTTCACTGGTTCTGATTTGAAAGAGAGGTAGAGCTGGGTATCATCCGCATACTGATGAACACCCAGCCCAAACCCCCTGATGATCTCTCCCAGCGGCTGCATATAGATGTTAAAAAGCATGGGGGAGAGGACAGAACCCTGAGGTACCCCACAAGTGAGAGCCCAGGGGTCCGAACACTCATCCCCCACCACCACTTTCTGAACACGGCCCAGGAGGAAGGAGCGGAACCACTGTATAACAGTGCCCCCAGCTCCCAACCCCTCTAGACGGTCCAGAAGGATGTTATGGTCGATGGTGTCAAAGGCCGCTGAGAGATCCAGCAGAACTAGGAAACAGCTCTCACCTTTGTCCCTAGCCCGCCGGAGATCATCGACCAGTGCGACCAAGGCAGTTTCAGTCCCATGATGAGGCCTAAATCCCGATTGGAAGGGATCCAAATGGTCCGCATCCTCCAGGCGTGCCTGGAGTTGTTCAGCAACCACCCGCTCAATCACCTTGCCCAAGAATGGAAGATTTGAGACTGGGCGATAGTTGGCCATATTGGCCGCATCCAAAGATGGTTTTTTAAGAAGCGGTTTAATAACCGCCTCTTTTAACGGGTCTGGGAAGGCTCCCTCACAAAGAGAAGCATTCACCACCCCGCAGAGCCCATCGCCCAGCCCTTCCCGGCTAGCTTTTATAAGCCAGGATGGGCAAGGATCAAGGAGACAGGTGGTTGGTTTCACTCGTCCAAGCAGCCTGTCCACATCCTCGGAGGCAACAGATTGGAATTGATCCCACACAACTGGACTAGACAGGACTCTAGCACTCTCCCGCCCCAGCCCTGCTCCCACGGTGGAGTCTACCTCTTCCCGAATCTGAGCGACTTTATCTGCGAAAAACTTTGCAAAAGCATTGCAGGAGATCTCGGGGTCCCTACCAGACCCCGGTGATGACGGTGGTTCTGATAAATTTCGAACCACCTGGAAGAGTCTCCTGCTGCTATTTTCTGCAGATGCAATAGAAGCGGCGAAGAAGGTCCTCTTCGCCGTCGCCATTGCCACTTGGTAGGCTCGAAGTTGAGCTCTAGCCCGTGTTCGGTCTGATTCAGAATGAGTTTTCCGCCACCGGCGCTCTAGCCGTCTCAACGACTGTTTCATTGCCCTCAGCTCCGGGGAGAACCACGGGGCTGTCCGGGCTCCATGCAATCGGAGAGGGCGCTTCGGAGCCAGACAGTCAATAGCCCTGGTTAGCTCCACATTCCAGCGGGCAACCAGGGAATCGGCTGAAAGGCCATCAACATGGGATAAAACATCCCCTACCACTCTCTGGAAGCCAATTGGATCCATTAAGTGGCGGGGGCGGACCATCCGAATCGGTCCCACCTCCCGGCAGAGGGGAAGGGTCGCGGAGAAGTCCAGCTGCACCAGGAAGTGATCTGACCATGGCACTTCTTTTGTTTCGCTTTTACTTAGTGTCAGATCACCAACATCCGTAGAGGTAAACACCAGGTCTAAGGCATGTCCGCGGCTATGAGTTGGGCCAAACTTATTCAGGGACAGCCCCATGGAGGCCATGCTTTCCACGAAGTCCCGAGCGGCCCCTTGTAAGGTCGTGTCGGCATGGATGTTAAAATCTCCTAAGACAACCAAACTAGGTGTCTCCAGGAGCACGTCCGCCACGACCTGAAGCAGCTCGGGCAGGGAATCCTTGGTGCAGCGGGGAGGTCGGTACACCAAAAGGAATCCTGTACTGCCCCTATTGCCCAACTTCCAGAACATGCACTCAGAAAACTGGGTCTTCCCAATAGGACGCCTGGTGCAAACTAATGACTTCCTAAAAATCGCTGCAACCCCCCCTCCCCGCCCAGATGGCCTGGGTTGCTGTGCGTAAGAGAAACCTGGTGGACAAGCAGCGGCAAGGACTGGCCTATTGCCCTAGGTGTGCAATAATCTTAGTACTGCATTGTCATTTCTGGTACATGGGGTCGGAGGGACTCTTTTACTTACAAGAAACCAGGGAATTATCAGAAAATTATAAAAAGAAACTATCATTTTGCTGCATATGGACATCCTATCTTGGAATAAGCTTTTCGCTAGTAGTATATTCTGCCAAGTGAAAAGGCTGCCAAGAGTATTTTTAGTACTTTTATATGTTGCCCATGGAAATTGTGGAAAATTTCTTCAGAAAATTGGATAAATTGGCCACTCATTTTTATAGCCTTTAATAGGACAGGGTCTTTTTTTAAAAAAACACAAACACACACCCTTATTTTATTTAATATCTAATAATAAAGCATTTTTTATTTTGGACAGCTAATTTAACAGGTATAGTGCATTGAAATGAAAATGCTTCTTGATAGCTGGCTTACAATGACACTGTTGTTGACTTGTGGCATTTGAACAGTCTCTTAATTCCCCATCCAATACTTCAGTTAAGCCTATGTATATGCAGCCAGACTAATTGCATATTTCCCAGTAGATCCCTCCTTTCATATTCTTCCACCTCATGTCAAATTTTAGACTGTCAGCTCCACGGGACATGACCTTGGTAAATCACCTTTTGGTGCTAAATCAGGGTAGGAGAACTAAAGGTAAAGGTACCATTAGGTCCAGCCGTGGACGACTCTGGGGTTGCGGCACTCATCTCGCTCTATAGGCCGAGGGAGCCGGCGTTTGTCTGCAGACAGTTTTTCCGGGTCATGTGGCCAGCATGACTAAGCCGCTTCTGGCAAACCAGAGCAGCGCACGGAAACACCGTTTTCCTTCCCGCCGGAGTGGTACCTATTTATCTACTTGCACTTTGATGTGCTTTCGAACTGCTAGGCGGGCAGGAGCAGGGACCGAACAACGGGAGCTCACCCCGTTGCGGGGATTCGAACCGCCGACCTTCTGATCGGCAAGCCCTAGGCTCTTAATGACCCTCCAATATATTGTTGACTGTAGCTCTCATCACTCATGACTATTGCCCATGCTGGTTGGGCCCCTTCCTTGGTCTCATGGACCAGGTAGAATCTCTTGCATCATTAGGCCAAGCTTGACATGAAAGCTGCAATATCACTCTTGGGCACTGAAGTGCAGCAAACAGTAGGCCACCAACTCTACCCCATGGCAAACTATCACAGTGGCAAAGAGTTGGGGTGGGGAAGAAATTGGATTTTTGTCTGCATTTTAATGAGAAACTATACCCGATTGACACTTCTTGAGCCAATAAGTGAACTGAAACACAGCTATCCTTGGAAATCTGTAGTTCTCCTGATTTTCTGATGCAGCTCTCCTACCAAAACTCTGTATACAAGAAATGCACATGTTCAGGCAAAGTGTGCACAGAAGTGCACGTACTAGTGAAATAGCATACAAAAATACATACTATAAGGAAAGTACAGTCGTACCTTGGAAGTCGAATGGAATCTGGAAGTCTGTTTGACTTCCAAAGCGTTAGGAAACCAAAGCGCAGCTTCTGATTGGCTGCAGGAAGCTCCTGCAGCCAATCAGAAGCCGCGGAAGCCCCACCAGAACAGTCACTTCTGGGTTTCAATCGTTCGGGAGCCAAAACGTTCGAGAACTAGGCTGTCTGAAAACCAAGGTACGACTGTACTTGCGAAAGAAATGTGTTTATTAGAAGAGGCTTTTGACACTTCAGATAGCTGTTTTTAGAACCCACCTTATTTCTGTGGTTGTAAGTTGTTTTAAACTGTTTTTAATATTGTGTTTTCATTTTTGTAACCCACCCAGGGACCTTAGGGTGAAGGGTGGGTTAATAGTAGTAGTAGTAGTAGTAGTAGTAGTAGTAGTAATAATTTCTTTAGAAGTAAGCCTCAGTGAATATACTGTTTACTGAAGATTGCATGTTATCTAGATCCCAAAACAATGTTCACTCACTCTTCAGCTATTTAAATTAGGAGTAGATAAGGAGCAATTGTTCTGTATGACATCCCATTCCAAAACTCTAATTAGCCTTAGAGAACGATCAAAGCTCTCATTTGTGCTGCCAGGTCTTTCTTCGCAACCATTTGACTAAATCAGGGCCCACACTGTTGACTTAAACTCCAGCCAGCCCAAATCATTAGTCCCATGGGAAAGGAGTTAAAAGTAGTTTGAGCTGGCCCGGTAATTTACTAGCAAAATAATATTTGATTTACTAGCTGTCAGCTTTCATCATATCTTCATATTATATTTGCCTACGCTGTGAAACCAAATTAAAATAAGGGGAAGAAAAATCGGCAAAGTGGGCATGATTGGAACCGGGGAGAATCTTAAGGTTCGCAGCAAGGCATTACATCAATAGCGAGTCGCAAGCAAGCACGGAAGAGCAATATTTTGTTTAGGGCCTATGCTTGAGGATTGCTTGCTAATTTGCTTTTCTAAGGCTTTTATTGGTTTAAGCCCATGTTTCCCAAACTTTTGATACCTGCAGTCAAGTCCCTTCCCCTTCCACTGCCAGATTAAAACTCAAAGCACACTTTACTTTTGCATCCATATCAGTCGACATCTATATTGTTAAGCAGATGGATGATAGATATGTAATATTGGTAGTTTATTAGTGCTTAACCCATAGGCCATTCACATATAAAATAAATGGATACAGTGCAAGAACCAACAGTATAAAATACTGCATAAAATCTAATTTAGAATCATTTAGAAACCTACATCTTGAAAATACTAGATAAATCACACGTAACATATATAAAACTTATATATTGATAGGGTGAAGTTTAATACAGATTTTTTAAAAAACATTATTTATTAAAATATACTATGGTTAAATAAGACCACATATATATTTCTCTGGGAAAGGGGTCCTTTATGGCAAGGCTCAATGTGCAAGGTTGCCCAGTGAGTGCCTGCGCCAATGCCACTTGGCCTCAGCTCTGGTGTGGAGAGGACACCTCTCTTTCCCTATCCATCTTCTCCCCATAAACGGGTCTGGATGCCCTCGTGGTATCCGTGGGACCTTTTTTGTCAGTTTGCATTTCTTAGTGCAGAAAGTATTGATCTGATGTGTAGAGAGATCTTTCCTATTCTAATTAATTCAAGAGGGTTCTGGAAGTTTGTGTGAAAGAAACAACCAGAAGGTTCCTGATGTTTGGGTTATTCCTTCAAAGAAGCTGAGTACAGCTGGCTTAAACTGGTTCTCTTATCTCTTTCAGTCAAGGTCATGCTGACTATAAAAGTAGACCAGAAGGAGCCTGGGTTTCACTTTCTATCTCTCTTCCTTCTGTTGTGATGTTCTGTACATAGTATGCTTAGTGTTAAGGTTCAGACTTACTATAAGTTATTGTAAGTTTCAGTTAAGTCTGCTGCAACTGGATTTCTTATGGACAGTGCCAATCCTGGATGGATTGGATTTGTGACCATTATGCTCATTTGCCTTCAGTAGCAGTAAAGCTCTGCTGGATGAAATACAATTGCCTCTGGTCCAATTTTTGGGAATCCTGAAACATGTTTTAAGTTTTTGCTCTGCTAACTACCGTATACATTGGAATCTGCTCTGGATCAATATTGAGTAGAATTACATGACACATTTCTCCCATTTCAGATAGCAGGCACAGGGCAGGTGGTGGTGGGTGCATTCTGCTCAGGACAAAGGTTTAGAGCCCCTCTTGCCACAGTCCTGATCTGGCCCTCTTGCAAATATCCTGATCTGGCTTCCCTACAATAGCTATCCAAAGGTTATGTATGTGACAAATGCTACATCAAGCTGGACCTGAAAATCACTTCATGGATGTGCAAATGTATTTGCAGGGTTCTCTGGGCCATGCTTGACAATCTTGTGCTTTCCATGTGCACAATTTTATCACTGTTAAGAACCTCATTGAGCTCCGTTTTTATTTTGCTTGCATTCGACTGCGCTATGACAGTGCTACCTGTGTAAATGCCTGGAAAGGTCAGAAACATAATCCTATGGAAAATACAGATGATTAGGTGTTCTTTATGTGCAGCTACATCTCGCGGCATCAGTACCACTTAATCCAAGCCGTTTAAGGCCAAGATCAAATCTCTTTGTCAACATACTTTATTTTGTGAAAACAAAATTAAGGTATCCAATAAAGTTTGCCGTGGCTTTGCTTCAAACCTGAGTGACGTGCTATGGAAAAGTAGTTACTGCTTATAAAAAGAAGTTTACTGCTTGTTTTTGGATTATTAGACTGGCCAGCAGCACTAATGCATTTTTAGGTTACCGGATTTGGGGCTAAAGGTTAGGAAACAGGAGTACGTGTAGAGCCAGCGTTCCCAGCACTGTCTTCCTCCTCCTCATATTTATTGTTCGTAGGCCAGGCTTTGTGTGTATTAGCCCAGTCCATGGAAGGATGAGCACTTTGGAGTGGCAGTTCCCATGCACAGAGAGCAGGGATCATTTGTCAGCTGCCCTTGCTTGGTATTTAAAGAGGTAGGCTGGCAGGCTTTCTTCTGATTAGATTCACGGGAATGTCGGACTCCAGCCCATCACTTGGCACCTTCCAAGATCTTTTCTTGCAAGCCAGTCCTGTTTAGAAGCGATCCTCTTTCTAGAAGACTAGTCAATTTCTATCCTGGGTGGGTGAGTGGATGGGAAGGAAGCTTCCTTTTCCTCCCTTGGAAGTGAATAGACTAAGCAAAGTTCCAAGCCTTGGAGCAGGCATCCCCAACCTTCAGCCCTTCAGATGTTTTGGACTACAATTCCCATCCTCTCTGACCACTGGTCCTGTTAGCTAGGGATCATGGGTGTTGTAGGCCAAAACATCTGGAGGGCCACAGGTTGGGGATGCCTGCCTTGGAGAAACATGTTGAAACGATCTACCTTGGTAGGTGCTGTCCTTCGTTGGAGGTTTTTAAACAGATTAGATGGCCGTCTGCCAGGGATTCTTTAGCTGTAATTCCTACATTGCAGGAGGTTTCACTGTGTGTGTGTGTGTGTGTGTGTGTGTGTGTGTGTGTGTGTACGCGTACGCGCGCGTACACACACACACACACACCCTTCAAGGCAGTTTACAAAAAAAAGAAAACATTGAAATATCAATAAGAAAAGTCAACAAGAATAATAATTTCAAAAAGTTGAAATAATAATAGGCTAGATACATATTAAAAGTCTCATCAGTGGCTTGGATGCAGGCCAACAAGTTGAGTCTGAATCTTGGGAAGACTTTGTGGGCAAGCAGTTCTCAGTTCTGGGAAATGGGGAACTCACTGGTTCTGGGCAAAGTTGCACTCCGTCAGAAGGGACAGGTGCTTAGTTTGAGGGGTGTTCCTAGATCCACCTCTGTCACTGAAGACTCATGTGACCTCAGTAGTGAGGAGTGCCTATTATCATCTTCGGGTGGTAAACCAACGACTCCGTTCCTGCACAGTGATCATGATTGGAATACTGTGATGTGTATTACTACTACTACTACTACTACTACAGTGGTACCTTGGTTGTTGAGCGGCTTAGTTGTCAAACAAATCAGCTCCCGAACGTCGCAAACCTGGAAGTGAGTGTTCCGGTTTGCAAACTTTTTTGGAATCCGAACGCTTCTGCTGCTTCCAGTTGAGTGCGGGAAGCTCCTGCAGCCAATCAGAAGCCGTGCCTTGGTTTTCGAACCATTCCGGGAGTCGAAGGACTCCCAGAACAGATTTGACAACCATGGTACCACTGTATTTTTAACTGGCCCTTCACCCCAAGTTCCTAAGGTGTGTTACTACAATTAAAACAAATGTTAAAAACAGTTTAAAACATCCCACAATCATAGGAAGAATGTATAAAAATATACTTCCCAGGTGTCAAAAGCCAAGGTGTGTCTTCAGCATTTGCCTAATGTTGTATAATGAAGATGTCAAGACCCTCCTCTATGGGGATGAAGTTCCACAAGTTAGAGAATGCCTTCTCCTGGGCAACCACCACCCCAAGCTGCCAAGGGTTGTAGAACTACCAAGAGGGCCTTATCTGCAGATCTTAATGCCTAAACGGGTCCGAATGGAAGCTTTCACAGGGCCAACCCACCCATAAGACAGGGTTAGGCAGCTGCCTTAGGTGTTCCACCACCAGCTTCTGGTAAGATCTTGCCAAAACCCATCATAGCGCTTCACAACCCAGGTAAGGGAGGCTGCGGGGGCGCAGTGGCATGACACATTACCGTTTGCCACAGGCCACGGGATGCGCCACCCCAAGCTTTCAGTTACGAATTGCACAGAGAATCAAGATCCAGCCTCAGTTGCATGTATGTGTGTGTGTTCAATAGCGTCCACCCACTTTTGAGCTCACATGAGTTTTTATTTAAAGCAAGGGTGGGGAACATTTTCAGCTCCTTTCTGGGCCACCTGCTGAGGAGAGTCTCTTAAGGGCCAGATAGCGAGGCCTGGAGGGCCACATCTGGCTGCCACGCTTGAGGTTCCTCATCCCTGATTTATTGCCTTTCATTCTCATGGCATGCTGGCTGTTCTCTCGGGCACGTGATTTAGGAATTGGTGCTTTTTATGACACCACTTGCACGGCACGTGGGCAATCATTACTACGTTACACTGTAGTGTAAGCAAAATGACTCTGGAGGCTTGTTGTATTGCCTTGAGGTCTTACTCGACCCAACCCCTTCAAGTGTGCTGTTTACATCACTTTCGCAGATTGGTGTGGAAATGGAGTTTTTCAAGGCCTGGTGCTCATAATTGAATTTAGAAGCCCCAGAAGAGACGAAAACGAAGTTATGAAAGAAGAGAAAAACCGCTTTTATTTTGGACCGATTCTTTCCAGTTGCAAATATATCACTTCTTTGTTCTGTTGACATAATAATTTATTTTGGAATGGGAATCTCTGCTTATTACCACCAGACTAGGAATCTCCCCAGGGTAAACAACCAGTTAAAAGGATTTGCAAAATATGCAACTTTCCTGGGCTGCTGAGTTACTTTTCTTTCTGTCGTGTTTCCAGACCTCAAGAATTTCCCAGTCTGACGAAGATAGAGAAGGCGGCTGGGACGCCTGGGGTGCTTGGAGTGATTGTTCGCGTACTTGTGGAGGAGGAGCATCCTATTCTCTAAGGAGATGCTTAAATGGCAGGTTGGTCTTTCATTTTGCACTTTGAAGTCACGAATGATACAAAACAGGAAGGGGGTGGGTGGGGGTTATTCAGAGGCCGAATCTCCCAACACAGGGGATCTGGGGTGGTTACATTAAAATCTGTTCCAGTAAAGGAAAAACTAAATCGATGCAACTATGGTCTTATTCAGTACTGGAAAATAATACAAGGGCTTACTGCAGGAGTAGGGGAACCTTTGACCCTTGAGATACTGCTGCTCTAGAGAGCCAGTGTCTAGTTAAACTACGGAACTTGTTCCCACAGTATGGCCACCAACTTAAATGGCATTAATAGAGCAGTTCATGGAGGACAGGGCTATTGATGGCTACTAGCCACAACGGCGATGTTCTTTCTCCATGGTTGGAGGCAGCAATGCTTCTGAAAACAAGTTGTTGGAATCCGCAAGAGGGGAGAGTGCTCTTGTGCTTCTTATGGAGGGATGCAGGTGGCGCTGTGGTCTAAACCACTGAGCCTCTTGGGCTTGCCGATCAGAAGGTTGGTGGTTCGAATCCCCACGACGGGGTGAGCTCCCATTGCTTTGTCCCAGCTCCTGCCAACCTAGCAGTTCGAAAGCACTCCAGTGAAAGCAGATAAATAGGTACTGCTGTGGCAGGAAGGTAAACAGTGTTCCCATGCGCTCTGGTTTCCATCAGGGTGTTCCGTGCGGCAGTAGCGGTTTAGCTGGCCACATGACCCGGAAAGCTGTCTGTGGACAAATGCCAGTTCTCTCAGCTTGAAAGCGAGATGAGCGCTGCACCCCATAGTCACCTTTGAGTGGACTTAACTGTCCAGGGGTCCTTTACCTTTTACTTTAGCTTTTTCTTTTGGCTTTCCACAGGCATCTAGCTGTCCTTGCCTTATGGCCCTGCCTCCCGTAAGATGAGTATTTGCTCATGAATAAGTAGCTTGGTGCGATTTGGAGGGCTCTTGTTAATCCTGTAAATCATTTGTCAAAACAGACTCCTGGTAAACAGTATAATGCTTTATGAATAATATTTCAGAAATGTCTCAGTGAGTTGTGACTTTGCACAGATGTAAGCCTAACAGGAAAAGCTGTAACTGCTTCATCATACAGTCATCCTTACTTAATCATCTTTTCAGTTAAATCTGAGAAGCCATAACATATATCCAGTATTCGAGAAAATTATTTATGGGAAAGGGTAGCCTTTTAATGTTACTCTACTCGGTCATTCCTTTCAAACTTTGTTTTTTTCCAGGAACTGTGAAGGCAGGAACATTCGATATAAAACCTGCAGCAATAATGTGAGTCTCATCTGTCTTTTTGTTTGACTGCTCTAATTGCCATAAAACAAAGTAGCTGTAAAGCTTCAGACATCCTACTTAGTGTTTTTTTTTAAAAAAAAAGAATGACAGAGCCTTAAATGTTTATTTTTGCCTAGCTACGATGACAAAATTTGCAGGCGCAATTCCTAAACAGTTGTGCAACATGAATGCATTTTTCTCCCTATTTTGCTGCACAGGAAACAAAACTCATTGCATTTATGTGACTCTGTTCAAATAAAGTCAGCATTTAAGTCCCACTGATTTTGTTGGAAGAACGTTAAACACCTAAATGGATCAATTTGGGCTTTAAAAGTGTTTAACTTGGGCTAGATTTTGTCCCTGTGCCAAAATATGTCAAGATCGCCTTCTGTAAAGCCTTCCACTTAACCTGTTACTGCTCAGCAAAAACAAACACAGAAGCTAGCATGTGTTCACATATATTGATCTCCTGAAATATGAGTTATATATGACTTGCTATGTTTAACATAATGACATCATTGGCATCATTTATTTAGTAGCATCAATGGCCCTTAACGGAGCAACTGAAGGGGGGGGGAAGCCAGTTTCCTGCCCCAAGAATCATACAATCTGTGTTTCCAGAGTGGGAGGAGGTTACTCACGGGGCTCTAGACAAGTGTTTGCAGGGTCTGGAACATTGGCAGTGGTAAGGATATTTCAGGAGAAATGTGCCTTGCAGGTGCCATGAGCCGAGTCTAAAGAAATGATTTCTATGCCAAAGAGATGATACAGGTGGTAGGGGGATGCTGAGACCCCTTCGTTCCTCTTTGGTAGCAGTTCCAGCATGAATGATCTATCTAGCAAAATCAGGAGTCTCTAGTGCCTCCCCAAGGAAACCACTGCAATAGAAGCTGTGGAAAACACAACCCAAGTTCCAGCTCCTCCTCCCGAGATGCCTAGACAGGGAGCTGTGATCTGCATTTCTCAGACACCACATAGCATATGGAAGCCCTCAGAATAGTTTAGAGATAGTGACTGTTTGTCAGCAGGGGCATGTAGCCGAAGGTCAGGGTAGCCTACCATTGCCTTCAAAGGATTTTACAATCCTCATTATATTCCTGTTTAATTTTGGCTTTTTGTTGTACTGTATGTAGTTTGTTGGATTGTTACCTCTCCTCCTTTACAAAGGGTGTGTGTGTGCTTGCATGCGATATTAGATGTAGAAGCACCAGGGTCGCTAGACAGTGTTGTGCAAGGCGAAGGGGTGAAAAACATAAAGCTCACTTTGTGCATCATTCCAACCTGTGTTAACTCCACAGTTGTGCACCCTTAGCTACTCGTTTTAGAGCAAAGCTGTCATTCTTATGATGCAACAAAATAGCGTTCTTTGGTCCAAGATCTGGAAATGATCTGTGCGCCTTTGTAAATGCAGTTTGTAAAATAAACTGCCGGCGGTATTCTTCTTGTCCAGGGCTAAACTGCCTGATGGTGGCTCTGTGGATTGTCTCCCAAATCTTCCCCCCAGAATTTCGTTGCTTTTGTATAAGGTTCTGTTTTTTGTTTTCTAGTTGGTAAAGTGCTCTACTGATGCTCATTGTTGTGGACTCTCTCGTCCGGAGCCAAACGTGCAAAGAGCCAGAGAGTCAGAATATAGGAGGCTAGAGCCAAGAATTAATCCAAAGTCAGAATCAGGAATGTGTGCTGGATTGGAGCCTGGGGGGTGGGGAAGGATTGCGCCACAGCTAGGGTAGGACTGCAAGCCAAGAGAACAAGTCTAAGCAAGATAGGAAACAAGACATAATACCAGGTACAGGAATTAAAGCATTAGGGTGGTGTCAGGAGTCATGGAAAGTTCCACAAGGTAAAGCCAGGAGGAGGAGGAGGAGGAATTTAGGGAGCTGGGTATGTTTAGCCTGGAGAAGAGAAGGTTAAGGGGTGATATGATAGCCATGTTCAAATATATAAAAGGATGTCATATAGAGGAAGGAGAAAAGTTGTTTTCTGCTGCTCCTGAGAAGAGGACACGGAGCAATGGATTCAAACTATAAGAAAGAAGATTCCACCTAAACATTAGGAAGAACTTCCTGACAGTAAGAGCTGTTTGACAGTGGAATTTGCTGCCAAGGAGTGTGGTGGAGTCTCCTTCTTTGGAGGTCTTTAAGCAGAGGCTTGACAGCCACCTGTCAGGAATGCTTTGATGGTGTTTCCTGCTTGGCAGGGGGTTGGACTGGATGGCCCTTGTGGCCTGTTCCAACTTTATGATTCTATGTAGGTTCAACAATAAAATAGTAGCTGCTGGTAGCAGCCTGTGGCACTTCCTTGAGGTGCTTCCCCCCTGAAGCAGTGCTTGTACATTACCTTTTCACACACCCCAAGGATCATCAGTGGATCACTGTTCCAAACTGGAGCACATAGGGATTTCTCAGCCGTTGCTTTCCCGGTGAAAGCTGCTTCTCCCCCACCCCAGCTGTGTGCTCCACAAGGGGGGAAATACAGGGGATTATTTTTTGTTTGGAAAACAGCACCAGAGCGAAAGGGTTAAATGCCCCCTGCTGTTGCTGCGCCCCAGTCAGATTAACTGCCCTCTTCAGCAGCATTCTTCCACCCCCCCCCCCATTCTATCCATCCCCCCGCCTTAGTCAACATCTCCCCTAGATTCTGGAATTACACCAGACAGTGAATATACACTTTAAAAATATTTTGGCACTCCAGTTTTATAATGCTGTTTTATTGCTTCTGTGCATTAGCTGCCTTGACATTATTATTATTATTATTTTAAAAAACACAGGCTTTAAATAAATAACAATGAGAACTAGAAACTTGCTTTTAAAAAGGTTTGAAGGTGGTTAGGACGTTGAAATCTCCAGCCCGTGTTACAGCCAGTGACTTTCCTGCAGCTCCATGGGAATCATGGCACATACTCAGGGCTTGCTTATAAATATAGTGTGTGTTTCCTGGACTCGGTGGTGGAGTACCGCTCTAAAATATGACTGTTACACCCTCCAGTGGGAGGTTCTGCTTAGTGGATGTATTGAATCATTTTAATCTCTCATAAAACTAGCCAGCTCCTCGCCCACTTTTATAAAAGCGGGCTGGTGCCAAATGGCTTCTCCACCAAGACAGCGCACAAGTCTTGTAAAAAAGACGTTGAGTTGCTACGGTCTCCCCTCCTCCTTTTTCCTTGGATGGGTTTTGGAAGGCTTGAGCCACATAATGGAGCAAACTGCTGGCATCTACTAGTGGAACAAACACTTGGGTGAGTCAAGTCCGGTAGATGAAAAACAAAACAAAAAACCTCCGATATCAGATACAATTCCTAATTGCTCCCTCTTTTTGCAAATAAGACCCACCTGTCTTGTTCCATTTCATCCTGCTTTGCCATCTGTGTATTACATTTAATTCTGAGTTGCCTGATACACTCTCAGGCCAAGATCATGGGCAATACACACAAATCACACATGTTCGGCATATGAATATATATATATATATACACACACACCTTTACCTTTATATACCGTATTTTCCGGCATATAAGACGACTGGGCGTATAAGACGACCCCCAACTTTTCCAGTTAAAATATAGAGTTTGGGATATACTCACCGTATAAGAAATACGACCCGGCGTATAAGACGACCCCTGACTTTTGAGAAGATTTTCCTGGGTTAAAAAGTAGTCTTATACGCAGGAAAATACTGTATATATATATGGAATTCTTTCATGACAATGGAACTATGCCATGCCCCAAGGAACTCATATTTCCTACAAGACAGGGTGTATGTGCATTTTGCTCCAGCCAATAATAATAATAATAATAATAATAATAATAATAATAATAATAATAATTTTATTATACCCCGCCCTCCCCGGCCAAGACCGGGCTCAGGGCAGCTAACATTAAATATAAATACAGTAAAAACATTTTAAAAAACAAACAAAACAAAACAAAAAACAACAACAGTTGATTAATATATAAATTAGAATACAGTTTAAAATGCAGCCTCGCTTTATTGGTAGCCTATAGATCAAAGCCATAAGGGGAGAAAACGTCAAAAAATCACCGGGGCCAACTATCCATGCTGGTCCTACATGGGCCAGCAAAAAGATCCGAGGGGAAATTTATATACAAATCCCATATAAGGGGTTCCATTAAAAAAAAAAAATGAGAGGGGGGGTTAGACTGAGTCCAGCCCAAAGGCCAGACGGAACAGCTCCGTCTTGCAGGCCCTGCGTAAAGATTTCAAATCCCGCAGGGCCCTGATCTCCTGCGGTAGGGCATTCCACCAGGCCGGGGCCAGAGCTGAAAAGGCCCTGGCCCTGGTTGAGGCCAATCTAACCTCCTTGGGGCTCGGGACCTCCAAAGTGGTGTTATTTAAAACCAGCATAAGCAGGTTCTGGGGAATTGCTGGGGAAGGACCTGAGTGGAAGCTATCAGACCCTGACCCCAGCAGTAAGGCCCAGCTCATCAGATGAACACACACACACACACACACACACACACACACACACACACTTTTTTCTGAATCATGCCATTGGCCCATCTAACTGAGTATTGTCTAAATTAACTGGCAGCATCTCTTCAGGGTTTCAGACAGACTTCCCCATTTCTACCTGGAGATGTCGGATATTGAATGCAGAGCCTTCTGCATGAAAAGCAGGTGCCCTTCCAATGAGCTACACTCCCTCTCCAGCAGCCAGCAAAAGGGGCACCAGGGATGGCATTGCGAGTAGCCAGCCCAGTGGGTGCCCACTTGGTATCCACCCCAGGGCCAGGGAGGGGTTCCAAAATTTTAAAAAGCATTTTTTGCTCCTTTTTCAAAAGCAGGAAAGCAGACCCCACCCCACCCCAATAGTGGAGTATAGAAAAAAACAATAAATTAATGAGACTGTTCTGCATACATATTTTTGTAAGAAACCAGACTACAGACCCAAGGCCTTAAATATTCAAGGAATGCTTTGTTATTTGCAATGCACACCCACCCACACCCCAGCCCAGAAATGTATTATCTTCTTTGCAGTGGGTCAGGTTCTGATTTCTAGATTATGGCCTAGTGGGGTAGGGGGTTGTATGTTTTGTTCTTTATTTGGAATATGACACACTGTTCACGTTATGTGGCTGTTCTGTACACCTTTTGCTATACTAAAGCAGGGATGACGTTGAAAAGTGGAGTATTTCTGGTCGGTGCCACTTTTGCATGCATTCGTGCGTAAGTCCGGACCATCTTTTTTCCGCATTAAGCTGTGATTATTTGACACTGTCACACTTTATTTTTTTAAGTGTATACTTTTTAAAATATACTTTGTGTGTGTGTGTGTGTGTGTGTGTGTGTGTGTGTGTTTATAGTATATGAAGTGCATATATATATATAGAGAGAGAGAGAGAGAGAGAGAATATGAAGAGCTCCCTAGACTCCATCAATGTTGGTGAAACTGGGAAGCTATTTCTCACAGCCTGCACTCATATTTTTTTGCAGCCCCTGATGCCTCCTGAACCAGCCTCATTCTTCCATCCTAAGAAAGAGTTGTAAACTGCTACATTCAACTCAGAGAACAGCCCATTAATTTTAGCTGGCCTACCCATGGGTGGAATTAACACAGGACACAACTCAGAATTCCTTCTGTCCTGTTTGTTGCCTTCATATTTTTTCCTTGCTTTTTAAATTGTTTCCCTACCCTCTTTTTTGGTAGAACAATTCTAAGTGGCAGTGTGTTACCGCCTCTTCCCAGTCTTCTCCCTCTGACCACTCATCCTTGTCCCACCACCACTTCCCAGGCTCTGAACTTTCTGGCCTTTGTAGTTCCCCATCTGGTTCCTCGCACCATTCCTCTGTGTCCAAACAGTCCATGACAACGCATTAGTAATTTGCCCCTTAGGAATCAGTGGAAATTGTCAACTCGTCAAGCAATCCCTGCTGGGGGATTGTTTGCCCACTCCCACTGTCAACTATTCCTAGTAACATTTTGCAAATAAGGGATTCGGTATCAGCTTTGATCGAAATTTGCCAAAGTTACAGACTGGTGTGAGAAATGCGGTAGTATATAACATTGCAGAATTGATTTGTCTGCAAAGACTGCTTCACTCCTTGATACATTACACCCCTAAAATCCACCTAGAGAATACGAATATTGTTTTTATTAAAACAACAAGAATCATTTTACCATGAAATTGATTTCATCTGGATTTGTAAGTGCATAAATAGTAAAGATCAGAAGAGTCAAGTGGAATAAGTAGGTCTCAGAATAATATTAATGATATTTCAATCATAAAATGGATTTGCGGTTATCAATGAAAGCGTTTTCTGGGATTATTAACCACTGCTGTTCACCTGCTTGCTTTTAAAATAAAAATATATGTATGCCTTAAGATGTTTTTATGGGTATCTCAGCAAAATGAACTACATAAGCTATTCTTTTATATAGTGCCCAATGAGATTTTTCAATCTTTCTTAAGCCCTGTGTTTTATATTTCCATTTCTATATATACAGCTACATTCTAACGCTATGATGTGCAGAATATGGAACTGTTTAAGATAATCCTTATGGGTCCTATTCATAGGGGGGGGGGGAACACGCTTATTTAGGCCATTTCCACATAATTCTTACGTCCTTTTATGCCAAGAAGCATGCTGTGCATTTGCCAACACGACTTGGCCATTATTTAGCAAAAATAATAATAAATACTTTAAAACAAAACAAAACATTGTATTAATCCATATTTTCCACATAAACTCATACCTTGCCCTTGTGTCTTTTCAATCCCAAGCACTCATTGCATTAATTGAATACTAATAGTTGAATAAATCCTAGTTTTGCTATATGGTAATGCGAAGGCCTTTAGGTTTTTCAGGTGCAGAACCTGCCTTTATGCCTCTGAACACCAGTTGATGGGAATTGCAGGTGGGCAGAGTGCTGTTGTGCTCATGTCCAGCTTGTAGGCATCTGGTCAGCCAATGGGAGAACAGGATGCTGCACTAGTGGACCCTTGGCCTGATCCAGCAGGACTTTTGCATTCCTTAACCCCAACATGCAACCTGGGACTGACCTTAAATTAGCAGCCCAATATGAGGAAATTTTATTGAATCAATGACTCACATGGCCCTCCAGATATTTTGGTCTACAACTCCCATCATCCCTAGCTAACAAGACCAGTTGTCAGGGATGATGGGAGTTGTAGTCCCAAAACATCTGGAGGGCCGGAGTTCGCCTATGCCTGTGCTACAGTCTTATATACATTTTACTGAAAAGTACCGGTAAGTCTCACTGAGCTCAGTAAAAGTTGCTTCTGAGTAGACCTGCCTAGGAGTGCTCTGTCAGTCAGGGAAAGAATAATATACACTCCAACCTTAGAGATGCCTGCTCAACTGTAAGTCCAGTTTGGTTAAATGAGGCTTACTTGCAGGTAAACAGGAGAGTAAAAATGCAGCTTTCGTTGTGGAATGAGACATGTGATTTGGAGGAAAATGTTGTTCTCCTTTTCTTTCCAGGAGTGCCCTTCAGATGCTGGCGATTTTCGAGCTCAGCAGTGTTCTGCCTACAATGACGTCAAGTACCAAGGGCATTTTTATGAATGGATCCCTGTCTATGATGATTCCGGTTCTCCATGTGCCCTCAAGTGCCAAGCTTTGGGGAAACCCTTGGTGGTGGAGCTTGCCCCCAAAGTTCTGGATGGTACTCGTTGCAATGCCAAATCTCTGGATATGTGCATCAGTGGCATATGCCAGGTACGGTGGCATCTACCTACTTGATTACTTGTTTATTTAATACCCTGCAGCACGACACCCATCTTCAGAAGATCCTGCCACAACATATAGTTAGTGGCCAAAGGCCTGCCGTGACAAATAATTATTTGCCCGCTGGCAAAAGGAAGGCCTTTTAATAGGGTGAACACACAGGTGAACAGCCCATTGTGGTCAACTTTGGCTAGGGGTTGGGGAGAAATTTGATTCAGTTCACAGATAAAGGCCAGATTAATTAATCCGCCCTTTGTGAAACATGCAAACCGACAATCCTTTGGAATCTGCACTTTTCTGAGTTTTGCAGTGCAGTTCCTCCCGCCAAGTAATGTGTACAAAAACACGTGTGCTCATGTAACATGCTCGTGTAAATGCAGGTATTAGTGAAAACGGCATGCAAAGATACATTATATTTGGAGGAAATTGTATATTAGGTGAAATTGCATACAAAAATGTGTATATTATCACTAATATGCTGGTGTACCCAACTGTACTGGTAGAACCTTTGACTGCTGGACCAAACAGTATCTCACTGCATGTTGTTGCAATCCAGAGGCTTCAGCTATCAGCCGCTGGATCAAGCCCCCAACTGTAGCATCAGCAAATGACTGCAGGGAGCTGGATATGGTGACTACCTGCCTCAGGTAGGCTTCAGGTATAGCTGCCTACTGGTGTCACCAGGCCCTTGCGCACTCACACTGCAGTATTTTGTAGAATGCAATTTTCTCCTTAAAGCAGGGTGTTTATTTCTGTCCGGATGGCTGTGCAGCTTGCAGTGTGGCCTGTTCAGTTTTTGTGTGTGTGTGTGACATGTTTTCTCCCCATACGTCTGCACTAATTTGTGAACCTTTGGAAGTGTTTGATAGTTTAAAAATTGTGTGTGGTGCTGGGTACTCCAGGTAACATCTCAAACCTGACAGGTAGCAATAGAGCAGTAGCGACTTGGCTGCAAGTATTTCTAAAAGCAGTTGTTGTGATTACCTCGTGTTCCTATGGAGTAAGCTTCTTCTCTTGCATGTTAAAATTAGCAGTTCCAGGAAACAGGTGTTTTAAGCATCAAGGGAACGGGATCTAGAGATATTCTGGGATTCTATGAAAGTTTTGTTCTTTGGTGTATGGCGGGGACAAGTCCAGCTCTCCAGGGGAAAAATGTGGGGTTTGTGGTCCAACTCAGTATGGCAATTCTCACATTCTTATGAGGAATCTATTTTTTGACTTGGGGGCCAGAGTGGCAATTCTAAAGTGAGCAGTAGCCACTCCAATACCTCATCCTGTCTCTTCCCCATGGCCATCCCTTGTCCCACTCACATAGATAGGCTATTGCTCTTAAACACACATTATTGTTCTCTTGTTTTAATCAACATTTTATTTCTTTTTTCAAAATGCATAAAACTCAAGCTCTTAGGTCAGTAAACAGGACTCAGCTTTTTAATCCTTGTTTCAAGATTAGGACAGGGAAGAAAAATACTCCACTGGGTTTTATCCACTGCTAGTCCTACTCAGAGGAGACCCATTGAAGTTATTGGATGTGACTAACAGGTTCATTAACTTCTATGGCTCTACTCTGAGAATAACTTAGTTGGAGATAATCAGAAGCAATTAAACCAAACTGAACTTCTCCGTTTGGTTTAATTGCTTCTTGGGTACCATTTGCCTCCTTTGCCCTCACCATCCATGTGGAATGCTCTCTCCAGGGAAGCTTGCCTGGTGCCTTCTTTACATATCTTTAGGTGCCAAGCAAAAGCATTTCTCTTCTCTCAGGCTTTTCACTAGTTAGACAATCTGTGGCCTCCTGAACTGTGGGGGAGGTGGTATTATTTTTATTAGTTATTATTGTATGCATGTATGTATGTATGTATGTATGTATGTATGTTGTAAACTGCCCCATGATGCTTGGATGAAAGGTGGTATAGAAAATAAATAGCTAGATATCCTGGAAGAAAAGAAAGCTTAAGAACAGAAGAAGAGTTCTGCTGGATGAAGCCAATGGCCAATCTAGACCAGCATCTTGTTCTTGCGGTGGTGAATCAGATGCTTATGAGTAGCTTGTAAGCAGGACCCAAGTACATGAGCACCCTCCTCTCCTGTGGTTTACAGCAACTGGCATTCGGAAAAATACTATCCTCCATTTTGTCCTCCATGGATCATGTCTTTCTTCCATATCATTCTATTTGCCCATCCAGTCCAGCATTGGCTGCTGAGAATTCCCAGGGACTCAAGCACAGGCCTTCCTTATTACCTTCTGCTATATGGTCCTTTCAATGGGAGATTCTAGAGATTGAACCTGGAACCTTCTATTTGCAATGCATATTGTCACTGAGCAGCAGCTTGGACAAGGAGGGGCCAACCAGTTCTGTCAGACAAGCAGCACTGGAGACAGAGGAGATTGAGATCAACTCAGGACACAGCATCATGCCCAGTCCCGAGTTGGAGACCATCGGATTGAGGGCCTTGAGACGGGAAGACCTAAATCAGGACAACTGTGCCCTTGGAGTCTGCATGCCCCAAGGAACTGGCACTCTCCACACCACTGACTCCCATCCCAATGTTAGGCCATCAGTGTAGGCCATGGGCCTAGAGCAGGCACCCCCAACCTTCGGCCCTCCAGATGTTTTGGATTACAATTCCCATCATCCCTGACCACAGGTCCCGTTAGCTAGGGATCGTGGGAGTTGTAGGCCAAAACATATGGAGGGCCGCAGGTTGGGGATGCCTGGCCTAGAGGGAATTGTCCGAGAGGATCAAGAGTACTAGGTTCCAAGCCGAAACCCTGCCCCTTTAAGGCTATCCACTTTTCAAAAAAAAGGGCAGGGCATGGAAGGGGTGATCTGACCAGGAAGTATCAAAGGCTTCAGTCCAGCCTTACACTTCACTGGAGTAAGTTGCTCACTTGGAGCTTTCCATGGTGCTGAAATAATAGGCTTGCCTTGTTGATGCATGCCCTGTGGGCTTTTGTCAAGGTAAGTACAGGACACACAGGGTTGAAGCCAGCTAAATCCTACCCACAGTAGACCCATTTAAATTAATGACCCCGAATTAGTCATGTCCATTAATTTCAGTGGGTCTACTCTTGAGTAAGACTAGCATTGGCCATAACCCACGTGCTGTACCATTGAACTGCAGTCTGAACCTTGTTTCCCCACATTGATTCTTAATTCAATCTGCAATGACAATCCATGTGATTTTACTTATGGGATCTGCATACGATTACCATGTAAAATTGTGACACCACCCAAAAACTCACCGCTAATGGTGGTAGGATAAAGAGCCTCACGATAGGTAGGGAATTATTATCACCAGAGCAAACCAGCAAAACTATGAAAGATCTGAGTATGTTGGTTAAATAGGAAACACAATTTTATTCAGATTTAGAGCCATACATGAAGAAAAGCAATAAATCCAGCTAAACAGGATCAGTGTGTTACTGGATATGCAGATTTGGCTATGTGGTGCCAGCAATGAATCAGTCTTGAAATACAAAATGTTTTATTATCCATGCATATGGATGCAGAATTTGAGGGGTGAGGGAAGAAAGCCACATTCCAAGTTTGCCAATCTTGATGGTGCCCCATTAGCCAAAGGGACCTTCTCCTTTCCCTCTTGGTTTTTATACGGGAATGAATTTACGCAGGATGTGTATGGTTTTGCAATTAGTCTCCTCTCCACAAAGTAGCTACTGCTTTATTAAATGCAGGAACGTGCACAACTCAAAAAACACTTGACATGGTTGATGTGCAGAGTAGGTGTGCACTCAGGGAAAAAGTGAGACATTTGGCAAAAGCCTAGCGTTGGGATTACGACAACCTTACTATGCATTGCACAGGGTTTTATGTGATTTTAATGTGTTCTTCACTCATACCTACCAATCATTCTGGCACGCAGTAGTTCAGCCACTTCTCTTAAAAGCCAGCATGTCGCACCTAAGGAGAAAGCACCCTCCCTTCTTGCCATTTCCCCTTCTGTCATTTTTAGAATAGGAAAAACAATGTCTCCACTGGCATTTGGCAAATGCAGATTCCTTTATGTTTGCTTCTATATTTATAGCATCTTTCCTAAGTGAAGGAGAGCGCAGCATTCTGTGTTGTGCGGAGAAGCACTTACATTTAGTCTCTACTATTTTGACTTTAGAGTGGCAGCCAACTGGGCAAAGGACATACGGCAGAACAGAGTGTGCTGGGCACTGTCTCTGGAATTCTTAGAGAGCTCCATTACACCTTCAGTGACTGGTAGGAGGTTTCTCTCCTAAGGAGCCAAGAGTTCTATTTACTGAAAAGAATTTACTCGACCTGTTCATTAGTCTGGAAGTCGGGGAAGCATTCAAGACAGAGAACACATCCCATTAACACATGTTAAACACATGTCAAAAGCCTTACTGAAATCAAGATACAGTTGTACCTCGAAAGTCGAACCGAATCCGTTCCGAAGTCCATTTGACTTCCAAAACGTTTGGAAACCAAGGCGTGGCTTCTGATTGGCTGCAGGAAGCTCCTGCAGCCGGTCGGAAGCTGCAGAAGCCCCATCGGACATCCGGCTTCTATAGAACGTTCGCAAACCGGAACACTCACCTCTGGGTTTGCAGCGATCAGGAGTCAAAACGTTCAAGTCGCAAGGTGTTCATCAGCCAAGGTACGACTGTATACTACATCCACAGCATTCCCCTGATCCACCAAGTTTGTAACTCTATCAAAAAAAGGAATGAGATTTGTCTGTCATGAAGTTTTTTGTTTTTCTTTTACAGAAACCCATGCTGGGTCTTAATAATCACAAGTATCCTTTTCACACTTGATTGCCTGCCCTAGAACCTTTCCTGGTATCGACGTCAAGCTCATTTGTCAGTTTTCTTTTTGAAGATGGGGACAAAAATTGCCTGCCTCCAGTCTGTAGTGACCTCACCTGTTCTCCAAGAATTCTCAAATATTATAGACAGAGGCTCTGAGATTACGTATGCAAGCTTCTTTAGTACCCTTGGGTGCAGCTCATCAGTCCCTAATTTGAATTCATTTAAAAGTAGCTAGGTGTTCCCTTACCACCTCGCTTTTCCTATCTTGGACTGCAGTTTCCCGTCTTGCATCATTTAGTCTGTTATGATGGTTCTGCTTCAGCAAGACTGGATCTTCTATAAGCTTAGTTTGTTTTTTTGTTTTTTGTTTGTCTTTAGCAATACTTTTTACCAGTTTTCCCAGGACATACATTAAGCTAACTGGCCTGTTATTTTCAGGATCCCTCCTGGATCCCTTTTTAGGTTACTGAGACAGGACCCACACTACAGAAGCCATGCTGCCTCTGCAATATGACTGCCATAAGATACCACTTCCGGCTCAGCACTGTCATGGGAACGTACTACATGATCTGCCCATCTCTCATAGTTCCCTAGTGCATAGGGACTGGACTATATGTAGAGCATTCCTTGTGGCACTTATGAATTGAGGCCACAATTAAGCATCTTTCGTGATTTTATGGGACCTAGCTAATGATTTTATTTTTTTAAAAAATACCCTTTGGGGATGGCAGCCCTCCTTCCAATAATAATTAAAAAGTGCCATTTGGAAGTTTTCCTAGAATCTGGCGTGTTTACCTTTCCTAGTTTAGAAAGAGGCATTCAACCATCAATATTATCGTCTTTCCTGTAAAAATAATTTTTAAAATGTGGCGGCCAGCAGCTGTCATAGAGTGCAAGTCAAGCAAAAATACAGTGCCGTCAGAATCAAGGCTTGCAAGCTCTATTCTGTTGAGCCCTGACAGCCACTTGGCACTGGCTACTGAGAGCTTGGCGAAGATTTTATTTTATTTTTTTTAAAGTTAACTCGTCTAAATAAACATGTCGCCTTGCCGATGCACATATAGTTGCCTTTATACCTGGGAGCAACAAAATATTTGCTAAAGAGGAAATAGGACTTCTACCCGTCTTTCCCAGTGGCTGCTGCTTTCGCTCATTCCTTGTCTCCAAATCTTTGGCAAGTCACACAGCGACCTATCAAGCCTTTTAACACAAGCATGATTTCACTTCCATCTGTTTTCATAACATTGAAGGGTCTTCGGTAGGCTTGCTACGCATCGCTTGTTCTCCCTCCCACTCTCCATTCTGATTCTAATAGAATGTCTTTTTTTGGGCACCGCGCGTAATTTTTTGGCACTCATCCCCATAACTCTTCTCTCCCCCCCACCCCGTCATTTGCATTCCACTTCACACATGGATTCAAAACAAACAAGGTCCTTATCAGAGGAAATGAAGACCATGGATGCAAACTCTCCAAGGGGCTGAGTTTTGCTACTGAGGGAGTAAAAATCTGAAAGGGGTTGCAGAGGAGGGGAAAGTTTCTGGGAAAGTTATTTTGGTGTCCCCTTGAGAGTGCGAGGCTCAGATCAGCCAGACCACTCAATCATGTCTTTGTCTGCCATTGCCTGACTCTTGTTACCAAATAAAATATTTAGGAGCTCCTATGTTAAAATGGGTCAGAGTTTTGGGAAACCTCTCTCATCAGAAAGATAGCTAAAACGTCCTTGCTGCAAAAGAGCAGATTGATGCAGGTCTGAATAAGCCGGAGGGAAGGTACAAAATGTATTTTAAAAAAGTGAATAGAAGGGCTTATATATAGTCAGCATTTACCACTGGTGCAAATTGCATCTCAGCAACTTCCTCAGCCTGTCCTCAAATTGCTCTGTTTTTGCATCTCTTTTATCTCTTGAGATGTTGAATTGATTGCCTGCTTGTTTACTTATTTGGGCCTATTTTTCTTAGCTCCTTGTTTGGAAACACCCCCCCCCCCCAATTTTGCTTTCGCTTGGTATGCATGCATAAATAAAAACATACGTTTAAATAAATTAACAGGAAAAGGGCCATAGCTCAGTTGTAAAGCATATACTCTACATGCAAAAGATCCCAGGTTCAATCCCTAGTATCCCCAGGTAGGGCTGGGAATGTCCTCAGTTAGAAACTCTGGACAGCTGCTGCAAGTCAGCCAAGACGATACTGGAGCTGCCCTCTTACAGCGCTAAAACGTGTGGACACCCAGTAACGCTAAATGTTGGAAGGTTCAGGAAAGGGGAAAAGGGAGTATTTCTCCATACAGCACATAAAGTAGGGAATTCATTCCCAGCAGAAGCAGTGATGGCCATAAACTTGAAAAGAGGATTAGATCAATTCATAGAGGATGGCTGCTAATAATGATGTTCTATCTCCACTGAATACCAGGTTCTGGAAACTGCAGGATGGGAAATCTCTGTTATGCTTAGGCCCTGCCTACAGGCTTCCCACATGCATTTGGCTAGCTACTAGCATCGCCCATCAGGACCATTCTTACGTTGAGTACCCCTGACATCTCCATTCCAATGACGGGATGCGTCTGTCCTATATATTGCATCGGCCCTGCCACCCAAAGAAGATTTTCCGATCATGGACCAGCACAGTTTCTATGAGGAAGCCTTCCTTCCTCTCATGTGAAACAGCTGCTCACTTGGTATGCAGGTGCTGTTTGTGGAAGCAGACACAGAAAGCCCTGAGTTGTATTGTGGGGATCTCCACAGTGGCATTGCCTCAGGTGTTACACTTCCCTAGACTTTTAATGCAGCTACAGAGTGTTTAAAGGTAAAGGGACCCCTGACAATTAAGTCCAGTTGCGAACAACTCGGGTTGCACCGCTCATCTCGCTTTACAAGCTGAGGGAGCCAGCATTTGTCCGCTTCCACAGACAGTTTTTCCAGGTGGCCAGCATGACTAAGCCGCTTCTGGCGAAAACAGAGAAGCGCACGGAAACGCTGTTTACCTTCCCGCTGGAGCGGTACCTATTTATCTACTTGCGCTTTGCTTTCGAACTGCTTGGTTACTTGCTTTCTAACTGCTAGGTTGGCAGGAGCTGGGACCAAACAACGGGAGCTCACCCCGTCACGGAGATTCGAACCGCCGACCTAGTAGCTCCTTTGAAGGGTGGCATATAAGTATTCTAAATAAAATAAGTTAATAGCCCCGCCTTGTCTTTTGGGAACAGTGCCAGTGCAATGGCTAAAATGACTACATTTATGCAGAGTTTCGGAATATGGCTAAAGGTTAGGTTTGTTTGTTTTTTTAATTGTGAGAATGGGCCACTGTGTTTTCGCCTGGTTTTCATTGTAAGCAGAAGCAGTCTGGATCAGTGATATTGGTTTCGTTTGAAACTACTTGTGTGGCCAACGTTTCAGTGAATGGACTGACTTTGGTTTGCAAAAGCTTCTGAAACTTCGGGTGTTGAGTATGTGGTTTAAATGGGCCACACAAAAGGTGTATAAAGCAATGTTACGTGCACAATCGGAAAAATCAGGTGGTAATTTAAGTTGCTCTCTTTTTTGTTATGCATTTGTGTAAGTTTCTTTTTAAAAATAAAATAAAATAAAGGAAAATAAGCCATGCCACAGCAGAGCCCAACCCAATTCCCTCTTGAGTCAATGGACGTTTTGTGTTCTGTATGTGTTTTGGATCCATAACAGTAGTCGGTTAGGAGACCCACTTGCACCCTCCTCTCGTAGGTGGTCTATAATCTCTTAAGCTGCCCCTCCATGCTTCAGTTCATTCTTTAATGAGAATTTAATATTTCTGAAGCACTCTGTTTTATGTGATGGAAGTGGCTTTGCAGAATGTGGAAGCATTCTCTAGCTGTTGGTCCCCCAAAATGGAAAAGAATACATGGGGAGGGTTGTTTGTTTTCTAAGAAGCAGTTAATTTTATGTATTGAATGCCCCCCCTCCGTGTTTCTTCATAGCTTAAAGTTATTCCCAGTATATAACAAGCATTGGTTTAGCTTTATCATAGAGCTTTATGATAGAGGGCTGTCTTGGTTTCCCCCTTTTTTTTGTCTCAACATCGCAAAGAAACAGACCCTAGAGTGAGAGTTTACAAATTTACTGTATTTGTTTAGAGACCTAATAGCCTACCTTTCAATATAATGATTCTCAAAGTGGAGAACAACTAGAGAAACTCAATACAATCTAAAAAGTTTCAGAAGCCCATTCAAAGGAGCAATGAACCAAAAAGCTTTATGTAAAAAGCAAAGCAAATCCAATACATAACCACACAAGCTTGTCTAAACAAGCAAGTCTTTTAGCATCCATGTTTAAAAGATTATGGTCCCAAATCTGGCACAGGGTTGGACAAAGCAGTTGATTTTGATTTCACCCTCTTTCTGATTTCTCCACTGTTAAATTTAGTTTCCCCCTATTTCCACAACAGTTTGTGACTTTCTTTAAAATAACAAAACAAAAACCCTACATGAAAATGTGTTTATATTTTTGTGTACGTTCCTTACAATGTGTGTATTTTTCCACTGTTTTCATAGACATACACATTTCTCTGCTTACTTTCCCCTAACATACAGATAATTTGTAAAAATGAAAAAGGGGGCACTCACAATATCCCTTGGTGACTTCTAAAGTAACATAAACAAAACGAAATAAAATAAAAAAATTCCTTCCAGTAGCACCTTAGAGACCAACTAAGTTTGTTCTTGGTATGAGCTTTCGTGTGCATGCACACTTCTTCAGATACCTGAAGAAGTGTGAAGAAGTGTGCATGCACACGTATCTGAAGAAGTGTGCATGCACACGAAAGCTCATACCAAGAACAAACTTAGTTGGTCTCTAAGGTGCTACTGGAAGGAATTTTTTTATTTTATTTTGTTTTGACTATGTCAGACCAACACGGCTATCTACCTTTAACATAAACAAAACGGATATCCTGCATTTGACCCATGGGGCTTTCACTAAAAAATTCTCTTCCCTTTAATAAATTTTGAATGCAATTCAGATATTATTATTTTCTCATTAATTTACAGAGAGTGGTGGAAAAAACGCAGAGCAATTTTTTGGCACAGCAATACCCATTGCAGTGTGTACATTTGTTGCTCCCCCCCAAAAAACACCCCCCATATGAAAATTGTCAAATTTATTGTTGCATGGGCAACATTGTCACGACTAAGTCTTTTGACTCTCTTGTCTGCCTGCTCCCTGATATTTTATCTTGCTCGTGAAAATGAACATATTGCTTACACCTTCTCAAAGGCAAAAGGGGTTGAAGAAGTCTTAACAACTCCACGTTGCAGGATCAGACTTCAGTAGATGATTTACAGCAAATCAAGCATGCCTGGGAAACTGTACATTATAGCATGAACTTCCCATGGTAAATTTCATTCTCATGCCTCTTATTGACATAAAGAGAAATCCCCAGAGCCTTGTTTAATATTCCCTGTTATCTGTTGCACACGTGCCAAGATGGTTTGCCTCACAGATAAGGACAAAAAGAAAAAGAAAAAGAGGGAGTAATGTATAATAATAGAAGGGACGCGGGTGGCGCTGTGGGTTAAACCACAGAGCCTAGGGTTATGCCGATCAGAAGGTCAGCAGTTCGAATCCCCGCGACGGGGTGAGCTCCCATTGCTCGGTCTCTGCTCCTGCCAACCTAGCAGTTTGAAAGCACGTCAAGTGCAAGTAGATAAATAGGTACCGCTCCGGCGGAAAGGTAAACGGCGTTTCCGTGCGCTGCTCTGGTTCGCCAGAAGCGGCTTAGTCATGCTGGCCACATGACCTGGAAGCTGTACGCCGGCTCTTGGCCAATAAAGCGAGATGAGCACCGCAACCCCAGAGTCGGTCACGACTGGACCTAATTGTCAGGGGTCCCTTTACCTTTAATGTATAATAGACAAGGCTTAAGATGCAATGACCTTAAAGAGGGACAAAGGTGGCATGATAGAGGCATTGCTTCCCATGATGCAAGACTAAGGAAAAATGCTCCCCTCCCCCTTTTGGTGGCCCTATTTGAAGGTTCTGAAAATGGGGTTGGAATTTTGGCTCTTTCAGGGATGGGGAGAATTTCAGGGATTGAGGGGTGTGAAGAAATTCCTCTTCTTGCCACTCCTTGAGCTGGCGGGGTACACTGTTTTCAATTTCCAAATTGTGCCCTAGAACAATACTGTTGTGATATAGCATTATTAGGGATGGTAAATAACTGCTGTTGAAGAGGGACTTGGCCATTCGAGCCTCAAAAGGCGCAGTTTTGCCTACTTTCTGCGGGATATTGTGCATGTGAAGTGAGATACAAATTTAAATGAATGAGCACATGTGTTAGAATTCAGCACACTTCCTACCTTCCCCTGTCATGCCCCCATTTATGGGAAGCTGTCCTCCGCCTAGGGCATTGCCTTCGGTAGTTGTTAATGAAGCAAGGCAGGAGTAGCAAATGGGGCAGTTCAATGAACTAGGGTATTCCTCAACATCAAAGCGAGTTCAGAGCCCACGGCAGTGCTATTCTCCCGCCCCCTTTCATTTAATATATTGCTTTCAGAGTTGAAGTATGTTTCATGGTAAGCGGTCTGTGTAATGATGATGTCAAAAGACACACCAAGCATAAATCAAACTCTTGATACTTTGAAAGCCAATGGCTCCAGGCCAAAGAAAGCTTAGTTCATGTCAGATGCTGGCTAGGCCTGCTGGGAATCGCTGTTGTCCCATGGGAACTGAGGACGTGCCCCAGAATGTTCAGGCTAGCCTTCTGCGGCTGCATGTTGCAAGGGAAGGTGGGTCATGATATGTAAGCTAAAATTTGTGCAAACCTGATCTTCCATTGTTGATCTTCTCCACGAGCCTGCAGTAAACAGTCTGAAGACCACCACACTTGGTTCTTAGGAACGGACAGATCAAACTGTTTCTGTCTCGTGTTGGTTTGGTCAGATTTCATCCCTGTGGGCTGAGGTTCTGTGGCATTGCCTGGCTTCAGATTTTCTCAAGAAGAAGAAGAAGAAGAAGAAGAAGAAGAAGAAGAAGAAGAAGAAGAAGAAGAAGAAGAGTTTGTATTTGATATCCCACTTTATCACTACCCGAAGAAGTCTCAAAGCGGCTAACATTCTCCTTTCCCTTCCCTTCCTCCCCCACAACAAACACTCTGTGAGGTGAGTGGGGCTGAGAGACTTCAAAGAAGTGTGACTAGCCCAAGGTCACCCAGCAGCTGCATGTGGAGGAGCGGAGATGCGAACCCGGTTCCCCAGATAATGAGTCTACCGCTCTTACCCACTACACCACACTGGCTCTCTCGTTGCACATGCACCCATTTGATCTGTACAGAGACCAAAGGGAAGGGTTCTCAATGTTCTGTGCTTCACAAGGTCTGTGTCTTACGTACGTACGTACGTATGCATGTATGTATGTATATATTAAATTTATGTACCGCCCTTCATCCCTACATATCAGGGTGGTTCACAACATAAATATACAATATAAAAACACAAAATACATAATAAAAACAAAAAAAAAAATAACCCCCCTCTCCCCACCCCTCCCACAAACACATATAAAAGGAGTATAAGATGTTAATCAGCCCAAGGCCTGGTTGCATTTGGTTTGTTGTCTGGTCCTTGTCCTTTTAGACTTCTCTCTTCCTCCCCCCGTTTTTCTCGTGTGATATTTAAATCCCGCCATCTGCTTAAGAAATGAACATACTTGAACATTCTTGAATGTGGCCAGTTCTGCATTAACCTTCACAGATCGAAATGAAACATCCTGTGTTCATGGTTTTCATTTAAATCTAATTCCTCAGCCGAGTCCAAATGAGAGGGGAAGGAGAACTATAGAAACAGCTGTGGAAACTTTTTGGGTGATTCCTGGATTTACATTTTGTAAAATATTTATGAAGTTCCATAACCCCTCCAATGCATCAGAAATAATTTAGCCTCCCCCTCCACATTGATAATACTGCATGCTACCCACTGACTCTAATGCTCAGTCTCTGTCATTGTGCAAGAACTAAAACTATTGGCTATTTTCTGTTTTCCTAAAGCAGCAGTGTGAGTGGATATCCAGTTTGCAATATAGACAGTGATCCCTGGTGACATAAGAAAGTATGTATGGTCCTTTGTTTCTGCATTCTAAAAGGAATCGGGACCATCTCTATCCAGGGTTATGTGGTTCTCAAAACTATGGGGTTTTTCAGAAGCTTATTGGAAGCTTTTCAATAAAAAGGCTATTACCAATGGACAAGCTTGCCAGAGTGACTGGTTGACTGCTATTAATTATTTTTATTTATCTAAAATATTGCTTAATTGCCCTTCAAAAGATTTCCCCCTGCAATACACAGGGCTGCAGAGTTTGTTCCTTTATATTGCACCAGACAGGATGGGTGTACCAAGTGAAAACATGGTGCACTGTAATTCTTATATTTTGTTCCCACCCTTCCTCCAGTGAGCTTAGGACAGGCATGCCCAAAGTCCTTTTTTGGGGGTCTAATCTGGCCCACCGGTCAGTTTAATCCGGCCCCTGTGGCAGTTTATTTCCTGGGGTAAAATCCTAAAAACAACAACTCCAACCCTAAAAAAGCTCAACAACTTTGGCCCCCATGGCCCTTCACTTCATCAAATCTGGTCCTCTTTGAAAAAAGTTTGGACACCACTGGTTTAGGACAACATTTTAGCCTTTAATTTCCTTCCCTCACATGTCTGCTTAAAAGGTTAGCCCCAGTATAAACAACTACACTTGATGGCTGACTGGAGATTTGAGCCTGGGTTGAATGTATGACACACTGTTAAGACTGGGGCAGGTAAGTGTCGTGTTTAGAAGGCTAGACCAGCACCAGCTCCATCTCTTCCATTCTAATGATACCATGTGGGAAGCAACTTTGGGAGAGACTGTTGCAGCCTAAGAATCAGCCCCCATTCAATTTATTCTTATATTATTTGTTGATTGGATCTTTTTCTTCCTAGAAATTACTATAGCTTCTTTTAAAAACAACAACAACTGCTCAGCAACCTCACAGATCTTTGGGTAGCCTCACTTGCCCAGTTTCTCTCTATGTGTAGGTGTGTTATTTACTATGTTTGTATCCCAACCATCTTCCCAAAAACATCGAGATTTCATTTTTTTTCCAATTTCTTTTTATTGATTTTAACAATTTTAAGCATTTTACATTACCGTTAAATTTTCATCCTTCCCCCCCCCCCCCACTGGGGAAGCAAATTTCCATTCCCCTCTCTCACCGGGAAAGACAATAAACATTTCGCATTTAACATAATTAACATAGTCCATATCATTGCTTGAGTCTGGCCCATTTCTGTAGGCCAGATATACTTCCTTTCCTCAATTTCATTTTTCGGTTGACTTCCTCAAGTCCCCCCCCTGTTGAATTCATTATCTATCCTCTTTATCAGTTTCCCAAGTTCAAAACATAACTAATTTTTAACCCAATGTTATATTTTTCCTTTTCCTTTTAACCTTTTTCACAAAATCATAAAATAACAAAATCATTTTCCTTCTTACTTTAACAGTCCTATTTCTACTTAAGCTAACTCCTTTTTTTCTCTACCGGTACCTCGACTCCTAACTACTTCTGATACTTTCCTAAACCCTTATCAATTTCCCTTACTCCAACCTAATTTTAAACGCCTTAATTTCTTCTTTTTACACCCTTTCCTCCCTCCGGTCTCAAAATTTTTAGCTATTTCCCCCACCTCTAACCTCCTAATTTTTTGACATATATTTGTTAACGCCAGTATCCAGATCCAACCAATTTAACCACTTATAAAGGAAAAAACAAATCAAAGTGTATCCAAAACATCAAGATTTCAAATGCCTTCCCCTCGACCCCCGTTTATCCTCCAAACCAGAGCTGTCCAAACTTTTCATGTTGTTGGTGCACTTTTTAGACATGCAGGCATCATTTTGCCACACAGTAATTCAGTTTTGCTAGCAAACTGGAGGTTAAGCTCACCCCTTTCCTGCCGCAGGAGGAGCGCGGGGAGCGTTGGCGCGACACACCTACACACTGCATCCAACACACTAACGTGTCGCGACACACCGTTTGGAAAGCTCCACTCCAAACAAACTCTGTTAGGTAGGTTAGGCTGGGATATATTGACTGCCTAAGATCACCCAGTGAGCTTCATGGCTGAGTAAGGATTTGAAACCCTGGTCTCCCCGGTCCTAGTCCAGCCTTTTAACACCTGCACCATGCTGTGTCTCCACTAGATTTCACTCTTCATGTTCAAAATGCTCAAATTGGTGTGCTTGAAGCATATGATACCTTTCTCCAACTTTCTCCAATAGGATCCCTGTACATCAAACAGTTCTTTTTCATGTCTGTAATATGTGGGTATTTAGAAAAGGGCATATTGGCTTAATCCATTGTACACAATATTATGTCGTTCTTATGCATTGTTTGTGTATGCCATCAAAGCTCCTGGCAGTTTGCATAGCAATATAAACAAGAAAGCTAGGCGCCCGCCTGTAGATTCTGACAGTAGAAGTAAAAGCAGAGAGTGGGGATTTAAGGTAGTCAATAGTATGCACAAGTGCAGGTACTTGACAGATCTTTTGCCTTCTTTGTAAGGCCTTCCGGTTTTGTTCTTTCATTGATTTCAGTGGAAGCCCTAGCTCCTCTTCTGCATGTAACTTTGGCGTTTTCCATCCCATTGACATGAAATTTGAAGTAATTCTGCTACTCTCCCAGGGCATCAGAGCAGTCAGATTAGCTGCCAAAGCCCTTAGTCTTCCTTTCAGTTGTGGAGGGTGACAAAGATGTTCAGCCAAATATTTTTTATTATTCAGACATCAGTAAAGTGTTGATTTAAACAACTAGATAAGAGAATACTAATTTCCACATCTCTCTCTCTCTCTCTCTCTCTCTCTCTCTCTCTCTCTCTCTCTCTCACACACACACACACACACACACACACACACACACACCCCTTCCAGATGTTTAATCAGTGCATACATTTTGCACGCTTTATTAGAGACCATTCACCCATTTCACAAAAAATCTGTAGTGTAATTTTTCATTTCCATTACACACAAAAGGTCAGAACTTCAGCGGTACTTTCTAAAAAAATGTTTAGCGTTTTGTGGGAGTTTACTATAATCAGACCATTACAACATTTTTATCACATCTTACAGTTACACCGTTATGGTTCTTTTTATTAGCTTGATACAGTCCCAATTCTTCCATTACCCTTTTTTTAATACTGTCACTTGTTTCATTTAGGCAACCTCCTTCTTTCCTCCTCTCCCCCCCCCCCGTCCCATTTTCCTGCAGGAAAAAAAAAAAATCACCTACTTATAATTATTTCTGAATATGCCCTAAAAGCTTGCAGATGTTTTCCCAATCTGCCTGTAATATTTATAGTTGATCCCTTTGCTCAGTAAATAGCCAACAATATGGGGTAGATTAACTTGAACAAATGCCTTAATCATTAAAATCTTTAGTCCTTTATGGCCGGCTGACATGGAGTATGAAGTTGAGTGAGGCAGTTCGCACGGATAAGCTATTGGCCCACAACCCTTCAGCTCTCTTCTTGAAACTAAGCATTCTTAATAAATAATCACACACATCCCGTTTTAAAACTCATGACAATTTTCTTGTTTGTTAACAACTCCTCTGAAGAATGGCTCCTGGCCTAACTCGTTCAAAACCATTGCAGAAAATTAGGCCTCAGAATCTGGCGCTGGGCAGTGGCTGTCCCCACCCACCCCAAGTATGGCAGCCACTTTTTCATACACAACAGTGACCTTACTGTAGGGGTCTGCTATAGACCACTAAGCCAGACTGAAGACTGGGATGGTGTCTTCCTAGAGCAGATTACCAAACATTCAAAAAGCAGGGATATACGTAGTTGTCACGGGAGACTTCAATTTCAGTGATATCTGTTGGAACTCAAATTTTGCCAAGAATGTAAGGTCCAACAAATTCTTCCGTTGCCTCGCTGACAATTCCATTTCCCAGAAGGTAGAAGAAGCAACAAGGGGATAGTCTTATCTTGGACCTGATCCTCACCAAAAGGCAGGAACTGATGGACGAAGTGGAAGTACTCGGAAACTTGGGAAGAAGCGGTTTCATGATACAGAGGCGAGGGGAAGTTGAGTGTAGTCAGACATGACTCTGGACTTTAAGACTAACTAGATGCCTGCCCACAGGACCTGAGTGCAAAACACTATCCCCACAGACGATACCCTCTACCGATATTCAGAGGCACGTTGCCTCCAACAGTGGTGATCAAAGATAGCCATCGTGGCTAGTAGCCATTTCAAAGCCTTATCCTCCATGAGCAATAGATGTGACAGTTCAAAATACAATAGAAACAATTACAAATACTGCTAATAGCATCGATTCATAATTTTATTTATTAGTATTATTTGTATACCACCTTTCATTTCAAACAGATATGAGGACTGTTCGTAATTAGAACTATTTTGGTCGAAACAGTAGCAGAATATCAGTAAGAATGACAGGAGCCAAGGATGGCATGAGGTGGTATTAGCAGTGAGGCCAAGGTTGGGTGAAGAGCCCTGTTTTCAGTTGTCAATGGAAGCATCCAACAGTCGGTGCCAGGGGGGGTATCCAGAGGGAGACCATTCCACAAGGTCCACTCACTGCATGAGCCTAGCCTCCCTAACAAAGAGGTCATGTCTGTTGCCTGCCTCCCCGCAAGCATATCACATTGGCAGATACCACTCTGCCTGATGATGACATCATTCCTACTATGAAGAAGTAACGTACTACTGTTGCTCCACTGCACCATGGGTGGCTGGTCTAGAATTACATTTTTCTTAAGGAGATTGCAGGTGAATGGACTGGAATCAGTGCTGCAGAGAAGACTCTCCTAGTGCTGCAGGACTCAGATAAGTTTATTATTTATGGGTATCCCTGTTTGCTTTGTCAGCCCACACAATTCAAAGGAGACATGCTTGGTCCATTCCTGCCTCTTTGTTATAGGAAGAGGGCTTCAGCTCGGCGGTAGGTCATCTGCTTTGCATGCAGAAGGTCCCAGGTTCAATCCCAGGCATCTCCAGGCAGGACTGGGAGGGAGCCCTGTCTGAAATCCTAGAGAGCTGCTGCCAGTCAGTGTAGACAATACTGAGCTAGATGGACCCAATGGTCTGACCCAGGATAAGGTAGCTTCCCATGTTCCTTTTCGACCGAGTCACTATTTTAGGCTTGAACTGCGAGAAAACGTTTCTAAGAAATGGTTAATCTGTCCCGATAGATTTATGCCCTGTTTAGATATCTAAATGCATATGTGGTGCTTTATGTTGCTTTTAATCATGTTTTGCAACGACCTTCGATCTTTAAGCAAATAAAACTGGCCAATCAGTTCTTAATTTTACTGGTCCAGCCATTAAAGCTGTGTTGCATTACGTAAAAAGTGCTAACATAATTCACAATCTTTGGGGGTTTGCAAAGGGACACTTTCCAAGGAGATGCCAGCTTTTAAGACATCCTCTTCCCCATGACTTTGGGGCTTGGCAGGGAGGATATATTTATCCTGAGCTCCTTGGATGTGCCTTGGAAAATGAACCAATTTGCTTCTGATTATTTATTGATTTTACTTCTGAGTGAGTCCAACAAGATTCCTTGCACCTCGAAGATTGTACCCATCTCTAGTTGTATATAATAGATCTTCCCATAACCTGTCACATCCCATCCTTGTTCTGTACTTGACCTGCCAGATTCTCTGACGGCCCTCCACTTTGAGTTTGTGTGTGTGTGTTGCAATATTATTTGAATCCAAAGTTGTCAGTGCTTCACCTCCCTGTTACAGAACCTTGGAGCCAGCTGAGAGATAGCAAACATAGTTTCAAAGTGGACGACTGCCATTGATGATCCCACGGGCTTTCGTGAGATTTGTGGCAACTTGGAAATAAACGAGGGCCCTTTGATAAAAATCTGCATCAGTCTCATGAACATAAGCAAAGTGTAAGCTAACTCTCAGCTCCTACCGCCTGCTTCCACTCACCCTGCAAGTCATAACCTTGTGTTTAAGATTACCTCTTGCCCTCCGCCATGAACAAGAGCCTGGGGTAAAAAACCCAAATGACATTCTTGTGTAAGGATCTACTAAATAATGAAAGAAGCAGCAATATACACACATATCAAGGCTTTGAGTATTGCTCCTCATTATCCATACAACTCGTTCACCAGCCTGCAGTTAAGCTACTGCTCTCTCCCCTTTCATTTGGAGATGTCTTAAGCTTGTTTATAGGGACCCAGGTGGCGCTGTGGGTTAAACCACAGAGCCTAGGGCTTGCTGATCAGAAGGTCGGCAGTTCGAATCCCTGCGACAGGGTGAGCTCCCGTTGCTTGGTCCCTGCTCCTGCCCACCTAGCAGTTCGAAAGAACGTCAAAGTGCAAGTAGATAAATAGGAACCGCTCTGGTGGGAAGGTAAACGGTGTTTCCGTGTGCTGCTCTGGTTCGCCAGAAGCGGCTTTGTCATGCTGGCCACATGACCTGGAAGCTGTACACCGGCTCTCGGCCAATAAAGCGAGATGAGCGCCACAACCCCAGAGTCGGACACGACTGGACCTAATGGTCAGGGGTCCCTTTACCTTTTACTAAGCTTGTTTGCTAAGGGCTGAGCAGTGTCACTTTCACACTGACGCACCAGTCTCTGTTGATGAAGTTGAAGCGGTTGCTAATTCCACCAGTAGTCGATGATCATTGCAGTCCAAAGCAGACTTATTCAGCATTTCAGGAGGAGATTCAGTTGCTATGTTTACAGTCGTACCTTGGTTTGCGAACGCCTTGCAAGTCGAACGTTTTGGCTCCCAAACGCTGCAAACCTGGAAGTGAGTGTTCCGGTTTGCAAACGTTCTTTGGAACCCAAACATCTGACGTGGCTTTTGATTGGCTGCAGGAGCTTCCTTCAGGTAATCGGAAGCTGCGCCTTGGTTTCCGAACGTGTTGGAAGTCAAACAGACTTCCGGAACGGATTCCGTTTGACTTCCGAGGTACCACTGTATTCCGTTTCCCCGAATAAACGTGAGAAACAGACTTAAGTGTGTGAGAGTCTCCTCAGAACCTTTTTACCAGCTGCAAGACTCCACCTAAGGAGTTTAGTTCATCATGATTCCTGCCTCTGGAATCCCCAGCCCCATGAAAACTGGCTTTGACATTTTTCGGCTGTCACATTCCATTGTTATCAAGCACAAGACAGAACTTTCCATTTCAGAAACACAACTTTATTAAATTGGTATTACAGTCTCACAAGTACTCTCCCTCCCCCCCTCTCTCTCCCTCCCTTTCCCCCCCTCTCTCTCTGTATATGTGTGTGCCTTTTGTCTAGCCCAGGGGTAGCCAACCTAAGGCCCATGGGCCGGATGCGGCCCAATCGCCTTCTCAATCCGGCCCGCGGACGGTCCGGGAATCAGCGTGTTTTTACATGAGTAGAATGCGTGCTTTTATTTAAAATGCATCTCTGGGTTATTTGTGGGGCATAGGAATGCGTTCATTTCCCCCCCAAAAAATATAGCCCGGCCCACCACATGGTCTGAGGGATGGTGGACCCGCCCACGGCTGAAAAAGGTTGCTGACCCCTGGCCTAACCGGTTGCCACAGGACATTTTACCTCTTATCATTTTCCTCTTCTCCCTTTGGGTTTCCTTCTGTCTTTATTTTTTCACATGACTTGCCTCATGAACCATTTCTCAAGTTTAGAACCTTATGCCTGCAGTACCATATCTATTGGGACAAACCAGAGTATATTTCAACTTCTGGTCATTACTGAGGATTTTTTCTTAAATTGAAAAAATGCTGAACATTGCTTTTAAAAGAAAACTCTCTGTATGTGGTTTTGGTCACATCCGCACTGTACATTTCAAGCACCTTTATACCATTTTAAAATTCATGGCCTCTCCCAAAGAATCCTGGGAACTCTAGTTTACCCCAAATAAAGTTACTGTTCCCAGCACCTTAGCCAGCTACAGTTCCCATGGTTCCGTGGGAGGATCCCATGACTGTTAAAAGTGGTATAAGAATGCTTTAAATGTGTGGTCCAGCTAGAGTAAATCCTGGACCCCACTCCTTAAAAAGTTACAGCTGCACTTCAGTATTAATGTGAATGACTCCCAAATTAGCAAGGAGCGGGGAAGGGCAGTCTGCTTGGATTTCTGGGTCTCTCTTTTTATTCACAAGTAAACAAAACTGTACTGCAGTTGAAGAAGAATAAACTAAATATACTTTTCAATTGGTCATCCAGGTATCGTGTTTATTAGCTGGGTGATGGTCTGGTAGAAGTATGAACTGTGGCTCAGTTCTCATCTTATAAAAAACTGTGATGTTGCTGAGTAATCGTTTCAAAGTTTTATACAGGCATCCGCTCACGGGGCGGGGAGAGCAGTGGGGGTCCTTTGTGCGGCTGGGGGATCCTTTAACTCAGGAGTCAGCAAACCTTTTCAACCTGTCCCTCAGACCTTGTGAGGGCCCCGGACTATATTTTGAAATGAACGAATTCCTATGCCCCACAAATAACCCAGAGATGCATGTTAAATAAAAGCCCACATTCTACTCATGTGAAAACACCAGGCAGGCCCCACAAATAACCCAGAGATGCATTTTAAATAACAGGACACATTCTACTCATGTAAAAACACGCTGATTCCTGGACCGTCCGCAGGCCGGATTTAGAAGGTGATGGGGCTGGATCCGGCCCCCGTGCCTTAGTTTGCCTACCCATGCTTGTTAACTGCTCGGCTGAGGGGAGCGGCAACCACACACTCCTTTCCCAAGCAGTTTAAAGATGCTCCTCACACTCCTCATACCGGTCCTGGGTGATATATTGATACATCGCCCAGGCCTAATCCAGGCTTCCACCATGAGGCGTCATCTGGCAGTTCCAGAAGTGCCATCTCTACCCACAAGGAATGGAGGAATTTGAACACCACCAGTGACTACCAGGGAAAACACTTTTATCCACCGCCTCACAAACTGCAGCGTTTCTAAACACATAAGTACGATGGAGTGTTGAAAATCATGACGCCTATCTATAAAACAGCCAGCATGGTCCATTGCACTTCGCTGGAGCAATGAATAGTAGTGTTTTCAGTGCCACAAAGTCATTGCCCTCCCCCTAATAGGAGGCAAATGGTCAGGTGTGTCCTCATCACCTCCTACCCCCATGCAATGAGTGAATCCAAGCTTCCTAAATCTATGCATTATCTGAAAGAAAAATGAAAAAATACCGGGTATATGATGCATATTTGTAGCTGTGGTATAAATACAGCACACCAAATGCTAATAAACCACACCTTTCCAGCATCACCAGGTCCAAAAGTATGACTCAAATGCACTTGGTCCTGGCCAGACAGACCTCAGTACCGTGGATCTTCTAGCCACAAATTGATCAACTACAGTTTTGTAAAATGCCATGTTGGTCAGCCTCCAAATAGTAATAGCAGTGTGCTTTTCCAGTGGTATATGCTCTGTCATTGTGGGTTTTTTTTCCTCTCAAAGGTTGACCGCAGTTCCTCCACTATTTCAAAGAGAAGAGTGGCCTTGTCAAGTAAAAGGGCCTGTGATATTAGTTGTCGTCCCAAATTTGCAAGACTTACACAAGTTATTGTCACACTCCGTGGGGTGTGGGTGTGGGTGTCTCCGGGACTGTCACAGTCCCAGAAATTTCTGCTTCTCGCCAAAATACTTACCAGTAGAGACAGGGTTGGTGGTGCAGCGCAGTCCAAACAAACCAAGGTCAAACACAGGGAAAGTGTGAAGGTTAAACCAGGATCCAGAAATAAGGTCAAGAAACAGTAATCAAGGAACAGTCAGTATCATGGGGTATTCCAGAAGATATAACACAGCAAGGAGGAAGAACTGGAGTCGGGAACAAGGAACAAGGTAACAAGAAGCCTAAGATCTGTGATGCACCTAGAAAGCTCAAGAAGGAGATTTTATGTACCCTGGATTCCTAAACCACATCCTATCCACTGCTGCTGTCCATGAAGGATTGTTTACTTGTGAATAGAATCGCTACTCACAAGTAAGCCCCCTGATTCTGAGCCAATAGATCAAGGGTTCCCCAACTTGGGTCTCCAGCTGATTTTGGACTACAACTTCCATCATCCCTAACTAGCAGCACCAGTGGTCAAGGATGATGGGAATTGTAGTCCAAAAACTGCTGGAGACCCAAGTTTGGGAAACCCTGCGATAGATGCATACAGTGCCATCACTCTGTGTACATATACAGTGTACATATCTCAGAGGGGTTTACAACCTGACTTCAAAGCATTGATAGAGGATTACAAAATACCAAAATAAGACATTTCAAATTTAAGTCCAATTATAAAACACCTGTTCAAGGAAGCATGATTAACAGAGAAACTGCAACTTACTGCATTGATGTGTGGAGCGGACCTGCATGATAAATATAATAGTCCTTCAGATATTAAAAGCTTCCCTAAACAGGGCAGCCTTCAGATGTCTTCTAAAAGTCAGATAGTTGCTTATTTCCTTGACATCTGATGGGAGGGTGTTCCACAGGGCGGGCACCACTACCGAGAACCCTCTGCCTGGTTCCCTGTAACCTCACTTCTCGCAGGGAGGGAACTGCCAGAAGGCCCTCGGAGCTGGACCTCAGTGTCCGGGCAGAATGATGGGGGTGGAGACGCTCCTTCAGGTATACTGGACCGAGGCCGTTTAGGGCTTTAAAGGTCAGCACCAACACTTTGAATTGTGCTCCCCCTGTCTATTTTTCTCCTGTATTCTCCTTTACCTTTTCCCTCTTGCTTCCCCCCCCCTTCATTCATTCAGGCTTAGCTGCTTATGTAATGGTTATCTTTTCATTGCATGCGTGAAGGGATGAACGGTGTAAAGTCCCTTTATTGTTAAAAAATAAAACCACCATAATTTTTTTATTGGGTGGTTTAGGGAAGATTTAAAGTGCTGGACTGAAGGAGAGAGAAATAGGTTGGAAAATTAAGTGTGTGTGCGCGTGTGTGTGCAGAAACACATGTATACATTAAGATTCTTAGGATCAGCCGTTTAAAATTTATTTTCACTTAGTGCTAAAATTAATAAAATGTAAATAAATGCATATGATAATGCATATAAATGTGAAGAATTTTTCTGCCCTTTGCAGTACCCCAGATTTGTTGCCTGAACTTGGCTTCCTCGCCATAACTTATAATACCAACCCTGTCCCTGAGTTTGGCCCATAATTAGCAGCTTCCCAGGATCTCTGGCACAGCCGCTTACATTAATCAGTACAATGAATAAGTTACTCAGATACGGCGCACGAAGGGAGCATTGTGCAAAGCTTAAGCCAGTATTTTGGAATTCGGTGTAGATAAACAAAGCTTAACATTTTCTTCGCACTCAAAAGGGTAGGATTACATCGCTCTGTATAATGCACTCTGTTAGTGGTATTTGTGGGAAACGTTCAATCCTCAGTTGTTTCTTTCACATGCTAATATTATCTTTTGTTGTTTAGTCGTTTAGTTGTGTCCGACTCTTCGTGACCCCATGGAATATTATCTTTAGGAGGTCAAAAATAAAATAAAAATGGGAGTCAGACAGATCCTGGACCGCAGCCTTGTCCTAATGGCTTGTCCTGGAGAGATAAGCAATCCACTATGTTTGCTTCCTTGAAGATCAGGGGTGTGGAGGCTTTGTCCTCCAGATGTTGCTGGACTACATCTCCCATCAACCCCATTTTTTTAATGGAAAAGGGATGTGTCTATAAACACTTTAGAAAAGGTTCACCAGCACTTTGTCTTAATACTCAAAGTTCTAAGACCTTTTTCTGGTTATCTTTACAGTAAGAAGGATGGTTATCTTTACAGTAAGAAGGAAGGAAAGAAGCGGACCTGTGAATAACGTTAGCATTGGGGAATTTGTTAGTATCTCAGTTAGTGTGTGGTCACTTGTGGATTGGGAAGTGGCTAATTTCCTAAGTTAGGATACTTGGTTAACTGCAGTCCTTCTCGGGCATTCAATGGAATAAGATGGAATGTGAATAAGCCTTTTGCCCTGCACACAGAGCTCCTTCGTGCAAACCAGCAAACAAACCAAAGCCTTTGATTAAATTCAATAATATTTCACTTGAACTGGGAAACTGTGCTTAACAGTTTCAGAACAAGCTGGGATATTGGTGGGGGACTTGGTGGCAAGGCATGCTCACACCCAGCTCAGGTTGATTTGCTAGCTCCCGCCCAGGACCGGTGCTAGGGGTTTTGGCGCCCTAGGCGAGGGGGCGGGCCACGTAACATCATTGCGCATGACGTACGATGCCCCGCCCCCTGCCCGCCGGGCGCCCCGTGCCGCCGCGATTTTCGCCGCTGGTTGGGGCGGCACCGGGTGGCGGCGAGGGGCAGGCTGGCCAGCGTCCCCTCCATTTTGGCGCCCTAGGCAACTGCCTAGTTCGCCTAAACGGACGCGCCGGCCCTGCTCCGGCCATTTCTGCACTCAGAGGCTTTGGCCTCAGTGATCTATGCCAGGCTTCCTCAAACTCACCCCTCCAGATGTTTTTGGCCCACAACTCCCATGATCCCTAGCTAGCAGGACCAGTGGTCAGGGATGATGGGAACTGTAGTCTCAAAACATCTGGAGGGCCGAGGTTGAGGAAGCCTGATCTATGCTGTAATAATCTCCTGGATAGATTACTGCAATGCATTCAACATGGGGCGATCCTTGACGACTGACCAGAAGCTGGCCAATGGCAAGAGGATATCATATCCCCTCTATCCCCAGGGCACCACCTGTGGTCGACTAGGTCTAAATCAGGTAAGCTCACGAGGGCCCAGTGAGAGGCAGGGAGGCACCAGAGCTCACTTTGTCAAGGATCTCTATCACACCTTGTTCTGTAGCTCTTCCACTGCAAACACAGCCCCCAAGAAATGCACCTCCTCCTCCTCCTCCTCCTTTGGATGTTTCGTAGCTAGTTTAAAGAAGAAAGTAATTTTGATACCCTGGGAAAGCTGTTTTTCCGAGTGGGAAAGTGCTGTGCTTCTTCTCCTAGCAGAAAAGTAGGAAAGTGATTTTTTGAATCCCTCTTTGCAGATGTTTATCTCTTTGGCAGCAGACTTTCCAGACTCCTTGAAAAACACTCTCCGAATGCGTGAGAAGGCCCCCAGAAGAAAGGTTTTATATAGGCGTCCTCTAAAGAATCTTGGGGCTAAACATAATCCAGCCACTATGCATCATGTAGAAAGGGATCGGTTTGAAAGGAGCATTTTTATTTTCAAAAACAAGAATCTGGAGGTTCATTTGCTGAGCACGCAACTAATTGCACAACTCATTTCATAGAAATATTTCAGAGCCCATTCTCAAGTTCAAAGGAAAGAAAGCGATGCGATGAAGGAAACTGGCTGTGGGACAATTAACTGTGGAATATCTAGAACTTTGCAGACTTTGGAGTTATTCAGAATTCCTCATCTAGCAGAATCCTATAGTTTGTAATAATAATAATAATAATAATAATAATAATAATAATAATATAATTTATTATTTGTACCCCGCCCATCTGGCTGGGTCTCCCCAGCCACTCTGGGCGGCTTCCAGCAAATATTAAAATACATTAACATGTCACAGCTTAAAAACTTCCCTAAATAGGGCTGCCTTCAGGTATTTTCTAAACGTCATATAGTTGTTGATCCCTTTGACCTCTGAAGGGAGGGCGTTCCACAGGGTGGGCGCCACTACCGAGAAGGCCCTCTGCCTGGTTCCCTGTAGCTTTGCTTCTCGCGGTGAGGGAACCGCCAGAAGGCCCTCAGTGCTAGATCTCATTGTCCGGGCTGAACGGTGGGGCTGGAGACGCTCCTTCAGGTATACAGGACCGAGGCCATTTAGGGCTTTAAAGGTCAGCACAAACACTCTGAATTGTGCTCAGAAACGTACTGGGAGCCAATGTAGATCTCTCAGGACCGGTGCTATGTGGTCCCGGCGGCCACTCCCAGTCACCAGTCTAGCTGCCGCATTCTGGATTAATTGTAGTTTCTGGGTCACCTTCAAAGGTAGCCCCACGTAGAGAGCATTGCAGTAGTCCAAGCGGGAAATAACTAGAGCATGCACCACTCTGGCGAGACACTCCACGGGCAGGTAGGGTCTCTGCCTGTGTACCAGATGGAGCTGGTAGACAGCCGCCCTGGACACAGAATTAACCTGCACCTCCATGGACAGCTGTGAGTCCAAAATGACTCCCAGGCTGCGCACCTGGTCCTTCAGGGGCACAATTACCTTTCTGTTAACCTGAAATTCATAGGCCGCTCCTTGATAACGAAACAGGCAAAAGCTGCGATAAAACTCCTACGGAGCAAGTCCAACCTTGGCCTAAGCAATGGGAGGTTTCGCTTTTCAAGGAAGTGTGGAAATTCCATATTGGAATGTTGGTGGCCTCTCCCTTTGCTGTGAATATTCATTCGCTCGTCCTCCAGTAATGAATGTCATGTGTGCACAGAAAAACCTTTCCAAGATGCTGTGGAACGGGGAAGGGAAATGCTGTGTTCCCATAATTGTTGTGCTTTGTGCCACACACTGCAAGGCTGCATTGTTGCGGTAACACACAGTCTGTCACTGCAGGCTGTTTAGGCTTAGAGTCTGTTTTCTTCTTGCCAATCTTGCTGTCGCTAAATTGATGGCAAGGCTCCCGTTGACTTAAGTGGGAACAGAATGAACCTAGGCTTCGCTGAAATATAGTAGGGTTGTTTTTTGTCCAGTATTGGTGTTTTGATGGACAGCTCCGGGCTAGCAATGCTGTCGCTTTAATGTCATGTATACTGGCGTAGCATGGAGGGTAAAGTATGTGTGCTATGAGTCAACAGTTCTGCAGTTCAAATCTCACTAGGTGGCCATAGACCAGTCATGGTTTCCCTGACATCAGCCTGCCACCTGAGGAAACCTAACAGTGGCCTACTTTATAGGATGGCTGTAATGACTGAGATTATGTACGTGAAACACTCTGAACTCTCAACGTGGTCAAGTAGTATTGTTAAGAAAGCACTGAGGCAGTGAGGTATGCTCATGGCGACCCGGTGGATCTCTGGCTGAACTCTGCCCCTTTCCACATGGCTCTTGTACTTCACGGTCCCATTCAATCTTTCCTCAATGCATTGATGTGCTCCTCATTACTCTTGAGTCATGAGACGACGTGTCAAGGGCAGTGTGTATCTGAGATTTGGTACCTTTTTGGGGGAAAGAACATTGCAGATCTAAAATGTTAGTATAATATTTGGGTTTGAAATTTTAATTGGTTAGTATGTGTGCACCTGTCTTGTATATGGTTTGTACAGGGCTTTTTCTTCAGCTGGAACTCACTGGAACTCAGTACCGGCACATCTCAGGTGGTCGCCATTGCCATGATAAGAGAGCAAGGGGGGCAATCATGGTGTTTCCAGCACCTCTTTTTTATATACAGTGGTCCCTCGACTTACGAAGTACTCACATCCGTATTTTTCGACTTACGAATGAAAAAAGTGGCCGCACGCCTACGAATTTTTCGACATCTGAATGGAAATCGTTGCCGGTTTAGATGCGATTTCCTCGACTTACGAATTTTAGATGCGGGTTTTTTCGACTTACGAATTTTTCCGAATATTTTTCTCCCAATGCATTCCTATGGGAAATCGACTTACGAATTTTTTCGACCTACGAATGTCCATTCGGAACGGATTAAATTCGTAAGTCGAGGGACCACTGTATATAGAAAAATAGCACTGGCTTTGAATTGTATTGTGAAATCTCTTTGAGGTGCTTCATAGGAGGTGCTTCATAAATGAAATTATGTGCACCGTTAAAACTCACCAGTCCAACAGAGAACGCTGGATGCAGCTCAGCAGTTCTGCATTTCATGTAGAATGTTATCCATCACAAGCTTAATTGTTTATCATTTCCCCCATTGAAAACCAAAGGCGTTTACTCCCTAAGCAGTCTAGGATAAATCAGAAGAACGGTTACACATCTTACGTATGGTTAGCTTAGCTGCACATCATTTTGCCCAAGCAGAGCTGCAAAATGCGGCAGCAGGCAAGCTGAAGAAAAATGTTTGCAAAACAAAAAAAAGCCATGATTTGTAGAAGGAATTCATGCTTATCGATACTCCATTAAAAGTTTTCCTGATGGAAATTTCATTTTATGGTGATTGTATCATCTGTACTTTTAATTTGTGTTTGACACTGTTAATGGCCTTGTAGGCTGAGCAAATGCATTTCTGGATGGTTAGCAAGGGAGATTGGGATTCACTAGTAAGATCACACAAAAATGAGATACTAACAACTGCTCAGAAAAGCATTTTAATGGCCCACACATCTTGCAAATGACCCCCCCCCCCCGTATGCTGTGCTTTGTTTATATAATTAGTTTGTGGTGTTTGAAAAAGTTCAGTAAAATTCAATTTAAAATAATTGGTACACTTATGTTTTCCAAAAAGGTAAAATTACTGAATAAACTGGTACCACGGAAGGGAGTATGTGATGGGACTGTGATTTGCAGCCAGCCAAGGGTTCTTAATTCTTGATCTGAAGCCAGGATTCTGCTTGGATGGGGAACTAAGGTTATTCTAATGCTTTTCTTGCCTCTGAAGTTAGCAAGTGATGAAAGGCAACTCTAAACAACAGAGTTACAGATATATTCAGAGTTACATTGGAGGGAATAGCATTCAGCTTACAAGGAATCCCCATATTTCTGAGACAGGAATACCAAAATAGGTTTGCTATGATGAGAATAGTTGTTTTAAAGCGCCACCCCCTCCCCCTGTTCAGATGTGAGAATCAAGACGCACTTTTGAACGAATGAGGACGAAACCTATAGAGTAGCCACGTTACATAGGATACACTATTATTTTTATTGTTTATTGATATATACATCATTTATATGCCAAATGGCTTGAAGGCTGTCAGGGGGCAGTTCTGTTTTTGAAGGCCTGCTCTGTCTAAAGTCCAGCAGAAAGATACAGAGGGCTAATAAGAGAGGGGCAAGACTTCTGAAGTTTCCCATCTGCAGTTAGCACATGAGAATTAAACTGAGCAGACCTGCTCACTGCCTAGCCTGTTATGGCGAGTAGTCTGGGATTTCTGTTTAAATTAAAACAGTTATTTCACACAAACACACGTGTGTTTTTGTGTGTGTGCATGAGAAGAGGAAGAAGATCCTGGTTCGTCCAGAGAACAAGTGAAGCAGGAGAAAAAAACATCAAGGCCTTCTCCTGCTAGACTGTCCCCTCCTCCCTCTGCCCAGCCGACTTGCATTTTATATCACTTGTTTTAGTAGTTTAAAATTGTAAACCGCCTTGGGTGCCTTGGCAGAAAGGCAGTGTGTGTGTGTGTGTGTGTGTGTGTGTGTGTTCAAGCTTGTGTGAAGTGCTGTTATTTGCTTTTGTGGTTAGATATAGTACTAGCTCACACACACACAAATACATATATGCAAATCTGAGTCCTCTTTTTTTTAATACTGCAATTTCATTTTTTCAGTGAGATAACATTATTATTCTTTTTTTAAAGAAACGGAGGGAAGGTCTGTAACAACTTTGCCCTATTTTCTGACATTGGCAGGCGGTTGGCTGTGATCGACAACTCGGGAGTAACGCCAAGGAGGACAACTGTGGGGTCTGTGCAGGAGATGGCTCGACGTGCAGGCTGGTGAGGGGGCAAACTAAGACACACCTTTCTCCAGAGAAAAGTAAGTTACCGGTAATTGTCGTTCATTCTAATCCTCTAGCCCCCAGTGGTTCACTCGGAGCTCTCTGGTTCTGCGGCTCCTGCTCAGCCTTATTCTGCGGGATCCGGCGCCGGAGCGGCACACGACACCTGAGCGTGCTCAGTGGCTGCAGGATTCTGAGGCGGGAGGGGGCGGATGATGGGAAACGGTCTTTGTGTATGGGATGGAATATCCTGGAAGAGCTCGTGGCTGGCTAGATGGAACCTGTTGCAACATTTTTCTGCAGGGTCCCTCTTACCCAACAGAATTTCCCCAGCAAAATTTAAAATTAGATAGAAGTAGACATAAGATGGGTCTGGGATACAAGCAGAGGTACCATTGAACAGGATGAAACCCGTTTTATTATCATGACATCCATGTGTGCAGCACCAGATTTTGAGAGGCTTCTGCCTGTGTTTGTTTTTCTTTTTGTCTCCACAAATGTGAGAAGTCTGGATGCTGAAGAAAGGTGTGAGCGTTGAGCAGAGGGAAGGTGAGGCAGGGGTGGCTTAGAGGCCGGATGACTTGCAACATTCCCAAGTTTGGGCCTGACCAGCTGCCACCATGCCTGGTTCAACATTTAGCTCATCCATGAATCCATAGGGTAACCAAATGCCAGCTACTATCTTCTTCTTTTGTGCAGTTTCATCTTTTATTCAGTCATCCCCATCTGCAGTATGTGTGTGTGTGTGCGTGTGTTTGTGAGAGAGTGCTAAATGATACTCTCTTATTAAACCTGCCAGGAAAATCAGATACATTTTGTCTCTTCTCAGACCAATATGCACCTGTCACTCTCAGTGTGGCCAAATATATTAGAGGTTACCGCCCACACACGTCAGCTGCACTTTCTTGCTTGTGTGGTCGCACCTTGATAAAACCACTTCTTACTGTTTGTAGCAGAGTTTTCCCCGGAGGCAGAGGACAAGAACAGGAGTCATAGTCAAATTCATAGTCAAGAGCTACTTTATTGCTTGACTGGTTGCACAAGCATTTCTGTTACTATTATATACAAGCTATTTACATCCCTTCTTTATCTGTGCATGTGCTTTCCTCGTGCAGAATGACCGTTCCCCACATCAAATGGGGTGCGCATTTTGCGTGGTCATGAGTAGCCCCCTGGGGATCATGTTGCAGCTCCTGGCAGTTGGGTCTGGCACTGCCTTCCCAGGTAGGGTACCTATGGTCTCCACCTACTCCGGCAGCCGCCCAATCCCAGCTGGGGAGGAGGGAACATACAGTACACAATAGAAGTGAGTCATACCTGGGAAGCAGCCATTGGATTCAGAGCTTCCCCACCCTCCACTCCCTCAATTAACACTTATTATGCAGATTAACCTTTTATTTTCCACAGCCACATAGGCACGCAGACGCTGCTATGACAAGGTCGCTGTTGAAGGGCCGGAAAGGACTTTCCCTGCATTGGCAGGTTTCGCCTTTCCCGTAGCAATTCGTCACAACTTTGGCGGTTGCAGGCCTTGGGCGGAATCCTTTAGTCATCTACCTAAAATGGGGATGGCATGGGGCGGTGACCCCCCGCCCCCATTGCGGCGGCGATACCAGGGTTCCCGTTAAAGGGGTCTTAGGGGGAGGCATTGACCATACGCCCAGAGGTCGTCATTGCCCTCCCCCTCCAGTGGCAGCGAACAGTGGGGCGGGCTATCTGCTTGAACATATGTTCTCCAGAGCTAGCACACTCCCCACACATGCTGGATAACCCTGAAAATTACCCAGAACCCCGGCTGGGGGGCTGGGAAGGATAAACGCCCAATGCCGGGCCAAGGTCTCCCTACATCTGAATATTAATAAAGTTGTGGCCAATTTAATCCCATAGAACGTTGTCATGTGTCATTATTTCCCTCAGGGGCTGCCTGGGGTTCGGGGGGACTCCGCCTGACCACGCAAATTGCAGCCTGCAACTTCCTCCCTTTATTTGCACCTCCAGCTGACACCAATGAAGCCTAGTGTGCCACTCCTACACACTAAAGAAAATTCTGGAACCCTCTTAAAGCTTCCAGGAACTTTTATCTGTTTCTTAAAGAATGTTTTCCTAACAAAATATTGTGCTGCAGCAAGCAAAACCCAACAGGAACTGACCCAAGACATTTTGCAATTTTCCTCTATGGACTTTGCGACACGACTTCAAGTTTTAAAATGTTTGTGCCCATTTTTTTAAAAAAATATGCAGCATTTTTATTTTATTTTATTTTATCCTACCATATACATTAGGGACGCTGGTGGCGCTGTGGTCTAAACCACAGAGCCTAGGGCTTGCCAATCAGAAGGTCGGCAGTTTGAATCCCCGCGATGGGTGAGCTCCCATTGTTTGGTCCCAGCTCCTGCCCACCTAGCAGTTCAAAAGCACGTCAAGTGCAAGTAGATAAATAGGTACCGCTCTGGCAGGAAGGTAAACGGTGTTTCCGTGTGCTGCTCTGGTTCGCCAGAAGTGGCTTAGTCATGCTGGCAACATGATCCGGAAGCTGTCTGCGGACAAACGTCGGCTCCCTCGGCCTATAGAGCGAGATGAGCGCGCAACCCCAGAGTCATCCACGACTGGACCTAATGGTCAGGGGTACCTTTACCTTTACCTTTTAGCATATACATTACAATAATGTGTTCTGTGTGCTCCTTGTTTTGCTTCTTTATTGCTGGTCATTATCAGCAATAAAGATTTGATTTGATTATGCTATGCCAACCTTACAAGGTTGTTCTAATGTTTATCGGAAGCAGCAGGTGCAAGGGGGTGATAATAATAATAATAATAATAATAATACCGTATTTTCCGGCATATAAGACGACTGGGCGTATAAGACGACCCCCAACTTTTCCAGTTAAAATATAGAGTTTGGGATATACTCGCCGTATAAGACTACCCCTCTTCCAACACACACCAATGCACACTGGAGGCAGCCTTTTTCACCATGAGCGCCCGTCTCGTCTAGCGGCTGAGGCAGCGAAGGTGAGAGCGGCCGTGAGGGGAGGGGAGCGCGTCTCTCGCCTGCCTGCCTGTGTCTCGGGAGCAGGGCATGCGCACCAGGAGCAGGCGGGCCAGGACTGGGCGAGAGGCGTCTGTTTGTGCCCCCCCCGTCTCTTGCTCGCTGGCTCCCTGTGAGGGGGCAAGAGAGGACTGAGAAGGAGGCGGGGCCAGGACGGGGACAATGGCGGCGTCTCCTCTGAGCCCGCGGCTTTTCAGCACCCGCCCTATAAGACGACACCCGGCGTATAAGACGACCCCCGACTTTTGAGAAGATTTTCCTGGATTAAAAAGTAGTCTTATACGCCAGAAAATACAGTAATAATTTATTATTTGTACCCCGCCCATCTGGCTGGGTCTCCCAGGCTGCTTACCTGGGCAGTGCAGCCTGAGGGCCGTGTGGCTGCACCAGTGGAACTAACCTGGTGCTCCCATCTATGCACCCACACAGCCCTGACCTCACGACCCCCCTTCCCTTCCACCAGAAATACAGGTCAGCAGCAGCCATGAAAACGTTTGGAAGGCAGCTCTGTGGCATTGCTCTCCTGTGTTGGCTGCTCCTGGTGTTTACTGAGATAATGTATGTGAAACACTTAGAGGGAAATGTACATTCCAGCCTTGTAGATAATGTCCATGAAAGTTACAAACTTCTATATATATAAAAAATACTACCTTACAAACTTTTTTTGTAGCCACAAAGTGGAAGAAGAATGGTTTTTGTGGTCAGTTGGAGACCATTTTTACTAGCCTCGGGACAGCTGCTCACCCAAGTAGCTGCAATAACTTCATTTTTCAACCTTGATCTGTTTCCAGTCTCTGATATGTCTATTTCCTAATTACTTGCAAAGACAGTCAGAAAGAAAGAATTCTTTGGAAACTTGGCCAGATTGAGTACAGATAATAAATCAATTTATTGACTGGATTTGCATAATTTATTCTGACTGGACTTCTTCAGCTCAGCCATTGGATTGCCTAAGAGGGCAGACGGAATCCACATGGCCCTGCGGGTTGCAAGGGAGGAGGAACTTCTACAGATCAGAGGGGAGGCGGCCAATCTGATATAAGGCCGGAGAGTACCGAGGCTCCTGTTGTGAGGTGGAAGCAGCTGGAGTTTGGCTTGAGACAGCATCTCACCAAGAAGCTCAGCTTCTTGCTCGTTTCGAAGTGTGCTGCGATTTTATTGAGACGCTGAACCGTTGCCAGGAATGGGGGCTTCAAACAAAGCTTTGAGAAATGGTTGGCTTTATTGAGGGCCTGATCCCCCTCTGAATCTCGGCGCAAAACGGCGCATTGCAGACTCCCACTGGTCTTGATGTTCTTTGGATCAAAGCCACGGTTACACGGTTTCCTCATCATTCCACTTCAGCGGGGTTTCGAGATGGAATCCTGCCTAAATCTTTCATTCTTTGGGCGGAAAGGTGTGACTCTACAATGCATGTAAGCATCACAGTGCCTAAAGCCGTATTTTACATAAGTCGTTCTTTGTCACTGACTTGTTGCGGTGCATAGTTTTTTTTTTAAAAAAAGCAAAACGTTCCCCCTCCCCCCGCCCTGTTGCTTATGTAGCATATGGAAGTTGTTTAGCGAAATGGTCCCTAGAGTGAAAGGAATGGGAAAACATAGTTTCTCTTAGTGATACCACATCAGCTGAGGTGTGTATAACATTTGCAGCTCTTACGAATGTCTTGCCAAGTAACTACGGCAAAGGAGCATGACCACAAGGCATTGTGCCAGGGCTAAGCTTGAGGTGTGCCAGGAGCCAGGAGGAGGAAGTTGTAGAGAAAGCCAGGACCAAAGGACAAGGTGAGAGGCAGGGTTGACAAGTAAGCTAGGACCCAAAGTTCTTCACCTAGCTCAGGCATGTCCAACAGGTAGATCGCGATCTACCGATAGATCACTGGACGTCTGTGGTAGATCACCGGTAGATCAGTGGCTCCCCCCAAAGAAGCTAAAAAGCTTTGGCTCCCCTAAAAAAACTCAACATCTTTGCCCTGCACCCCTAAAATGACCTGAACCACCAAAAACAGGGCTTTCCTTCCTAAAAAAAACCTCAACGTCACCTTCCTCCCTAAAGAAGCTCAACAACTTTTATGTGAACCCCCAAAAACAGGGCTTCCCTTCCTAAAAAAAGCTTAACAACTTTGACCTGAACCCCCATAAAGGGGGTAGATCACTGCCAGTTTTTAACTCTGTGAGTAGATCACAGTCTCTTGGAAGTTGGCCACCCCTGACCTAGTTCAAGGTTATCATCTGAACTAGCTGGATGTTTAACTGATAATCACCATGGTCTGTCCATCATTTGAAAAATTAAGACTTTAGAGCCGTCTTGCCCCAAAATGGCAACTTGACATTCTGTTTTGACAACTGTAACCTTGGTTTAAGGAGCCACTTGGCACCTAGTTTATATATCTTGAGTTTCTAACACTGTACTGCTGTAGTCGTGGCAGTTGACTGTAACAGGAGCTGCAAAAGAAAATACAAAATATTGCCTTTCCTTTTAACAAGTGGATACAGTGGTACCTCTGGTTATGAACTTAATTCGTTCCGGAGGTCCGTTCTCAACTCGAAACCGTTCTTAACCTGAGGCGCACTTTTGCTAATGGGGTCTCCCGCTGCACGCGTGCCTCTGGTACGCGACTTCCGCTCGCATCCCAGGGCAAAGTTCGCAACCAGGAGCATCTGCTTCCGGGTTAGCAGAGCTCGTAACCCGAAGCGTGCGTAAGGAGGACGGTTCATAACCAGAGGTATTACTGTAATTATAACCCCCTTGCACCACTTCAGCATCTTAAAAGCACATTGCAAATCAAAGCAGATTCAAATTGCATTGACTTAATTAATTGTTTAGGCAAGTACAGATCACAAGAGGTAATTAATCAAATCAAAATCAGTGGGGCCGGAAACAAAACTTTGGGATATGGCGTACTCCTCTTCAGGCTTCCAGCCAGCCATGCCTTTCTCCAGGGTACCGCATCCCACTGCCATTCCCATTCCCATCTACATCCCTTCCTTCCATCCCCGCACTTGCCATTGAACTGTGTTTGGGTTCTGTCCACCCCCCCCCCTATTATTATTCTAACTTCTGCAAACCTTGGGATTTTCCTGAGCATGCTGATAATTTGCTCTGCTTTCTTGTTAGACCCATTTGGCTACACGTAGCCATCGTAACTCAACACCTGAGTTTATGGTTAATGTGCATGGTTCCTGAATTGGTTCGCAGCCATAATAGCTGAAGTACCGAGTAGTGGACGTTTTGCTGAAATTGTGAGGTCAAACAGCACAAAAGTCGCTGCTTTGAACATAGGAAGCAAACTGTCAGCCTAATAGTCTCGTAGCCTTTTTAGAAAGGCAATGATGCCAGTAAGTTGTCAAGCCAACCCCCCCCCCCCAACTTTCTGGGGAAATGATCAAGCATTTGACTGAAGACATTCAAAAAGAAAGTGTAATAAGTTGTAAAACCTGCCTGACCTCTGGGAAAGTGGAATATCTTAGGCCTTATGTGCATGGAACTCCCATCAGCATCAATATCAGTTCTGTCTACTGGAAAGCTTTTAGGGTTGAATTGCTCCATCCCCTCCATCCCCTCCATCTCTCCCTCCCTCCCTCCCTCCCTCTCTCTCTCTCTCTCTCTCTCTCTCTCTCTCTCTCTCCGACTTTTCTCGTGTTTTAGTGACTGGCAAAACATAACCCGAAAATATTCCATTCTTGATGCTGACAAGAACTGAACAAAGCCTTGTAGAGTGTTGTCCAGAGTTCTTGACGTGGTTTCAGTTCTTCTGTGAATGTCCTAATGCAAACACACTGGAGAAATCTGACAATAGCTATGTCTGCCCTTAGGGAAAACAAAGTCTTCATTCACATCCCTTCATGCCCCATGAACATTCCCCATATACAGGTGTTCATATGCAAAATAGTTCTGGATTCGTTCCGGATGCTCCGAGGAAGCGATAAGAGAGGTAGTGCATGTGATTTGCACTAGATACGTTGTTGAATTTTGATGCAGAGGAATTTGTAAAAGCTAACATCCCTATTTAATTGCTTATGAGCAATTTTTGACCTGAGCAGCACTAGGGGTGGAGGACAGATTTCATTCGGTTTGCATTGAAAGGCATCGTTCCAAATTGAAACTTTGCGAAACTTGGGCAAACTGAAACACAGTCATCCTTTGAAATCTTCAGGTAAAATGTACGAAATGTATTTACTGAGGTAAAGTGTGCATAAAGATGCTTATGCTAGTGCAAGGAGCATATAAATTGCATTATATTGTGTGAAATTACTTGCAGGATCACATATATTAGGCAAACTTGCATACAAAATGTGTATAGCAGGAGAAATTTGCACTAAAATTATGAGGTGGACAAAAGATGCTAACTAATGTGGAATTGTAGAGATCTGCATTTAATATTGGGGGGGGGGAGAGAAATGGAGAGAAACCAAAATGGGCAGATTTTTCCATCTTCAGGAAGGCCCTCATGTCAAAAATGTGAGTAGCCACTGCCACCCCCTACCTGCTCTTCCCCCCACCCCCACCCAAGTCCCAAAAGTTTACCTGGTGCAGGTAATTGATTTGTGCTTCTTTTCTGTAAACTGCAAGGAAGTTTTAAATCTCTTTACGCTAGCAGTGATGCAGCCGGATGAGAGAGAGAGAGAGAGAGAGAGAGAGAGAGAGAGAGAGAATGAAAGGTAAAGGTAAAGGGACCCCTGACCATTAGGTCCAGTCGTGTCCGACTCTGGGGTTGCGGCGCTCATCTCGCTTTATTGGCCGAGAGCCGGCGTACAGCTTCCGGGTCATGTGGCCAGCATGACAAAGCCGCTTCTGGCGAACCAGAGCAGCGCACGGAAATGCCGTTTACCTTCCTGCCAGAGCGGTTCCTATTTATCTACTTGCACTTTGACGTGCTTTCGAACTGCTAGGCGGGCAGGAGCTGGGACCGAGCAACGGGAGCTCACCCCGTCGCAGGGATTCGAACCACCGACCTTCTGATCAGCAAGCCCTAGGCTCTGTGGTTTAACCCACAGCGCCACCTGGGTCCCCATGAGAGAATGAAAGATCCAGGTAAATAGATAAAAATGTGATTGTTATATTTCTGGTAAATTAAAAGCGTTTTGAGTTTATAAATCCCTTTTCTAAGCAATTTCCTAAAGCAGTTACAGGTCAATAAGCAGCAGAGTTTTCTTTCCAGATGTCTTATACAGAGGGAGTCTCCCTCTCTATCAGATCTCTTCTATATGGAAAAGAAACATTTGAAATTATTTTAGCAGCTATCTCACAAATCAACTCGTTGTTTAAACGTTTCAAGAGGATCCTCTGGACGTTTGCCTCAAACCAGTCAAGTGTTTATGGCTGAAAGCCGATGCCCTAATGAGTATCATAAGGGAACGGAACAATATTGCATTCCGTCGTGGGCAGAAAAGGCTTACTGTGTTAGTGCTGTTTCTTCTACCTCTGTGGTCTCACCTGAGCCCCTTCTCCAGAATTTTGGAGATTTTGCTTGGCGATACCGCATTTGATGAGAATAAGCTGCAAGCTCTGGTATTTCTTTCTGTTGAATGATGTGGCACCAGGCTAAGATGGATTTTATCTGTCTAATGACCCATAAGTCCTTTTTTATTTCCTGAGATCTGTCTTGCTGGTTTTAGAATTTAATGACTTCATTTCCCCCCCAACTTTGGAATGTGCTGGCTTTTTAACTCTTTGGAAGTACCAGCAGGTTTCCAAAACGTACATCGCTGCTTGTGAATTGGCGGCGTGCTTGCGATCCCACGAGACCTTCCGTAAGGGAGAGGAGAGTGTCTGAGGCAGGGAACTCCTGGCATTAAACACCTCTCTTCCCCATTTCTCAGACCATGTGCTGGGGTATGCATTGCAAGTCGGGGAGAGGCGACAACAAAGGAAAGAGAGACAAGCCCCCGCTCTTCTCCAGACCATTGCAGTCATTGCACATAACTCTCTGGCGGGCTGGAGCAATAAACAGAAGCACTCCATACGGCAACTTTTTTGTGGGGAGGGGAGAGGGGAGGTCCCACTTGCCACACAGAGCTGCTGGTCTGCTGCCTACAGTTTCCAGGTTCACAGATAGTATAGCTCTGGCATATATATTTGTTCCACAGTTTCTAATCAAATAGGATGTGCAGGTTTTTGAGTTGCTGCAAATGGTTGGACTACAGCTGGACTACTGCAATGCGTTCTACGTGGGGCTACCTTTGAAGGTGACCTGGAAACAATTAATCCAGAATGCAGCAGCTAGACAGGTGACTGGGAGTGGCTGCCGAGATCATATAACACCGGTCCTGAAAGACCTACATTGGCTGGACTACTACAATGTGTTCTACGTGGGGCTACCTTTGAAGGTGACCTGGAAACAATTAATCCAGAACGCAGCAGCTAGACTGGTGACTAGGAGTGGCTGCCGAGATCATATAACACCGGTCCTGAAAGACCTACATTGGCTCCCAGTACATTTCCGAGCACAATTCAAAGTGTTGGTGCTGACCTTTAAAGCCCTAAACGGCCTTGGCCCAGTATCCCTGAAGGAGCATCTCCACTCCCATCGTTCAGCCTGGACACTGAGGTCCAGCTCCGAGGGCCTTCTGGCAGTTCCCTCACTACGAGAAGTAAGGTTACAGGGAACCAGGCAGTGGGCCTTCTCGGTAGTGGCGCCCACCCTGTGGAACGCGCTCCCATGAGATGTCAAGGAAATAAATAACTATCTGACTTTTAGAAGACATCTGAAGGCAGCCCTGTTTAGGGAAGTTTTTAATGTTTCATGTTTTATTGTGTATTTAATATCTTGTTGGAAGCGGGGGAAACCCAGATGGATGGGCGGGGTTTAAGTAAAAAATTATTATCATTATATAGCAGAGCACCTGCACTGCATGCAGAAGGCCTCAGGTCCGGTCTCTGGCATTTCCTTGGAAAGTTGCCCCAAAACCGTGGCAAGTTACTGCTAGTCAGTGTAGAAAATACTGAGCTATATAGCTCAATGGTCTGAATAAGACAGCTTCTGGTGTTGGAACACTGACTACATGTGACAGTACATTTCTTTGTTTAACTCAATTTTATACTGAGATTATATCTATCATCTATCTATCTATCTATCTAAAATCTCAGCACAGTTCACAACCTAACTTGAAGGATCGGGTGGAACATTGCAAAATACCAAAATAAAACATTACAGATGAAGGTCAAATGCAAAAAATGCGTTGTTCATCATCTCAGCAAGCCTATCAGGTAGTTTAGGCAGAGAAATAGTGACTGACTCACTCCTCACCTAAGTGGTGATTTGTACCTGGGTCTTCCCAGGCCTATTCCAACACTCAAACCCACAGACAGCAACTCTATGAACGGGGGTGGGGGTGGGGTTGAGCTGCAAGAGGCTCTCCATCTTGTCTTGTTCTGAGCTCAGAGCCTTGAGCGTTGGACAGATTCAAGGTTATCAGTGACTACTAGGCATGATCGCTATATTCTACCTCCACAGTCAGAGGCAGTAGTGCTTCTGAATACCAGTTTTTGGAAGCAGCGGGAGGGGAAGGTGCTCTTGTGAATGGGTCCTGCCTGAGAGTTTCCCACAGGCATCTGGGCTGCCGCTCTGAGAACAGGGACGATCTGGTCCAGTAGGTTCTTTGTATGTTCTTATGAGGTTTATGCAGTGCTATTTTTCTTTTTTTAAAAAATAGCACTGCATTTTCTAGAATGCCTCCCTTGTTCTCTTATGATGGCAGTGGCGCCCATCTGAGTTCCAGAGAGTTCTGGCTGAAAAATGCCTTGGGTTTATGTGTGAGAATGGGAGATGGATGGTGTCAGGGGCTGGGCAGAGGAGGAATGGTGGAGACTGCCTCCCCAGCTTGACCCTACCAGGGAGGAGGAAGACAGTTTAGAATTACAACAGGGGGTTGAGGGGAGATCACAGCTTAAGAGGCAGATGAGGGGAAAAGTTAGGAAATAATGGGAGAGGAGGAGGAGGGAGAAGAAGCACCGGGGGGGGGGTGACAAGTGATGGACACAGTATCTTTAGAAAGCATTCCAGACCCCCCAGAACCTGGCGAGCCTTGAAAATAGGAGGGGGAAAAGCACAAAGACAGAGGGTACTTATCAGCACCCATAGAGGAGACGATGAGATTGGCAAATGAGGAAGTGGAAGAGACAGGGAAGGGGGTGGAGATTCACTCGGGACAACTCCATTATCCAAAAGGCTGGGTTCTATAGCCTCTCTCTGTAAATACTGAATAAAAAGTAGACGGTAAGAAACATCTCGTCTTTGTACGTTCCTGGGCAACCGGCCGTGAGAGTCGCTGACAGCAGGCTGGCAGATGGATGAAGGAGAAAGATGGGATGAGAGAGAAAGGGTGTCTCTCGTATCCTCTTCTCGCTTTGGCTCCACTTGCTACCTGTTTCCCCACAAAGGAACTTGGCCCTTGAGTCCAAAAGATTACCCACTGCACTCTTAACCTATTCTAATTGCGTTACTAATAGCCTTTTGGTGGGTTTATCTTTCATGATTCAGTGGTCTTGTAAAGATTTCCAGATGAACATAAATAACCACGGGTAAATTATAACTCTACCTGATATGCATTAATGAGATTACCACACCCAGCATGGCTGTTCCAGCAGCTGTAACCCAACGTGTTGATTGTGGACGCACACTCTCATAGGAATGAATTCCTGAAACAACAGTACTTCTAAACCGTTAGGTATATGGTGATTTTGTTTTATTTTCAATAGTCCTTTACTTTCAATGATGTCTACATGAAGATTGTATCACATCATTTCACCTCCCATTCACACAGTAGACGTAACTAACTGCTCACCTGGTAACAGGGTCAATCCCCACTAGGCAGATGGGGCATATGAAATGTGACCCACGGCTAATTTAAGGTATCGTACTGAGTTTATGAGGGTTTATATGATCGTATGCATTTCGGTTTGTACCCTTCACTGAATCCATTGGGATGAAGGGTAGGCTAAAAGTCGCCAATCAATAAATGGTGGATGTTTTATAACCCAAATCCTCCTTTGCAGCAGATGAGGGATGGAGAAAATGGGCAATGTTTCCCCCTTTTGTGTCATGCAAAACCCACTGCTCTCTCAATGTGCAGGACCAGTTATGCCCATACCAACTATATCGGGACATTATTAAATGCAGGACTTGGTTGCATCTGCTTCCCTTGAAAAAATATTGCAGGAATTTAGAATGTGCTTTCTTTACTATGCATATATAGCAGCATAGTCTTATTGATTTAATAGAAATGTGTGGCTTAACAGCCCTCTGTGCACCACTTTGCAAGAATATAGGGGTTTTTGTTTCAGTAAGTGTATGGATTGTACACTTGATGACTAGAGACCTTTTTAAAGCTGCAGGCTTGGTGGCAGATTGTGGTTCATGCTGAGCTCCCATTGCGCTTATTAATGCCCCCCCCCCCAGAAAAAGCGTAAGAAGAGCGTAAGAAGCCCAGAAGAGCTGTTTGAGTTGAACCAAATCTCCGTGTAGCCCAGCAAGCATTGTTCAACAACAGTCAGTTGGATGCACTTCAAACGTGTCAAGCAGGGGTACAAAAATGGATGATAATAATGGGGGAAAACATGTCAATTTGGGGGGTGCCTGTACTACCGTATCAATTCCCTCTGCATCAAGCACAATTTCATTTCATTATTATTATTATTTCAGTAGCTTCGGTTTGTCTGACAACTCCACCCCAACATCACTCTTGCGATCAGTGTGTATTACCCGTTTCTTGAAGGCAACCGGTATTTATTTTGTGGTAACGTAAAAAAGAGAGAGAGAGAGGTTATGTCTATATTTAGAAGAGCTGTAACTACTGGCAGAAAGAATTGGCTGATTTGTGGATGGTGGTATTTTGGGTCACGGATCAGCAGCAGTGGTTTGCAGCTCAGCCTAGGGCTTAAATACTTAACCAGTTGAATGGGGGGTAAAGATAGGCATAAGGGTATTGAATAATCGCCAAGCGTTTAAAGCATTGCTTTGCTGAAACTATGCAAGATAGATTTACCAAAGGACCTACCTGATCATAAAGGGGCTTGTATTGAAACAGCTGCAAAAAGGGAGGGGGGGAGTCAATTCTAACAGGGGGGTTCAAGGCAAACTCCTTCCTGATCCTGGAGCAAGGAATGCTTCTATTACCTATCAGCTGATGGATGGAGGGAATGCACCTTGTTCCAGAAAAGAAATGATTAATTGGGAGTTCGCTTTAAGCTCCCTGTTGTTTTCTTGAATCCACGTTGATACCTGCCCCACACCAGCAGCACATAGGATGCCAGGTGTGGCGCAAGAAAGGAAGGTTTGCCAGGAACAGACTTATGCACCGCATCAGGACCCTTGGCAGGCTAAAGTTGGCTCATGGGCTCTGCCTTAGCAGAAGGTTGGTCAAGATGATATTAGCATTCTACTCATAGCTGTCAACTTTCGGATTTGAAAATAAGGGATTTTTCCGAACTTTCGGATTTGAAAATAAGGGATGCCACGAGGGCGGTGCAGTGGCACCAAGTAGCCTCGCCACCCTGCGCTCGAGAAGCTGCGTGCGAACGGGTGAGCGAAAGAGCGAGCGCGTAGACGGCAGGCAGGCTGTCTGTCTGGTTGGGCATGAGGGTCTGGCTGCACAAGGCATGCAAGCTCTGCCCCCAGTCGGTCTCAGACTCCTTATTGGCAGCCGAGCAACGCAGCTGAGGAGCCTCCCTGGCCGGCAGGGAGGGAGAGGAGCTGCTTCCTTTGAAATCCGGGAAATTTAAGGGATATCAACAATCCGGGATAGCAGCGGGAAACGGCATTGGAATAAGGGAGTTTCCCACCAAAAAATGGGAGGGTTGACAGCTATGATTCTACTGACCACATTGTCACCTCCTGCTGTAAGGTGGTGAGAATAGCCTGCCAGGGACTATCCACTAGTCTCTCAGGGAGCAGATGTGCAGATTCCAAATGTAATAGTAAAATAGCTAATCTGTAAATATTTCCCCACCTAAAACTGTGCATCATGGCCTGATCCTCTGAGCCTTTGCACCAGGGTTTCCCATACTTGGGTCTCCAGCTGTTCTTGGACTACAACTCCCATTATCCCTAGCTAACTAGACCAGTGGTCAGGGATGATGGGATTTGTAGTCCAAAAACAGCTGGAGACCCAAGTTTGGGAACCCCTGTTTTTACACTGTGTCCCAGATATGCTTTCCATTTAAGAATTAAAAAAAGAATGTTTGGCATTATTGATAATCTGACCCATCCATATATGTTGTTTCTTAATGATACATACTTAGAAGGGGGTGGGGGTGGGGAATCAGTAGAAAAATATCATAGTGGATAGTTTTCCATTAGAGAATAGTTTTCCCTCCCACGTCTCTAGGTCTGATTGACCCCATTTCCCACTGAAATTAAACAAAAATAAAACAAAAGAGGGAGTGGTTTTTGCAACACAATGGAAGAATTGATCCCTTTATTGGAGGAGTTTATGAACTGGCGCAGGTTAAGGGAAATACTTTTATACACCTTTGAGATTTGTTTATGATCCCCCTCAAGGATAAAATGGGTTTAAAAGATCAGATCCTTACAGTGCCAAATTATGCATGATCCTCTAGGCTTCTATGGCAAATCTTTAGGACGTGCAGCCTTTAATCAGACCTGGCTTGAGGCTATACGGTCTGGAGAGTTAAGGTGTGATGGGGTCTGGAATCTAGAAACATGGACCACAGGTCAAGAATTTAAGCTTGTTTAAATCCCAGTGAATCACATAAACTGCACATGAGCACTTAATTTCTCACTTATGTGGTTTATTGGATTAAATCTAATGGATATCATTTTAAAATGGAATAATGACAAAGTCTACAATTTAAAGGGTTCCTTTAGGCCATTTTTAGCTAGGGCATGTGTTTTCACAATGAGCCTTCTGAAACCCCAACTCTCCCCCCCCCCACACCACCGCCTGCATTGCAAATGTTTTTCAAACTCAAAATATGGCATATCCTACGGTAAGATAATTATTTACTTGAAGGATAATTGTTAAAATGTCTCATTGCGCACACAAAGCTGACTCTAGGGTGTTTTGAGTTACACCCATAAATCCTGTTTCTCTTTCGTAAGAACTGAACTCCTGAGAGCTCATTGGCTGGGTTCAAATGTAATGTTTAACCATGGTTTGTTGCTACATAGATAAGCTACAGTGAGCCTTGTGATTGTACGTTTCTTCACTCCTCCTGCTCTTTGGTGTGGCCTTAAGAAGGAGTTCAGAAGTGTTCACTTCCATGTGGGATTAACTAAAACTTGTTCAGATGTCCTAATCCAAACATATTAATTTCTGATTAATTTTAACTATGATTTTGTCCTGGCTCCTGCCCCAGTCACTACAGCAGAGGCTATTACTTGAGTTTATGAGGAATGCCTTTATTACAAAGCAAGTACAGCAATAGGTGAAAGCTAACTCAGTCCCAGAGCTTCTTCAAGTGGGATGGAGAGGTTAACTGAGCCAGGACAAGACCAGAATTCCAAAGTCCAAGATCAAAAGTGCACAAGAGTGGCAAAGTTATCCTAGCAGGTTGAACATCCACCCAGTAACCTTTATAGCAGGGGTCAGCAACCTTTTCCAGCCGTGGGCTGGTCCACCATCCCTCAGACCATGTGGTGGGCCAGACTATATTTTGAAGAAAAAAATGAATGAATTCCTATGCCCCACAAATAACCCAGAGATGCATTTTAAATAAAAGCACACATTCTACTCATGTAAAAACACCAGGCAGGCCCCACAAATAACCCAGAGATGCATTTAAAGTAAAAGGACATATTCTACTCATGTAAAAACACGCTGATTCCCGGACCGTCCGCAGGCCAGATTGAGAAGGCGATTGGGCCTCATCCAGCCCCTGGGCCTTAGGTTGCCTACCCCTGCTTTATAGCCTCGATTGCGAGAATTAGCCTTGTAAGAATGTCTAGCCTGATTGGTGCGTGTGTGCATCTGTTCCCAATGGCAGAGGTGTTGCCTGGCCCTGGGAAACCATGCCAGATCCATCTCCTCTGAATCCTGTTCAGCCACCCCAGGGTTAGGCTCTGAGCTCTTCCCAGGCTCCAACAAAATTCCTTCCTCCACAGGGAGAGAAGAAGCATCTGGGACTCTTGTTCCAGCATTACCGCCTGCCCAGGAAGGACTTCCTCAGACAGGCTTTGCTCAGCCTCCCCTCCTCCTTCCTCTTTCAATGCCTCCAGAGTCTGCCATCTCAGGTCTACGCCCAAAGGCAGTGACAGACTTGTGAAAGGTTTGTTGAAAGAAGCCAAAATTCAAACCATGGGTTGTGAAGCTGGCTTGTTTCTGCAAGCTGCAGTTAAAATTCACCACAGTTTAAGGTTCAGACATGAAACTAAACTACAGTTGATCCCTAATGCAGCTCCTTTCAGCTGCACCATAAAGGAGGCGTGAAGCACATGAGCCTGAGGCTCTTCCTTGTAATCTATATATATATAAAAATGTTCCCATTGCGTGTTTGTCTGAAACACCCTTGCTGCGTAACCGCTGGACCAAATCGAATCAAATTAGGACACAGCGTTCCATTACCATGGCATACTAATCTGGCATAATAAAAATTCATAAAAACCACACCTGTCATACCTAAAATAAAGTTTAAACGCAAAAAAACTGTCGCAGGCATTAGATGTCATCAGCAAAACAGCGCCCTCTAGTGACGGCTATACTGGTACTACAGCTACAAAAGCAAAACAATGGTGCAGCTTTTATATATCACAGCAAAACCTCAGAGCTCCGTCGGCCATTTGCAAGCTTGCAAACCGGTAATTGAAAACGGGGATGGGGACAGAGAAGGGGCAGATGGAAGTTGAACAGGGGAACTTCTTCAGTTTCACAAAGCCGTGAAAGTTAAGCCGGCACTGTCACCACAGCCCGGGTTGTCGCCGTTAATGCCATCAAATGCAGGCCCAGCCCAACCGCCACCCAGGCCCCTTAGCCACCCCGCCACTGTGAAAGGCAGGCCCCGGCCCTTCTCCACAGTCGCTCACAACACCGCCGTCAGAGCCAGCCTGGGCTGCCCGCTGCCCACTTCCCCACCGCAGCTGCCATGAAAGGCAGGCCGGACACCATCCCCACAGCCGCTGCCGGCCCTCTCCTCTCCTACCACCACCCACAGATGCAGCCATCAACACCACAGCATTCACACACATAGCCACAGCAAGGCGTGGCCGGGTCAGCTAGTGCGAAAATAAAAACTTTGGGAGTGGAGACAGCAATCACATAGTCCCAATTATCCTTCCACTTCCATGCATTCGCGGGACATGGGGAAAGCGGTATGGAGTCACTTGAGACAAGCTGAGTTTGGCTGCAGTTGTCCATCTGCAACATAGAGATAATAAATGCTGGCCCATTGTAAGCATTTAACCAAATGCTGGAGCATTGTAAGCAGTACTAAGATCATTTATGTAAAGCATGTTTGAACAAGCAGTATAAAAATCCTACGTAATGTTGCTATGTTAACATTTAGAAAAGAGGGTTACCTTGCTAAGTGTCAGTTTTGTTTAAAACCCATTTTTAAATGGAAGTCATGATCTTCTGTAACAAATTGCAGGTATTTAGAGGGAGGTTCTCATTTTGCAGTTCTCCAGTCTGTAAAGGCTTTGAATTTAGTGCCGGGTAGTTGAGTTGTTTCCTGCAAATCTTACTGTTTATTAAGGCCACGATCTGCTGCAGGAAATGAGGTGTGGGCAAAATCCAGCTAAACAGCTGTGAAGTTCTTTTGCAAAGGAAATCTTGCATGGCACCACTATTTTTAAACCCTTTCCAGCTATGAGGGAATAAAACCAGAACAGTAAGATGCAAATTGAATGACTGATGTACTTCATTTATTAACAAAATAATTGTCCAGTAGCTGGACAGACTTACAAGTCCACATGTGGCTTAATAACAGTGTGTTTCAGAGAGCAGAACCTGGAACAATGTGCTTAATAATGTGTGTATGTTCTTGTTGTTTTAAGTAACTTATTTTTGAGGCATGCTTTGTGAACTTCTCCTTCCTCCTCCTCCTCCTGCTCCTGTTTTGAATATCAGGTTTGTTATGAGAAGTTATGCTTCCCTTGCAAGATATAATTTCTGAAACTGTTCCTTTAATTTCCCTAGGGGAGGAAACCGTGATTGCTGTGCCACACGGAAGCCACAGTGCAAGAATTACTGTGAAAGGACCTGCACACCTTGGTATGAACCCTTTTACACATTACTAACAGAGAGGAGCTCTGGGACAAAAGTATTCCATTTGGACGTTTTCGAGGTTATTAGAGCTATAGATGTAGTTGAAATATCTTACTTCTCCTGACTAGGCCTGATCCTGAAGCCCTATGGGTGTGCTCAGCTCCTCATGCAATTTCCATCACGTGATGGAGAGAGTGAGGCTGTGTCCCCTCCATTGCATCCACATCACTTAGGACCACTACCCTGTATACTAGGGGTGAGGAACCTCTGTCCTCCCAGATGTTGCTGAAGTCCCATCACATTAAGCAAGCATAGCTAATGGCCATGGATGATGGGAGCTGTAGTTCAGCAACTTCTGGTGGGCTGAAGGTGTTCCATACCTGCTCCATACATTGTGGGGGAGTGGGGAAAGGTCTGAGCCTATTCTACCTGTATAGGTTCCCTTCCCAGTTACGAACTGTGAGCTATCATAATCAAAAACAAGTAGGAACGGGGGACAAATCTGGTAGGACATGAATGTGAATCTACTTAATTTGCACTTTCTGAAACAGCGTGAGAACCGAAACATAGTTGTCCTTAAAAAAAAAAATCACACTTGTCTGAATTTTGTGGTGGTGTGTTTCACCACTGAAAGAATTTGTACAAAACTGCAGAGATATTAGTGAAACTTAACATATAAAAAGTGTCGTAGTAGGCAAAATTGCTCGCCAAAATTAGAATCGGGCGAAAAGTGCATACACAAATGTGTACATATATATTTTAAAAGTACACTAAATTACTGATAAATTTTCACAAGGTGTGGGGGTTAAAAACAACAACTTGCCAACTGATGCAGAAATGTGAAGAACTGAATTTAAGGTTGGAAAAATCAGAGATGGAAAGAAATTGAAAGAGGAGACTCTCTGCTTCAGATCTTCGCCTTCCAGCAAGCTACTAGGCCAAGTTTAAGATGTTGCTGTTGGCGTGTAATTCCCTGAACAATTTGGGACCAGGTTACATCTGAGAATTCCTTATCTTGTATACCCCTACCCAGACTCTTGGATTCTTGACTCTTGGATTCTTGAGGGAGACACCCTTAGTAGTGTTGTATGCTCCCAGGGTTTATCGAACACCCAGTAGGACTCCAGTGGCGTTCTGCCCTCTGGAATGCATTCCCAAGGATCATCTGATAAGCATCTACAATGTTGGCATTTACGTGCCTGCTTAAAACTTGTCAGTTCACCCAGGCTTTCCCTGAACAGTGATCCAGCTATTTTGATGTGTTAATCTGGACTGCTGATTTGTGATATATTTCCTATGTGTCTTACGAATGTAAATTTATTCTTGAATTTATTCTTGACTAGCATCGTCATACCTGGCAGTGCTCAGGAATTCTAAAAAAAACAAAATGGCATCTTGTTTTATCCAAACGTAAACCAAAACATGCTATTTGATCTAAGGAACCATTGTGCAAAGCTTGGTTACGATATTTTAAGAGGCGTCCAAATGCATAATAAACAGACAGCTATGCTTCATGTAAACAAGTACTTGGTTTATCTGTCCTGAATCTTCCAACGTTCCTCTTTGTTGGATGTTCACAAGTTCTAGTTGTTTTGAGTTGCTCAGCCGTTAGGGTGGGTCTTTTGTGTACAAATGCAGAGGAAGAAGCTGTCTGGGTTGCAGAGAGCTTTGTTGTTTTCATCTTGTTGTCCTTTAAATGCTTGGCTTCCACAAATAATCAGATAAGGCAACTCTTATTATTGTCACTTTCCCTTCATTTGGCATTTGAAATGGTTTATTTTTGGGGGGGAAGGGAGTTGAAGTGAAGGGGGAAGGGTGTTGGAATATATTATAGGCTTTCCAGAAGCTGTTTTGCTAAGAGCTTCAGAATCCAAAATAAGCCAGAGGCCTCTGAAAATAATCCCCCTGCTGTAGAAACAACAAAACCAGAAGCTAATATTTTTACAAGTGGCTAATGCTAGATAACCAAGTTCATGAACTTACAACCGAGTCTAGCTGGAAGGGAAGTGAAAGATGCTAAATTCCTGACTTTTTAAATGACAGAACCTTGCATTTTAAACATTTAGCCATACATGTGAATTCTGTTTTTATTCTTTACGGATATTAACAGGAAAACATGTGGCTTACAGTTTGAGGGGATTAAAATAGGTGTGCGTTTAACGGAGACTCATGTTCCCTATCTGGGAATTATGCACACAATGGTGGTGGTGGAAAAAGTTCATGAATTCCAGCAGGTAGGTTTTCTGGCAGGAGAAGCTACTCTCAAATCCACTGACGTCCAAACACGACATGACATTTATGCTTAAATCAGAGACACATATGCTCTACCTATTCTTCTTGTGTCCAAATGGAAATAATCACTTTGCCGGAGTAGCCCCCTTAGATTTTATATATCTGAGCTGCTCACACTCACATTTATTCCTTTTTATAAATAACATTTATTGGTTTGTCATGAACACATGCACAAATCAACATATAGCCATGGAGACGTTGGCAGGCTTGCACACATTGCATATATAAAAGTTACAGAGATGCAGTTACGTATAGCCAAGATTTCAAGATGAATCTATATAGCCCAAGCACAATGAATTATGGGGGAGCGGGCTTATATGACCCTCCCTATTTTTATAATCAAAAATTATAATTTCCTTAAATCCGTTTTCTTTTAAACTGCAAAAGTTGGCTTTTAAAGATGCCTACTAAGGGTGTGAGATAGGATCTTGATAACCCCTCGCCCCTTGACCTTAGGTTCTCTACATCACAATTTGGATGTTTCACGGATCATGTTTCAACTTGTGGGTTAAATATATTTTAGCTTCCAACCAGGAGCAGGCAATCTTCCTGCTGTATAGGCAAATGGCAAAGAACTTTATTAATTTGAGTGTCAGTACATCTCCAAACCCTTTACAGAACAGAGTGGATCCATTGGAGCATAGTCACTGTGTGTAAAGTTGTGTGTGTGTGTGTGTGTGTGTGTGTGTGTGAGTGAGAGAGAGAGAGAGAGAGAGAGAGAAGCTAGTTGAGCAGCTAGTCTCTTACTACTTATAGCATCACTACTCAGGTCTCACAGCTGTGGCTGGCGCTGTGGTCTAAACCGCTGAGCCTCTTGGGCTTGCTGATTGGAAGGCCGGCAGTTCGAATCCCCACGACGGGGTGAGCTCCCGTTGCTCTATCCCAGCTTCTGCCAACCTAGCAGTTTGAAAGCGCACCAGTAGATAAATAGGTTCCGCTGTGGTAGGAAGGTAAACGGCGTTTCCATGCGCTCTGGCTTCTGTCATGGTGTCCTGTTGCGCCAGAAGCAATTTAGTCCTGCTGGCCACATGACCTGGAAAGCTGTCTATGGACAAACGCCGGCTCCCTCACCCTGAAAGCGAGATGAGCACCGCAACCCCATAGTCGCCAGGGGTCCTTTCCTTTTTACCTTTTAGTGGACTCAGTAAGAACTTTCAAGACTGTAGCAGTGGCAGGGACTGGCAGGACGTTGATGAGTGTGCTTTGGGGAAAGGGAGGCTGGAGTCTGACTCAGGAGAGGGGAGCAGTGATTTGTGGGGACCGGTACCAGCCAGGAGGCAAGAGCCAGAGACAGAGGAAGCTTCAGAGCTGGAGGGTGGAGCACAGGAGGGAGTGGAAGAAGAGGAGGAAGAGGCAGGTCTGGCCAGCTGGGTGCTTCCCCACCCTCTCCTGTGCCACTGTCTCCCAGAAGCAAGAGAGGATGGAAGTGGGAAGAGCAGAAGGAGCTTCCACTCAGGGATAGTCTCTGCCTGCTTGCACGCTGTCGGTGGAGGGGCATGGCCCCCTCTTGCTGCAACTGCTCCATAGAGCATGGATATTCAGAGTCATAGAAGCCTTTGTAAGTGTTTGCTTTTGATAATAAAGAGCTAATTAAAGAAAGTGGTGGTGGGGGATGAGTGTTCAGACCCCTGGGCTCTCACTTGTGGGGTACCTCAGGGTTCTGTCCTCTCCCCCATGCTTTTTAACATCTATATGCAGCCGCTGGGAGAGATCATCAGGGGGTTTGGACTGGGTGTTCATCAGTATGCGGATGATACCCAGCTCTACCTCTCTTTCAAATCAGAACCAGTGAAGGAGGTGAAGGTCCTGGGTGAGTGTTTGGAGGCGGTTGGAGGATGGATGGCGGCTAACAGATTGAGGTTGAATCCTGACAAGACAGAAGTGCTGTTTTTGGGGGACAGGAGGCGGGCAGGTGTGGAGGACTCCCTGGTCCTGAATGGGGTAACTGTGCCCCTGAAGGACCAGGTGCGCAGCCTGGGAGTCATTTTGGACTCACAGCTGTCCATGGAGGCACAGATTAATTCTGTATCCAGGGCAGCTGTACCAGCTCCATCTGATACGCAGGCTGAGACCCTACCTGCCCGCGGACTGTCTCGCCAGAGTGGTACATGCTCTAGTTATCTCTCGCTTGGACTACTGCAATGCGCTCTACGTGGGGCTACCTTTGAAGGTGACCCGGAAACTACAACTAATCCAGAATGCGGCAGCTAGACTGGTGACTGGGAGCGGCCGCCGAGACCACATAACACCGGTCTTGAAAGACCTACACTGGCTCCCAGTACGTTTCCGAGCACAATTCAAAGTGTTGGTGCTGACCTTTAAAGCCCTAAATGGCTTCGGTCCTGTATACCTGAAGGAGCGTCTCCACCCCCATCGGTCAGCCCGGACACTGAGGTCCAGTGCCGAGGGCCTTCTGGCGGTTCCCTCGCTGCGTGAAGCCAAGTTACAGGGAACCAGGCAGAGGGCCTTCTCGGTAGTGGCGCCCGCCCTGTGGAACGCCCTCCCTTCAGATGTCAAAGAAAACAACAACTACCATACCTTTAGAAGACATCTGAAGGCAGCCCTGTTTAGGGAGGCTTTTAATGTTTTATAGATTACTAGTTGAAGTTAGCCCGTTGACTAACGGGCTCTAGAGGAAGAGGAGGCAGCAGGCGGCAGAGCGGGGCGCCGGGGCGCCCTGCTGCCGGCCCCCGCTTCTTCCTTCCTCCCTCCCTCCCTCCCTCTGTTCTTCCTTCCTTCCTTCCGGGCTGCAGGCTCGCGGCAGCAGCTCCTCTTCCTGGGGCAAAATCGCCCCTCTCGCAGCCCAGCCTCAGGCTCCCCGTAGGCGGCACGCTTTTGCCGGGCGCCACTTTCTCCGGGGTTCTCCCCCAGTTCGCCTCGCCGGACTCCGCCGCCCGAGGCGCTGGGAAGCGCGAGGCGTGCGCAGAGCCGCCGAGGCCGCTGGCGGCGGCGACGCCGCCCCCCCCGACCAGCAGAAACCTCAGGGCGGCCGGAGGAGGTGGAGGAGGCTCCATTCAAGGCGGCGGCGCTGCCCCAAATGACACCGCGCATGCGCCGCCGCTGACTTCCGGACACGCCCCCCTCTCCAATCCCTGCTCCAATCCCTGCGTCCCCGTGTGACATGCGCAGAACGCACTTCCGTGACACACGGAAAAGCAGGGACACTTGAAGATTATTATATAGGATTGTATTTTAATGCTCTGTTGAAAGCCGCCCAGAGTGGCTGGGGAAACACAGCCAGATGGGCGGGGTATAAATAATAAATTATTATTATTATTATTACTAATTATACTCTGTGTTATGTGCATTCCTTGGCTGGGAAGTGCCTGTGACAAGTACCGATCTGCACTCCATCATTTCCCAACGTTACACCATTGAGCTGGATTTGTGGTGCTGCAGAGGGGTTATTTTGTACTTGTTGGTGCAGCACTTTGTTTTTTTGGATGTTGAGCGTCATCGCCAAAGAAGAAGAAGCACTCCATCAGCTGGACTGGCAGCCTGCAGATGGTCAGCTGATTTCCCCAGCCAGTGAAGATACACCTGGCCTAATAAAACCTCTCCACCCAAGACCCAATTCCTAAATCTGACCAGCTCACTGTCCCTGAGTTAACAACAGACTCTTCCCTTTCTCTCTGGTCTAGTCCTGCCCTAGCCTTAGCTTCCCTAAAACTGCTACCCCCAGTGTTTCTGTGATGACCTCTGACCTTGGTGCTGCCTAATTGGTATCCAGCCCAGCCATGATAATATCTCCTGCTTCTTGTTCAGCTGACCACCACCTACGTTTGATAGACACGGACGCCGCTGCAGTTTGCCCAAAACCGAGCCCAGACCTGACACCAACTATACAAACACCTACTGTTGTTAAGGGTTCCTGCACAGAAATTTGCCCAGCTGACAATCGGTTTAGGCTTATATCTGATAAAGACACATGGCTGGTGGACCCAAAGCTTCCACTGCATAGGCCAAAAGTATTTGTATTTAATACTGCTCCTTTGGCCATCCCATAGGGACCAAATTATGAGTGCCAAAAGGCTGCCGAAGACCTTATTCTCCCATGAAACTGATAATACTCGCCCTTCAGTTAAAGTTAGTTGGGGTGATACTAAGAAAAATGCTCGCCCACAGCAACAAAGGCTTGTTCCACTTAAGGTTGTAACTCCATCCATATGCCGACTTTTCTGCTTTTTTTCGGGTAAACCTGCACTCAGAATTAAATAGACTTTTCAGGCCATCACTTGCTGAATATGCCTGGAAAGCCGCTTGCTGTTATATTTCCAGATGGCAGCCAGTTAAGTTTGCAAAATATTACCTTGCCCTTTGAAGAAATAGCTATAAAAAAATATATTACGCATGCAGAGTGTTTTGTGTTCATTCCATAGGGAAGCTGCTATTGACAGGCAATGGCTTAAAGCAGGTGAGAATATACGGGAGCTGAGCTTACAGGTAGCCTGTGGAGCAAATCTTCATCTCTCTGTGTGATGGAATTACTTTGAAAAAATGAGCAGCTGGGTTTAAGCTTCCCTGCTGAAATTCAGATTGCCTTTGCATAACTGTTGGTAGAGAACTGCTTAAGGCATTGGGTCTAATCCATCACTGGCGCTGAGTGATGTTGTTCCAGCAAATGGGTTGTGATTCTCTACATACCTGCTTGTCCATTGAACTATAAGGCCTGTTCAGTGTTTAGATGCTCGGAAAGCCTTCATCTACCGGTATATAAATATAAATGTAACGCCGTTTTTTTGTCGCCAATGGACTCCGAAACTACTGCACCGATTGCCTTGAAATTTTGACACAACGTTGGGTTCCATGCCCAGAGTGTTTTTACATAAACATATTAATTAGAAGTCACTTCAGCGAGTGGAACAAAGGAACAAACATATTAACCAATCACATAGTGAGCAGCATGACATCACAAAGCCACATAGCCACAACCAATCCTAACCAATCACATAGTGAGCAGCATGACATCACAAAGCCACATAGCCACCACCATTGCCAATGTGGTGACATCACTGCTGTGATACAGGCTATACAAGGTCAGAGAGCCCAGGAAGAGAGAGGAGAGGGAGGCCTTGGAGGCTATTGGCAGCCAACGACACACACTATGCGAGATCACACCCACGACGTCAGAGGGAAGGCGCACGCAAACTACAGAGAGAGAGAGTCCGTGAGGAGAGAGGAGAGGGAGGGGAGGAACGGGAGACAGAGAAACAGAAACGGGAAGACGGAGAGGAGGCAGGTGGAAGTACAACGGCAGAAGCTGTGGGAAGCCAGGTGAAAACAGGGGGAAAGACGGACAGGAGGCAGGCGGAAGTTCAGCGGGAGAAGCTGTGGGGAGGCAGGCAAAAGTGGGGGGAAAGACGGACAGGAGGCAGCGGGACTTCAACAGGAGAAGCTGTGGGAAGCCAGGCGAAAACGGGGGGAAACGTGCACTTTCCTTTCACCAAATGGGAAACGTGCTCATTTCACCAAATGAGCCACAGCAACATGTGGCTGGGCCAGCTATATATTTGGTGGGGTAGGCTGTATGCCTGAGTCCCTTCTAATTGCTAGATCCAACAAGGATCCAATGGCTGGAATAGCCGGACAACTTCCTATGCAATGACCTACGTGTGGGTTTTTAAGGTAAAAGGATGTGGCTCTGTGCCAGAGGGCAAATGGGTGGGCCCATGGTTTCTGACCCAGATTTATTAATTAACTTTGGTTACAGCAGTCCACAGTTCACACAGTTCAAGAGGAGACAGGCTATGGTTTAAGTAATCTTTGAGTTGGACTTAGTCCGACCTTTGTGTTATAATATAACATTGTAAGACTAGATCCTCCCTACTGTTATAAATTCATGGGCAGTTACATTAAGGCGGCTTTTTAAATCATTTTAAAATCATTTTAAAATCATTTTAAATTTTGTAATCTGTATTTTAATTGATCGTTTTTGTGTTTATGTTTTATTGTGATTTTGATTGTGTGAGCCGCCCTGAGCCCGGCTTTGCCGGGGAGGGCGGGGTACAAATAAAAATTATTATTATTTATTATTATTAATCTGAACTGAGCCACAGTGTAGCAGTTAAGAGCATGAGTTGGGAGCTCTCTGTTTTAAACTCACCTCAGCAGTGAATGTACTAGGTGGTCTTATATGAACTTCCATCACTCGGCCTCAGCCCCCACCTGCAATGCGGATGCCACCATACCAACCTCCCTTACAGGGTTGTTGTAACGATTACTATGATATATAAATGTGGCTATTGCTAGCGTTATTTATAGAACATCAAGTGTTTTTTATCTCCTAAGGATTATAAGTGCTCCAGAGCCTACTTTAATGAGTCAAGTTGTTTTTTAAGGAAATCTGACAGATTATTTCCTCTCTTTTTTAACAAATGGGTTTGGGTACACTTCTGTCTAGACACAGTGGACCAATTATATGCCTCTTCCAACCCTATTGCTTTCATTGGAATTAGACCAAGGATAAATTTGGACCAAAATTCCTTTATCCAGAGAAAGATATTGTTGTTTCTCACTCAGCTGTTGCATTATATCCTTGCTTTTAAAAGAGTTGGGGAATGTTCCTCGTCAAGATTGCTCATAAGGCTGCCTTAGGCCGTTCGCGAATATTTTAGGGGGTGTATCAATGGACCTGCATGATTTGACAAATTATAAAGGACACTCGCTGGCCACAATGAGTTGTTGTGGATCAGTTAAGGAACAAGAAGCTTCTTCTTCTTTCGTTGGCGATCACTCGTAGCCAAATAAGATTGTCTTCCATAAACACGGTTTTAACGAGTCCGTAAGTGGCTGTGGAGGCCAATTCTGGATCCACACGTCCTTCCACAGTGGGGACATTGGTTTCCAGGCGGGAGTTGATCACGGTGTGGATTTGCCAAGTGTGCCTTTCTCTTAGCACGTTTCTCCCTTGCGTCCTGAGTTCGAGTGTCTCTAGGACAGGAAGCAGACAGTAGGAGTAAATGGGCAATACTTGCCTCATGGGTGTGCTGACCCTCCTTTCAAAGATTCAGTATTGGGACCTGTGCTTTTTAATGTGTTCTTAAACAATCTAGACTTAGGGATGAGCAGCGAGGTAGTTGAGTTCAGTAATGATACCAAATTGGTCAAGGTGGCTAACGCAAGAAGGGATTGTAAGGGGCTCCAAAAGAATCTCTCGGAACTGAGAGAAAGGGCAGTAAAATCTGGAATACAATTCAATGTCAGCAAGGGTAACACGATGTACCTTGGGGCAAAAAAAATCCTAATTCTGCATATACACTAAACTGAAGTGCCAGGGACTGATCAGAAATTAGATCTTGGGTTGATAGCGGAAAGCATAATGAAGATGTTAACCCGGTGCATTTATAATACGCACCAAAATTAGAAATTACGAGGGGAAACCGTGGAGGGGTGGAGGGGAAGTTGAATGTGATTCATATGTGGAAGTATGTATCATTTTGTAATATTTTAAAATTCAAAAATAAATTTATATTTAAAAAAGAAGATTTCAACCCAGTGTGCTGCAACCGTAAAAAAGAAAAAGAAAAAAAGATTTCATGTTAGGAGTCATTAGGAAAAGAACTGAAAATAAAACTCAATATCTACTGCTTTTTAGACTGTTATTGTGTGTGTGTATGTGATACTGTATATAGGGGACGTGGGTGGCGCTGTGGGTTAAATCACAGAGCCTAGGGCTTGCCGATCAGAAGGTCGGCGGTTCGAATCCCCGCTACGGGGTGAGCTCCCGTTGTTTGGTCCCTGCTCCTGCCAACCTAGCAGTTTGAAAGCACGTCAAAGTGCAAGTAGATAAATAGGTACCGCTGTAGCAGGAAGGTAAACGGCGTTTCCATGTGCTGCTCTGGTTCACCAGAAGCGGCTTAGTCATGCTGGCCACATGACCTGGAAGCTGTACGCTGGCTCCCTCGGCCAATAATGCGAGATTCGGTCACGACTGGACCTAATGGTCAGGGGTCCCTTTAATAATAATAATAATAATAATTTATTATTTATACCCCGCCCATCTGGCTGGGTCTCCCCAGCCACTCTGGGTGGCTTCCAAAAGAACCCTTTTAATGTGATATATAGTCATTATGGGTTACTTTGAAGATACTGTTAATTTGCTTTTTTGTTGCTACATGTACCCCACCCTGAGACTATTTGGTGCATGGCAAGTTAGAAATGTATTTGAGTGTTCACACAACCTAAAAGCTACTTCCGAAAAAATAGAGCACAAATTTAGTGCTCGTTTCTGTGTTATTTGCTTCCAGAAAAATAATAATCCATGGGCAAATAACCTGGAAATGGGCACAAAATGTGCACTGTAGTTCACTGTATTCAGCGCAGTCTTTAGCCTATGCACCGCCGGGGTGCAAAGATCTGCCCAGCGCCCCCACATTTAGTTTAGCCCCCAAATTAACTTTTATTATGCTTATGTCAGACACCACGCTTAAGCCTTATCTCTTGTTTACGAAAGAAGGGAGGAAAAAGAAACAAACTTTTTTATTTGCTCATTTAATTTACAATACACTTATACTTAAGTATACAACACCACCACATTTAAACTTATAAGTATTGTTTAGGGACCTACTTGGGAGAAACATCAGTCATATCAAAGGTGCCGCTGACTCCGCTGCCGCATAGCAGCTCAATACAATACGAAACATAATATTTTGATGCAAGAGTTAATTTCGCATGCACGGCGCCATTGTGAATGACAAGCACCGTCATTGGGTCAAGCGTCGCTGTTGTGAATGACAAGCGGCGTTGCTGGCGCGGCACGTCTTTGGTAAATGAGCACACAAAGTCTAAAGTTCTTTAGTGAAACAGTAGGTATACATTTTGGTAATACCTAGGTATATATTATTTTGTTTTTCTAGCTTGATTAAAATTATTATTTCATAAAAGGTAGATAGTTAAGAGCTTAGGCTGCTTCAGCAGCGGGCGCCTGGCACCCCCCAGAATTCGGCGCCCGGGTGCCCCACACCCCTTGCACTCCTGGCTAAAGACGGCCCTGACTGTATTACCAGAAGTAGCTTTCATGTTGCGTGAAATGCAGATGCAATGCAGAAATTAACAGGGAAAGGTGAGGGAAACAGAATAAACTGCTGGGGAAATGCAGAACTAATTGTGTCTTATCAACTTCAGTGGTTCTGCTCTGTGGAGGACTAACATCAGATGCAACCCACTATATTGTAGCAGCAGTAGCAAGCTTCTTCAGAAACCTTTTTACAGGGCCAAAAGGAGCATATCATGGGTGCCAATTGGGATAACAGTTCCACAAGTCTTTAAAACATGCTGAAGTGGAATCAGGTGATCCCACCAAAAAAAAAAAAAAAACCACTTTGAATTGGACATCATCTTTCATGGGCAAATGTAAGGAATCTGTACAGTGTATGTGCAAAATATTAAACATTGTGATAGCTGTGCACATACATCAATTCTAAGAACTTAAAAATGAAAGCAAAAGCAAACAAACTTTGGCCATATTTTGTCCACTATGTGAGTTACAGTGATCTGAAATAATACCTCAAAACCACTTAGCTCTGAGATCTAAAGCCTCCCCCCTGTCTAAGCAGTTTGTTGCTCAAGCTCAGTGTCAATAATATATTTGACCAGGAAAAGGGGGAGAGGTCTGCAAGCGAAGCGAAGCTCATTATTCTGTGAGTGTGGATGACAGGCTTGACTCGACTTAATGTCTTTTTTAGTTGTAAGGCTGTTCAAGGCAATCAATTTTCTCCTTATCTGCTGGCCGTGAACCAGTGCTAAACCTGTTTTATTTCTAATGTATGAAAATACATTTTAGCTCCTGCAGAATATATGTAGTGTGGCAGTTTGTTCCCTTTCCAGAGAATTAGATTAAACAGCAATCCTGGTTAATCCCCTGTAGTTATCGCCAAAATATATTGCACCCGGCTACCTGCCTTTTTACAACTGTATCCCATGCCACTACTTCTTCCAACCTACCGGTACTTTTTGTTAGAACGTCAATGTTCTGGGGTTTAGTTTTGCCTTTCAAGTATTCTCCACAACCCACTGAATTGCAGCATGTCCTTTTCCTGTTTCAGTGATTGAATCAAAGACGCTGCAGGGAGACAGCGGAGAACACAGCTTTGGTGCCCCAGGAACGTTCGTTATTGAAAACACGACAGTGGAATTTCAGAAGGGCCCAGAAAGAGAAACGATAAAAATCCCGGGGCCCCTCGGAGCTGATTTCATTATCAAGGTAAGGTGTTGCCTCCCTCGGCTGTGCAGTCTAAAGATCTGGCTGCCAACACAGTTGAAACAGCTAAAAAGGACAGCAACAGCCAAAGGGAGAGAAGAAGAAGCTTAACAACTGCATTAGGATTTATAAGGTGTCAGATGCTCAGGCCCAAGGGTAGGCAGGTGGGCTGCTGTCATATAAGCAGGCAGCCTAAAGCCAGGCCACATTGGCACTGTTATGCCAATTTAATAATCAATTGGAAAGCAAACAAAGAACTCACGATGCGATTTTTAAGAGTATATGTGTAATCAAGAGAACAAACTTTATCTAACGCTGCATTGACATTTTGCATCAAAAGACTCTTTAATGGAACTGGAACCTGGACTATGTGTTTAAATATTATTGTATTAAGAAATTCTAATTTGTGAAAATACTTGAAGATAAAGTTTGTTCTCTTGATTACACATATACTCTTGAAAATCGCATTGTGATATTAATTGTACGCATATATGCTTCTTGTTTTCTATGTTTATTGTTGAGTTTTGAATAGGGATTTTCCTCATTTTTGAATGTTAATTGTTGGCCTGAGTTCTTTGTTTGCTTTCCATTTGAGTACATATTAACAAGAACTCCAATTTAATAGTCAAGGCATCCTCTCAAAGAATCCTGGGGAACTGTAGTTTGTTAAGGGTGCTGAGAGTTTGAAGGTTCCTGTTTCCTCCACAGAGCTACAATTCCCAGAGTTCCCTGGGAAGAAGGATTGTGGCTCTGGGAGGGGAATAAAGGGTCTCCTAACAACTCGCAGGACTGATAACAAAGTATACTTCCCAGATTGCTTTGGGAGTAGCCATGGCTGTTTAAAGTGGTACCATAGAGCCTGAATGTAAATGTGGCCTGATTCTCTGAAAGACTGCTGAATTACTCCAGTTCCTACGTGTATTTTGTGGCCAGGTGGGTTGGTGCCCTTTGATCCTGGTGTTCTAATCCCAGGAAGTGGATTTAGTAGCTAACAGAAATGCTTGCCGCTTGCCAGCCGTTGAATATTCTCATATTTATAGACCACCTGTTATCCCAAAGATGCTAAACCACATTGCAAATGTACATACAGCAGTCCCTTCGCTTCTCAAACGGAAAAGTGGAAGCTATTGTTTAGCCCATTTTATTATCCAAGTTCAGACATTTAAGGGGAAGAATATGGTAGCCTATTCAAATTGCAGAAGGAGTTTGGTCTGGCAAGATGGGGATGTTTTGTATGAGCCCAGCCCAATTCTAAAGCAAGTTAGAAATACACCCACTGGATCCAATGTGTTCTAAGCCTTTAATGGTAAGCAATGCTTCTCTTCACATGTCGCCCACTTCTTCAACATGCAGGTGCTCCAACATATGAAATGGGTGATCCACAACAGCTCCTAATCATGGGGCTCTCCAGTTCATATGAACTCCTTTTCCAAGGATGCAAAACCATGGGTGCCTGTGCAGTTGGGTGCCAGCAAAGGATCACTTGCTTCATCTGCAGGGCATCTTTGCCACAGAATGGAGGCAGACATGGCAAAGAGAAATGGCGCCACTGATAACCTGTGAACTGGGGTGTGATGCTGACATAAACGGCAGAAGATAACAGTGCCTTTCTGCTTTAAATTATAGTACTCCAGATTTCCTGCTTGCAGTGTTTCTAAATTCCCCCCTTGCCTTTTTTTTTGTCACGCCGCTTTCTACGCTACGCTATGTGCATGAATTATTCTGTGACAGGCCATAGAGCGCTGGCCCTCGGTATATAAATGTGTTGTAATGGGACTCTCTCTAGACCAGGTATGCTGCCCCCAAAGACAGCGTGGTTCAATTCTTTTTCTACCAACCCATAAGTCATCAGTGGAGACAGACAGAGTTCTTCCCCTGCACTGTGACATGTGGAGGAGGTGAGTAACGGATGTGGCTTGGGAGTGTGTACAGCTGTGGATTTTAAGTGGTGGATTTACAGCTTTCTAGCTGTATTCTTTTTTTCTTTTTTTTTAATGCTATAAATTCATGCTGGGTTGTAACACTGAGCTCCTCCCTGTTTGCAGTGCAGAAGGCCAATATTTGCAGCTAGTTTAGTATATGGTGATGTTTTTGGTGTAGCTACCAGGGCTTTTTTTCAGCCAGAACTCCGTTCCGACCCCTCTCAGGTGGGCGCCAGTGCCATTCTAAAAGAAAAAGGGAGGCGTTCATGGTGAGTTCCGGCCCCTCTTTTTCTAGAAAAATAGCACTGGTACCGGTAGCTACTATTTAAAAAACATTAAGTCGCATGTTTCAAAGGCACACTGGAAATGTAGCTAGTATTTTGGGGAAGGCATAGTGAGCGTTTAATTTTACACAATGTGCTTCAGAGTGCTTCTCAGTAGTCTTTATGATAGCTTTAAAAGACTAGCAGGTATTTGTATTTCTGTATCATAGGTGGGGGTAGGGTGAAGCAGAGGTAGCAGTGGTTTGTCTAAGGCAGAACCCTGGTACCTTGGTTCTCGAACGTAATCTGTTCCGGGAGTCCGTTCGACCCCTGAAACCGTTCGAAAACCAAGGCTCGACTTCCGATTGGCTGCAAGAGCTTCCTGCACTCAATCGGAAGCCACAGAAGCCGCATCGGATGTTTGGCTTCCGAAAAACGTCCGCAAACCGGAACACTTACCTTCGGGTTTGCGGCATTCGGGAGCCGATTAGTTCTACAACTAAGCTGTTTGGGAACCAAGATACCACTGTAACGTTTGATTTGTTTAATGGGAAATTGTGTGTCGCTTAACTGTACATAAAACCTCTAAGCGGTTTACGAAGAATATAAAAATACACATTAGCATTGTCAATAATAATCAGCGTTAAAGACAAATTCATTTAGAAAGCATGTTGAATTAAAACAATAGTTTAAAATGTACTGGTAAGCTAAAATTGCAAATGAAAATACACAACAGCTCTACATGTCTGGCTAAGATTAGAGTTGTGGTGCACAGAGGGCTATAGAGGGAAATGGAACTTCATTCCAGTTATAGAAGGAAATTTAGGATGCTAGCCAATACCATTTTAAAAAAAGCAGTGGTGACTGATCAAGGCACTGTTGCAGGCAAGGGAACTGGATAATTGTGCAAAATGTCCTCTCCCCGGTCCTTCTAAGTTACTGCTGCTGCAGCTGCTGCTGCTCTTTAATGGATCTGCAGGGACCATGAAGGCTTGTCCATCACAAGTGTGCCACAGAGTTTGCAAATCTGCTCATCTGTCCAAAGGTTTGCGACCTTTTCAGCGGCGAGTGTTTGGCCTGCGTGCCGTAGTTGGCGCAAGTGGGGTCGATAACAGGCAGCGGGTTTTTGTTTTTGTTTAAACTCGCATCGCTGTTGGCTGAGAGAGCGCTGGCCTCAGCCGATTGAAATGAGTCCTCTTGAGTCATTGGGCTCAGCTGCCGAGGAGTTATGAAATGTTTATGAACATTCCCAGCCCTCAGAAGGCTTGAAAGTTGTCATCGCACAAGGCCTTACAGGCACACGGGGGGGGGGGTGCTGTGGGAGGGAAGAGGTGCAGTGAGAAAAGATGCCATTATCAAAGTGTTAGCTGACCGATGGAGCGTATGCGAGAATGTTTGCATGTGCATGGAAGAGGGATGTGAATGCACTTCGCAAATAGTGTTTATGTTCATAGGGGGCATTACGAGTGAAGGTGAGAAGTGTGGAGTTGGGGGCACATGTGAGAGTGGAGGAGGAAGGGACACAGAACACACAAATCTATCCATATACCCTTGGTTGCCGAACGCCTTGGAACTGATACGTTTCGGCTCCCGAACGATCGAAAACCGGAAGTGAGTGTTGGGGTTTTCGAACGATTTTCGGAAGCCGAATGTCCAGCGCAGTTTCCAATTGGCTGCTGGACGCTCCTGCGGCCAATCGGAAGCCGCGCCTTCTCAGTAAGTAAGTTTGGTTTACAAACAGTTCCGGGAGTCGAACGGACTCCCGGAACTCATTCTGTTCAAGAACCAAGGTACGACTGTATGTTGGTTTCCTCTTAAGTGCAATGCCTATTCCTCTCCCCAATGTAGGTTACCAGCTGAACTCTGCAGAGTGTGTGGATATCCGTTCAAAGCGCGTGGTGCCAGATCAGTACTGCCATTACTATCCTGAAAATAAGAAACCAAAGCCTAAGCTGAAAGAATGCAATATGGATCCCTGCCCTTCAAGGTTTGCACTGCACATTTATAAATGAATGGGTGGATCCCAGTCAGCGCACTGGGGAGCCAGGTGTCTGTGTCAGTGGTGGAGGGAAGGTTTTGCTTTTCAGTAAAGAAAGGGATAGTGACCACCAGTATTATTTTTGCACCCCCCCCCCCTGAATCGGTTCATTTGATTCAGTGGGTGCTGTGATTCTGTCTGTATAACTTGGAAATTGAACTTACTATTCTTGGGCAGAGGTAGCCCTCCAGATGCAGCAGCGCTATAAGTCCCATCCTCCCTGATCACTGGCTGTGCTTGCTGGGGCTGATGGGAGTTGTAGTTTAGCAGCATTCGGAAGGCACCATATTCGCTGCTGCTGTTCTTGAACAAGAAGGGCTGAGCCAAAAATTCTTGTCGTTATTGGTAGGGAAAGAAGGGATAATTTAAGCAGATCGCTTTCAGACGAAGATTATGTATGCACAAATTTATTTATATTGGGAACGTATTTGTCGAAACCATAGAGACCCATGAATCAATGCATATTTGAGGGGGGAAATAAGTTCTTCCATTTACATATACGTTATATAGTTCTGTAATCTTAATTATATTTTTTGTAATAATTGTTTAGGGTTGCCATATTTCGAAGAGCAAAAAAGAGGATGCCATGATGGCCATTCAAAGCAAATGAATGCGATTTGACCCAATTTTCACCCCTGAAAAAGAGGAGGTGTCCCGGAAAAAGAGGATACATGGCAATCCTATTTATTGTTGTCTTCTTCTGCCTTTTTAAAATGTTTTATGTATTCTTTTTCTTTCTTTTTCTTTTAACTAGTAATATTCTTAATTTTTTAAAAAGATGGAAATTAGACTCCGAAATTAACAAGGCTAAATAGTTTATCTATTTTGGAGTTGGATAGATAGTATATATCCCATATACTGAATAGTCATGCAAGAGTGGAGGAGGAAGGGGTATCCATATTCTTCACAAACAGAGCAATTGTTGTACATTGTATGTGTGTTTCTTTGACACTGGCTGCCTGGGCAGTAGTGTTTCAGCTTTTACCTTCCTTAGACTTGGGAAAAATTGCTTTATTTGGAGGCAAATTAGTAACCTTTGCTGCCTATGAATGCTGGAGAAATGGCGACATACTTTGAATTTTGTTTTAATTATTGGGATTAAAGTTGGTGATTATATCAAGATTTTGGGGAAGAAGAAAACAGACTGACTCATGGTTTGATGATAGATATTTCTGGAATGCTACGTGTGAAATAAAGGGAGAATTGGCTCACATGCAAGAAGCCAGAGCAACTCATTATTTGGAAGTTTTCATTGAATTAAGCAAAGGATGTAAAGAATTGCAGCAACACTTTCACTAGCTCCGGATGCTTCCAAGAGAATGCAGAGCCAGCTGGAGAAAATGTTAGCCAAACAGTTAAGAAAGTGGTCAGTTAATTCTGCGTTTGCTTAAACATTTTTCAGCTGTGAAGCACAGCTTTCAGGTAATATGGAGCTCAAAGGTCTACTGATTCCATTCAAAATCAATATGTGAGGAGGGTATTCCATGTACCAAACAGAACACCATCTTTCTTGTTAACGAGCCAAAGCTAGTCTGTCAAAGTTGTCATCTTCACTGAATACCAGGATGGTAACATTATTAAAGGATAAAATTATTCTATGGAAATAGTCAGAAGCTTTCAAAGTTAGCACTGATTTATATCCCAGACAGTGACTGAGTTAAATCAGTCACTAAGTGAATGGCTGTGATAGGATCCTCATGTGAATTTTTATTTTATTTTTGTTTTTGTTAATGCAGGCAGAATAAAGCTTTGGAAGTGGTTAGGCAGCATATTTTGGATTTATATGTTCATGACTTGTTGGCAGAGATTAATCCTCAAAGAACATCGCCCTCTTCCCCAAGCCACTATATATAACAAAACTTACATACTTGACCTAGCTAGTTTTCTAGTTGTGGTTTTTGTCTATTAAAAATGAATGAGTCAAATCCCATATGGCTGACTGGCAACACAACTTAGAATAAACGGTGAATGGAAAATGTCAGATTGCAGGGGGCTGTCAATTTTGTTGTTAAAGAGCTAAATTATAAATGGGTGGGAGCCTGTCTTTTCTGTATTGAGTGCTATAGTTTTTTTTTTTATAAAGTGTTATTGTTGTAAAAGACATTGGATATTGTAGTGGATTATGTTTGCTTACATCATAATTTGTATGATGTACTATTATATGACTGATAGCCTTTGGCTAAGCCAAGAGTAACCAACCTGGTATCTTCCAGACATTTGGGACACAACTCCCATAGACAACATGCCCTAGGGTCAAGGATGAAATAATAATAATAATATGGTAATAATAATAATAATAATAATAATAATAATAATAATAATAATAATTTATATGCCACCCATCTGACAAGGTTTTCCCAGCCGCAAAATATTAAAACCACAATAAAACCCCAACCATTAAAAGCTTTCTTGAACAGGGCTGCCTTCAGCTGTCTTCTAAAACTCAGATAGTTTATTTCCTTGACATCTGATGGGAGGGTGTTCCACAGGGCGGGCGCCAATACCGAGAAGGCCCTCTGCCTCTTGACAATTGCGAAGCTTCTGGAATTTCTCTGAGGATGTCACATGAAGTACAAACTGCATCTGGAAATGCTAGTGCATCCTTAACTCCCACCATCTGCTCAGGATAATATGAATGTCCAGCTCCAAGAGGCATAGAGTGATGATTGCATCCAATATTGTTGCTTGGGATTCCTTAATAATTTTTTTTAAGGCACACACCCACCCCTCTGAAGTCACGCCAGTGTGCCCCAGTTTGGGAATCATTGATCTACCTGAAGCCAACATCTCACATGCATTCCTTTCCTTTTAGACACTAATCAGTCAACGCTTTGATTTTTTCCCTTAAGGGTTACAGACTCCAATGAAACAAAATGATTGCAATGCAAAGGAAAGGAAAGATGCTTGTGGTGCAAAGACCACACGGTGCCGTTGCCAAGTTCCTAAAGGCTGCTGCTGCAGTGTACATAGACCATATTGAGTTGCACAATGACATTTAAGGCACGCTGGCTGTTGGACCGTCTGGTGCTGTTTCCTGGCTCTGCTAAAGTATCTTAAAATAACACTACAGTATCTAGCCCAGAACCTCACATTAAAATGCCAGCTGGCAGAGCTGGAGATATATCCAAAGGAGAAAAAGGAAGCGCTCTCGGTGGATTTCATTTCCTATAACTAAACTGTCCTGTTTCCTCTAATCCCAGTCGAACGTAATCATCGATTGCGACCCCCTCGGAAGCATAGATGCTCAAAGCTCACCAGGCCTGTTTCTGCAGACCCGCTCTGGCAAAACTTGAATACAGATCATAAAAGGTTACAGAACCTTCTGGAAGTAGGATGGGAGCTTTATAAGTAGGGGGGGAACATGTAACATGAGCACTTTCCATTAATATCAGCACTATAAAAGCAAAGGCGCTAAGATGCTATGGGGTGAATGTTCTGTTTTGTTTCTCGTTGCTCCTCCTTGTGGGTGTCAGGGCCCAGCCAGGGTTGTGGGCAGGTTGGCCCAAATCCATAGCTGTAGTCTATGCTCTCCCGTTGAGGCCCCAGAGGTCAGTTGCTGGAGGTGGAGGTGAGGTCTTGAGCTGGAGCTTGTGATGTAGCTGGCAGAGGCTACTTCTTTCTTGACCAGTAGGGTAGGCATGTGCCCTACTTTATAGAGGACAGTCTCCTATTTGAAGAGCTGGCAGAGGGCAGCACTCACTTGGAAGGAGTCCTCTGTTTGAAGAGCTGTCCTGGTCCAATCTTGATTTAAGGATCAAGAAACCCTAAGAAGGGAGAGCCAGTGTGGTGTAGTGGTTAAGAGTGGTAGACTTGTAATCTGGGGAACCGGGTTCGCGTCTCCGCTCCTCCACATGCAGCTGCTGGGTGACCTTGGGCTAGTCACACTTCTTTGAAGTCTCTCAGCCCCACTCACCTCACAGAGTGTTTGTTGTGGGGGAGGAGGGGAAAGGAGAATGTGAGCCGCTTTGAGACTAAGTAGGGTAGTGATAAAGCGGGATATCAAATCCAAACTCCTCCTCCTCCTCCTCCTCCTCCTCTTCTTCTTCTTAACAGTTGTGAGTCAAGACCCTGCTCCCTGCTTTGTGATGAAATAAGACACATGGACACAAGTATTTTAGGTTAATGGGCTAAAAAAGGCCACAAATTTATTGGTTACAGAATGTGAGTGCTATTTGCTTAGGCCAGGGGTCAGCAAACTTTTTCAGCAGGGGGCCGGTCCACGGTCCCTCAGACCTTGTGGGGGGCCGGGCAATATTTTGGGGAAAAATAATAATGAACGAATTCCTATGCCCCCCCAAATACCGGTAATCCAGAGATGCATTTTAAATAAAAGGACACACTCTACTCATGTAAAAACACGCTGATTCCCAGACCGTCCGTGGGTTGGATTTAGAAGGCGATCTGGCCCCCGGGCCTTAGGTTGCCTACCCATGACTTAGGCATTGGATCCTAACAGACTATGCTTGACTCCTGCCCACTCTGCAGGGAGTCACACAAGGGTTAACAACCTGTGGGGAGAGCTTGTTGATGCAAATCAACTGGAAGCTCTCCCCTAGAGTCACTGGAGGGTCGTGCCATGGCCCTAGCCACCACCTGGACATCGGACAGATTCCTCTAATGGAATACCCTGCAAGGGGAGGGGTAGGTGATGGCCACAACCTCCCCTCCAACACACAACGCATTTTCCAATGCCTAACCGCCAAACCTTGCAAAGTTGTGATGATTTGCCACGAGGTAGGTGAAAAACCAAGTGGCTGGTGCCAATCTGCCAAGTGGAAAAAATTCCTACCAGGCAACCAACCACGGTCCAGAGCAAGGTCAGGTGCTGAAGCAAAACCTAGAGGGAGAGAGGGAGCGTGATCCAAGGAAGCAGGAATAAAACAAGGAAGAGCTCATGGGCCCGCGGCTGTTTAAATGCGACTAAACCACGCTCCTCAGCCAGCTGGATTGGCTGGGGGGCATGACACGGGCCCAGGACTCCAGTGATGCAGGGGCCCCCGCCACGCCCCCTGCGAGCGCAGGAAGCAATTCTCGCTCACAACCCCTCTCCTCTGGGAAGAGGAGAGGCTTTAACAGGGTCGCAGTCTTCTGCCCTGAGGGTTGAGATGAATTGCATTTCTGTTTAAGTTGTGCTACTCTTCCACATTTGCTTATAGTAAGTTTATGCAATTTGTATGCAGATGTGTATTCACTTTTGTCCTCTTTTGGTACTGCATTTTCTCTTTTCTGGCATAGAGTAGATTGCCACCATTTTGACCTGAAAATGGCAGGAGGCTGGGTTCCTAAATCTTATCCCAGGCCTATGTGGTCTTGAGGTTTTGCACATCCCTGTTGTCTTCTGTCCTCGAAGAAGGCTTTGAGGCTTGATCGTTTGCAGTCCCAGATAGCCTAGGATTAACACATGGTAGATTACAGAGACTGAGGGTGGATCTACACACAGGAAAAAAACACTATAAAGAAGTCATAAATTAAATCGTTATAACAAAAGGAAAAAAACCCCTATGTAAAATCGCATAGAAAAGTTTTGTGCTCTACAGCGCCATCTGGTGTTGCATGTTTATAATGCACTTAAAACACTGGGTTGTTTTTTTTTACTAATGTAGCTTAGTCCTGGGAGAACAGCTCCCTGCCCCAAATAGCATACAGTCTGAAAATAGTAGCAAGGGAGACAACAGAGTAAGAGAAGAATTATGTGATTATTTCACATAGCACATACTTAGGCTTAGTTACAGTAGGATGTTGAGGGTGGCAGGTTATCTTGTTTGTGCGTTTGCCATGCATATGGCACACACAGCTCTATATATCTTGTTGCTGCTCCCAGCTTTCACTGCCTGAGGCTCTGCCTAATGGTAGTGCTGGTCTTGCCTTGGACTGCTAGAAACTTTGCAGCAGGGCTTTGTTTTCAGGACCTTTCACAGGAATTGCATAGACGCTTGAGAACAAACCAGTTCAGTTGCTAAGATCTGAATGGGTTCAGTAGGCAGCGCGAGGGATACCCACCTCACAAACCAGTTGTTTCCAGAAATTCTGATGGGTGTTCAAATGAATATATTCATGACACAAAGAAAAGCCTAGCCTGGTGTTCCGCAAATAACTTTGCAAATGCTTGTCTTGTTCACAGTGACGGATTCAAGGAAATCATGCCTTACGACCACTTCCAGCCACTTCCTCGGTATGTATGGCCTCTATAAGATGCAGGTTGCTGTTGAGATTAGCCTTCCATTAGTAGTATAATACAGTGTACCGTACTTCTCCGTGTATAAGACGAGGGATTTTTACTCAAAAATAATGTTAAAAAACGGGAGTTGTTTTATACACGCATAGTGCGTGGGGGGACAACGGGTGATTGGTTGCAGGCGTGAGTAGGAGCTTGTCAGCGGTGATTTTGTGGGTGATTGGTGGCTGCTGCAAGGGCTGCTTTGGATTGGTTGCTGCTTCGGAAATTGGGTGGCTGATTGGTTGCTGCAGCAAGGGTTGCTCTGGATTGGCTGCTGCTTCTGCGGTTGGGCGTGTGATTGCGGTCTGCTGTTTTTGAGTGGGCAGATGCATGTTGCCCTTGGCGACGTGAACGATTGTCAGTGTTTCTCAGTTGGGTTAGTGATTTTCGGCATCCCCCCCCCCCAAAGAAAGCTCAACAACTGTGGGCAATCCCCCCCTTTCTTAAATTTGAGTCCCCCAAAATAGTCCCCGTCTATTTGAATCCCCGTCTTATACACGGAAAAATATGGCAATTAGTTTGTATCATTTGTTCAGATGCCTGCCTACCCAAGATGAAGACTAGCAGTAACTGTTTGCCATAGATGGCATGACTGAGCTTGACAGCCCATGACGTTGAGTTCTTGAGATAAGTTCGCACCAAAGCACATGGCACTTAAAGAGCGCGACCTGCCACTAATGCACTTGCCCGCTTCAAGTGCATGGGCTCCATTAGTAAGTTATGTGCAAGATAGCAATTGTCGAGTATAGTGAATCAATCAGCTAAATAAAGCCAAGTCCTAGCAAAGGGATTTAAAAAACCAACACTCCAGACTCAACACTGCAGTGGGACAAAGTCTGGAGAGGGTTGATTGACAGAGGGCGTTCCAAACCACCATCACTCTCAGAGAATTGAAGGTAGTATGATTTTTCATTGCCAAGTAGTCTGTAGACTTGCCTCACTATTCTCTCTGCTTATGGGTTTTGTGGGGTTTGCCAACGCTTGCGATAACAGCCAGACCAGACTAAATGAGCAAACAAATACTTGGTCCCCAAATGTTCCAGAGCAGAAAATAGGCAATATTTGGTTTGGTTAGGCGTGGGGAATTTTTGGCTTTCCAGATGTTGCTGAACTTCAACTCCCATCAGCCCTAGCAAGCATCGCCAATGGGTAGGAATGATGGGAGTCATAGTTAGGGGCGGCCTTTGGGGTTGGTCTGGAGGCTGCAGCTGGTGCAGAATGTGGCAGCTGGATTGCTTGTAGGGGCAAACTATCACCAGCATATCACATCTTGCTTGTGGGATTTGCACTGGTTGCCAGTCTGCTATTGGGCCAAGTTCAATATGTTGGTATGAATATACAAGTCCTCATACAGCTCAGGGGCAGGTTAATTGAGCAACCACCTTAAACCTTCTATACCCAGTAGCTCCCTGCAGTCTGCAGGAAAATTTATCCTACAAGTTCCAAAGATCTCAGAAGCCCACTCTACAGTAGCTCTGAGCAGGGCTTTTAGCATGGTGGCCCCTTTCTTGTGGAATAGTATACCTGTTGTGATACAATAGGCACCCACTGCCTGCGCTTTCCAGCAACAATTGAAGACAGTTCCTCCCAGCCGAATAAATGGTTCTTTGCCCTGAGTGTCTATTTTGCATTGTTTTAGTTTTGTTTTAAATGTACCAGCTGGTTTTTTCCTGCTTTTATTGTACATCATCTTGAGATGACTGTGTAGGTGATAGATAATGATAGCACAAATAATACCATCAAAGAACATCTGTAGGTTGCCCATCTCTGTCCTACATGGTGACCCATTAAGTTTTATCCTGTACCAAGAGTACACTACAGCTCCAAGCCTTCTGAGGATCAGGTTTCTAGAGTTGAGTGTGTAGGTTATACTACTGTGGCGTCTTCCTTCCTCTACTGACACATATTACTCTTCTAATTCAAGTATTGATTCTCCACTATCACCTTCTGTGCTTCGAGCAAGCTTGGTGGAGGGTTACACCCCCCCACACACAAAGTGCCCACTAAGTTTAAAAATTTCAGCATGCATTCAGCACCTTCTCTTAAACAAATGATAATGTTTGTTTCTTTAGGCTTTGGCTGAACAGAAACAGTGGCTTTGTGGTTGCTGTAGTGGCCAACCAGTCTGCACTCTGCGCAGCCAGCTTGGGTGTGTGTGTGTGTGTGTGTGTGGACAGGAAGTAGCTTTTTGGCTGTTGCAACAGGTAGCCAATCAGTACTCTGCACAATCACCTCCTCCTTCGGAATCAAAGGAACCGGTCGCTCCTGGGCTCAGTTTCTGAAATATACTCGGAGTCCAGTGTGAATTTCATGCTCTTTATTCAGCTCATAGTAGCAAGGAATGAATCTTTTCCCCAAAACGTCTGCTATATATACATTATTTACACAATGGGCCCCACGTGATTGGCTAATTCCGGGCTACTCCTGTAGGCCAATCAGGTTGCGGATTCACTTCATCCAGGAGCCTGTTTGGCTGCTCTTGCAGACCAATCAGGTCACTGATTCACTTCCACCTGGATTGGGTGGCTCCTGCGGACCAATCAGACTGCTGCATTTTGGATCCTATTGTTCTAGGATTCAGCTCAGTACATAACAGTTTCCCTTTGAAAGTTCTGCCCCTGAAGGAGTGGCTTGAAATTTACGGGAGATTCACTCCTCTGCCCTTAACATTCTGACTTGAGCTCTTTCCTCCAACCCTTGTGATGCAGAGAATAGGAAGGTTTCCCACATGGGTTTCCTGGTACGAGCTCTGTGGCACCTGCTGTGCTCACACACAGCAGAAGTTAAGACAAAGTGCTTAACCCGAGCTTGGCGGGGAAGTAGTAGAGCACATGTGCTCCATGCAGACAGTCTCAGGTTATTCCCCAACATCTTGGCTGGGAGGCGTGCGCACCCCCCCCAAATAAAAACCCTGGAGAGCCACTGCCAATCAGCGTAGACATCTGTGAGCTAAATGGACCACTGCCCTGACTTGGTAAAAGGTAGCTTCCTGTGACTTCGCTCGCTGTTTCTTGAGCGCCAGTCATCTATAAATAGTAGGGCCATATGCAAGCTTCCTTTATGACCGTATAGTGCACTATGTTGCCTTCATTAGTCAAATGAGAAGCCTGGGGCAGAGAGCGGTGGGAGTCCAATGAGCTGAGCTGTGGCTCAAGTTGTAAATGCACTCCCGGACTGTTTTAACAGATGGAGCAATCTTTTGAAAGAAGGAGGTGGGAAATCACCAGGATAAATGTTCCCCCACCTCTGTACACACACACACACACCCCTACCTTTGAAGGCTTTTGGAATGGCTCCCGCATAGTTCAGGCTTGCAGGAGTGTTGAGGGATCCCTTGACAGACGCAGACTCTGGAAAGTATCTATCAAACTGCCTGGCCCACTTGTCCCACCTGGAACTGACTCCTAGGGATATGGGACGAGGGAGTGTATTTTAAATTGCTGAGATAAAGAAAAACAGCTGTAAAAATGTACACCCTAAACACTTCCTGCAGCTAGCATCACATAAGGCGCTTTTGCATTGCGGCATATACAAATCCGTGGACCGCTAATCTCGCTCGACAGTTAAATGTACTTTACATCCCGATGATTATTATTTTAAAAACAAATAACTTTTTAGCACTTAATGCAGTGCTTTAAAGTGTTCAGCGTGCTCCTTGCGCACCACCCCAGACAACAGCAATGTGTGCAAACGGCTGTCAAAAAGCATTTTCCATCAGTTCTCCAAATGAGTAAGCTAGAAAGTGAAACTCTGCAAAATAGGTCTGTGTTATTGTTCCCACATGGCAGATGGAGCAGGAAGGGGAGGCGCTGGAGCTGAAAGAAAGGGGTCTGCCTAAGGGGGACTTTTTCAAGTCTGAGAACCACATTCCCTTGTGGGCAACCTTTTTTTTTTGGGGGGGGGGGTCTCATGCCAGTGGTTAGAGGGACCATAGCAAGAGAGAGTGGGGCAACTGCATGGAAGCCACAGATTTCTCAACACATTAGGACAGGGATGGGCAACCTGTGGCCTACCAGACCGTTGGATGCCAACTCCCATCAGCCCCTGCCAGCATGACCGATGGCCAGGAATGATGGGAGTTGGATCCAAACAACATCTGGAGGGAGTCATGTTCCCGTACTCAGGGCTGCTGTCAGCACTCAGTACCCTTGGGGCAGCTCCTGGGGCCAGACTGCCTAGCAGGGCCCACAGATGCTTGTGTTTGCCTTAGCTTCACTGTGCCACCTGCTTAGGCCTTGCCACTTGTGAGTTTGTGTGGTGGCTGGGCCTGGGAATCCACCCACCATTTTGTCTCAGTGTCAGGCCTATGCCCTATAAAGCCCTGCCCCATTGCTCTCAGACACAGCTGGGGTTACTTGTATTCTGGGCCTGGGATTCTAACTGCAGTTCTGAACCAGCACCTTGTTTTTTGTTTTGTTTTTTAAAAAATTTCTATTAGGTTTTTCCAAACATAAAAACATATTCTTAACACAACAATAAACACAAACAAAACATATATAACACAAAAACACTCATTAGCTTTTTCTCCTTATTATTTTGATCACATCTTAGGTTGACTTCCCCCTGTCTCCCCTGCTGCGTTTCACTGTCAACCATCTTTAGTGATTTCCTCTCATCTTCCAATATTTTGTTCACATTCTGAACCAGCACCTTGGTCCTTGTCCAAGGTCCTGAGCTCTCCTTGCTTTGCCTCCTACCCTGTTCTAGAGCCTCGGCCTGCTGACCTCCCTCTGGTTTGGTGACCACCTTCTCCTGGTGGTCGACATTGCTGTGGATCAGGACTGAGCCAGCCCTTTACATGCTTATATTTGTGAAAATGTGCACACAGGAACGTTCTGTTGGGAATTGCTGTGGTGCAGAACTGCGCATGACAGATTGAATCCAGCTAACATAGTTAGGGACGCGGGTGGCGCTGTGGGTTAAACCACAGAGCCTAGGACTTGCCGATCAGAAGGTCAGTGGTTCGAATCCCCGCGACGGGGTGAGCTCCCGTTGCTCGGTCCCTGCTCCTGCCAACCTAGCAGTTCAAAAGCACGTCAAAGTGCAAGTAGATAAATAGGAACTGCTCTGGCGGGAAGGTAAACGGCGTTTCCATGCGCTGCTCTGGTTCGCCAGAAGCAGCTTAGTCATGCTGGCCACATGACCTGGAAGCTGTACGCCGGCTCCCTCGACCAATAATGCGAGATGATCGCCGCAACTCCAGAGTCGGTCACGACTGGACCCAATGGTCAGGGGTCCCTTTACCTTTACCTAACATAGTAGACCTGTTGAAATTAATGGACCCAAGCTAGTCATGTCCATTAATTTCAATGGGTAGATTCTGCCTTGGACTAACTTTGGCCACAACCTGATGTATTTATTTTATTTTACAGATTAAAATCATATATAAGCTTCCCTTCATCGATACAGATGCGAGGGCAGGGTACAAAGCATTTAAACAGCCATCACTACAAACAACAGTAAACCATAAAACAGCTCATCAAACTAAAATGGCAGCTTAAAAATCAACAGAGCAGGTTAGCCTGTCAGTCAAATAAAACCCTTGCCAAATATGGCTGAACCTGGCACCAAATGGATAATGCCCATGCCAGTACTGTAACTTAGAAATGTGTGTTCAAAGAAAGATGGGGTTACTGCCCCCAAATGGCAGCCCTGTGTTAACATCTCCACTTCTCCCTCCATAGTGTGTAAGGTAGCTTACCCTATTTCTTGATGTCATTACTCTGTGCCTTTGCTTGCTTTAAAAATCTAAAGGCTGCCTTTCTACTAAAGCTCCCTCCATAGTCAGTGGGAGAGTCCAACAGAACAATTTATAATTAACAAACCGGCATCACGTACCAGTTAAAGGTGTACACCAGCACTAAGAAACCAGAGCAAAGCAAGGGAAAATGCAGAATAAAACCCCAGGAGAATAAAAACATCCCAGGGTGACAGCCTATGCTAGTCCTACTCTGAGCAGACCCATTGAAATTAATGGGTATGACTAACCTATGTCCATTAACCTCAGTGGGTCTACTCTGCGTATTGGATACAACCCCCAGTGTCCTCGTGGACCACACTGCACAGCTCGGACACCGTTGCTGACCAGAGGTAGACTTCCCTACTTCTTCTCCATTTTGCTGGCTTCCTGCCACTGATGGAGCCAGGGCAAATCACAGCGTAATGGCGTTAGGCCCAAGGTAACTTGTAGGTCACACTGCAGTGGGCACTTACAATGGGGCTGGTTTTTCCCCCCAGCAGCAACCCCCCGGGATTTTTCAAATCATGCCCTTCTGTTCCACAGCTCCCTGTTGAACGCCCCCTGCAGAATTCTGCTCCTGTGCAATACGTTAAATGGCCTTTTTGCTACTACGCTGTGCTAGCTCTTGCAGTAGATTAGCTCTGGAACTAGACATCCTTTAGTGTGTTATATATTACATCAATCGTTCCTTTGGGTTAAGCGGCATGAAAGGAGAGCAGCAGATGAGCGCATTTATCAGGGGCGATGGTGAAATCATTAGCTATCTGCTCCATGCTGCCTGGTTTTGATCATGTAAGTTTGGTTTAAATGTCAGCGCTCGGCGTACAATAAGTTTCACGTTCGGTTTGTGTATAAGGTGATTAATTTGCTCTGAGCAGGGAGTTGCGTGAATTATTTCAGGCAGGGAGCATTCTTGAGTCACCTCCTGCATCTTGGGGAGCAGTTATATAAATTTACCTTTTGGATTTATAGGTTTCTGCTCCATCTGCTCTGTGTTTGACTTCTTTACAGTGCCTCCGCTGCTTCCAACAAACGGCTTTGAGTGGGATACTCTTGCTGCTTCCAACCCATGCAGCGGGTGCAACAGGCTTGCATTTATTTTCCTGAGCCATTACTGACCGTAATATCCAAATACGTTGGGGGGTTTTTGGGTGGTGGGGGGAATATATACATATAAAACAGCAATTTCAAACATTGAAATACAGAGTTCTTTCGAACTCTTAGGCCTCCTTCTTTCCCTCCATGGGTTCCATCTTTAAGATTAAATTTACTGCATCTTTTACCCTTATCTAGCTATTATATAGGGACACGGGTGGCGCTGTGGGTTAAACCACAGAGCCCAGGGCTTGCCGATCAGAAGGTCGGCAGTTCGAATCCCCACGATGGGGTGAGCTCCCATTGCTCGGTCCCAGCTCCTGCCCACCTAGCAGTTTGAAAGCATGTCAAAAGTGCAAGTAGATAAATAGGTACCGCTCCAGCGGGAAGGTAAACGGCGTTTCCGTGTGCTGCTCTGGTTTGCCAGAAGCGGCTTAGTCATGCTGGCCACATGACCTGGAAGCTGTACGCCGGCTCCCTCGGCCAATAATGCGAGATGAGCGCAGCAACCCCAGAGTCGGACACGACTGGACCTAATGGTCAGGGGTCCCTTTACCTTTACCTTAGCTGTAATTACCATTAAAACAATTCCACATTACGAGTGTCTTTACATCCCTGCCAAAGATTTCAACTGTTTACAGTGGTCCTTTAAGTAAATTACAAATTTACTCCAGTCTTTAGAAAATGCTTGATCTTCCTGGTTTTGGATTTTCCCCATCAGTTTCACCATTTCCACATATTCCATCAATTTCACCTGTCATTCTTCTTTTGTTGGTATTTCTCCTTCCTTCCACTCTGGGCTAGTAGCATTCTCGCTGCCTATCCATACGTGGTTTAGAACAGAACGTTAAGCATGGACTTCTTGCTTTGAGTTGCTAGCAGGAAAAAACAATGTTGATCCAAAAGGGACTGTTCTATACATTGCCCCCCCCCCCGGTGAATCTCCATGGTGTGGGGGGGAACATATATTTTGTGATGTTAGCAGAGTGGTGGAGATCTCGAAGCCACCCCTAAAGTTCTTAATTGGAAGCAAAGATAGGCACAGTTTTGCAAGTGATCCAGACTTGGGTTGATTTAGACTCCTGGCCATTATGTTCTGGACTCCTAGTCCTAGATTCCAAGTCTTTGTGGACCTTCTCCAGAATCTTCCCCAGTATGTTCAACTATTACGATACGCCAGGCAGATCTTGTCTGAGATCATTAAGCAGAGTTATCACAATTTAAGGGCTCTGGAGATGGTGTTGTGTGAGGAAGGGTTTTTATCTTCCATGCAAAAAGTAGTCTAGGAAGCATCTATTAGGATTTGACACCCTTTTGAAAATTTGAGAATTGGTACATAAGGGACGCGGTACATAAGGGAATTGGAGGGACGCGGGTGGCGCTGTGGGTTAAACCACAGAGCCTAGGACTTGCCGATCAGAAGGTCGGCGGTTCGAATCCCCGCGACGGGGTGAGCTCCCGTTGCTTGGTCCCTGCTCCTGCCCACCTAGCAGTTCAAAAGCACGTCAAAGTGCAAGTAGATAAATAGGTTCCACTGCAGCGGGAAGGTAAACGGCGTTTCCGTGCGCTGCTCTGGTTCGCCAGAAGCGGCTTTGTCATGCTGGCCACATGACCCGGAAGCTTTACGCCAGCTCCCTCGGCCAATAAAGCGAGATGAGTGCCGCAACCCCTAATGGTCCTAATGGTCAGGGGTCCCTTTACCTTTACATAAGCTTTAGATAAAACAACATTACAGAATTGGGATTTAGCAGTGGGTCTGATTATTGACAGTATTAAGTGTTAGTTTTCAAAGAAGAAAGATGGATCTACTGCTTTCATAAGAGCTTGCATCTAGAAACCTTATAGAAGGCGGACTCATGAAAATTGTTGTGTTCCCTCCCCACACCAACCCCAGCTGGGAGCACAACCCTTGGACGGCATGTTCAGTTTCCTGTGGAGGTGGAATCCAGAGGAGGAGTTTCGTGTGTGTGGAGGAGACCATGCATGGAGAGATATTACAAGTAGAGGAGTGGAAATGCATGTATGCTCCCAAACCCAGGGTCATGCAAGCTTGCAACCTGTACGATTGCCCTAAATGGATCGCTTTGGAATGGTCACAGGTAAGCTCACAAAGAATTTAACCCTTCATTTTTTAAAAACAAAAAATTGATTTCCCCCCCAGATATACAAAAACACTGTAGGGGGAAATAACTGGTGTCCTTGCGCTAATGGAACACGTTGCTTAGAACTACGTTGCACACAAGCCGCAGTTTCTTGGGGTGGCAACATTACTTTCCCCCTAGGGTTCTTGCTGTTGCAACAGCAGTGCCAACTGCGTCTCTGCCCTGGATGAATTGCATCATCCACAGTACCCCAGACCTAGTGTCATTCATCATTGGGTGGGTGGGTAGGTGTGGAATCCCAGCTGCCATCAAATCTGGTTGAGAATATTCAGCAAAATGGCTTTCCCCCCGCCAGAAGGGACAGAAGAAATATATAAGGAGGAGGGGAGCATCTTCTCAATCTAGATTGGCCTCTATGAGGCAAGGAGGAGCCCAGACCAGTCCCAGATGGTAAAGCAGAGCAGATGGGAGCTGGTGATGATGATAGTTCACTTGGGCTATGAGCTAAGGGAACACTTGTTTATTTTTTGAGGCTGTTTTGGACCTGGTCCATGGCCATATTAGGGAATGAAAAGGAAAATATTGAAGATGGACCAACAATGGTAGCTTTTTTTTTTTCTTTATTAAACTGTAAGTTATCTCACACTTACGTATGTATCCCGAAATGGCATTAGCAAGGCCAAGTTATATGATTTATTGGATCCTCCTCGTTGCTGCTGTTTCAGAGAATAATAAGGACTGATTTGGGTTAATTTGTTTCATATGCCTGTTTTCGTCCATACTCTGCCTTTGTTACACGCTGCAGTGATTTGCAAGCTGCTCGGAGAATGGTGTTTTAGACTTCAAGGCAGTATATAGATTTTAAAGTAAATAATAATAAAATATAAGCTATGTCTGCTTATATGTACTTCCGTTTAATGTATTAATCAGCTAAAGGCAGATGGTAATAATAATCTGGGGGTGTTGTTTTTGTTTGTTACTGCGTTGTGCATTGTGTTATTATATTGTGATCCTCGGATGAAGGGTGGTGGAGAAATTTAAGATATAATAAATGATACAATAATAATTTGACTGAACATCCTTGAATCGGTTGACAGCTCTGGGGTTTTGCTTTTGTGTCGCTCTGTAGTGCACCGTGACGTGTGGGCGAGGGTTACGATACCGAGTGGTTCTGTGCATCGATCACCGTGGGCAGCACACGGGGGGCTGCAATCCTCAGCTCAAGCTGCACATAAAAGAAGAATGTATTGTGCCGGTCCCCTGTTACAAGCCCAAAGGTAACTCCGATGGACCTACCTAAAGACACGGAGGGTTGTATCCAATGTAGCGATAAAATCACTTGGTGGTATGCTTGCTTCTCTGGCGAAATGTTGTGCGCCAGCAGAACACCGTTGCACAAGAGAATGCACAAGCAGGTTGGTGGTGATTTTCTTGCACAACGGATTCTGCAACCTGCGATGTGTTTCGGCTAGCACAACTGTCGCATTGGATTCCTCTGTTTTGCTACACTGAAACTCACTCAACGCAAGCCCTTTTGCTAGCAGACAGATAACGTTGGATATAGCCGATAGGGTTAGATCCAAAGGACCCAATGGAAGGAGAGCACTTCTGGTAGAATAATGTCTTTTGCTGGTGCAAGGGCACCTTCCATCAGAGGAAATGAACCTTTGGACCCAACCCATGGACAAGTGAGGAGCCACATAAGTACAGTGGTACCTCGGGTTAAGAACTTAATTCGTTCCGGAGGTCCGTTCTTAACCTGAAACTGTTCTTAACCTGAGGTACCACTTTAGCTAATGGGGCCTCCCGCTGCCGCTGCGTGATTTCTGTTCTCATCCTGAGGTAAAGTTCTTAACCCGAGGTACTATTTCCGGGTTAGCGGAGTCTGTAACCTGAAGCGTTTGTAACCCAAGGTACCACTGTACTTGGATATGTAATTTTGGGTATAGTATATTTCCTGCTTCTTACTCATTTCCTTCCTTCCTTCCTTCCTTCCTTCCTTCCTTCCTTCCTTCCTTCCTTCCTTCCTTCCTTCCTCCCTCCCTCCCTCCCTCCCTCCCTCCCTCCCTCCCTCTCATTGTTTCATTTTAATGTGTTTTTATTGTGTATTTACACATCCATGTAAATCGCCTTCCAACTTTCCTGTGTGTGGAGCAATTCAGAAATGGAGTAAATCTAACCTGATCACTCGCACACTCCTCATTTCCTGCTCATCTGCACACACTCTTTGCATGTCACTCTTATCATGCACTGCATTCAGAAACTCAGAAGCCTAATCTAGACAAGCCAAGGGATTCGTAGCCATCACTAGGCTGCGCTTCCTTGATGAGTCTCCCAGTAATGCCTAGTGAAAAGAGCCCTCTGTCTCCCTAGCCCTGGTATGCTTCTTTTTATTTCGGGCATTGGGGTGTTAATTAAAACCTCAGCATCTGAGCCAAGGATAAAGGGGGTCTCATTTCAATACACCTAAACCATAGCTCTCATTGCAAATAGTGTTCAATATTTCAAAGACTGCACCCTGCATTTTGCTCAGCTTTTGTTTGTTTCTGGTGCAGATTTTGTCTGATTTGGAGGTAACCTTGTGAAAGCACATTTTTCTTCTGTAAATCGACTTGCTTTGTGCTTTTACTTGATACCATATAGCCTAGGTTGTCTCTCTGTGACCAGAGAGTGCAAGTGTGTGTGTGTGTGTAGAGATGGGGAGAGAATTATTAGCTGAAGTAAAATGTTCCTAGCATCCTCTTCCAGAAGCTGGAGGACAAACTCGAGAGTTGGCAAAGTTATGAGGCTGTAGTAATCAGCACTAAGTAGGGTGTGTGCCTGTTATTTTTTTCTTCACTTATGATGTAATTTAAAACAGTGGGGCGAACAAATCTATATTGTAACAAAACAGGGAGAAATAATTTCAATGTTTTGCTTAGCAGTTAATGGATTTTTCAACAGTGGACCATTTCACACATTAGACTAAGCCAAACTATTGCTTAGCACAAATGAGAAAACATGTGGGTTCCTGGAATAAACATTGGTTATAGCTGCAGTGAGACAAACCATGAGTCTGGGTTTGGATGCAAGGGTAAGCGAAACCATGGCTTAGCCCTGGGCAGTGTGGCAGAAGCGGGAGTAGAGAAGGAATTTGGTGGCTGTGCTCTGGGGACTCACACAGTTGCTTGTTTGTGTTAACCCATGGTTAGTCTTAGTGTTAGGTTCAAACCGAATCAATATTTAAATAAGATCAAAGAAGTCAAGGCGCTTCTCCTCTGTGTGTAGAATTTAGAAAACACTTTAGAAATTCCTGTAGGTATAAATCACTGAGCCTATTGGGCTTGCTGATTGTAAGGTTGGCGGTTCGAATCCCTGTGACAGGGTGAGCTCCCATTGCTCTGTCCCAGCTCCTGCCAACCTAGCAGTTCAAAAGCACGCCAGTGCAAGTAGATAAATAGGTACCGCTGCGGCGGAAAGGTAAACGGCATTTCCGTGCGCTCTGGCTTCCATCACGGTGTCCTGTTGTGCCAGAAGCGGTTTAGGAGCTTCCTGCAGCCAATCAGAAGCCGCACTTTGGTTTCTGAACGTTTTGGAATCTGTTTTGGAACAGATTCCGTTCGACTTACAAGGTACGACTGTATATGCTAGGCCTGGGCAGTCCAGAGAGTTCATTCTGCCTTCAAATCAGAGGGGCCCATGCTGCTACTCCTTTTTGTTTCTTAATATTTTACTGATTTGTTCAGAAATGCAAACATAACAAAAAAAGAAAAGAAAACGAAGAATCAACGATGTAAACCATAGAATGATGTTTTTCTTTGGTGTTTTTCTCCCCCTTGCTGAACCCTACCTGCTCTCTCTTGTATCGCCACTATTGGTGTGTTTCTTCTTTGTCCTGAAGAGGGCTCTGATTCCTGAGTGCACAGTCCCAGGTTGTTCAAAACAACGAGGTTCCTGGTTCAAACCCAGGAGTTGCTGAAATGAGTTAAATAAATAGCCCATGCTTGTGTGCATTTTCCTCTTCCAGAGAAACACCCCATTGAAGCAAGACTCCCCTGGTTCAAGCAAGCACACGAAATGGAGGAGACCAGAGCAGTCTCCGAAGAACCAACGTAAGTCTGCCATTCCTCTCTCTTTCCTTCTGTCTCACTCGCTCTCTTTCTCTTTAAGGCAGAGAGGAGGCCGCTGATGCATTTTCCCGACTGTTTGTAAAGACTGGCCTCCCTTGCCAAGTCATCTGGCGTTTGGATTTTCCTGGGCTGGGTCTGTCTTTGCAAGTCAGTTCTCAGATTCTTCCAAACAGTTCTCCTTGAGTGACGCAAAAGCAGCTGGAGCCAAGAAAGTATTTAAATTATATGTTTCGGAAGTGCTATCAAGGTTTCCCAGCTATACAAATTCCTGTCCTCCAGAAGGCACTTGCTTGGGAGAGTTGAGTTCCAAAACGGCTCTCCTAATGGCAACCAGAAATTTTTGCAAGCAGTGGGGATGCCGCCAAGAAGAAGGGCATTCGTATCCAACATCTGTGTTCATAGGGCAATCCCCGGTGGTCCAGGTTTTCTCTCTTTGGTTCTTCCTTGAATAGGTCGAGGGCATCTCAGTTGGAATTGTAGGAACAAGAAACAGTGTTCAGGTCTTGAGTGAGTTTGCCCAGAGCAGAGGTGTTTTGACCCATTTGGCCGCTCCTGGGGAGGTTGAATGTAACCATGGTTATACCTGCCTTAGGGCTTTTCCGCAGGGCCTGTAAGACAGAGTTATTCTGCCTGGCCTTCAATCTAGCCTGATCCCCTATTCCTTTTCCCCTTCCCTTTTCTCTGAAGAAACCCTTCTGGGTCCCCTCATTAAAATTCTTCCCTGGTCTCCCTACTGGCCTAGCAAGACTAACTTGGCCAGTTAGCCCTGGTGATCCCACTGATGTTTGTTTTTTCATGCTGTTTTTAAAGTTGTTTTTAATCATTGTTTTGTATCTGTTGTTAGCCGCCCTGAGCCCGGTTTTTGGACCGGGAAGGGCGGGGTATAAATAAAAATTTATTATTATTATTATTATTATTAAGTGGGATTCAATCACTTACTCGCAAATTCAGGTCATCTGATTGGGAGGCCTTGCACAACAAACTCACTTCCCAAAACATCGGACTTCCTGCAAGTAGTGAAAGTGATGGGAAAATGTATTAGAAAGCATGGGGCAACAATTGCTTAGATGCAACGTCATCTACCCTTGCCTGCAAACAAATCGGAATGAATGTTTGCTGAACAGGTCATCTGGAAGCACCCTTAGTTACTTCTAGACTGGTTTACTCCAGAATGCTCAACCTAGAGCTGCCTTTTCAAGAGTCTTTGGAAGTCCCATTGGTCCAGAATGCTTTTTCCTTTATTTGAGTGGAGGATAGTGAGTGTATATAGCCTACCGTACAAAGGTCCTTCCAAGGACCACATTTCTGTTTTCTCGAACTCTTTCTCTTTTTTTCATTGACATGAGCTACTTGGAGAGACAGTAATTGCTTGGAAAGAAGGGAAATACATTATATAAATACACAACTCCTGAGCAAAGAGGCATCTCCATTGCCTTCAATTCAGGGGACTGCACTGGGTACATATCCCATTCACATCACCAGATTGGGACCCTTTTAAGATAAGATAGATAAGATAAGATAATTTATTTATTGTCATTGCACAAGTACAAGCACAACGCTATACAAGTGCAACGAAATTGCATGCCATCCCGTAAAAACCAGAAAGAAAAAGAAAAAAAACCAGCACAAAACACACACACACACACCAAAAAAAGCCACACATGCGCACACACACACACACACACACACACACACACCTATGGGATTGTACTTCACCATGGAGAAGAAGTCCTTGCAAACATGCACATTGGAGATTTCTGCCTGCAAGAAATCACCGGCTTGGGGAAAAACTGTACTGTATGAGTTTTTAGGCACACCCTTGTAGCATGCTGCGTTTCTACCAAATTGAATTCTGCATTAAAAAATAAAATATGGAACTGCCAGAAAATTCAAATGGGATTAATATTCGTCCTCTGCACATTTAAGTGAAGTCAGTGTTCTTTCTGCACATTTCAGAGCACTGTAACCAAGTGTTGTAGGATGGATGAGGCTAGATGGCCCCTTCGTTTGTTCTTCATTTGTCCTGTTTGATCTTGGCAAGTGTGTCTAAATTGGTGGACACCAACCTCTGAAACAAACCTGAAACTGCCTCCTGAGCTGGTGTTATAGATCCTGTGCATTTATACTGCCATGCTGCCTCATGTTAAAAAACAGACCAGTATGAAGTCACTGAGTTGGAATTCCCTTGCAGATCTCAATAGAAACTGGGAGTGACCTGCTCGCTACAGAAAGGAATTGTCCCTCTTTAGGGCTGAGACAAAATCAGACACACACCAGTTTGCCACCCCATTTGTGGGTAGCGTTGGAGGATTTCAGTGATTTATTGGGGAAGCGAAATGCTTTGAAAGAGGCTTGTCATTGGCAGCGGTGGCAGTTTCTCTGTTTTGACAGAGTTCTCAGCGACTGGTGACTACCATTGCCTCACTCCCCAAAGCCCCTGGAATTATTAAGGACGTTGGAGAATTCCAATGACAATGGAAAATGAGGCGGAAATTGCTGCAGTTTGTGTAGTCAGGAGCAGAAATCACTCAAGCAAATATGATCAGCGAATATGTTCTGTCTCTTAAAAAAAAAATCCACAAACAATACGTAATTCATGATTTTTTTTTTAAAGTCTTTCGACATTGCCTTTACATTGGAAGGAAAATGAGTTATGTCGACCATTACATAGCTTATGTTAAATAGCATACAACAAGACAAATGATGTAGCATTTTGGCAGAAACCGATTTGCAGCAGCATGGAAACACTGCTAATGGTGACATATGCAGGTCAGAATGGACAGAAAGAGCATACTACCTTCTTATGTCCCTAGGAATTTTGCCTTGTCTCAAGTCCTTATAATAGCTGAGATAAAATGCTCCTTCCCCTTTAGAGTGCATTAATCTTTGCTTTTTGCAATTTACATGCAGCTCACAGTCCACTTGCAGATCCAGACACAGTGAGGCCATGTTGGGGTGCATGGAAGGCAAACAGAAACAGGAGATATGTGTTGGGTTCAAATTAGGCCACAATTTTATTGATTAAAGACACAAAACAAGTTTGGCGTGGGCATTGGGCATGTATTGGCTGATGAATAGATGACCTTTGCCAAGTTTAGGTGTCCCCTGCGGCGTGGACAACATCTGGGGAACCCCCGGTTGATCACCGGCAGGGGGCACTGTGGTCCCTGATCTGGGTATCTGGACAGGAAGTGCTGCCCTCTGGATGTTGGGAGTTCCATTCCACCCTTTGCTGCAGATATGTGGATTGTTACATGTCACATGTCTGTTTTACATTCCAGCACAGATTGCTGGCGTGAGCGGAACTTCCGCTCTGTATTGTTTTTGGTTTTTTTCCTCTCTACGAGAAGAACGGCACGGAGAGAAGCCATGTTTTCTTTGTCCTGATTTATGTAGAATAAATGCATAGTTTAGTATGGTATCCACGCCTCAAGCCTGATCTGTTGTGCAGTTTACACTGCTGAGTAATGTGTGCTCAAGCCTGCACTGCAGCTTGAGTCACAGATGCACATCAGGGAGGATGACTGATGGATCTTCGCAGCGGCAAGGCTGAGAAGGGAGACACTCCAGCTGGGGCCGAGTCAGCTGGCTTTTCATCCTCTGGTTCCGACACTGAGATCCCTTAAGGGGATCCAGCCCTCGAACCATAGCAACATAGGGAGAGTGGGAGGGAATGCCAGCGTGAACTTGTGGCTTAAGACCAGGTTTGCAGTTTCCCCTGGTAAATTTCAACCCCTTCTTCAGCAATGGCTATATCCTTCAACAAAAGCTACAACGTGAAAATCTTAGTCCCTGGTTCATTGCTTTTTATTTTATTTTAACTGCTCATTGTGCCTTCACACCTTAGCTTGAGTTCGGAACAAGTAAGGGAAATGTGAACACAGCTGTCAAAAACCCACAAATAGAGATGTACCAAGACAACATCTGGAAGAGAAATACTTCTGCCCCTGTGGTCAAGTGTGTGTGTGTATAGAAAAGAGTGTTGAATTATGCATAATGGTGGTTCTAAAGTTTTTGTTTTTTTAAATGTATATTACAAAAATGGTTGTGTGTGTGTGTGTGTTTAAAAAAAGACTGTTTGGAACACTAAGCCAAGAAAAATGGAGGTATAACCTTTCTAGTTCTTTCTGGTGGAATGTGATGATAGTTGATACCCATCATTATTGTAAATGTGTTTCCCTGGAGCCTTCTTTATTTACAGGGGGATTTTCAATAAGCCTTCCAAAAAAAGATTCCACATCCTTTTTCTTTTAATAATCTTAAAAGAAATAAGAGACCTTTACAACTTTTTTTCCCTTCTTAATCATAACTTTGAGAAACAGGCCAAGCTTAGAAGCTGATAGCTTTGTGAGGAGGTAGGGCTGGGTTGGAGTTATTACATTGGGGCTATTCGGACGCATTCTGTGTACACATACATCCCATACAGATTTACCGAAATCATTCTGGGGATATCTTGGTGGTCTCCTTCATCCTCCAACAGGAGAATTTCACTACACATCGGTTGCCCGTATGTGGTAAAATGGGAATCTGTAGGGGCTCTCTCTCACATACACACAAAGAGAAACAAAGTGAGATCAGGAATGGGTCTGAGACTGTCCTTTAACCCACCCACTTCCCTCATTGTGGGGAAAGCATAAAATATGAGTCAGGGAATCCTGTTTGCTTGAACGTGAGATCTCCCAGCTCACTTAATAGCTTACAGCGATGGAACCTGGGGAGGAAGCTCACCAGCTTAAGGCCTTCTCTTAGTCTCTCTTGACGGCCAAACAACATTTGAAAGGGCCACAGAAAAGTCACCCTGTGTTTTCTATTCATTATGCTGCAGTGCATGACATTTGATGAGAAATACCACTATCACGTCCTTGCTCCTACTGTTCTTCACTAGCACACTGCAGACCACGTGGACCACTCGCGGTCCATGGATGAGTTTGGGAACCCTTATGTTAGAACACCTGGAGCTAAGTTGAAATTTCTTGGAATAGTTTTTTTCTGAGAAAATACAGTGGACCCTCGACTTACGAAGATAATCCGTTCCGATGGAATCTTCGTAGGTCGAAATCATCGTAACTCGAGTCCCCATAGGAATGCATTGGGAGAATGCATTCGTAGGTCGAAAAAACCTTCGCAAGTCAAAGAAACCGCATTTAAAACGGCCGTGACTTCTTTTCGGAAGTCGAAAAAATTCGGAAGCAGCGGCTGCTTTGATCCCTCATAGCTCGAAAAACTCGTAAGTCGGGTCATTCGTAAGTCGAGGGATCATTGTATTTGGGAATTTGTTTATTTCTAGTATATGTAGACTGCATTTCACCATAGATGACCACAGAGAGCGGTTTACATAACAATCAGTAAAAGAATATGTGAATCGAAATATTGCTTTGCTTCTTCACTCCCTCCCTCCTTGAAAAAGAGGGCCATTTTGCAGAATGTTCTCCAAATATTATCTACGGTTTTTGCCTGACAGTGCCCTTGGGTGATGCTAGGTCTGGGGCATTGTGGGGGAAACAAAATGGCCGCCAGACTGTCATTTCTGCCGCTGCTATTGTAGCAGCAAAAGGACAAACAAGCAAAAACCTTAGGAAAAAAGAAAGAAGCGGTGCCATTGCCACAGCTGATGTGAAACCCTGCCCCCAAGAAACTGTTCTAGAATTTACTCTCCCACCAGGGAATAGCTGGCAGAACTTTATTCCCAGCTTTTCTGTATGAAAAAAAAAATGAAGTAGGGGTTTGAGGGGGCCATTTTCACCCAACTTTACATTTCATCCTACAAAATGCAGATACCAACTTCAAAAAAAATCACATGATTTGATTTAGCCAATGGCAACCCTAGGTTGCTTGTTCCACAGGTTTGCTTGTTGTTGTGTTAAAATAAATAAATAGAACTTGCAGTTGGGGCTCTATGAAATCCCAGACACTAAATATGCAACAGGAAAACCTCAATTACAATATAGACCTGCTGTGTCGAGGAAAAAATGCTTAGAATTCTCTGACTGTAAATGAATTTGTTCTGTGGTTCAGACTTTCAAACAAAAATGCAAAGCTTCAAAGGAATTCATCATACATTATTTTTGGACCCTCTTATGCGTTCCGCCAGCCTTGTATACGGAGTGAATTCTGAACTGCTGGTGTACTGCTGTCAACACATTTTTTCTCTCCTCAAGCTTTGTCAAATATTTGCGTTGGTTAAGGCACTGCGGTAACACTGCTTAATGACAAAAAGCTAAGAGAATATTATTCTTGGTTTAGATAAGCAATGGTTCAGAAATTCTCTTTGTCGTGTACATTTGTCTCCTTTCTCTTCTCTTGGTCTTACCTCCTTTCTGCATCCCAAGTGGTTGATATTGGACCCTGGTTGCCAGGATTCCCAAGCTCTTTCTTTAACCTACGTCCTTTCTGTGTGGACATAGGGAAAGGATGCAGGGCTCTGAACAAGCATGGGCATACTTGCGTTGCTTGGAAATCTCCGAGTACCACGCCCCTGAATCAGTATAATACCTAGCAAGGGTGGTTGTGTACAACAGCACCTACGTATATGCTGCAGTTTGGTAAGAATCCTTGCATCTAGCACGGGGTTTGGGAACCTTGTCTAGCTGGTGTGATCCTTATCTCCCCAGCCCTGGAGAGCTAAATTTGACAGTTGACTGCCCATCTGCCAGTCATCTGGTGTCATAGTGATGTCAGGTTACACTGCACTTTGAAGCCCCAATTATTGGGACTTCAAAGTGCAGCTCAGGGCTGTTTGAAAGCCCTTTTGCAAACAGCCCTCTCTGCTCTTAGATCCTCTGAAAACCTGAAGCTTAAAGAGCAGCGCACAGCTGTTTGCAAAAGGGCTTTCAAATAGCCCCACACTGACCTTTGACTGCAAGTGCCTATTTCTAGCAGGAGAACAGGAACACTGAGCCAAACTGAGGATTGATCCCTCCATGCACCAGCTGGTGAACAGAGGGTCTGCTTCACCAGCACATTCTCCACAGGGAACACATTGGCTAAGCAGCCGCCAGCAGGATTGACCTTTGCTCTTCCGGCCATCAGCTGATGTCACCTAGTGATGTCAGCTGATGGACAGGTGGTTATGCTTTGGAGGAAATGGCCTTGTAGGCCCACATTGAACCCCTGGCAAAGATCAGCCTGTAGGTCCAAAGTTCCTCACCCCTGTTCTAGCACCTGCAGCTGTTTGTGGGATTAGCCTTTCAGGATAGGGTTTGTCTGTGCAAACAGGTGGTCAGTACTGTTTTGTCAGGCATAGTCTTCTATTTGTGAGCCTAGGAACTGAATATAGGACCCTTTGTCTTCTCTCCCCTCCCTCCTCCCCATGACTTACTTATTACATATCTATACCTCCTTTCTGCCATTAAGCTCAAGAATGAATACAAGGTTGCCGCATCATGTACCATGTCCTACAAACCTTAATAATAATAATAATAATAATTTTTTATTTGTACCCCGCCCATCTGACTGGGTCTCCCCAGCCACTCTGGGCGGCCTCCAACAGATATTAAAATATATCAAAATATCACAGGTTAAAAACTTCCCTAAACAGGGCTGCCTTCAGGTATTTTCTGAATGTAGGATAGTTGTTTATCGCTTTGACCTCTGATGGGAGGGCGTTCCACAAGGCGGGCGCCACCACCGAGAAGGCCCTCTGCCTGGTTCCCTGTAGCTTTGCTTCTCGCAGTGAGGGAACCGCCAGAAGGCCCTCGGCGCTAGATCTCAGTGTCCGGGCTGAACGGTGGGGGTGGAGACGCTCCTTCAGGTATACAGAACCTTGTGAAAACTTAAGGCAAGGGCTGGCTATTTGGTGGGTGCGGTTAAGAGCGGCAGACTCGTAATCTGGTGAACCGGGTTCGCGTCTCCGCTCCTCCACATGCAGCTGCTGGGTGACCTTGGGGTAGTCACACTTCTCTGAAGTCTCTCAGCCCCACTCACCTCACAGAGTGTTTGTTGTGGGGGAGGAAGGGAAAGGAGAATGTTAGCCGCTTTGAGACTCCTTCGGGCAGTGATAAAGCGGGATATCAAATCCAAACTCTTCTTCTTCTTCTTCTTCTTCTTCTTCTTCTTCTTCTTCAACGTGCCTCCACCTCTCTATGGCAGAAAAAATTGTGCATCCGTGGCTGTGGGTGGAATCCATCAGACCCTGTCACTGCACAACTTCCATCCATTCACAGAACACTCATGCAATGTGAATGTCATTGAAAGGAATGATGGATGGAGTCCTCTTGTAAATAACGTCCACATTTATCTAAACCTGTGGCAATCTACATATTTGGGATGTCTTCCCAGCCATTGCGAGATAATTGCAATGTGTGTCTGTGTGCATTAACTGCCTTTCTCTTTCGATATATAATCATTATTTTTTGAAAGACATTTGAGACCTTCACAATGATGGAAGAAACAGTAGGTACTCGGTTACTTTTAAAAATTCAACAAGCAAAGTACATAGGTTTCCTTCTCAACTTTGCAAATGTGCCTGCAACAATTACTTTTGACCTTACATATATGTGTACATGCAAGGTATTCAAGGGATGTCTTAATGAACTTTCAGATCAGGAATCTTAATGGCAAAGCTAGACATTAAAGGGAGGCACAAAATGCCCAACTCCATGTTTGCCTTGTAACACTAATGTGTGACCTTTTATAAAACCTTCGAATTTTAATATTCATTTATGTTTATTTGTTTACAGCATTTATACCCTGCCCTTTAGCCAAAAAAGGATATCCACATGGTTTACACACACACACACACACACACACACACACACACCCAGTTCTGAGGTTGCTTCTGTCCTCAGGCTCACAATCTAAAAAGACATGACACATAAGGAAAAATGGATGGGAGGGAGGAGGGAAAAACAAGCTCAAACCTATGTTCTTTAATGCTCCATTCACTCTATGCAATTAAAGCAGTATCATGCCGCTTTAAATAGTTGTGGCTTTCCCCAGGGTGTAGAGTGACGAGATTCGTTTGGAGAGTCTGTGGGAGTTTTTCATGTCCACTGGAATCTCTTTTGTCATTGATTCAGATAAATAAAGGGAAATGTTTCATAGTTCCGTTATTATTGTCCCGATTTCTTACGCTGTGGTTTAATTGCAGGTTTATCCCTGAGCCCTGGTCCCCTTGCAGCGCTTCTTGCGGCCGTGGTGTTCAGACGCGTGATGTGAAGTGCCGTATTTATCTCGCATTTACTCAGACGGAGGTGGAGCTGCCGGACGAAGAGTGCGAAGACACCAAACCGGTGACTGAGCGCAGTTGCCACTCGGAGTCATGCGATGGTGACCCTCTCCCATTTGTCCTGGAACCTCCACCTTCGGAAGATGCTGCAGATGTTGTCTATGGCTGGGAATACATTGGCTTCACTCCATGCTCTGCTACGTGTACTGGAGGTATTTTTGTCTGTCTATGAATGTCAAAAAGATCTTTCTCAAACGTTACAAACAATTGTGCAGGTTGTGCGAAGCATGACGAACCAGTTCTCTGTGAATGTAACACTTTCTTCTGAACAACCTCCCGACCCCCCCCCCCCTCGATGCATGGAAATCTGGAGCATTGCTCAGTGGTAGAGCACATGCCAGTGTGGTGTAGTGGTTAAGAACGGTGGACTCGTAATCTGGAGAACCGGGTTCGATTCCCCGCTCCTCCACATGCAGCTGCTGGGTGACCTTGGGCTAGTCACACTTCTTTGAAGTCTCTCAGCCCCACTCACCTCACAGAGTGTTTGTTGTGGGGGAGGAAGGGAAAGGAGATTGTTAGCCACTTTGAGACTCCTTAGGGTAGTGATAAAGCGGGATATCAAATCCAAACTCTACTTCTTGAAGGAGGTTCCAGGCTCAATCCCAGCATCTGCAGGTAGGACTGGGGGAAAGACCCTTGTCTGAAATTCTGAGGAGCCAGTGTCAACAACATTGAGCTAGATGGATCAATGGTCTTTTTCATACTGGGGCAGATTCTTATGTGTTCCAGAAGAAGCACTGTAGCTTGGAGGTAGAGCACCTGTTTTGCCTGCAGAAGATGTCAGGTTCAGTCCATGGGAGGTTCAGCAGGTGGAACGTGAGACTAGACCTTTTCAGCAGTGCCCCTTTGTGTGGAATGCTCTCCCCAGGGAAGCATGCCTGGCACTGTTTTCATTTCATTTTATTCATTTTATTATGGTCAATGACCAGTATCAAAACAAAAAACACCAATTACAAAATTTAAAAGCTCAAGGCAAAGTAAAACAATGTAAAATCACATATAAAGTAATATAAAATCATGTAAGGTAAAAAAGGTAAAGGACCCTTGGACGGTCAAGTCCAGTCAAAGGTGACTGGGGTGCGGCGCTCATCTTGCTTTCAGGCCAAGGGAGCCAGTGTTTGTCCACAGACAGCTTTCCGGGTCATGTGGCCAGCAGGACTAAACTGCTTCTGGCGCATCGGGACACTATGACGGAAGCCAGAGCGCACGGAAACTCCATTTACCTTCCCGCCGCAGTGTTATCTATTTATCTACTTGTACTGGCTTGCTTTCGAACTGCTAGGTTGGCAGAAGCTGGGAAAGAGCAACAGGAGCTCATCCCATCGCGGGGTCAAACCACCGACCTTGTGATTGGCAAGCCGAAGAGGCTCAGTGGTTTAGACCACAGCGCCATCCGCATCCCTCTGGGTGATCATTTATCTGTCAGAAAGGAAACCCTTCTGACGTAGGAGTGTCCATCATATCGATCAATATGTTGTACTAACCCTGGGTGCTAGTCATTGTATGTTGTATTGTAATAGCTGCTGCACAAAATTTGGCCACCTTGTGTGTTATATCAGGATTATTATCTAGGAGCAACTCTTTGGGGGCATCAGGCAAAGACTGTTATTTTCCCCTGGGCTTTCTTTGGCCCTTAATTCAAAGAGTGGCAATGTGGCTTCTTTTATGTCCTGCCTTAAAAAAAAATATATTATTGGATGTTCTTAAGTCACTTTGTAAATAATAATACCAATAATATTCCTGACATCCCCATGTAGAGGTAGGAAAGATTCCTTTCTGAGACCCTGAAGAGCCACTGACTCATGGTCAGGGTGAGCCAATGAACTGACTCTGAATAAGGCAACCCCTCAAGTGAATTTCAAAAGTAGTTTACTATATTGACCTGAAGACGTGCTGTTTCCAAAATAAAAAGTAAGAAAACAATCCACGGGTGGGTGGTGCAAAGTCAATAAGCAACTATGACTTCCAGCCTCATTTCATGAACGTTTTAAATAACCAGGAATTTAAAATAACAGACAGTTAAGTAGGTGAAAGGAAAAGACAGGTGTGCTTGAAAAAATTCAATTACCAATTTGAATTTTGTGTATATGTTATTGTTCGGTTGGAGCGTGGCGCTGATAACGCCAAGGTTGCAGGTTTGATCCCTGTATGGGACAGCTGCGTATTTCTGCACTGCAAGGAGTTGATCCTCGGGGGGCCCTTCCAACTCTACAATTCTATGATCCTGGTTAATGTTGACATTTACCAGTAATTATTGTGGTTGTGCAAGGACCAGCTGGAAATGAAATATAGCGTATGTGATACAAGGCTTGGTTTTGGGCCTTACAGTCATTGTGTGACAAGTGTAAATGATGGAAGTGAGGATGACATTATATGCTGGATGGTAAGCCCAAATTTTTATTAATTGGGAAACTGGAGTATTATGTTAATAATGTTCATATTTGTAAGAGGATCTATGCCAGTCTTCCTCAACCTCGGCCCTCCAGATGATTTGAGACTACAATTCCCATCATCCCTGACCACTGGTCCTGCCAGCTAGGGATCATGGGAGTTGTAGGCCAAAAACCTCTGGAGGGCCGAGGTTGAGGAAGCCTGATCTATGGCCATGCACAAAGGGAAGCTCTCTAAACAGATGCCACTGAAGAAAACTCTCTGGAATCAAAAAAATAGTTTGGCAGGCCACTTGGAGTGCAGCTTTTGCAATCGGTGTGTTTCAACAATAGCATTTTTGTTTATGTGAGATAATACGCTAGGTTTCTAGGTGAATGTTGTAAAGCCATACAAGATTACCCAGCTGTTGTGGCATATCCTATTGGCTATCAACCATAGATCATATTTTGATATAGTTTTAAATCCTTGCATGCATACGTTAAAAATACATACTAAGCTCACCTAGACCTTGATTTCATTTATCCGCATTTAGTGTTTGGTCAGGGATTACGTTCTCCAAAATTGGTTTTCTGTTTATGTATCTGTGTGCCATGTGTGTGTTGAAACACACTTGAAGAAAACTATAAACAAGCAGAAAAGCAACCCTCGATCCTCTGAGAAAATGTGTAATGGAGTGAAATGCTCAGGCCAAAAAGGAGTGAGGCCAACAGTTTATCTAATCCAGCACTGACCTTCTAGAGGGTCTCTAGGGACTCAGCATTCTTTACTCAGCCTCACTACCTGAAGTTCCATTAACCAGAGATACCTGGGGATTGACCCTTATACATGCAAAACATGCACAGTGCCCCTGAGCTACAGCTCTTTGAAACACATAATCGGCTTGCTCCGATGACCATGGTAAGTGCATTTTGCTGTTTTCGAGGAAGATTGCTGCAGTATTGATGGCACAACATCAAGTGTGGTTGATTTGTTAATGAAGGACACGGCATCCCTGCCAAAATCTCTTTCCCAAATTGCGGCTTGGGTTGTTCCCTTCGTATGCCATGGGTAATGTCCAGTTCTGACATAATGCAATTTTGAATGATTGGGGACAGATGGAAGTGGTTGAGATCCCATTATAAAAATCACTTGTCACTCATATCTAGGAACAAAAACCCTCGCCCATGCTCTAACCAATTACTGAAAGTCATAAAACACACACTACTAACCTGGCCAGGGTGGGGGGACATATTCCAGTCTTGAGTTTTTCCACGGAGTCAGCTAAAAATAAAAACAGGCCTTTTTAGTAGCCAACAGAGTGTTGAGAAAAGCCTTCATGATGAATTAGGAGAAGAGGTATTTATGGCAGTAATTGTCTAGCTGTTGTACAGGTTTTTTTTTTTTTTGGTTTTTTTTTAAGGAATAAAACTCGGGGTTTTAATATATCCTACCTACACAAATAACAAGGCTCTGGATTTTTATTAGGAAATGCAGTGAAAGTACATAGGTGCTTGAAGCCTTGCAAATCTTTTAACAAAAGAGAAATATTAAGCTGTCTTGAAATCAGATTTGTAGCCCCTCTGAAGCCTCTAGGGGAACATGCATTGAGAAGGAAGGAAACAGGTTCCCTGAACTATGACCATTTTCGGTCTTGCGTATCACATTAGAAACCCCCCGCTCCCCACCATTCCTCATAGTACCAGTGAAACCTCAGTACCAAAATGAACTCCAGCGCATTTCATTCAGTATGACACTGGTAATGACTTCTTCGTTTTATTGGGCTGTACATAGATGAGATTTCCAAGGCAACTTTGCAGCCTGTGGAACGAACTGTGCCCTTGGTTTTCTGGCAGGGCTTTGTATATAATAAGATGAGGTACACAACTCCAGATACTGTTCTAAACGTTCAGGCCAAGAGACTCGCAACTCAAGGCCATATCAGATATTCTGGTGGCAGGGCTGTGCTCTAATCACAGAGAAAGCCAAAAACGAGGGACTCTGTTTTAGGACGTGGCCTTATTGATTTGTCTAGCTTGGCATTGCCTCAGTGCTCCATGGTTTCAGATTAAAAGTGGGCAGTTGTGGTTTAATTATAATATAATATTGACTGGATGCCCTCAGCGGAAGGATGGAAGAGTTCTGGATTGGAGTTATTGTATATTGGCAGAGGTACCAGCATGTTGAGAGATGGAGCGAGATTACAGAGGGGAATTCCGCATGTCTGCCCGGGGCTAATGCGTCTCTTTGTTTGGGATGTGGCAAATTATGGCTCCTGCGAGCAGAAACTGAAAATGGAATTGCTGGACTGTGGAAAACATCAAGGGAAAACATTTCATACAGAACTAAGAAGGCGAAAGTTGAACAGACCAGTGGTTGTGAAAGTAAATGAAAATTATATGAAGGATTAACATCGGAATGGCTTATTGATTAATTAAGAAATGCAATGTGATATTAGATGATCAGCACTTCAGCAAAATTCAGAGCATGGGAAGTCACCCAAAGATATAAAATTCGGCATTTATATTTGGCTTTTTAAAATCGTAATTCGGAATGTTTTAATGTGGTTTGTATTGGATTATTAAATTGGAAAACTTAATAAATATTATATTAAAAAGGTGGGCAGTTGTTTCCATCCATATCTGGAGATGCTCGAGATCTAAGGTGGACAGTAGTGTGGACATTGCACTCTAGATCCCATTTGTGGAGTATGCAGAAGACAGCTCTGTTTCATTTGACCCTTTAATGAGTTCTCTTTTTTTACCTCCTATAAAAACTGCGCAAGACACTCTCTGTTTAAAGAACAAATAACTTTCTACTTAGTGTACTTGCACTTGCAGATTAAATATACAATGCAGATAGATGTTTCTGAAGTTGCTAAAACATCTTACATAGATTAAACTGCTACAGACTAACTTGTAACTAGCCTTTATTGGCATAAGTTAAAACAGTAAAAGCATAAAAGCATACAGTCATCGAAATACATTGATAAAAGACTAGATAACCACCACTGAATGAATCACACAACTTTAGATTTAGTTTTAAAGATCTTGGCTAAGTCCTTGAACTGGAGATTAGCTACCTCTGATTTAGATTGTGGCTTGAGAGAATGGGCTTTATATCTGTAACTTTTTCTTACTGTTCAAGATACTTTGCTCATATGTAATTTATCTCATTTATATATATATATATATAACAATCTAGGGACTCAGGAAGCCATTGCAGTGTGCCTACATGAGCAGACAAAGCAAACTGTCAATGACAGCCTGTGCGACAGCTCAGCGAGACCCCCAGCAATGAGCCGTGTTTGCAATACGAGGCTTTGCCCCCCAAGGTAGGACTCTGCATTGTGGAAATCTGTATTTTTATTTATTATTGATATTTTATTAGAAGAAATTCATTTATTAAAAAGTGGTGAAAAGAAAGAAAAGGGAAAACGTGAATGAAAAGAAAAATGCTAACTTACATTTCCATACATATACAAATGTGTATAGTCTTATTATCCTAATACAGTCGTACTTTGGTTGTCAAACGGAATCCGTTCCAGAAGTCCGTTCGACTTCCGAAAACATTTGACAACCAAGGCACGGCTTCTGATTGGCTGCAGGACCTTCCTGCAGCCAATCGGAAGCCACATCGGATGTTCAGCTTCCAAAGAACGTTCACAAACACTCACTTCCAGGTTTGTGGTGTCCGGGAGCCAATACGTTCGAGTCGCAAGGCGTTCGGGAGCCAAGGTACGACTGCACAAATTTCTTTATCAATAGCCTCATATATTCTGTATAAAGTTGCTCCAAATATCATTATGTTTACCTGAAGAAAGTCTGCTTCCATAAGCGATCCATTCATATGTTGGCAATATTGTAATGGAAACCTGTCTTAATGCCTGCTTTCAGATAGCTCTGTCTGGGTTAGCAAAATGAGCCCCCGTTGTGATGGGACCATGGGCTTGCTTTCTGAAGAAAATGTCAACAGGCTCTTTCCCTCTACAGTGAAAATGGCAAAGACCGCTTCTTGAGACAGAGATCAGGCAGGATCCTCCCCTTATGCCCTGGGAACAAACTCGACCAAGTGGAGTCCTCAGCCTGGTCCACTCCCTGGTTCTGGCCCCCAGGAGCCCAAGCTGCTGCAGCTGATTGGCTCCTGGGGATGGAAGTGCCCTCATCTCCTGGCTGCAGTGTTCCCAACATACCACAGCTGTGCAGGACTATACCTGCTCCCATCCCCGCTGCTCTTCCTGCCTGCAAAAGGTAGCTCAGGACACCCTCCCACCCCCCTCCATGGCAGGGCTGAATGCTTCAAGGGGAGGTGTGGTTAAAGCACACCACGTAGATCAACCATTTGGATGGAAGACCCCCAGTGGAGCCTCTCTGCACCCACTGGCCACAGAAAGGATCATGCTGAAATGTTATTAGTTAAGACCAAATCAGCTGTCTTTGGCCCTCTCTCACCTAGTCCCAGGCTGCGGAAGAGAGAAGGGAAGCAAGGCTATGCCAGTGCTTCTCCTGAGAGACCAGCACACATACAGTCACCATTGCCCGCCATGCTATCAGGGCTATTTTACCTGTTTCCAGCCCAGACAGCTGTTTAAAAGGACAGTAGCTTTAAGAAGCGGCGTCTGGGCTTGCTTGCTTTCCTCCTCCCTCCCCATCCCTTTTTCCTTGTGTGTTGTGTCTTCTACATGGCGAGCCTGCAGGTGTGGACTGTCTTACAGCGATATTTCTCAGCCGAAGCCTTTTCTGGTTAAGAATTGGGATAAAAGCTAACATAAATTGTTAAGGAATTGGATGAAAGTGTTGTGTGTAATGGAGGGTCAGAGAGAGAGAGAGAGAGAGAATACTGTTTGCATCTTGTACCCATGTGTATATTGTAATTGCTATTTACTTCTCACATAAGCATCATTGTATATGAAGGGGAAGGGAATTGTGTGTGTGTGTGTGTGTGTGTGTGTGTGTGTGTGTGTGTTCAGAATCAGACTTTATTCACATAGCCAACAGGCCATAGCAACTAAAATACAGAAAAAACAGATAAAAACATTGGAAAATGACCAGCCAGGAACAGAAGTATATAGATGTACTGATAGGTCATATAGAGATCAATGAGGCCCCAGTTTGGCGGCCTGAGATGATCAGTGGGGATGGTAAGGTTCTCTCGTTCATCAGAGCTATAGAGATAAGCTGATCGTGACATCTATAAGCCTCAGGTACATGGGCTGGTCATATATGCCAAGTTGACTTTCAGATTGTGGCCCTTAATCTCATTGCCCTCTCGATGAATCTGGCGACTTTCTCTGTTGTCAGGATGTTCTGGTCCGATAACAAGTGAAACGTTGTGGCCGCTGATGAGCGACCTGGGATGGAAAGTAAAAGGGGGGTGATAATCTCACTCCTCAGGTCTTTATACAGAGGGCAGGCCAGAAGAACATGTGACACACACACACACACACAGAGAGAGAGAGAGAGAGAGAGAGAGAGAGAGAGAGAGAGAGCAACCATTTATGAAACTTCAGTGGAATCCAGTATCAAAGCAACCGCTTCTGCCTCATCATTCCTAGCATTGCTTACTCAGTGTGCTCTTTGGATAATCTCTCGGAACAGGTGGCAGGTGCGTCCCTGGAGGCAGTGTTCTGCCACTTGTGGTGTTGGCATCCAGACAAGAGAGGTGCGTTGCCAGCAACCTGGAGGATCCGTTGTTGGGCCCGAAAACTGCAAAGACAAAAAGCCCCACTCTTTGCAAGCCTGCAACCAGATTGACTGCCCCCCAGTTTGGCACGTTGAAGAATGGCAACAGGTATGATGGGGTTGCTAAATAAACAGAGGCTTGAGGCAGGGATGGAGAGCTCAGGGTCCTCCAGATGTTGCTGAGCTCCAGCTCTCATCGGCCTCAGCCAGAATGGCCAATGGCCAGGGATGGTGGGAGTTGTCCAAACACATCCGGAGGGAGACATGTTCCCCTTTCCCTGACTTAGAGTAACCTCTCAGCGGAGCTAATGCTCAATTTTTAATTCACGGGCTGCTGACAGTGCACTGTTTCTGGAACAGAAGTGTATTCATTCCTCGCTTTTTCAGCAAATGATCTTTCTAGATGAATTATGTGGATTTCAGAGGCCTTCCTGGGTGAAAGCCACAGTCATTAGGCCAGTTTCGCATAAACAACAGATGAAATGGTCAACCTGTTGCTGGGCTGTACTGATTCAGGCCAAGATGCAGGATCACATAACTTGAGTGCTTTAAAAAAAAATGCCTTCATCTTTGTACTCTGAAAGAACAGGCCTGTAGCTTGCAGGACTTGGATCCAACTTCTTCAGAGGCCCAAGTGTCTACAGCGGTCAACAGTTTAGATCACTGTAAAGCGCTGTTTGTGGGGCTACCCTTGAAGGCAGTCTAGACACTGAAGCTTATGCAGTATGTAATTGCTGAAGCGCTGAATGGCACATCAAAACAGAGTTATAAAACATCCATTCATTCATTCATTGCATTTATATCCCACTTTTCTGCAAAAGCACCAAAAGCAGTTTTCACATTGCCAGAAACTGTTCTGGGTGTCTATACGCTATCAAGCCCAATTCAAGGTCTTAATGTTGACTTATACAGTTTCTTTGGAACACCTGAAAGGACACTTTGGTTGACAAATTGTATTTTGTAATGTATTATTGGAGTGAGCCATATCCCAATCTCCTTTGCTGCTGTTGCATTTGTTGTCGTTACCTGTAAGGAAAAAGACAATCAGTAAGAGGTTCTTAAAATGAGGAGGAAGGTTCTGTGCATAGGCCTAATTTCTATTAGTCTCCTTCTGCTTAGTGTTCCCACACATGTGGAGGAGGAACCCAGAATCGCAAAGTGACTTGCCAGCAGTTGTTGATGGATGGGAGCTTTCTGAAACTCGCTGACGAGAGGTGCCACAAATCCAGATTGTCCACTCAGAAACCCTGTGCAAAAATGGACTGCCCTCCACAGCTGATTGTGGGAGAATGGTCTAGGGTGAGTATCTTTAAATAAGAGTGTGCCTATATCTGCCTTTCTTCCCCCAGCGCTCCGCATTCAAGGTTGGATCTCTACTAGATGCCTTCTGATGCACCCCTGTCTCAGTTAACATGAACAGCCCTCCTACAGGCTGCAAGTGCGCACAAATTACCTGTTTGTAACACAGAAGTATGGTTTTTCTCAATACGGAATCATTAATTTAAGATTTCTTTATTTTAAGATTTAAGATTTCTTTATTGTCATTGTACAAATACAATACAATGAAATTGGATGCTTTCCCATAAAAACAACACAAAACATTACTTGTGCAGCGACTGATATAGCATAGATTTGAATGCTCAAAAATATTTCAATTGTTTCCCTTGAAACAGTCCTTCAGCTGGTGAGTAGCACATTCATGCCAGATTTTAACAGTCCTTGTTATAGTGAGAGCCCGGCCCGTTTCCTGAGGGGATGTATGCTGGTACAGGAACAAAGACCTATGGTTGGTTTAGTTCAAATGTGGGAGCTGTAACCATATTTTATATTCAGATAGACCTTTCCAGTGAACACAGTTTTAAGTTCAGCATGGTTGAAATCTCCAGCAATGATGTTCACAGTAGTCTTGCTGGCTGCTGATAAAGCCCGGCAGCCCCACCTTTCTCTGCATCGCCTTCGCCTCCTCCTAAGGGGATAGTAATCCATGGAGAGCTTCGTACTTTAAGCTACTTCCACCGTAATGTTGTCTGGGTGAAAATAATCAGCTCTTACAGGTTGTTCGCACTGTAACCCGACCTTTAGGAGTTCCTGCCGGCTGTAGATCTTGTGCGCCGTCATCTTAGATCTTAATAACTGCCATAACTGCCATTATTCCTCCAGGAGTGAGCTATAGCCTCTTAAAGTGACAAATCTATTCATTTTCCTTTTAAACATTTGCTCACCAGCCTAATGTACTCACACAAGTAACAAGTAACAACAATAACAATAATAAAAGCCATACGAAACGTTAAAAGAAAAAGAAAAAGGGAGAGCACTCGGCCGCTGCGTCTGTGCCGTCATCTTAGAACTCAGAATGCTCGTTCTCAATGTGCTACTTTCAATCCGGATTGATTGCTCATCCTTGAGCAATCCTTGGTTACTTGAGAATGTGTTTGAAATCTCTCCTTGATTAGATTACGCGTTTGAAAACCCTCCTCTTGCAAATCGGAATATGCCCACTCACAATGTAATGGTGCAGACACACATACACATGCATTCCATTGCTGGGACTGCCTGCCACCTGTTTTTGAATGAACACACTGTGGAGTAAGGCAGAACCAATCCACAATGAGCTTTCCTTTTCAGAATGAAAACCGTTTGCCAACCGTTTATTGTGCTCTCCAGGAGCAAGAAAGATGCAGTAGGTCTGGATTGTGTGGGGACTAGGCCGAAGAAAAGAACTCGGGTCTCCATTGATTCTAGAATAAAATGTTGAGTGTGCACAGCCTTATGTCAAGTTGGCACATGTGGGACAGGACAATTGCTTCATTTCTTTTGCAGTGCTCTGTAAGCTGTGGTGTCGGGACGCAAAGGAGGAAGGCTACCTGCCAGAAACTCACAGCCAAAGGCCAGCATGTTGCATTAAACAGATCTATGTGTGGCGACCTCCCGGTGCCCCCACTGTCAAGGCCATGTCACATGAGTGCCTGCAACAGTAAGTGACCCATTTTTCCAGGTTGCTTGGGAGAAAAGAGCCCTGATTTATTATTATTACCATACTGTGTGTAGGCTATGCTTTACAAACAGAAACACCTCTATATATTTTATTTTAAAAGTTTTTTGCATACAATACTAATTGCATTCATCTATAACAATTTCACTACTGAACTTTATAGGGGTTCTTTCCCCCACCCTTTCCCCGGTTTCCAATATTTATTTCTTCTCTTTTCTGCGACTAAATACTTTTATCCCTCTGAAAGACAGCCTAAATTTGCATTTACAGTCATACCTTGAGTTGCATTTGCTTCACGTTGCGTTTATTCAGGTTACAAACGTGGTTCGCCACTTCGCACATGCACAGGAGCACTCTATTGCGGCACGCGCAGAAGCGGCACTCTACTTACGGACTTTTGGGGGTGCGAACGGCACCCCAGAATGGATCTTGTCCGTAAGTAGACACTGAGGTCAAGCGCCGAGGGCCTTCTGGCGGTTCCCTCACTGCGAGAAGCAAAGCTACAGGGAACCAGGCAGAGGGCCTTTTCGGTAGTGGCACCAGCCCTGTGGAACGCCCTCCCAGCAGAGGTCAAAGAGATAAACAACTATCTGACATTCAGAAAATACCTGAAGGCAGCCCTGTTTAGGGAAGTTTTTAACCTGTGATATTTTAATGTATTTTAATATCTGTTGGAGGCCGCCCAGAGTGGCTGGGGGGACCCAGCCAGATGGGCGGGGTACAAATAAAAAATTATTATTATTATATCATTATTAGCCAATCCATAAAATCTCCTTTTTCAATACCTTTTATCAAATTATATTGCAAGTGCTAATCCAACCCTGCTAATGTTTTTAAATGTTTGCAATGCTCCTTGCAAGTTATCTCCCGCTTGGACTACTGCAATGCGCTCTACGTGGGGCTACCTTTGAAGGTGACCCGGAAACTGCAATTAATCCAGAATGCAGCAGCTAGACTGGTGACTGGGAGTAGCCGCTGGGACCACATAACACCGGTCCTGAGAGAACTACATTGGCTCCCAGTACGTTTCCGAGCACAATTCAAAGTGTTGGTGCTGACCTTTAAAGCCCTAAACGGCCTCGGTCCTGTATACCTGAAGGAGCGTCTCCACCTCCATCGTTCAGCCCGGACACTGAGATCCAGCGCCGAGGGCCTTCTGGCAGTTCCCTCATTGCGAGAAGTGAGGTTACAGGGAACCAGACAGAGGGCCTTCTCGGTAGTGGCACCCGCCCTGTGGAACGCCCTTCCAGCGGATGTCAAGGAAATAAGCAGCTATCCTATTTTTAAATCTGAAGGCAGCCCTGTTTAGGGAAGTTTTTAATATTTAATGCTGTATTGTTTTAATATTTGACTGGAAGCCGCCCAGAGTGGCTGAGGAAACTTGGCCAGATGGGCGGGGTAAAAATAATAAATTATTAAATTATATTATTATCCTTCACATATTCTATAAAATTAATCCATTCATTTCTAATTTTTTTGTCTTCTTGATGTCTAATCTTCCCAGTCAATTTCGCCATTTCCATAGTCCATCAGCTTCAATATTCATTCTTCTTTCCATGGGGTTCTTGCTTCCTTCCAACCCTGGGCATATATAACATTCTTGCTGCTGTTGTCGCATACATAAATAGGACCTTTTTTTCCTTCCGGGGTCTCTTCCCCTATTATACTTAATAAAAAAGCCCCTAGTTTTTTTAACGAAAGTTATTTTAAACATTTTTTTATCTCATTATAAATCATTTCCCAAAAGGCTTTTGCTGACTTACAGGTCCACAAACAGCAACACATCTACACCTAGGTGGATTCCAAATTGTCTGCACACATGAGTATCCTTTCCATATTTGATCTTCCGTATGCAGTTGCAGTGAGTCAGCATTTGACAATATCTGACTGCAGTCATGAAGTAGCAGCAGACTTTGGTCAATCTGATATCAGTGTTAACTTTAAAAAAAAATTTTTTTTTTTACTTTGCCCTCTGAAAGACAGCCTAAATTTGCATTTACAGCCATACGTCGAGTTGCGTTTGCTTCACGTTGCGTTTATTCAGGTTACAAACGTGGTTCACCGTTTCGCCCATGCGCAGGAGCACTCTATCGCCGCACGCGCAGAAGCGGCGCTCTACTTACGGACTTTTTGGGGTGCGAACGGCACCCCAGAATTGATCTTGTCCGTAAGTAGAGGTACCATTGTATGCACATAAATTAGCACATGCGGATTTTGTACAAATTTGTGTCATGTCTTTCAAGAGCTTAGTAACGCTCCTGTTTTGGATGGCAGGCAGGGGTGACTTGGAAAGGTTTTTGGAGATGGACAGGCTAGTAGGTAATTGTTCTCCAGTTCAGATCTGCGCTTGAGCAGAATTTTGAGACTTTTACAAGCCCCTTAAATTAATTTCCAAGCCTGGCTCAGCAAAACTTGGTTGCTGTTCTACTGTGTAGCCCAACCTTATATATATTTGCCCAGAGTCCTGCATTCTGCATTCCCAATTAAGTGTGCATAGGATTGCAGCCTTAGCATTGTTACTAGAGTGTTCCAGTGTGCATAGGAGACAGAAGATGCCTTTCTTTCTTTCTTTCTTTCTTTCTTTCTTTCTTTCTTTCTTTCTTTCTTTCTTTCTTTCTTTCTCTTTCTCTTTCTCTCTCTCTCTCTCTCTTCCCCGTGTTGCCAGAAGTCTTGAAAAGGGTGTCTGCACTTTACTTTGTACGGTTGCTTTTGAAAGCGCCTGCAAGGGTGGTAAGTGTACATGTAAAATAATAACAAATTAGGCATCTGACTGGTCTTTTGTGCAAACAGATCCCGGCTACAGTCTTGAATGTGCTTGCTCTGGCAGCCGCAGAGCCCCGCTGAGGTCAGTGGGGCTCTGCCAGCATAAGCACATTTAGAATTGCAGCCACTGTGTCTGCTTGTGAAAAAAATCCTTAAGTGTCATTACCTTGCATATGTATATGTATAATTCCCCAAACTAAATCCATGTATAGTGGTACCTCGGGTTAAGTACGCTTCAGGTTAAGAACGGACCTCCGGAACAAATTAAGTACTTAACCCGAGGTACCACTGTGTTCCTTTCGTGCTTTAAAAGAAGGTGAGAGGGCTTTAATGTCAATGACTTAATATTAGAGAGAACTTGGCAAAAACTGTATTGTACACAAGCTCCAGGATCCAAGCCAACTCCCCCGTCTCCTCCATGCCATATCATCATCTCCTTTTTGAGAGCTCCCGTAGTTTCAAAAGTACTTTGGCACCAAGTATGAACTCAGCAGGGAGCTGTAGCCAATCCAGGTGAAAGGAAGTGCTTTTTCACACAATGTCATCGTTCAGTGATGGAACTCAGTGCTGCAGGATGTGGTGGTGGCCACCTGCTTGGAGAGCTGTACAGAAAGCGTAGGGAAAGTCATAGTAGCTGCTAGCTATGATGGCTCAACAGAACCTCCTTATTCAGAATAATTTCAGTTACTGGGAATAAAACAGCCATGAGGCTTCTCAGCAGCATCCTCACTGAAATAGATTGTCACCCCAGGTATGGTGCAATAGGACTCTTGTATTATTATGAAGCGTGTACATGCGTGTACAATGCATGCACACTTTACATTTTAGATGTGTTCTTAAAAAAAATTATGCATATACACACACAAAGACACAAAGCATTTTACAACAATCTGCTCTCTGCTTGTGGCGTAGTTTGCTTGGTGTGGGCTGACCTGTTTGATTGGTGAAAATTGCAATGGGGGGGACAGGAATAAAGTTACAGGGCTCTGTCCAACATTCTCTGTACGCAAATGCAAAGGCTCTTGCACCAGCGGACAGGTGAATTTTAATGTTGTGCAACAGAGGAACCTAATGCACTAGCTGTGCCAGCAGAAACTCATTGCACAACAGACCGCACGGTAATATTGTGCAACGAAGTCGCCAGCAACCTGCTTATGTGTTCTCTTGTGCAACAATATTCCTCCGGCGCAAAACATCTTGCCAGCAAAACAAGCAGGCTGCTGAGTGACTTTAACTTAGCGTTACGTTGGCTTCAACCCACAGAATTTAAGCAGAGGGTTTAACTATATGGCCTCTCAGAGCCCCTTACAGTATATGGGGAGCGGGGAGGGTTTTCTCTGAACCAATCACGGTTCAGAGGCCTTCTGCAGCTGCTTTGGTACTCATTGCCTGGAGACCTGAATTAAGAGACAGGTTGAAGACAGTTTCCTTGGATCAGGTGTGGGGCCCCAATGCAGGCATCTCCTTGAGTTTAATTGCCTTCTGTGGCTGCTTGGCTACATGCCTTAACTCTGCATTAAAAACAAGGCACCAAACAAAATAGGAGCTAGCGTAATTATTGGTTCGTACATAATACGAAACTTCTTTTCTTGGACTTCATTGCCAGTTAACATGCCAAGATCCTGAGGTACAAAACACCACTTTAAATAAAGCTCCACGGACTTGAAGGAATGTCCTTGGCGCGGCATTTAATAAAATATTTTCGAGCTGCATATCTCTCTGAATTTAATTAATTGTGGATATTTGCGTGGCAGTGTGTCCAGCCTGCACATTGCTTGGTGGAGGATAATGTTAAAGAAACATTGTTAGCTCCTGCTATTGAAAGAAGGGAATATGGAGAAATAGAAATGAGGATGGTTCGAAACATGTTAAAAGAAGGAAGCTTATCTTAATTCAGTTTCTTGACCTGCTTATGGCAAGGGGTTTATGTTCATCTCTATCTCAGAACCATGCTACAGAACCAGCAGAATCATGTGGGCAAACACTTGTTGGACAGTGCCGTCCCACTAATAAGAGGTAGACTGCACGGCTCTGCTGGTTGCGTTGCTCAGCTCTGGAATTAGGCTGTGAATGGAGAGACAGTGTGGTGTAGTGGTTAGAGTTCAAATCCCCCCTTGGCCATGAAACTCACTGGCTGGCCTTTTGCCAGTTCCTGCCTCTCATCTTAACCTACCTCACAGGGTTGTTGTGGGGATTGAGTGTGGAGGGGAAGAATCATGTATAGCACCTTGAGATCCTTAGATAAAAGGTGGAATGCAAGTGCAATATCTGTCTGTCTATCATCCATCCATTCATTCATGATGCTTGTATCCCAAGTTTCCTCCTACTGGAGCCCAAAGTGTCTAGCAAACGTGATAAAACAGTCAATTAAAACAATTTAAAATTTTCAACAAAACGAAAAACAATACAGCGGACATTGAATGAGGTTGTATCCAATGGAGCGCTAAGTTAAAACTACTTAACTGTATGCTTGCATCCCTGAAAAGATGTTTCACCAATGAAACGTGCAAAACAATGCATAAGCACGCTGCTGGTGACTTTGTTGCACAATAGATTGCTCAGTCTGCACTACGATATCCTGCTAGATCTTGCTGTGCTGTCCTTGTGCTAGTGGGCAGTGAACAACGGATGCTACAATTTCCAGAGTTCCCTGGGAAGAGGGATTGGTTGTTAAACCACTCTGAGAATTGTAACTGTGCTGGGGAAGAGGGGGGGTCTCCTAACAACTTTCAGCACCCTTAACAAACTACAGTTCTCAGAATTCTTTGGGGTGCAGCCACAGCTGTTTCAAGTGGTACGATACTGCTTTAAATGTCATAGTGCAGATGGGACAGAGAAAATCTTTTTTACGATGCTTGCTCAGCCAGAAAACATATTGGATGTTGCTGTTCCTTAGCCTAACCTACCTCGCAGGGCTGTTTCTAAGGACAAATCGCACCTTGAGCCCTTTGACCAAGGGCTGGGATATTTATATAAAAATAACAATGTCTTTTAAAACCAGTCTTAAAAACCACTTGAGTTGCTTACCTAGTCAGACCAGTCCTGAGTTATAGCTCTGTAAAATTCAGCAGAGTTACTGATTTGGTGTGCCAAGGATCTGTCCCATGACATCATTGCTACATGCCATTGTACTGTATTAATTCATTCCTCTGCAAAACCCCAGTGATTTGCGTTATTTATTTACGTATATTTATATATTTTTCTTGACTGTTAGCTTTCAGAGCTGCTCACAAAGTTAAAAACAGGTAAAAGGACAGTACTGAAACAATAAAATAGAATAAGAACGAGCAAAACCAGATGGAAATCACTCAGTCATGTGTGTATTTTTAAAAAACCTGAAGAGCGGACAACCAACCAATCAAGGCCAAAGGCCTGGTGGAGTAAAACAGTCTTAACAGCCTGTCAAAATGCCTGTAGCTTAGTGGACACAAGGACCTCTAGGAGGGCCATAGCTCAGTGGAAGAGCATCTGCCTGGCATGCAGGAAGTCCCAGGTTCGATCCCCAGCATCTCCAGGTAGGGCTTGGGGAGAACCTTGTCTGAAACCCTGGAGAGGTGCTGCGAGTAGATAATGGTGAGCCAGAGGGAACAGTAAGTCAGACATCACAGTTATATTAAAGGTAAAGGGACCCCTGACCATTAGGTCCAGTCGTGTCCGACTCTGGGGTTGCAGCACTCATCTCGCATTATTGACCAAGGGAGCCGGCGTACAGCTTCCAGGTCATGTGGCCAGCATGACTAAGCCGCTTCTGGCGAACCAGAGCAGCGCATGGAAACGCCGTTTACCTTCCCGCTGCAGCGGTACCTATTTATCTACTTGCACTTGACGTGCTTTCGAACTGCTAGGTTGGCAGGAGCAGGGACCAAGCAACGGGAACTCACCCCGTCGCAGGGATTCGAAGCGCCGACCTTCTGATCGGCAAGCCCTAGGCTCTGTGGTTTATCCCACAGCACCACCCGCGTCCCAGTTATACGGTATTAGGAGCATTAAAAAAAAAAAAGCTCCCAAGTGCCTGGTCTTGATCCAGAGTTAGGGAAAGGGGGAGAAATGGATTCAGTTCACATTTAAAGGCCAGTATACCCAATTTGCAAACCATACACGAAAACTGAAACACAGCTATTCCTCAGAATTTGCACTTCACCAAATCTTGGCAATGCACTTATCCAGCCAGGTAATATATACAATGAGGCATACACTAGGGTAGAGGAGATATTATGCATTAACAAAAGTAAAATACAAAAAATGTGTTATATTAGGGGGGAACTGCTTTACAAAGATATGTATATTAGGGAAAATTTGCATTAAAATGCTGGTGAATTTTCACAAGGACATCTTTTTTAAAAAAAAAATCGCAAGCTGATGTGCGAATGTGGAGAACTAAATTTAAGATTAGAAAACGGGGAACCAGAATCGATCTGTTCGCCCATCCCTATACAGAGCGCAGCTGATGTGCTTCCTCCAGTTTAAAGGGGGGGAAATGCACTTTGTGGAATTTGCAAAGTTAACAGCTAAAATAAGAGAACTTAATGGTGATTGTTTTGTGGAAGAATGGAAGCCTTTCTCGGGCTATTTACAGAAGTAGTATAGTATGATGAGTTCAAGAGCAGAATTTAAAATATGAGCCACAGAAGAAATTAGAGGTATTGTGGTTTTAAGACAGAGAAGATAGGGTGTAGCAAGGGGGAGCAATTAAAAAGCACCTGGGAAAACAGGGTGGGAAGTTGACAAAACAAAAGAAAAAATATTGTGTATTGGAATGTATAGGTGAGGTTTTTTTAAAAAAATAATAATAATTAAATATAACTGAAAAAAGAGAAAAAATACACTCTGATGGGGGAAAAGGCCTTTTTGCCCGAGCCCTTGGAAGTGCTGCAGGGTAAGCTGGACAAAACTACTTATCTGGTGTCAAGCTACCTCGTTCCACAACTTTGGAGTTACGACTGAGATTTTCTGTGTTCCACATCACTGCCAACCACACCTCTGATGGCAGCGAGGAGCAAAGCACAGCCTCTTCCAAAGATGTTGAGAAGTGGTTGTTTTATGGGGCGTTACAACGCACCTGCCAACCCAGAATGTCGACCTAATACCTGTCCTTCTGCTTCCAAAATGGAGTGTGTTTTTCTTTCTCTCAAGCAAGCCACCTGTGCAAATGCAGTGGACCAACAGACTGACATGGCCCTGCTTTGCCAAAGAAAAGAAATCCAGCCCAGTCTTTCTTTAAAATAAAGGGATGAAGCGTGGGAGGAGAATGACCACCGAGCAGCTTTGCCGTTTGGTTGCTTTCATGCATATTCATAGCTATGTATTGCATTGATACTTGGTTAGAATACTTTGGAGTAAGGCCAGGACAGCCACAACATGTTTTAATTTTTAAGTCACACTTGCTCTCCACGCATTCTGGACTTTTGGAAATGGAAATGGGGACAACTTAAATGCTGGAGCATTTCCATTGAGACAAATATTTTGAACTGCATCGTTATTATGATAAAGCACACTTCTTTCAATAAACTCAGAACCTGAGGCAATTTATTTCTTGTGCAGAAATGAAACAGCTGACTATGCCTTGATAAATACACAGGTCTTAAATCAGCTGTTGTCCTCATTGGCCATAACTGACCAGCCAAGACATTAATGCGCTAGAGAGATTCCCAGTCAATAGTGGGAATGCATGTGGTTATTACTCAACACTGCATGCCCATGTTCATATTTGGTCCTTTATTTCCAAGTCTGTTAAGCATGGAAAACTTGGTCTGAGTTGTGTTGGTTGCTGAGCATGCAAATAGGTCTGAGATGAAGGCAAGTATTTACTGGTGTCACAAAACACACCGATGGCTTTATGAAATAGAGGGGAAATTCTCAATTCAGAAGGCATGTGGGGGCACAGTGTTTCCATGCTGTTGCTGCTGTTTTAAAACTCCCTGTATGAAGAAAGCTAGCTTTCTACACGTTACTGTTTTTTACCCAAATCACAGATGAATATACTAAGATCTTCAGATAGTCCAGATGTGAACTGATATTTGAGTCTTATGGTCCAATTCTCACTTAGAAGTAAGTCCCATGGAAATTAGTGAGACTTGATTCTAATCTTTTTTTCCATCTATAAGACGCCCCCATGTATAAGACGACTCCTATTTTTTGAGCCCAAAATTAAGAAATAAATATTTTAAACATCAAACAGTGAGGCAAGCTGTGAAATGGCGGCTGCTCCTGTCAGGAGGAGGCCCCTCAGTGCGCCCCTCCCCTCCCCTGCGAGGAGCTGCAACTGCCAGAGCTTGTATGGCGGCATGTACAGTATTTATTTATATATTTAATTGCAACATTCCATGTATAAGACTACCTCCAATTTTAAACTTTAAGAATTTGGGGGGAAACCTTGTCTTATACACGAAAAAATATGGTAAGTATGCTGGGGATTAGGATATCGATCTTCCAAGTTCAATATCCTGTTGAATATCCTGTTGAAACAAACTGACTGGAAGCACTTCTGGGTAAATGAGGTTTGCAGAAATGAAACAAACATAGATGGAAAAGAAATGTGTCACACACACCCCACTCCCACTCCCACTATGACTTTATCATTTCAGAGATGAAACCTAAGCTTTTTGGGAAATATGCTTCCCTTGGACCACAGATCCTCAGCATCCACAGAGTCTACATACAAACAAGGCAAGAGAAGCGCATAAATTTTACTATCGGAAGCCGAGCTTACCTGCTTCCAAAGACATCTGTTGTCATTAAGTGCCCCGTCCGGAGGTTCCAAAAGTCGCTTATCCAATGGGAGAAAGACGGGCAGCACCTGCAGATCTCTAAGCGACTTGGTGTCACTAAATCGGGATCGCTCAAGGTCAACAGTCTTGAGGCTTCGGATATGGGGGTCTACAAGTGCATTGCAGGCTCAGCGCAGGAGACGTTTGTTCTTAAGCTCATCGGCACAAACAACAAGCTGATAGAACCGCCCGCTTTTGGTAAGCACTCGGGTGAGAGCAGCAGCACAGAGCGCAACGAGGCCAACAGCTTTGGAGCGAAGTGGCACAAAATGAGTCAGATGTGGCAACTGTGGAGCCAGAAGAGCGAGCAGTATCTGGGAGATGGGCAGGTGAACGACCAGCCTTTTCTGCGACACCTGGAAACTCACACGAGAAATTCAGCGGAAGAGCGTGGCTCTCGTGAATTCAAAAACAAGCGGCTGGAGGCAGTGGTTCTCCCCGGTGCCTACAGTATGGATACAGTACATTTCGAGGAGCTGATAAAGAATTTGAGTCACCTTGTTGAGGCTGGAGAGGTCAATGACGAATTGGCTTCCCAGCTCGTCTACCAGTTGATTGCCGAGTTGTCCAAACCACCGCATTCTGCTTCTGATATACAGAAGGAGCCTCAGGGCAAAAAGCCGCCTTCCAGGAAACCTGGCAAGTCCGCAGACGTCCCTGATAATCTCAGCACGAAACCCCAAGGCAACGCATCGACGCTGAGCCAAAAAGGTCCAGTTATTGTGAGGCACAAAGAAGGGCCCAAGATTCTTTGGAACAGAACGGAAACGGTGCATATTGGGAGTACGGTCTTTTTAACAAAGGACACCCGCATTATACATTTGCTTTGTGAAACTGTTGGTGTTAGCAACCCTAAGTATACATGGAAGAAAGATGGACTGGAGTTAAAGTCCTTTGAGAAGTAAGTAAAAGGGAATCCATGCGTTTTGTGTTTTTCTCAGTGAGTCATGTGATATCACTGTCAAATAATTACAGTATAAAAAAGGAATCAGCTGTGAAAATCCCTCCTGCTTACTCATTTTACTGCATTAGCATTCATTTTGGGCATCAAAGTCTGTTAAGAAGGTAGCCATTGGCATTTTCAAAATTAGAGTCCACTTCAAACCCAGCTGTGTTAATAGCACACGGCTAAAGATAGTGGGAATGGGAGGTTAATTTGACCTATTGTTTACTCAACAGAGTATGATATTCATGAACCTCAGAATTGTGAAGAAATGCAAACCTAGTTGGTGCTTTTTGGCCGATGTAGAGTTAGAAAAGAGAAGCCCAGGAAGATTCACTGTAGGGGAACAGGATACACACAGACGGCAAAGCATGTGTTCTCCGTGAGCTTGATGCTATAGAATTGGCTTGATACTGGTCTGCTTCATACTTTCTGGATCATGCCAAAGGCCTATCTAGCTCAGCATCCTGTTTCCCACAGTAGGCAACTAGATGCCTATGGGAAGCCCACAATGCAGACTTGCCCCACTGTTGTTCTCCAATGACTTAAGGATGTAGAGGCATCGTTTTCCATTCTGCCGTGCCTTTATTTCATGCAGCGCTGTTTCTATTCTGCTGCAGTTCATCTTCCACCCAAAACTATGTCGCTCATCTCACTGCAGCAAAATTACATAACTTACATGTAACTAACAACATAAGTTATGTTGTCATTACATTATTCCACCCCATGATCAATTTCATATTGGTGGTGGACAGAAAACAACCACAACTGGATTGATTTCCATTTTGATGCTTGGAGAAATAAGTGAACCTCAGCAATATGAGTGTTTGTTGGAATTCTCTGATGCCCCTACTAATGACCTGGACAAACCATAAGCTAGGTACAGTATAGACTATAGGATACACCTTGGGTGCAGCAGCAAAATGACCCGGGAGTTTGGCTTAGTGTGAAATGCAAAGCAGTCCAGTGTTGAACTAATTTAATTTTGCTCGTCTCTAGTTAAATCTTGTCTATTCCTTAAACCTTCTGCAGAGTTGTTTTGGAAGACAGTGGGAAAATCCAAATTTTGAACCCCACCAGGAAAGAAATGGGTGTGTACCGCTGCATTGTGGAGAATGACTTTGGTTCTGACACAGAATCTTCTACTCTGTTTTATTCAGGTAGCATTTAATTTAATTGCTTTCCCACTTTCTTCACCATGAACAATTTCCCTATTTCTTTTTCTGTTCCCCCTCCCAAACGGCATGTATTTATTTGTTTGTTTGTTTTTATTTCATGCAAAAGGCCGGGTGAAGATGTTTTTATTCTCTTGGACATTTGAACAGAGCTAATGGTCTGATGTTTTTGGTCATTTATTTTTGGTGATTTATATGGGCATTTTTTATGTTGTTGGTGATTTCGGTGGATGTATGCCACATTTAGATTTAGATATATAGATATAGATATAGATATAGATCCTGACCTTCCTTCCAACAAAGCCCCAGGCGACAAATATCAGAAAGTTAAAAACAATTCAATTTAAAACAAAACATGCTTAAAGTGTTTCAAAACATTTTAAAATCCAACTCAAAACATTTCAAAGCATTTAGAATATATAAAAACATTTTTAAACTTTCCATACATTTCTTTTATTTTAATGTGTTTTCATGGTATATTTGCATGTTATTGTCCCTGTTAATTGTTTTGGAACTCCTCTGGCCATGTGAAATGATACATAAATTGAATGATTTAAAAAACTAGCTCACAGGGGCCAGAACAGGTAAGTGGAGTTTACTTGGATAGGTAAACACAACTGCTGAGAGAGGTAACTGATGGGGACTAACAGGTAAGGGGTAATGAAGAAATGGTAGTAATGAGGAAGAGCAAAGTAGGACATGGGCAACTCCCACCAGTGTAGAGCTCCCATCTGCATAGCCCCTCCCTTATTACATTGTTTCTTGGTCACACCTGAGTGTGACTTAGAGTCCGAATTCTCAGACTAGTTAATGATTGTTTCTTCTCGCTCCCCTCGCCCTATTCTGTCTTTTGCAGAGGCTCCCGCCATACTGTTTTCTGTAACAAACGTCACAAATTTTGAGCTTCGGAACTTTTCTGCAACTGTTGGAGGTACAATCCTGGCACGAGCAGGAGCGAGCGTTACACTGCAGTGTCCAGTAAAAGGTAAGGAGAAAAATACGCACCAAAACCACCACCACCTTCTTTCCCTCCCCATAATGCTGTGCTGAAAAGTTCATCTGAAGTCTTGGACAGTATTTTAAAGAAAAGGGGAAATGTGTTACTAGTAAAAAGCAACAGAACATTAATCGTGGAGCATGTATTTTTATTAGGCATGTCGCCCTAATGCACCGTGTTCCTTTCCAATCCCATCCACTAAAATCTCTCTGTCTCTCTCTCTGACTCACACACACACACACACACACACACACACACACACACACACAGTTTCCATAAGACAATCTGTGGCTAACCACGTTGTTTTAACAGCCCCTAGAGCTGCAGAAGATCTTAAAAGTGTTGGCTTCACAGCCAGCTGTTTTGTTTCTCAGAAACTCAGCTGCCCAGCTATCCTCCTCTGTCTGCTCAGTGTCCCCCCACCCCATATTCATGCTTTTTGAGGCTCTGGTTTGTCCAGATTGCAACGAGAGAGGAAATTGCATCTTGGAGAGAGGAATTGCATCTTGTACACCACTTTTGAGTTCCTCGGAGAAAAGGTGGAGTTTCCATGTAATAATACAATAAAGCACCAAGAAAGGCTTCTAGGTGGACCAACAGGTTTTTAAAAAGATGCCTAGATGCAGCAAATGTGGGTGAGCACCCAGGTGGAGAGAGAAGGTGGTTCCATAATACAATGAAGGGGGGGGCAAAAAAACTTTAAAAGAACATTCAACCCACCGGAACATATGATACACCATGACCAAATGATGGACCACTAGCCAACCAACTCCTGGGCAAACAGGTGGGTTTAAAGGAGGTGCCAGAAACTGGACCGCAGTCATGGCCTGCCTTATTTCCTTTGATTCTCCAGAGGGGTGCAAAGTTGGGAGGATTTGGAGGAACTCCAAAAGGAGCCTAGATTGAGCTTGCCTGAGCCTTCTGCTTGGAGAGAAATGCAGGGGGGAGGGGGCAGGCGCTTGGCAGCTGCCTGAAGTTGCCCAGTGGTGCCATGGGCCTGGCAGAGAGAGTGTTCCTGGAGCCCAGAGCCCATTGGCTCCAGTCCTTGGCCAGGCTCTGACCTCACAACCAGCTGTGGAATCCTGGGGAATGTTTTGTTTCCTAGGAGACCAGGTGAGTTTCTTGAAAGGATCCCTGGCTAAGCTGAAAGCCCAGTCAGTTGGAGCAGTTAGCAGCCAGAAAGCAGCCATTCTTCTGTTCTTGTGTTGAAAGCGGTTCAGATGGATTGACCGACTTTCTGGACCTTTCCGGTTTTCCAGACCTGTTGCATAAAGTGCTGCTGGTTGTGCAGAAGGTAAAGTCATGGGCAAGACGGGAGACATCCTGAAGATTCGTGCCCCCACCACATGCCCAGTTTTTAAAGATGCTCCTTGGTTATTTGACCTTTCTAAATCCCATGCTGGGTGTTACGCGAGCCAGCAATTTTCCCAGGCAGTTTTCTGATGAGTTTTCCGAGGTTCCTTTTTTGTCACCATCCAGATTGAAGCAGAATTACCACCACCACCACCCCATCCCAAATATTCAGGAGAATACTCCCCCACCCCCCAATTTCACCACCCACAAATAGGATGAGGAATTCTGGGAGGTCATTTTTCACAGGGCTCCCACCTGCACCCTTGGGTGCTTTTTCCCCTCAGCTACATTTCCAGGGTCTTCAATTAGTTTCCCACGTCCCATCAGCCCCAGACAGCAGGTCCAGGGGGGCAGGGAGAGGAGGGGAGTTGGAGTCCTTTAGCAACATCAGGAGGGCACCAGGTTTGGGGAGACTTGATGTAGAAAGCATCAGGGTAATTCAGCATTATAACACTGGGTGACTGGCCAGGGTGTTATCCTGGCCCTGATCAGGAGTAGCCAGAATTAGCCACTTGCTGTCCTATGTGGAAAGTGGAGCAAAGGACCTTGAGCCCATTGAATTATCATTATCCTTACTATGATTAATTACATTTACTAACTGCTTTTCCCAAAGAGCCTGAAAAGAGCCTCCAAAGATTTGAAACGCAAAAATGCCATAGAAGCAGACAGTAAAATACACATGGTCCTCAAAGTGTTCATCCATCAGTGATGTGGCAGGAGAAATACATGCCTTCTTCCTTCCCCTGTTCAAACACTGAACCCCAAGAGAGACCCCAAATCCAATAATGAGGCTGGAGACTTGAGACCCCTGCTTGTCTCCTCTTTCTCAGAAGAGTCAGAGTCTCCAACCTGACACCCATGGCGGACCCCTCCCTCCCCTCCCAGCTGGAAGAAGACTTCCACTATGATGAGGGCCTGTGGAGAGCCAAGGAGATAAGTAACTACCGGTATACAACCTTTAGAAGACATCTGCATAGGGCGTTTTTTTAATGTTTAATGTTTTATTGTGTATTTAGAGAGTCAGTGTGGTGTAGTGGTTAAGAGCAGTGGACTCGTAATCTGGTGAACCGGGTTCGTGTCTCTGCTCCTCCACATGCAGCTGCTGGGTGACCTTGGGCTAGTCACACTTCTCTGAAGTCTCTCAGCCTCGCTCACCTCACAGAGTGTTTGTTGTGGGGGAGGAAGGGAAAGGAGAATGTTAGCCGCTTTGAGACTCCTTCGGGTAGTGATAAAGTGGGATATCAAATCCAAACTCCTCTTCCTCTTCTTCTTCTTCTTCTTCTTCTTCTTCTTCTTCTTCTTTATATATGCTGGATGCATATAGACTGGCTGGGGCAAACCAGACAGATGGGCGGGGTAGTAATGATGATGATGATGGAATAGGATGCCCCTATTTTCATGGGGAAAATGTTGGAGGGTATATGGATGAGGAAGCCAATCTGGTCTGTATCACTGAGCATCCTGTTCTCACAGTGACCGGCCAGACCCCCATTGATCGACCAGATACTTCAAGCAGGGCCTAAGCGCAATAACTCTCCCCTCCTGTCGTTATTCAGAAACTTACTGCCTCTGACAGTGGAGGTAGAATCAGGTTTGCATCAGGTTTACATGGGGCCTAAGTGAGCTGGCCGTTAATCTGGCAGGACTTCATTGACCCCCCCCCCCCTGCCAAACAGGAGATTGCCAAAGGCTGCCTCTGTTACCAGGGCAACCAGGAAGTGATGGAGGCATAGTAAGGGTAGGCCTTGGAACCTAGATAGAGCCCTGGGGACCTGAGCAAAGGACTTGGCCTGTCTCCCCTCATCCTCAAACATCACACAAGCACACAGAGCATGTCTAGTTGCCAACTGTTGGGATAGGCCAGCGCTGTGCATCGTGCTTAATCAAAGTCAGCAAGTGTGCGTACAAACCCATTTCTTACTCATATACTTGGAAAGGATCAGAGCTCCGAACGATTGAAAACAAATTGTTAAAACGAGTCGGCAGTGCCATTTCCATTTTCATTACTTTGGCGGGACGGACACACACACACACACACACACACACACACACACATTTTTCCTTGCACTGCTACCAGAAAAAAGGGGGAAAGGGGAGGGAGAGAAAGTCTACATCTAGAAGACCAAAAATAACGATAGAAATATATGGATTCAAATAGTTCTACAAATAGCTTTTAAAAATAGTGGCGCCAGACCGACGGATATTGGGACATGCAGCTCGGTTGTTCCCCGTCCGTACCAAGGGTATTGCTGTGGTGAAGTCATGTTTTCCAGCTCTACTTTGGCAACCATTTGTACAGGAGCAACCTGCACCTCATATCCAACTGCTTTTAAGTCACACAGTCAGTGTTAAAATATTGTTAGTGTTCTCGGCCTTAGCCTTCTTAGTATCATTTTGCCTTTGGCACAAAGGGTTTTCTGCTTGAGAATGTTTTAATAGCTGAGTATGCTATTCGAGTGCTTCATTATATTAAAACTGACTGGCACCGCCACTCATTCTGCTTCCCTTTCTTTTTTTATATTTACAAAGTTTTTGTTTAATTTCAGTTCTGACATCCAGGGAAGTAAAATCCAGATTATTCTATTAAGAGAAAAGCAGCCTTCTCTTTTGACCAGAAATGACCAGAAATTTCATGCATCACCCAGATTATTCCCATAGACCCAGATTATTCCAATTGGGATATTTTTGGAAGCACTGGGGCAGGGTAAAATGGTAGCAGGAAAGGACATACCACATGGTTTTTGTCATGTTAGGTTTTACAGTGCTGGACTGCAGTTTTCATCCTTCCTCACCATGGGCCATGTTGCTAAAGGGTTGCTGGGAGTTGTAGTCCAGCAGGACAGCTTGCACACCCTAATTTAGCAACGCTCCCAGTTCACAAGCTTCCTAAATGAGAGCCAGTGTGGTGTAGTGGTTAAGAGCGGTAGACTCATAATCTGGTGAACCGGGTTCGCGTCTCCGCTTCTCCACATGCAGCTGCTGCAGCTGCTCCACATGCAGACCTTGGGGTAGTCACACTTCTTTGAAGTCTCTCAGCCCCACTCACCTCACAGAGTGTTTGTTGTGGGGGAGGAAGGGAAAGGAGGATGTTAGCCGCTTTGAGACTCCTTCGGGTAGTGATAAAGCGGGATATCAAATCCAAACTCTTCTTCTTCTAAATGTTTGGTTCCTTTAAAATAATTGTTAAGTCAGCTCTAATCACACCTCTTTTGGCCACTTTGAAGGGAGATTCCTCAGTGTATGAAATAAATTGTGGCAACTGAAGAATTACTGCTGAAAGCAAACAAGGGGGGGATTGCTGGAAAGATTATTTCCCCAGCAGATTTGGGCGCTGTTCATTTTTAATACACAAGCTGTGATACATTTCCTAAGTTCTTGCACTGGCAGAGACTCCCCACTCCCATCAGCAATTAAGCATTTGCTTGGCATGTGCACAATGTTTACTGTAGAGACCACTTGTGTCATTTATTTATTACAATTGTGCTCTGCCCTTTCTCCAAGGAGCTGAGAGTGGTTTACATAGGATTATCATTGCAACAACCTAGTGATCTAGCTAAGGCTTGCTTAGGGAGAGTGACTGGCCCCATGGTCACCCAGGGAGTTTCCACTGGTAACTTCCAAGAGCTGTGGACAACACGGAGAGTGTTCTGATCAATGAAGAAGATAAAAATTAATGAGCAAGGTAGAATCAACAGCTTGCCTTCCCATAATTCGGCGACTAATTCCAGAAATCTTCAGTTAACCATAATGACCATTAAGTCCCAACTGGGCAACTGCAGTTACTAGGTTTGGAAGAAGCCAGAAGTTGGTCTAACTTCAAACCATGGTTTAAGATCCTGGTTTGTTCCAAACCTGGTAGCCATAGCTTTCAGTAATGGGGAGCTATGGTTAACTGAAGACTTCCTGGCTACTTGCAGCAGGCCAAGTAGGGGGGAGAAAGGGGGCAGAGTGAGGAGTGTTAACAAAAGACAAGCATACAAAGCCAAAACATTATCATTCTCACCAGGCCATAGGAGTCTAAAGCAAGGGTAGGCAACCTAGGGCCCATGGGCCGGATGCGGCCCAATCGCCTTCTCAATCCGGCCCGTGGACGGTCCGGGAATCAGCGTGTTTTTACATGAGTAGAATGTGTGCTTTTATTTAAAATGCATCTCTGGGTTATTTGTGGGGCATAGGAATTCGTTCATTTCCCCCCCAAAAAATATAGTCCGGCTCACCACATGGTCTGAGGGACAGTGGACCGGCCCACGGCTGAAAAAGTTTGCTGGCCCCTGGTCTAAAGTGTCAGCAAACCCTGGATTCCACCAAAACACAGTAACGTCTACATGGGACTGTATTCACCAATACTGTGAAAGCACCTTATGTTCAGCAACCAAGTATTTTGCCCCTTGTCAAGCACCTGATTCCACCATCTTCCAAGTGAGTTTTCTCATCTTGGTACTCTGTAGGCTCAGAGTACCAGATGCTCAACTTAATGTGTGGGCAAGGGAGAGGGCACCATACCTGCCCCCCCACCAGTGTCCCCCTGGTGCTTGCCATGCCTCCTTCAGTTCCTGTCGAGGGGGGCAGCACCTGCATGCCTTCCTTTGCCCCCCACCCCACTCTCTGAGCATCCATATAGTCAGGCGAACCTTTGATCACAGCTCATATGAAGACATCTGATCACAAGACATCTGATCACAAGACACCTGAAGGCAGCCCTGTTTAGGGAGGCTTTTAATGTTTAATAGATTACTGTATTTTAATGTTCTTTTGGAAGCCGCCCAGAGTGGCTGGGGAGACCCAGCCAGATGGGCGGGGTATAAATAATAAATTATTATTATTATTATTATTATTATTATATTATTATTATATCATTCTGCCAAGGGGTGATGAGGCGAACTTGCCACACATCAGCTACAGATGTTTGGTTTAATTATCTCTTCCCACATCGTTTATTGAACTGGACGTGGGAGGAATGGCGGACTTTCACAACGGCACCCCCTGCTGTTCATTTGCTAAGATTACTAATTTCAAATGAATGCTTTTGTTTTGAAGAAATAGATGCACCCTTACTGTCTGGGATCAATCATCAGCTGCAACCTTCCATCTCATAAACTCACCCATGATCAACTAAATAATTTCTTACAAAGCCATTCATGCCCCAAAATGTTCCACTTAATGTGGGGCTTTTCCTCAGGATTTAAAAAAAAATATTTCTATTAATGCTTTGAAATGAAAAAATTCCCTTATAGTTTACAATAAAGGCTTTGCTACTAATTATAGTAAGCACTCTTTAAGTGACCTGTGGCCATAACTGATAAAATAACCAGTAAACATGCTTCGATGACACTCAAAATAAATGCTTCGATGACACTCAAAATAAATGTCATTCTATCATTGAATCCAAATGCTTTTTAGTCTCTCTCTCTCTCTCTCTCTCTCTCTCTCTCTCTCTCTCTGTGTGTGTGTGTGTGTGTGATTTAAAAAATCCATGAGTGTTCTTTTCTTTTCTTTTCTTTTATAATTGCTGTTCGAATTGGAGGTGTGGGAAAATCCAAACTCTGAAATAGAGAATGAAACTAGAAAGCTAGAGTGAGAGGCTTTAAATTGAATTAAACTGAATTAAATTGAAATAATTGTTTTGGTTTCTTCATCTCAAAAAGGATATTGTAGAATTGGAAAAGGTTCAGAATAGGGGCGTCAAAATGATAAAGGGGGTGGAGTGACTCCCCTATGAAGAAAGGTTATAGCATTTGAGTTTAGAGAAAATGCAAGTAGGAGGTGACATGATAGATTGTTGTTGTTGGTTATTGGTTGAGCTTTTATTAGTTTTGCCCCGCTGAACTATCTTTCTTTCTTTCTTTCTTTCTTTCTTTCTTTCTTTCTTTCTTTCTTTCTTTCTTTCTGAAATCTCAATGCAAAAAAATAATAATGTATTTTTGAGCTTTTTTTAGTTCTGGACATATGGCAACCCTACATTGGCCTGATCCAACAGCCATTTCTTACATTCTTAATGTGGAAAATTGGAATTATATTATATTATAATGCATTATAATATATTATAATGTATGGTGTGCCACCTACTGGTCAAAAAAGGGGGGGAATGCATTAATATTCAATTGTGCACGTAACTCCTCTAAACATCTTCAGAGTTCTCAAACACTGACACTTCATAAAGGTTTCCCAGATTTCTGCTTCTCCTGATTTTAGACCATAATCCACAAAGATTCCTTCCCACAGAAACCAACTTGTTTACTTTTGGGACCTTCTGTATATACTACCTTCTTCTATTTAGTATGAGCAAGATATTTCCATGAGAAGACTATCAGGTCAGGCTTCCAAAAAAATAAGTGCAATTAAGGACCAAATATAGGCTTTTACAAAATTATATTCTCTCTGCTGATGCCGCTGGTTCTAACTTGGCTTGAAGTTGCTCCTGGATGGAAAGTATAACACATTTTATAAAATCCTACAAACATCTAGGGTTTTTTTTTTTTTCAGGGGGTAGTGAAGTCAAAGCTTTAAGAATAATTAGTAAGCCTAAAAATGTTCAGTGCGTAATATTTTACTGTGCTTTTACGGTTGGAGGAAATTTGTTTTCAAACACCATTCCTTTTATAGGCTCCCTGCAATGCACGTTTCTGGATGAAATAAAGGCAGGTTTCTGTCTACATGCAGCCACTGTGCTTGCTTTTTTATTTATTTATTTATTTGCATTTTTAAGGTAGAAAAATCTTTTTTCTAGGTAGAGCTGTGAGACTCCAGTTCCGCACACACGAGTTAGCAAGTCCTGATTAAATCAATGGGACTTACGTCTGAGTAGACCTGTGCAGGATTGCAGTCTTAACAGTCGACGTGTTATGAAAACAAAGGAAACTTCAAGTAGGAATGTTTAGAACTGAGAAATGTTGTTACGCACTTTGATATTTATTAGCAAATGATATCTGCATTAACAATACAAAATAAATTTGCTTCAAAGTAGGGCGCTTGGCTGGTTCTCTGTCCAGGGTCAGGGTTTTATCTGTTATGAACCCTGCTGTCAAGATTGTGGGGGTAAGAGAAACCATTAAATCTCAGTACTGAGTGTGCAGTTACCAACCACACAAGGAAAAACTATCCTGGCTGGTTTGTTTTTGTTTGTTTGTTTCACTCTGGGCTAGTTGTCAGAATGGTTTTCCCAGTAGTGATGTGTGGAAGTGAGAGCTAGACCATAAAGAAGGCTGATCGTCGAAGAATTGATGCTTTTGAATTATGGTGCTGGAGGAGACTCTTGAGAGTCCCATGGACTGCAAGAAGATCAAACCTATCCATTCTTAAAGAAATCAGCCCTGAGTGCTCACTGGAAGGACAGATCCTGAAGCTGAGGCTCCAATACTTTGGCCACCTCATGAGAAGAGAAGACTCCCTGGAAAAGACCCTGATGTTGGGAAAGATGGAGGGAGAAGGGGACGACAGAGGACGAGATGGTTGGACAGTGTTCTCGAAGCTACCAACATGAGTCTGACCATACTGCGGGAGGCAGTGGAAGACAGGAGTGCCTGGCGTGCTCTGGTCCATGGGGTCACGAAGAGTCGGACACAACTAAATGACTACTAAACAACAACAAGTTGTCAGAATGTCTTGTTCAGAAGTCTCTCCTCTGGCATGCAGATTGGCCCAAAAGGAAAGAGGTCAAGAGAACAAGCAGCCACAACAACGGAATGGGAAGGGGCTCTGAGGGCATCTTTTTCAGCTCTGCACAGCTATTTCTATCCCAGTTTTCCTCAAATGAGTTCAAGGAGACATGCAGAGTTCTCTCTCCCCCCTTCTAATTTGATCCTCACAGCTATGTGAGGTAAGTTAGACTAAGAGACTGTGACTGGATCAAGATTCACTAGTGAGCTCCATGATTATGACTGAGAGAATCTGCCAGTTTTTTATTCTTCCGATTTCTTAGTTTATCCAGTCTTAAGTTTGGCTCTCCAAATTTCCACATCGGGGTTTTTTGGGGGGTGGGGTGGGGTGGGGATTTCCACTTCACTGAATTTTGCAATGCAAGCCAAGTAATGTATCTAAAAACGTATATACTGGGGTAAGGTGTGCATAAAAATGCATATGCTGGTGTAATTAACATACAAAAATGCATAAGATGGGGGGCATAGCTGTCAACCCTCCCTTTTTTTGCGGGAAACTCCCTTATTCCAATGCCGTTTCCCGCTGCTATCCCGGATTGTTGATATCCCTTAAATTTCCCAGATTTCAAAGGAAGCAGCTCCTCTCCCTCCCTGCCGGCCAGGGAGGCTCCTCAGCTGCGTTGCTCGGCTGCCAATAAGGAGTCTGAGACCGACTGGGGGCGGAGCTTGCATGCCTTGTGCAGCCAGACCCTCACGCCCAACCAGACAGCCAGCCTGCCTGCCATCTATTTGCTCGCTCTTTCGCTCACCCGTTCGCGCGCAGCCTCTGGAGTGCAGGGTGGCGAGGCTACTTGGTGCCATTGCACCGCCCTTGCGGCATCCCTTATTTTCAAATCTGAAAGTTTGAAAAAATTCCTTATTTTCAAATCCGAAAGTTGACAGCTAGGATGGGGGGGGGGTTTGCAAAAAGATGTATCTATTAGACAAAATTGCACACAAACGTGTAAGGAGAAATTTGGACTAAAATTCTGATGAATTTTTAACAAGCTATCATCATCATCACCATTGCAAACTGGTGTGAAAATTTAGAGGACTGACAATAAGACTGGAAAAATTAGAATCGGAGAGAAACCAAAACTCACAGGGTTTCCCACCCCTACTTGTACTTCCAAGCATCTTGCACACTTCTGGCCTCCTCTCACCCCAGTTATTTCATGGAAAAAAGAACCTTTCTTGGTTTCTCCCCCCACTTGGCAACTCTCTGCTATGCGGCAGATTCATTTGCTTTCATCATTACTGTAGGAAACCTCACAGGAGAAATGAACAAAACCCAGTCGGCTGATGGTCTAGTTCAGTAGGCAGCAGTAAATGCAAACAATATCTCACATAGTTAGCAGTAAATGGGCCTTGTGGTTTCAAAGCTAAATTGCACTTCTGTAGAACAGGCCCTCTGAAAAGCAAATCATCAGATGGGAGAGTGGAGGGGTTAGGGTAGAGTCATGTCTAGCAAATTTGATCTGGGGCAGTATGGAAGAAAAGATGGCTGAATACTGGCTGCATTTACAATGGGAAACTTTGATTCAAAATTTAATTTCAAGTTTTTCAGGGGCAATCCTAGAATCAAGGTAGAAACAGACATCGGAAAGGAAGCAGGACTATTCAGATAGACTATGGCGGTTTTATCGAATGTGGTGCTAAGCTTCTTAATGGTACACTTCCACTGGCGAAATGTTTGGTGCCAGTGGAACGTTGTTGGGCGTGAGAATGCATAAGCAGCTTGCAGGCAACTTCGTTGCATGATAGACTGTGCAATCTGTTGTGCAACACGGTCACACTTGTGCAGCTGCTTCATTCCTCTGCTGCACAGCAGTAAAAATCACCTATCTGCTAGCACAAGAGCTTTCGCTCCAGGGCACAGAGAATATTGGGTACAGCCCTAAGAGTTGTACGTGCTTGAAAATGCACACCCTAATTATCAAATAATGTTAACAAATAGGGTGGCAGCAACTTGTCACCCCCCCCCAAAAAAAGGAGGATCATAATCTCACTTTAGTGCAAAAAGCAGCTTGCAGGCAATCTGTGTCCACTCTGCTTTCTAGGTGCCTTCTGTGGATCGGCACCTTCAAGGCTGTTGTTGCTGCTCCCCTCTTTCTTGTGGTAACTGGACTTGAACTAGCCAGCTAAGAATTGTGTCAAAACGTTTGGGAAGTGCGAAAGCTGGTAGATAACTAACTTCTAGTCCAGGAAGTGCACATCAGGTCAGCTGTTGCTAGAACCCCCAAATTTCAGGTCCCTCAAGCATCCCTTGTCCTCACCCCAAACCCAAAGGAGGCCCTCTGGAGATGTTCTTATGGCATTAGTAGGCTCATGCAGAGAAAGTTGAAGAGCTTTAAAGGTCAATGCCAGTCCTTTGAACTGCACCTGGGAAGGGATCAAGTCAATGTATTTTCAGGATTGGGACCCAAGACTGTTACGCTGACCAGCTGCTGAGTACATATCGCTCCCCCCCAAAGGACCTTGGGAACTGTAGTTTACCCTTCATAGAGCTGTAATTCCCACCACCCTTAAACTACAGGTTTCTTTGAGGGAGGTCACGTGCTTTAAATGTGTGGTGTGTATGTACCCAAAGTCACTGGACATAAAGGTATAAAATCTGTAACAGGATTGCAGCGTTTATTGTGCCGTTGATTCTTGTCTTACTTTTACTTTAGGCACTTAGCTGTGGCTTTATGTGTGTTGCTTCCTTAGCCTTTGTGTAGTGTGAGCAGCACTTCCTGAGCAACTTTGGAAAATGCAGCATGTATAAGGAATTTTAACTCTTAACTGAGAAAGTTATGAGAGGGTGCCAAACCGCTGGCCGAAAGTATTTGGGCTGCAACCACAAAAGGGGCTCAGGCCTGAAACAAAATCTCTTCTTAATTTCAAGAGGTCTTCTCCGAGTAGGGCTAAGCTGCTTCTCAGCAACATTTATACTACCTGCCATTTAAATCACTTGTCCTTTTAAATAATTCATTGACTTCTTTTTCTTTAAAAGAAAAAAAAAACCAGAATCAGAAAACAGATTTTAGAGTTGAAGACAGTAATTGCTTAAGTTAACTTGTTTGGCAACCCTGTTAGAGTTGATCACTTCTCTGATGGCTTTTTTTGATAGACACTTTTATTTTCCATAAAAATAGCAAGCTAAAAAAAATAAAATAAGAAGTATGGTTTACATTATACTGAGAAGAAAACCTGAGGTGTGGACAGAAAAGTGCTAAGCTTCTGACTTAGATGCTAAACTTCCTCTCTCAAGGATCATGGAGAAATTGCCCAAAAAGCAATTTTGCAAAATGACCTTTTAAAAAAAGCGAGTGTTCAAGCCTGGCTTAATAATTAGATTTCATAGAGCGGGAACGGAGCTCAGGGTTGCTAGAGCGCATGTTTGCAGGTAGGGGGTCCCAGGTTCAGCCGCAGTTAAAAGGGACCACGACAGCAGGGAATGCAGAAGTCCTCGGCCTAAGAGCTTCTATAGCTCAGAGCAGCTGATCTAGATGAACAAGTATACTGACTCAGCCTCAGGCAGTTTCCTATGTACCTCTACAAAATATTCCTGCTCCTTAGCCAGTGGATATATGCAGTGGTGGCTGGTGGGGCTGTTTTGCTCTCCCGTCTTCTGAATGTCACAAGATGCTGTCGCTTACCAAGAAAAGCAGGGGCAGTGCAGACACAGCGGCGGCAGCATCAGATTGGTCCCCGCTCCAAGTTCCCGCATGTCTCCCCCTCTTGCTAAGCAGCAGCGACATGCAGCACTGGGGAAGCAGGAGAGCAAGGCGGTCCCCAGCCATGCAGCCCCACCAACTGCCGCTGGGCACATGGTATGCTGGACAATGGAATCAGAACCCTGCTGTTCTATGTTGTCTGATGATGACGTCGCTAGGTTTTCATTTAGGTAACTAATAGACGTTTCTTTAAAGGCGCAGGTGGTTAAATGGTGCTTGAAGGAGCATTGTCGGCTAGTGGCGACCAGGCTTTGATCTTACTGGATATCAGGACCAGTCCAAGACATTTTGCAGCCCGAGGCAAAGGACGAGAGGACACCCCTTGATTCCGTGTGTGGAAGATGTAGCGTTTGCCCGTTCTTTTGGAAATGTCTGTACAGGGGGAGAGAAAGGGTTAATCGGTAGACCAATAGAAAAGCCCAGAGGCGGAGCCTACCTGTTTTTAAAAGGTTTAGCCAGAGGTTTAGACAGTTGGGAAAAAGCAGTTGGAAGACAGTTGGAAAGAGAGAGACAGTTGGTTCGGTTGGTTTCTTGTGGGTGGGAGGCATAGGAGTCAGAGTGAGTTAGAGACATAGGGGAGACAGAGAGAGTGAATCGGTTTACAGTGTTTCAAAGTATTTAAAACTCTTTGCGTTCACAATAAACTGGAAGCTTTGTTAATACATTACAACCTGACTGAGTCTGAATATATTACCGGGGAGAACCTGGTTGGTGGCGGCGGATTAGTGGTGTACGGGTCAATAGTCCGTGAAACGACCAGGGGCTCCGTACGAACGCCACATAAGCCAGCTGGGCTGGTGGTTGAATCTGGCTGTCAAGGCATCCTCCACCACCACACCCAAGGGCAGTTTGGGGGGGCTCTGGACAGGGCACCCATAGCTCTGTCCTCCCAACAGTGAGGGCTGCCTAGGGGCTCAGGAAGAATGGCAAGAAATGTGCTATTGTTGCCCCCTACAGACTCCACTGGCCTGAGGCAGCTGCATCACTCTCCCAAATGGCGGGAAAGAAACCAACATCTTGAATACAACCAGTGAAGAAATCACAATTCTCTGTTTTATGGCTGGCCCTGCATACATGCTGTTGAGGGGAAACTGATGCCCCTGTCTGTGGCGGGGTTTGCCCGCTCCCCTGTGCTCAAGCAGTGTATGTAAGAACAATCGATATTAAAATGTTACACATTCTTTCTCCTCACAAACAAATTGAGCTGCAAAAAGTTGTGCCGAGCTTTCTGTCACTTGGGGGTTATGGGAAGTTGTAAAACATTTATTTGTGAGTGCGTATGCTGCATACAATGTCCTTGCATGCTACTTGCAAAATGGGGATGGGGGCACATCTGAATCCCTGGGCCTCATTGTGGAAGAAACTTAATAGAATTGTTTAGAACAGTTTGGTGCTCATCTGTAATGGAAAGGTAATAAAAAAAAACATGTTAAAGATGCTCTTTCCTCATAACAGCAGGACAACTTCACATGTACGGAAAGCCTTACCTGATCCCCTCCCTGTGTCATTGTGGGGCAAGAGACCAGTGTGCTAGCTTAACATTAAGGAAGAACCAGCGCTCATGATTTCCTCCCAACAGATCATGTGAGGGGTAAATCAGAGTTCCCAGGATTCTTTGAGGGAAGTCACATACTTTAAATGTGTGGTGCGTATACAGCCATGGTGTATGGCTTACTGTCACATGCGAACCGGGCCAATGAGTGCCAGCTTGTGTTTGAAATTATAATCTATGTCCCACTTCGTTCCTTCAATTTAGAAACACTTTGGTAGTAGTCAAATTGCAATTACTAGTGAAACAGCATAGTAAATAAATACCGGTAATCAAAAATTGTTCATCTGGGTTCACAGTCTTTAATTGTTTAGGGCTGACTATGTTTTCCCTAATTTCATTCCATTTTTTGCACTTTTTAACAAAACTAGAGCAATAAAAGGTTAATAAGTTTTGGTATGCTATTATCCCCCCCCCCCCCCGCAGGTCTTCCCCAACCTGAGGTTACTTGGTTTAAGAACGAACGCTTCCCAAGAACTCAAGTGTTCTCAGTTGCAAATGGGTCCTTAATCCTTAGGAATGTTTCACATGAAGATGCTGGAATATACACTTGCACAGCCTCCAATGCTCTTGGACAAGCCATAGCCACAACTGTTCTCCGATTGGCTGGTAAGTACAAAATCAGGCCCAGTAGTACCAAGAAGTGCCAGTGACTCTCTGCCTGAACCACACTTCTGCTTTCTCCTCTGTGCTTGTGCTGTCCATGTTAGCAAAGTCACTTAAATAATGCAGATGAAACCCAGAGAGGAAAAAGAAATCCTAATTACCTTTTACTGAGGAAAATGAAGAAGACAGGGCTGGGCTAGATGAGCCATTGGCCTGATCCAGCAGAGCGCCTCTTATGTTCTTAGGCACTCTACCCTGAAATCACAACAGGCAGATCCAGCTCACTGCACCATTCCTAAGAAAACACCAGTGTGCTTTACCAAATCATCCACAACACTTATTCCTGAGATGCACCAGGAAGTAATGCTTTCGCCCCACCCCTCTTTCCTCTCAGAACGAAGATCTCAGAAGCCTAACAATGGATCATACGGCAACAGTAGGAGAAAGCGTGTCCTCATGGCATCTGGGATTGGTACCAACATTAGCGTGGTACCTGGGGAGCTGTTACGGATAGGTATGACTCCCAAATATATCGGTTGGCATTGGAAGCGGGGTGTCAATTTGGGGCAACAGGGGCAACTGGTCATGAGCCTTGGAGCTGATGGTTGGATGACGAAGAATATGAGCATGTGGTCTAAAACAAAGTGGTTGGTTGAGTGGGAAACTTAGCATCCCAAAATGGTGCACATGAGAATAACTGGGAAATGTAACTTCATACACTGTTTTTTTAAAGAAATCCAAATCTCATAGGAAAATAGGCTAACGGTGCCCTTGCTTTCTAGGTTGTCCTGTGCATCCCAGTAGGAAGAACACAATTCGCTGGTTCTTCAAAAATCAGCCAATTGAAGAAATGAAAGGCTTTGATCATAGGAGCCTGGTTGGGGGACGTATCCTAGAGGTGAACGTTATCTCTGAGCAGCTTGGTGGACAATACAGATGTTGGACATCATCGAGTTCCAAGCCATTGTCTGTCTGGGTAAATGTCAAGAAGGAAGGTTTGTTGAAGATTCCATGGCCCAATTATTCAGTTTCATTATATTTCCTTCTTTAAGCATTGTTTATTGTTGGTACCAAATTACAACATAAGGCAACGAGAAACTGCTGTAAGCATTTTGAGACTTCACTAGTGTTATAGCTTAGGGTAGAGGTTGCTAACCTGATGCGCTCCAGATGTTGGACTCCAAATCCCTCTAGCCCCAGCCGCCATGGCCAATGGTCAGGAATGATTGGAACTGTAGTCCAGCAACATCTGGAGGGCACCACAATGGCTGTCCCTGGTTAGGGAAAAACAGAAGATGGGGCTGCCATTGAGACTGGCTTCACTCTGTCTCATTCTCTCCTTATTGCTTCATTACGGCCAGCCTCTATGGCATGATCTTGTTAGGCTAGGAGTGTCTCCTTCCCCGTCATTAAACTGGATTGTATATAAAGGCAAACCAGCCTTCTTCAACTTTGTGCTTTCCAGATGTGCCTGGACTACAACTCCAATCATGCCTGACTGGTGGCCATGATGGCTAAGACTGATGGGATTTGTAGTCCAAAATGTCTGCATAAACAATAGGTAATGTGTAGTACAGTCCCTTGAATTCTTTTATGAGGCGACTGCGGCTGATACTATCTGAAAAACCCATTCTTTCCCAATCTTGGGCATTGGCTGTCTTGAGAGCATGCATTGTGCCATAGAGATTCATTATTTGAGCACCTTACATGTCTGAAATATTGCTACGGGGTGGTTTTTGCAGCACGGTGGGTGTTTGGAGAGAACCCCTATGCTGTATCTTCATGGCAAAATAAATATAATACAATATTTCAGTCACACTTGCACTCAGTAAATTTTAACCATTTCTGCTTTGAAAAGGGTTCTTTTGTATTATTTTAAGAAAGCCAGAAGTAATAAGGAATCACTGAAAACCCAATAAGTTAAAGAATTCATTATGTGCTGCGGGAATGAGACTGTGGACACAGCTGGGAGCGATCAATTATTCTTGGATGTTACGGGACCAACTCCCCACCCCCTCACCCAAAAAAGAAAAAGAAAAGGCAACCTTGCGACTTCTGGGCTTGCATAGAAATCTGTCAACATTGCATAGTACTTCATCTTCTAAATTATGGCTGAAAGGGGGCAGGGTGGGATCATTTTGAAATGTAACCCAGTTTTTTTAAAAGGGGCTTTTTGCTGGAGACTGTCACTCCCTAATGCACAGAATTAATAGGGGAGCAATGTTTTTGTTTTAGTAGACAGTTATTAAACTAATCCAGATTTTTTAAATAAAAAAAGTAATGTCATGATGCTAGCTGGTTATGGTGATATGACGATGTGCTTCAGTAGGGGAGAGGTATGTGATACATAGGGGTGTCAGAGAATTTCGATGAAATAAGAAATGGGAGCAGAAATTGCCCATGTTTGCTTTTTTGCCCCCCTTCTGGAATGGGAATCGCTTTTCTTCATTGCTGCCAGCCTGCAAATGATATATAATTGATTGTGCTCCCTCCACTGAAATGAATGAAATAGAATTACATAATGGCAGTGTGATTTATGCAATTAATTATGTAAATTGCATAAGTTTAAGAAATCTTGCCACAGCGGACAGAGAGACAAATAACCAGTGCTTTTTTTCCTTTAAAAATGTTTAGAGGTACTCTCATTTTCCTACTCATACTGAAATACTGTCTCCCAATGAGGCCAAACTTAGATTCACAAAATGTTAAGGCGTATGCGTACCCCCCCCCCACCCAGAAAAAAAGCACTGCAAATCACATAGCGTTTGGCAGAAGGCAAACTGCAGCAAGCGATGGATACAGAATGGAAAAGAACAGCTGTTTACATCCTTAGCTGTCCAGAACAGCAAAATGGTGGCAGGGCAACACCCCATGCATCCCCCCCACCTCCCCAACATGCTACAGGGTCCCATTGCCACAAATGTTGCTCGTCTAGACACGTTTTGGCTGTGTGGAACGATCGAGGGGCTCCACATGGCACCATTCAGAGGATTAGATTTGGCCCATAAACACTGAATAAAACAATCCAGAAGAAAACATTACTGAAGAAAGTCAGGTACACAGAGAATACGTTCGAAACACCATGCTTACCGGGAAACTAAAATATTATCTTGAAGATTTCAAAATAAAACACGACAAAGGAGGTCAGCTGCGGAATGCACATTTAGAGCAGCAAAGTTAACAAAATAATTTTTATCTTAAACATTTCAAAAGAAAGCATTGCCAAAGGAAGTCAGATATAAAATGCACATTTCAAACAGCATAATTAGCAAGAGAATAAAGTATATCTGCTGCTGTTTCTGCCTGTGGTGGCTCATGACAGGCAGTGGCTGTGGAAGCTCAGGCTCAATGACCTGGGTCTGCACTAAGAAACAGCCAAGATGGTCTCTGGCCTCTTCAGCAGCCTCTGCTTTTGTAGCTGGAGTCAATCAGAGCCCTGTCCTCCCAGGCCAGTTGGGGGGAAGGCCTGCAAGGCAGGGAGAAGGTCTTCCAGGATCCACATCCAACATGGTCTCCTTACCTGGGCAAGGCAGGGCAGCAGTGAGTCAAACTGGTGCTCTTGCCTTGACTTTGCTGTTGCCCTGCCTCATCCCTGTTCTGCCTAGTGCAGTGGTGCCAGTATCAGTAAGACAGCTCTGACACTGGCCACCACACTGGATGGTACTGGGCAGGGCCAAACACATAATACCCTTATGGTTCCTGTGTGTTTCTCCCTACAGAATAGCTAAGCACTTCAGGCGGTGGGGTGAGATTTTAACCATAAAAATAGCAGTTGTGAAGGACTAACCTGCCCTGCGTTAGAACCAAAGTCCCGATCCAGTCTGTGCTTTCTGCATGGCTGCAGATCAGTTTTTCAAAATGCAAGAGGTCCTATTCATGGATCTAGTTTGGCCATTAGATCACACTAATGTTCTCTAAAGCTTCCTATTCAGTGAAGGTTCCTGCCCACTTTTTAGGGCATCTTCAGGGGCACTGCTTTAGTAGTAGGTTAAATGCCATCTTTGAATGGAAAGATTATGAGTTCAGTTTTTGGCATGTCGACCAAGGAGGACCTCATCTGGCAAGTGTAGAAAAGACCTTGGAGGACTTGCATCTGATAACTTGGACAGCTGTTTAGAGAGAAGATGGACCTGGGCTTGGGAAAGTGTTGCCCTGACTCAGAATAAGACAGATCCTTATATCCCAAAGCGTTCTAGGTTTTTTAAAAAAATGATTGGTTGATAGTTTATAACAACAACAATCTTTATTACGGTCCAGAGACCCAACAATTCATTACAAAACAGTACACAATTTCGACCAACCGCCTTCAGGTTACACAAGCATTTTGTTCAAACTTAGGAATAGGGATCATTGGTTCTTGCAACCACTGATAGAAACTTCGGCACTGCTAATGTTCTGTCATTTGTCCGGTCTTCCAGTAGGAACCTGACATACTAAGCCTCTGATTTTTCCAGGAAAGGTACTAGCAAGGGTAATATCAGTTCTTCCCTGGCTTGCTTGAATTTCACACAGTGCAGCAAAATATGTTTTATAGAGTCAATGTCTTGGGCACACGAGCATAGTCTGTCCTGGTATGGAACTCCTCTCAATCTGCCATCCAACACTGCAGAAGGAAAGATAGTTTATAGCAGAGTTAAAAGCTTGGAAGCTGAATCTATCCAGTCCCACCACCACCCATTCCGTCTCATTCTCACATCAGCAGCATCACTTAAAAGGGTAAATAAAACACACAGAGGTTCCATTAGTAAAGTCTTTGCTTCCAGTTTCTTCATATTTACAAGGATGGTTTCGCATTCTAAGCCTACATGGTGGAAGCCAATTTCATGGCTGTTTCATAAGGGGATGCAAGGAGAGAGAGTTGGGCAGGAGACCACAAAGTGTATTTTCCCTATTAATTTCAACCCTGTCCTTTGCTGGCTGGAGGCATGCAAGGTTGCTCATATACCCAACAAAGCTGACATTATGTTTGAGGTGCAACCTGTAGCTTATACTATTGTTTACCTGCTGCTTTCTCTCATTCTAACAGAATATAGATGGGAGCTTGGCGACTGGAATACTTGCTCTGCTACTTGTGGGAACTCAGGAACCCAGTTCCGAAAGCTGCTGTGTGTGGGTGCGAAGGAGCAAGAAGTGAACCTGACATTGTGTGACGAGAGTCAGAAGCCGACTGTGAATTACCAGTCCTGCAACACCCACGATTGTCCTGCCAGGTATACACTTCCTTTTTAAAATAATAATAATAATAATAATAATAATAATAATAATAATAATAATAATTTTATTAAAGCTTTTTCACAATACGATGAATGACAGAGATTAATCTAAATAAAAACAAAAACAGAGAAAGAGAAAACACCAAAGGAAAATCCCCCGAAAAGAGAACAGAACAGAAAAAATGAAAAAGAGGAAAGATAAAAAGGACTTCCGCTTTTCTGACTGTCTGAATGAATTTATTCAAAATATTCATTCTAGAATGACATCCAATTGATCTGCTTTCTATTAGGCAGTATTTTCCCAATCTTCCAACCCAAATGTCTCAGATTAATTCATTTTCCTTTTTACACAAAAGGGTATGCAATTCCCATTTCTTGTTTCTTCCAGTGTTTTATCTACTTTAAAAAAGAAAAACCCCAAACAAACATTTTTTCCAAAGGTCATTTATTTGTGTTTCAAGTTATTTTTGTTTACTATCACACTGCAATGTTAGTGTCTGAGCTTCAGTTATTTAATGGTTGGATAGATAGATAGATAGATAGATAGATAGATAGATAGATAGATACTGCTGAATCAACATTTCTTTAAAATGTCTGCTGGGAATAGAGTGGTCTTTGTCAAGCACCTGAAGATCAACAGGGAGTTGCAACCTTCAGAAAAATGATGGATGAACCTTAATATTAATTCCAAATGGGGGTTTTTTTGGGAGGGGAATGGCAAAATATTAGAGATGCCACCAGGAGAATATGGGGTGCATGTGTATTGCGTTAAGGGTAGGAAAGGGAACTTCACTGCATTGTTGACAAGGTCCAATTTGGGCTCTTAAAAAGCTGGTTTTAATTATGGTGGACCATTAATGGAGAAGATCTGCTTTTGGAAAGTATGCACTGGCTAGTGCCAGTGTAGTCGGAAACCCACCCGTGCCTGCCAATGCCCAGAGCAATTTTTCAGGCGGTTTAAAAGCATCTGTAGTGCTGTTTTTAAATAGGGTAGAGGACAAATGGATAAACAAATGTGCTGCTTAAAACAATTTTAGAAGAAAAGGGTAGCCAGATAAACTGAAGCATGGGAGGAAAGGGGAAGACTGACAGCCGGACCCAGCATTCAGTCTGCAGATATATACATATGTCATGCAAATTGTGCAGCCAGGAGGAAATTGGACTAACACCGCAGGTGAAGTGGGACAAATCCCTGTCGGGTCGCCCCTCCCCCTGCTGAATGTTTCCAGCAGAGCCTCAGCCAAGCTGAATTTTAATATGCCATTCATATTTTGTGTCTCAAAGCTGTGAGAAACTGTAAACCAGGCTCAGTTCAGATCAGTTCTGGGTGCTTTCTCACTACACAAAGGGAGGGCCAAACTACATGTGATATTAAGCATGTCTTTTGCAACCACATCAAGGTTTTATACAAAACAATCACAGCAGGCCAGACTGCGGCACACAGAGAAGAGACGTTTTACCCTTTCCTCCCCTGCTGTGGTCTCAGTAACAGCCCCCTTACCTACAGCTAATATTAGCTCTGGCAAGAGAACGTTTGCCCTTGGTACCTAGCTAGGAGGGGTGCAGGAGAAATTAGGCTTGGTTCACATTTTCATGCAAACGTACCCGCTTCACAATTCCCAAAACAATATGTGAAACCACAGCACACAGACACCTTTCAAAATTTGTGTTCTCTGCATTTTGTAAAGCAGTTCAACAACAACAACAAATGTGTACAAAAAAAAATGATTAGGGGAAAGCGTGCATGAAAATGAATATCCAAATGAAAGTAACATGCAAAAAACACATAATAGGGGGGAAAGTGTTTGTTTTGCAAAATTGCATACAAAAATGTGTGTTGGAAGAAATGCACAATGAAATGCTGGCAATTTTTCATGAGAAGCAGAATTTAACATTCGTAAAATGAGAAACAAAAATTGACAGATAATGCCCACCCCTGTTTGCTACGTTGGCAATCTTTCCCAGCTGGATGAAAAGGTCTCTGCCACTGGTGTCCTTACTTGGTATTGTGTTAAATTTACCTGCTGTTATTTTCTGTGTTGCTTTTAACTGTGTTTAGCTGTTTTTATTGCACTTTGTACATTAACTTGAGATGTGCAGGGAAGGCAATTGATTTATGATAATGATGATGATGATATCCAATCAAGAGTCCATCTAATAGCGGCAGTATTTATGAGCATGGATATTCCATTTTCTTAACCTCTGTGGCTAATGCCGGTAGCCATTGAGAGAGCAGAATGCACTGCAGTGAGAAACCAGGAGCAGATTCGACCAGGTTTAAATGCAGCAATGGTGCATTGGGGCAATCAGAGTGGTGCTGGCGGCGGCAGCAGCATCCTGGTAGCACTGCTGATTGCTGGGACGGGACTGGGCGGGGCAACACAGCGAGGTCCAGGGAAATCTGGGTTGGTCGCGGTGGCCCTGCAGATGTGTGCAAACCTGCCTGATGCTGCCACAAACTCACTGCTTGGCCTCCCCACTCCACCCCAATGAATGCAGTGCAGCTACCTTCAGAAAACTGCGGCCGCTGCCTCTCCCTGCAAAACACCAGTGCTGTTTAAATGTGCTGGTCATTCAACAACTAGACATAAACACACACACACACACAAAGCCTTACTTGTAGAGCATTGCATGTACAGCCATTTAAACCAGATTTCTGGCACTGTGGTATACAGTTGGGCCACAGGTCCTTGGTGTGCTAATGATCTGGCAAAAGAGGCTCCGCTGGATCAGATGGAAACCCAATCGAGTCCAGCATCTGGTTTGCATCACTTCTAACCAGATGCCTCTGAGAAGCCCACAGGCGGGAAAGGGAGTGCAGTAGTCCTCTCCCCAGCAACTGGTATTCAGAGTCATAGGCCACACTCTCGGCATACATTTAAAGCCCTGTGGCGCCACTTTAAATGGCTTCCCCACCCCACCTCAAAGAATCCTGGGAACTGTAGTTTATTAGGGTGCTGGGAGTTGTTAGGAGACACCCATTCCTCTCGCACAGCTACAGTTCCCAGAGCTCCCTGTGAAGAAGAATTGATTGTAAAACTTGCCTGGGAACTGTAGCTCTGTGGGGGGAAGAGGGGCCTTCTAGCAACACTCATCACCATCGGCAAATGACAGCTCCCAGACTTGTTAAAATGGTAGGATAGTGCTTTAAATACGTGGTGTTGATGTGGCCTGTGAATCTGAGCTTCCATATAGCCAATAGGTATCATGGATTTACCATATAGCTGCCATGGACATTAGCCATCCTAACATCTGAAGTCACAACAGATAGCCCTCTCTCGCATTCGTTCTCTGTTATGATGTGGCTATTGTTACTTCTGCATTTTTGTTTCTGCTTTAACGTTTCCCCTCTGCAGGTGGGCGACGAGTGCCTGGTCCGAGTGCTCGGCTTCGTGTGGCAACGGGTTCCGCCACCGGCAGAGGATCTGCAAGCAAGTCCGAGCCAACGGTACTGCTGTGACATTGCCTCTGTCTGCTTGCGCACACAAAGAGCATCTCTTGGAAAGGAAACCTTGTGTGGGGCATTCGTGTACGGAATGGCTTATTCATCCATGGGGCCAGGTAATTAATTACCTGCTGATTGACTCATTAATAGATGGACTTCAGTCTACACCCACCACCCAGCCTCCAGTCAGGTTTCCTACACAAGCCTCATTGAATAAGGCCCAGCAGAAACGCTTCATACGCACTCATTTTATTGTATTTTAGCAGTTGTGCGTTTTGGTTTTTTTGAGGATTTCTTTAAAGGAAATTAAACAGGGTGGACCGAAAAATAATAATATAATACACCAACAGGCACAATCCCAGTGCGTTTCAGCAGGGGGGGGGGGAGGATCAAGGATTGGAGAAAGTGGGGGGGGAGAGATAAGGAGTCATCACAGGGAAAAGGCAAACCATGATACATTCCGTGTTTAGGTTGCGGCTTCGAACCCAGGCATTTGACCAACTCACACTAAGGTGGAAAAGTGTTTGGGAATATTTATTACATGGTTCTCCTCCTCCCCCATTTCATCCTCACAGCAACCCTGTGAGGTAGTCGAAACAAAATAAAAAAAATTCCTTCCAGTAGCATCTTAGAGACCAACTAATTTTGTTCTTGGTATGAGCTTTCGTGTGCATGCACACTTCTTCAGATACCTAGGTTAGGCTAAGAGACGGTGACTGGCCTGAGGACACCCAGTGAGCTTCGTGGCTGAGTGGGGATTCAAACCCTGGCCTCCCAGGTCCTAGTCCAACACTCAAAGCCAGACTCAAAGCATGGTGAGATTCAGGAGGAAGGGAAGCAGATACCTTAAACACCATTACATCTCAAGATTCCTTTAAGAAACCTGCGGCTGTGTACAATCTTCTCATCAGCCCTATGAGGTACATTAGGCTAGTAGATAGCAACTAATGCAGGTATTTTCCCCAACTTCAATGAATTTTGAAGGCTGATTTTTAAAATAATAATAATAATGTGTTATTGTTTATTTCCTATACGCTGCTTGATTGTAAAAGAAAAACAAGTGGTTTATAAGAAGAATAAAATGATGTTGGTAATTAACGGCATCTTACAGTATATAAACAAACAAACAAACACATTATTAGTAGTAGTAGTACAGTGGACCCTCGAGTTACGTACCGCTCTGGATATGTAACTTTCGGGTTGTGAACGCAGGAAACGCCACGCGCGCATGCGCAGAAGCACTCTATCGCGCCACGTACGTGCGCAGAAGTGGCACCTCCATTTACGGACTTTTCAGGTTAAGTACTGACCCCCAGAACGAATTTAATTCATATCCAGAGGGTCCACTGTATTAGTATTATATAAATTTATATACTGCTCTATACCCATAGATCTCAAAGCAGTTCACGGCATAAAATCTCAATATAAAAAACAGAAAAGACAACCCCTTCCACAACACATTTTAAAAGGGCATAGGATGTCAATATATTTAAACCAGCATTTAAAAACCTAAAGAATCTAAAAGACAATTCCGTTTTTTAAAAGCTGGATTAAAACGTCCCACCCAACATTGATAATCAATAGCCAAAAGCCTGACAAAAGAGAAAGGTTATAGCCTTGTGCCTAAAGATGAGAAATCTGAGCCTTTCTGGGGAGAGCACTCTACAAGCAGGGAGCCACCACTGGAAAAAGCCCATTCTCGTGTTGCATTTGTAAAAGGCACGCGGAAAAGTTGAGCCAGGACCTTTATTCTGGGTGTTCAGCAGCTGGCAGCCCTTGACACAAACCTGGGCCTTCTGAGCGGTGCTGTGTAGCTCCCTGATTCTCAGCCAGAGAGCCGAAAGACAGGTGGGTTTTTGCACAGTATCTGTTGGCCACGGTGCTTTGCAGCTGGCCGTTTGGAGAGCGGGGAAGCAACGAGACGTGCCGCTGCAAAAAATGAGTGGCTGTCCGGGGGCCTTACTCAGCGACTCAGAGCGTTTGGCTGCATCCCGTGAGAACTCCCCTCTGAGCAGTGAAGTGCTTAGATGGCAGGCCGTGCCAAGATTATTATTATCTTTTGTTTCAGCTACTTTGATGAGATATTCTGCTGAAATATTTTTTCAGCGCTAATCATAACATAACACCACACCATGGAAACCACAGCCAAATATTTGACTTCTAATTTTGCTGTTGAATTAATTGTGACAGCAAGAGCCCAGCAGGGGGGTGCAGGGAAGGGGGGGGAGAGAAAAAGTACAACCCTTCCCTGGGCTTCGCCTGGAACAGTAGCGAGAGGCTGTGCTGGGGGAGGGATAGAACTGTCAGTCATTGGCAGAGTGGATGATGCTCTGCAAACAGAAGACCTCTGATGCAAACCCTGGCCAGGTGATGGGAAAGACCTTTCTCTAACTGAGATCCTGGAGGGTCACTTCCAGCCAGAGTGGACGATATTAGGCTAGGTAGGAAGGGTGAGGCATCTGCTTCGCATGCAGAAGGGAATAGGTTTGTACCCAGTGCCACAATGCACCAACCCAAGGTGTTACTGTTAGCAATGCAAGGGCAAGCCTCACTGCTATTGTGACATTTCTCCCAGGTTCAGGTTAGGTCCCTCCCACCATGAGTGAATTGCAGCCATTCACTTCTGTTATTGGAAGTAAAGAAACAGTCAAGGACACTCATACGGAAAGGCCATAGCTCATTAGTACCAGGATGCGGGTGGCGCTGTGGTCTAAACCATTGAGCCTTTTGGACTTGCCCATCAGAAGGTCATTGGTACAAATCCCCACAACGGAGTGAGCTTCCCGTTGCTCTGTCCCAGCTCTGCCAACCTAGCAGTTGGAAAGCATGCCAGTGCAAGTAGATAAATATGCACCACTGCGGCGGGAAGGTAAACAGCATTTCTATGCGCTCTGGCACTCGTCACGGTGTTCCGTTGTGCCAGAAACTGTTCAGTCCTGCTGGCCACATGACCCGGAAAGCTGTCTGTGGACAAACGCCGGCTCCCTCGGCCTGAAAGCGAGATGAGCGCCCCAACCCCATAGTTGCCTTTGACTGGACTTAACCATCTAGGGGTCTTTTAACTAAATTAGACTTCACATGCAAAAGGTCCCAAGGAAAGACTCCTGCCTGGCACCCTGGAGTGCCGCTGTCAGCCAGAGTAGGCCAGACAACACTAAGCTACATGGCCCATTGGCCTGATGTGCTTTCTTACCTATCTCCTACGTCAGGCATAGGCAAACTCGGCCCTCCAGATGTTTTGGGACTACAACTCCCATCATCCCTAGCTAACAGGACCAGTGGTCAGGGATGATGGGAATTGTAGTCTCAAAACATCTGGAGGGCCGGGTTTGCCTATGCCTGTCCTACGTCAAGTCCAGGGGGGTGAGGGGTATGGCCTTGCCTGTCTGCTTTTCTTCTCCTTAGTGTTGCCCTTATAGAATTTGGCAGGGGAAGAGGATGCGGATAAAACTACAACTAGTCGGCATCACCTGTCATTGACTCTTAGCCTCTGGCTGCACCTGCTGCTGGGCTCCCTGTCTTCCACCTCACCAGCCCCAATGGGTACCTGCCACACAAGGTTTAACTATTTGCATCTTGTACCGGGAGGTGCAGATCTCCGCGTCTCTGACTGGTGTTGTTTATCCCCTTCCTTTTCAGTGCACAGGCCAATGCAAAGGTCGCAGAGTAGGTTTGCAGCATCGCCTTGTTCAGTGTCAGCATTGGAACGGATCCGTGGTATCGAACTCGCTGTGCGATGAAAAGAGCAGGTACAGTTGCCATCCGATAGGAATGGCCCTTTTTACCACTTTTACCACTTCCAGCAGATGTCGCGTTACACATTATTTTTAACAGATGCTGCTGGGAAGTTCTGGGTCAGTGGCTGCCTCATCTCGCCACCCTCGCGCAGCCCCTTTGATGTTTAGTTAGGTTATGGCTGCTTGCCATAACTACCACTCCTAAATCAGAATTTGGAGCCTTTTCTTCTACTTCTGTTAGCAGCAGGCTGTCCTCCAAGAGCTGGAGTAATGACAGAAGCTGGAAATTTCATTTCATTTCACTTTTAATTTGTATACCACCTTTCTATATTACTATGCAGCAACAAAATATACAACAAAGAACACACACAAAAAGTCATAATAAAGCCATAATAAAACATAACTTTAAAATTGAACACCTTATATCAAATAAAGTAATATTCAATGATCTATTAGAATATATTAGTACAGTGGTACCTTTGTTCTCGAACTTAATCCGTTCTGGGAGTCTGTTTGACTCCCGAAACCATTCAAAAACTAAGGCGCGGCTTCCGATTGGCTGCAGGAGCTTCCCGCACTCAATCGGAAGTGCGCCGGACGTTCGGCTTCCGGAAAAAACATTCACAAACCAGAACACTTACTTCTGTGTTTGCGGTGTTCAGGAGCCGATTTGTTCAACAACTAAGCCGTTCGCGAACCAAGGTACACAATAAAATTAACTCTCAAAACATCAGTTAATTAAACAGAAATCTGAGCCTGGAAGGCCAAATGCCTCTCTCTCTGACCCTGGGGTTCTTCCCAGACCACATCCCTCACTGCCGTTGCTTCACACCTTCCTTGAGTGTTTTTGCCAGGCTGGGATATGTCATTGAACTCTGATTATAGTTCTCTCTTGCCTGGATGTGGAATAGAGGGAGTGTAGAAATGAGCCGACTGTACAAGTTCTTTGTTTTGACTACTTTCACCTCTGGTCCTGCCCACCACTGGAATGTGAATGTGACCAACAGACTGAAAAGAGTCCCCCACCCCTGCATTCTGACATGCGTGAAGGCAAGTATAGCTGCTCTCTTGGGTCTCCATCCTCCTGGCATCTGCCAGGATGACATAGGGCTCTTGCCCGACATCTCTCAGAGTGTGGCTATCTCCAGAACTGCAGGGTACAGTCAAAGATTTTTCCAGCCTGGCAGAGCTGATTCTAGCCAGGCTCTTTGTAGCTCTTCACTGGCCATCCAAAGTAGACCTGGTCAACATCAGAAGGACTGTGGATGTTCCCCTGTGATTTGGCTGCCAATGTTACTGCAGAGGTAAGCAAACTTCCAGGGAAATTGTAAAAGTGGAGACAGAACATCTGACACACTTAAATGTAAATTTAGAAATTTAAGAGCATTCCTGTTTACCGAGGCATTTGATGGCAGGAGGCACTGTTCCCTGGCAACTCTGTGATCACTTGTTTTCGTTTTTAAAAGAAAGTTTTATTATTGTTGTGTTTGCTGCTCTGAGCTCGTTTGGGGGGAAGCTGAATAAATCATCACCACCAGGCCAGTTTATTTTTGGATCTAGTGAAGAGCAGTGCTTGAGAAACCTCATGATACATTCAGGGGTAAGAAGCAGGACAAAGGAACCATTGCAGTTTTCCATCTTAGTAATCACAGGGAGATAACAAGCCTAGCTGTGGGTTTGTGCTTGCATGTTCTCTGCCCCCAGGACAAATCATGGCAAGCCAGGTAGGGCAAGTCAGAAGCCAGGAATCGTGCCCATCTTGCCACACCAGCTGAGTAGATGCTACTGCTCTCCTATGAAAATCTGCTTGAGCCCAATACCCTCTGTATTTAACATGGAGAAAGATGGGGGGTGGGGTAAATGTCAAAGTTTGCCCAACGACACGGTAGGATTTATTGTTTGTAGTGGGGTTGTGGCAGAAATAAAACTCCAGGCTGTGGATTATCTATTTGCACATTTTAACCCTACCCTTCAACCAAAAAGGCTCTTAAGAGAAGTTCCTGCCTGGAGTTGTTAGGAGACCCCATTGACCTCAAAGAGCTGCAATTCCCAGACCGGTTTAACAAGCAATCCCTCTTCCCAGGAAACTATGGGATTTGTAATTCTGGGAGGGGCTGCCGCCACAATCTACCACCTGAGTCACTTTTGCTCAGCATGGCTCATGATAGGACTGCCCCAACTGAAAGGGGAATTCTACCAATCACAGCTCAGAACCAGAGTGGTTGTTGTGAAACTGAATTTCACATACTGACCTGGAACTATGCAGAGGATTATTTTGCCTGTAGGCTTCTAGTACATTTGTAATGACGTTACGTCCTAAATAGCATCGGCCATCGGATTCAGTCTCAAACAACATTTTACTGGGGGCTTTTCTCCCACCTACCCCACCTTTCTGCAGGCCATTGATGAGAAGAAACTGCTCTACAGACAAATGTGACGTCTATTGGAGGGCAGGCCCGTGGCGACCGTGCACAGTAGATTGCGGAAGCGGATTCCAATCACGGCAAGTCAGCTGCATACACAGGAGAAATAAGAGGCCTGTAGGAGATCCGCCGTGCGCCTGGAGGAAGAGACCAGTGACCTGGAAACACTGCAATGTCACTTCTTGTGACAGTATGTAAACGTTTATTTCCATTTTTGAACTCGCCGGTCTCTTGCGGCAATTGCATGTAGACAGTGGTGCTGAACTCTTAGTTCCGTAATGACCATGATAAGCCGTCGACCAAACCCCACCCTCCCATACAATACAGTGGTGCGACATTGGCGTGCCCCAGTTCGGCAAAGGGTTTGATTCTGAAGAACTAAAATGCAAAACAACTCCCAAGATAGGCTCAAGTTAGTGCAACAGACTGGACCCCTGGCCGTTGAATGCAACCCGTTCAGAGCAGCCTGCAGATTATTCTGCCCATAGTGTTGTTGTGCAAGACCTGAGAGGGATGGAGAAAGGATGTGAACATTATCTAGGTCTCACGTTCGCATTTGCCCGAGATGAGATGCTGTAACTGCCCTTTTTCATTCTTGTTGCATTTCAATGTATTTTTCAGAAGGCGAATGCAAGGATACAACTCACTACTGTACATTTGTAAAGCAGCTAAAATTATGCATGATAGACATCTACAAACAAAGGTGTTGTCAGTCATGTGAAGAGCATTATCCTTCTGTGGGAAGTTCATGATGTCGCAGCGAAGATATCGCGTGAAGAGAATGTTGTTTCAATGCAGCCTGCTCTGGACAATATAGACCATCAACCAAGAACATGTGGTGGGGAAGGGGAAATGGATGAAAAGAGCATGCTATGGATAGTCCAAGCAGGGTTCTCCATTTTCTCTCCTCGTCTCCTACCCACCGGGCAACAGCTCTGTTGCAACCTAAGCTTTAAAGGTGTTGGAAACATCAGTTTTAATGGGGTTGCAAGTGATTCTTTGACTATCAAGTAATGCTCCCTGCCGCATAAAGACAATTCGAGTTTAGCGATTGTTGACAACTATTCCAAAAATACTGAAATGCAGCAACAACTCATATCTGCTTGTTGCCTTCCTGGTTTGATCCACATCAGTACAATTCTCAAAATATATGGATTCAGCCATCTGTAGCTGTAATATTTTCCCCCAGAGGCTGCATTTCCTTAGCATTTAAGAAAAGGACATTGTCATGTCACAGGTCTTGTTTTATTGAGATTAGCTGTCGAACGGATCTCCATTTTGCTTTCCTTCCTTCATTTAAGCGCCTGCAGTAAAAGGCAATGTACCTGACATGATGGTTTTCAGACCTGCTATGGGATTGTTTTCTAATCGACGAGGCGTCATTTGGGGCAGGGGGGCGGGTTCCCCAAACGGCTGCTTCAGCCTTGCGGGAATGTGATCAAAGCCAGGGCATGATTCATTGAATGTGAAAACTGGATGCAAGAGGGTTTCTACATGGGAGCTTGGAATTTGCGCTTGGGGTCTGAGAAGTTTCCCCTTCGGCTTGGTCAGATGAGAAATGAGAGTGGTTCTCTGGGCCAAGGGTGCCTGTCAGGCTGAATTGCCCTTGAAGAAACCTTCTATATACTTTTCCAGTCATTGGAAAGAAAGAAAGAGGGGGGAAGGGGGGGGAACCAAACAAAACAGAAAGAGCTGTTCTTCATTGAGACAGACATATGTTAAGTATCAGTTTCAATTTGTTTCCATTCATCCTGACTATCATACATTTAGTGATTGCATGCTAGTAAATTTGCAAGACTACAACCTCAAGTAGCTCTTTTCTGCCGTGCAAATTATGTGTGCAAAGCCTGCCAAGAAGCCAGTTTTTGATTCTCGAAAAAATACAAACAATATGGAAATATAAATAAATGCAGCCACATTTGAAATAATGTATACCATTCTGGTCTCAAAAAGGAAAATCTGGAGCTGGGAAAGGTACCATGGGGTGGGGAAGTGCAAATGATCAAGAGGTCAAAATATTTTTCTTATGAAAGAAGGCTTAAAGGCCCTTAATTTAGAAAAGGGGGGCCAACAACTAAGGGTGCAATCCTAACCCCACTTACCTGTGAGTAAGTCCCATTGAACACCATAGGAATGACTTCTGAGTAGACAATATATTTATTGAGCTGCACTGTAAGAGGGACATGGCAGAAGAGAGTTAGGTAACTTGGTGGCATCCTGATGTTGCATTGCAACTCCCATCATTGGCCATACTGGTTGCTGCTGATGGGAACTGGAGCCCAACAACTGGGGGGTACCACATTGCCTACCCCCCAATGTTTATAAAATTATGTGAAGTGGATAGACAGAAGGTTCACACGTCCTTCTCCCATAATATTAGAATTCAGAGTCTCCCAGTGAAATTGATTGGCATTATTTTAGGACAGGAAAGAAGCACTATGTCACACAACGCAAAATTCACCCATGGAATTTGCTGTCCACTGCCTTATGTGAGGTGATAAGGCAAATTCGCGGCACAAAGTGATTAGACAAAGTCATGGCGGAGGAGAGGCATAATGGACCAGGAATGGGGATGAGGGGAGTGCTGCTGATGGAGCTTCCTTGCTCTGGCAAATGAATCATGTGGCTTTCAGGATTGTGACAGATTGGCAGAGAGGGGGGTGAAAATCAAAGGCTGGGTACTTATTTCCTTTCCTTTGACAAGGTTCCTTCTTCACCCTAGCAGTTTAAATGGTGAAAGATTTTTCTTTTTGTATTTCTAATGGTAAGTTAAAGGTTGCATTTTGGCTGATTATAGATCTCTTGGTAAGCCCCAGCATCTTTTGCAAGTGAAACATGTGCAGTCAGTATTAAGTGCCACTGAATTCAGTGGAGCTTACCGGTACTTCTTTGCAGTCCTGCCACATGGCTGATTGGGGATGTAAGCCTAGGTCTCCCCCATCAAATTACAACATGCTAACCTCTACCCCCCACCCCACCATTTGCTTGCTTACTGTTCTATGATTGTCAGCTGACCCAAATCAATTTGGTATTACACTGCTCTTTGGGAGTTGCATATAATGAAGACAGCTGTCTGCATTTTGAGATTCTCCTTTGAGAGGTTAGGTAAGGAGGCTGTTGTGATGAGCTCCCCACACTTCAAAAATTTGCCATGGCACCACTGGTGTACGGAAAGCAGAGTAGAACCTCCAGGCTCAGAGGCAGTGTACCATTGAATACGTGACACAGAGAAATGAACAGCACGGATAGCCTGGTACCTTTGTGCCCTGCTTGAATGTGTGCCAGGAGGTATCTGACTGGTCACTAAGCAGAATGCAAGATAGAGGATAGCCTCCATCAGGGCTCTTTTGCTACTGTTAAGCCTCTGGTAGAAAAAGAAAATGTTGTTGCTGTTTTCAGTTTTAACTGGCTTGCTTTTTATTTGCAACTCCGGTGCTCTTGCGTAAATGCCCAAAGGCAAATTTGGTTGAACTGGGCCCTCTGCTGATGGGCCAGAAAAGAAACAGCAGAGATTTTGTTTCTGTCCAGAGGGTGTTAGAGGAAAAATTAATGCACCGTGGTTTTTGCCTCACTGCTGATTCAACTAGTGCTGCTGTACAGAAAACCTTCCACGTGGGTAACCGTGGCCGTTGCTATCGGCAAGAAAAGCGATATATACTCACTCAATGTAATGAAATGGAGGCTAAACACCTTGGGCCAATTAGCAGTCAGTAGAATCAAGAGGTAAAGTTTCTCCAGGTGAGAGAATTGCATATTTGAAGGTTCACAATACAGTGGGGGGGGGGGAACCCCTGCAGATAGAACAATATAGTGGCCTGGTTTCCACAACATGGTAGGCCAAACTTTTTTTTAGCAGAACTGTTTGACCAAAACTTCAAAAAAATGGTGGCTCTCAGAGAGGAGCTTGTAAGAAATGGGTGAGCCTCTCCTTTTCGGTTTCTCTTATTTTTCCAAGTTCAGTTTTCCACATTTCTGCATTTGTTTGCATTTTTTAAAAAAACCACCCTCATGAAAATTCATGTTTTAGTGCAGATTTCTCCCAACTGACACTTTTTCTGTTAATTTCAGTAATGTGTGCATTTTTATGGATTCTTTACCCCAGTGTGCTGTGTATTTTTCTGTACACTTTATTAAGCTGGAGATCTGCACTGCAAAATTCAGAGAAGTTCAAGTTTTTAAGGATGGCTGTGTTAGTTTTACCACTTGATTCTACCCGTATAAACTGTCCCTTTTGACACGTTGGTGTCAGCAGGAGTGCAGAGAGCCTGCACTTAACTTTAAAATGATTAACTTTGGCTGCCCAAGCTTTTTAAATCAGCCATGGGTCTTGTTTGTTTATACCATTTTTAAATTAAAACATGTAATATACTTTTGTATATATTTATTACCTGATCTAAAAGTGCAATATATATATTTTTTGTACAGTGTGTAATAAAGATTTTGGAACTTTTTTCCTTGTTCACTGAAACTTACCAAATGTTTTTATTTTGTATTTAATATTTGTAAAGAATGAACTGCTAGCATTCCTGTTTTGCTAGTACTTTGGTTATAAATGCATGTCCTAGGGAAGCGTAGCTGTGGGTGATGGTTGCAGCAGATGGATACGGTCCTCTGTAGCCGATTCCACTGCTGCTACATTAACCAAAGATGTCTAATATTATTTGTTCACTGGCTTAACTTTGGTATTCACAAAAATAAACACTCCTTTTGGCTATCCCAGTTGCTTTTACTATATGGAAACGGTTTGTCAGTGGCATTTTTCAGGTTCTTTACGCAGTGCATAGTTAGAACTATGGAATGTGCTCCCAACTTGGATGGCTTCAGAAGATTAGACAAATCAATGGAGGACAATGGCTACTGGTCATGACGGCTGTACTCAGCCTCCACAGGCAGTAGTAGTAATGGCTCCAAATATCAGTTACTGGAAATCACAGGGGGGAAGAATGCTCTGGCGCTTAGGTCCTGCTTTCAGGCTTCCTCTGGGCACCTGGTTGGCCACTGTGAGAACAGGATGGTGGAACGAAATGGGCCATTGGCCTGATCTAGCAGGCTCTTCTTATGTCCTTGACAGGGTGGGCAGAGCAGGCAAGTAGCCAAACCAGACATTGATTTCAAAGCAGCATCACATCCCACCCAAGGCAACATCATAGGAAGCCCCCTCAAAAGACTCCTTGCCAGCCAGTTCAGCTGCATAAATCCACATTGCTGGTCTGTTTCCTGCCTCTATTCTAACCGCTGAACTGGTTCTCTCATGCTCACGCCCAGGGAGCTGAATGTGTTGAGCTGGCACCCTTGGCAAGTGTTTGCATTTGAAGGAAAGTGAGGAGACACAGAAGGGATATCAGAGTCTCTAGATCTGCAACAGTCACTGGTGTCAGGTGGAAAACTCAGCAAAATGGAATCTTCTCCAGATATTTTTTGTAGTGCTTAATTTTTCTGCAGGAATTTTTGCGTTTTGTATGTTAGTAATAATTCATGAATAGCAACAGCAAATAAACATTAAACAAGCTTGTCAGTTTCAAAGTTTTGTCATGCTAAATTAAATCACTCTCAAGGTCATCAGATTCCCCCCCCCCCTCCGATGCCAATTATCCCAGTTTTCAAATTCAAAATTTTCTGGAAAAGCCACACCGCTGGATTCAGCCCACTTACATGTGTAAATATCCACTTGATGTTATGGTTATCAAGTAAATAACATGCTTGTGTGAACTAGCCATATGAAAAGAGGACCTGGAAAGAACAGGACTGAAAGAGAAAAATGTTCTGGCTCTTTCATCTCCATCAGAGAATGAGATGACAATAGTTAAGAGCGTGTCTCCAGACTAGATTAGAGGCTCATGTGTCCATGTCAGGTGGCAAAAGGAAAAAGTATATATGCAGTATCATAAGATCTGAAAAGCTCCACTCCTAGCCTAACGACAGTCTTAAACATACTTCAAGAAACGAAATAGAAAGTTTTTTGTTTTTAATTTGATTTTTACCCAATTCTAGAGCATTCAGTTTACATAGGATGAAGAAAAGAATCAGGCTCTAGGTCTCCGCTTGCTCTGTGAGAATACCAAGAATACCATATGGGAGTGATACAAAACAAACATTCCCAGCGGTTCGGAGTTTTTCCTCTCATTTTTTGGATGATTTATTGTGTTCTTTTGACACCATTCAGTTCTTGATCTCGATCTCTGAATTGGTGGTTTGGGGATACAGTACGTGGGATTATATGACACTTCAATCATAAAATGGTTTCCCTAAAATAATGAGTACAAGGCAACACACAGGTAAGAAACAAGCAGTGAGAATGAAAACGATGTGAAGCATTCACTGGAGCAATAGCTCAAAGTATTGGCACCAACCGTACAACTTGAATTACAGGCATATCAAAACTGAAATCATACTCTGAAATGTAAGTTTATCATTATAAATTTAGTAATATACATGTGCCCAGGCATATGTGTATATTAAGGTGAAATAGATTCAAATAATCTGGAAAAAGCTTCCCAACCCAGACACAAATCCAACTGAAGTTATTCATTGTTACGACTATTATCTTACGCACTTTTACTTGGAAATAAGCCCCACTGAACATAGTGGGACTTGTTACTGAATACAAACATCCCTAGAATTCTAATGTACCTCCCACTGATATCACAAAACAAGTTAACAACAAGGGCTGGTAGCCATTAACACCATCTGCTCAACGTAGCAGTAAGAGTACCTGATGTAATAAAGAGGACTTGGATGAGTATCACCACCCCAATGTCTACCCCAACCCTGCTTTGCCACCCCCTGCGTTCCAGGAGCACAGAGCCAGTAACCACATGGCGCCATCGTTTCATAAAAGTTGGCGGCACCTAGTCCAGATCTGTTCTTGTGAGAAGTGCCATCTGCCTGTAAATCTGATCATTTTATTGTGAGCCACTTTGAGGACCATTATAGCTGAAAAGCAGTATACAGGCAACTCCCTATTTGCGTGCGTTTGGGATGCGCACAGCCACTGATGCACATGCCGTTTTCGACACCGGAAGGCTGGCAGGGTGGGCTTTCCTGTGTCCCGCTGATGTGCGCAGTATCTCGGAAAAATCCCGCACAAATGGGGAGCTGCCTGCACAAATATGGTAAAATAAATATATTGAAGCCTTATGTTTTCCAATGGGACATGATTTGAGCTGGATTGGTTTTATACATTGGCTTACAATACACGATGCCAACAGTCCCAGACCATCTTTTGTTGAGGTGTGCAGCAAAAAATATGTTCACATGTGACTAAACATCTTAATACAAAAATCTATCAATGTGGTTTTGCAGGGCCTGGTAATATATGCTGAAATATCTTGAAAATCCAAAGCAGAAGTTCTTATTGCCCTAGCAGGCCTCCATAATTTTTTTTTTAAAAAATACACATGGAGGTAGACAAACAGCATCCAACTAACTAAGCTGTCCTGGTATGGGACAGCTGCATATTCCTGCATTGCAGGAGATTGGACTAGATCAGGCACGTCCAACAGGTAGATCGCGACGCCTGTGGTAGATCACTGGTAGATCACAGGCTCCCCCCAAAGAAGGTCAGCAACTTTGGCTCCCCCCAAAAAAGGTCAACATCTCCCTGAACCCTTAAAACCGGCTTTCTCCCCCAGAAAAGCTCAACAACTTTGACCCGAACCCCCCAAAAGAAGGTAGATCACTGCCAGTTTTTAAGTCTGTGAGTAGATCCCAGTCTCTTGGGAGTTGGCCACCCCTGGACTAGATGATCCTCAGGGTCCTTTCCAATTCTATGATTCTATTACTATAAACATGTTGAACTAGTGCAAAATGTGCTTTGTGATGCTACTTGGTGCAGCAATAAACCATAATATTTAGCATCTGCCTGATACAGAACCAGACTGTTGACCTGGCTAGCCAAATCATTTTGTCTGTGGCTGGTAGGGGTTCTTCAAGGTCTGGGGAAGAGCTCTATCTCAGTCCTGCACTGTAAGATCCTTCAAAAAGAATTACCAAGAATTCACCTCGGAGCTTTCACATTCTGCTTGTTATCTACAACCCCTTTGAAGGAACATGTTTTAAGGAAGCAAGCTGGGACAATTTTATTTGCTGTACGTAAGAACAGTGCACAGTCCTATTCAGGTAATCATATTAAAATGCATCATCAAAATATTGTCAGAAAATCACCCATCTTGTTAAAATGAACAGTTGTCTTGTAATACAGTTGAAGAAAAGAGATTCCACAGAAATATTGACACAAATTTTACTTACATAAACTTTCATCACCAATCTTGTAAAAATTAGTTCTCAGATCACTCCAAAAGAATCTTATAATCAGTAGGCTTATTTAGAATGGTTAGAGCTAATGTAATACTCTGACCACTGATAATTTTCGGAACACTTTTGTGCAAACTATTAGAATTAGGAGTTAGGATACAACTGCTATTTCTTTTGGAACATGATTACCATTTGCATGAGCAATCTTACTGACGTCTGGTGAAACTCTGCGGAAGAATTTGTGACCATGAGAATCAGTGTTGACAAAGACATATCCTGGAGGGGATGGATAGGTTGCTGGGCAGACCTCTTGTTTCTTTGGTGTATATTCTGTACGGTACAAGGTTTCATCTGTAAAAGGTCCTGAACTACCTGTAGATAGGGCCATCTTTGAAGGTTTGCAACTCTGAGTCAGGACTATGTTGTGTGGTCTAAAGTGAGCTCTGAAGGTTGTCATGCCATCAAATTTCCCAGAGGCCTTTGGAATATCCTGGGACCTCTTGACAATTTCTGGTCGATGGATATCCCAAGCTTGAAAGGAATCTCTCATTGTTGTATTCCCTTGAAAGGGGGCAGTATTTCTCCTGCTCCTTTCTACTGGTCTCATGAGGACAGCTGGATTGATGTCGTGTGGAATATAAGCAAGGTGGCTCGTGGAGTTGAAATCCATGTTGCCTGTGGGTGGAACATACTCTTTTGCTTTGTGAACTTCAGGTAAAGAAATGGTCCACGGTTGAAAACGATCGCGGAATTCTGTGGTTCCATCAAAATGAGGCTTCACCTCCACTTTAGAGGGTTCAGGCTTGAAGCTTTTTGGAAGTTCGCCAACAAGCCCTCTAAAATCACAGCGGTGTGTTGTGGTGTCTACAAAGGGTTGGCTATTTGGCTTGTATTCTTCTTTTGACACCTTCAATTGTGGCTCCAGCAGATGAGGAACGTAATCGCTGCGATGACATGTAACACTGGTAAAAGGCTCATCTGAAAGCTTGGTCACAACAGTGGGCTTAAAGCTTTTTCGGGGGGAGATTTCCCTCGGGAAAAAGGAATCTTGAAATGTTGTGCTGTTCCCAAACTTTTCAGTGGGAAGTTGGTAGGCGTTCTCCACTTTCTTGGTCTCCCTTCTTTGAACTTCCCAGGCCCTATAGTCAGCTTTAAGACAAAAACAGCATTAAGCTAACAAATTTTGCTATGGTGGTTAATTTTTGATAGCCTTGGCCTCAGCATAGATTGGTTGCAGTCTGTTTGAGTGGTGTGTCACCCTGCCAACATACTTAGGGCACCTGTAGGCATGTATTTGATTGCCTTCAACCACTCTGGGCTAGAAACTGCTAAGTATACCCATACTACCTATATCAGCTTTAAATAATGGTAAGGCTTCCCTCAATCAATTCTGAGGATTATAATTTTGGTGAAGGTGCTGAGAATTCTCTATTAGAAATCTCTACTGCAGGTGTGAGGGACTGAATCTGGTTAGGCAGCCAGCGCCTTAATTCTCCATCCTTTGTGGGTCAACTTTGACAGGTGAACAGAGTCCTTTGAAGTCAGTTTGTAGGTGTGGTTTGGACTGGACAAAGAGGGGCTCGCTGGCTGAGAGCAGCAATCAGCTTGGCTGCAGTTCTCAATGGGGAACTCCTTAGTGCAGCTGATCCCAGTGGGGCTGGATTAGAGTCTAGTGTCACCAAGATACACAGATATGCCCAACAGCATCTCCCAAAGTTTACTAAGAAAAGGGAATGGTTTAAGGCTAGCCAATCCTAAGCACTGGATAGTTAGCGCCACTGAACTCAATGAGTAAACTAGTTTAGGATTTTTGCCTTAGCCAAAGCAGGATATTAGACTTTTACCTCCAAAGCCCATGGATGATGCCGACAGTGTGCATTTTATTAGAGAGACTTAACAAGAGAGTCCACTGCCAACAGACTCCCTCATTTTGCCTGAACAGCATCACAGCAGCCAAGTCCACCATCACCTCTCCAGCATGGCCATATGGCATGCCACCACTCTGCCCGTCGCTTCTCTTTGTGAAAAGTGCCATGTGTTATTACCTCGGTAAGTAGGTATGGTATTCACTTTGCCTTCTCTAATGTATTTCCTCTCTACAGGCTTTACTATTATCACGGGGTTTATTTTGTGAGCATTATAATCTCTTCTGTAAGTGGTTCCCATGTCCATCTCTCCAGTTACTGGTTTGCATTCCGCTGGAACCCGAACAGGCCGATTTGCAACATCGTATGGAAGGTAGTCAGACCTGGAGGGGAGGGAGCATAAAGCACTGGATTTAGATAGCCAACAACTATGACTATAACTAAAAATACTGAGCTTACAGTATTAAAAAAACCAAACTATTTGAAAGCTATTGTGGCTGTTGGTGCCTATTTAGGGCTACAACATTTGGAGCAATTAAAATGATAGTCATGATTAATGCTGCTGAATTATTTTAAATAAAAAATGTATATTATTTCCATTTCAGGGACCTATGAAAACTACAGATTGTCAGCTGTGATTTCTTAAATCAAGCAACAGCCCTAATAATGCTATTGGTCAAATTTTTCACCACTCAGTTTCTGATCAAAATGCTTCCCCTGAGCAACATCTGACTAATCCCTCCCTCTGTCTTCTCCCTATGATATCTTGGTAGCCCCAAAGTCTATCCAGCACTGAAAAAATATTTACTTGAAAGTTGTGATGCCTTCCATTTTCCCTCCGTGCGAGTGATACTCATGCTTGGGCTTGAGGCTCTGGGCAGGAGGGATATTTCCATAGAGAGGATATTTGTCCACGTATTCCGTTATGAGGGTCGACTCCCCTACACGGTCATAAATCCTGGTGGGATTATGAGGGCAACGATGGCGCCTGGGATTTAATAACAACAGCAAGGATAAATGAAGGAAATAATGGTCAACCAATTCAAGCTGTCGGAGTTGAGACTACTCCCTGAAGCTCTTTTTAGCAAGACATGTCTTGCTGTTCTGCACACAGTGCCTGTCCCACATTTAGTGCAACTTTTTACAGCGCATCCCCACAATACTGCCATCTGTCTACCACTGTCACACTGAATTTTTCCTTGTGGTTCTTCCTCTTCTTAACTCTCAAAAAGCCCAACTTTTTTTCCTAAAGAATGGAAGAGTGTTTTCAAAAGGGCAGCATTTTTATGTGGACAATGGGCTGTGACGTATCAGGAAAGTGCACGCTAATGATAACCTTCGCAACTGTTGCCATTTCATGACCCTGTTTATTTTAATCCTTTAATGCCAAAATGCTTTCCCAACTAGATATTCACGAAAAAGAGGGATGTTGCTGTAACACCAGTCTGTTAGGGTGTTCCGCTCCCACCCCCAATAAATCATTAAAGGAAACCTTTCTGGTCACTGCCACTAACCACATTACTAAGGCAAGCTTTTCCCTCGTCATTAAATAAAATGATTAGGGCGTTATAGTGTTATAAAAATGCTGCAGAGAAAGTGTTCAAACACTACTTAAAAGATCAATTAAATAATAATAAACAAGTTCATAAAAAGGTGCCCAGCTCCAGAATCAGAGTGCATGTGTGCCAAGCCTCAAAAGGCCCCGCCCACAGGGAGTATGCCCCGCCCACATGTGTGGATGAGACATAGTGGGATGTGCATGTAAAGAAGTGCAATCAGATAGTGCAAAAAGTCACACTTGTAGCTTACAATAGAAGCATAATGAGGGAATAGGACTCAAGAGCCCCATGTCTGGAAGCAACCAATGTAAAGATAGTGAGTATTTGGTTGGTCTAACTTTGAGCAGCTCTCCAAGATATCAGGCAGAGGCCCTTTCCAGCCCTGAGATTTTTATTTATTTTTAATGGATTTGAACCTAGAATATTTGGTGTGCTGCATATGCCCTGCCCTGAGCTATGGCCCCACTAAAGTGGGATGTTGTCTAAGTGACTTCACTCTTAGCTCTGCTTTGAGACTACGCTCCTGCTGCAAATGCACATCTCTTTCCATCCCAGCAACCTTTCTCTCTCTCCTCCTTCACTTTTTCTACTGGTATTCCTGGTGGTTTACAACTGTGGGTGCTAATGGGGGACAGCACTTGTGGATCTCCTGGAAGTATATTTAATGCGTCCCACTCTACCAACATCTCTTTTAGCATCATATTATTTAGCATCACCTCATAGGTGTGTGTAGGGGGAAGCAAATAAAGTACAGGGGTTTCTTTGTCATCGGTGTCAAACAGCATCTCATGTATAAGAAAATAGAAATGTTAACTGAAAGTGAATTGTAACTAAACTGAAGTTTGTAAAAAAGAAAAGTTTTTACAAGGATAACAGGCACAACCAAAGGCCCAGAAGAGCAAGGCATGTGCCAATTACCGGATAAAAATAGCTTCCAGTCTCTCGGTGGAGCAAACCTGGTTTAGCTGACTGTGGACTTTATTGAGGTTTATTTGACATTCCTGTGTTCCTCAATGAAGGTTTGGCTGCTTCCACCAAAGCGGGTTGCATCGTTGATATTTGCTGCTGGTGACATCTCCTGCCCCAGCAGGCTCCCAAGAATTATCTTCCCATGCCCTACTGTTTGTCCCCGAGGCTCATTCGAGAGCAAATGAACTGCAGCCATTTCCATCTTTACTACTGCTACTCATTTCTGTTAGGTGATTTGTGGACAGGCTTTGTGTTCTGTTGTTGAGCTCAGAGCTGAGCTACAGACCACGGGCAGTTCTGTGGTCATCTTCCCCAACACACCGATACTGAATACATTGGAAGACAACTGCTGCTCACCGGCCTTGTTCCCCGCATGTTCGGAGGAAGATGAGAACAGGGCCTCTACACATGGACAGCTGTTTTTCTAGGGCAGTCAGGTTTCCTGATCCAAGTATATGGAGCCTACACAGTAGGGCACTTTCAAGCATCCTCCCCTTTGCTCAGTCCTGCCCTAAATACTAATGACTGGGCTTGCTTTTTCCTCTTCTTCCTCCCTGTCGCTTTTCCTTTTGTGTCATGTCTCTTACAGTGTGGACCTGACAGTAGGGACTGTCTTATCATTTATATTTTTAGGAAAAAACATGTTCCCCTCTTTATTTTCGACTCTCTTGGGCGCAGGAATCTAATCCCAATTATCTACAATTCCTGTTTAACCCGCAAGAAAGAAGGGCTTTTTTGCTGGTTAGTTTCAATTCTAATCCCTCTAACCTCCTCTGGGGTAGGTTCACGGGGACGGCAGAAGGAGATAGGATCTGCCCATGTGATGCCCACCTGGTGGAAACTAGCTCACCTGGTCCTCAAATGTAAAATGTATGATGATCTCCGCCAATACCTAGACCAACTATGTATCCCAAAATGGAATCCGGAGATAGAGGTTATACGCTTCCTGTTACAGGGGAGAGACCAGGAGCTCACCAAGATAGTAAGTAGCTAAGCTCCTCTATTTGATCTTTTGCCGTTGGAAGTACATTACAGGACCCTGCCATTGTTGGAGACCCTGCCCTTGTTGGAGAGGTGATATAGATTGCTGGCCTCCTCGGCAAGTGATTGTATTGATGATATGGCGACGTGATCATACTGCCCTATTTATTTTTAATGTTTGTAAGTGATGCCAATAAAGGTTTTGATACTGATTTATATTTTTAGGCTGCACTAGGAGCCTTTTTCAGCTGAAAAGTAGGATGGCCAACAGCAACAATATAGATGTACACATGTAGAGTCCCATTCTCACATCTTCCTCCGAATGTCCAGAATTTGACCTCATTGACTCTAAGAAACACCAATGACCTACCTTGCCTTCAGGTGGTATAATTTAAGGTAATCTTATAGACTGCAGTGAAACCATACTAACAGATACAAAAAAAGAGAGAGCGGCTGCTGGTGGGTTTTTCTCAGGCCCCAAGATTCCTCCAAAACATTTCCCACCAGCCAAATAAAGATTTATTATAAAAAGCCACAATGCCCACCAGGACTTGAGTTCCCTGACAGCTTCTCTGATAACAAAATATATTCCTCACTAAAGCTTTTACTTGCCACCTTAAATGCTGCTATGTTTATGAAAATAACAGCATCTGTTAGGATGGTAGTATTTTGGACGGGTTTCTACTTCTCCAGTGACCTCAGTTCCCTAATACTGACAAGCAGAAAAACTCCTAGGAGGATTTAGCACAATTTATGGCTACCCAAACCTCTCCCATGGAAATTCAACAGAGCTTCTAAAAAGAGAAATGACAGGAATAAGATTAACCTGTCAGCAACTATTTACTCTTCTGTAGGGGGGAACATAAATGACTCATCAGAGCAGGTCGAGTCCTTGGTATTTCTTCTCTTGAAAAACTGCTGGATAGATTACAAACGGTATTCCTTTCCATTAAACCTTGAAATATTAGCACTATTATCAGGAGTACTGTACAGTTTGACGTTCTTAAAGTTGACATCCCTTTCAATCAGTTACTTGGCCAGCAGCTAGAACCAACTAGAGCAGGGGAGTGAGGGGAGGGACAAGGATCAATGAAGTCTTCCCCTGAGCTATTTCCTGGTCTCTTGGCGGGAGGTTGGAGCTACTTTACTTGTTAATCACCTTTTTTACCCCACATATTCTACCAAGGAACTCAGGGCAGTGTACAAGGTTCCCCCCCTCCCACCTTTTATCCTAGCAGAGAGTGAGCTTGAGGCCAAGTGGGGATTTGAACCTGGGTCTCCCCGGTCTCGGTCCAGTACTACTTTGTACCATTAGGGTAGCCACCTGTGCATCACTTCATAATGAAGGCAGCCCACCTTTTCCTAGGCTGAGGTGGAAATGGCAAAGATCTGCGACCTGTTGTACCAGTGAGACAGAATGGTTTCTAGCAGACTGTCGCGTGTTCTGAGACATCGAAGCAAGGGACGGAGAGATAAGATCTCTGAGAAACTTGGAGATTCAGTTCCGCCCCAAGCCACGATGGGAGAAAACAACAGTTGGGAAGTGAAAGAGACAGCATCATATATGGACAGAAGGAATCTCCATGGACATAAGTTTTCACATGCAGGGCAGAATAAAAATAATAGTTTGAGTTCCTCACTTGAAGCTTTATAAACTTATATATCGTAACATCACGAATGGAAATCATTAATTATGTAGCTGTTGACTAAGGGATTATTATTATAACTGAAATGTAACTGACATGAATTAAGTTCATGGAACGCAGTGATATAAGATTGGAAATGAACCCAAACCACCATGCGGGGAGCCGCTTTAACTAAAATGTAATTGGAAGTTGATTGGCATATTGATAACTGTATCATTTGGGAATTAATTATTATTCATATAATTTGACTAATATTAGGGGTATATTGGAAAACTAATTTAAAAAAATATAAAAAAGAGACCGCTTTCCATAAAATTTGCATGTGCTAATTTATATGCATAGAAACTATTTGCAGCTTCAAACCCCCTCCTGTTCTCCCTTCTGACGACTCTTTATCTTTGGACCAGGCAGCTCTTTGAATGCATGAGAGCTAGAGGACTGTCCCCTGTAAAGCAGGCCACCCTGATTTTTAAAAAAATTTATTCATAATATTTCTTACTCTTCCCCATAAGGGACACAGGGCAGGTTACGACACTAGAGTACGCAATGGCAAAACCAGATAAAACCATTAGTTATAAAAGAAGAAAGATAACCAAAAGACCTTAACCGCCAAAAGCCAGGGCAAAGAGAAGCATCTTCAACACACAAAGAAAAGTGTGCAATGAAGATGCTAGATGCAGCACCCAGGCTCTGAACGTTATTTATAAGGCTGTCTCTGCTCCTGGACAGTGGAAAAGGCGGCGGCTTCAGAAGCCTGTGATTAATAGCTTTGAGAAGGCAGGGCAAAGCCAGTTCTTTAGGCCATTTCTCTTTGCCTTCATGGAGCAGTCACTTCACAACCCTGACACCAACATCGGATGAAGCCCAGGCCACTACAGAAGGCTCCTGGTCCAATAGGCCAAGTGGCCTTTCAGATACAGGGATGCATTATGTGGCCTTTGGATCTTGACAGCTCACCTGTCCCCATGTTTGCCTACAATCACGTTCAATGAGACATTTTCAAAAGTTTACTATGTACCTACAAGTTGAAATGTTCTGCAATAAAAATGGTCTCACCTCCTTTTCTCCTCGCTTGTCCTTCTGCCGTTGTCAAGGTTTCCTTTATTGTTAGAGAGGCGATGGATTGTGACATCAGAAGGAAGTCAAGCAGACACTATCTCTCTACTTCCACTCCTGTCCTCTTTCTCTCTCTCTCTCTCTCTCCTCCTCCTCCTCTTGCTGTCTTTCTCCTTCACTTTTACACTCTCTGGCAAACCTTTCCTCTGAAAGCAGTTTGGTTTTTAAGTCTAAATCTCACTTTAAGATTGAACTTCTAAAATCCCATTTCCCACCAACCGTCTTAACGTTTTGGAGCCATTTGAAAGTGACAACGTAACTCGCCATGCTTCATCTTATTGCAACCATCTTCTGTAAATTAGGACACCAGTATAAAAGGATAAGACTTCCCCCGGAAAAAAACACATCTTACTGCCATGTGTGAATAGTATTTAAGGTTTGTAAAATAAAATTACTCCTTTTTGTGCTAATGAAACAAGGTTCATTTGGTTGCTTGTGATGCATGAAAATCTCACTGAAGTGACAAGGTAAACAGCATTTGTACTGTGAAACAAAGCTGATTTTTCAAAGTGTTGTTTGGGGTGCAACTGACAAATTTGGCAAGTGAACAAGTAACAATTTCCTGCCGATTAGCATTAGATTAACTTTTGGGAGCTAATTTGCAAGGTTGTGTTAATGAGTTATATTAAGTAAGGATAGACCAGGTGTGGAGAATTTCTGGCCCTCCAGATGTTGCTGAGCTACACGAACCCCAGGAAGCATGAGATGGTGAAGCCAGGGATGATGTGTTGTAGTTCAGCAACCTCTGAAGGGCAAGAGGTTCTTTACATAGGGGAATTCTTTACATAGATTCTTGACACTGTTTTTTATTTTCCTCTTAAAGTGTGACTTGGGTAGTTCACTTGAGCCATTCTCTCTGCTGCCACCTTCCTGCTAATGTTCCCTAACTGAGGTATATGTTTGGGTTGTAGAGTAGTACTATTGAAAGGCTGGTGGGTAGTTGGTCCGGAGAGCAAAGCCTTGGACTAGCTGGCCTTTTGTTCCATCGCACTCTCTGAATATCTGTGCTGAATTTATTATCAGCTCTTTTTTAAACCATTCGTGTGCGACACAGTGACCTTTCTGCCACAATGCTGATGGTTACTACAATAATAATAATAATAATAATAATAATAATAATAATAATAATAATTTATACCCCGCCCATCTGGCTGAGTTTCCCCAGTCACTCTGGGCGGCTACTACTACTAGTAGCAATTCTTACATATGCCACCAGCATAGGTCAAATGATTTAATTTGCCTTGCTCCTCCAGTCCCAAAGTCCTCCTCAGACGTTTATCCAATATTCATTGCCTACACACACCAGTAAGCCCTCGTTGTGAATGGCCCAAACTCCTTCCCCGAAGTCTGGGCCAATTTAGAAAATCATCAAGCTTTCCTAAAACAAATGCTGCTCAGATCATCTAGCTGCAAAAGTGTATGTGGAATGGGTTTTTTCTCCCTGAAAAAGAAATCAACAGGTCTTCTTGACATGCTAACTTCCTATGCATGTTATTTTGTTTGTTTTTGCATGTCCTGACTCCTGTCTAGTACATGCAGACAAAGGCTCTTATAAGGAAGATAGCTTTAGTCAGGCAGTTAATGGTACAGGCTTGACATGCTCAGGAATCACGATTCAGGATTTAGGAGCAGGACAAGACTGTGACACAGATGTCCCTACAATTCCCCCACCCCTTCCGCCAGCTTTTGAAAATGATGCATGCTCACTCACAGGACACTCTTGCTGTATGGGAACGTCAAGATTGCACGCATGCCCTCCATCGGGTGCACGGATCTGCTCCCATCTGCGAAGGTGGTGCCTGGTTCTAGGTAACAAGGCTGCACCCTCCTGTTCAGCCTCCACTGAGGCTGTCCGCAAGAAGGACAGAGGCGAGAGCCGGCATCCCTGCTCCTGCCTCCAAAGTGACTGAGGCCAAGGCGTAAAGGGAAAATCCATGATAGTTAATGGGATTGCCATATACTGAAAGAATACAGCAAATGCTGGGGCTGAGAGCTGGGACAGTGGAAACCCCTAGGAGCATCTGTCTAGAATCTGTTGGGTATCGGACACCTTTGCTGGTCCAGCAAGGTAATTCTTATGTTCCTAAGGCAGTGATGGCTAACCTTGACACTCCAGATGTTTTGGGACTACAACTCCCATCATCCCTGACCACTGGTCCTGTTAGCTAGGGATGATGGGAGTTGTAGTTCCAAAACATCTGGAGTGTCAAGGTTAGCCATCACTATAAGGAGACCCCACTTATAGACATCTCTCTCCAGGGGCATTATCTTTTTTCCTGATCAGTGGGAAAGGGGCAAAATGTAGAGCAATGTGACTGTGATAGGAGTATGACTAATAGAAGCTAGCAAATACTAAAAGGAGACAAATGAAGGAGTTATATATTCTGTGTTCCCATTTATGAACAAACATGGCTCTTGGATATTGACTGTGAGTGAGTCTAGCTATTGCTTGGATAGTTCAGTGTTTCTGAAGGCCAAAAACGTATGTCTAATTGACATTTGTATTGTGAAGGCACTCTGGTTCTTGGCTGTGCATATAAGGAAGAGATATTCTTTTAAGCACTAGTTCTGCAACTCATAAGGGATTTTAAAAAAAAACACGCACAAAATAAATTAAGTGTTTACATCTTATTATGGAAACATCCTATGCTCAGCTGTAATTGATACCTGGTTCAGGTTCAGAATGTATCATTTCAAACCAGGCAGCACATATTTATTTTCCTAAGAGAGCTGTAAGGGATCCAACACTTATTTTGCACAAATGCAGTTACAGGAACATTTTTGTGGTTTTAAAAAACAACCTGCCTCTGAAATTTCCTTCTGCAAACTTTGGCCATGCCTTGCACCCTGAAAACAAACTGGCTGCCTTTACTTCTCAAAAAAAGCTTTAAAAAAAAAAGGCTTGTAATTGTATCATAGATTACAGTTTAATATCTGGTCATGTACTGTACTAGAATAACAGATTGCCACTGATGAACGGAGTACTGTGTCCCTTAATTTGTGAAAACTGAAAGGCATACATCACAAAATTGTATACTATGTTTTATTTGATGCTCCATGCCATGTCTTTCCTACAAAAAATTATGGGAATTGAAGTTGGGAAAGTGTATTGAGTCTTCATTACAGATTCATAGACTCAACACAAAACTATAATTCCAAATGTTCTCAGGGAAGAGGGAAGGGTGTTAAGCCAGTTCAACAGTACAATTCTATACAGGTTTACTTAGAAATAAGTCCCACTGAGTTCAATGGGGCTTGCTTCCAAGCCAATGTGCATGGGTCTGTAGCCTAAGTCTATAATGTGGATATGCTTAGGCAATAAAATGATAGGAGCACAGGGTATATATGTGTCACAAACATGTATGCTTTGGGTTTGTGGTGAGCTGCCGAACTAAATCACCACTATACAAAGAAAGTATCAACAGACTGTGAAGAAGTAATTTGCCACGGAGAAAAGAAAATCTAGATGCCTTACACCTTCATCAGTTTCCAAGTAAATGCCAGTGTTTATCTTATGAAAGAATACAGTCCTCTTAGCGCTGACACGTTACCCTGTGAATGTCAATGTCCCCAACTGTGCTAAATAATTATACAGTAATGTTTGGGGATTAGGGCAGAAGTAGAGTCTCCATGTAGAAGCAAAAGAACAAGCCACCTATATATTTTCCTGTTGTTTCTTTTCCTCTTGGTAACCCTAATGTGTGTGTGTCTTAACTCCCCAGGTAACAGGATCCAAGCGACAAGTCCTCCCATTGAAACCTGCAGTGCTGTTGCAAAAGCAAAGCAAATTCAGTTCGCTGCCTACATCAATATCTGCTTGAGAGTTTATTGACCACAAAATTGTTGGCAATGTACATTTTGTAAACCATTTGTTTGTAGGCATGTTTCACAGGGCCTTTGTTCTGCGGTGTTTCATTGCAGAACTTGGAAACAGCTTTGTTTGGCTTGAAGCTCCTTTGCCTCCTCCAGTGTCATGTCATCCAAAGTTTAGATTGGCCAGGATCCAAAAGGCTGCTTAGGCTCGCACTTCAAAATTGTGAATGCTTCCCTCTGTCTCTTTGAGCAGCTGACGCCCAAACTGCTTTCAAAGGTGCTCATCTGTTTCAAAAACAGCTAGCCATGTGGCTTGAAGGCTAGTGTCAAGAGAAACACAAGCCCTTTGGGCTCAAGGAAAAAGTTTCAAGACTCTTGTCTCCTGCTGCCTCCCAGCTAAGTCCTAAGCCACTATCCACTGGTAGGATCAACTTACCTCAAAATGAAAACACAAATAGTGTTCATAAAACTACGTAGATTGTAGCTGAGGTGGCTCAAGAGGGGGCTTAAAAATATTTCTTTTCTTAGAGCCAGTTGAAGTGGTATAGATGCCAGTACAGCAGAGAAGTTTGTAACCACTTGATGAATTCATAGCATATGTTCCATTTAAGCGCAGGATTCAATCACTTCCCCAGTAACAGCCACATTTCTGAGGTTGTTCGCAATATACTACACATCTTTGTTATTCCAGAAATGGCCCTAATCCAGATATGCCTCTTGGCTGACAAATGTATAAATGGGGTTTTGAGTTCCATGGAACACTAGTGGGCTAAGATATACTTACGGTACTTTGTGTGTGTAAAATGCAAGGCACGCTTCATTCATATGCACCAGAAGGCTCACATTTAGAACATGTAAGAGTACGACTGAATAGCTGTTAGGGCCAAGCTAGATGTGATGTTAAATTGTAAATTTGCATTTAAAATTTAAGAATAAGAATAATATTATTTGTACCCCGCCCATCTGATTGGGTTGCGCCAGTCACTCTGGGCGGCTTCCAGCATATTTACTTTTTAAAAAATGCAAATAGAATTGGTGTCCATGAGGGATTTTCTCGCAATGCAAACAGCACTTTCAGAGAAAGGAATTTTATCAGAAACACAGAAGGGGGGGGAGGGCAAATTCCCCTCACCCATACACCTAATAATAATCAGCCCCCAAAGCAGCATGTGCTTTTTGTATTTTAACAAATGTACCTGTTAAATGCAGAAATACATTTAATGTCATGTCTAGGTTAGCTCATCAAAGCTGGCTGCTGTTATTTCTAGGCCCACCTCCTGAGCAAATGGAAGAAAGCCTAGAGTGAGTGATGACTCAGACAGAGATGCAACAGGCAGCTTCCTCTAAGGGTGAGTAATTTTGCTCCGTTTGCTCAGATATGTCTATGTCAACCAATTACACTAGATCAGGGGTCAGCAAACTTTTTCAGCAGGGGGCCGGTCTACTGTCCCTCAGACCTGGGGGGGGGGGGCAGACTATATTTTGGAAAAAAATAATAATGAACGAATTCCTATAATTCCAAATAACGAAGAGATGCATTTTAAATAAAAGGACACATTCTACTCATGTAAAAACACACTGATTCCCGAACCGTCTGCGGGCCGGATCTAGAAGGCGACTGGGCAGGATCTAGAAGGCGATTGGGTCAGATCCGGCCCCCGGGCCTTAGTTTGCCTATCCATGCACTAGATGCAGGAGATCTACCATTCCAGCAGTGGGAGGAGGCCTGGCCAAAATGGTGAAAAACACAAAGATGCCTTTTTCCAGGATTATTACTGTTGTAGACTCATCAAAGCCTCATGGCACACATGCTGTTTACTTATAGCATTCAAGCATGTCCTGACACATCATTTGGAATTTGCTGAACCATATGGAACAGGTACTGCCAGATTCTTGAGAGGGACAGTAAATCACCCCATCTGCTGTTATTCTCCGTTGCCAGTGCCAGTTGCACCCTGGCCAAGGACATGGTTCCCTGATGTATTTTTTGAGACCTCTCATCAGCTGCTCACACTTCATGTGCTTGTGGCGGGAAACACCCATGTGCCAGTGAAAAATATGATTGCCACCTAAGGCCATACATACATTATGAGTGGCAGTTTCCTCAGATACATACACAGGAACATTGGTGCTTAAAATGTGTGAGCTTATGTGGATTGTGCCCACACGTTCAGTAAAGTTTGGTGTGAAGAAACAGAAGTGTTTCCGATAGCTATTGTAATGCATGGAGCTGTTCTGTGGAGTCCCTCTTAGTGGATCTTCAATGTTGCTGTTTCTTTTAACTTGCCCTTTCTCTAAGTAGCTGAGAGTGGCAGACATGGTCACCCCCTCACTCTTTTATCCCCACAACCCTGTAGGGCAGATTAAGCAGCAAAATTAAAGCGACTAGCTGCAGGCATGCCTCATGTCTGAGTTGGGTTTTGAACTCCTTAGTGCACCACATCTGAAAACTACACTGCTTTCAGATGTTACTTAGGACTATTGGCAAGGAAGCCAATGTGGTACCCTGCAGAAGTTGAGGATTACAACTCCCATCATCCATGAACATTATCTATGCTGGCTGGGTTCATGGGTGTTGTAGCCCAATATCAGCAGGAGGACACATACACCAACTACCCCAGACTATCAATTCTTCAGGCTACAATTTCCCACTAAACCTTCCTGGGGGCACTTCCACATACCCTGCTTATTAGGCGTTGACCTTGATTTGTTTGTGGGGAGATTGAACAACATTGCATCAAGTGTTCTCTCACACTTTACAGTGCATCCCCCCCCCATCACTTTCTTTATTGCAAAAATCCAACCTTTCAACAAAGCTTGTTTGTTTTGCAAGAACTCCAAATCAGCATTAATCGTGCATCCCGAAATTGCTGGTGTGTGATTGAAACCCACCTGAAAACCGTGACAATCTGGACGCAGCCTGGGTGACTTTGGACTACTCACGCTCTATCAACCTTACGCCCATTTTCTCCTCATGTGTGTCCTGTAAGGTAAGGTCAGTCGCCTCCCACCGCCACCCACATTGAAACCACTTGGAGCAACTTGAGAGGAAGGACAGGACATATAAGTTCATTGTTAGGATCATTATTGGGAACACAGAAGGCTGGCTTGTACCGACTCTGACCAACAGCCCAACTAATTCAATGTTGTGTATACATTGACTGACAGCAGACCTGGATTTCAGACAGGTGCCTTTCCCAGCCCTGCCTAGGGACGCAGGGGGCTGGATCTGGGACCGCCTGCCTGCAAAGCTTGACAAATATTTATTCCATCTTTATCGCCCCAGGAGCTCATTATTCTCTGTGTCCCCAATCCCGGTCCACTTTTTACACTCACGACTACCCTGTGAGGTGGGTCATGCGGGGAGATATAGTGACAGGCCCATGGTCTCTCGGGGAAGTTCACTGCTGGGGGGTGCGTGGATCAATTTGAACTCCATTTCTCCCCTTAGCTCACGGGCACGCTAAGCGCAAATAAATGCAAATAGACGCGCCTCGCTCGGTTTCCCGCGCGCACCCGTGTAGGGCACGCGTCACGTGTGAAGGGACCTTAGCCTTCACCGCGAGGTAGCCGAGTCGCAAGAGTGGACGGTCTGTGACCCTTTGGGGGGGGAGTAACTCCGTAGGTATGACGTCATCCTGCCCCGCCACCCCTCTGGGCACTGCCTTACCCGCAGGTGCATATCTGGCACAGGCACTGAGGCGGCTTCATCCTCCCGTCCTCGGCGGCTCCTTCGCTCTTCTGCCTCCTCCTCCTCCTCTTCCTCTGCCGGGTAACTAGGGAAGCGCCCCGTCGCTTAGCAACCCGCTCGGCGTCCGTGCGCGTGCGCCCGCCCGCGCGCGCCTTGGGCGGAGCCTAGGCTCAGTTCTCCCTCCCTCCTTCCTTCGCTGCGCCTCTTCCCGCCTTTGCTCCGCCCCCTCGGTCCGCCGCGCCTGCGCACGCGCAGAAAGGAAGAGGCGGACTTCCGGTTGCAACCGGCTCACGCTCTCTTCTTGTCAGTGGCCGGCGGGAGCTCCGTGAGGTGAGTCCCCCAGTTCCTAAAAGAGAGATGGGGAAGGGAGCCCGAGTCATTCGCCGGCAGCAATGCGGGGAAGTTAGCTGGGCTTTCGAGATCCTTAATCCAAATTTCCATATTCAGGAAGTATCCTTGATACCTTCCAAGAGTAAATTGGGGGGGGGGGGGTGAGGCGGAGAAGCAGAATTGCCACTGGGAAAGGGAAGCCAGTGGCGGGGAAAGGTCCAGTGGCCAAACTTCCGGGGCCAGCCCACTATCCCTCTAGCTAGCCTTCCTCCAGTGCCGGATTTACCTAAATCTGGCCCTGCCTACCTCGCAGGGTTGTTGTGGTGAGAAGAGCAAAGGAGGGTCATCGGGTGGGTGAAAGCGCAGTGTGTGCCCCCCTGGAGCTCCTGGGAGAGCTGGGTGGTTGGATGGAATTGGGGCAAAGTTGTCACTACCGGTATATTCATGTTGATTCACGCTTACAAATGCCAGACTGGTCCGCTTTCAACAACAGCTTTTATAATGGGAGTAGTTGTTTCTGTAATTATTACCTTCACTGTACTTCATTTGCATCTGACTTTGCTGCTTAGGACTTAAGTTGCTGTTGTAATCTCAGAGAGCCATTAAGGTGTGAGGTCCAAAGAGCATAGCTTTTAACTGTTCATTACACTGCAAGTAAAATATGAAAATTAGCTGCTGTGACCTGGCTCAGGATGTGGCTGGGTGGGGGAGGTGGAGGAAGACTATGGATGTGCATTATCATTACTCCTGGGCACTGTTAAAAACTGTAGCTTGGTGAGTTTTCAGTGCTGTGATTTCTTCAGGGCCTTGAATGAGGCAGTAGCATAAGTTTTTGACAACAATGCAGGGCACTAGTTCCCCATGTACTTGACAGACTGGAATGTGTTTGGCTCATTAGGGAATATTTATCCTGGATGCCCTGGTAGCTATTAACTTTGAGTGCTGGTACAGACGCATTCATGCTGATCTCCTACCGGTATTAGAACCATAGTTTTTGCATGTGTGTCCTCCTTAGATGGTGGGTGTGGTGTTTGCTCTCTTATGCTAGTGACGTCATATTGGGATGAGAGGGAAAGAGTTAACTAATTGTAAATAACTGTCCCTTTGAAAACCCAGGGGGCGGAGTTAACTGTATAAGATTTAAGCACAGAGGTTTTTAGAGCGTTCAGTCAGTGAGTCAGTTGGGAGTCGGGGTGGTTAAGGAGTTCAGTCTGGGAGTTGAGTGAGGCTAGTCAGAGAGTCAGTGTGAGAGCTTTAGTCAGTCAGACAGTGTGTGAGAGTCTGAGTTGATAACCTAGACCAGGCATCCCCAAACTTCGGCCCTCCAGATGTTTTGGACTACGATTCCCATCATCCCTGACCACTGGTCCTGTTAGCTAGGGATCATGGGAGTTGTAGGCCAAAACATCTGGAGGGCCGCAGTTTGGGGATGCCTGACCTAGACAGTTCGGGTTTGAGAACTTGGAGGAGGTTAGTTTGGATTGGGAACTTGTGAGTAGGAAGGTATAGGACGGTATAGGAACTAGTGAAGAAATATTGACGATATCACCTAAGAACTTAAGCAAAGCACTGTATTCGAAACCATAAGCGTGTTACTGAGTAAAAAAATAAACTTGTTCTTTTTGGTTCAATTTTAAAAACCTGACTAGAATCAGTGATTACCAGGGAGTACCTGGTTGGTAGCAGCGGGACAGTGGTGGCACAGGGATCAATAGTCCATTAGACGACTGGGGGTCCCTGTGTGAACACCACAGTGGGTAATTGGGAACATGGGGAGGGTAGAGAAAAGAGCCAAAATTCCATCCAGTACAAATCTCTTTGTTCTTATTGTCTGTCCATCTGATTTAGTCTAGTTTAAAGCTTTCATATAACCGTGTAGCTTTCTGACAACTTTGATCTTTCCAATATGAATTTCTTTGCCTTGCAGCAAAACATCCGACCATGGTTCTTGCAAGTTTGAATAAGACTATTGGACTTCAAAAAAAGACTGACTTCATTAGGAATATTTGTATACTAGCCCATGTGGACCATGGTAAGAGACACCTACATTATGATCTGCATATCACACAAATCCCTTGGCAAATACACCAGCAGTCTTAAACAGGCTTTGTGTTATGGAATAACTGCTTGCTGCTCTGTAATGCAGTTGTGTATTAAATAACTCATCTCTGACAACTTGTTACATGGGTGTGTAAGAAAAGCCCTAATAGATTGATTAAAGGGAGGAGACATGTGGTCATGGAAGGATGGATTAAATGTTTAATCTTAAATATAAGGGTTTGTTTTTCATTTGTGTTTGGTGTACTACTTTTCATTACCCTTTCTTCCCCCAGGCAAGACAACTTTAGCTGACTGCCTTATTTCTAGCAACGGAATAATCTCTAGCAGATTGGCAGGCAAGGTACAACTTAAACATTTCCAGTATATTATCCAGAATTTTTTCTCTATCCACATTTTCTCACATGTAAGAAAAGTCTCTGAAAAATGTGAATACAGATTATTCTGTGTTTTTTTTTTTACAATCCATATAGCTGAGATACTTGGATAGCCGAGAAGATGAGCAGATTCGAGGAATTACAATGAAATCAAGCGCAATTTCATTACATTTTGGAAAAGGTAATATAGTTAGCACATTCTGCATGTGCATTTAAACTGTTAAGTATTGTGTTGTTGAAATATAGTGCTCAAATAAAGTGTAAAGATTTGGATGGAATCTAAAATACTGATTTTTTTTTATTAAGCTACCTGCTGTAAGACTCAGTTCAGGTGCAATGTTAAACCATGGTTTAGTGTTATGAGCTTGAGGAGACCTGAGCCTCAGGTTTGTGTGTTTTTCCCCTTGGATGTGGAAAATGTAATGTTTATATTTTTTATGTTTGGAGCAAACTGCGCTTTCCTATTACATCCTAATGTAGGAAACTATGTGTCAGATTCCGTAACAGTTGCTCATGAGTAAAGACCAAGTCCGTCTTGTCTTTCAACTACTTTTATTGTGCAAACTATGTACAGTGCGGAGCTACTCTAAAACATGACCACCTAGTCGCTAGCAGAATCCAGAAGTGCCCCTTGATCCCCTGACCCCTCTGCGCAAAGCGGGCGCCAGAAACGGTGTCTCCCCCTCAGTGTGAGTCTGCGGAGCGGTGCTGGGTCTCTACAGTATCCTGCAGACCCCTTCCCACTTGGCTGCTCCCAGGTAACTCCTCCTCCCCTGGGGAGGAGCTGGAAGACTCACTGGGAGACGTGTCCGTTGACAACAAAGGCTGAGGCTGCCGGTACCCACTCAGTGCTGGACTGGCAGGGGAGGGCATGTCCCTGACACTATGCTTTATTCAAACCAGGATCATGATGGTTATTGAACGTACTCCAGTTGGAACAGAGCATTGTTCCTATATTCAGATGTAATTGGGAGCTGAGGTTTGTTCCAAATCACAAATGGAAGCTTTAATCTTCCTCCCCAGTTCATGAAGAAGGGGAGAGAGAATAGTGCTTTAACTCGAGGTTCACACCTGCTCATCTTAGTACTAAACCATGGAACCGATCCTAAATATGTTTTAAGTGGGCAAGCACACTTTTAAAATGCTTGCTTTTAAAGCACTTCTTCCTTTGGTTCTAGATGGTCAGGAGTATCTGATCAATCTAATCGACTCCCCTGGCCATGTGGACTTCTCTTCAGAAGTGTCCACAGCTGTCAGACTCTGTGATGGATGCATCATTGTGGTAGATGCCGTGGAAGGAGTCTGCCCGCAGGTAATGAGGAAAACCTACTTCAGATAGAGGGGGAAATAAATTAGAATCTTGTCATTCGGGCATACCACCGTTCGACTAGTACATGGAATCATCAGCTAATTTTTAGAATGCATTGGTAATTTAAAATGCAGTGTTGTGTGCAAGATGGAGTTCAGAATATGTGGCAAAGGAGGGGGAGGTGAATTCAAGAATATATTTTTGTTGGCCATGTAATATTAGTGTACTGGTAGAAATTGACATATGGATGTCTGTATCAATGTATCTTCCAAGAGGAAAATGGTCAGACTCTAGACTTCAGTCAGGATTTGCAAAATGAACCAAATTTGGTTTAATTTTAACCACTGTTGGCGATCCTTGTGCATAATGCTGAAGCAGTATTTGTGTTATGCGTATGGGGGAGGAAGCCCAGGAGCTTACATGAAGAATGCAGGCTTGAAAGAAAGGTTCATACAACCCAGATTCCTAACCAAGGGTCGGTTACCAGGCCAGAGTTGTACAGTAGCTCATATTTTCCTCAGCTGTTTTATGGCACGGTGTCAATATACTTGTTTTCCTTTGCACTAGACTCATGCAGTTTTGCGGCAGGCTTGGCTAGAAAATATTCGTCCGGTTCTGGTGATTAATAAAATAGATCGTCTCATAATGGAGCTCAAGTTTACCCCTCAGGAAGCATATTCTCACCTTAAGAATATCTTGGAACAGGTATGAGAATTCTAAATAGCTTGCTTATTTGTCGGCAATAGTTGTAGAATGAAAAAGACAGCAAGTAAACTAGGTCTTGTGTGCTCCTATTTGGACTACTTCAGCCTTCCCCAGCCTTCAGATGCCAGCAGCACCAGCCAAAGCATCTAGAGGGCATCAGGATGGGGGAAGGCTGGATTACTGCAATATGCTCTGAAGGAAAGTATTTTCAAAAACTTCAGCAGTTCAAGAATGCAGCTGCCTGGTTGTTAAATGGTGTCCGTCACAGACAACATATTCCACCAAATCTGAAGCAGCTCCACTGGCTTATTATTGTTAGCATTCTGGTTAAATTCAAAATGTTGTATTTAACGTTAATCAGCCAGAATAGTCTGGAAGGAGAATACCTTAGGCCTTATGTAAGTAAATTTTAACTAGTGTCCTTAGAGCTAGCTACATCTGGTTCCTTAAGGGCCATATCTCAGTTTGCTTTTTCTCTCTAGATTGGACCCATGGTGTGAGGATTAAAATCTTACTCCTTTCCACTGAAATTCACTCCTTTGCTCTTCCTTGTTAGTTAGAAATACCTTAACTGTAATGTGCAGCTTGGCTCCTATGGATTATCTTTTCCTATCTGCTATTTCCCATGTGCTCTGGGCCATCAGATGAGGCTCTGCTCTTGAGTACCCTGCTAAAACACCCAAGTATGAGGAATATGATCTTCTGAAGGAATATATAGCTCTGGGACTGCTCAGCGGACCAGTTTATTCATGATTTTAGCAAAATGGCAAAAGCAGGTTCCGGAGAACCTCTGGGATGATTGCCTGAAAATGATAATAACAATAACAATAATAATAAAAAAAAATTTTATTTATTTATTTATACCCCACCCATGGTTTTTTTGTTTTAATTTTGATAGTGTAACTGCTTTCTGAAATGATTTTTAATAATTATGTATTTCTGGTATTTTGCTGGGCATAAACATTTGTTTTAGGAATTCTGCTTGTAAGCTGCCTTTAAATCCTCTTTAGGGGCAGGAAGGTAGGATATTATGAAAATAAACTGGAATGTCTCTCTAGGTGAATGCAATCACTGCAACACTCTTCACTTCGAAAGTTCTTGAAGAAAGGGCGGAGAAAGAATTGGAAACTCAGTTGACTTCTGATTCTTCACATGGCGACCAAGTTTATGACTGGAGTGCAGGCTTGGAATTTTCTGATGATTCCCATCTTTACTTTTCACCTGATCAGGGGAACGTGGTATTTGCCAGTGCAATTGATGGCTGGGGATTTGGGTGAGTTTATAGATGCTTATTAGTAATTTGATCATATATTTTCATTAAGGTAGATGAAGTTTTCAGTTTTGTCTTTGTATACATCTTACTGCAGTGCAGACTAAATGGGGGGGGGGGGGAGTTTTCAGAGCTTAATCATTTAATAGACAGTAGTAAAAATAAATAAATCCACTGGTGAGTGGATGGTTCCATCTAGAGAGTGTTGCTGCACTGAAGAGTCCCAGTCTGCTTCCGTTGCAAGAACTACTTCAGTGTGGCCTTTCTAACAGATCAGAATTCATAAGAGGAAGCATTCCTTCAGGTGCCTTCTGTCTAGACTGCTTCAAGAGTTCTTAAAAGTTAAAACTCGCATTTTGAGTTGTGGCCAGAAGCATACTGGTGAACACTTATGTGTATTTCAGTGGAGCTGCTTGCTTCTACCTTGGGTGTTTAAAATTGCAAATAGGTGTAAACCTTGGACCAAAAAAAGAATACAACTACCCCAAAAAATCATCTGCTATTCACCCTTGAAATGCTTGTTCAGCCTCCTAATAGTCAATTGCATGCTGGTGGAGGAACACATAAATGGGCTTAGGACCCATCTGTCCAAGGCATTTTAATGTTGTTAAATCTGCTTATTATTATTATTTTGTTGTTATTTAATTTCTATACCACTTTATATTTTTAAGAAAAATCTCAGAGCTGTTTACAGCACATTAAACCTCAATAAAACAATGCAGAATCAAACATTTCTGAAGAAAGTCAAATATAAAGTACACTGCCAAAGCAACACATTTAACAGGAAAGCAAAATACCACTTCAAAAATTTCAAATTAAAACACTGATCAGTGTTAACATTTTTTTGCCGATCGTGTTTTTGTCAAAAAGCACTGAGTGGGGGGCCTATCTGAGGTATGTTTTGAAGCATTCCCAAATATTGTCACACTTGAGAAAATATTGGGACTTGAGAAACCTAGGAACGAAAATTTGGGCCTTCCGTCCAGGTCAGACCAGTGCAAAACTGATTATTTCCATGCCAAAATGCAAACTCAGCTATATTTTTCAGGGAAGTACCGGTAAGCACAGGCAGTTTGACAGATTTTATTGTCATTCCCACCATGAAACATCTCTGGTTGACAGGGATCTAATTTTGCACTCTGCACAGGCTCTGTGAGGCCAGCAACCCCTGCTTTACTGCCTCCCATTTGTCTGCATCTTCGAACTGCTTCCTAGTTTACCCGGCAATTGTGTTTGCCGCTGCTTGGGCTGCAGAAGCACTTCCCGCAGCAGACATGTAAAGCAGGAAGGGCAGGCGCATCTCGACTTGAAAACACAGTTTGAGCTGTAGCCTGTCAGGCTCCCCGTGTGCAACGGTGAGCATTTAATAGCATTCATCTTCACTTCACACGTTTTTGCTTAAGGAAATGACTTTGTAGCACCAGGATAGCTACAGCCAAGGCAGTTATAACATTAAATGTTAAGCAGCTCCTCCTTATATGCACAGAAGTGGGATGTAGGTGACCAGAAGAAAGGATGAAAGAAGCTTTTGTCTTGCAGGTGCATAGGAAATTGGAGGGTGAATTGAATGGATGAGACCATTAGTGGGTCCAAGGGTCAAGAAGGTGGTTTCTGCATGTGCTGTAGAAGGAAGCGAGGGGCAGATGGGGCTCGTGAACCTGGGAAGGTAGCTCATCTAAGAGAAGAAAACTCTGGTCCTAAACCTCTGCTGTCTTGCGGGCTATCCTCGGGAGAAGAAAAGGCTACGGAGTAAACCCTATACAAATCCGGAAAAATAAAATAAAAACTTAGCGATCAACTTAATACAGTAGTCCGAACAGAAATTGCATCAAAATTGAATGCTGATGCTTTGTTCGGAGATGATTTGGTTAAGAGGTTGGCATAAATGCTGATGGTAAGATTACTCATTTAATTTTGATCTGGCAATGGAAGGCAAATTAAGAACTCATTTACAAATAGCTGGAGTTTATTTGTAGCTTTCTGGAATAAGAGTTTTGGACCAAACATAGCTGATGCATACTATCGTGCTGATATTCTTTTTTAAAAAACTAATTGTTGCACTGCTTTTCAAGAAAACATTCTTCCCAAGCTACATATCGAACATACAGTAGAATGCAATTTAAAGTATTATAAAACAACATAAAATTTCTAAAACAGCACCCACCAACTGGTAGCTAAAAGGACCACACTATAAAATGATCAAAATTATGACCAAAATACTACACACTTAAGTTAGTTGGTTAAAAGTGTAGTAAAGCGGTAGACCTTTAAAGGCTGTTTAAAACCTGCAAGGGCTTTTCTGATGTCCCAGTGGAATCACATTATGCAGTTGTGAATTCCACTGTTGAAAATGCCTTCATCCGTGTGTTTGCCTTATGTTAAGGTTCAACTGTATCAATACCTGTTCATGTCTGTTAAGCATAGCTGGTATTCGGTCCTCGTAAACAGCACCTGGGCAGAAATCGTTTGAATGTCTGGGGAAATCCGAACATATGGCAACCCATGTCAGAAATGAATTTTATTATAAATTGCTCAAAAAATCACTTTTTCTTCCGAGATTTTGCAAAGCTCAACAGCTTTGCTCAAAAAAGCTCAACAACTATTGTGTCCGGAATTCCATTTTGAAATATGGCAACCCTAATTTTTGTGGTGGCTCATTCATGTAAGCAAGTCATGATGGCTTCTGTCATCAAGTGATGACAGACTCCTCTACCTGCAGTGGGGTCAGGAACTTGAGGCATGTGTGCTGGTGTTTGTTCTTTCACTAGAGTGTTCTGAGACATCTGACTCAAAACATGCCAATTGTTCTCACTGTCACTGCAAGGATGCTATGTGAGCATCTGTTCTGCAGACAGAATACAGCTACGCTTGTCAAATGTGTAAAATGATTGCTATGTAGGTTGAAGCAGATGCCTTCTTTTGAAAAGTGCTTTAGTTTTGATACGTTTGGGTAACAAATTATTTTTGCTTATTACCCAGCATTGAGCATTTTGCCAAGCTGTATAGCCAGAAGATTGGAATCAAAGCTTCAGTACTGCTGAAAACCCTGTGGGGAGATTATTATCTAAATACAAAAGCTAAGAAGATCATGAAAACTGACCAGGTGAGTTCACTGGCGTATAACTTGCTCTTAATTTTCCTTTTTCCCTATCAGAAAAATTACTTGCCAGCAACTGAGTATGCAGTATTGCCACTTTCCTGGGATCTGAACAATTTTGTTTTTAATCTTGACCACCCCGGTCAAGCAAATATGTAGTATATTGCAGCTGCTATGATGATTCTTGATATACCTCACCAATGTACATTTACAACCTCGGATCTCTGCCACTTCATTCTACGGCATCTGTAGACTAGACCTTAGATTCTGTTACCAATGCTTATATCTTATTTATGCAAAGCTAAGATTCAATCCAGTTCGCTGCGATCACATAATCTGTGTGTGGAAGGTGCAAAATGTGTTCCTTGGATGAACAAGCCTCCCATTTGCTGGAACGGTTTGATGCAATGCCTTGCACATGCACTCAGGGCAGTGGCGGGTGTAGTTACCACTGCAGTAGGTGATTGGGATGATCAAAGCTGGCAAACGATTGGACAGAGATGTGGGTGCAAATCCTTGCATGCTGCTGTACTTGAAGATTTTTCAGTTCAATCTACAGATTGGTAGATTGCTCTCGTTGCAACTGAACCATGGTAGATGATAGGATGGAGAAGCAAAATCCAGAGAACAATTATTGATAATCTGGAATATTGCAAGCATGCTACTGTTATTAGGGGTTTGGGGGGGTTAGGCTATATGGCTGAGTCCCTCTTCTAATTCCTGGATCCAACATGGATTCCATTGCTGGAATACCCAGGCCAGTCTGGTAACCCCTGCTAAGCATGGGTTGTTAAAGTAACAAAGGGAGTGGCTCTGAGCCAGAGGACAAATGGGTGGGCCTCCCTCCCTCAACTGTCTGTTACTTGGACCTTATAGTGAATCCTCAACCTATGGGTCCACATGTGGGTGTTACCCCTGTAATTGTCCGAATTGAACTCCCCCCTGTGTTATAAAGGGCACCCTAAGTTTGTCTTACCACTTTCTTCCAGTTGAAAGGAAAGAAGCCTTTGTTTGTGCATCTGGTGCTGGAAAACATATGGAGCCTCTATGAAGCAGTTACAAACAGGTAAACAAAAAGCAACCCCGAGTCTCATTTTCTTGATGGCAGAGGTGGGGAAATGCCAATTCAGATTTTCACTTTTCACGACAGGCAGGGGATTTGTTGCTTATGCTAAATGCCCTTGTTGCTCAACTGCATTATCAGGTCATTTCTAAGTGAAGGAAGGTGAGCTTCCACATGACAACAGAAACAGGCTGGCTTGCCCAAAGGCCTTCTTTGTGTTTTTTGTTTTTAAGATGATCAGATGTAGTGCTGTAATTGCATGGTGTATGTGCTTTCTTTGTAGAGACAAGGAGAAAATTGATAAAATAGTCTCCTCCCTGGGATTGAAAATTGGTGCCCGTGAAATGCGCCACACAGATCCGAAGGTTCAGCTTAATGCCATTTGCAGCCAGTGGCTCCCAATATCAGAAGCCGTTCTCTGTATCCTTAAGGAAATAGCTTTTTACCATTTACTAAAAGCTTATACTGTCTCATGCACTAGAGATTAGTCTGCCAGTTTGTGTGAGGAAGGTGGAGTTTGGAGAATTGAATACAGGCAGCATCCTATGTTCCTTATACTGAGTCAAACCATTGTTCCATCTAGCTCAGTTTTGCTTATGTATTATTATTATTATTTATTATTAATTATTTATTTATTATGTTGACTGGGTTTCAGACGGGACATTGCCAACCCTAACTGGAGATGCTGGGACATGACTAGGAACCTTCTGTATGCAAAGCAGAGGCTATGAGCTACGGCCCTTCCCTAGTATTGTCCATCAGCCCTAGTAGCTTCCTGCATGCTTCAGTCATCTCATAGTCAACTTGCAGTGTGGAGGGAGTTGCGCTTACAGTCAAGAGCACCCAACCACTGCCAGAGAGACTTGAGTTGCTCTTCTGTTCCTACTCCCCATGCTTCCTGGTGCCTCCAAGGATCCACCCCCTCGAACGCTTTAGATACGGTTCATATTTGTGTCATCAGGCAAGTCTTAGCTTTGGGCAAACCCCTGTCCAAGGTCTGTATTTTGATTTTACTGGATACTAGCCTATAGTTTCTGCACAGCCTCCTGTCTGTATCCTCCCTTCTAAACGTGTATATCCTTAGCACTGTGCTTTAAGCCATGGTCTGTAATAAACTCCCTAGTCCTCTTGATATCACAGCTGAGAGAGTGGAAAAACTGTTGTGCTTTGGAGCTAAAACATTTGATTCTCTACCACAAGAAACTCAAGACCTGAAAGACGGTAAGTAAATTTTGGCAAATTGCGGCTTAAGTCCTGTTCAGATGAGTCTCATTTTTAAAAAGTCCATAAACCCTGGTGTCTCCTAATTGAAAAACTAAATGTCCTAAAAGATGTTTTGGTTTTAAATCTGGGCAGAATTCAGCTTTCTGCATCCATGCTGCAAGTTGGCTCAGAAGCACAGGCTGAAATCTCATACAATTTTCCCTCCTTGATTCACTCACTAACTTGTTATTTAACAAATAACATATAAAGCCAGAGACTTTCTCATCAGACCATGGGAAAACATGTAACTCTCTCGTTTTATGTTTGCTTAGCGTTTATGAAATGCAGCAGTGAAGAAACTGCCCCAGTCATTGTCTTTGTTTCCAAAATGTTTGCAGTGGATGCTAAGACATTGCCACAGAACAAGCCAAGGTGAGAAAATGATGCCATTTGATCTCCTCCTGCTCAATGGCATTAGACGCTAATTCACAGTATACAAGTCTAGATTGCTTCTGATCTGCGCCTGGTAAAATTATTTGCCCTTATCTGAAACTAAGTCAGCTGTTTTCAAGAAAGAGTTGGTAAAAGAGTTAAACGTTATGGTGAACATATAGACATTGTATCTAAGTGAATTACCGGTACAAACTTCAATTGGTATCTCTATAGCTTGCTCAAATGATATAAGTTAATTTTAATTTTGTTTTATGTGGAGAAGCTATAGATTCTTCCAGGTGCTTTTGTAAGCTTCTTGACAACTTTCTGTTTCCATGTAAACTTCAGAAGTTGTTCCTCTCTTTTACTCCTTCACCTTCATACCTCTCTTAGATAGAAAGGAATTATTGCCATAAAACATCCTGCATGCAAGTAAATACAGAATCTCCTCGTGCAATAATTTAATACAGTGATACCTTGGTTCTCAAACATCTTGGTACTCAAACAACTTGGAACCCAAACACTGCAAACCCGGAAGTTAAGTGTTCCGGTTTGTGAACTTTTTCGGAAGCCGAATGTGCTCCGTTTTGAGTGTTATGCTTCCGATTTGAGTGCTACACTTCTGTTTGGAGTCCCACACTTCCGTTTTGAGTGTTACGCTGAGGTTATGCTATTTATTTTGCATTTTTGTTTTTGCAGCTCTTTTTTTGTTTTGTTTTTGTGACTGTGGAACCCAGTTCAGCTACCAATTGATTGTGTGACTGCAATACATTGTTTATTGCTTTCATTTTATAGTTCAATGCTCTTGTTAGATAGTAAAATTCATATTAAATTGCTGTTTTAGGGGTTGCTTTTAAAAAGTCTGGAACAGATTAATCCATTTTGCATTCCTTTCTATGGGAAAGTGCACCTTGGTTTTGGAACGCTTTGGTTTTGGAACAGACGTCTGGAACGGATTAAGTTTGAGAACCAAGGTACCACTGTAGTATGTGAATGCAGGATATTCCAGTGTAATTGTTGCTTTCTGCACAGGAGGAGCCTCTTGAACTCAGTTGGGTAAAGAAGTGATGACAGTGGAAAAACTGCAAAGGAAGGAGGGATGGGAGGGAGGCTTTGTACCTGCAGTAAAAAGGCCACTACTTGATGTCTGCATGCCTCATCTTCCAAACATGGCTTGCTGTAAACATTGCTTAGATAAGCTTGGACCGTCCCACCAATGAGCACTCCAGATTGCTACTTGTGCCATTGGGGCTCTGAAAGTGACTGAACTGTATCCAGTTAGATGGGGTGCCGTGGTCAGTATTAGGAACTCCTGTGGGCTTGATGATGATGATTATTTTGCACCCTAATTTAAGAGACGCAATAATTTTTGGCTTGAAGCAGCACTGGGTATTTAGACCACTAGATGGTGGTATTCAGCTGTCTGTAAGTGGACTTCAGTGTATTTTTATAGCGACTGTCGTAGATTTTGCTTCTACTTCTGCAACTCAGCAGCAGGAGTTTATGAATAAGAGTGAAATTAGGTTGAGTCAGGTGCTTCTTCTTCCTGGGTTCATGATCATGAGGTGGCAAGCAGTGGGGGTGGATTAGTGAAACAACTTGCGTTACAGCACTAAAAAGTATTTTAAATGCCTTGATAGTTCTATGTTTATGTACAGTAGTTTTAATTCTGTGGAAGATGAAGTGTTGTCGAGACACAGGATTATTTCATGTGTATGTTTGAATGCACTGTCTCTCTGTGTGTGTTCAAATATTTTCAACCCAACACCTGCTGAAATAAAAGTTCTTTGCAGCAGATACAGATAATTGACAGAGATGGACTCCTCATGTTATTAAAGTGCTTTGTTCCAAAGGCTTGGGAGCCACTAGAGTAAAAACCCTGTTTCTTGTTGTCACCCTTCTAAAATGCCACAGTGAAGGCATATGGCACAAAACTTGATTGCAACTGGTATGTGAGCCTGGATAGCTCAGTTGGTTAGGGCGTGGTGCTGATAATGCCAAGGTTGCAGGTTTGATCCTCATATGGGACAAATGCATATTCCTGCTTTGCAGAGGGTTGGACTAGATCAGGCATCCCCAAACTGCGGCTCTCCAGATGTTTTGGCCTACAACTCCCATGATCCCTAGCTAACAGGACCAGTGGCCAGGGATGATGGGAATTGTAGTCCAAAACATCTGGAGGGCCGAAGTTTGGGGATGCCTGGACTAGGGTCCCTTTCAATTCTACAATTCTATGATTCTTTTTTTAATTGGTTTTTTATGTTAAAAAGCAAACGGATAAATGCATCTATTGTCTCTACTTCCAATTCATAGTCTTTTTCACAGTTCATTTACGTTTGGTGAGAGACATTTTTGCCACAGACATCTTGCAGTTGGGGCAGAGGGGAGAGGGAGGGGGATATTATTCTTTCATTCAATTGTCTATTCTTAGTGTGGGTGGGTTGTGTCAGCATTACATGGGTAGGTCTTTTATTTGTGTATTTAATTATTTTTATTGATATTGCGAGAGGTTAGGGGTTCCCGAGCTTGGTTGGTTGTGTTTAGTTGATTGTGGTGTGGCTTATTTGTGTGAGGGAGGCGGGCTAGGTTGTTGGGTCAGCTTAGCTATATTGATTCATATATTCTTAAAGGGGGCAGGTCATTGTCCTGTTGTGCTGCGTATGTAATAAAGGGGAACTACACTGTGGTAAAGGCATCCTCCGTAACTTGTCCCCGTGCTAGTTTGAGTTTGTTGATTAACTTTTCTAGTACGGCGGTTTCCCATACATTTTGGTACCAGTGGTCTATGTTCACTCCTGATAGGTCCTTCCACTGTCTAGTTATGATATTTCTAGCTGTTGAAAGTAAGTGACTTATGAGTTCCTTGTAGTGTGTGTTGTTGTCCTAGAATATTTAATAGGGCGAGTTCTGGAGTTGCGTCTGTTACCTGTTTTGTTATTTTGGGAATTTCCTGCAGCACTAATATCCAGAAGGATTGGACTTTGGGGCATTCCCACCAAATATGGAGATATGTGCCTATTGCGATGCAACCTCTCCAGCATTTTACAATTCTATGATTCTATGTGGACAGAGAATATAGAGAGGTAGCTGGTATGCAAGTCTCAAGTTATGACTTGGTGAGCTTTCATTGGTGTTAAGCTAAGAATCCCATATTCACTCACATAATACATTCTGAAAGGTTCCTTCCTTCGCTTTCAGGCCCAAACTGATGTGCCTGGCGCCTGGAAGATTCATTAGGAAGATCACTTTAGTAGATAGCAGTGACGAGTGTCACTTGGCATCCTGAAGCATGGGTAGGGAGCCTGTGGACCTCCAGATATTGTTGGACTCCAGCTTCCATCAGCCCGAGCCAGCATGGTGGATGGTGGTCAGGGTGATGGGAGTTGTAGTCCTATAGCATCTGGAGGGTCACAGATCAGCCACCCTTGACTTAAGTGGGATTCATATCCTTAAATGTGGAGGGCTCTTCGCAGATGTCTCTTACAGAGAGTAGCTGGAGCGTTACATCCTGTTAACTGTTAACAATCCAGGTAGTAAAAAGAAAGTTTTTAGAAGAATACTTAATATGGTGTTTTTAGTCTTACTTTATATGTATACTGTGATTCTTTTTTTTTTCTTTTTGCACTGTGTATCAAGTCACATTTTTTGCAATAGCTGTTCCCTTTAAATCAGCTACAGCTGCATAAATTGGTTTTATTTTAATCACAGTTTGATTCCCCTCCCCACCCCTCCAGGTTTCTTCCCCCACCCCATCTGCTTGATTTCATTGGGTGACTTAAGCACGTGTCTGATTCTCTCATCAGTTGAAATTAGTGGGATTCCAAGTGCTTACCTTTGGCAGGATCATGCTCATAGTTGGCACTAAATGCTTTTTTAATGACTAGGGGGGACATTGTTCTTTGCAGTCTTTAAAAGTTATCTGCTTGCTAAGGCATGGAGGCAGAGGCGCTCTGGGTTGGCTTTGTCTGGCAGCAAGTCTATACTGCATAGATAACTTTTTCCTGCAACTCCAAAGAGCTTGGGAAATTCAAAGGCTTTCTTTCCCCCTTTTATGCCAGGAACTTCTCAGCATGGCATTGCCGCACCCTCTTTGAATGCCTCCTCAGCGAAGCTTTTGGCTTAACCCTTTAGCCTTCAACCTCTTGAATCGCATTTCTGCATACCTGTCCTCTGATGCCCTTTGTATTTCCCTCCCACCCCCCACCCCCGGTCTTCCTTACTGTCTAAAATAAGATCATAAGCTTTTTGTTGCTAGGACCTGCTTTTTTTAAGAGCAGGTGGCTGGATCAGACTAAAGGTCCATCTGGTCCAGACTCCATCTTCCCCGCAGCAACCGACCATATGCCCTGTGGAAGCTCACATGCGGGGCATGAAAGCAATAAGCTCTCTCCTGTTACTGTTCCTCTATGGAGACAGTGGTGCACTGCCTCTTAACGGTGAGAGTGCTTAAGAATCATAGAATTGTAGAATTGGAAGGGACCCCAAGGGTCTCTAGTCCATGGCAGATGGCCTTCCAAACTCTGCTTTAAAATCTCTTGTGTCATGGATGCTTTAGTTGAGATTCCTGCATCGCAGGGGGTTGTTCCTACTGTCCTGAGTGCAATAGGTCTATAGTCTTTATGGATAGTGGTAGTGTCTGGTTGTCTGTCTGTCTGGCCCTCTCCCCCTTCTCCCCCCCTTCTCCCCCCACTCCTCTATTACACTTTTGGCACTCGATGCCCATCACTCCTGCCTGGTCAAGAGACGGCTCCTAAAACGGTCCTTTGCTCTAGCAGAGACAAATAGATGAGCTTCTTGATGAGCTGCTGGAAATGGTTTTTATAGTTCTCTGCCCTTTTCCTTGTGGTGTTTTATGGCTGGCTTTATTGTGACACAAAAAGCAATCTCGTAAGCCACTTGAGGAGGTTTGGCTGGAGAGCTGGGTACAAATCCTAAAAACAAGTAAATAGAATTATTCTGAAGATTTCACAACAGGTTGTGTTTTTTCCCCTAACTCTCTCTCTCTCTCCTTCGTCTGCCTAAATGCTACTTCTTCAAGCAGAACTTGCCACGAAATTGTTGCTTCCCTATTCAGTTCTGCATGTTCTTGCTTCCTTTTGTTTTTCAGCTAGCAGCTTATTTACATGTCTTCAGCTCAAAGGCTTATGTGTGTGTGTTTCATCCCTTAACTCGCTTGTTCTTACAATCTCCTATTCCCCAAAGGATGTTTTTTTAAGTGATCTGTAAGCTACACAGCCTCTGTGTCAAGTAACAATTTTCCAAATGTGTGTCATCAAATGAAAGTAAATGGCTTTTTTTATAGCTCCCAAAGATCTCTGTGCGATCTTCTGAATAAATACCGACATGAATTTGCATCAAAGGGCTCTGTGCAGCCGAGTCCCTTGGCTGTGAATTGTACTTCATTGGTGGTTTAAGTTGACCCTGAGCAGCTCCATCTATTATGGGGCAAGGACAATGTTCAGCAGCACATCCTGTCAGAACTGCAGGGCGGTATTTGTGGATAGCACCTACTTATGAAATTAACAAAGTAAAGTGGGGTCTCTGAAGAGGAAGGGAACCATTTATTGCGGCTGCTTTGAAGTGCAGCCTTTGTTTGCAGGGAAGACAAATCTACACATGGATCCAACCAAGACACGTGGAATAAATTTTAAACCGGAGGCAGTCTTTCAATAGTCCAGTGGCTATTAAACAATTGAAAAGGAAGTATCCATGAGCCACATTAAATTTTTACCCTTACATAAGTAAAAGCTATTTTCTTCACATGCTAATCGTAGTTGAAACTGAAGCATGCCATTTCTTTTTTTAATTGAGAATTCCAATAAGTTGTTATAAAGCAATTAAACTAATGACTGATGCTGTATAATAAGAACAGCTCGTCGTTGGCATGATATCCAGGTGGTTGATTTTTAGCCTCCTACTGCATGCATTTCCTGCCAGCAGTTGGGCAGAATATCTGACTTGCATTTTTAAAAATTACTCATCCTTTAATGTGTGGCAAATGGAAAAGCTACTTCCTTTTATTTCCTTTTCTTTTCCCCCCCTGCTGCATTAGAGAAACCCCAACAGCAGCCAGGAAAACTTCCATGATGATGTCACTATGCTAAGGATATAAGATATAATCCCAACTGGGTGGTGGTGAAGCTCACTTTAATTAAATGCCATACTCCTCCAATTGAGGATGTGATGAATTTGTTGAAATGCCACCGGCATAAGCAGAGGCAATTGTCTTCCTTGATTGCTCAGATTTATATTGTTTTACAAGACTGTCAGGATACTTTCTCAACTGTTCTTGAGAAACTGCAAAGGTGGCATCTGCTGTCCAGAAAAGCTTTCTCCCCCCAAATTAATGTTGTTTCAAATGATGCATAGGCCTCTGTCACAAGACGAAATAGCCCAAAGACGTGATCTTGTAAGGCGACGGCATGCTGAGAAGTTAGCAGCAAATCAGGAGCAGGAGTTGGCACAAGAGATGATTGGAGGAAATACAGTGGACCAAGTTCTAAAGACAGGTGAGATGAAACGTGTGCTAGGGAAGAAGATTCGGTGGATGTGTTTGATTCATGATCAGTGATGAAGTGCTGCTGCTTTTGTCATTCTAAATAAAGCGTGGCAGATCAGCCTATGGGCGAATCCACCAAACCTTTGCCTCCAGCCTTCCCAGCCTGATTTGGGGCGAAAAGTACAGAACACCCATGGATTTTCACCCCAGTAGTGGCACTGGGCTGGGTAGAGAAGATCCATATCTCTCCTGACCCCTGCTCACCAGATGATTGAACTGGTGAACAGAGGAAAGGCATTTGGATTCAGATATGCTGCCATTTTTATCCAGTTGGTTGGATATTGGCATAAGTTAGGTTTGTTGCATTAATGGCTGCATATTACTGTAAGCAGTCTTGAGTGCAAGATGAAGCAGAATAGAAAGAGAGAAATGAATGTTTGCACCTCAATCCTTCCTTAGGCGATGATCAACCACCTACAAGTCAAATGGAGACGATGACCCTGGCTGCTGCGAAACAGGAAGCCGAAAATAAGGACACCTTTGTGGCTTTTGCAAGGGTCTTCAGTGGAGTTGTGAGAAGAGGACAAAAGCTCTTCGTTCTTGGACCAAAATATGATCCTGCTGAGTCGTTGCACAAGGTAAGCCCCTTTTCCGTATTTCACAAAGTGTGCTTTTGAAAAGTTCAATCTCCTACCCCATCCAGAGATGGACAACTTTTGGCACTTGGGGAGGTAGGTTGGTGGATGGAAACAAATCTGGCCCTGTGCCTTCAGCTGCTGCTCACACTCAAGGTTTTTTTGCATGTGTGGCATCCCAATTTCTGTCTCATTTGGCTCTTATATGGGTCTGTTTGGAGCAAACATTAACCCTACCAGCCACACTCTCCTTTTGTCTTGGGCATTAGCAGGAAAGTTTCCTATAATTTAGCTTGGCATTGCCTGTTCGGGGAAATAATAATAATTGGGGGATTTGTGGTATTCCATTTTCTTTACTTCTGAGAACCTTGTAATCAAGCTTTCTCTTGCAGCTTAGAATGTAAAGGAAGAAAGTGCTCTTGTTTATTTTTAATGTTGACTTTTTGTTTCCCCCCGAAAAATGTGTCGAGAACGTTTTTTCTAGAACAGTATCCATTACTGAGTGGCTCTTTTCTCTCCCTTTCCCCCATGTTTATTTCCGTATTTACGTGGGATTTGTATACACTTAATAGTAAAAACCTCCAAGTGGTGTACATATAATAAAATACAAATAAGAATTATTGCTGAAATTCAGAGTTGGAAGACTAGTCAGCCCTAGCTAATCAAGATATAAATCAAATCAGCAGTCAAAGAATGTACATTATAAAATTAAATTACATGCATTTCAATTTGGCCACAGCTTCCTGTAGGATGTTCTGCTGCTGATAACCTGCCTTCAGTGCCTCATTTGACTTGCTGCACTTTAGAAGATCTCTACTTATTGATGGGGAGAGGACTTGAGGAGTTACACGAGGTGCCTTCAGGGAACGTGCTGGGTGAGCATACTTTTAATTGTTTTCATTTTGTCCTCCGGTGCTATCATATATAAAAGATGCATTTCTTGGAACGTGCTTGCCATTGCGCCAGTGATGGGCAACATCCTTATTTCTGAAGACTGCATTTGAAAATACCTTTATTTATTAAAATTCCTATACCGCCCTTTGGCCAGAACAGCTCCCCATAGTATAGTTTACAGGGACTCAGAAATAATAAAATCCATCTAGTTAAAAGACATCATAAAGGAAATGACAATATGAAGTAAGAACCAGCAGTTTGATGCCAATATTAGCAAAGGACACCAGTAATATGGAAGAGAATGAGAAGGGACTCCATGGGGCATTGGATCGTATGATGCTGCCTTTCTTGCCCCTGTCACGATCACACCGTTGGATCATCCAGCCCAGCTTTCTCCAAGCTGCTGCCTGTGGCGAACCAGCCCTTCTGGCCTTTTAGAATGTTGAGTTTTCCCCAGCGATTAAAATGTTAAACCATAGAACCTGTTAAATGGCAGTTTACTCCAGGGAGGCGGAACGTCCTGGGGGTTTAAAAGGGGGGAACGGCAGTTGGTCAGTGTGGGTGTTGTGTGGGAGTTGAGAGAAAGATAGAGAGGATCTGGAGAGGGAGGAGATAGAGTAGACTGAGGGAGGTTTATGGGTAGGCTTTAGGAAGCTTTAGAAACTGTAAAGAAACCAAGAACTACATGTATTAAAGTCTGAAACCATTATGCTTGTTACACAATAAAAACTTGTTCTCGTTTAAGCCATTGAAGTATCGTCATCTATGAGGTCCAGCGTATTATATCAAGGCTCAATATAGTGAACTCAGAGGGAGGACAAAACTGGAGATAGTCTGTGTCCTAGAGTTTCATTAAGGAGGGGCTAAGAGGGTGGAAACCTTAAACACCACAGTGTTGCTAGCAGAGGCTAGCCAGCTGAGACAGCAAAGGGGTTTCTTAGTAAATAGAACCCAGGGCTGTAGGTTAAGAGGTTTTCATCGGGGTAGCCGGGAGCCGGGGGTATAACTGGCCACGCCAGCTGGACGGGAGCACTCTTGTTACTGGGATCTCCAGAGTTTTGAGGGAGGTCGGTCCTGAGTCGAACCTCGGAGGGCAGGGTGTGAGGGGTTTAAGATATAACCAGTGCACCTGCATTACCAACAAATATTTATAACAGAGTGGCTCAGAGTGTTAAAGGGAGGTTCGCAACACTGCCCTCCATATACTTTGGACTTAAGCTCTCATCATCCTTGACGGTCATGTTGGTGTCCAACAACATGTTCTTAGGTAACGGTTACTCTGTTTCACCGACTGCCATCAGTTATTGGATGTGGGATCTTTGCCTTGCAAATCTTGTGCTTTACCACTGAGCAAGGCATTCAGAAAACTCCATGTTCAGCCCCTGTCCATTTAAAAGGATCTTTAGCAGCTGGGTTGGGACTCTTGAGGAGAACCAATGCTAGCCAGAAAAGACAGTGCTGAGCTAGATGGACCAGTTGTTTGGCTCTGTATAAGGCAACTTTGTATGGCTGTTCTCCTTAGTCTGAGTCTTTCTTAAAGCAAGAATACACCCAGACCTCTTCTTCTGAACCTTCCAACTCAGAAAAGTGGATAGGAATGACTTTGCTATCATTTGTATGTATAAAGAGGAAATAATAGTTTTGTCTTGGTAAGTTTGTGAATTGCTCAACTATGTGACTCTTTAGTATCCTGTGATGTGTGTTTTTTCATTTTTGCACCGTGAACAACACTCAGTGCCTGAGAAGTTCTGTATAGCCATTAACCACAGAAGAATTGGAGAGTTTTCTAAATTTGGTTAGATTTTAGCACATGCACTGGTGGTGACATTCAAGTAGATATCAGTTCTTAACATATTTAAAATATGCTGTGTTTTTTATGACCAACATTAATATTACATATTTCCAGAAATAGATATTTATCTCCTAAAAGATGTGGGAAACTAAATTTCCCCTCCAAATCTTTGTTTACAATGGAAACTTAAAATCCCTTCCAGATGTCTTTCCCTAACTCATTTGATTTTAAAATGCTGCCCCAGAAGCCATGTGATATTCATTTCTTTTCATCAACGTTGGTAAAATGACGAATATCGGCAGAGCTCTGTTTTATCAAAACTGGTTTTGATTAAGCATTTTGGGATAACTTTTCTTGCCTTTTTAAATAAATTTCCTGTGTCCTGATTTCTTGTATGTTTAGTTTTCATGATGGCTTAGATCTGTAACTTAGTTTTGTAAAACCTGATAAATGACAGATTCTTCTTACTTCATTCTCCAAAATGCCAAGTTTTTAAAGGCTGGGCCTTAATTTTACATTGCATGCCTGCACATGTTTACCTTGCCGTACTGAATGCAATTGGACTTGCTCCCAGTGAGTGTGTGTAGGACTGCAGGTTTAGTTGCTCTAAAAGAGGTTGTCTAGCACCACACCATGGAAGCTCTCAACAGTAGGCATCATCCAAATATAAACATCACTGGCTTGGGTGTAATTAACCCCAAATTTATCTTATGGTTGGTATGATTTTTATTGAGAGCTTTGTGGTAAGATGAATTTGATACACACACACATTAAATGATTGCTTAGGGGCCTAGGGTACTTGAAGTCTGTATCTGTTCTGAGTCCTGTCGTGATCAATGTCCGAAATTGTTCAACTAGCACAGTGAGGAAGAAACTACTGTACCACTTCATATTGCAGGTGGGAAATCACATTTTTTGAATGCTTCCCTACGTAAAAAGCATCAGGGAGAAGACGGTGGATTAATTTTTGTGTGTTTGTGTGTTTTGCATGGGGGAGAGGAGGTGTTTTTAAAATGGTATCTCCTATCTGCAGTTGTCAGTGTTATAGTTCAAAATTCTACCATCTCAATCTTCCACATCTCTAGACTAGACTTGAAAGGTGCCAGTTTCAGCTACAAGGACGCAGTGTTATTCATTGGATAGGAAGAGTTTTTAAAAATACACTCCTGCAAAATATCATACCTACAGCTAACACTTCATTCAGTAATGCCCCTGACAAATGTAATGTTTGTACAGCAGCTAGCATTTTAAATGTCGGTAAATAATTTTCAGTAATTGTCGGGATTTTATTCTCCATCTTTTATTCTGATAAATTTGCCACAAGCTTCAAGTAAAGCAGAAGTTGCTAGGGTGGTAAGAGGCAGGGACCCTATTTGTACTAAGCTGAGATTCTTTGAAAGCAAAACTAAACTCAGCAGACTTCTTCCTCTTGGGCAAAAGGTTGGCAGGCAGCGGGGGGCAGCATACGAACCCAGTGCTTCGCTTGGTCTTGGGAGCCAAGCCATGCCTCAGCACTGTGCACAAACATGCCCAGAGAGGTGAAGAAAACACTTCAATGTGGTTGTGTAGAAGCAATTCCTAGGGCTGGCTCTTGTGTGCAAAAATTGTTGCTGATTTGCAGCAGCCACAGTTGTGGATGGGCTAATTCACACATCACAATCTCCACCTAAGTGCAAAAGTAACTGTAGATGGCTTTGGGCGCCACACCTGATCCTTGTCTTTTTAAATTTTGTGAACCAGCTCCAAGGCTCTGTGGTTTGATAGGTTCAGCTTTTAACACAATTTAATGCCTTGAAAGAAAGAAAGAAACTAGGCCATTGGAACAAACAAATGCCATGCAGTTGGCAATTTGGTTCAGGGAGAGATGCCAAACATCTTTGCCCGAGGTGCATGTGTATATTAAATAGTCTTCTAAATGTAAACCATCTGTAAGTGGTGAATTTTTTTCCCAAGAGGAATTAAAAACCAACCAGTGAACTTTGGGAAGCTTACTGCTGATCTGGTATCAGATTTTGAATAGAAACATTTGTTTCTCATTGTGTTTTAATATTATTTGGGTTTTGTATTCTATGGGTTATAAGGGATCCAAAGCAGTTTCGAATTTTAATTTCTTTCTCATAAGGTATGTTGTAACCTTTGAGTGGTGTTTTTGTATAGAAAGCCTGCACCTCCTTTCTCCGTCTGCCAAATGGTATTCTCTTTTTCTTATACACAGATTTCACAATCAACCGTATAAAGCATCTTTTGCCAACCTGGCGCCCTTCAGATTTGGTGAATTACAGCTCCCATTAGTCCCAGCCAGCAGTGCAGCTATGATGTCTAGGGCTGATGAGAATTTAGTGCACAGCATCTGTAGGGCCCCGGGTTGTTGGCAAGGGCTGCAGTAGGGTGTGACAACCTTGGGAACTGACTTTATCTATTTAAAACACAAAATGCTAGACTTCATACTCAGGGGAAAAAAGCTTTGAAAATGTGCAGATGCCCATTGAAGGGCTCCTTAGAGCTTCCATTAATGAGGGGTGGCTCCATATATATTCATTTTTCACATACGTATCTGCCTCGCACAGCTCTGCTACCCCTGCCCTGCTGCATCCCTGCTCCATTACTTGCCTCCTCCTTTGCCCTTTCCCACCAGCCATTGCCAAAACACTAATGTCCTCGAACTTTTCCCTCCCAATGTTGCAATTGGAATAAATCATACCGCTTTAGCATAACCCAGCAAAAATTGGCACAATGCTTTCATTAAGATATGGCATAGGGATGATGGAATGTTTTTGGAACATAAAACTATTGCAGTGATTTGGCCAAAAATGTCTGCCTCCTTTATCAGGGTCTATCTTGTCACATTCTCTGTAAACGGCAAAATTATAAATTTTGCTCCATATCAATGGGAACTTGCGTCGTCGTGACTTGCAGCATATTCTGGTTACACTCTTTTTAGAGATCTGCGACTCTTGGAGAAATTTTATATTTTAAAAACTGGGTCAGTACGTTGTTGATGTGTTTTGACGTGGGTTTTGCCAAAGAGAGTCTTATCCCTGAAACTAGTGGGGCTCTATCTGGTACATATTTTTTGTTATTTATTATAGAAAAGTCTGTATTTCCAGGAGTAGAAACAACTCCTGGTCATTTACATAAAGGGATGCATACATAACTTGAGTTTGGGCGTGCTTCTGGACTCAACCCTGACCATAGATGCCCAGGTTTCTGCAGTGGCCAGAATTGCATTTGCACAGTTGAAGCTAGTGCACCAGCTACACCTGTTCCTTGAGATTTCTGATTTGACTACAGTGACACATGCCTTAGTTGCATCCCAGTTGGACTACTGCCACATGCTCTATGTGGGGATGGCTTTGAAAGGTGCTCAGAAACTTCAACTGGCTCAAAGAGCTGCAGCCAAATTGTTTGCCGGGGCTGGTTCTCGGGAGCATGCGACTCCCTTGCTGTGCATGGCTTAGGTCAGGGGTAGGCAACCTGAGGCCGGATGCGGCCCAATCACCTTCTCAATCTGGCCCGCGGACAGTCCAGGAATCAGCGTGTTTTTACATGAGTAGAATGTGTGCTTTTATTTAAAATGCATCTTTGGGTTATTTGTGGGGCATAGGAATTCGTTCATTCCCCCCCCCCCCAAAAAAAAGTCAGCCCACCATATGGTCTGAAGGACAGTGGACCGACCCACGGCTGAAAAAGGATGCTTAGGTACAAGCTATCCGAGAGACCTTTTAAAAAATTTATTTACTTTGTATACCACCCTTCATCCGACGATCCCAGGGTGGTTCACAACCAATTCCCTCCTATGAACCTGCCCTGGTTGTGAGATCTTCTGGGGAAGGCCCTTCTCTCTGTCCCACCACCCTCACAGGAAAGGGCCTTCTCGGTGGCTGCTCCCAGGCCCTGGAACTCCCTCCCTAGAGAAGCTAGACTGGCTCCCTCCTTGCTGTCCTTCCTCCAGCAGGTGAATACCTTCTTGTTCCAGCTGGCTTTTGGGAACCAAATGCTTTTAATGAAAGGACTGGTGCTGGGCTGTTTCGTATTGTAATTATGTGTATGTTTTAAACACATTTTATGTATGTATATACAGTGGTACCTCGGTTATTGAACAAAATCCGTTTCAGAAGCCCGTTCAGCTTCTGAAACGTTAGAAAACCGAGGTGTGGCTTCCTATTGTTTGCAAAAGCTTCTTGCACTCGGCAGAAGCTGTGTCACACATTCAGGTTCCGAAAAAGGTTCGAAGATGGAAGCATTTGCTTCTGTGTTTCAGCGTTCAAGAACCGAAACATGCGACAATGGAGGCGTTCGGGAACTGAGGTTCCACTGTACAGCCATACCTCGGAAATAGAATGGAATCCGTTCCGGAAGTCTGTTCAACTTCCAAAACGTTCAGAAACCAAGGCGCAGCTTCCGATTGGCTGCAGGAAGCTCCTGCAGCCAATCAGAAGCCGCTCCGGACTTTCGGGTTCCAAACAACGTTTGCAAACCGGAACACTCACGTTTGACTCGCAAGATGTTCGTCAACCAAGGTACGACTGTATATAGTTTTAATTCTCTGTGTTTGTTTTTTAATTACTGTTTTTCCAATGTTTTTCACAATTCTTGTTTTTATCTGTGAGCCACCTTGAGTCCCATTAGGGGAAAAGGTGGGGTATAAATTAATGTATAATGACTGAACCAATGAGTAAGCCAGTTAATACTAGTATTTGATATAGCACATGGCAGCCACTCTTGGGTTGCATGCTTCTCTTGCAAACGTGAGTTTTTTCCTTCCCACTTCTCCATCTGGGGGCTGCCCTGTGTTGTCTAATGCCCAGATATGTTCCTTGTCCTTCCACCTCCTGCATGTATTTGGGAAGGGGGTCACCTCCTTCGAGATACTCTCCTTTTAAAATCCCACCAGGTGGAGGAGAGCAGAATCTGATCTCCGAAACGTCTAATGGTTTGGAAGGAATTCTCACTACGACTACATTTTCATACTCAGCCTATTAAAATATCTAGACATTTCCATACGGCATTTCTCAAAAACAAATTTAAGCTTGTGCAGACGTGTGGGATCTGAAACGCTGATAGGCAACCCAGATATCAGACCAGCAGAGTGTTCACTGACAATGTATAGCTTGCTTGGAACTTAAAATGTCTAAACTTCTTTTGTAGAGTTAAACAAAGGGGTTTTCTGGTACCCAATAAAAGCACATTGCAGTAAATCATTTAGAACAGTTATCCACATTAATTGGAGCTGGATCCTGCAAGCTACTGAAAAAAGTAGGATAATAAATAGCCTGTGCTTTGATTTACATTTTTTTAATCCCCATTTTTCCAAGGAGTTCAGAGTGGTGTGTGGGATTTCTCCCTCCTAATTTTATCCTCACAACAACCTTGTGAAGTAAGTTATGTTGGGAGGGACAGTAGACCAGGGTATTCCAATGAGCTTCACCACTGGGTCAAAGTGAGTGGGGAAACCCTCTCCTCTTTTACTGCCACCCTTCTTTCCATTCATTCTCTCTCTCATGCACACCACCTATCTGTTCCTACAAATGCGAAGGATGCTAAGTGGTTTGTATGTAAAACTGAGCCACACTGTATTTAACAGGCCAAACATGACCCAGCCACTTAAACATGGCTTATTAACCACAAACAAATTATACTCGTAAACCATGGTTTGCTGTAGGTTTATAAACCTTGTTTTACATTACACCATGGCTTAGCATTAGGTGTGAACCCGACCCTCAACTCCATCTCTTCATTATTACAAATATGGTATATGTTATTCACAGGAACTTTGCTATATGTGCCCTCTAAAACTTTTGAGAGTGAGACATTAACCAAAGGGAATACTTCCTGCATCAAAAGGGAAAGAGGGGGGAAAGCCTATAGGCCAGGCATAAGCAAACTTGGCCCTCCAGATGTTTTGGGACTACAACTCCCATGATCCATAGCTAACAGGACCAGTGGTCAGGGATGGTGGGAATCGTAGTCCCAAAACATCTGGAGGGCCGAGTTTGCCTATGAGTTATTCCGCCTAGCCTTCAATCTAGCCTGATCCCCTATTCCTTTTCCCCCTTCCCTTTTTTCTGAAGAAACCCTTCTGGGTCCCCACATTAAAATTCTTCCCTGGTCTCCCTACTGGCCTAGCAAAACTTGGCCAGTTAGCCCTGGTGATCCCACTGACGTTTGTTTTTTATGCTGTTTTTAGCGGTTTTTAAAGTTGTTTTTAATCATTGTTTTGTATTTGTTGTTAGCCGTCCTGAGCCCGGTTTTTGGACCAGGAAGGGCGGGATATAAATAAATAAATATTATTATTATTATGCCTGCTGTAGGCAATCTTTATATCTTAACCACAGCTAAGCTTAAGAGCAACCCAGCCAGATGGGTAGGGTATAAATGTTTGTACCTTAGGTCATCTGCACCTACCTTATAAGGAATTAGGAACTGTCTTCACCTGCACAATGTTTTTCTTTCAGAATGTGAACATTGTATTTCAAGCAGAGCCCCAGTTTCAAAACTTTAGGAGCAGGGCTCCAAAATGCCAGATGTTCTCTATAGAAATGGGGAAAGTCGGGGGAGGGGGGCAGGGGAAGTTATTTGATATGAGAAATGATTTCTCATCCTGCAAGGCAGAAAGAAGTATGAGAGAAGTAGAGAAAGGACATGTTTCGCAACAATTGTTTTTATACCTTCATGGTGGAGAATCAGAAGAACTCATAATTCGTCCTCTTTGTCAGGACAAAAATAAAATAAAATAAATTGGACTTGTAAGCTGAGCAGTTGAGCAAGGCCATGCCTGCAGATTTGGAGAAAAACAGGAAGCTTCTGTATGCATCTACTTGTTGAAAGCATTTTGGCCTGGTACATCTATTTTTCTTAAATCCAAATGTCAAAAATATCATCTTCTGCATTAAAACATTTTCTGCATACAACATTAATTTTAATGTCAAAGAGAAGCTTGGAGCTCATTTAGTTTTCAGCATAGAACCACTGGCTTCTATGGAGAAAAGCTCAGCCCTCCAGATGTTTTGGGACTACAATTCCCATCATCCCTGACCACTGGTCCTGTTAGCTAGGGATGATGGGAGTTGTAGTCCCAAAACATCTGGAGGGCCGAGTTTGGGGGTGCCTGGATAAAAGGCTAGAAACTTGCCTTTTAATTATTTTTAACATCTCAAAGTTTTGAGATTCTCAGGAAGCTGAATTTTGTGCCTGCTGCTGCATTTATTTTGCTTTTACAGCATTCCTGCGGAATTGCCACCCTAGTTTATTTATTAAATTTATACCCCAATTTTCCTCAGAGTGATATGCACCCTCACAAGAACAATGTCAGGCAGTTAGATTGAGAGACAGTGCATGACACATGGTTACCCAATACGTTGCATGGCTGAGCAGAAATTTGAACATGGGTCTCCCCAGTACTACAACTGCCCATTATGCAGCACTGCCTAATGTCATACAGAATCAGACCACTTTGTCCACAGATGGACAGTTATTTTCAAAGGACTCAGGCAGAAGTCTCGTGGTGTTTTTAACCTGGATTAAACCTAGGATCTTCCGGGTACCATGTATATGTTGTACCCTTGAGCTATGAACTCCTCTCAAGACATTTGCCTTTTTCAGAAGAGAGAATGGATTGCTAAGACATCTGTGACTGGACACATCACAGAGTGTAAAAAAATTAACTGCTCAAGCAGCAGTTGTAGCCTTCTTGTCGTGAGATACTTCAGGGACACCTTGCAGGTGCCCAGTTGAATTTTTGACACCCCTTCATTCCACACTGCGCACTGCTGATTCCCTCGATTTTCAAAACAGCTTGCAGCACTGGAACACTGGATCACAAAGTCTAAAATCTGTTTTGGTTTCCAGAAGTCATGGCGTGGCCATTTAGAACTGAGCCACCATATCTGCGTCAGAAGTGTTTTGCCCTTTCTTTAACTGTTAACCTCAGCCATGGGTGCGTAGCCATAACCACGCCTAGTAATTGGGCAAGCATTGCCAGGACGCTAAAAAGTACTGCAGGCAGACATGCGTACTTGTTTGTTCGCGTAGCTACTTTGTCTAGGAATAAAAAGCTGCAAAAACCGAGAGTGTTAAGACAACCCTGAACTGCAATTAGATTCTGTATCACCTTTTCTTGTTAGGTGTGCTTGCGGTGTTTTAGTGCGTTCCCTTTTGCAGTTGTGCATGCCATAATACGTTCTACATTCATCACAGGCAGCCTTTTATCACAAAATGCTTTGGGTTTCCTTCTGACAGTCGGGGATCCTTTAGCAAGCAGCCTCCACTTAGCGCAGAAAGCAGCTGTAGGCATGAGTGCCGTATTAAAATGGCTTTGCGGGATCGATGCCAACCTGTGAGCATGGCCACTTTTCTATGAAAATCTAGGAACAGTGCTATTTGCCACACAAAACACACACACACACACCCTTGCTTTTTACTTCTGTACTGTAAACCTTCAGACTAATTTTGCGCTCTCTAACTCGGTAGTTTATTTATTTAAGAAGCCAGCTTGAAGCCATTCCAGCTACAAAGAGCATCTTTGCTGAGCCTGCGCTAATGAACGCAGGAGGGCAGCCTTTCTCAGTGATGTGCCACACAAAGAAGACAGGGCTGTGGAAACAAAGGAGGCTCAAATGTTGGTCTGCAATCTGTAAAAGGAGAGGGTGTGTGTGTGTGGGTGTGTGTTGGCAATTGGTTACGAAATGGAGAGAGATAAATTAAACATTGCTTTTGTTGTGTTGTCAGTATCACAGACTTTAAGCTTCATAATTGCCTTGCTGGTGGTGTGAACATCCTCTGTCAGTTCGCCTTGCAGCGCTATCCGTCCTTTGTCTCGTTTTGCTTTGCTCTTCCAATTCATAATCTGTACCTGGCTGTAATCTGTTCATGAAAATATAAAAATGCTCACGTGGATGTCAGCTTCACCTTTCATCTTTGGCAGCTGACACTTTGTGAGTGTGTGTGTTTAGGCTGCTGACTCTGCACTTAGATTTAGATTGTCCTTCATTTGCTTGCATGGCCAACAAGTGGGCTGTTCTCCGCTGCATTGCATGCTTGGTATTTGCGTGCCAAAACAGTTATATCTAGTGAATCTGAAAATGCATGATGGCTCTGCCTTTTTATTGCATTTATATCCTGCCTTTCCTCAACAAAACGCAAGTGAGTGAGTGAGCATACTTGTAGACAGACAGACAGACAGACAGACAATAGATAAAGTTCCCAGATGGTCTACCCAGGCACTGACCAGACCCATACAGCTTCAACAATATTGCTTTCATAGAATTGTAGAGATGGAAGGGATCACAAGGATCATCTAGTCAAACCTCCTGCAATGCAGGAATCTTCCTTCACACCATATCTGCATTTTGTAGTTTTATAAGAGCCTTGCTGGGTCAGATGAAAGGTGCGCCTAGTCCAGCATAATTTCCCCCTTCCTTTTTTCCCCCACTAGCTGGGCCACATGTAGCTGGGAGCCCCGCAAGGAGACCATGAAGCCCTACCCATTGTTTGTCCCCAGCAGCTGGTATTCAGAGGTATACTTGAGACCACCTCTAGTGGGTGTCAAAGTTGGGCATTTGCCAGGGCAGAGCAAGAGCAGCAGAGGGTCCTGCCATTTCTACTTAGCATCCATAAAGCAGGGACAGCCTAAGGAAACTCTTTAGTTTGCATGTCCCACCACTTCCAGGTTAGAGGGGCCCACAGAAGGTGCCGTGCCCAAGGACCCCCAAATTCCCGGAGCCAGAACCGGGAATAGTACTTTTGAACAAGATTGCATTCAGCGTCATGGCTACTGTTAGGATTATTATTCTGAATTTGTCTAATCCTCATTTTGCAAGCATGGCTGTAACCCTTTTGCCACATGTTTGTGGCTGCGAATTCTATTAAGTTAACCATGTGTGTCGTGCTAAGCTGCATAAGATCGTACATTTTAAAAGCAATAATAAATTACATGATATAAGACTGTGTTATGTGCTCCACATTTTCTGCAGTGGTATGTGGAGAGAAAACTTTTTCAAGCTGCGTTATGAAAAAAAGAATGGTTGTGCCTCTTAAAACTATAGTTTCAGGCAAATGTCCAAATTGGTGCTGATCTCATTTCACAGTAGTCCTATCCTAGCAATTTCATCGCATAAATGGAGTAGCAAGTATTTTATTATATTCGGGTAGTACCTAATTTCTGTGTATAACCTTACTACTTAATATCAGTGGACATGAAATTTGAGAGCCCTTGAAAATCAGTAGAGCAGTACATTTCCCATCCCCGACAGAAGCTGCTCATTCTGTAACTGTCACAGCAGCCCATATTGTTGGAATAACTTAGCTGCATATTTTTGAATCATTTCAGTTGGGGAATGGAAGAAATGGAAATCAGTTATACTGAATGCTGTCTTAAAAGGAAGCAAGTGCATTGTATTTTTTATAAAACAAACAAACAAACAAGATAGTTGATGGGATGTTTTCTGCCATCCTAGGTCTCATTTGCTAATTGAAATCCAACCTAGGAGTGTGTTTGTGTGTGTGCTCAAAATAGCAACAGCTGTCATTCCAAAACTACAGCAAAGCATATTTTGTTCTTTGGATGTGTAAGAGAAGTTCTCTGCCAAGGCAATTCAAATTCTGCACTTAAGCAAACCCTCAGTTCTGCCACCTGTATAAACTATGCAAATTCAGTAAATGCATAATTTATTTGCATGGTTCTGCCTTTTTATTAGTTTTGCTTAATTCAGATTTTGTTAGTCATGGGAGAGGGGAAAGGAGCTATACAGGGCACTAAAACCCCACTTTCTGCTCTCCAGAAACCTTTATTCTTGTTTCAGTTATGCTTTCAACCATATTTTCATAACCATAATGGCTAGAAATTTTTGCTCCCTTTGCCCCAGATTTACATGGTGCTCATATCGCCACCAGGCACCCATCCTCTCCAACTTGGGAGCAAACAGGATGGGGATTATCCTGCAGTGCATTTTGGGGGCACTCAGAGAGAAGGGCTGGGGGTAGTTTCGAGCTATGCTTCTTGAGCATTTGGAACATCTTGACGTTCTTAGTTCAATTCTGTCCAACTTCAAAGTTGAGGTTGGTGTATTGTCCTTGAACTTGTGCTGTGTTTCTAAGATAGTGTGATATCAGGAATATGCCCTTTGTGAAAACCAGGACCCTGCCCTTCAACCAACATTCGGCTACTACAGCCAGCCAAACAATGCAAACAACTTTGCATTTATTGGTCTTTCCTAGGGTGCCAGGGAGATAGGGGTGAGAGAGGAAGGTTCAGAATTGTCACCATCATTTGGTAAATCATATGTGCTGGTGAGCTTTGTATTTTCTTCCTGGATAAAACTGGGCCTGTTCACTTCTAATTTGAAAATTACCAAAAATACTAAATGAGTTCTTAACACTTTCTAAACGCATATCCTACCTGCAGGAATACTCAGTGAGAGTACCAACAGAAAAAGAAAAGAAAAAATGTCCCAATCAGATACTATAGCAACAATAACCAATTTGGGATTTGATTTAAGAATTTACATTATCGTGTCTCTGAAGTTCTTTTGTCAGTGATGAATTCTTTCAAAACTTCCACTGGTGGTTCCCAAATATGACTCTCATCTTCTTTCTTCTGGAGGATGAATATCCTCTGTGTTGCTGAGACATCCAAATGGCTTTCAAAACCAGAGTAAATTATGCGACGTAACAGTGTATTTGAGGTAGGGCAGCCTTTCTGTTTGAAGATGTCCTCTATTTGAATGGGCTACCCAGTCAGAGTATGTTTTAAAGATAAGAACCATAAGAACTAAGAGCAAGTAGGCTTAGCACAAAGACCGCAGACTGAGCAGAAGCATAGCTCACTTGGTTACAGTTTCCCCCACTATGGTGAGATGTATGTTTATTTCAACAGACATGTTTCTCTATGTGCATCTAAACCTGTAGGTGCTATGCAAGAATCACGACGCAGGAAAAACTGTGAAGCCAGGCAATGCCTTCTCATAGCTCCATCCTTATTTCAGACATGGTTATATTTTGGTATATCACAATGTTTAGCTGGTGATATACCACAGTGTTGAAAACCAGATGTCGCCCAGCCCTAATCGTCACCAGTTTAGTGCCAACACTTACAGTATTGGCATCCAGGCCCATGCAGAGCTCGTCTGAGACCCAAGCTAGGAGTTTGTTAGAATAAAGTTATAAACTCAAACAAAAAACCAGCTGGTTCCTGGCAGGGACCCCCAGCCATTTTAGCCCTCTGAGGCCCAGGGCAATTGTACCCGGCTCCTCTTCCCCCACCCCCTCCACCCCTGCTGGCATCTGTAGTAGGTATATGCAAGTTTCTCATTTGAAGGCTGGGATTTGAAACTGCTGTGATAACTAGATTTGCCATGTAAAGTTCTCTGTTACACTCAGTTACTGTGATGGCAGTTCTATTTTAGTGCGTTTTGCACCTTTCTGTGATTTGGTAGAGAGAATTAGGTATTTTTAGTTTTTTAAAAATTTATTGAATTGATATACTGCCCCACACCTGGAGGTTTCAGGCCGGTTCACAAAAAAGATCACAAAATATAAAATAAAAATAAAAACGCTGGATAAATCATCCTGAATAAATCATAGTTGTGTTCATTTCTCTGAGTGGTTTTGAGTGTGCTACCGGTACCAATTGCAGTGGGCAGGGGAGAGAAACCTGAGTCACTTCCACCATTCCTGTTGTCACCTGCTAGAATGAATGGTAACACTTCAGGCTGCAGGTGGGGAGAGCACATAGATGGGGGACCCCCCCCCAAAAAAACTTTCTATACATTCAAGTAGTACAGCAGGAAGTGAATCAGACTGGGGCATCTCTCCCAGATGTGCAATTTTTTAACTTGTAAGGAGGCTTTTATGTAGAAGGGCCGCAAGAAAATCCTACTTGTCGTGGTACATCCCACTGTACATGTCGGTCACACCTTGCTGCCAATGAGAAGCAATTGCAGGTGGGAGAGGGCTAAACCTCACCTTTCTACAGGCTGCAGTCCTGACAAAAGTTGGTGGGCTCCCATGCCTTAGTTTATGTATTTCAAAATATTTATATACCACTTTCACAACAATATATTAAAGCGGTTTACAAAGGTAATTAAAAACATACGAACAACAGTTTAAGAAAGCAGGTACAGGCCAGTGCTTGAGAACTGGAATTCCTTCTTTCAGATCTCAAAACTTCTGGGTCTTGCCCCCGCCCCTGTTTTTAACATAAAGATGTTAAAACTAGCCTAGCTTTCGGGATTGCTGTAAGTAATTTTAGTCTTCCCGTGAACATATGTCTATGTGTCTTGAGCACTTGCTGCATATTTGTCAGGAAGGATAACTAATCCCAACAAATATTGAAAGGGGAATAAATTCTGGCTGTATAACATGTGCAAAAATCCTTTTGTGCAGAAAACGATCTACACAGGCTTTGGGCTGCTGACTTTCATAAGAAAATTCCATGTGAGCAGCTGTATAAAATCACTAAGGCCTATTGCAGGTGTAACATTTTCCTGATAATTTAACCATTGTTAGGAGAGAAGGGATTCCTTGCATGCTCACACTGTCCCTTCCCCTGCCCCTCTGCACAGACCCCCTCCACTATTTCCTTTTCAGCACATTGCTCATCATGCCTGCACCAAGGTATTCAGAATTTGTAAACCAGCTGATTCAGGGTTTCTGGGTTAGTTTTAAGCTCTGGTTTAAAGTCAACCATGATTACCATTAAACTTGATGCAAATGTAACGTTCTACCTGGTTGACATTGACAAAAGGAAGAGAGGATGGTCACATCCAGACCATACTTTTAAAGTATATTCAGTGCATATGCCTTGCCCAGAGAATGCTGGGAACTGTAGTTTAAGGGAGCTGGGAAGTGTGGCTCTGCAAAGGGTAAACTGTGTGGGAGCCCATCAGCCTTCTGGGACATTCCCAGTGGTTTGAACCTTTAGTGAAATGCTCGGCAAATGTTCTGACTGCAATAGGAGGGTCCAAATGGCATCGAGGACTTACTCTGCCCGTGCAGCTCATCCCCTGAATCTGCAATTTGGAAACATCTGCACACATGCATTTGTGTCCACCATTCATGCACATGCTTCGTTTTTAACCATGTCAGCTTTAAAATAAGCCTGCAGAAGCCTAATCTAGGAGCCCGCAGACTGTATGGCACTTGGTTTTCCTCGTTAACCTAAGTCCCAAAGGCTGGAGTGACCTCAGAGATTATGTGGTTTTGGCCGCATCACACCGTTTAGAGGAAGCTGCTGGCAGCAGGCAGTGTTTTGAAAAGCTGTCGTCCTCTTTGGCGTGAGTGCGCTTGCCACAAGCATTTCAGTGGCATGATGTAGCTGGATACTGCCTCCCCAGGGCATGGTCTGACTTTGATCATACGGTTGGAGAGCAACCCAGGCAGATACATCAAAAGTAGGAGGCAATAAGAGGGCAGAACATAAGACTTCAAGCACCACATTTTAGGTTTTTTCGTCTTCTCAGCCATACTTCCTTTCTTAAAAAAAAAAAAGGAAGAAAATGGGGCAAAAGTGGTAGAAAACAACCACCAATATAACTTTTTAAAAAATGGATTGGTTCAAGCTAAGACACACCATCCTTCACAAAGTATCTGCCACAATATAATAATGCACAGTAGAAACAAACTACTGATGTAGTGATGCTGCAAGTGCTTCCTGCAGCCTCTTTCAATATATTAGGTAAATCAGTTTTGTATATTTTTACAGGTGAGGGACAGAGGCTTTTAAGACTGAAAACGTAATGCTCCTTTTCTGACCTCTCAATCCTCATTTTGCTTCTTAACTGCACCTTCTGTTTAAATTCAGCATTTACCAAAAAAAGCAAGAACATTTGTTTGTTTCTTAGCTGGTACTATGGCTTCGTCATTGGCAGTGTCAGGTCTGTGCTGTTAGGAAACATTTGGCACCCTCCTCAGGTGTGGACCTTGGCAGGTGCCTAACAGTTTTGACCTGCTCACAAGCCCTGCTCTCACCCATACCCTTCTTTGGCCTGCCTCACTTTCCTGATTCACTCACTCACGGGTTCACTACAACCAAAGTTTACATCGGTGTATGAATCAGGTAAACTATGGTTACTTCCACCCATCGTTTTCTTCCAAGCCATCATTTCCAACCAATTTGCATTTAATATTTATTCTTTCTTAATTGATAAAATTTTGTGTGGTATCCTTTTTAATATAAACTGCAATAAAACTATTAAAACAAGGTATTTCCGTTTTGCTTGCTTCGTGGTTGTGAAATGGCAAAAGTGTTTTTTATTATCACTTTAGACTGGGTGTGAGTCAGAAAGCTGGCTTTGTTTGATTCTGTGAACTTTTGATTGAGCAAATGAAAGAAGAGCTGTGTTTCTGTTTTTGGGAATTGTTGCTGTGCTTGGTGTCAACAGAGTCCGAGCAACTTGGATGCTTTGCTGGGTTTCACGAGGTTGAAAGGGGCACTGCTAGCTTCAGAGATGTATAAAGCAAATTCTGTACACCAGGGGTGGCCAACCTGTAGCCCTCCAGATGTTGGATTACAGCTCCCATCGTCCCTGACCACTGGCTATACTGCCTGGGGATGATGGGAGTTGGAGTCTAACAACATCTGGAGGTCCATGGGTTAGCCACCCACCCATTGCATGCACTTTTACTTGCAAGCAGATCCCATTGTGTTATAGAACTTAATTATATGCTAGTAGTGGGCCCTTGTCATTGAAACTCACTTCTGATGGATGGCTTGGTTTTCTCCTTGCCTAGCTTCTCATTGGTTGAGCTGCTCTGATGTCACCAATCAGGTTGTTTGGGCTTGGCTCATCTCAGGCAGTTAAGCTCTTAAGAGGGACAGTTTGTTTGTATATAGTATCTATTTAGAGCTTTGGAATCAGAATTCTGGAACCCTGTGACATTTATAAGTCCAATAATGGCTTGTGTGATCACTTCTCCGGCATCTTCATTTAAAAATATTGAACTGTTCTGGCATATTTATGTATTGGCAGATCTGGTGATAAGAGCTGGACCAGCATTTTCATGTTTCAAACTGTAAGCCTTCCCTAAGCACTCCAAATATTGTGGAAACCCAGCTGCTATAAAGCAAAGAAGTATATTAGGTTATCTGTACATATTGATTACACCCCGGCACCTCCTGCAGCAGTGAAGTTTGTTTTTTTTAATATATTAAACTATATTAACCCATTGGTATTTTTAAAAAATATTTTTATTTTCAAATATATATGAACATCTTGTCCCACATAGAGATTTCTCAGGAGACGGATGAGGTGATCAGGCACTCCCATTTCTTTAAGAACTTGCCATAGTTTGCTGTGGTCGACACAGTCACGAGATTAGAAGACACCTGCTTCTTGGGAGAAAAGCAATGACAAACCTAGACAGCATCTTAAAAAGCAAAGACATCACCTTGCCAACAAAGGTCCGTATAGTTAAAGCTATGGTTTTCCCAGTAGTAATGTACGGAAGTGAGAGCTGGACCGTAAAGAAGACTGATCGCCGAAGAATTGATGCTTTTGAATTATGGTGCTGGAGGAGACTCTTGAGAGTCCCATGGACTGCAAGAAGATCAAACCTATCAATTCTTCAGGAAATCAGCCCGGAGTGCTCACTGGAAGGACAGATCCTGAAGCTGAGGCACCAATACTTTGGCCACCTCATGAGAAGAGAAGACTCCCTGGAAAAGACCCTGATGTTGGGAAAGATGGAGGGCACAAGGAGAAGGGGACAACAGAGGACAAGATGGTTGGACAGTGTTCTCAAAGCTGCCAACATGAGTCTGACCAAACTGCGGGAGGCAGTGGAAGACAGGAGTGCCTGGCGTGCTCTGGTCCATGGGGTCACGAAGAGTCGGACACGACTAAACGACTAAACAACAAATATACGGTATGAACAAATAAAAAAGAACTGCATGTACCCAAAAAAAACCTCAGTATCTTTCTTAGAGCTGATGGTTGATTCAGACAAAGGGATTTCAGTGCAGAAGTTACATGCTCATGGATCTAATGTTTGCACAGGCCCAACATGATAAAGTTCAGTGCATGTTGGCCTAAGCTATGTAGTCATTCAGTTCCTTCCAGTGATCACACAATTCAGGCCTGCAAAATGCCCTGTGCAGAAGTCGATGGACTCTTGCCTTTACACCAGTGGTGGAGAACCAGTGATTCGTCATTCGTTGTTGGATGCCCAACTCCCATCAACCCTGGCCAGTGGTCAGGGATGATAGGGTTTGCAGTCTAATGATATCTGCAGGGGACAGGAATTTGTTCAAAGTAAGCCTGAGAAAAAAGCTAATGCTATTCTAGGCTGCAGCAACAGAAGTATAGTGTCCAGATCAAGGGAAGTAATAGGAAAGGTTGAAGGAGCTGGTTATGTTTAGCCTGGAAAAGAGGAGACTGAGAGGAGACAAATACCGTGTTTCCCTGAAAATAAGACACCGTCTTATATTATTTTTTCCTTCAAGAAAACACACTATGGCTTATTTTCGGGGGATGTCTTATTTTAACCGCTCCACTGCATTAGCCACGCCTATCCAGGACGTCTTAAGGGGGAGGCGCCACGTCACTATGTCTTATTTTCGGGGTATGGCTTATTTTCGGGGTATGGCTTATTTTCGGGGTATGGCTTATATTGGGCAAATGCATAGAAATCCTGCTACGGCTTATCTTATGGGTATGTCTTATTTTCGAGAACTCTCAAGGGCTGTCACTTGGAAGAGGTAACAAGCTTGTTTTCTCCTGCTCTGGAGGGTAGGACTTGTACCTATGGCTTAAAAATTACAAGAAAGGAGATTCTGACTAAATATCAGGAAGAACTTTGACAGTAAGAGCTGTTTGACAGTGGAACGGACTCCCTCAGGAGGTTGTGGACTCGCCTTCCTTAGAGGTTTTAAAGGAGAGGTTGGATGGCCATCTGTCATGGATGCTTTAGCTAAGATTCCTCCATTGCAGGGGGTTAGACTAGATGACCCTTGGTGTCCCTTCCAACTCTACAATTCTATGATTCTATGAAAATAACCTAGAGTGGGGTGCTACTGAATGCTGTCATCTCTTAGTGAGTACAAACAGTTGCCGGCAGCACTGGTTCTGAAGTAAAAACGAACCCACAGTAAGTGGATTTTACAGCTGGGCCCTCTGTAGATTGCATCTCATGGTTAATTTTTTATTAAACATGTTCTCCTCTAGAGCATTCCTGGAAGGGAACTGGGGAGAAAAGTGGGTTGGATGCATTATCTTTACATATGCGTTCCACTGTTCTTTGTCTTTAGTTCTTTGTATTCATTTAAAAAGCTGTGGTGTCTGCTAGGTTCAGCAGCAGTACAGCACGACCTGAGGTTGTATTTTAAAATGCCTCTGTCGCGGTGATAACTTTTAAGGCGAGCGACAGATGGACAATCCAGGCTTTTTGCAGTCTTTAAAGATGGAGGTGCAAACGACAGAATTTTCTGTTGTTTGGGGAAAGAAGCTGACATCTGGCTTCCAGTGTTTTGCTCCGTCTTGGAGGAGATGCTGCCTGGCTGCTGTTTCCTTGTGGCTGACACATGACACCCCTTTTGCAAAGCTCGCTGTTGAGTCAGCAGAAATACTAGCCAGACGTGTCTGGCTTCGGAGGAGCCTTTGGTGACAGTGAGGCAGTGAAACAAATTAAGGTTGTGTGAGCACTAGGAGGTGTGGGCAAGAGGAAGGCGGCGGGGGTGCCCCTCGCACAGCCTTTGCCAGCCTGGCTCATCTCCAGATGTTTTGGACTACAACTCCCATCGGCCGCAGCAAATTTACCCGAGCAAATAAGGCCACGATTAAGAAGAGCAGAAGAGGGCAACGGGCCTCTCAGGATTAATTGCGGGCTGAGGAATTGGCAGGGAACATTATTCTTATTTTTAAAATTTGTATGCCACCTTTCATCCAAAGATCACAGGGCAGTTCACATTTTCAACCAATTTCTCCAGGTGGCAGAGAGATTCTGGAGTAAAAATGCATACCTGAAGGAGGGTCGCCACCCCCATTATTAAGGCCGGACATTGAGGTCCAGCTCCAAGGGCCTGCTGGCGGTTCCCTCGCTGTGAGAAGTGAAGCTACAGGGAACCAGAGAGAAGGGAGACATTTAAAAGACATCTAAAGGCAGCCCTGTATAGGGAAATTTTAAATGTTTAAGGTTTATTATGTTTATGCGTATGTTGGAAGTTGCCCAGAGTGGCTGGGTCAACCCAGTCAAATGGGCAGAGGACAAATAATAAAATGATGATGATGATGATGATGATGATGATTCTCCAGCAACTTTTTTTTTTTGGGAGGGGGGTTCAGCAGCAGCAGTGCACAGCTTATTTTCCTTTCTCCTAAGGATTTTTTTTGGGGGGGGGGCGTCATTTCTTTCCTGCCACTGCAAGTGGTGTCGGCAGCCAGCAGCTGTGCTGGCAACCACTTTGCTGCCAACGATGTAGAACGCTGGTAACTGCAACCGAGAAGTGGGGAGTACTTGGAGAACATTCATCCGGTTGGCCCTTTTCTCAGGGGAGGTGAGAGGAAAATCTCCCGTTTTCTCAGAAATGGTCTTCTGAGAAAGTTCAGCTCACCTCTAGCAGAGGGTCTCATCTAGAAGCTTCCTCCTACTCTTCTCTGAATCAATATTGGCCTCCTTGGTGGGGCTTCCAAGGTGATAGGGAGGTTGATCTCATGCAGCGATCCCGATATCTCCATTATAAACAGTAAATTGGGTGTGTATAACTAGGTATACATGCCAAAGGTAGAAATCTCTTTGCTTAAAGAGGGCTGCTGGGGGTGGGTGGGTGGGGGGTGGGCGGGCACGGAATGCAGCGTGCTATTCCCTAACTGACCTTCCTTTCCTTTTTTCTCCTTAAGATGTCTTGGGTCTCATCTAAATTGTAAGCTTGTGGGAAGGATCCGTTTTAGTTTTAATTATGCATGGCTCGAACGGTTTTAGGTGCTTTATGAAAAATTAATAGCAATATTTGACTTGTGTTCATAACACTGCCGTAGCGATTTAAGGGGGCTGTCAAGGAAAAACGCAACGATATTCTCAAAAACGCACACTGCTTCTTGGCAACTGCATCTTGACTTTATTTTAAGACCCAGCCTTCAATTATTTATTTCATTGGTATCCTGCCCTCCCCCAGCCCCCAGGAATTCAGGATCGAGAATGTGGTTCTTCCTACTGTACCCCAGCAATTCTTCACAACAACCCTGTGAGGTGGGTGAGGCTGAGAGGCCCAAGGTCACTTTGACAGGCCTCATGGCTGACTGGGACCTCAACCCAGTCATAATCTAATATTCATTATTTTAACAACCACGCCATGTTGATCTTTGCAGCGAGTTCCTCACCCAAAATAGCTCTCCACTTCACATTACTCTTTTCCCTTTCTTATTTTCTTATGTGTTTGTAATGATCATAGAATGGTAGAGTTGGAAGGGACCCTGAGGGTCATCTAGTCCAACCCCCTGCAATGCAGGAATCTCAGCGAAAGCATCCATGACACATGGCCATCCAGCCTCTGCTTTAAAGCCTCACAGGAAGGAGAGTCCACAACCTCGAGGGGGGGGGGGATTCCATTCCATTATCACAAGTAAGTTGGTGGGAGCCTGTAGGGGTCACAGTTAGTGTCAGATGTTGCCTCAACCCTGATTTCCGTGACGTGAAATGGGCTTCCTTTAAGAATGCATCAAGCAGTTTCTAGAGGAAATCTGTCCTCTTTCACAGACACCTTTCTTTTTTCCATGTAAATTTATTTATTTGGTTTTTCAGGTTAAAGTTTTAGCATCACATATCCAACATACAAAATAAAAACAGGATTCCAAAGAATCTCCTGGACTTCCCTCCTCCCCTTTGTGGGTCCTATTGTTAATCATTTCCTCCTGCATCTTTTATAATCCAAATCTTTTACATCTCCATTATGTTCAAAATTCACCATCAAACTACAAGTGTTATTCCAATCCTACTAACAATTTTAGCTGTTTACAATTGTTTTTAAGATAAATTACCATATATACTCAAGTATAAGCCGACCCGAATATAAGACAAGCCACCTAATTTAACACAAAAAAACTGGGAAAACTTAATTGACTCGAGCATAAGCCTAGGGTGGGAAATGCAGTGGCTACTGGTAAATTCCAAAATTTCAAGGGCTGCGTTCAGGCTGCTCGTTCCTCCTCCACCACAGCCGACAGCCTCTGCTGCTCTCAAGGGCAGGCACAGGAGCTGCACTTGGCAGAGCGGCGGTGGCACGAGTGGCGGTAGCAAACAGCTAAGTGGGACCCTCACTCGAGTATAAGCCATGGGGGGCTTTTTCAGCATTAAAAATGTGCTGAAAAAGTCAGCTTATACTCGAGTATATACGGTATGAATTTTCCCCATTCCTTATTAAAATTTTGGTCTTCCTGATTTCTGATTCTTCCAGGCATTTTGGCATAATCCATCAACTTAATCTGCCATTCTTCTCTGGTAGGGACTTTATCTTCCTTCCATCTCTGGACAGCATGGAGTGTGTTTTGGGTCCTATCGTTTTACATCATCCCTGACCACTGGTCCTGTTAGCTAGGGATCATGGGAGTTGTAGGCCAAAACATCTGGAGGGCCAAAGGTTGCCTATGCCTGGTTTTACTGGTTGCACTAGATGTGACTGTCAATGTGAAATACTACTGGTTTGTTTGGGGTGCCTTTTTTACTTTGTTTAGTTACATGGGAATGATTTACTCTGTTCCAGTACCTGTACTGTCATGGAAACCTCTAATAAAAAACATTTGACAGCCTTGGAAATTCAGTTCCTCTTTTGAGAGGCCTCAGACTACACCAATGTGGCTCTCATTTTGATCTTTCTACCCTTAAATGGACAAGAGGTCATGGTTTACCTTGGGGCTATTTCACATAATGACATTGCGCGTGCGGGTGTCTCTGTGTGTTCTGTATCAGCTGGGAATCCTTGCTAGCCTGCTGATGACATGAGTTATCCTTTTGAAGACTCGAGCAGGTTTTCCTCTTGATTTAAGAAGACAAAGCTACCTAATCTCTGGATCAGCTCCTATCGCTGCACTTTGTCTAAGGGAATGTTAAAGACCGACACCTCTAAGCGCGTCAGTAAATCTTGACTTGTGCAGAGTGCATTGGACTTTCACATTTTTTAGACTTAAGAAAAAAAGAAAGGCCTATTCACTTGATACTTGCTGGTTTTGTTCTCGTGCTTTTGCTCATCCAGAGGCACTGCGTGGAGAAGACTTTTTAAAAATATATAATCTCTTTCCCACTCGCATGCCTCTCAAAGTATTTTTACTAATCTCTTGTGACTTGTTCTCTTAATCTCATTTCACACTCAACTTGTCCCTTACAGTGGCACCTCGGGTTACAGATGCTTCAGGTTACAGGCTCCACTAACCCAGAAATAGTACCTCGGGTTAAGAACTTTACCTCAGGATGAGAACAGAAATCGTGCGGCGGCAGCGGGAGGCCCCATTAGCTAAAGTGGTACCTCAGGTTAAGAACAGTTTCAGGTTAAGAACGGACTTCCAGAACAAATTAAGTTCTTAACCCGAGGTACCACTGTATTTCCCTCACCCCAAAACGGCCAGTTTCTTTCATCTTTATTCCCTGGTCCTTTTACATTCACATTTTCCCCCCTATACCATCTTTCCTCTCTTATCCCTTTCCTTTCTATTCAGAGTTGTTCATCATCAATAATAATAATATATAAAAATAAATGTTAACCTTTTCTCTCACTTTCTAACTTCCTTCAACATCTCCTCTGTCCCTTTACCCTCAAAGGAGGGAGACCTTTCCTCTCCCACTGAACTTCTGTCTCCCAGCTACCTTTATTCATCCTGCAAGGACTTGCTGGTGCTGGCATTGGGCCCAATTTAAAGTACTGACTTTGAGCTTTGTGGCCTTAGACCAGCATGCTTATAGGAAAGCTACATGGACCGTTGGTCTGACTTGATATAAGACACCTTGCTGTCTTCCTAGAACTTGTAGGTCCCGTATAAATCTATTTTGGCAAGGACAAGAGAAAGAGCCCTCAAAATCGCACAAAGCTGATATTTAACACCTAGGCGTCTAGCTTATATAAAACCCAACAGCTCTCCTATGTGTTGGAGAGGGTGTCTCACTATTGGGACATACAGGCATATGTGGTAGGAGTGTTCAAAAATGGGAAAATTCTGGGAAAATGTCTTTGCAAAGATACCTTTGGTTAAAAGGCAGACAGTACCTATGTCCCCAGGACTGGCACTGCTTAATTTGTACAGTCGGGACTCACCAAGAATTAGAAATAAAGATCTTATAACCCATTTATTGACCGTGGCAAGAACGACCATAGCAATGGAAAACATTGCAACTGTTGACCATGGATAAGTGGTATGAAGCAGTCTGGCAGACAGCTTTGTTGGAAAAGCTAACATGGAAACTGCGGGTAGCAGGAGGCCAAAAGAAAAACGATAACTTCTACAGCTCTACGCAGTAGGGGGCGACTTTATTGAACACACAGGTAATGAGGCACATGGGAGTGTAGTGTTTGGGGTGGGTAACACAGTTTGGAATACAGTCGTACCTTGGTTCTGGAACGGAATCCATTCCGGAAGTCCGTTCAATTTCCAAAAACATTCAAAAACCAAGGCGCGGCTTCCAATTGGCTGCAGGACCTTCCTGCACTCAGTTGAAAGCCGTGTTGCACATTCGGCTTCCCAAAAAGTTTGCAAACCGGAACTCTCACTTCCGGGTTTGCGACGTTCGGGAGCCAAAACGTTTGAGTCGCAAAGGCATTCGAGAACCAAGGTACGACTCTACTTTGAAGTATACCGTATTTTTCGCTCCATAAGATGCACCTGAACATAAGACGCACCTAGTTTTTAGAGGAGGAAAGGGGAAAAGCCCTGTTTTTTTGAGGATCAGCTCAAAGTGGTGCAGCTTCTTTTGCAAAGGGAAAAGCCCTGGTTTTTTTTAGGATCAGCTCAAAGTGGTGCAGCTTTTTTTGCAAAGGGAAAAGCCCTGCTTTTTTGAGGATCAGCTCAAAAGTGGTGCAGCTTTTTTGCAAAGGGAAAAGCCCTGCTTTTTTGAGGATCAGCTGAAAGTGGTGCAGCTTCTTTTTCAAAGAGGAAAAGCCCCGTTTTTATGGGGTTCAACTCACAGTTCTGCAGCTTCTAGTCCTACAGTTTCCAGACAGATAATCTAATCAGCCAGTCACATGTCGCTGGGGAAACAAACAGCCTCCCTCTGCATTCAACAACGGAGGCCTGGGCAAGGGGGCGGGGCTGGAAAGGGAGCCTTAACTCTCTCCCCGATCGCTTGCTAAACAGCTGTTCAGCATCTTCCTTTCAACACCCTCTTCTCTCTTTGTAAAAAAAAAGAGCACAATCTGCTTTTGGCCCCTAGGCAATTTGGCTCCTGGGACCATGCATTCGCTCCATAAGACGCACAGACATTTCCCCTTACTTTTTAGGAGAAAAAAGTGCATCTTATGGAGCGAAAAATACGGTACATTTTAACCTTTCAAATTGTTACAGATATAATGTATTCCTTCCTTTTAATGAGATTGGAGCACATTGATGTGTTATTTTACGTTTTTTAAGATTATGAGAATGTTTGAAATATATGCTGTGGCAAAGACCCTATTGAGAAAGAAGAAGGTGTGAGACCTCCTTCTTCCCTCACCATGGGTAGAATATGAGGGACTTGTAGCCACAATGGCTTCGTTCTTCCTCCACAGTTGGAGGCAGCAGTGCTTCTGAATATCAGTAGCTGAAATCCACAGGAGGGGAGAGGGCTCTTGTGCTCGAATCCTGCCTGCCAGTTTCCCCCAGGCATCCGTTCGGTCAGTGTGAGACAGAATGCAGGACTGGATGAGCCATTGGCCTGATCCAGCAGACTCTTCTTACATTCTTACATTAAAAATGTGAATAGGCCTCTGATTCAGCCTAAATAGGATACAATAAGTCATTGCTGAAAATAATTATGGATAGGATAATCATGTCAATAGACCTTGTTTTGGAAGTAACTTTTGCTGTTAAAATTAGAAAGCATGACACACAAGCCTTTATTAATAACATCTTGGAATGATAACGGCAAAGCCTATTTGAGCCATTCCTATTGTTCTGTTTCATGCCATCTGTTCGCACACCCACGGTGGCAAAGATTTTTTAATCTAAACATTGGGAAAAGGCATTTTAGTATCTGCTCATGCTATTGCTTGATGGCCTGGAAGTGTGTGTTCTTTTCCAATTTCCACTTTGGTTAATTTCCACAGCGTTTTAAAACAGCTTAGTTCCAGGTAAAAATGTCATTTTTGTAGGTAATAACTTGGTACCATCTAATTATTGCTGGTATTTTAGATTTGATAAAGATTTCGGCGCAAGACAATAACTGTTATAAACTCATTTGGAAGAAAATATATACTGGCGGAAACTGTTTATAAAAAGAAGGCCCTAGGCTTTGGGAATAATAAAGTCAGGTCCTACTAAATTCAGTTTTAATTGGTTAACTGCATAATTTTGCAAGTAAGAATAATGAATGGGTGAAGAACGCACGTAAGGCATTTTCACTGGGTGTTATCCTAAAACTTAACGTTCCTGCAATGTATTCTACTTAAATGGCAGACATTTGCCTATAGATCATTTGTGTTCCATTATATATTGAGAATTAAATCAATTGCTACAATAATGGAAACTGAGAAGAGAGGTTTTTGCTGTTTATTTTTTACTACCAAAATAAGAGTCAATATGATGCAGGGAGTTCAGTGAGTCTCGCTTTATTGCAAGGACCCGCATGGGGACCCTCTCATCGGAGTCTGCCCCTCAATTTTGCCAGTATGATCATTGTACAGTACTTTCCCCATTGGAGTGAATGGAAGCCATGTGGGAGAAAGTTGAGGGATGTGTGCATACAGAGATGTTACTGGAGCCTGGGGCTCAACTTGCTCCTGACAGATTGCGGGGAGAAGATGATGTTCCCCTTTCTGCAACAAAGTTGTCAATCACAGTCTTGTTTCCTATGTCCTATAAGAGCTATTTCCGCCCGGACAATGCTGCCAACTGCAGTACTGTATTCCGGATATGTCTGAGACATATGCCAATCCTAGAGTATAGCTAACATAGTGTGATAGCCAATGAAGTGTTATTTTTATTTATGTAGATTTTAGCATGATCCTGTTCATTTCTAAATCTGCAAACCAGATTTTTTTCCTAATTCAGAAGTATTAATGCTGGCTGGGGCTGATGAGCTTTAGTTCAAAACAGCTAGAGGACAGCAGGTTGGTGAAAGCTGCTATAGACCCTTTCTATTACAAAGTCTCCAAGACAACAATTTTAAAATACCTTTATGTGCAAATTTTCTGCCTTAATTTCTAGTACCAGTTAAATCGACAGCTGCCCAAGAGGTGGGATGTAGTGTCTTACCTACCATGGAAGTGAACAGGTGTGAATTAAAATCAGTTTGTCCACATTTGGGACCCAGTGTAAGTTGAGCAAGCCCAATGAATTATTCCCTCCCTTGAAAGCCACTAGAATACTTTATCTGTCTGTCACTCTTAAACAGAAAAGTTGACTATATTACTAGTGGGCAGTGTAGATTGTGTGTGTGTATACACACATAATCCTATATAATAAAGTGCCTGTGTCCGTCCGTACTTTCCGTGTGTCAGTGGAAATCGCAAGTGGGCATGCGCCCCACTGACACACGGATTGGACGACGGGAGAGGGGGGCGTGTCCGAGAGGCAGCGGCGGCGCATGTGCAGCGTCAGTTCGGTCACTGCCGCCGCCTCGCACGGAGCTGGAGCTGCCCTGCCAAGACTCCCGCCCGACGTCCTGTGAGGAAAGCGGGCTGAGGTGGGGGGCGGCAGCGGCAGGAGGGGAAGGGGCGGGGGAGGGGAAAGCACGGCAGCCGGGAGGTGTTTAGCCCGTGGAGCGCCGGCCGCCGCCACCGCTAGCGCCCGTTTTTAACGGGCTAAATTCACTAGTATGTATATAACCTTAATAACTTGTCCTTGAGCTTGCTTTTCCTTCCTTCCTCTCTCACTCCCATTCCTTTTTCCTCGTGTGTCATGTCCTTGTAAATTGCGAGTAGGAATCATCTTAATACTGGTTTTTATATACCGCTGTAAGAACCTTTTTGACTAAACAGTGGGCTATAAAAAAATAATGCATATATATGCGCTATATATAGGGATTACACACACACACATCCGACTATTAATCTTCAAAGCAATCAAAGAGCACTGCAAAACAGCATTTAAAAGAAGTAGGCTGTTGATCCCAGGATACTGCCAGACACGTAGCATATTAAAAATAGGTGTATGATGGGACCGAGGAAGATCTGACAATGCTTAGCTTCTGACTTTCTCAGTGACGCAGCTAGGATTTCAAATGTGCATAATACTTGTTTTTTTTTTCTTCATTCTACATTCCTCTTGCAATAACCACAACCTATAAATTCCACAGTGGGGAACTCTTCTTGTATCCACAGCAGGCAAGCTGAACTCAAATGCCTAATTTATCTGTGCCATCTGTACTTGATTGGCACAATCGCTAAAGTGAATTAATGTTACCTGAGAAACCCTGTCCCGGATTCTGTATGTTTTGCTGTCAGATGATGCTCCTAATAACATGTGTCTGTTTGAACAAATTAAATATGATTATTAATCTGTAGCACAAGGAAATATTTAGAAAACTGCTTTTACTTCCAGCATATTTCTTAACAGCCTTCTGAATCAGATGAAGAGTGTAGCAAGGATAGGTGAGCTCTCCGAGACAAGATTCATCTCAGATTCATTAACTGTCTGGTTTTTCTCCCCAACTCCAGTGGGAGAAAATCAGATTATTCTTCCAAATTCGCATGAAGGTCTTGGGGAAAATGTTTCTACTCCCTATCTGCCCCCCAGCAGCCCTTCTCCCCAACTCCGTAATGCACATAGCCCCTTTCCCCCAACTAGTGCAGAATACAGAAGCCAGTCTTTTCACCGGAGCAGGTTGCAGGGATCATGTTACTCCTTTGCTGAGAAAGCTGCACTGGACCGCCTGATTCCTTACGCTCCAACTCGAACACAGAGATCTGACAGGGCAATTTAGAGGGTCCCAAACACCCCTGAGATTTTGTTGGCATTTAACAGGAACCAGCTCTTTACTGTGGCAGGCTCTGCCCTGTGGGGAACTCCTTGCCAATAAACATCCAGCAGAAGTCTCCCTTGTTTGCTTTTTTAAAAGTGAGAACTGGATCCTGCAACTGGGATCCTGCTATTAATATCAGGCAGAGCCATTCCATAGCATCATAGAATTGTAGACTTGGAAAGGGACCCCAAGAGGGTCCAACTGCCTGCAATGCAGGAATAAAGGCACTTCCTTTTGCCTTGCCAGCTTTAAGGCCCAGTGTGGCATAATCCATAATCCCTTCTGTATGTACAGAGGACTCTGAGTTCCACGTTTAAACAATCTGTAAAAAGGTAAAGGTACCCCTGGCCGTTAGGTCTAGTCGCGGACGACTCTGGGGTTGCAGCGCTCATCTCGCTCTATAGACCGAGGGAGCCGGCGTTTGTCCGCAGACAGCTTCCGGGTCATGTGGCCAGCATGACTAAGCCGCTTCTGGCGAACCAGAGCAGCGCACGGAAACGCCGTCTACCTTCCCGCCGGAGCTGTACCTATTTATCTACTTGCACTTTGACGTGCTTTCAAACTGCTAGGTGGGCAAGAGCTGGGACTGAACAATGGGAGCTCACCCCGTCGCGGGGATTTGAACCGCCGACCTTCTGAGTGGCAAGTCCTAGGCTCAGTGGTTTAGACCACAGCGCCACCCGCGTCCAGCTCAAACAATCTGTAGCAACTCTTCAACATAGGCTACTAAGTTCCTGGCCACTAGGTGTTCGAATTGAGCTCCAGTATCCTTGGCACTAAAGGTAAAGGTAAAGGGACCCCTGACCATTAGGTCCAGTCGTGACCGACTCTGGGGTTGCGGCGCTCATCTCGCATTATTGGCCGAGGGAGCCAGCGTACAGCTTCCGGGTCATGTGGCCAGCATGACTAAGCCACTTCTGGCAAACCAGAGCAGCAATCGCCGTTTACCTTCCCGCCGGAGCGGTACCTATTTATCTACTTTCACTTTGACGTGCTTTCGAACTGCTAGGTTGGTAGGAGCAGGTACCAAGCAACGGGAGCTCACCCCATCACGGGGATTCGAACCGCCGACCTTCTGATCAGCAAGCCCTAGGCTCTGTAGTTTAACCCACAGCGCCACCCACATCCCTCCTTGGCACTATGAGACCATAAAATTTCCTGTGCATGGTCAGCTGTCCAAGGAAGGAGAGGAATGCAGAATTTTATGTAGCAGCCAGACATCTACCGGTAACAATGGTTGGATAAACTGATTCTAGGGCTAGGGATGGGCGAGGCTTCAGGTAAGGGGAAGTTTCCCCAGAACCCAGTGGACCACTAGCCAACAAGAAATGCACAATACAGGCTGATAAAGGTGGAGTGAGAGACATACCGGTGACTCGGGTCACAAAGCCAGTTGCTTACTGCTGCACAACCACCACGATCCTCTATATACGCAAGTGCAAATCTACATCTACTATGGATTAGAGATTCAACACTAAAACTCTTAAAACTAGATTGTAAAACTGTACAGAGACATGATCAAAGGCAAGCAACCATATTTTACAGGAAGTAAGCAATGAGTCTCAGAGAGAAGTGAAAAGTTCAAGGTCAGCCAAGACACAGAATGTCCCTTTCCTTAACTTGCAGTTTCGAAACTTACTGCAAATCAGCTAGAAATCTACCAGTGTGTACCAATCTACTTTCATCCTGTCCCTGCCCTGGACATTCATTGCTGGGTTGCAATTTGCAAGAAACATGCACCCTTCCCTCCGTGTGGGGTCGGGACATATTGGCTGCATCTCCAGTGTTAAAACAGTAGAAAAAAAGGAAGGAGAGGTTATTTTTGAGAAGGAAGATGAGAGAAAACAGGAGAAAACAGAATGCAGGGTGCTGGGATACTGCTCATTCTGCACATTCATCATCTTTTTTTCAATGCTGTCAAGAATTAAGAACAAAGCCTTCAATATGGTCGACACCAAAATAACTTTTTAATAACGCAACAAAGCACCAAGTCTTTTTTAAATGTTGGCCTTGCAGCACTAGTGGTAACCACAAGTAAAAACAAACGTGATGCAAGCTCAGAGACATTTTCTCAAAACCATGATTAAAACTGGCCTCCACACAAGTTATATATCTGTTTTTCCTTTGGAGATTTGGCAGCAATTCATCCCCTTCAGCTGCAAATCAAAACTGGAACAACAGTCTGGAAGTTTGTGGCTTAAAACATGTGCTTGTTATTTGAGGATATCGGGGGTTTAACTCATTCTACCTTGGTTATTACCAATGATATGAATGAAGCTAAGACTTCATGGTTGTAAAAGAGTGATCCTGTACAAAAACGTTATGCCTTTTGAGTAAAGAGATCACTATCCTAACCTGATAAATATGGTCAGTATAAGCTTCTGACTAGCCACTATCCTGATTGCCCATGGCAGGTAAGAATTGCTTCTGGATAATGAAACATACCTCTCTTTTTTTCTTTTTACAAATCGCATAAACATCTAAAACATGGGCAGGTGGGCAAGTTACTTTGGGGAGCTTAGTTGTCTTGGGAGAAGGAGCAGTATTCTGCAAGAGAGTATACCCTGAGAGTATATGCAGCAGTAGTTTGCAACTACGGCTGTTGCCATCGGGAGACAATGTGTCTCCATGCTCAGCGATTCTTTGCAGTTCCTCACCTCTCCTCGCCTGTGCTCTCAACAATATGCAAACCCTCCTCCGTATACGCTGTGCCCATCATAATGATTGGCAGGTTTCTGTTACTTTTATATGAAGGCCGTGTAGCTGAATATTTTTGTTGACTTCAGGGTGTATGTCTTGACTTCATGCTTTTTGCCTTGTAGGGATAGGAGGGTTGCAAGAATTCGTACTGAAGTCGGCAACGCTATCATCGTCGCCAGCTTGCCCACCGTTTAACCCCCTCAGCTTTGAAGCAACACCGATTGTGCGAGTTGCTGTGGAGCCAAAACACCCAAGTAAGTGTCTTCCCTCCGTTCCTTGAGTATCCTGCTTGGCAGGGGGTTGGATTGGATGGCCCTTGTGGTCTCTTCCAACTCTATGATTCTATGATTCTATCCAATCAGAATCATTAAGTATACTTTTGAAAAGCCACAAGGGTGGGACGGAGTGGTCGGAAATGAGTTTCAGTAAATGATAGTATGGTGGTTGCTTCGCAATAAGGCAGGGTTTCCCAAACTTGGGTCTCCAGCTATTGTTGGACTACAACTGCCATTATCCCTATCAGTCAGGGCGAGTAGTCAGGGATGATGGGAATTGTAGTCCAAAATCAGCTGGAGACCCAAGTTTGGGAAACCCTGCAATAAGGAAATATTAAGTTAGAACCACCCATACTCATACTAGGGTGGGTGCCGGCATGTTACAAGAAACATGGGGCAACGACAGCCTCGTTCTGTCTTGTTCTTGGTCTGTAATGTGTACAACAGGAATGGGGAACATGTTGGACTACAACTCCCATCAGCCCTCACTATGGGCCATACTGGTTGGTGCTGATGGGAGTTGGAGTCCAGTGACATCTGGAAGGCCACAAATTCCCCTTCCTTGGTACATAAGTTATATTGCATGGTGGCTTTATTGAGCTCTGCATTTGGCTGCCCCCACTTTATGTCACTGTTAGGGCAAGGAAAGAGTAATTGCATCAGGACATGAAACACATTCTAGGAGAAGAGGGGATTTGATATGGGGCTGTTGTTTTGAGTGGCAGCCCTGTGTCTCTTAGAACATACAGAGCCACCTACAGTCTTTTTTTTAATCCCTCTTAAGATATTTAGTGCTGTTATAATATGTAAAAGCTAAACAAAATGTTATTCTATCATATTCTTTGTACTCAGTATTTCACACCAGCCTGTGCTGTCTTTCTTACTGAGCTTTGCTCGTATGTGACTTTGAAACCCAAGTGCTTCAGCATTTAAAAGTGCTTTTGTCTTCCCAGGTGAGATGCCGCAGTTGGTTAAAGGCATGAAGCTTTTAAACCAAGCTGATCCTTGTGTACAAGTTTTAATCCAGGAGACAGGGGAGCACGTGTTAATTACAGCAGGAGAAGTCCATCTTCAGCGCTGTTTGGATGACTTGAAAGAGAGGTAGGTGGCAGGGAGAGGTGGTGCGAGAGGAAAAGGAAGAATTGCTCAAGGCTCAGTGATTAAATCCCGCATTTACAAGATAGTTAAACATGTAATTGTGGTTTAACTTATGGAAAGGTCAAAGCATCCCTTCCCAATTCTTCCTCACTGTTGCCGGTGCACAATTGAAGATTTTTCATACTGGCATTCCTCGTGTGTAGATTTCTAACAATCAGTCAATCATTTTATTTGTATACCGCCTTTCCAAAGTTAAAGCCAGGCTCAAGGACAGCTGACAACATATAAAAAATTACCTAACAGCAAAACATAACAAAAGTCATCATAAACAATGAACAAAACATCAAAAAGTACCCACATAAATTGAACAATTTCCACATAAATCATAGGATCCATAAGGAATTGGGAGTTAGGTTATCCCTGCATATTAACTGTAAACTGCTTTTGTATGTTTTCCCAAATCATTTGTTTGCAACCATTGCCCATCTAGAAATCCTCTACGTAGAAAAGCCCATTTTTTTCACTCAGAATGTCTGGTGGACACAGTTGTAATGCTTTCACACTGTGTGCAACGCAAATGGTATGTTTGTTGCCATCTTCTTCACAACAGTCTTTTTTTGTATAAATAGGCACGACTTGACGTGATCAGCTCAAGTGACAGAAATCAGGGGCCTGATCCTTGAGTGGGCCTCTAGTCTATCTCATTCAGTTGTGGACTGAGTTTTCATTTCATCCTCATACCACTCTTAATTCATTGGAGGCAGGATAGGTTTCAAGCAGCAGAATCTCCATGTTCTGGAATATGAACCTAAGTGTCTCACACGTCTCCTGTCTGAGGAAAATGCTGGGGCCCATTGTCCTTCTCAGATAATATTTCAGGACTTAACTTCCCACTCCACACTAACTCACTGGGTTGCAGCTCAGAGGATGGGAGACCTGCTGCTGCTGCTGCTGCTGCAACTGTAAGAGGCAGTTGAGAGAATTTGGAGCCTGTTCTGTTCCTCAAGATAGGAATCTGCTGTATACTAAGTCAGACCATTGGTCCATCTAGCTCAGTATTGTCTACATCAGAGTTTCCCAAACTTGGATCTCCAGCTGTTTTTTGACTACCATTCCCATCATCCCTGACCACTGGTCCTACTAGCTTGGGATGATGGGAGTTGTAGTCCAGAAACAGCTGGGAACCCAAGTTTGAGAAACCCTGGTCTACATTGGCTGGCAAGCACCTCTTTAGGGTTTCAAGCAAGGTTCTCTTCCAGCCATATCTGGAGATGCCAGGGCTTGAACCTGGTACCCTATGCATGCAAAACAGCTGCCCTGCCGCTGAGGTATAGTCCTTCCTAATATCCTCATCAGGAATGCACCAGGATCCAAAACAGGCTCATAGCTGTACTCTGATATAACGGGTTGCAGGGGGGGGGGGGGATGCCTATTGCTTTAAGTATGCTAGAATGAATGCTGCCTCCCATTATTGAGTAATTGCTTAATGTCTTAGGAGGCAGCGGGCTGCAATGGTTAATCATAATGTGAAGTTGGCATCATGTGATTACTGGCATTAACCCGCCACTGAAACCCTTGAAGACTTAAGTTTCATTTGCTGTGAGGCCTAACTTTAGCCTTTTGGCTTTCTGTAGGTTTGCCAAGATAGAAATTAGCGCATCGGAACCAATTATTCCATTCCGGGAAACCATAACAAGACCCCCCAAAGTTGACATGGTGAACGAAGAAATAGGAAAGCAGCAGAAAGTTGCCATCATACACCAGAGTAAGGAGGAGCAGAACAAAATCCCTGAAGGTGTGCAGGTTGATTCAGATGGGCTGATAACGATATCGACGCCAAACAAATACGCCACACTCAGCATCAGAGCAACACCACTTCCCGAGGAGGTAACTCAACTGCTGGAGAAGAACAGCGGCTTAATTCGGACCATAGAACAATTCACCTCTTACCTGAATGAAGGTAAGAAAACAGAAGAGATGAATCCGAAGACCTTTGACCAGATACAGGAGTTCAAAAAAAGACTAGAGGAAAACCTGCCGGGAAGGAAATGGAGAAATGCCGTTGATGGGATCTGGTCCTTTGGCCCCCGAAAATGTGGGCCTAACATTTTACTGAACAGCTGTGAAGGCTACAAGAGGTCTGTGTGGCAGTGCCTGGAAGGAAGGAAGCCACCCAAGGAAGCGAGCGTGTATCGGGATTTTGACAACAGTCTTGTCAGTGGGTTCCAGTTGGCCACACTTTCAGGACCAATGTGTGAAGAACCACTTATGGGTGTCTGTTTTTCGGTGGAGAAATGGGACATGGGCAGATTTGTAGAGCAAATGTCAGTTAACCAGCAGGATTCGGATGAAAGGAAGTCCAAAGAGGAGACATCGGCAGGTGAGGAAAATGCTATTGTGTCGAGGACCGGAGACACTGAATCAGCTTCTGAAACTAAGCTGCAAGATGGTGATCAGTGTAGCCTCAAATCATCCAGTAAACACAAAGGAGAGGCTTCGCCTGCAGACTGTTATGGCCCTTTCTCTGGACAACTGATTGCAACCATGAAGGAAGCATGCCGTTATGCTATGCAAGCAAAGCCACAGAGGCTTATGGCTGCCATGTACACCTGTGAGATTATGACAACGGCTGAGGTCCTAGGTAAGCATGAAACTAGCAGCATGCACAAACAGACTACATGGTAGATGTTGCATCCGTAGGGGGAAAGCATTGTCAAAAAGCTGGCTGCGAATGACTTCCTTGGCCATGCCAGCTTTTGCCAACCTGGTGCCCTCCAGATATTTTCGGCTACAGTTCCCATCAGCCCCATCCAGCATGCAGGCTGGGGTTGATAGAAGTTGTGGTCTGAAACATTTGGAGGGCGCCACGTTGGCAAAGGCCGACAAAGAAAAATAATTATATTTCCTGTGACGCTCTAGGTATAGATGGAATTATCTGGTTGACTCAGCAGGTGGTGGTTGTTGATTACATTTCTGTGCTGCCCTTTCATCCGAGATCACAGGGCGGTTTACAATATAATGTAGTTGCTATGTAGTTAAACTATGGAACTTGCTTCCATAGGAGTTAGTGACGACCACCAACTTGGATGGCTTTGAAAGAGAGCTGAACAAATTCACAGAGGATAATGCTGTCAATGGCAACTGGCCATGATGTCTATGCATTTCCTTCATAGTCAATACTTCTGTAGGCCAGTTGGTGGAAACCACAGGAGAAACTGCTAAAATAAGAGGATAAAAGGACGATATTTTTATGGAAGAACGGAGCCCATTGGTGGATTACCTATCGGACTATCATTCCTGTATGAAATCATGTGCAGGATTTGAGATATGAGCAACGGAGGAATGTAGAGAATGGATTTGAGGGGCTTAGAAAATAAATGTAGATGTGTTTTAATGCAGCGACACGTGCGATTGTCAGTGTTTGTCATTTGGGTTAGTGATTTATGGCACTCCCCCAAAAAAGCTCAACAACTTTGGGCAATCCTCCACCAAAAAAGGTCAACAACTCTGGGCCATCTCCCCCCAGTTTCTTAAATTTGAGTCCCCAAACATGGGAGCGTGCTATACACGGAAAAATACGGTATATATGATTGGAGTTATGTAATAATTTGAAAGATTCAATAAAAAGAAACCACAGGAGAGGAGAGTTCTCTTGTGCTCTGCTCCTGTTTACAGATTTCCCATGAAAGAGGCTGCTGGACTAGATGGACCTCCTTTGGCCTGATCCAGCACGCTCTTCTTATATTCTTAGGTTCTTTTTTCTTTTTTCATCTTGGTATATTGACTTTGTATTGTATTTATTAAGTTACTTAAGCAACCCCTCTTCCTGGGGCTTAAGATCAACATCCTGCTGACTAAGGCTTGCACTTAAATGTTCTATCTGTTTGCTCATTGCCCACTATTTTTAGGGGTAAAGTAAGTTAAATACCTCATATGATAATTAACTCCATATGTTCCTGTTGGAGTGGGATCCCTGTTACTGATCATGCACAACCCCAGTGCTCCTGTTGAGATTTTGCAGCAGTTGTGTGGTCAGTAAAACTCACTCCAACCCTTGAGTGAAGTCCCTACAATCTCTTCTTAATACAGTATTCTGAGAACTGAAGTTTTTCACACCATCATTTAATCGTAGCTGGTTACTGTTTCTTGAGACCCTCTCTTGCCCTGGGTATTAATTAGTCTTCCCAGTTCAGTAATCATGCATCTGAATTGATGAAAAGGATGTAACAAGCTCAGTAGGTCTTTTCCTTTTGCAGGTCGCGTTTACGGTGTCCTCTCCAAAAGGGTCGGCCGGGTGTTGCAGGAAGAGATGAAAGAAGGGACAGACGTGTTTATTATCAAAGCAGTGTTGCCAGTAGCAGAGAGCTTTGGTTTCGCTGATGAAATCAGGAAGAGAACAAGTGGCCTAGCCAGTCCACAGCTGGTCTTCAGTCACTGGGAGGTAAAAATTCTATTCACTCCCATCTGCCTTGGTGTACAATTTCTTGTAGATGCAGGAAAAGAAATCAAGATAAAGGAGGGGAGAGGTTAAATTGTGGTCAAGACTTAAATTTGCTCCGTTCTTTCCTAAGCCAAGCCATACAAGCAGCTTTTAATCTGCCTATACAGTGGTACCTCCGGTTGTGAACGGGATCCGTTCCGGAGCTCCGGTCGGATCCCGAGGAATTCGCAACCGGAGGTGCCGCTTCTGCGCATGCGGCGAAACCCGGAAAAATTCTTCCGGGTTTGCCCCGTACGTATCCTGAAGGATACGTAACCGGAGGTGAACGTAAGTAAAGGTACCTCTGTATATTTGCTTTTTCCAATGCACGTTTCACAATATTCTGTTCTGTTTCAATAGGTTTTGGGTTAGGGCAGGCATCCCCAAACTTCAGCCCTCCAGATGTTTTGGACTACAATTCCCATCATCCCTGGCCACTGGTCCTGTTAGCTAGGGATCATGGGAGTTGTAGGCCAAAACATCTGGAGGGCCGCAGTTTGGGGATGCCTGGGTTAGGGTGTTCCATCCTCTGCTGGATTGAATTTAAAGTCCATTAAAGTCAAGCATTATGTGTCCAGCAGCAGCCAGATGTTTCTGGGAAACTGGTGAGCAGGGCATGAAGGCAGCCGCTGTCTTCATCTCCTGCTCCTAGTTGCTCCTCTTCTGCCACAAAGAAGAGTAGAAATAAGACACTAGGGAAGGACAATTTTAAAATAATTCTATTCATTCTCTATAAGGTGGCCCATGTTTGAGACGTGTGTTTCTGCACACAAGAGAGACATATGTGATGGAATATGATAGAGATATATTTGGTGTAAAGCAGTCCTTCCCAAACTTTTTCCCCCATGGACCACTTGAGAAATTGCTGAGGGTCTTGGCAGACCACTTAATGATTGTTTTGACTGTTGCAGCGGTTGTAATGCACAGTGCTAGGTAGATGCTTGCTGTATGGTTATTAATTGTGTTTCTATTGCTCCTTTTATTTCTTGCATCATATTTTATTATGTTATAATTTGCATTTCATAGAATTCAAATTGTGCAACGGAGTAAAATACAAGAAATAAAAGAAGCAATAAAAAGACCATGTAAAATCAACATGGATATTTACTGCAGACAGGTCACCGACCACCAGAATGAAGCTTGAAGAGCCCTGGTCCACAATTTGGGAACTCCTAGCATAGAGGGAGACAGTAAATGGAGAATCATCCATTTTTAGAAGCAGTATCCCACTGAATGCCCCAGTTTCTGGGGTGGGGAGCAACAGTGGGGGCAGGCAGGTGCATTTATACCCTGTTTTGTGGGCTTCCCATAAGCTTCAGGTTGGCCATTGAGAGAGAGAGGATGCTAGATTACATTGACTTCTGGTTTCACCCAACAGAGCTGTTTTTCTTTTATTTAGCCTGCTAACAAGGTAACCAGCACACCGGGAAAACAGTAGGGGGGTGTTTTTGTGCTTGTAGAAAATATCCTTTCTTTAAAGTGTTCTTTCTGGAAGGTGAAATCTTTTGAAATGCTGAAATAGATACCATGGATCAAATATTATTTGGATCTTCAGAGGCTCTTTGCGGGTTGATAGCGGCAATAAAATAAGTGACCTGTACACTGAGTTTTCTGCCTCCTGTCCTTTCTTCTTCAACTGTGTTTTTCTCCAACCATGTAATTTACAATCAAGAGCTTTTGATTCTTTAAGGGCATAGAAAGAAGAGTAAAATTGCATCCCTTTTTAAAGAGCATTTTTAGTTTTAAAGTCTGCAATCTGCTCCCTGTTTTCAGAGACCTGTAGGAGGAAAATACAGACTTGAGTTCAAAACGCGCTGTGTAATTCTTCTAAGCTCTGGATGTGTTAACAGATCTGCCGCCTACCAAACAAACAAAACTGCCGCTTTATCCCCTTCCAAGTTGCTTATGCAAGGAAGTAGCTTGTTTCTCTTGAATCCAGTTCTAAAATTCAGGCTCTTGTCGCTCTTGACATCATCAGGAGTGTTGCAGCGTCTGAGTGCCACCACGTGACCCGCACCCGGCCACCCTCTTCCCTTTCCTCTTCCTTCTTGGAATATTGATATTTCAGTTGTGAGACTTCACTACTTCCCACGCACCAGAGGAACTAGTCGCTGGGAGCATTTACTATAAGACATGATTGGCTTTGTAGACCTCATCCTAAACTGGCTGGGAAGCTTCTGAGATGTTGGGGAGCAACATTTCCTGATATGTATGGGAGTTGTATTTGTGTATGTCTCCCAAATAATTCATTGGCGTAATGCATTTCATGCAGCTCAGCAGGAAATGATGAGCCTTTAGCCCAGTTACGGATGGCATCTACAGGTCCAGTTCAGCCAGCAAGGAAGGTTGGCTGGCAGTGGCAGCAAATGCATTAGGAACCAGACCCTAATTTGGAGGGAGCTGGGCTTGCAATGTTGACTTAAGATCTTCTCAATATCCTGCAATAAATGAATGTATTTTAGCTATTTTAAATTCATGGTCTTCTCAGCCATCTCTTTTTGGCAGCAGGCATCTATCGAGGACGTTTTTGTTTCCAAAGTAAATGAATGAGAGGTACAGTGCAGTTTGTTGTGGACGGACAGTACTTTTGACTAATCAGGTTTCACTGCAATAAACACTGGAAGCTAGTAAAAGGAATTTTAAGTGAAAAATGACACACAGTGCAAGGCTGTGAGATGACCATTTTTTCCTCTTGTGGTTCCAAGATCAACAGAAAAAAAGCTCTCTGAGCATTTCTTTTAAGCATCTCTTTTCTAGTTCTATTCCACTTACACTGCAGTCAATCATTTAGAGACCTCAGCAAATAATAAAACATATTTTTTTAAAAAGAAATTAAATCCACTTCAGCTCCATCTGCTCATTCTTGGAGCTTTCATTGAGTAGCTTCTACCAGTACATTTAGGCGTTCAGGAATCCAGTTCTGATTCTATACAGATTCCGCTAACTTCTGATACCTTCATAGTATTTCGTAAAGTTGGTGTGTTAATGCTCCTGGCTGTACCCTTGCTGATTTTATTTGTTATCTTTAGTCATAGGTGGCCGTACTGCAGCACATCCTTGCTTGCAGCCCTTGCAGTAGGCCAGAGTAATCATTTGACCATTAATGATCTCCAACTTAGCCTAACCCACCGCACAAGGCTATTGTAAGGCTTAAAAATGGGATAATTCTCACCTCCTCGTAAATGCGTGACTGATATGTGAGTGATCGTGCGCACATGCACAGCGCTGAACCCAAAATTGACCGGGAAACTTCATAAAACTTATTTCTTTGTCTCGCCTTACCTCTCAGGGTTGTTGCAAAAATAAACCAGGATTCCCTGTGAAACTGAAAATGCAAATGCAAATATATATTTATATAGCTACACTTTTTACAGACTGCTTTGTTGAGTCCTCTGGGAAATCAGCACACACCCACAGGAAAAAAAGGGAGAAAATCAACAAAAGAAAAGAAGGAACTGAAAACTTTAAAAAGAAAAAGAAAAAGAGGGATGGAATAGAGGAAGAGAGATATCAGCCAAATAACTGTACTTCAATAATTGTCAGTGACATAATGAGCAGAAATTGTTTTTCATTCATTTTTAGGTGACTAGCGGTACCTTTTAAAAATTTGAGCGCATCGTTCCTAATTTCAAATATGTCTGCTTTTAGCCGACGGTCAAAAATCACTGTTCATTGCTGCCGCCGCCTTACATTAATTCAGCACTTTGCACAATTCCTCTCTTTTTCCTCCCCCTAGGTAATTTCAGATGATCCATATTGGGTGCCAACCACGGAGGAAGAGTATCTGCACTTTGGGGAGAAGGCAGACTCCGAGAACCAGGCCCGCAAGTACATGAATGCTGTAAGGAAGCGGAAGGGACTTTATGTAGACGACAAAATCGTGGAGCATGCTGAGAAGCAAAGGACTCTCAGCAGAAACAAATAGCTGCCTCCAATTCTGCTTCTCTGTTAAGTGCAGGTGGATTATCTTCTGTACCAGAGATTCAAAAAAAGTCACCTTGGATGTACAATTCTGTGTGTGTTTTCTTACTGTGAGTTGTCTGTGGCTTGAGTTTTAATAAACCGAAGCCTTTCCAACTTTTTTTTCTTATGATTATACACTACAGCTTCCTTGTTATATTAGTGGCTTGCAAATGTCCTACCTCATGGGAACCGTTTTCACATCTCCTCATCTGCCAAGGGACGCCTGCAGGGCTGATACAGAATTCCTGCATACCTTGATTCAAATAGGCAGCAGCATTTGGTCAAATTTTAACCAGTTATAGATTGATCGACGTAGAACATTTTAATTTATTAGAATACTACCCCTGATTAATCGGTCAGCATTTTTTAAAAATAAATAAATAAGTAAATTATTCTTTCATTTATTGTTTGTTAATTAAAATATTTTTGCGCCTCCTCCAATGGCAAAACCTCCCTCAAGGCGGCTTGCAAAATCAAATGGAATAGAGAAAAACACACCTGACAAGATATAACCAGCAATAAACAATAAAACAATTGTCCCCTAAAACGATAAAAAACAGTAAGAAGGAGACAACGTCTAAAACCATTAATCCCAAGAATCATACCTCAGTGAAAACAGATCTGGGTCTTGAGAGCTCTTTGAGTTTTCACCGTAAGTACTTAACCATTTGCAGATTTTAGTAAGTACCACCTCAAAAGGTTTTCTGTCCTGTATGGGAGTGGAAAGGGTGATAATAATAATAATAATAATAATAATAATAATAATAATAATAATAATAATAATGATTTAGTTATACCCCGCCCATCTGGCTGGGCTTCCCCAGCCACTCTGGGCAGTTTCCAACAAAATATTAAAATACAGTAATCCATCAAACATTAAAAGCTGCCTTCAGGTGTCTTCTAAAAGTCTGGTAGTTGTTGTTCTCTTTGACATCTGGTGGGAGGGTGTTCCACAGGGTGGGTGCCACTACCGAGAAGGCCCTCTGCCTGGTTCCCTGTAACTTGGCTTCTCACAGTGAGGGGACTGCCAGAAGGCCCTCGGCACTGGACCTCATTGTCCAGGTAGAATGATGGGGGTGGAGACACTCCTTCAGATATACTGAACCGAGGCTGTTTAGGGCTTTAAAGGTCAGTGCCAACACTTTGAATTGTGCTCGGAAACGTACTGGGAGCCAATGTAGGTCTTTCAAGAGTTATGTGGTCTCGGCGGCTGCTCCCAGTCACCAGTCTAGCTGCTGCATTCTGGATTAGTTGTTGTTTCCAGGTCACCTTCAAAGGTAGTCCCACGTAGAGCGCATTGCAGTAGTCCAAGCGAGAGATAACCAGAGCATGCACCACCCTGGCGAGACAGTCCACGGGCAGATAGGGTCTCAGCCTGCGTACCAGATGAAGCTGGTAAACAGCTGCCCTGGGCACAGAATTGACCTACACCTCCATGGACAGCTGCGAGTCCAAAATGTCTCCCAGGCTGCGCACCTGGATCTTCAGGGGCACAGTTACCTCATTCAGGACCAGGAAGTCTCCCACACCCGCCCGCTTCCTGTCCCCCCAAAACAGTACTTCTGTCTTGTCAGGATTCAACCTCAATCTGTTAGCCGCCATCCATCCTCCAACCGCCTCCAGACACTCACACAGGACCTTCACTGCCTTCACTGGTTCTGATTTGAAAGAGAGGTAGGCCTCTTCTAAGATGGTGTCTTCTGTGATACATGCCTGCATCACCAAGAACTGGGCATGGTTTTGCTTCTGAACTGTGGTTTCATCTCCTGTTCAAATTTATGTAGATATAATCAGCTGAAGCTTGCCTAATAACTAAATTTTGCAATTCTTTGTGTGTCTTCCTGGAAGTAAGCCTTTATTTGTTATAATTGTGATGATTATGGCGTACAGCTGATGAGAACCCCAAAGTAACAATTTCAGCTTTGGGGTGCTCATCAGCTGCACACCATAATCATCACAATTATAACAAATAAAGGCTTGACATATCTCGCTTGGCATGTCATGTGTCTATCTCATATATTAAACTCCAGTAGCTAATGAAAACAATTGCTTACATAAATGGACTTTTCCACAATATTCTAATTTTTCGAGTTTCACCTGTATGTGCACTGGTAAGTAAAGGCATCTTCTTTCCGTGCTCAACAGTCGTCCTGTTTGGAAACCCATCAACATTCCATGGATGAAAGTAAAAGACATTGCTGCAGGTATGCTACAGGTAAAGGACCCCTGGATGGTTAAGTCCAGTCAAAGGCGACTAGGGGGTTGTGGTGCTCATCTCGCTTTCAGGCCGAGGGAGCCAGCGTTTGTCCACAGACAGCTTTCCGGGTCATGTAGCCAGCAGGACTAAACCGCTTCTGGCGCAACGGAAGACCATGGCAGAAAGCAGAGCGCATGTAAACGCAGCGTTTACCTTCCCGCCGCAGCGGTACCTATTTATCTACTTGCACTGGCGTGCTTTCGAACTGCTAGGTTGGCAGGAGCTGGAACAATAGAGTAACAGGAGCTCACCCCGTCGCGGGGATTCGAACCGCTGTCCTTCCGATCGGCAAGCCCAAGAGGTTCAGTGGTTTAGACCACAGCTCCAGCCGCATCTTACAGGTATGTAAGGGAATGCAGTTTGGCAGTGTCATGAGACTGTGCATGCTTTGGTTCTGATCTTGATTGGGGGCAGGGGTTGTGCAGCGCCTGGTGTTTTACAGCAGTGTGTGTGTGTAAAAAGAAAATACGCATAATGCCAAACATGCTTAATACCACTTGAGAACAGCGGCTTGTACTGAGACTCCAGTAGGACAGATGACTCTTCCATTTTGTACTCTGTACACTTTTTGGTTGTAAGAGTAAATAAGACTTCCTTTTTAATTCAGGGCAGGTGGAGAAACTGATTCAGCTACCAGAAGCTTGGGAAATAGTTTGAGATCTCCAAAGGTTCTGAGAAACACCTGCGGACTGGAAGTCCCTTGTGATTATTACCTCCTCCTGCCAATTATTCTCCCTTGCATTTTATTAAATGGCCTCACTTGGCTGTTTTCTTTCTCAATAGCATTCTTTTTCTTGCCTGGTTGGAATAGCCCAAAAAATGTATTTAAAAGACTGGAAGAGAGAGAGGGGATACCCCAGCCTCCCATGTCTCTGCCAAGAAATGATGTCACCTGTCTCACCATTCCTTGCTAAATTGCTCCGTCTGCAGCCTCTCCTGTTTATGGAAATAAAATGGATTTTTAATGAAGGGAAGGACTGAGTCCAATATTTTAATTGGCTAGCAAACGCTGTGGGGAAAGCGTTTTTAATGCCTGATAACAGGAGTATCGCATGTGCAGGTTTTTCACGTGAAAATGGTGTTATTGCGGGAAATAACCTTCACATGTGGATTTGCTCTAATCGGTCCCTTGCTAATTGCTCACTGGCATTTCCCAGTGTGGGAGAGCTTTGGCACGATTCTGGCTTAAGAAAAGATTCTTCTCCAGAGCGAAATGAGCCCAAATGTGTGCCTCTGCTCAAAATAACATTTCCAGAAATAAGCTCTGCATAAGAAGAAAAGTGTAGTAGCTACTTGAAGCCAGAGAATCTTGATTACATGATGCAATCCATTCTCCCAGGACATCAGACCTTAAGAGCAATCTTTTTGCCTGATGTCTGCATTGTCGTCCTTACATGATTTTTATTTTATTTTAAATTGTATGTGCTTTGAGTTTACTGTCTGTGGTGAAGAAGAAAACTCATAATTCCAATAAAGAAATAAATACTTTAAGGGAAGGAACTTGGTGGTGGAGCCCATCATTTGCTTTAAAAATGTCCAGCATCTCCAGTTAGGACTAGGAAAAAGTGAGACCCTGGAAAGCTTCTATCTTCCAATTCCCATCATCCCTGTTGTCAATGATGATGGGAATTGCAGGGCAACAACCTCTGGAGGGCAACACATTGGCTATCCCTGGTGTAGACAAATACTAAGCTAGGCGGGCTGGTGGTTTTGAGTTTGGTTTTTTGCAAGCTAACAGGAAAGGTGAAAAAAGGAAATGTATAATTATATATTGATACAAACAACAGCATCAAGTCACACTAAGGATATAATCACCATCAGTACATCTATCCATCCTTCAGATGTCCAAACATGTTTCCGAGCACAATTCAAAGTGTTGGTGCTGACCTTTAAAGCCCTAAACGGCCTCGGTCCTGTATACCTGAAGGAGCGTCTCCGCCCCCACCGTTCAGCCCGGACACTGAGATCCAGCGCCGAGGGCCTTCTGGCGGTTCCCTCACTGCGAGAAGCGAAGCTACAGGGAACCAGGCAGAGGGCCTTCTCGGTGGTGGCGCCCGCCCTGTGGAACACCCTCCCAGCAGAGGTCAAAGAGATAAACAACTACATGACCTTTAGAAAACACCTGAAGGCAGCCCTGTTCAGGGAAGTTTTTAATCTGTGATATTTTAATGTATTTTGATATTTGTTGGAAGCCGCCCAGAGTGGCTGGGGAGACCCGGCCAGATGGGCGGGGTACAAATAAAAAATTATTATTATTATTATTATTATTATTATTATTATTATTATTTCCACAAAATTGGCATTTATAGGAAATACGTTGAAATGCAGCCTGGACAGTGAGGTGCTCAGACGAACAGTGGGTGTTAATCCTTCCAAGTCTCTTGGAGACCATAAAGGCTCACAAAATCCACTTCTGCTGCCTGCAGTTCATCCTTATACTACAGGAATATGATTTACAAGTACATGAATATCTGCAAATATCAAAGATTTCACCAATACAAAACATAGACAACTGTTTTAGACCGGAAGAATTTATCTCTGGATGCTGGTTTTGAATCTGGGCAAATTAGCTGCTTATGTTTCTAAGGGGAAACATTTCGTGTTTCAATACAGGGCTCAGGGTCAGTTGTGCAGCATAAGGGATGGAGCACAACAGAGTTGCTATTTTCAACATAATCACATTTGATAAGAAACATTTCTGATTTTTCAAGATAGGAAATTACAGAAGAGATTCCACTTCCCTCCAAAAGAATCCGCTATTTCTACATTAACCAACAAGATTCTTTATGTGACTGCTAAACTAGTGTCAAGCTGGTTTAAATTTGTTAGCATGAAGTGTATAGAAACTGTTAAAGGGAAATGCTCTCCATTTTCCAGTTACTAATCCAAGTCAGTTTAATTTATTGCAGCCTATTTTTGCATCAAAAGATTAAGCTCAGAATGAAATAGCATCCTGTTCATTCTGAACTTTCAAATTTAGCCGTGTTGCTTGCTTACAGAAGAGCAAACAACCACGAGATGGAATGCCATTGCTAAAAGAAAAATTTAAAAAGTAAATTAAATCAATCTGAAATGACTTCACTTTTCTGCAAGAAGGATGTTTGTGAAAAGTGAGGGAATCTTTTTCTTCCAGCTGTAGGATAATCAGGACCGGTGCCAGGGTTTCTGGCGCCCTAGGCGAGGGGGCGGGGCACCGTACGTCATGCGCAATGACGTACGGTGCCCCGCCCCCTGCGCGCCGGGCGCCCTGCGCTGCCGCGATTTTCGCCGCTGGTTGGGGCGGCACCGGGCGAGGGGCAGGCTGGCAAGCGCCCCCTCCATTTTGGCGCCGCCTCCGCGGTTTTCGCCCCAACCTGCTCGCTCCACCGCTGGTTGGGGCGGCGGGGGGCGGCGGGCAGGCTGGCCAGCGCCCCCTCCATTTTGGCGCCCTAGGCAACCGCCTAGTTCGCCTAAATGGAAGCGCCAGGCCTGAGGATAATGTTTAAATCTCCCAGCGGAAGCTCTTGAGAGACACCCATGCAAATGTGTGTTGATGTCCCCCTCTCAATGCTCCAAGCAATGCCTGCACTTGGGAAGCTGGACTGACCTCAGCAGGAAAAACAACGACAGTTGTAAGTCTTTAGGAAACACGCAACCATTCAGGTCTTCTGGTTTCGCTTCCGAGGCTCCAAGAGTGTTGAGCTTCTTTGCAGACACTGACGGAAGCAAAGTGCCCTAGTGCAGAATCTAATCGTAGAAATATGTTTTATTAAACTCCAGAGATAGGTGTCTTTGTATATTTTATCTCATTTTCTAATGTATACCGGTAGAGAGATACAGTCCTGGGAACAAGGAAGTGCACCCTCTTTGAATTATGTGGTTTTACATATGAAGACATAATAACAATCATATGTTCCCTAGCAGGTCTTAAAATCACCGTGTATTTTTCTGTGTATTACACGCCCCCGTGTATAAGACACTCCCTCTTTTTTTTGAACTAAAAATTGAGGAAATGGGGGAAGATTGCCCCGTGTATAAGACAAGCCCAAATTTTTAGCATAACATTTTAATTTAAAAAAACCCTATACACTGAAAAATACGGTAGGTACCGTATTGGCTCGAATATAGGCTGCACCCGAATATAAGCCGCACCTTTACAATTCAAGGGGAGGGGGAGAAAAAGACAATACCTGAATATAAGCCACTCCCTTAAAATTCTGCAGGCACTCACTTGCTCGGTTTGCTGCCCAGATGCTGCTACCTGTAGATGGGCAACTTCAAGCAACCTCCTGCTCCCCCTTCTTACGGTTCTTTTTTAAAAACTAAGCTTTGACCAGGCAGCGCTTCAAACAGAGGATTATCCTCCATAAAAGGCACATGGCTACTTTACTTACAGAAAGTACAGGATTTTTTTTAAAAAAAAACACACACAAACCACTTAGTCAGCAGTTCTTTATTTGCTGTTAAATTCTTTTTGTGGCTTCGTTGGGTATTTTTTTCTGTCGCAATCCACTTGGATCCCAAAACATCCTCTATGAAGTTTTTATCATTTATTTCCTCTCCTTTTTTGTTTTTACTCCTCTTTTTAGCCATGTTGTTGTTGTTGGCTCAGTATTTGCTAATGATCTCAGAGAGAGAGGCAGAGAGAGAGGCAGGCAGGCAGGCAGGCAGAGAGAAAGTCCCTTGGAATCCCCATTAAAGTGAAGATGACCAAATGTATCACTAGCTCTTTCACACACATTGTGTTTAAATTAAGGGCAGCCTTTTGAAGCTTTTCTTTAGTGTTACTTAGCCCTGGATTTCGGATTTTAGTCCTTCCTCTTCCCCTGCCCTGCCCTGCCCTGCCCTTCCCCTGGACCAGAAATATATATGGCATGATCTCATCCTATTGTCACAGTAATGCGTCTTTGGGGATTTTAACCTTGTTCACATTAAGATGACATCATCTTTCCTCCAATCTGCAAATTGCAGGCGGCGAGTCTCTTGGCTTTGTCCATAAAACCTGCAGCTCCAGCTGCCTCCGCCAAACCAGCTGATACCAATTAACCTTGTTTTGTTTTGATTTAAGTTTAGTTTTTTTGAATGCAAAGAGATGCATAGGGGCGACTGTGCAAGGCCTGATATTTTCAAACATCACTCCGAAAGGTCTGAGAGTACTTTATAGTACTCCCTATTTTTTTCTAATGAAATTTTTGCCTTTGAAAATCGAGGCTTGGGAGCAGACAAGTGATGGGTTCCTTTTCTCAGTGAGTTTTGTCTGTGTTCCAAAAATTCTTATGTATCATACCACATAACCAGGAGACTGAGAATGGGTTTCCAGAGTTAACTGGAGGCCACAACTCTCTGGAGACCCTCCAAGTGTCCCAATTTTCCAGGGACAGTTCCGGATTTACAGAAGCCGTCCTGGTTTCTGATTTGATCCCGGAATGTCCTGCTTTTCCTTAGGACGTCCCTATTTTCATCAGAGAAATGTTGGAGGGTTTGGAGTTATGCAACCCCCGAGTCAAGGAGTTAAGTAACTATACAACCTTTAGAAGACATCTGAAGGCAGCCTTGTATGGGGAAGTTTTTTTTTAATGCTTAATTATTTCTTTATATGTTGAAAGCCAGAGTGGCTGGGGCAACCCAGCCAGATGGGCAGGGTATTGGTTACGGAATAGAACAGTGATGGCTAACCTTGACACTCCAGATGTTTTGGGACTACAACTCCCATCATCCCTGACCACTGATCCTGTTAGCTAGGGATGATGGGAGTTGTAGTTCCAAAACATCTGGAGTGTCAAGGTTAGCCATCACTGGCTAACCAAGTGTCTGCCTGTTAGTGTAGTCGATACTGAGCTACATGGACCCAATGGCCTGGTTGTGTACAAGGCACTATAAAGGCATCATACACTAGTGGCCAAAATTGTGGAAACCTTTTGTAAAGCGAGATGAGCGCCGCAACCCCAGAGTCGTTCGCGACTAGACTTATTTGTTAGGGGTCCCTTTACCTTTACCTTTGCACATGACTACAATGGTTTGCTTTGTTTTATATTGTAAAATGGCTGCAAGGAAAGGAGGGATCAGAAAGATACATAAAAGGAGGGTTTCTTTTTCTCTCTAATATTGGCAACTCTACCTCTGTGACTTCCAGTTTGCGTCCCTGCATGTGTTTACAACCATAAAGAAGAAACAGCCAGGACTCGAAGGTTCATCTGCAAAGAAAGCATTATCTTTTTTCCGGTTTAACTGTGCATCAGATCTCCTTCCTGCTCTCCCACCTACGTTTTTCTTTTTTCTTTCTAGCAAAGCAGTTCCCATGTACAATGAGCTGCAGTTGCCCTGCTTTAAATCACAAACACTCTTATTTGAGCGTGAATCGACTAGTGAAAGGATGTCGGTTTGCTGCTTTCTTCCTGTCACCACATCACAGGTGCACCTGTGATGAGAAGCTGGAATGTTTGCCTTGTAAGCCCCATAAACGTCTATTAACCAGACCAGAATGCAAGGCTTGGCTTCTTATCACAGTTAGATTAGGGTGATAAGAGCATTGCCTGCTGTGCATATGTTGGGGTTACCCGGCGAATGTGGATAAACGTAGACAATTTGTGAACAGAAGGCACCCTTTTGGAGAGGATCAAAGTTGAATCTAGTCCAGCTTTGTGTTTTTCCCATTTGCCAGCTAGATCATAGAATCACAGAATTGTAGAATTGGAAGGGACCTCAAGAGGCATCTAGTCTAACCCCCTTCAATGCAGGAATCTCTTGCCCAACATGGGGCTTGAACCCACAACTTTGAGATTAAGAGTCTCATGCTCTACCAACTGAGCTACCGTATATATGCCACCAGGAAGCCCACAAGTAAGGCACTAAGTGAGCCTTCGCCAACCTGATACCCTCAGATAGTTTGGACTACAGCTTCCAACAGCTACAGCCAGCTTGAAACTGGTTTTTCCATTTCCCTTTCTACATTGCTATACTCAAATAAGCTTACAAGCCATAGACACTTCAAAATACACAACACACACCCTGTAACAATCCAATCCTAATAATAATAATATTTTTTAAATTTATATCCCACCCATCTGGCTGGGTTTCCCCAGCCACTCTGGGCGGCTTACAACATATATAAAAACACAACGAAACATCAAACATTAAAAAACAAAATATCCTATACAAGCAACAAATAAACCAATAAATCAATAGAAACCAACAATAATAATAACAATATAATAACAATAATAAACAGCTTGCAATTATACCCAAACTTAAATAACCGCCAACCCCAACTAAACATTTAACCAACACCAATCCGACAAAAACAAAACAGGAACCAAAATTAGAATTGTAAAACATTTTAGCAGTTGCCCCAACCCAAGAGTTATTCCAGCAATGTCCCTCTGGTCTCCCAGGGGCCTCTTTTAGCTGTTCAGGGCGAGTCTGGGCTCCGCCCCTAAGCCAGGTGGAAATGGCTTTCTTCCAGCACTCAGGCAAATAAGTCATAATGACAAACATCACAGTAAGTCAATTGAAGCAATATTCAGTAATCCAGTTGACATATATTACCTGATTTTAAAAACTCAGAACCAGGAAATTCTAATCAAAATGCTATTTATCATTACTGGACTATAATCAACAAAAATACAGTTAAATGACAATGCATAAAATATCACAGTTTGTGCACAATAATAATTTTAAAAAGTCTATTGAGCAGCCCAGTCACATAGCTTGTAAAATCACTAAATGCACAAACTTAGCTGTCCCTTGCTAGAGGTCCAATCTGTATCCTTAACTCATCCATCACTTGGTCCACAAGCTTGATTCAGATGGCCCATGACATCACTGCCTCTTCCCAGAAGGGAGCTGTTGGTGGCCTTTGGCTTGGAATCAACTTGATCCCCTCCCCCCTCTTTCCTTTTTTCCTCCTGTGATGGAACTCCTATTTGGGGACTTCCCTGGCTTTTTTTCTGGCCCATGTAGGACCAGTCTGGATAGTCAGCCTTGGTGAAGATTTGACGGTTTCTTCCCCAAACAGTTTTTGATTTGAGTTTCTACTGAAATGAGGCTGCACTTTAATGTTGTATTTTAATCTTGTTTTTAAGTTGTATTTTAATCAATTGTTTTTATACTTGGTGTTAGCCGCCCTGAGCCCGGTCTTGGCTGGGGAGGGCGGGGTATAAATAAAATTTATTATTATTAAATTTATTATTGCTGTGTGTTGTAGTTGGCAAGATTTGGAAGGCACCAAGTTGGCACAGGTTCACGTGAATCAACAACCCACTCTAGTTTTATTTTTGTCTCCAGTGTCCAGTTAATTTGCATTTGTTTTTCCGGTTTATGTGGTCCTATCCTCGCAGGGAATGATTTCTGCTTTTCAAATATAGTTTGATTTTATGACTTCGTCGGCTCTGGCATCCAAAAAGATGAGTGTGAGTACCTTTCCAAAGCTGTTCTATACATTTTTAACTAAGCCCCTGTGATAGTAGTTTTATATACCGCAGCTTCCAAGCTCCCTCAGAGATTTGACCTCCCTCACTCTCAAAATCATCCCCTCATTTGAGATCCTTGGGTACCACTCAACATTATACAGTGGTACCTCTAGTTGCGGACACGATCTGTTCTGGGGTGCCGTTCGCACCCTGAAAAGCCCGCAACTAGAGTGGCGCTTCTGCGCAAGCGCGGAGCGCGATAGAGCGCTTCTGCACATGTGCGAAGCGCGATAGAGCGCTTCTGCACATGTGCGAAGCGCGCATAACGCTTCTGCGCACGCACGGCGAAATCCGGAAGTACTACAAAATGGCACCAACCCCCCACACCACAGGACAAGGGATTAGTGAAGATCTACGTTGGGAATGGGGTGGGGGAGATCTACTTCAGGAACAAGGACGAGTGGGACCAGAAGTGCCTCCTATTCATCAGGTGGCCACTGTAGAAATGGCATGGGGGAAGGTCTTCTTCTAGTATTATGAAAAACAGGACTGGGGGGGCGGGGGGATTGGACTTCCCCGATCAACTTCCTGGACACCATGCCCTATTTTATACACCTCTATATGTCCCCATCCCCATTTGCCTTTTTATCTAAATGGCGGGATACCCAAATGTTGTAACCTTTCCTCATAGTAGGAAAGAATTGGGATTCTTTGAAAGCCTGAACAAATAATACTCTTTTAACTGGATGTCTAAAACTCCTCAGAGTAGGGGCCAGGTGAACAGCCTGCTTTTGAAACTAAGGGAAGCTTGTTTTTGTTTTTTAAAAAATTGAGCCTGTGAAGTTTCTGCATGTATCTAAAAGAGCTCTTTTATATATGTCACCTGCTTCTCAGCCTCAGAATACCTCTCAGGGTTGTTGGGAGGATAAAATGAGGAGGGGAAATATGCAAGCTACCTTGAGTCCCTTGCAGAAAAGGTGGGATATAAATGCAATCAAGGAATCAATCAGTTAAAATAAAATACAGTGGTATCTCAGGTTACAGACGCTTCAGGTTACAGATGCTTCAGGTTACAGACTCCGCTAACCCAGAAATAGTACCTCGAGTTAAGAACTTTACCTCAGGTGACATTAAAAAACAAGATATTAAGCTTTTCCAGTATGCAGTGACTGCGGCAAGAATGTTAATAGCACAGAAATGGAAGCAAGAACAAACACAGACAATTGAAGAATGGAGAATGAAATTATTAGACTATGCAGAAATGGACAAAATGACGGGGAGAATCCGAGAACAGCGGGACCAGAAGTTCCTTAAAGATTGGACTAAATTTACAGACTATCTAAAAGAAAATATTGAACTGAATACGTTAGTAGGATTACAAGAGGCATTGTAGATTAAGGAAGAAATATTGTTGTTAGAAATGAACTTTATAGTAATAAGTTTTGAATGAGATGTAAAAAGCAATGGTAGAAATAAGAAATATAAGTAGAAGTTTAGGAATAATAAGGTCGCTTGGAAGGATTGAAGGAAGTCAAGGCTGTAAAAAGCCAAAAGGTACAAGATGTGAAAAGTATGTGAATGTTAATATTGCAAAAATGTTTTGAAAATAAATAAAAATGATATTAAAAAAAAGAAAGAACTTTACCTCAGGATGAGAACAGAAATCGCGGGGCGGCAGTGGCGGGAGGCCCCATTAGCTAAAGTGGTACCTCAGGTTAAGAACGGTTTCAGGTTAAGAATGGACCTCCAGAACGGATTAAGTTCGTAACCCGAGGTACCACTGTATACGGAACCATTATCCACACCAAAGTGTCGAGGGAGAAAGAGAAATAGAAGACAAAAAAATCGTGCCCAACTTGCACATACTGTATATAATTTCAGCAGCCGTTCCATCAGGCTGACTCAGAGGGAGAGATGAGAAACAGGGCTCATTCCACCAGCTCTGCCCAAAAAACCAGCTCCTACCCCTGAACTGTTTCTATGTCTTCTGCTCATTATCAGAACTACTGTTTAAGATTTGGTGCCTCAGTTTTCTTTTCTCGCCCTCCACTCCTCTTACCTCCCTGCCCCCTTTCCCTTGAGCATCATGTTTTGTTTAGATTTTAAGCCTATGGGCAGGGACTGTCTTGTTTTAATTGATTGTATGTAATCCACTCTGGGAGATTTTTTTTTTTTTTTTTTTTGGCTGAAAAGCATAGAACAAATGCACTCAATATATTTTTAAAACATTTTTTAAAAACCCAATAAGGAACACGAGTGATGTCTGGAAGCTGTGAACTGGGCAATCGATTAAGCATGGCAGCTGTTAGCATAAGAGGCTAACCTTGTCTCTGTATGAAATGTGACAGCTAATTGGAGTTTGTGGCCTGCCAGCCGGCCAGCATCTGCCACAGCCGCAGGGCCGACCAGACTGTTTGGATCAGAGGAAAGCTGGTAAAATATCCTTCACTGTTAGTTGTACCAGCTACCAGGCTACAACCCTAAAGGCTATTTTCTGCCTCCACCATTGGAGGCAGTATGCATCTTGAGTAACATCTGCTGGGAATCGCAAGTGAGGAGAGGACTGTGGCACTCAGGGGCTGCGTGTGGGCAGGACGGCTCAGGACCACAGTCTTTACATATGAACCTCCCCGAACCCTGAGATCATCTTCTGAGGCCCTTCTTCGTGTGCCCCCTCCTCAAGAGGTCCAGAGGGTGGCAACATGAGAACGGTGCCTTCTCTGCAGTGGCTCCCCGTCTATGGAATGCTCTCCCCAGGGAAGTTCGCCTGGCGTCTTCATTATACACCTTTAGCCTCCAGGCAAAAATGTTCCTTTTTAACCAGGCCTTTGGTTGACCTGATTGACATCCCATACCCTTTTAAAATGTGGCTCATTTTTTGGAGGGGGTGTTATTGAATTATTGTTATTGTTTTTATTTTATATATTGTGATCTTTTCTGTGAACCGCCCTGAGACCTCCGGGTATAGGGCGGTATATAAATTCAATAAATAAAATATAATAAAAAAAATTCCACGGGGATCTGGTTGGCCAATGGGAGAGCGGGATGCTCAACTAGAAAGGTCTTTGGCCTGGTCTAGCAGGTTCTCCTTACCTGTTGAAGTGAGAGTAGCGAAATCGTGCCCTCCCCCCCATAATAATTAAGATGGAAATAATCCTCCTGTTGTGCACATGGATGGTAGCGGCCTGTGGGTGTGGTTTCAGTGCATGCTTAGTGCCCATGACAGTTTCTCTGGTTTGCAAATATGTCTACTACCAAACAGATCATCTCATCCATTAAATACCTCACCTGAGGGTACCATCTCCTCAGGAAGTCGTACAAGGAGATGCAAAGAGGTGGAGGGAACTTTCTTTCATATGTGGTGGACTTGTAAAAGGGTAAAAGAGTATTGGGAAATGATCCATAATGAATTGAAAAAAAGGGTTTAAATGTACTCCCCCCCCCAAAAAAAACCAGAGTCCTTTCTGTTGGGGATTATTCAGACTGAAATTCCCAGGTTAATTATGTATGCTACTCCTGTGGCCAGTGTTTTGTTAGCCCCAAAATGGAAAATGAGCAAGGTCCCAACCAAAGAAGAATGGCAACTTAAGCTGACAGAATATGCACAACTTGCAGACTTAACATATAGAATAGGAGAACAAGAAGAACATACGTTTAAAGAAGATTGGAAAACGTTTATTGAATATATGGGAAATAATTGTGTACAGCTGAAAACGCTGGAAGCATTAAGAGAAATTCAACAGTGTAAATAAGTTTTGATGGATGCAATAATGGAATGCTGAATGGTATAGTTTTTGTAAAATATGCAGGGCTTTTTGATATGTAAAATGAACCATGGAAAGAAGGGAAGTCATTGATATTTTAAGGATGTAAAATGAGTATTTTAAATTGCAAAACAGAAAATTAAAAAAATTATATATATATATATAAAAGGAAGTCGTATAGGGGCTCTTTAGCCCTTTGGAACTCCCTCCCACTATGATATTAGACCAACACTGTCTCCGTTTTCTTTTCAGCGTCTGTTGAATATAAACCATATGTAATAAAGACACCACAGTCTCTCCCGTGTCTCATTCCCCAAAGAAAACATGGACCCAGGAATCACACCACTGAGATCGGGGTGGCATGCGACAAGATAAATGAAACTGGCACAATCATTTTTTACTGTCCAATTGCTTTGAGATATTTTTAGAATCAATTCATTAATAGAATGGAATGATAAATAAATAGCCCTCTCTTAGACATGCTATGAAGGTTAGTTCCTAGCGTGTCACTGTTTGTAATTAATAATTGGGTTTTACTGAGGCGGTGATACGGTGTTTTTCTATTTTGAGCTTTGTTGACTAGGAAGCTATAATAAACAGCTGCATTTATTTATGAATGAATGAATGAGTGCTCACAGGCCCTAAACAGTTGGTGACCTCTGCCTGGCAAGGGACTTGATCCCGACACTGCATCACAAACATTTGAAGTCGTTCTCAGACGCAGCAGGAGGAAAAGAGAAAGATGGTGGTGAGAGATCGTGGTCCTCTCTCATGCACTAGATTTTAAAATATATTTATCTACATAGCCTTTGAGCTAAATGGCCCAGGGAACTGTTTTATTCTCTTGGGCTCTTTCATAAATTCTGCTAGCATTGCATTGCGAGCCTCTGAAGTTGTTTGAGCTGCAACACATGGGAAGGAGAAAGATGGTGTCGGGAGATAGTGTTCCCATTCCATGCACTATATTATGTAAATATTTATCTATAGCAGCTACTTTAAAAAAAAGAAGTAGTATCTGGCACACAAGATTACTTGTTGAGCTTAAATGGCCTAGGGATGCTCCTTTTGGAGCAAAACAATCAAAACGTTATGAGGAGCAGAAGATGGAAGAGCAAATGGATGCTTTGCAAACTCATTGAAACTTGATTGCAAGGCATTTGGGGTCAGTAATTTCAACAGCTTTTGGAGTCTGCCTCTTGCTGCTAATAATCTCTGTCAAATACAAAGAATTCTTCTGGATTTTGTCCCCGGTCTCCAAATACTCTTGATCTGAGCGGCAAGAAATTTGAGCAATGCTTCATGTGTCACCCTATCTCAGTGGATCCTGCGAAAAGTCAGCTTTTAATCCTAAATTTGGCTTTTCTCTTGGCAAATGCCCTGAGCTGCCCTTTACAGAAAGCTGTAGTTTAAATCTTCAGTGGCAGCCTTATGTTGAGCTGCGGTTTCTTGGCTGTGTTCAGCTATTGACACCCACTGGAAAACGCAGCCAGGAATTCCATTTGAGCACCACTTTAGCATTTTCCCAGCCTCTTTCCCCCCCACCCCCAATTAAGGGGATATTCACTGAATGCAAGCTCTCCTCCTACCTTTAGCTGCACTTACTACTTGAACTCTCCAGTAGCACTTATGAGCAGGGATAAATAGATCAGTCTTATTTGCAGCCTGTGCCAATTTTGCATTTCTTCATTCACAAGTCTGCTCCATCCTTCGTTTGCTGTGATTTAAAAGAAGCATGCATGGGAATTTGTATTTAGCCATGTATTTTATCGTAGGGTCTGTATTTCTAAATGTGAAATATTCATTTTAACACATTTTGGGCACCATCTGCACCACACATTTAAAGCAGTATGATAGCCTTCATTGGCAGATGTATTGATTTACTTGTTCAATTTTTTAAAATAAAAAAGTTAACCCTGCCTTTCCATTTATAGCTACACCCACACAATACATTTAAAGCCATCTTGGGCCGCATCGGCACTGTACATCTAAAGCAGTATCATAACAGCCATGGCTTCCCCCAAGGAATCCTGGGAACTGTAGTTTGTTAAGGGTGCTGAGAGTTGTTAGGAGACCCCTATTCCCAGAACTGCCATTCCCAGAGTTGCCAAGGAAGAGGGATTGACTGTTCAAACACTCTGAAAATTGTACCTCTGTGAAATAGAATGGAGCCCTGAGTTTTTCTTTTTAAGGTAGTTTTGGTACATTATATTCTTACATAATTATATTCTTCTATATTGCTGATGCTAACAATTCACATACTTTTCTGACTATCGGTCGAATAAAGGAATAATTGAATTGAACAATTCACATACACTTGAAATACTCAAAGACACTTGTGCATTGGTGGCAGAATTGTTGAGCGGCTACAGAAGCCTGTGCCCTATAAGGGCTTATTGCCGACCCCTGGAATCTCCTGCTTTTGTTGCTCGTCCTCCTAGTTGCTCAGAGTGCATAGTTAAACTATGGAACTCTCTTCCACAAGATGTAGTGTTGGTCGAGATGGGCGGGAAGAGATTTGGTTCAGTTCGCATTTAATTTTCATTTCCGAAACAACGCGTGGATCAAAACAAGCCGCACTTTGAAATTCACATACCAAATTTTGCAATGCAGTTCTCCAGCCGAGTAATGCGTACACAAACTCATATACTATGGGAAAGGATGCATAACAATACAGGTATTCATGAAAATAACATGCGGAAATGCATTACAGTGGTACCTCTGGTTACGAACTTAATTCGTTCCAGAAGTCCGTTCTTAACCTGAAACCATTCTTAACCTGAGGTACCACTTTAGCTAATGGGGCCTACCACTGCCGCCGCGCGATTTCTGTTCTCATCCTGAGGTAAAGTTCTTAACCCAAGGTACTACTTCCGGGTTAGCGGAGTCTCTAACCCAAAGTGTTTGTAACCTGAGGTACCACTGTATATTAGTGGTTTTGCAAAACAAAAAGTGTGTATTAGGCCACATGGCGTGAAAAAGTGTATCTGTTGGGAGAAAAGAACATTAAAATGCTAATAAGCAACTGCAAACACCTCAGTGGAATGGTGGGGGTAGATATATTTTACATAACTTCATCAAATGGATAAGTAACTGTAAGTATTTTGTCATTTGGTTGAGGTTTTTAAAAAAAATAAAATAAAACTTCAGGGATAAGCCAGCAGAGGGCACACACTCCTTGTTAACTGAAGAAGCACTCAAATTAATAAACTGTCAAATTGATAGGGGTGAGTTGACACTTCAAGCCTCTCAAGTGCTCACACACACACTTTGAACAGGTCAAAGGGCGTGTAGAGCATTGTTGAGGTTAAGGATAACAAAAACTGCCTGGCCTTTAAAATGCATGATTATTCCCCCCCCCCAAAAAAAACACTGACCTGCTGGTTTTGCAGCCCACTCTTACATATGTCTACTCAGCATTCACCCTCATTGACTTCAGTGTGGTAGGAATGAATCTGTCCGTTGTGGTTTGTCATTTTTCTGATCTTGATTTGCCTCAGTCGCACATCAGTATTATATAGTATACATACATACATGAAGGTGAAATCTGAAACATTTTGTGATAAGAATTAACAATATCTTATTTGTTAGTCATGGTTAGAAATATATGATTTCAGTGATTAACGGCACCCTATCAGGATCCAGAACAATCTTTCTGTTTGATGCTTTCCTATGTATCAATCCATTGATCTAGTGTTGGACTAGGACATGGGTAGGCAAACTAAGGCCCGGGGGCCGGATCCAGCCCAATTGCCTTCTAAATCCAGCCCGCAGATGGTCCAGGAATCAGCGTGTTTTTACGTGAGTAGAATTTGTCCTTTTATTTAAAATGCATCTCTGGGTTATTTGTGGGGCATAGGAATTTGTTCATTTCCCCTAAAAAAATATAGTCCGGCCCCCCATAAGGTTTGAGGGACAGTGGACCAGCCCCATACTGAAAAGGTTTGCTGACCCCTGGACTAGGACCTGGGAGCCCAGGGTGCGAATCCCTGCCAACTCACCCCCCCCTCTTTAAACCTCACTCAAACCCCCCTCCCCTCATACAGGGCTGTGCAGAGGTTGTCTGAGGCCCAGAGCAGGAGTCTTGTTAGAATAAAGTTATAAACTAAAACAACCTGATTAGGACTTAATTGGTGGGTTCAACTCTGTATTGCCAAGCTGCCTAATCAGCTATCAGTGGAGACAAAGATCTGGCGATCTCCTTGCAGTGGCGAAGTAAAAGTCCTGCTTCTTGTTACCAGATGCTAGAGGGGAATGATGATCTCCCGCCTGCCTGGCTTGCGAGCTTCCCTCGGGGTATCTGTCTGTCCGTCTGCCTGTCTGTATCTCAGGAAGGCTGACGCTATCATTTCTCCCAGGAACAGGGAGTAGAAGGCTGTGCATGGCAATTACATAAGTCAGAATGAGAGCTGTGGTTTTTGGCGTTCATACTCATGCTTACTCAGTTTGTGGCAGTGATTAAGACTGATTTTATCTGCTGCTGGGTTCTCATTCCTCTCCTCGTTCTGCCCACCCAGCCCCTACCCCGGGATTGACCCTGCTGATCATTAGAAACTTGGCAAAGGAATAGGTATTCCTACTAAGGATGACACTTACTCTGAACTGCAGGGAGGTGGGCTGAGGTTGGGGACAGGAGGGAGCCCGAAACTTATGAGCCACACTTGACTCTAGCTGAAAGGAAGCTGTTGAGTAATCTAGATATGAGATCAGCAGAAGCTGTGAGAAGGGAGATCTCCTGCTTTCTTCGGAATGCAGCAGCTAGACTGGTGACAGGGAGTGGCTGCCAAGACCATATAACACCGGTCCTGAAAAACCTACGTTGGCTCCCAGTACGTTTCCAATTCCAAGTGTTGGTGCTGACCTTTAAAGCCTTAAACGGCTGCAGCTGAAGGAGCGTCTCTGTCCCCATCGTTCAGCCCGAACACTGAGGTCCAGCTCCAAGGGCCTTCTGGCAGTTCCCTCCCTGCGAGAAGTGAGGTTACAGGGAACCAGGCAGAGGGCCTTTTAAGTAGTGGTGCCTACCCTGTGGAACGCCCTCCCACCAGATGTCAAGGAAATAAACAACTATCTGACTTTTAGAAGACATCTGAAGGCAGCCCTGTTTAGGGAAGTTTTTAATGTTTGATGTTTTATCATGTTTTTAATATTCTGTTGGAAGCCGCCCAGAGTGGCTGGGGAAACCTAGCCAGATGGGTGGAGTATAAATAACAAATTATTATTATTATTTTCTTCTGCTCTGGGTGCAGGCACAAGGCTGGGCTGGAGAATAAAGTGTTTGTTCCTTTGGTTTGTTGGATGAATGAGAATAACGTCCTTTCTGTTTATGCATCCATTAAATGCTTGCTTTTAAAACAAACAAACAAACAAATGAAATCTCCTTAGTGCACATCGTAATGAAATATGCTGCAAACTCCCATGTACAGCCACACAACGCTCCATCTATTCTCCACACAAGCCATACAAGAGTCAGGATCAGAGTTCAAGGCCACATTCCATTCAGGCGAAAACATCCAAGGAGGGTTAGAAACCAAGCCAGCAGGAGATGTAGTCTGGCGAGAGTCTCAAGGGCCACTGAAGTTCTCCAGTCTAGCCCTGTGCCTGCACCCAGAGCAGAAGAAATAATAATAATAATAATAATAATAATAATAATAATAATAATAATAATAATAAATATATTTATACCCTTAAAATGTAAAGTATCTGAGGGAATGTAAGTTAGTAAGGAAGGACAATAAGAATACACAGATGAATTGAGAAGTCTGCAGAATGCAAAGATAAATGTAATCTCAGAATGTAGAGGAAATCGAGTGGGGGCAGAGGGAAGCGGGGGGAGGGACAAAAGAATATTATGTTTGATTGAGGACTTAAATGATAAATATATGTGGGGATGGGGATGATGTGGTAATGGTTTTGGTATATTTGCATTGTGATGTAATATGGAATAAAATTAATTTTAAAAAAAGAAAAAGAATATATATATATATATATATATATATATATATATATATATACCCCACCCATCTGGCTGGGTTTCCCCAGCTACTCTGGGCGGCTCCCAACAGAATATTAAAAACACGATAAAACATCAAACATTAAAAACTTCCCTAAACAGGGCTGCCTTCAGATGTCTTCTAAAAGTCAGATAGTTGTTTATTTCCATGACATCTGGTGGGAGGGCGTTCCACAGGGCAGGTGCATAATGCATTATTCCCATCAATTTCAGTGGGTCTACTCTGGGTAAGAGGTCCGGAGGGTGGCAACATGAGAACGGGCCTTCTGTGCAGTGGCTCCCCATCTGTGGAATGCTCTCCTCAGGGAAATTCGCCAAGCGACTTCATTATACACTACTAGCTGGCCCGGGCACGCCTTGCTGTGCCTGACTCAGGGTCCTTAAAGGGGGAGGATGTGTCCGTCCGTCCCCCTGGGCTATGGGTTTTGTCCTCCCCCCCATTGTTGTCTCATCCCTGTGATTCCTCCCATCCTGTAGTGACCCATGAGGTATCCCGTCCCCTCTTCCCCCCGAGTCATCCCTGTGACTTCCCCCACCCTGGGTCAGCCCATGACCTATTCGGGCCCCTCCTCCCTCCACCCCCCACTCGGCTCCACTCGGGATAGTCTGTAAAGTAGAGCCGAGGCCTAGTCTGTAAAGTAGAGCCGAGGCCTAGTCTGTAGACTGTAAAGTAGAGGCGAGGCCTAGTCTGTCGGCCTTGGCTGGGGCTAGTATGTAAATGCGAGCCAAGGCCTCCAACCTGTATCTCAATTCCTTGGCCCTGGCCTGACTCTGTGGGTTTTTGCAGCTGAGGGTTTGGGCTAGTTGAGTTGATTGTTGTGGGAGCGTTTGCGAGGGGGGGAGTGTTTTTGGGTTGCGGCCTGTGGCTGTGGCTCTGGGTTTGGCCGTTTGCCTTTGTCTGGTAATGGCTCTGTGGGTTGCCTGGTAATGGCCGCCTTGGTGGTTTCAGTTGCTTGGTTGATGACGTCATTATTTGGCGCCACCCTTCAGAGCTTTTGCTGGTGACAGCACGCGATCTGCCTTTCTATTGGATGCTGCTGGTGTCTTCAGAGCTTCTGCTGGTGATGTCATATGTGCGCGCCAATTTTTTTGCGTTTTTTCTTTATTTTAGGTATGTTAGGTGTGGTTTTTTTGAATTTTTATTATGCCAGATCCTTCCTTGATGGTCATGGTACGCTGTTTCCTTAATTTGATGAGATTTGGTCCAGCGGTTACGGAGCACGGTGGTGTCCGCCACGCACGCAATGGGAACATTTATATATATATAGATTAGGCACCAGGCAAAAACGTTCCTCTTTAACCAGGCCTTTGGTTCATTTGACTGACATCCTATGCCCTTTTAAAATGTGGCTCTTTTGTGTGTGGGGGGGAGGTTATTGGGTTGTCATTTTTAATTTTACTAGGTATTTTGTGGTTTTATATCTTGGTTTTATTCTGTGAACTGCCCTGAGGCCCCCGGGTATAGGGCGGTATATAAATTCAATAAATAAATAAATAAAATAGCACGGCAACATGTACCGTGTTTCTTGAAACAGGCTTTCGAGGTCTCTGCTGCTGGGAACGATTTCAGATTCTGTTTATTCTGCCGAGGCAAACACAACCAAATGCCAAAGCTCTTTTGTCATTGACTTTCCACTTCTTACGGTTTAGGATTATCATCTTCCAGAGCCTATGCCCACAGAGTTTATACAAAGAGGGCGGTGATTCATGCTATCTAACTGGAAATTGCCCAGTCATGGGTTGTTTGTATGTAGAAGGATCTACTTAACTTAACCATCCTCTCTCTCTCTCTCTCTCTCTCTCTCTCTCTCTCTCTCCCCCCTCCCCCATGTGCACCTTTTGTCCCTTGTGTGTTTACACACAGTTTCAGAAATGCTCCACATGCTGGAAACAGGAGCAGGTAGGGCAGGGCTTTCCAAACGGTGTGTGTCACGACTCTTCCCCGTGGCTGGAAAGGGGTTAGTTTAACCTCCGGTTTGCTAGTAAAACTGAATGACTGTATGGTGCGTGTCTAAAAAGTGTCAGAGCTGACAATACTGAACTAGACGGACCAATGGTCTGACTCCACTTCCTATATTCCCAAGAAACCAGGGGTTTCCTCTGGGCACATTCATTCACATCACACATTTAAAGTGCTACGATGACACTTTAAACAGCCACGTATTCCATCCCCCAAAGAATTCTGGGAGCTGTAGTTTGTTAAGGGTGCTGAGAGTTGTCCGCAGACCCCTAGTCCCTTCTGAGTTCTATGATTCTCAGAGTTTCCTTTGAAGAGGGATCGATTGTTCAACCACTCTGAGAACTGTAGCTCTGGGAAGGGAACAGGGGACCTCCTAACAACTCTCAGCACCCTTAACAAACTACAGCTCCCAGAATTCTTTGGGGGATGGAAGACATGACTGCTTAAAGTTTCATCGTAGCACTTTAAATGTGTGATGTGAATGAATGTGCCCAGAGTAAACCCCTGGCTTCTTGGGAATATAGAAAGTGGAGTCAGACCATTGGTCCGTCTAGTTCAGTATTGTCAGCTCTGACTGGCAGCAGCTCTCCAGGGTTTCAGGCAGGGTTCTCTCCCAATCCTACCTGGAGAAGCCAGGGATTGAACCTGGGACCTTCTAGATGCAAGGCAGGTGCTCTGCCAGTGAGCTACAGCCCTTCACTTGTGACACCAGAGGCTCCTCTCGGGGATATTCCCTGGACATTCGCCTCTCCTTTCAAGACAAGCCTTTAGCTCTTTTATTTGTGGAAATATGAAGTTAAATATGCAGGTGCTATTGAGAAAGACATCACCTCCCAGTAGTTCTGTTAGTGCAAAAGGTCCTAGCTATGCGCTAGGCCATTACACACACAAAATGCATGCAATTACATTTTGTTTCATTAATTTTTGATAGAATTAAAAACAACAAGGGCTGCTTCTAGGCTAACACATTTATTACGGCCCAAGCTTTCATGCAATACAGTCCACTCGATCAGATGCATGAAGCATTAGCTTCACTTGAGAGGAATCTATATAGCCATGGCCGCAGAGAGTGTGGGGAGTTACAAGCAGTGAGGGAAAGAGGGGGATGAAATGCTCAAAGTACAGATGCTGGTGGTGGCTGTCATGATTTCACACCTGTTTAAACTTAAATGAAGGGCTGGCCAATGGGGTTCCCTCCAGACACGGGTGGTGCTGTGGTCTAAACCACTGAGCCTCTTGGGCTTGCCAATCAGAAGGTCGGCGGTTTGAATCCCCACGAAACTCCTGTTGCTCTGTCCCAGCTCCTGCCAACCTAGCGTTCAAAAGCATGCCAGCACAAGTAGATAAATAGGTACCGCTGCGGCGGGAAGGTAAACGGCATTTCTATGTGCCCTGGCTTCTGTCACGGTGTTCTGTTGCGCCGGAAGCGGTTTAGTGATGCTGGCCACATGACCTGGAAAGCTGCCTGTGGACAAATGACGGCTCCCTCGGCCTGAAAGCGAGATGAGCGCCGCAACCCCATAGTCACCTTTGACTGGACTTAACCATCCAGGGGTCCTTTACCTTTTACCTTACCTCCAAATTTATATACTACTTGCTTGAAACGCCCCCCCCCCCAAAAAAAAACCCTCAAAGCGGGTTACAAAAAGATAAAACAAGAAAATCAAGAAAAAATCAGAACCATATTTTAAAGCATACAAAAGTTAAAACACTATAAAATAACCTCAACTTTCTAGGCTTGACCAAACAAGAATGATGACAGCAGGCACTGGGGAAAAAAGCACAGTGAAGGCTCCTGCTTGATCTCAAGAGGCAGGGAGTTCCAAAGTGAAGGCGCTGCCACGCCAAGCCATTGATTTCTTTCAAATGTGGAACAGGTAGTATGTGCCACTCATATTAGTGCCGATTCCACCTATCAAATCGGTCGGATAAACTGGCCCCAAGTTGTTGAGGGCTTTATATACTAAGAGGAACACCTTGAACTTGGCCCAGTAGCAAATTGGCAGCCAGTGTAGGTCTCTGAGCACAGGTGTGATATGCCGGCGAGGCTGCAGCATTCTGCACTAACTGCAGCTTCTGGGTCGAGTTCAAGGGGAGCCCCATAAAGAACGCATTGTGGTTATCCAGTCTTGACGCAGCCAATGCGTGAACTACCGTTGCAAGGATTTCCCAGTCCAGAAATGGCTGCAGCTGTCGAACCAGAAGCAGTTGGTAAACGGCACTTCTAGCCCCTCAGGCTACCTGAGCCTCCTGTGACAGAGCTGGATCCAGGGGGAAAACAAACCCAAACTGTGAACCTGCTCCTCTAGGGAGAGTGCAACCCCATTCAAAGTAGGCAACTGGTCAATTTCTCAGACATGGGAGCTACTCAACTACAGTGCCTCCATCTTGCCAGTTTCAAGTTCAGGTTTCCCTTAACCATTTCACCGCTGTGTCCAGGCAAAGGCCCAGGCCCTGTGTGGCCTCTCCTAATTGAGATGTTATGGAGAAATAGAGCTGAGTGTCATCAGCATACTGATGACCCTGAAACTCTTAAGAAATACAGTGGTACCTTGGTTTTTGAACGTAATCCGTTTGGGAAGACTGTTCGAGTTCCAAAATGTTTGTCAATGGAGACATTTGTAAACCGATGTACCACTGTAGCTCCAAAACTTCATTTTTATTTTGTAGATTTTGCACAAAAAAAACAACAACCCAAAAGCTCAACAACTTCGGCCAAAACAAACAAACAAACAAAGCTCAAAAGCTCAACTTTTATGTCCGGATTAACACATTTTGAAAGATGGCAACCTTATTCATGGAAATATCTATGGAAAAACTATGGTGCCTGCACCTGTTCTAGGGTAACATACCCTCCAACAATTATCCGATGAAAATATGGACGTCCTATTCAACAATAACAACAACAATACCCCACCCATCTGATTGGGTTGCCCCAGCCACTCTGGGTGGCTTACAACATAAATAAAAACATAACAAAACATTAAACATTAACAAACTTCTCTATACAGGGTTGCCTTCAGATGGCTTGGGGGTCGCATAAGTCCATACCCTCCAACATTTCTCCAATGGAAATAGGGATGCCCTAAGGAAAAGCAGGACATTCCAGGATGAAATCAGAAACTGAGACAGTTTCTGAAAATCCAGGACTGTCTCTGGAAAATAGGGACACTTGGGGGGGGCGTGTCTGAGTAACCATTTCCAAACTATGTCAGATTACACCTGCATGTCATATGAGAGAGCTGTCCGTGGATGAAGATAATCGTGATCATTGTTGGTGTGGTTCACAACAATCAATCCCCCTCTTAGCTCAGTGTATCCATTTGCAGAGGAGGCTGCCCGCTACTTCTCTGTGTGATCAAGTGCTCTGGTCTAACCTTCCCATTATTCGCTGGGTGCTGGTGGTGGTGGAGGGACGGCAACCCAGTTAGCAATGACACTGCTGTTGTGCAAAGCCTTTTTTGCGAGGTCTGCTGACCTTTGCCCCAGGGCAGCGAAACGTCTGGCTGAGTAGATGAGGCTGGGCCAGATGACATGATATAAGGCGGCTTCCTGTGTTTTGATGCACAGGAACATTGGGAAACATTTAATCCTGTCTTATTCTCCCCCCTCCGCTACCTCCCAACAAGGTGAAGGAGTTCCACACAGAAGTCAATATGTCAACTAGGTTCTAGTGGGAGGCGATGGTCTGAACAGAGACAGTTTCAGTGGGAAGACTCGAGAAACAAGGGAGATAGAGGGAAAGGTTGCATAAACATTTACTTAAGCCTTGTGTAGTCCAGGGTTAAAGGCCAGCTAGTTTTTGCTCAGCAAGAAAACCAGGAAAGATTGTTTTTTTGTTGTTGCTGCTGCTGCTGTTTCCTGCACTTACCAGGGCACAGGGTGCAGAATTATCTCGGAAGCTGTGTGCCGGGGATTCTAGAAGGAGGCTGTGATGCTACGTTCCCTGCCAGTGGGTTAAGATTTATGGTAGCAACAAGTTCAGGAGAGAGCAACGCTTTTTGAACGCTAATGGAGATGTCACTTCTCAGCATGCCTTTGTCAGCTGCAAAGTCTGAATCATAAAAACCTGGATCTTAGATTGCAGCAGCAAAGCCAAGGAGCCAGGACTTACTCATTTTAGCTTCATCATCAGAATAAATTGACGTTTGCAACCAGCATGCTATCCAGATCTGATTCCCCTCAAAGCAACGCAGACATTCCTACATTTGCAAAGGGAGCTGAGGTGAGTGACTAGGGTGGCCAAGAAGTGCCAGCCTTTTAAAGAGGACAGTTCTTTATTTAAAAGGTGGTCAGAGGACAACACCCTGTTCAAAGGTGTCATGTGCTTAAATGGTTGTCCAAGTCCTGTTTAAAGATAAACACCCCTAAGATGAGAGAACAGGAGCTCTGAAAATGGCCAACTGTGATGATCAGCAGCAGGCACCCAGGTCTCTTGGTCACAGACTGCTTCCAGACAACATGTTTACTGAGCACTGTTTGCTGTTTATTTAACTATTACCTTATACTGAGTCAGTTCATTGGTCCAACCAGCTTGGTATCGTTGACACTGATTGGCAGCTGCTCTCCAGAGTTTCAGAAAAGGGTTTTCCCCAGCCCTACCTGCAGACACCAGGGATTAAACCTGAAACCTTCTGCATTCAGTGCATGCTCTGTGACCGAGCTACAGCCTTTCCCCCAAGATATTCTGCTAGCATCAGGCATGAACTGGAACTTACCTGTCATGCCCTTTTTTGGCTTATGATTCCATTCTCCCACTCCCAAGATGATGTCACGATATATATAAACATACTGTTCCATGCCACCCCAATCTCTGAGCTGTGTGAGATTCCAGGCACTTACGCAGGGGCTGTGTTTCCTTTGGAAATGGGGCACAGTGGAGACTGTGGTGTCTTTAAGATATATGGTTTATTTACATATATATGTAACCTGACTCTAGATCAGTGTATCCCAAGCTTGGGTCTCCAGCTGTTTTTGGACTACAACTCCCATCATCCCTAGCTAGCAAGAGCAGTGGTCAGGGATGATGGGAATTGTAGTCCAAAAACAGTTGGATATCCAAGTTTGAGAAACTCTGGTGTAGACAATACTGAGCTAGATGGATCAATCCAATTAGCCGCTTGGTTAATTTTGGCCATATGTTTTCCCATCACATATCTGGTGTTCCTGGTAGTCAGTAAATTTTCCCTCTCATGTTCTGGCTTCAGGATCACATAAAGACGATGTCTTCCAAAATACAATAGGCTGAAAACAAGCTAAACCCAAGGATTTTGGAAACAGCCAATTCCCATGTGCTCAATCATTCCTGAGACGAACAAGCAGCTAGCAGTAATTAATAAACTGGGCGCACAAAATTCTAGGTGTGAAATATGGATATAAAATTTACAGCATGTTATGGTTTAAGAGAAAATTATATTAAAATGATATATCGTTGGTATCTAACACCGAGGAAGCTGGCTTTGTTTTCACTAACTTTGGTTAGAGCAAACCACAGTTCCAAGAGTGTGTGTGTAATGAAGAACTGTAGTTTTTGGTAATGTGACAATTGAAGCTTTCTTTGCCCTTCTTTCATGGCTTGCTGTGCCTTGTTCAAGATGATATAAACCTAGGGGTAGGAAACTGGCAGTACGCAGGCCACAACTAGCCCACAAAGCCTCTCTGAATGGCCCATCAGCTGCCTGCTTTGTTTCCTGGTGGCCTCAGCACCAGCAGTAGCAACAACACTTACATGTAAGAAATTAGCACCGCAGTGTAGAGCAGGGGTAGGCAACCTAAGGCCCAGGGGCCGGATGCGGCCCAATCGCCTTCCCAATCCAGCTTGTGGACGGTCTGGGAATCAGCGTGTTTTTACATGAGTAGAATGTGTCCTTTTATTTAAAATGCATCTCTGGGTTATTTGTGGGGCCTGCCTGGTGTTTTTACATGAGTAGAAGGTGTGCTTTTATTTAAAATGCATCTCTGGGTTATTTGTGGGGCATAGGAATTCCATTATTTTTTTTCCAAAATATAGTCCGGCCCACCACATGGTCTGAGGGACAGCTATGATTTCTAAAACAAGAATCTTTCCCCCAACATGGGGTTCGAACCCACGACCCTGCAATTAAGAGTATAACGCTCTACCGACTGAGCTATCTGTATGCTTGGCTAGAATGTGGACTTTTTGTCTGATTAAGCGGGGTTTCCCTTTCTTATTCTGTTTTAGATAATAAATGAAATATTGGCAATTTGCTGCCTTCTATTGGTACTACAAAAATCTGCTGTTTGAAAAGGGCTTCCCCAGTTATAACCCTTCTGTTTGAGAACAGAGCGGTATAGGGGCAGGTGGGGTTGGGGGGATGATTTTATTGCTGCATTTTGCAAACAGGTTCCTATCCCTGGTTGCAAACCTACTTATGGTCAGGATCAATAGGTAAAGGTAAAGGTAAAGGTAAAGGACCCCTGGATGGTTAAGTCCAGTCAAAGGCGACTATGGGGTTGCGGCACTCATCTTGCTTTCAGGCTGAGGGAGCCGGCATTTGTCCAAGGACAGCTTTCTGAGTCATGTGGCCAGCAGGACTAAACTGCTACTGGCACTCAGAGGACCATGACGAGTGCCAGAGCGTATGGAAACGCCGTTTACCTTCCCGTCACAGCGGTACCTATTTATCTACTTGGACTGGTGTGCTTTCTAACTGCTAGGTTGGCAGAAGCTGGGATAGAGCAATGGGAGCTCACCCCGTCGCGCAGATTCAAACCGCCGATCTTCCGATCAGCAAGCCCAAGAGGCTCAGTGGTTTAGACCACAGCACCACCTGCCAGAAGCTGCTTAGTCATGCTGGCCACATGACCCAGAAGCTGTACGCCGGCTCCCTCAGCCAGTAAAGCGAGATGAGCGCTGCAACCCCAGAGTCGTCCGCGACTGGACCTAATGGTCAGGGGTCCCTTTACCTTTAGGAATACAGTGTGCCATAGTTAATGCCATAAAGGAAGGGAGTGGGGATTTGTGCACAGGTGGGGGAGAAAGCATGCAAACCTGTGGTATTCTCCTGGTTGTGTGTAAGCGATTGGGACTGCTTATGCCTGCACTAGGCTTAACGCTCTTACGTTCAGCAGATTTTACTGCTCACTGCTTCAGATTTTCCCCTGACCTTACAATGCACGATGCTGTGGAATCAAAGGTTTCTCATGTGATCTAACCATAATTGAGGCCTCCAGTTCCAGAAACATGCTCAGCATTATGATTTATTTCTGGGTTTGCAGTTGAAACTCAGATCATGTGAAATCTGCTCCTGTTTATATTGTGTCTTGAGCAGCCCAGAGCAACCCTCTGCTAAGGGACAGGACAATGGCAAGGCAAGATCATCACACCTGGTACAGTGCTGTGATTCGCCACTTTGTAGTAGTACCTCAACTCAGCATCTCTGTTCCACACATCTAATCCGGGTGGGTAGGAGACAGAAATGCACTCTGAACATGTTCAGGAGCCTTTCCCGTCTGTTCTTATTTCATTTGTTCTAGGATTGAGCCCTGGCAGTCAAAACATGCCAGGGCTCAGTCCTGATGAGTCATTGCGCATTGTGAACATTGGTGGGGGGGGGCAGCATTTAATTACACCTTAAATGATTGCAGGCACAGCTAGGAATGGGCAATTTCAGTTTCTTATTTGCCCAGTTTCCACATCGGTTTGCAATTCAGTTTCCACATCGGTTTGCAATTAAAACAAAAAATCCACGGGGAAATTTTGGTCCTAATCTCAACTCTCCCAAAATTTTGTTCACGTTTTAGTATCATTTTTATAGAATTCACCTCACTGCACTTATAGAAAGCAAAGGACAAAATTGAGCACATTTATGGCCCATTAGCTTAAATGGAAGAGTTAAGTTAAATAAATACTTCAAATCTATGCCATGGATGTCAACAGGATTAAAATTATTTAGCATAGGCTGAATTATGGCCTCAGCGTGAAGAGTGGAGGAGGAGATAATTAAATGTGGTGGGCTTTAAAAATATATATATATTTTTTAGCTTACCAAACTCTTTAAAGTCACCTGACTGGTTATTAATGCATACTAAGCACGCAATTAGCTTTTCAGAAGTCAATTTCAGGAAATTGTGTGAAGCAAACTGGAAAATTAACTGGGTAATTTACAAAAAATAACACACTCGGTTTTCTCTCCACACAAACAATTCATCTACTGGGGCAAAAGAGGAGGAGGAACCTACATACATGTAAAGACAATGATAAATGAGGGTTTTGAAGACAAAGCTACCTCTTGGGGGGGGACTTTGATCTCAGAGCTGCTCAGTCATTTAAAAAAATGTTTTGCATGTTCATCAACATATCTATTGCAGGAAGCAGCCAAGAGGCAAAGGTTTTGTTAAGGTGATTCCAAATTGAGCTCCTACCGAGGATCATTGTTTGTTAGCCACAAGTAAGAAGCTGGCAACCTTCTCAATCTAAGGGTGGAATGGAATATTATAGAACATTTCTCTGATGAAAATAGGGACATCCTAGTCAATAATAATAATAATAATAATGATAATAATAATATAATAATAATGGGACCTGGGGGGCACTGTGGTCTAAACCACTGAGCCTCCTGGGCTTCCCAATCAGAAGGTTGGCGGTTCGAATCCCCGTGACGGGGTGAGCTCCTGTTGCTCTGTCCCAGCTCCTGCCAACCTAGCAGTTCAAAAGCACACCAGTGCAAGTAGATAAATAGGTACAGCTGCAGCGGGAAGGTAAATGGTGTTTCCGTGCATTCTGGTTTCCGTCAGTGTTCCATTGCACCAGAAGTGGCTTAATTATGCTGGCCGCATGACACAGAAAGCTGTCTGTGGACAAATGCTGGCTCCCTCCAGGTCCTTACATCATCATCATCATCACCATACCCTGCCCATCTGGCTGGGTTGCCCCAGCCACTCTGAGAGGCTTCCAATACATATAAAAACATAATATAACATCAAACATTAAAAACGTCCCTATACAGGGCTGTCTTCAGATGTCTTCTAAAGGTTGTATCTCCTTCTCTCCTTGACTCTGGTGTCGCATAACTCCATCCCCTCCGATCAAAATAGGGGTGTCCTATCATACCCTCCAATTTTTTTCCAATGAGATTAGGGATGTCCTAAGGAAAAGTGGGACATTCCAGGATCAAATCAGAAACCGGGATGGCTTCTGTAAATCCGGGACTGTCCCTGGAAAATAGGGACACTTGGAGGCTCTGGTACTTTGTCCCAGTGAGTACCATGATCACACACACACACACACACACACACACACACAAAGCACCAATTACACACACATAAAGACTTTCCAGTAGCACCTTAAAGACCAACTAAGTTTGTTCTTGGTATGAGCTTTCGTGTGCATGCACACGAAAGCTCATACCAAGAACAAACTTAGTTGGTCTTTAAGGTGCTACTGGAAGGAATTTTTATATTTTTTATTTTGTTTTGACACACATAAAGACATTTCCCTTCCAGTACACAATCTGCTGATAAGCAAAACTAACTATTTTGAGGGTTGTTGTTTCTGCTGATAAGCAAAGCAAACCTTAAAAAAAAAAAAAAGTACTGTAATGATTATTTCAGAATTTGCTAGTACAACCAGCCAGAGGGGGGCAGGCAAGGGTAAACCTGGCTACCTTGGCTAATGAGATGTCTTCTTTGGAAAGCAGCGGGCTGGAACCTTGTAAAACATGGCAACATCCTGAGGAAAGAACAACAGGTTGCAACTATCATAAACAATTACTTGCAAGTGCATTATGCTTACACGTACAGGCAGTGGACCGACACTTGCCTGCTGTGAAACTTAAATGCTAGAAATCTGTTTGACTAAGTAATGCATTTTCTTTACAGTAAGTAGGGACTACAAGAGCCAAGAGCACCATCATTGCAATTGTCACTTTGCAAGCAAACAGAAAAATAACTCAAATTACTATAAAACGAATTAACGTAGTACTGAAAATATACATACACATGCATGATCACTAAGTTCATTGTAAACAAACTATATGGGTGTATATTATGCCAGAAGTTGTTATTCCAAAAACATCATAAAAAGTGACCGTCATTCTATCTGCAGATCCACACCATACTTCTAAAGAACATTTGGTGTGCATTTAAAGCACACGACGTCCTACAAAGCATCTTGGGAAGTGTAGTTTCACCAGCGCACAGTGACAATTCTCACCACCCATAACAAACTGCATGTTTCTTCCCAGACTGGTCTATCAATCAATTCATCTTCCCAGGGAACTCTGGGAATGGTAGTTCTATGAGGGGGACAGGAGTCTCCTAACAAGTCCCAGCAAGCTAAACAAAGTGATATAAAATCAATATAACTGTACAGTGTGGATTAAGCCTCTGATAGCTCCCTGAGGCCAACTTGTTCCAACAAAGACTGGCACTCAGTTGAGGCCTTTTATCCCTTTGCAACCGAACTACCTTAACCAGGGTAATTTTAACTCATGGGTAGGCAAACTAAGGCCCTGGGGCCCAATTGCCTTCTAAATCCGGCCCGCGGACAGTCTGGGAATCAGCGTGTTTTTACATGAGTAGAATGTGTCCTCTTATTTAAAATGCATCTCTGGGTTATTTGTGGGGCATAGGAATTCGTTCATTATTTTTCCCCAAAAATACAGTCCGGTCCCCCACAAGGTCTGAGGGACAGTGGACCGGGCCCCCTGCTGGAAAAGTTTGCTGCGCCCTGCCTCCACTCACTCTGTAGCTTCCTGTCTTGTGTATTGCCTGGAGAATGCAAAGGTTCTGGAGCAAAGGGAGCCGGTTCTCCAGGAGCTCCATCTCCAGGGATCCCAGGTTGGGGGTCTCTGGCTGAAGGGGCTCCTGGCTGACAAGCTCTGGCTCGTACTCAGTGCCTGAGCCTGAGCTTGAGTGAAGCAACTCTGGGGCTTGTGCCATTGGTGTCACTCATCAAGGCGGTTCTTTCTCCCTCTTCTGTGCCAGAGGCCCCATCCACACCCTGCATTTAAAGCACCACCGCACCACTTTAACAATCATGGCTTCCCCCAAATAATGGTTTGCACAGAGAAGGTTCAATCAAAGCCTCACAAGGTAGGGCTGGCAGAGATCCCCCATGCCTTAAATCTATGTCAACATGAAGCTCAGCTGATTTATTAATGAACTTTAATAAAAATAAAACCACCACCAATTTGTTCTCATTCCAAAGAACAAAAGGCACAGCCAGCCAGGAAAACTGTGACCTCCTGAAGAATATATGACACTCCACTGATCTATATTAACCTTGTTGTACCGTAGCGAGATATTCTAACATGCAGAAATGCAAAAACTGCTTTGCCTTCCCATGTAAAAGCATTGTTAGGAACATGCCCACGTGGCACATTTTTAGAGCAGCAAGGTTGATCTGGAAGCACCAGGTGTGACTGAATAAATCAATCCTGATGTCAAGATTCAGCAAAAATTACTTTCCCTCAGAGGAGTCAACTTGATGGGTCTCTCTGTGAGTCACTGCTCTGGGTATGGCTTCCATTCATTCAATCAATCAATCAGCCTCAGCGGGAAGACAGATCATGTTGCTATGTCTTGCATTTGATGCAATTAGATCATTCAGTCACTGCCATTGCAGGGAAGCAGTAGACTAGCCCATTCGGAGAATAGGCCACATCTCTGTGTGAGTGTCTTCCTGCTCCTTCTAGCCATGCAGAATGGAGCCCCACCCTAAATCACAAGGGGTAATTCCTCCTCCAAGTATAGGTAATACGGTACCCTTACAAACTCTAAAAGTAGGACTGGAGCCCATTTCAGAAATGTAAATTGAGTACTTGTGAAAGTAAATTACTCTATCGGTCCTGTATACCTGAAGGAGCGTCTCCACCCCCACCGTTCAGCCCGGACACTGAGATCCAGCGCCGAGGGCCTTCTGGCAGTTCCCTCACTGCGAGAAGCAAAGCTACAGGGAACCAGGCAGAGGGCCTTCTCAGTGGTGCCTGCCCTGTGGAACGCCCTCCCATCAGAGGTCAAAGGGATAAACAATTACATGACATTTAGAAAATACCTGTTTAGGGAAGTTTTTAATCTGTGACATGTTAATGTATTTTAATATTTGCTGGAAGCCGCCCAGAGTGGCTGGGGGACCCAGCCAGATGGGTGGGGTACAAATAAATTATTATTATTATTATTATTAATATTATTATTATTATTATTATAACAACGTACATAAATGTACATCAGCTTGCATGTGATAAAGGCAATATTTCTAAAGCAAGAAGCACAAGTTGTTTGCAGGTGATTCCCACACATTTTGTAGTTGTGATAGTAGAGCTGCCACATGTCTGGGATTTAAAAAGTGGAAGCGGCGTCCTGGGGGATTTCCCCAGCAATTTCAAAATTTTGTGGTCTTTTTTTTTAAAAAGCTCAATAACTTTCAGGGTGTCCTGATTTTTTACTTTATGAAATATGGCAACCCTAAGTGATAGTCTTAGAAAAGGGGTAGTACATCCCAGATCTGTCTCCCCAAGAAATTTTGAATCTTTTAAGCACCTCTGCTCAGTGTAGCACCATGATGGGGATGCAGACTGCCCAGTCCCTGCTCACCAGCTCCATCATCTTCTGAGTGGGAAGGGGGCATGGACCAGCTCAGGGGGTCTGGCTGTGTACCTGTGCCTGCAAGAAGAGTGTGTGCATGGAATGGCCACGCCAGGCTTGGCCAACATGGTGCTGTCCACATGGATTCCAACCCCCATCCGCCATTGCCAGTATGGTCAACGGTCAGGGATGGTGGGAGTTCGAGTCCAGCAACATCTGGCTACACCAGATGTTTAGCCATACCCTCTACTGGCATACAGGCCACCGACGATTGGCCATGGGTGAATATGCCCCGCCAGGGCAAACCCTTTAGCCACACCAGTCTTAAAAGAACCATTTATTCCCATTTAGCACTGCTTCTAACACGTCTGAGGAAGCAGAGTGCGGCCTATTGAAGCTTACGCTAAGAATAAAGATGCCAGTTCTTTCAAGGTGCCACAAGAGCTTTAGTTTTCGCGATAACAGCTGAACACGTCTACCCATCTGCAAATGCGTTTTCTTGGATTGCTTTTCTGTGCAACTGGTTTCGCACATTTAGGTATTAAGGTAAAGGTAAAGGGACCCCTGACCATTAGGTCCAGTCGTGTCCGACTCTGGGGTTGCGGCGCTCATCTCGCTTCCGGGTCATGTGGCCAGCATGACAAAGCCGCTTCTGGCGAACCAGAGCAGCGCACGGAAACGCCGTTTACCTTCCCGCCAGAGCGGTACCTATTTATCTACTTGCACTTTGACGTGCTTTCGAACTGCTAGGTGGGCAGGAGCTGGGACCGAGCAACAGGAGCTCACCCCGTCGCAGGGATTCGAACCGCCAACCTTCTGATCAGCAAGCCCTAGGCTCTGTGGTTTAACCCACAGCGCCACCTGGGTCCCTAAATCATAGAATTGTAGAGTTGGAAGAGGACCATGACGGTCATCATTCTAGACCAGGGGTCTGCAACCCGCGGCTCCGGAGCCGCATGTGGCTCTTTTAAACCTTTGCCGCGGCTCCGGGGTGGCGTGTCTTCTCCCGCTCCCCTTTCCCTCCCGTCGCGTCGGTGTGTGTAGTCGGGGGGCAGCGGGAGAGCGAGCTGCAGAGAGAAAGAGAAGTTGGCGAGCTGCAACGGGCGCGTCGACGGCAAACCAGAGCCGAGCGCGGAGCCCGAGAGCGAGAGCAGCGCCTCCTCCTCCTCCTCCTGCTTCCTGGCTGGGCAATTGACAGAGCTCATTATCATGCTGCGCTCACTCACTGCCTGTCTAGGGCCGGAGGGAGGGAGAGTGAAACGCACGCGCACACAAAAGCTGGTGTGTGTGTGTGGAGAGGAGGCAGCGAGCCCCAGACAAAGCCCGTGCAGCGCGCACACAAAAGCTGGTGTGTGTGTGTGTGTGTGTGTGTGTGGAGAGGAGGCAGCGAGCCCCAGACAAAGCCCGTGCAGCGCGCACACAAAAGCTGGTGTGTGTGTGTGTGTGTGTGTGTGTGTGGAGAGGAGGCAGCGAGCCCCAGACAAAGCCCGTGCAGCTGTATTTGAGCTGGGCCAGCGCTGGCAGACGTGCTGCCATCTCGCAGGAGGCTCCTGATGGACGCTTGCCTAAATCACAGCGGCGCGGGGTGGCAGGGGGCGGGGCACCGTACGTCATGCGCAATGATGTCACATGGCCCCGCCCCCTCGCCTAGGGCGCGAAAAGCGGCTCCCAGTTGTTTTTTTCCCCCTTCGGAAACGGGTCCAAGTGGCTCTTTTTATCTTAAAGGTTGCCGACCCCTGTTCTAGACCAATGCCATGCAATGCGTGAATCTCAACATGTGGTCCCCCATCCAATTTGAAGCCACACTGAACCCTGCTTAGCTTTGCAAATGTGCTAGCGGTTTTATAGCTGCACCACTAGGATACCTAATAATTTAGGTATTATTTATTTATATATCCTGCCATTGCTCCAAGGAGCTCCAGGTGGCAAGTGGGTGCCCCTTCATCCTCGCTACCATACAAGGTAGATTAGGCCGAGAAACAATGGCTGGCCCAAGGTCACCCCACTGTGCTGCTGAGAACAAAGTCTAAGGGGGATACTTTATGTGCTGAGAAGATGCTTTGGGAGGGAGTCCACTCAGGCCACTTGCTATCTTGTAGGTATGCAATGCTGCAGCTGATGGTCTTTTTATCTTGCTTCATATTTTGCCCTGTACTTAGGATTGAAATGCATGACACAGGGGTGTAGAATCAACTGACTCCTTGACCTCTTCTATCCCCGAAGGCCAGCACTGGCAGCAGTGGCAGGTGGGTGAGGCAATGACATCAAGCAGCCAGTTTTTCTTTGCTCGTGCAGCTACAAATCAAATTGTGCAGGCGAAAGTGCTATGCTTCGAAGGGCCCGGTGACCAGTGTGCTCAGAAAGCCCTCTAAGGGCTGCCGTGACTGTCGACACTCGCCACTGTCGGTGCATGCAAATCCCGCTTTCAGCAAGGAGCCATGTCTTTACCTGCCCTACACTCTACAGCAGAGCTCTCCAAATTTTCATGTTGGCGACACACTTTTTAGACATTTCATCATTTCGCAACATAGTAATTCAGTTTCACTAGCAAACCGGAGGTTAAACAAACCCCTTCCCAGCCCCGGGAGGAGAGCAGGGAGTGTTCATGTAACACACCTACACACTGCAGCTGACACACTGTGTCGCGACACACAGTTTGGGAAACATCCTATACAGCATATCAGCCAAGGGTCTGTGGCTCATTTGATATGGCCTCACAGACCTAACGGGTTGTCCTGATTCGGTCTGAACTCACTACCACCATGGTATGGCTTCATTTTTGGTCTGTTGATCATAATGCACCAATGGTGATATTTTGGCTGCATACACATTTAAAGCACATGACTTCCCCCACCAAGGAATCCTGGGAACTCTGACAGGCAGGGATCCTCCAAAGCCCTTTTCTGTGTGCTGGCCACGATTGAACCAGGGACCTTCTGCCTGCATGCAAAAACACCTGTCCTTTTGAACCGTCAGGGAAGGCAGCAGCATACGACTTCGTGAAATGCATCTGTTAAATAGATAATGCAAATACAAAAAGCGGCAGCTCAGCCCTGCCTATGAGCAAATATTCTTCAGGGATGAGATGCTCAGGCGTGTCCCCAGCTTTAATCCAGAAGCAAGCGCGAGTCGTTCACCATCCGACGCTTGGGGAGCGAAGGCACTAAGCTCCGCAACTGCGCGGTGGTGGCATTCTTTGTCTGCTCCAGGCTACAAAGTGTCGCTGAGGACCCGCCCCTTTCCCTGTTCAAAAGGCTCCTCCCTCCTCTTTGCCAGCCCAAAGTGCACGTGGCTCCCAAAGGCGGAGCCAGAACCTTCAGCAAAGGAAGCCACGCCCCCTCCTCCGCGAGCGACTTGAATGGAAAGCAGCGCGCATCCCTCCCACTCCGTACAAACCCTTTAAACGGTGGGAGAGGAAGGCGCCCTGTGCGCAGGCGCGGGGAAACAAAAAAATAAAATAAATACAAAACACCCTTCGGGGCGCAAGCGCAGAACGGCACCCTTCCAATCAGGAGGAGAGTTAGGGATGCTTCCCGCCTCCCCCCTCCCCTTGCAAATTGAGAATCTTTGCTGGTTAACAACAAAGAAACGCTCGCCAGAAATGGCTAGTATGAGGAGCCTTAGGTTGCAAAGGGTTTTTGCTTGCATTTTTTGTTCCTGCAAAGACTAAGGATGGGCGTGGCCGCGGTTTCAAGTGGCTGTGTTGTAGGTATTTGTTTTGCTTGGGAAGCGCGCTCCTCAGGCCAGCCCGCGATCGCAGCTCGCCTTTCTTTTGTGCACGTGTGCACGCGCGAGCACGCGTTCCAAGTTGGCCGTTCTTTGCGCTGCGCCGCAGTTTATATTTGCAAAAAGAAAGAAAGAAAGAAAGAAAGAAAGAAAGAAAGAAAGAAAGAAAGAAAGAGGGCGTCCCTCTGATCTGTCAAGTTCCCCTGGAGAGGCCACGCCCCTCTGACCTGGAAACCTCTCCCACCGAACGCCCCCGAATGCGAGCGGATGCCTCGCACGGGGAGAGCGCACGCTGCTTCGTACATGCTCAGAGGTTATCGCTTGACACACACACACAAACCCCGTTGCAGGCATTCAAATTAAAAAGGAGGGAAGGTGTGCGTGTGTGGAGGGGGGCGGGACCCAGGGGTTCCCCCGGCTGCAATCAAAACCCCGCTTTCTGCTGCAGTTTAGACTGCTCCTCTTTCTTCCATCGGAAGGTTAGGCACCCTCTTTTTTTTTCTTTTTAAAGGGGCCCTGTCAGCCCAAGCCACACCCCTCCTTCCTTCCCCTCTGCTGCCGGTGGTGCTCGCAGGAAGCACCGCGCGTGGCTCCTTGGGCCGGCGCAAATGTCCCTCCCTCCACCCATCACCCGGGACCAGCATTTTATCCTCCCTGCGTAAAAACCACCGCACCCCGAATGGATAGAGCGGGGTGCAGCGGCGAGAGAGATCCCTTGGGGAACGAGGAGAGACGAACCCCCTTTTCGGGACTGGAGATGGATTTGCAAGCGCTCCGTTTGCAATGCCGCAACAGCCATTAAGTGTTCTGTTGGGTCCGCGTTGACTTGATGAATGCGTGGAAGATGTATACATAGATAGATAGAAAGGGTTGCTTTTTCTTTCTTTCTGGATCCTCTCTCTCTCTCTCCACCCCCCTCCTTTATTGTTCTGCATTAGACAACAAAGAAAAGGAGCCTTGCCTTAGAGGGGCGGGGCCAAGCAGCCCAGCCGGCCCGCCCCTCTCCGCCGGGCCCGGCCAATCGGCTCCTCCAGCGGCCCTGTCGGCGGCTCCCCTCGGCTTGCTCGGTTTTCCCGGCCGCTTACGCTGCGGCGCTCTGATTTCTCCCCTCCCCCGCTCCCCTTTCCCCAGCGCTGTCTGGCTGCAGCAGAGGCTCAGACAGAAAAGAGGAGGAGGAGAAAGCGAGAGAGAGAGAGAAAGAAAGGGGGAGAGGAGGAGAGAGAGAGAGAAATCGCTGAGTGAGTGGAAGCTGGGAGGGGCTCCTTAAAGAAACGCCTGCCATCGCGGCCAGCAAAGGAACTCAAGGGGGGGAGCAAAAAGCACCGGAGCGCTTCTCTCTATTCTCTGCACGCGCCCCCCCCGCGCCCCCCCAAGCACGGCAGAAGGAGGAGGAGGAGGAAGAAGAAGAAAAAGGAAAAGCTTGGGGGGAGTCGTGGTGGGGTATTTTTTCTCCTTTTCTTGGAAAGCATCTTATAAACCGGATTGCACTGGGGGGGAAGGCTTCTTCTTCTTTTTTTTAAAGCGGCGCGCAAGGAAATTACAATCTTAGCATTTTTGCCCGTTTTGTTTTGTTCTGAGCCAGCATCCAGGATCTGCTTCCCGGGGTTCTCCAACCGCTTCCTCGTCTGCCGTTTGCTGGCCATCTGCCTTCGCCGTTTCCTTTGTGTCTGCTTTCCACCTCCCCCCTTCTCCTGGTGTGTGTGTGTGTGTGTGTGTTGGTGCTGCTTCCCTTCCCTGCTTCCCTCCCTCCCCACCCCCGCCCCCCACTCCTGATCCGAGAGTGCAGGAGGGAAAGGAAGCGGAGGGCGCGATCCCCCCACATCCACCCGGGACTATGCCCAGCTCCTTGTTTGCCGACATGGAGAGGAATGGGAGCGGAGGAGGCGGTGGAGGAGGAGGAGGCGGGGAGACCCTGGATGACCAAAGAGCCCTTCAGATCGCTTTGGATCAGCTCTCCCTGCTGGGCTTGGACAACGACGAGACGGGCTCCCTTTACGATAACGAGCCGCGCAAGAAGAGCGTGAACATGACCGAATGCGTCCCGGTGCCCAGCTCGGAGCATGTCGCCGAGATCGTGGGCAGGCAAGGTGGGGGCTTGGCTCGCTCGTCTTTGTGTGTGTGTGTGTGTGAGAGAGAGAGAGAGAGAGAGAGAGATGTGTGGTGGGAATCGAGGGGAGGTTTTTAGCTTCTCCCCCCTCTCTCTAGCTGCTGTCTCCTCGCTGGGTTTCTATGGATGCCTTTTGCCTCAAAGATGCCAACACGGCTCGCCCCCTCGAGCCCAAATTGCAGGGTTATGATGATGGCTAACCTGGCCGCCTCTTCTCAACACCCTTCTCTCCCTCCCTCCCCCGCCGCCACTTCCACTCTAGACAAAGAAAGTGAAGCAGAGCAGAGGTGGAGGACGCCTTTCGCATCCAGATGTTTTCGCCTCATCTCGCAGCACAACCCCTCCCCCTTTTATGCCCCCCCAAAAACCCCTTTTGATTTGATTCTGTGTGTGCAAAAATGCAAGCGGGTGCTCGTCATTGCGCGCGCCTTTATTTGTCAATAGTTAGGAATCGATGGGTGTTTCCTTACAGGCAACGGCAAGGAGGTGAACAATGGGGGGGGGTAGGTTCAAAGCATCTGCATTACGAAGCGGGTGTCTTCAAGAGGACTGCTGTTGCTGCTGGTACCTTTTTGTATTTCTCGGTGTGTCTGTGTATGTCATCCCGGTCGGGCTTGCTTCCATCCTGCCCGCCCCCTTCCCCAGGTTCCCTTCCCCTCCCCTGGAATGTGCGGAGCACGAGTGTGGATTTATTAATTTTATTATATATATATAAAAGGGGGCGTTGCATATTTGGGTTGCCCGCTTGCGGTGGATGAAAGGTGGCCGCTCACTTCGCGTCTCATAGCGTGGTTGCGTTGGGTGTGGGGAGGTGTTTTGGTATTGTTGTCTCTCTGCCGCCCCACCCCCCTGCAACTTATGTATCTCCGTCCTACCGAGATCCTTGGCAAATAACGTTTTGGGCTTTTTTTTGGCTTTTTTTTTTTTTTGGCCAATGGGAATATTGGTTGGTTCGAGGTGCGGAGATGGGTGTGTTCCTGTGTCAAAAGCTGGCATGGTTGTGATGACTTGCAAATGGAACTCGACGTGGATGAAATGTTGAACCGAGAGGCAGGTTGGCTTGGTGGCCCTCGTTCAGTTGTTGCACCCCGAAAAGCTGGAGTAGATGTAACCGCGTTTCCTTTCTCTTTTTCCTTCCTTCCTTCCTCCCTCCCCACACCCTCCCCCTCCCCCCTCCTTATCTCAGGTTGTAAAATCAAAGCGTTACGGGCCAAAACTAACACCTACATCAAGACCCCGGTCCGCGGGGAGGAGCCGCTCTTCGTTGTCACGGGCAGGAAGGAAGATGTGGCCATGGCCCGGAGGGAGATCATTTCGGCGGCGGAACACTTCTCCATGATCCGCGCCTCCCGGAACAAAAACACCGTGCTCAACGGCACGGTGCCCAGCCCGCCCAACCTGCCGGGCCAAACCACCATCCAAGTGCGGGTGCCTTACCGGGTGGTGGGCCTCGTGGTGGGGCCCAAGGGGGCCACGATCAAACGCATCCAGCAGCAAACGCACACCTACATCGTGACGCCCAGCCGCGACAAAGAGCCCGTCTTCGAGGTGACGGGCATGCCCGAGAACGTGGACCGCGCGCGGGAGGAGATCGAGGCGCACATCGCCATGCGCACGGGCGGCATAATCGAGCTCACCGACGACAACGACTTCCACGCCAACGGCACCGACGTGGGCTTCGAGCTGGCCGCCGCCGGGAGCCTCTGGAGCAAGCCCACGCCGCCCCCTCCGCCGCCGCCCCCTCCTCCTCCTCCGCCCCCTCCGCCGCCCTCCTCTTCCAGCATCACCCCGACGCCGGGCCGCAAGCCCTTCTGCAGCTACCGCAACGACAGCTCCAGCTCGCTGGGCAGCGCTTCCACCGACTCGTACTTCGGCAATGGCGTCGGAGGCGGCGGCGGCAGCGGCAGCAGCGCCCGCTTGGCCGACTACAGCCCGCCCAGCCCTTCGCTCAGCTTCCCGCACCACAACGGCAACAACAACAACAACGGCTACGGCGTCTATGGCGGCGGCGGCGAGGTGCTCTCGTCGCCCGACTGCTGCGCCTCCGAGCTGCCGCCCTTCGATTCCCCGCCCGGCTTCGACTTGGCGCCGGCGCCTCCGCCCGGCGCGCCGCTGCTCTGGTCGCAGTTCGAGCGCGGGCCCTCGTCGCCCGGAGCCGTCGCGTTTCCCGCCGGCGGCGGCGCGCCTCCGGCGAACGCCAACCTGGCCTTGCTGGTGAGCAGCGGAGTGCAGAGGCGGGGCGCTGGTCCGCCTCCTCCCCCGCCTCCTCCTCCCACGCGCCTTTCCCCGCCTCTGCACGTCGGGGCGGGAGGCGTGGCGCTCGAGCAGCACCCGCTGGCGCGCCGGGTGCGCAGCGATCCGGGAGGCCGCCTCATCGCTGCCGCCGTGGCTGCCGCTGCAGCCGCCGCCGCGGCCGCCGCAGCCGCTTCCTCCCCGTCCGCCCCGTCGTCGTCGTCGCCCTGCTCCTACCCCCTGTACGCCAACGGGCTGGGCTGCCACTTGCCGGGCCTGCCGTCGGATTCGTCGGCGTCCTCCTCGTCGTCGTCCAGCTCCTCTTCCAGCTCGTCCTGCTCGTCGTCGGGCCTGCGGAGGAAAGGCAGCCGCGACTGCTCCGTGTGCTTCGAGAGCGAGGTGATCGCGGCGCTGGTGCCCTGCGGCCACAACCTCTTTTGCATGGAGTGTGCCAACCGCATCTGCGAGAAGACGGAGCCCCAGTGCCCCGTGTGCCACAGCGCCGTCACTCAGGCCATCCGGATCTTTTCCTAAGGGTCCCCAACCCGCGCCCCCTTTCCCCCTCCCTCTCATGGGTGCCAACTTGAATACAAAATGAGTGTATGGGTGTGCCGGGTCAGCTCCACCCTGCATAATGGATCGCAAGGCATGGGGTGCCAACTTGAATGAAATATTGGGGGCCCCAGGTAAGCCCCACCCCACGTCATCGATCACATGATGCAGTGCATGCACCCCATTTGAAGGGCAATGCCCACCAACTTTAGGGGCCCCGGCCCCCTCAATTATTTTATGGGGAGGGCGAAGCCCCCTCGGAGTTGGCTCCTGTGATGCACCCCATTTGAATGCCCATAAACTTTTTGGGGGGCCCAGCTCCCTCAAATACTTTATTGGGGGGGGCAAAGGGACCTCGACCTCTAGGAGTTGGCTCCTATGCTCTCTCTTTCTCTCTCCCCCCAGACACACACAGACAAGCAACCTCCTCTTCTTCAAAAGGTCTTCTACTTGCCTATATACATGCATATAAATATATATAATATCTGTGTCGAGCTTTTAAAGCTGCAGTATCCGCACATCCCAAAAATAATATAAATAATAACAGAGTTGGGGGGGGGGACGGGGCGGGGAACCTGACGTTTTGCAGGATGGTGACCATCTTGGTTTTTGAAAAAATAACTTCTGTTTTTGTTTCCTTGCATTCTTGAGTGTGCTGTAGCTTAGGAATGGGTTTAAGGGGGAGGTTTGTGACATCTGGTGCATGCTATAAATATTAAGGAACGACATTCTAGTAATAGACTAGTTTTTACACTTTCTCTTAAGGCCAAGCTTCCAAAACAAATGATCTGTCTCTCTCTCTCTCTTCGCTCTTTTTCTTTCCCCCCCAAATTAAAATAGGAAATGCATATGGATTATGATGGCGTGTGAACAGTTAGTATAATGTGCTGGTAGTTGGTAGATTGCTTATTGAGAAATAAATCTATGGGTGGATAACTTTTCTTGAATGTTCTCGAAAGGGCAAGATTTTTTCCTGTGAATTTTTAATAATAATAATAATGATAATAATAATGAACTTATGATACTGCAGCTTTATCAAAGAAAAAAAAAGAAAAAAAGGAAACTGTAACATATCTCTTATATATATTAAAACGTTTAAAGGTTTTAAAGATAAATTGCATTAATACAGATTGAAGTATTTTATTCTTTTTTGACTTGAAAAATTATATTTCATATTGCAAAGATGTTTACAAGTATTTTAATTTAAGTTCAGTGAACTTTTTTGTAGCTGGGTTAAATCTTTTTTATTTTTTGGTATGGCCTTATGGCGAAGAACACTGTATTATTTTACTATCACACAATTGTGAATGGAATTGCAAAACCATAAAATGTGTAATACTTTGAACAGTATTCTGTTGGGATGGAGATTTTTTATAGGTTCAGAAAAAAGAAATCTTTTAAATCTGCTTCACCCAGCATATTTTCTATTCAGTGATATAAAGCATATTTTATTCTATATTATTACAAAAAAATGGAAGCGTTTAAGCATAAGTCAAAAGGAACTGTTGATGCTTTCTAACATTTGTATAAATAGAATTCAGTGGAAATTACAAGAAATTATGTTGCACCACTATAGTTTAGTATTTCTATTTTAATACATTTGTTTACCACTTGTTTATGTATATGTAGGTGATGTTACTTGATCTTAAATGTACTTTACTGAGCAAAGTTTAAAAACAAAGTATATTTTATTTTATGATAAAGGGCCTTTAACCTCATGGTCAGATACTAATATTATATTTGCTGAGACAAGATTTGAAATTGTATCAAGAGTTTTATTTTTCTGACATTTAAAGTTCTACATAATAAAGGTAAAACTTAAGTAATGGTGCTACTTCATGTTTTTTTAAGTATTTCTATATAAATAAAATATTACAGAAAAGCATCTGGTGTTGTGGTTAGATTTTGGTGGTCGTTTTATTGCGTTCTTTTATGATGGGGAGAATGCAATGTCTCTTTGATCTGATGTCACTGCTTCGGAAAGTCTTTATCAGGGATGTTCCACACATTGCCTGGGGGCAAACCTGAGTTTGCCACCAAGTCTAAGTTTGGCAAGGAGCCTCAGTGAATCCTCACTCTCAGACAAGTCCCCCTTTGGTTTTCTTTTTTTTTAAATGAAGTGTTTCTCTCAGAAGAAGCTTTGAGTGTGATCCTTAGAATGCAACAAACTTGCATTTGCAACCTTGCAAATAAGTGTATCCTAACCTTGCAAATAAGTGTATCCTAACCTTGCAAATAAGTGTATCATAACCTTGCAAATAAGTGTATCCTACCCTTTCAAATAGGTGTATCCTAACCTTGCAAATAGGTGTATCCTAACCTTGCAAATAGGTGTATCCTAACCTTGCAAATAAGTGTATCCTGTTGTGTGAAGTGGCCCCAATTGCTCCCCATATTAACTTCCATTCTTTCTGTGTGTGCAGACTGCAGGCCTGACGCCGCTTGTGACATCATTTGACCCATCAGGCTGAAAACGGAGGGGTTGACAAGCCTGTGGCAGAGCACAATGTATGACTGGTGGGCTGAGTTTTTGCCTGGAGGGTCACAACAGGGGATGGTAGGTTACAAGGTGTGCGGATTTCCATCAATTGACATACATTTTAAGAGTAGCTTTTGGGGCCTAATGAAATGAGTTTTCGGCTTTGGGGGAAATGACCCAGAGTAGCTAGGATTTCCTAGGTTTTGATAAAAGTTTTTTTTTGAAGTTTGCTGCAGTTAAGGCTGCTTTGATCTCAAAGACCTGTTGTATGTACTATATGAAATGAATCTGTATCATAAAAAAACCTCAATGTGTACTTTTTTGTTGCAATTCAGGTATCACACGTGCATGTGCTGGTGTGTTATTCATGGTCAGCACAGCTGGATCAGAAAATCACAAGTGCAGCCTGATCTTTTAAGGTCAGCTTTGTTCACCCTGATCCTGCCAACTGCCTATTTAGCAGTAGAGGGAGCTGGCAGAAATTCCATATCTCCTTCGAACAGGCGGTCAGCATTGACAGCCTCAGTGATGCCAGCCTTTGGAGCAGGCATAGGCAAACTCCGGCCCGCCAGATGTTTGGGACTACAATTCCCATCATCCCTGACCACTGGTCCTGCTAGCTAAGGATGATGGGAATTGTAGTCCCTAACATCTGGAGGGCTTGGGAGTTATAAGTGAAGTAACTGTATGTATGGCAGCCTTCCTGGCCAGGTGCTCTTCACATCTCTGGACCTACAACTCCCTGACTATTGGTGATGCTGGCCAAAGCTGATGGGAGCTGCAGTCCAGCATCACCTGAAGGCCACCAGGTTGGGCCACATAGCTGGAGAAGAACCTTTATCTGAAACACAGATGGGCGAGACTTTGTGACTCTGCAGAAGTTGTTGAGCTGCATCTACCATGTCAGCTGGAGCTGATGGGACTTGGGGAGTCGGACAATGCTTTGAGGGCCAAAAACTCCCCATTCATTATTTACAACTGGATTTATCTGCAAGCTATCAGAGTAGATCAGGCCTGTGAGCAGGATTTGAACTATGAGTAGCGGAAGGAATCGGGAGATTACAGGATTGTTATGTTATAAGAGTGCGACAACAGGGTGCAGCTAGGGGGGAGAAATTAAAAAACACCATGGAAAACGGGGTGGGAAGTCTTCAAAACAAAAGAAAAAATTATTATGTATTGGAGTGTACATGTGAATTTTTTTGACAATTTAATAAAATGTAACCGGGACCCAGGTGGCACTGTGGGTTAAACCACAGAGCCTAGGGCTTGCTGATCAGAAGGTCGGCGGTTCAAATCCCTGCGATGGGGTGAGCTCCCGTTGCTCGGTCCCTGCTCCTGCCCACCTAGCAGTTCAAAAGCACATCAAAGTGCAAGTAGATAAATAGGAACCGCTCTGGCAGGAAGGTAAACTGCGTTTCCGTGTGCTGCTCTGGTTCGCCAGAAGCAGCTTAGTCATGCTGGCCACATGACCTGGAAGCTGTACGCCGGCTCTCGGCCAATAAAGCGAGATGAGCGCTTCAACCCCAGAGTCGGACACGACTGGACCTAATGGTCAGGGGTTCCTTTACCTTTACCTTTAACCGGGCACCTCCTGTGCCAACTTTTAAACGCCTACTGAAAACTTTTCTATGTGGGCAATTCAGAGTACATCCCCTACTGTGGTGTTCCGATGTTCATTTTTAATTCTTTCGCTTTTGGCTTGTTTTTAACTTTTTATAGTTCTACTGTATGGTTTTATATTGTAAACTGCTGTGATGTATATTCATGATACAGCAGTATTTTTATAAATGAATAAGTAGACAAACAACCCTGTGAGGTAAGTCAGGCTGAGAGGCAGTGATTGGATCAAGGTCACCCAGTGAACTTTATGGTTGAGAGGGGGTTTGAACCCTTGTCTCCCAGGCACTAGTCTAACCTCTACATGACACTAGATGGGCCATTGTTCTGATCCAGCAGACTGTTTTTATTTTCTTACATAGCACAGCACATTACAACTGCTACATCAGGCAGAAAGATAATTAAGTGGTCCACTCAGACCCTCAGCAATTTTCAAGTATATATTGGAGAACGTTTGTGGGTAGATCATTCAGATTCCTTTTTGCTTGTAGGCCTAGTTGTGATAGCAGATGAGGTGGCAAAGCTATTCCTAGACTGTACTATAGTCTGTTCCTAGGCTATACTATACTATTTTAGACTGCGGTGAGGAGGGGCAGTTTCACATACTGGTAACTGAATGTCCCCCACCCCTGCGTTTTTAAACAACCCAACTCTGATTTAAAAATGATGTTTGGAAGAGGAGAGCTTCTAGACCATCCTCCTCCCTGAGGTACTAGATTTCTGTGTGCAGGGAAACTTCCCTTCGGGGAAGGACTCAGTCATGCAATTTCCTTCCACCATTAGCTGTCCTCAATTTGCAAAGGAAAAAAAGGTGTTGCTTGAAAATATCCCAGAAAACCAACATCGCAGCATTTCTTGTGCTTTTATTTAACCTCATGATGGTGTGTTTTTCAATGTCAACATTCTGGTGCCTGTGACTTTCTGCTGGTCGAGTCAAATAATTTTGTTATGCAGCTGTTGTGGGCGCAGGGGTCTTGCTCCTAAAGGGTGGCAGTGCTAGAGCTGCCTGGCTCCTCTGTAGCAGGAGTCCACGCTGCCTTTTGCCTGGGATCGTCCCGCTCTGACACTGAGAAGCAGTCTTAAGCCCAACGACTGCAACCACGACCCCCATAAACCATGTGGATGTGCACATGTGTGACCTCATTCAGCTTGGTGCATAGACGTGTGTGCATGTTTGCATTGCCGCCTGATACTGAAACAGATTATTGGTGTAATTGAATGAAACAGTAATAATAATAATAATAATAATAATAATAATAATAATAATAATAATAATAAATGGAGGATGTGTGCTGCAGCAGTGCACATCCAGGCCTTGAAACAACATATGCCATTAACGACAACTTGTTCCAACTTGTCGTGCGCTGAAGCCACTTTTGGCTCGTGTGGTTTAATCTGAGTGGTAGGTTGCAATGTGCTTATTATGTAGGTGAGTCTTTGGAGAATGGTTTGGGCTGGCCACTTCAGCCTTGGGATAGATGCTGGGCTTTTAATAGTTCTGATGGTTCTGGTGGGTTTTGGAAGCCAGGCAAGTGTCTCTTTGGTCATGGCAGATTACTGAAGAGCTGTGCCCCCGCAGGACTGTAACTCACAAGAGCAGCCCAATTGCTTGGGTTTGCTTTGGGTTCTGTATTTTCCCTCTAGACCACTGGAATTGCTTCCTGCTTGCAGCAAGCATTTGCTTCCCTCAGCTCTTGTTATTTTGATGTGAGAAAGGCGTATTTGATAAAACGTCCGGTGAGATCACTGCCGCTAGTGTATATTTGTAGTTCAGGAGGGAGTATACACTGGGCATTGGGCAAAAAGTAGAATAAAATAGCACTATAACCCCAATAAAGACATTTGAATTGATTTCATTGCATGCGTTTTAGTCAATTTAATCTATTGGATTTGAATTTGCGCATGCATAAAAACATTTTTCCTGAAGAAAAAAAGCATGCTTCCTTTTGTTTCAAAGAGGTAAGTATGTATATGTACATCAGTTAGGCATCTCACTGCACATGCGCAATTTAGAACACACAACCTCCCCCAAAGGTAATCCAGTGAACTGTAGTTTGCTAAGGGTGCTGGGGCTTTGTCAGGTTAAACTACAGTTCCCAGGATCCTCTAGGGCAGGCATGGCCAAACTTGGCCCGCTAGCTGTTTTGGGACTACAACTCCCATCATCCCTAGCTAACAGGACCAGTGGTCAGGGATGATGGGAATTGTAGTCCCAAAACAGCTGGAGGCCAAGTTTGGCCATGCCTGCTCTAGGGGAAGCCATTTGCATTAAATATGCTTTAAATGTATGCTGCATATTAAGTCTTGGGCCATTTCCAGACAATCTGTTGATTGATAATTTATCCCAATTTGTTTTGTGCAAAATTTGTGGGCTGGCTAGACAATACCTGCTTTCTATCTAGCATCCATTCTGATTTGATTGCAGGGGGGTTAGATAATGTTGCATCATGCAAATGTTACCCCAAACTTTCTGGTGCATTTCCCCATTGCTTTCTTTGTTGCAGAATGTCAGATTTTGAGCGGTGGAGTGGGGAAGTGGCTTTTTGTGCAAGAGCTCCAGGTCCACATTTAATTACACAACTAAATTTGTTTGGATGCAATAACCAAATAAGTATATATCCACACACAGCATATATATGTGTATAAATGATAATTATACATGATCAATACACTTATTAAGGTGTTGAACATATATTATAAAAATATATGTTGACTTGAGCTTTGCCATTCCAAAATGTAATAAATATTGACCATCGTTCTGTAGATCTGCTATCCTGATCATTTCTCTCTCTTCTTATGTATGTGACTTTCAAATACGTTGTTTTAGTCAATCCAGTCTGTTGCTGGTGGCGCTGTCTTCCCCCGCCCCACCAGACTTTAGCAACACACAATTCAACAGCAGCCAATAAATTTAAAACCATTTCTAAGTCAGCCTCTAAGACTGCATTTTTCAAATATTCAGAAATTGTATTTTAGACCGGTTTAACAATAAATAACCAGTCTTTTATAACAACAGATTTCCTATAGCGTTCCAAGAAATTTGTGCCACACACATTCAAAGCACTACAATACCACTTATTTCTTTAGCTTTCCCTAAATAATTTTGGGGAGCTGGAGTTTGCTAAGGGTGCTGAGAGTTAGGAGTCTGCTATTCCCATAACAGAGTTACAATTCCCATAGCGGCAGGGGTGCCAACTTGAATAAAATATTGGGGGGGAGGGGCCAGGTAAGCCCTGCCCCATGTAATCGATCACATGATGTGGTGCATGCACACCGTTTGAATGACAATGCCCATCAACTTTGGGGAGGCCTGGTATCTTCAAATATTTTATTGGGGTGTGTGAAGCCCCCTCTGCCCTTAGGAGTTGACTCCTATGCATGGTGGTTTAACATCAGTTCACAAGGAGAATAGGGGTCTCCTAACAACTCTCCTGGCAACCTTGCAGCTCGAAAGCACGAAGTGCAAGTAGATAAATAGGTACCACTCTGGCGGGAAGGTAAATGGCGTTTCCGTGCGCTGCTCTGGTTCGCCAGAAGCGGCTTAGTCATGCTGGCCACATGACCTGGAAGCTGTACGCCGGCTCCCTTGGCCAGTAAAGCAAGATGAGCGCCGCAACCCCAGAGTCGTCTGCGACTGGACTTAATGGTCAGGGGTCCCTTTACCTTTAACAACTCTCAGCACTCTTAACAAACTACAGCTCCCAGAATTATTTGGGGGAAGGCATGACTGCTTGGCATCATAGTACTTTCAAAGTATGGTGTGAATGTGGACTTGGATCATAGCTGTCAACCCTCCCTTTTTTTGTGGGAAACTCCCTTATTCCAATGCCATTTCCTGCTACGATCCCGGATTGTTGATATCCCTTAAATTTCCCGGATTTCAAAGGAAGCAGCTCCTCTCCCTCCCTGCCGGCCAGGGAGGCTCCTCAGCTGCGTTGCTCGGCTGCCAATAAGGAGTCTGAGACTGACTGGGGGCGGAGCTTGCATGCCTTGTGCAGCCAGACCCTCACGTCCAACCAGACAGACAGCCTGCCTGCCGCCTACGTGCTTGCTCTTTCGCTTACCCGTTTGTGCGCAGCCTCTGGAGCGCAGGGTGGCGAGGCTACTTGGTGCCATTGCACCGCCTTCGCGGCATCCCTTATTTTCAAATCTGAAAGTTTGAAAAAATCCCTTATTTTCAAATCCGAAAGTTGACAGCTATGCCTTGGATTATGGGGCAACTCCCCCCAAAAACATGCAAAAACCCAGTTTGCTTGGCGGGTCAATCTGAGCACCTTTTTGTGAATTGCCAACATGTTTTACCTACTCCTTTAGACGGCAGCTGGACAGGCAGAAAGGAAACAGCAGAAGCTTTCTCTGTCGGTTTATATCTGAGTGAGAAAACGGCCACACTCGCTATATTTTTTACATGTGAGGCTGATATTACAGGCAAAGAAACAGGGCTGGCAGTGGGGGGGGGGGATTGACAACTCTGGTGACCATGGATACATTCTAAAATGTTTGTTTTAAAATGAGCTTTTCCAGGTAGTGGAGCAATTGGCCACAATCCAGCGCAGAAGCACGCTTAAGCCACTTGGTTTCAATAGGCTTAAGTGTACCAAATGATGATGAATTGTGACCACGGACTCTGAATGGTTTCTTTCTGTTCTCCTTTGCAAGGATGCTGTAAATAGCTCCACGCTGAGCAGCCTTAAAACAGGCACAGGGTTGCCAACATTTAAACCATGCCTTTTAAAAGCATACCCTCCAGCACTTCTCTTATGAAAATAGGGACGTCCCATTCCATAATGATCATTTTACTATCTATACCCCATACATCTTATTGGGTCGCCCCAAGCCACTATGGGCAGCTTCCAACATATATAAAAACATAATAAAACATTAAACATGGGGGCGGGGGGCGGACTTCCCTGTACAGGATTGCCTTCAGACGGTTCGGGGGATTGGATAACTCCATACCCTCCAACATTTCTCCAATGGAAATAGGGACATCCTAAGGCAGTGATGGCTAACCTTGACACTCCAGATGTTTTGGAACTACAACTCCCATCATCCCTGACCACTGGTCCTGTTAGCTAGGGATGATGGGAGTTGTAGTTCCAAAACATCTGGAGTGTCAAGGTTAGCCATCACTGTCCTAAGGAAAAGCAGGACATTCCGGGATCAAATCAGAAACGGGGATAGCTTTTCTAAATCAGGGACGTCCCTGGGAAATAGGGACACATGGAGGGTCTGTAAATGTAGCAACAGCAGTATGACCCCCCCATGAAAGTTGTGGTGCTTTTTGTGTCACAGGATCTTGCAAAATGAGCAGTAGCTGCCCGAGGGTTGCAGAACTGATGGGTAGGACCAAGGGCCAGTGGGAGGAGACTTCACTGATTGCCTCCCAAGAAAAGCATCAAGGCAGGAGGAAGACCGACTGTGGCCTGTTCATTGGCCAAGGAAGGAGCAACTGCAGGCAGCTCAATTCCCCGTTCCCTGCCTGAAAGAACACTCACAGAACAAGTGCCCCTATTTTCCAAGGACATTCCCAGATTTACAGAAGCCGTCCCAGTTTCTGATTTGATCCCGGAATGTCCTGCTTTTCCTTAAAGGTAAAGGTAAAGGGACCCCTGACTGTTAGGTCCAGTCGCGGACGACTCTGGGGTTGCGGTGCTCATCTCGCTTTACTGGCCTAGGGAGCCGGTGTTTGTCCACAGACAGCTTCCAGGTCATGTGGCCAGCATGACTAAGCTGCTTCTAGCGAACCAGAGCAGCACACGGAAACACCGTTTACCTTCCCACCGGAGTGGTACCTATTTATCTACTTGCACTGGTGTGCTTTCGAACTGCTAGGTTGGCAGGAGCTGGGACCGAGCAACGGGAGCTCACCCTGTCACGGGGATTCGACCCGCCGACCTTCTGATCGGCAAGCCTTAGGCTCTGTGGTTTAGACCACAACGCCACCCGCGTCCCACTTTTCCTTAGGACGTCCCTATTTTCATTGGAGAAATGTTGGAAGGTATGGAGTTATCCAACCCCCAAGCTGTCTGAAGGCAATCCTGTATAGGGAAGTGTTTTTTTTTTTTAAAAAAGTTTAATGTTTTATTATGTTTTTATATACAGTGGTACCTTGGTTCTCGAACTTAATCCATTCCGGGAGTCCGTTCGACTCCCAAAACTGTTCAAAGGCATGGCTTCTGATTGGAAGACAGGTTGGAGGGTATGGCAGGACGTCTCAATTTTCATAGTTATGGTTATGCGACCGCCGAACCAAGGAGATAAGTAACTATACAACCTTTGGAAGACATCTGAAGGCAACCCTGTATAGAGAAGTTTTAAAAAGTTTTTAATATTTTATTATGTTTCTGTATATGCTGGAAGGCGCACAAAGTGGCTGGGGCAACCCAGTCAGGTGGGCAGGGTACAATTTATTGTTATTATTATTATGGAATAAGATGTCCCTATTTTCATCGGAGAAATGTCGGAGGATCAGCACTCAGCTCCGAGGGCCTATTACTCTGGGATCACAGGAAACTGCTCCCATCCAGAGAACAAGGGAACAAGAGCCTGAAATTGCTATTCAAATAAGAACATTCACAAGGAGAGATCAGCCTGGCCTGAACTGGATGTAAATGCTTAATAACTTCCCCACTGTGCTTGGGTCTAAACGAAGCCTCCTTGTTCCACTGCGTCCTTCAATGCTCCTTTATTTGCATGTCTTGTCTGGGCAGGAGCTATAGTCCAGTGGTAGAGCATCTGCTTTGCATGCTCAAGGTCCCAGGTTCAATCCCAGCCACCTCCAGGTAGGTCTGTGAAAAGACTCCCCTCTGGAACACTGGGAAGTCACTGCCAGCCAGTGTAGACCATAGTGAACTAGATGGCCCCAGTGGTCTGGCTCAGCCTAAGGCAGCCTCTTAAATTTGGTTTGTAAAGCAGATTCCTAGCATAGCTGTCAACCCTCCCTTTTTTTTGCGGGAAACTCCCTTATTCCAATGCCGTTTCCCGCTGCTATCTCAGATTGTTGATATCCCTTAAATTCCCCAGATTTCAAAGGAAACAGCTCCTCTCCCTCCCTCCCGGCCAGGGAGGCTCCTCAGCTGCGTTGCTCGACTGCCAATAAGGAGTCTGAGACCGACTGGGGGCGGAGCATGCATGCCTTGTGCAGCCAGACCCTCACGCCCAACCAGAAAGACAGTCTGCCTGCCGTCTACGTGCTCGCTCTTTTGCTCACCCGTTCGTGCGCAGCCTCTGGAGCGCAGGGTGGCGAGGCGACTTGGTGCCATTGCACCGCCCTCGCGGCATCCCTTATTTTCAAATACGAAAGTTAGGAAAAAATCCCTTATTTTCAAATCTGAAAGTTGACAGCTATGATTCCTAGTCTCTCTCCCCCTCCCTCCAGATATGAGCCACTCTGGGAGACCATGATTGTCTGATAAGTGAGTTCAGGGGCGCCATCTAGAGGGGGCAAGGGCTTCTGAAATTTTCAAGGAGAAGGCTAGACCCCCTCAAAATTCTGCAGCAACCATGTGCAGTGCTGATGTCAGTGGCGCAGACCGCATGGTGACATGCCAGCATTTCACACAGCGTGCGTGAGTGACCCCAGCATGTTGTGCAGCATGCGCGCATGGCACCAGCACATTGCGCATCATGCGCACATGTGTGCATGTTGCACGACACCCTCAATTGCAAGGGCAAGCTGGCAAGTTTGAGTGAGATAAAAATATTGTATGTATGTATGTATGTAAATACATGCATACTTCTGGGTTTGTTGGTTGATTGTTTCTTTCATGCTTGCTGTCCCTGCCACTGTTTAAAAGAGAGAATCTGAATGGTTCAGCATTGTTTGAAGGCTTGTGGTGTAAATGACTTGCTGAAGATACACACATTTATTCTTATTTGATATATGCGTGTTTGTGCAGTCTTAGAAAAATACCTCTAGTTGTTCAATGCCAGAAACTATTTTGTGGATGCCAGTTTGAAATGTTTAGGTTATCAGCTCTGAACAGGGCAGAATTAAACATATATATTCTACAAAGAGCAGCATTTTTTTAAAAAGGGGAAAAAAGACACTCGGGGTTTTCCGGTTCTGTACAGTTCTCTTGCCCCCAAAATTGGCACTGCCTCTTTAAGGATCTTTAAAACGATAATGATAATGCAAATAGCAATTAAAACCCGCATAGTATAAAGTGCACATAAAAAAAAAAGCAGGGAAAGAGAAATTAGTATTGCGTTCCTGAGGCTTTAAATAATGGTACTCTTGAAAGCACTCCACAAATGTTAATTAGTATTATTATTATTACAAGTGGGAGTTGCAACAAAAAGTTGCAGCATGAGGTGGCAGCGTGGAGTGCTTCAGTTCACTATTCTAGTCATCCAGTCCTGCCCTCCTGCATGATACAGCATTCCTCCTCCCATTTGGTTTGCCTTTCCCCTGTTTGTACATCTGAAAACTTTGAGGTTTTCCCTAAGCCAGCTGATATCTCCCGCTGGTATTGTGGGGTCTGCTGTTTTGGCTACGTAAGCACAGCACTCATCCTCAAACATCAGATATCGAGTGAATGAATTTCCCAGCCTCCATTGCAGTTAGAGCAATGATGCAGACATTTTGCACCATAGCACAACTGCAATTTCAAAAGATATACTTCTTGCCAAGGTATATGTTTTCTCCTTCCACTTCTCTGCTATAAGTTTTTGTTGTTGTTATTAACATTCACAATTTAACTCTTTTAGGCAAGACTTTGTTTCCCCCTTTTTTGCACAAATGTTGCATTATGTGGCAATTTGTTCTAGACATTTAGACATTTAGAAAATGTTGACACCTTGCTTGAAATCCTGGAGAGCGGCTGTCAGTCAATGTGGACCAGGGTGAGGAATCTCAAGTCTGGGGGACAAATATGGCCCACCGCGTTCCCTTTCTGGCCCTCAGAGCTCTCTCCAGGCATCTATGTTCTGGATCCCAAAAATAGAAAAGAAACGGTAAACATTCAGGGTGGTATTCAAGCAAGTTTTACTCAGCAAAGAACCACTGGAATTAATTAACATGACTAAACTAGGTCCATTAAGTTCAGTGAGTCAAACCACACCTGGAATACTGTGTCCAATTCTGGGTACCACAATTTAAGAAGGATGTTGACAAGCTGGAACATGTGCAGAGGAGGGCGACCAAGATGATCAAGGGTCTGGAAACCAAACTTTATGGGGAGCGGTTGAAGGAGCTGGGTATGTTTAGCCTGGAAAAGAGGAGACTGAGAGGAGATATGATAGCCATCTTCAAATATCACAAGGGCTGTCACATGGAAGAGGGAACAAGCTTGCTTTCTCCTGCTCTGGAGGGTAGGACTCGAACCTGTGGCTTCAGGTGACAAGAAAGGAGATTCCCACTAAACATCAGAAGAAACCTTCGGACATCAAGAGCTGTTTGACAGTGGAACGGTCTCCTTCAGGAGGTTGTGGAATCTCCTTCCTTGGAAGTTTTAAAGCAGAGGTTGGATGGCCATCTGTCATGGATGCTTTAGCCGAAATTCCTGCATTGCAGGGGGTTGGACTAGATGACCCTCGGGGTCCCTTCTAACTCTACAATTCTATGATTCTATGAATACTACCCTTAGCATAGGCACCAACTCTTAGGGACCAAGCCACTTTGGACCCCCCTGTTTTGTGTGTGTGTGTTTGAAGGGGCTGGGCTCCCCCATTGGTCAGAGAGCAGAGGAGGGTGAACGTGGAGCCAGGCGCGGTCTGGCTTCGGTGGTTGGTGGCTCTTCCTCCTGCCACATGCCAAGGGCGGCTTCCCCCATCTTTTCCTTGCATGACAGGGGGAAGGGGAGGACAGGGGCCTCCAGCTGCTGGGACTGTGCTGCCTCTGCATTCTGCTCCACTCTCCATTCTGCATGAGAGCCAGTGTGGTGTAGTGGTTAAGAGTGGTAGACTCGTAATCTGGTGAACCGGGTTCGCGTCTCCGCTCCTCCACATGCAGCTGCTGGGTGACCTTGGGCTAGTCACACTTCTTTGAAGCCTCTCAGCCCCACTCACCTCACAGAGTGTTTGTTGTGGGGGAGGAAGGGAAAGGAGAATGTTAGCCGCTTTGAGACTCCTTCGGGTAGTGATAAAGCCGGATATCAAATCCAAACTCTTCTTCACCCTGCAGCACCTCATGATGTTGTGTGCATGACGTCAGGATGGTATGCTAAGCCCTTGCAATCTTTCCCAGAAATAATAATTTATAATAATAATTTATTATTTGTACCCCGCCCATCTGGCTGGGTCTTCCCAGCCACTCTGGGCGGCTTCCAGCAAACATTAAAATACATGAACACATCACAGATTAAAAACTTCCCTAAACAGGGCTGCCTTCAGGTATTTTCTAAATGTCGTGTAGTTGTTGATCCCTTTAACCTCTGCTGGGAGGGCGTTCCACAGGGCGGGTGCCACTACCGAGAAGGCCCTCTGCCTGGTTCCCTGTAGCTTTGCTTCTCGCAGTGAGGGAACTGCCAGAAGGCCCTCAGCGCTGGATCTCTGTTTCCGGGCTGAATGATGGAGGTGGAGACGCTCCTTCAGGTATACTGGACCGAGGCCGTTTAGGGCTTTAAAGGTCAGCACCAACACTTTGAATTGTGATCGGAAACGTACTGGGAGCCAATGTAGATCTCTCAGGACCGGTGTTATGTGGTCCCGGCGGCCACTCCTAGTCACCAGTCTAGTTGCCGCATTCTGGATTAATTGCAGTTTCCGGGTCACCTTCAAAGGTAGCCCCACGTAGAGCGCATTGCAGTAGTCCAAGCGAGAAATTGGCTCCTCTGACCTTAGGCCAAACATGGCTCTCCAGGCATCTCAACCTGGACTTCAGGCCACACCCTGCACTGCCTCTGCCCTTGACTGCCTTTGCATAAATGAATGTGTCCCTGAACTGTAAAAATGCTTCTTGCTTGCCTGAATGGGGAGGGTTTTGTACAGGAACTTCTGACTTTTGAATCAACGTACGGTACAAAAATTAGAGTCACTGCTGTTGCTCCACTTCTTCTGTCCCTGCCTCTGCCTCTGCAGTGCTGGCATGAACCCACTGCAAACATTTCTGGTTCTTTTTGTTATTATATTGATTACTGGACAGGGCTAGCCTTACTTCTGTCGTCTGTGCTCTGGTAAGCTCTGGACTGGATTGCTGCAATGCATTGCACATGGGGCTGCCTTTGAAGATGGTTCAGAAACTGCAGAACTCTGCAGCCAGATTGCTGACTTGGGCATGCGTGTGCTTGCATGCCAGCAGAAAACAAAATGGAATGGGTGGGTGGGTGGGTGGCATTCTGTACACGGGAACTGCTGGGTGCTGTGGCATTTTGTGTGGAACAATCCCATTCTTCTACGACTTCTCTGAGAATGGCTCTCTTTCCTGGCGAAAGCAAGGAACGAATATGAAAAAGGAGCTCCTCGATGGCTCGGAAGGCTGTAATAAGCTCGTTTCGTTTCAGAGTAAAATGTAATAGCTAATTACATTTTAATTAACTCTCTTTTAGCAACAGCTGTTATAAAGCCCTCTTTTCAAGCTACATTTATTTTTAGTATGTTTTAAAGAACCCATCTATATCTGCATCTCTCCAGCATTGCCTCCTCTGCCCCTGTGCCGCTCTGCAGTAAGATCAACAGCAAATCATGCAACTTGAGAATGAAAGGTGCCACCTCCATGCAGCTACTGGCAATTGCTTCTAGGAAGGATTGGGAAGGCTGCTAGGTTCCCGATCCAGCCAGGAAGATAGGGAGACACTTCCTGCATGAACTGGTTCCCCGCATCACAGCTGTAAACGTGTGTGCTCATGGGGGTCCATGAATGACTGCAATGCAGGCAAATGGGATAATTTCTCCCTATGCAAATGGGAGGTGTAGGGGGTGATCCACAGGAGGTAGCTCAGGTTAAAGTCCTTCTTACTCCCCACAACCCCAGAGACCTGAAATGGATGGAGCGGCCCGCCCCCTCTACCACTGGCAGTCTTTAGGCTGTTAAATTTCAGGGGCACCCTGTGCAACACTCAAATTCAGTGTGAGGGCGCACTATTTTTATTTTTTATTACTACTTCCTTTCTTCTTTTTTGAAATTTTGCATCCCTAAGATTTTTCGTCCACGGCAACCACCCCGTGGCCTCACCCACACTATGTGCCACCGGGTCGGTCACTTTGAGAACAGGCTGCTGGACTAGAAAGGGCACTGGTCTGATCCAAGAAGAAGAAGAAGAAGAAGAAGAAGAAGAAGAAGAAGAAGAGTTTGGATTTGATATCCGGCTTTATCACTACCCGAAGAAGAAGTGTGACTAGCCCAAGGTCACCTAGCAGCTGCATGTGGAGGAGCGGAGACACGAACCCGGTTCACCAGATTATGAGTCCACCGCTCTTAACCACTACACCACACTGGCAACAAGAATCTGCCGACAGTATGCAAATCAATCTGGCTAACATGATCCAAATACACACACACACACACGCACACACACACACACACACACACTGCTCACACACAAAAACAAATCTCACTACAGCCAACCAAAAACAACCAATCACACCCCAGGCCACCCCCAACCTCTCCCACTACCAAGGAAATACAACAAGCAAATAGAGAACCCACACAAGTGATGCTGACACAAAACCCCACACATACACTAAGTAGAAGAATAGAAGCAGTGCCACCTGACCCCACCCCACTCACCATTCCCGCCCTCCCCCTCTGTCCCCTGCTTTTCTTCCTAACCTAACACTGTATGTAACACTGTCTCCATTGACGGAGGAAGAGGGGGCGGAGGGAGCGCCTCGCCCCTGGCACCACGATCCCGGTGGGATGCCATCGCGGCTGCCCCCCCCCCGGTGCTGGGTGCCATGCTCCCCCAGGTGGCGCGCCACGCCCCCAGGACGTGCGCTATGCCCTTGGGACGCGCCAGCCCCACCCCGCCTGCTCTCCGCCCCCAGTTCCAGAGCATGAAGCTCCGCCACTGACTGTCTCACAACAAAGAAAACTGATCTGTAGAAAACGCAACTTGAAAAAAGAGACAATGCACATATCTTTGTAAACTAAGAAATCTTTAATAAAATAATAATAATAATAATAATAATAATAATAATAATATAATATTGCACAGTCAAATGTTCCCCACATGGAGCTCCCAGCTGCCTAACTGCTACAATAACTTGGGTTTGGCAGATTCCAAGGGAGTCAAAGGCTTTGCTTCTGCTACATATAATTTCATACCTGTCCTAGATGGCCTTTCCCCCCTTTATATAGAAGGGTGGGGTGGAGGGTTACTTTGGGGTCAGCCCACTTTATTGCACTGCTGAGATGTGCACATAGCGGAAGAGCTATACTGAAGGGAGAGAAAATGCAGGAATGAGAGAACCAAGGGTGCAGCACAGGGAGTTCAAGGGGAAACTGAAAAATTGTCCTCTAGCTGCAGCTGCAGTGAGAAGGGGCAGGAGTGGAAGCAGACTGCCCACAGAATACACCTCCCAGGAAAGCCCGCACGGTTGCATTCAGAAGCCATCAAACAGATCAAATTGGAAGGGAGAAAAACTTATCTTCAGGTTTCCAAAGTACTAACATTTGTTCCAATACAGCAATAAAGTCCAGGTTTTTTTTGTATTTCAGTGTCAGTATACATCAAAAAGCCCTCAGACCAGTGGTAATGTCCCGGCATGAATTGTTCAAAAGCACAGCGTGAATGGAAGTGTAGATAGGCCCCCTAGTCTAACCACTGCACAACACTGCCTGCTCAAGGTTAATAATAATAATAATAATAATAATAATAATAATAATAATTTATTTCCCCCCGCCCATCTGGTTGGGTTTCCCCAGCAACTCTGGGCTGCTCCCAACAGAATTAAAAGCATAATAAACCATCAAACATTAACAACTTCCCTAGACAAGGCTGCCTTCAGATGTCTTCTAAAAAGTCAGATAGTTGTTTATCTCTTTGACATCTGATGGGAGGGCGTTCCACAGGGCGGGCGCCACTACTAAGAAGGCCCTCTGCCTGGTTCCCTGTAACCTCACTTCTCGCAATGAGGGAACCGCCAGAAAGCCCTTGGAGCTGGACCTCAGTGTCCGGGATGGACGATGGGGATGGAGACGCTCCTTCAGGGATACTGGGCCGAGGCCGTTTAGGGCTTTAAAGGTCAGCACCAACACTTTGAATTGTGCTCGGAAACATACTGGGAGCCAATCTAGGTCTCTCAGGACCAGTGTTTTATGGTCTCCGCGGCCACTCCCAGTCACCAGTCCAGCTGCCACATTTCCAGATAACTGGAAAGCCTGGGTTTCCCCATCGAAGATCCCCGCTGGAGGACCCCACCACATTTGGAAATGTCACTTCTTTTTCACCCTCGAGTGAAAATATTATATAAAATTAAAATCCATTCAAAACGAGATTTGCTGAGGATTTGCCCTAATGAACAGTGCACTGTAAATTTAGCTTGCCCTGTGAAAAGACACTTATTGTCATGGGCTAAGGCTTCCTAAACTGACTTTCTGATTAGGAGAATAAAAGGCGGTCTGCTTTTAGATGCTTTGTACCCTCTTTCCCCGCTGACAGCTTCCAAGTGGCAGCATATTATTTGGGCCTGCACTCCATACAAAGCATCTTAATTAAAGGTTGTCTAAAAATACAGAGTGCTTTTTCGCAGCCACATCTGCCATTAACTCCTCTGACATCGTGGGGAAGCATTAAACACCAGGGGAAAAAAAAGGGGGGGGGATATTCTTCACAATGCCACAAAGTGCCTGGGGTTGTTGGGTTTTGTTAGCATGTCGTTGGACACAAAATGTGCAGTTCGGCGGTGGCGGAAAGGGGGGGGGAGTTATGCAGTTGGAAAGCTGATAATGTGCACTTGCAAAAATGGGTGTGGGGGGGGGACTAGACACATGAGGTGTAGATGTCTATTAAGCACTTTAAATGGCCGACCCATTATAAAAATGCCTTGCTTCTTTTTGGCCTCTGTTTCACCTTCAGCTTCAGGCAGGTAACACTTCTTCACTTTTTTGTGAATACTCTTGAAGTACACCTGCTTTTGCACCTTAGGCCTATCTCACAACCTGTGATCCTTTTTCTGTAGCCGATGCAAAACAGCTAGTGTGGGATATGACAATATAGTTGTATATTATAATGGATGCCAAGATTAAAAAATTCTGTTTCCACAGATAGGCTGCGCGTTTACTTTTGAGGAAAACGCTTGCCTTACAAGGTTCTCAAAGTCAGCACTAATGGGGTTTGGCAGCAAGCATACAGCCCAGGATCCGAGCAGTGCTCAGGTAATTTGGTGATCCTGTAAAGAACTTGACCTTGTCCCTCAAAGTCTAGGCAGGCACACTCCCAACACCCTCAGTGAAAACTATATATATGCCTAGACTTTGAGGGACAAGGTCAAGTTCTTTACAGGATCACCAAATTACCTGAGCACTGCTTGGATCCTGGGCTGTATGCCTGCTGCCAAACCCCATTATATTATATATATTGGAGGAAAGCTACACATCATTTTCCTTCGCAGAAATGTGTGTGCTAGTCAAAGCTGTGTACGAAAATGTGTATATTATGAGAAATTTGCACTAAGATAAATGTATAAATATATAATGTATAAATGCGTATATGTGGCTGTAAATGCGGGATGACATTCAATTTCGTTGTACTATGTACAATGACAATAAAGTATCTATCTCTATCTATCTATCTATCTATCTATCTATCTATCTATCTATCTATCATCTACCTACCTACCATCTATCTATCTATCTATCTATCTATCTATCTATCTATCTATCTATCTATCTATCATCTATCTAATCTATCTATCTATCTATCTATCATCTATCTATATCTATCTATCTATCTATCTATCTATCTATCTATCTATATCTATCTATCTATCTATCTATCTATCTATCTATATCTATCATCTATCTATCTATCTATCTATCTATATCTATCATCTATCTATCTATCTATCTATCTATCTATCTATCATCTATCTATCTATATCTATCTATCTATCTATCTATCTATCTATCTATCTATCTATCTATCATCTATCATCTGTCGATCATCTATCTATCTATCTATCATCTACCTACCTACCTACCTACCATCTATCTATCTATCTATCTATCTATCTATCTATCTATCTATCTATCTATCTATCATCTATCTAATCTATCTATCTATCATCTATCTATATCTATCTATCTATCATCTATCTATCTATCTATATCTATCTATATCTATCTATCTATCTATCTATCTATCTATCTATCTATCTATCTATATCTATCATCTATCTATCTATCTATCTATCATCTATCATCTATCTATCTATCTATCTATCTATCTATCTATCTATCTATCATCTATCTATCTATATCTATCATCTATCATCTGTCTATCATCTATCTATCTATCTATCTATCTATCTATCTATCTATCTATCTAATCTAAGATGCTGATTAAATTTCATGAGGACCAGGGGTGCCAACCTGAACAAAATATTAGGGGGGCAGGTAAGCCCCGCCTCACATAATCGATCACATGACGTGACACATGCACACCCTGGGCAGTGCCCAGGGCCCTTTTTCAGTGGGAACTCGCTGCAACTCTCAGGTGGGCACCATTGCCATTATAAGAGAACAAGGTGACTTCTGGTACCTCTTTTTCTAGACAATAGCACTGGCAATGCCCATCAACTTTGGAGGGGGTCTGGCTCCCTCAAACATTTTATTGGGGTGGTGGTGAAGGGACCTCAGCGCCTAGGAGTTGGCTCCTATGATGAGGACTATGTTAAAGAAATAAATCACAAACTGAGAGACCACCTTTATCCCCAATACACCCTGTAGGCCACTGCCATCGCCGGCAAGCTCCAAAGATCTCAGAAGCCTGCTCTTCAGTAAGCCAGCGCAGGGCTTTCCATGTAGCAGCCCCTCTTCTGTGGAACAGCATTCCTGTAGAGATGTGCCAGGTGTCTGCTAGCCACACTTTCTGGAAACAACTGGAGACATTTTTTGTTTCAACAGGCTTTTCCAGCTGTCTTTACCACAAATGTCCATTTGTTAGGGATTTGCTCTTGTTTAAAATGCATTTGATGTGTTTGTGTTTTAAACTGCGTTTTGAAATCACCATGAGACAGTGGCTTACAAGGCAATCGATAAATCAATGGTGGTAATAACAACAAATAATCATCAAATGTGGAGAACAGGAATTAATACTGGAAAAATGGAGGGGGGCGACGGCGGGAGAGACTGAGAGAAGCCAAAATGGATAGCTTTACCCATCGTAACATGAATCAAGTCCTAGGTGATGAGGACTGACTCACAATAGCTGCCGTGCAAGTTTATGCCTTACAATGTGGCTTTATCTCTTGTTTAGAAGTAAGAAACAGGGCACTTCATCTTGCAGAAGACTCAGGAGTGACAACCTTCCTCTTAGCCAGCACTTTGGAGAAGGCAGAGTTGTTAGTTTATTTTTTTAATTTTTTTAAAAATGTACCGATGCCTCAAAGTTTGCACATTGCTAATAATGCTTCTCAGTTGTTTCCAATTAAGATAAATGTCAACTATACCATGGCATTGCGTTTGAACTCCATTTAGTTCGAAATAAGTGGATTGAAACAGGAAGCGGGCGGCCCTTTTGATTCTATATTAGAACCAAATGTAGCTCTTAAATCTAATTTGGTATGAATGCTAAAGTCACTATTACTTCATGAAGCCCTTTCTGAGAATTATATATGCCATTAAGTTGTATTTGTGACTCCTGCCTTTTCTCTCAGTGAACGCCTCCAGTCCCCAGAAAACCTGCTCTTCCCCCACCCTGTCCCTCCTTTTATCCTAAAAAGCTATTAAGCCAAATTGTTTTCACCACTTTCATGTAAGGCTGCTGCTATAGTTTTCAGGTGTCAATCAAAGCACACCTTGCTCCCCCCCTCCTCCTGGCATGCACACACATGCAAGCCCCAGACACCGGCAACCAACGCTATGCCACTGCTTATTTATATCTACTCCCTCATGGATTCAGTGAGACTTATGAGCATAGCAGGGGTGGGGAACCTCAGCCCTGGGTGTCAAATGCGGCCCACCAATCCTCTTCCTTTGGTCCTTTGGTCCTCAGAATTCTCCACAGGCCACAAACCTTTCCACAGGCCAGGGCTTTTGCCTGGCTGTAAGGTTTCCTTTGAGCTGTAATAGTGCCTGTTCCCTGCCTGGCAGGAAGACGGAGACTTGCAGCGTGTGTTGAGGAAACATCTGACATTTGCATGGCTGGAACATAACCTGCTGTTCCAAGGTAAGAATCACATCCTTTCCTCTCCCTGCTTTTACATCTGGCACCACTGCCACTGACATGTGGCCCTCAGAAGGCTGTACATGAGGGAATGCGGCCCTCAGGCAGAAAAACAGATTTCTCACCCCTGAAAAATTGCAGCCCGGTATCCTTCCTTTCCCATCCCTAGTCGACACACCCCTTCCAACGCCTTGCATTCGCCAGCGGTTAAAGATGCAATCTCCCTGTTCCCCCTTTAGCTTTTGGTCTCCTACCCAGGGTTCCTGCAAATACAGAAAGGAGGAGATGCGGAGAAGTATTTTCTTTCAAATCACCCGGCGTGATTTGGACCTCTGTAGAAAGTTGAGTAGTTCCCATGCATGTCAGGTGCTGGTATACGGCCTGCATTATTGACATCTGTAAAACAACCCCGCAGCGATTAGTATTTCTCCTAATACAATCCCTGCTCAGCTCCTGGAATTCAGCTTGATGCAATTCAATCAGCTGCTCTGGAGAAGAAATAGCGACCTATTACGCATGCCTCCAAGAACCTCGCAAATCAATGGGCTGCGTGCTGTTTCAATCATCGCCCATCTCGCTGTGGCATGTTTATTGATGGGCCCTGCTCCTCTGTCCCTGTAGCAGCCAAGAGAGGTTGTTGCTGGGCTAAAAATGACAGCCCGCTCTGCTGTGTCTCATAACACGCCACCTTCCATCTGGTCCAGCTTTCTTTCTTTCCTTTCCTTTTTTTTTAAAAAAGGAGAGAACAACAATCAGATGGACAAAAAGGTTGACTGGATGCAAAGGAGGATAGGGCCCCACCTGTGACTCCAAGGCACAGAGTGGGGAATTTCTGCAGACACAGCTTTTCTCTAAAGATCGTAAGATTTCTTAGTTTACAAAAATATGTGCATTGTCTCTTTTCCCAAGTTGCGTTTTCTACAGATCAGTTTCATTTGTTGTGAGACATTAGTGTTGCATACAGTGTTAGGTTAGGAAGAAAAGAGGGGGACAGAGGGGGAGGGAGAGGGGGAATGGTGAGTGGGGTGGGGTCGGGTGGCAATGCTTCTATTCTTCTACTTAGTGTATGTGTGGGGTTTTGTGTCAGCGTCACTTGTGTGGGTTCTCTTACTATTTGCTTGTTGTATTTCTTCGGTGGTGAGAGAGGTTGGGGGGTGGCCTAGGGTGTGGTTGGTTGTCTTTGATTGGCTGTAGTGAGATGTGTGTGTGTGTGTGTGTGTGTGTGTGTGTGTGTGTTTTGGATCATGTTAGCCAGATTGATTCATATGCTGTTGGCAGATTCTTGTTGTTGTCTTGTTGGGCTGTGTATGTGATAAAGGGGAGCCATACCGGGGTGAAGACGTCTTCTTCTATTTGTCCCCGTGTCAGTTTCGGTTTATTGGTTGGTATTTCTAATAAGGTTGTTTTCCATACTATTTGATACCATTGGTCCATGCTTATTCCTGACAGGTCTCTCCAGTGTCTGGCTATGATGCTTCTGGCTGCTGAGAGTAGGTGGGTTATGAGCTCTTTAAAATGTGAGTGGGTATTATTATCTTGGAAGATGTTTAGTAGGGCCAGTTCTGGGGTGACTTCTAATACTTGCTTAATTATTTTGCATATTTCTCGTATGATTGATGTCCAGAAGAGTTGGCTTTTGGGGCATTCCCACCACATGTGGAGGTATGTGCCTGTGGAGGTGCAACCTCTCCAGCGTTTTGGTGAGGTTCCTGGGCGTATTAGCACTAGTTTCCAAGGTGTTAGGTACCATCTGTAAGTAAGTTTCAGAGTGAGTTCTTTTCTTTTCGCTGATATGGAATTAAAGGGAGGTTTAGTCTATATTCTGGTCCATAGGGTGGGGTTAATCTCATAGCCTATGTCAATATATTGAAGGAAATGAGAAAGGTCTATGGCAGAGGTTTTCAACCTTTTCCAGTCTACATCTCCCTTGACCAACTACATTGGCGTCAAGCCTCAGAAGCCCAATTAGGTCACCCCTTGCCTGCAGTGCCAGCAGCCCCTCACCCCAACACCCTCCCTTGTGGAGTGTTCCCTCAGGCTCCTCTCTCCTCTTCTTGGGAGTCCTCCACACAGCAGGTTCCACCAACCCTAGTCTCTGAGCTGCCCCCCACCCCAAAAAGAGTTGCCTTCTTATGCCACCCCTCCCAAGGGCCTGGGAAGAAGATGCTCCCAGCCTTAGTGGCCCAACTAGAGGTGTGAGAGGGCATCAGAGGATGGAAGGGAAAAAAGAAGGACAAAGGCCAGTGTTGCCTGTGGCACCCCTGACCATGATTCATGGTACCCTGGTTGAAAACCCCTGGTCTATGGGATTGTTGTCCATATTAGCAAGAAGTGTTCCTCCTTAGGACAGCCTTTCCCGGCTGTGGGTGCCTGTAATGTATGCATTATCACCCCCCCTAACTTGGAGGTCCATATGCATTCATTGAACTGATCTGTTCAAATTCCAGGATGAATGAAGAATAGACAAAACACACGAAATGACAGGAAACAGGAACAAGGAGGCATTATCATTCATAGGCTTGATGGGGATAATTGCAGACCTGTCAGAATTTTGGCTCGCAAGAGAGTATTTCTGGAGCAGTAGTACCTTTAAGTTTGCTTCTTAAGTTTGCTGGGCACATTTGTGTTTCGGGGCGGGTGCTCTGTGCCTGCCACAAATTGCACGGCGCCACCGCAAGCGGCTATTTTGTGGCAGCTTGTGGCGCAGTGCAATTTGCGCTGCCTGCAGCAATCAATTTAAACATTCGCTACGCACAAATGGCTCACCGTGTGAGAACAGTCCCCATGATGATCTACTTACAGAAGATTTCATGTGGTTGGGGTGATGCATTAGCCACTTATTTTATTTTTTTTTGCTGTGGAATAGGGAAGCCATAGGATGACTGTAAGGCAGGTGTGGGGCACCTATTGCTCTCCTGATGCTTCTGAACTACAACTCCCAGTTCATTGGCCATGCATGCTGGGGCTGATGGGACTTGTAGTCCAACAACATCTGGAGGGCCAAATGTCAATCTGTGTGGATTGTGCACTGAGCTTCAGTATCCTTTCCAGTTCTGTGGAATACCCTTTTTCTGTCTCTGATTTATCTATTTACAGGTAGGTAGCCATGTTGGTCTGCCGTAGTCAAAACAAAATAAAAAAATTCCTTCCATTAGCACCTTAGAGACCAACTAAGTTTGTTATTGGTATGAGCTTTCGTGTGCATGCACACTTCTTCAGATACCAAAAGAAGAAGTGTGCATGCACACGAAAGCGCATACCAATAACAAACTTAGTTGGTCTCCAAGGTGCTACTGGAAGGAAATTTTTTTATCTGATTTCTCTGTTGGATTTATTGGTTGCTTGTTATCTAAGAAGATCACCAAGCAACGTACAGCTAAAAGTATACATTATACCATAAAAATAAAAAGAAGTCCTCGAATCATAGAATTGTAAGGTTGGATCATCTAGTCCAACCCCCTGCAATGCAGGAATCTCAGCTAAGGAATCCATGACAAATGGCCACCCAACATCCACTTAAAAACCTCTGAGGAAGGAGAGCCCACAATTTCCCAAGGGAGTCCGTTCCACTGTCGAACAGCTCTTACTATCAGAAAGTTCTTCCTGATGTTTAGTCGGAATCTCCTTTCTTGTAACTTGAAGCCATTGGTTCGAGTCCTACCCTCCAGAGCAGGAGAAAACAAGTTTGTTCCCTATTCCAAGTGACAGGCCTTGAGATATTTGAAGATGGCTGTCTTATCTCCTCTCAGTCTCCTCTTTTCCAGGCTAAACATACCCCGCTCCCTCAACTGTTCCTCATAAGGCATGATTTCCAGACCCTTGATCATCAAATAACCAGACCCATTTGAAATGAATAGAATCATAGAATCATAGAGTTGGAAGAGACCACAAGGGCCATCCAGTCCAACCCCCTGCCAAGCAGGAAACACCATCAAAGCATTCCTGACAGGTGGCTGTCAAGCCTCTGCTTAAAGACCTCCAAAGAAGGAGACTCCACCACACTCCTTGGCAGCAAATTCCACTGTCGAACAGCTCTTACTGTCAGGAAGTTCTTCCTAATCTTTAGGTGGAATCTTCTTTCTTGTAGTTTGAATCCATTGCTCCGTGTCCGCTTCTCTGGAGCAGCAGAAAACAACCTTTCTCCCTCCTCTATATGACATCCTTTTATATATTTGAACATGGCTATCATATCACCCCTTAACCTTCTCTTCTCCAGGCTAAACATACCCAGCTCCCTAAGCCGTTCCTCATAAGGCATCGTTTCCAGGCCTTTGACCATTTTGGTTGCCCTCCTCTGGACACGTTCCAGCTTGTCAATATCCTTCTTGAACTGTGGTGCCCAGAACTGGACACAGTATTCCAGGTGAGGTCTGACCAGAGCGGAATACAGTGGTACTATTACTTCCCTTGATCTAGATGCTATACTCCTATTGATGCAGCCCAGAATTGCATTGGCTTTTTTAGCTGCTGCATCACACTGTTGACTCATGTCAAGTTTGTGGTCTACCAAGACTCCTAGATCCTTTTCACTTGTACTGCTCTCAAGCCAGGTATCACCCATCCTGTATCTGTGCCTTTCATTTTTTTTGCCCAAGTGTAGTACTTTACATTTCTCCCTGTTAAAATTCATCCTGTTTGCCTTGGCCCAGTTCTCTAATCTGTTAAGGTCATTTTGAAGTGTGATCCTGTCCTCTAGGGTATTAGCCACCCCTCCCAATTTGGTGTCATCTGCAAACTTGATCAGGATGCCCTCAAGCCCATCATCCAAGTCATTGATAAAGATGTTGAATAAGACTGGGCCCAAGACAGAACCCTGTGGCACCCCACTAGTCACTTCTCTCCAGGATGAAGAGGAGCCATTGATGAGCACCCTTTGGGTTCGGTCAGTCAGCCAGTTACAAATCCACTGAATGGTAGCATTGTCTAGCCCGCATTTTACCAGCTTCTTTACAAGAATATCATGGGGCACCTTGTCAAAGGCCTTGCTGAAATCAAGATAGGCTACATCCACAGTGTTCCCTTCGTCTACCAGGCTTGTAATTCTGTCAAAAAATGAGATCAGATTAGTCTGACATGACTTATTTTTCAGAAACCCATGCTGACTTTTAGTGATCACAGCTTTCCTTTCTAGGTGCTCGCAGACCGTTTGCTTAATGATCTGCTCTAGAATCTTTCCTGGTATTGATGTCAGGCTGACTGGGCGGTAATTGTTTGGGTCCTCTCTTGTCCCCTTTTTGAAAATAGGGACAACATTTGCCCTCCTCCAGTCTGCTGGGACTTCACCTGTTTTCCAAGAATTCTCAAAGATTACTGCCAGTGGTTCTGAAATCACCTCTGCCAGTTCTTTTAATACTCTGGGATGTAGTTCATCTGGCCCTGGAGACTTGAATACATCTAAACTAGCCAAGTGTGCTTGTACTACCTCCTTACTTATTCTGGGCTGTGTTTCCCCTGCTGAATCATCTGCTCCATATTCTTCAGGTCGGGCATTGTTTTCTTTTTTGGAGAAGACTGAGGCAAAGAAGGTATTGAGGAGTTCTGCCCTTTCTGCGTCCCCTGTTCGCATTTCACCTTCTTCTCCTCTAAGTGACCCCACTGTTTCCTTGTTCTTCCTTTTGCTACGGACATACCCATAAAAACTCTTTTTATTGCTTTTAACCTCTCTAGCAAGCCTGAGTTCATTCTGTGCTTTAGCTTTTCTGACTTTGTCTCTACATGTGCTGGCTATTTGTTTGAATTCCTCTCTGGTGGTTTCCTCCTTTTTCCATTTCTTGTACATATCCCTTTTAAATCTTAACACAGTTAAAAGTTCATTAGATAGCCACCCTGGCTTCTTTAGGCACCTTCCATGTTTTCGTCTCATTGGTACTGCTTGAAGTTGTGCTTTTAATATCTCCCTTTTAACAAACTCCCATCCATCATGAACTCCCTTCCCTTTTAGTATTACTGACCATGGGATCACACCCAGCATTTCCCTAAGTTTTCTGAAGTCGGCTTTCTTAAAGTCTAGAATTTGAGTCTTAGTATGCTTGGTTGCTCCTTTCTGATGTATAATAAACTCCAGAAGAGCATGATCACTCCCACCTAATGATCCTACCACTTCTACCCCACTAACCAGGTCATCACTATTGGTTAGAACCAGATCTAAAATGGCTGATCCTCTTGTTGCTTCTCCCACTTTCTGGACAATGAAATTGTCTGCAAGGCCCGTGAGGAATCTGTTCGACCTTATGCTCTTGGCTGAGTTTGACATCCAACAAATATCAGGATAGTTGAAATCCCCCATTACTACTATCTCATTTCCTTTTGAATGCTTGGTCATCTGTTCCAGGAAGGCATCATCTATGTCCTCAGTTTGGCTTGGGGATCTATAGTAAACTCCCACCATGAGATCACTGTTATTTTTCTCTCCCTTAATTTTGACCCAGATACTCTCAATTTGGCTTTGGAGTTTTAAATCATGGATCTCTTCACAGGTATACACATCCCTGACATATAACGCCACTCCTCCTCCTTTCCTGTTTGGTCTATTTCTCTTAAATAGATTGTATCCCTCTATTACTACATTCCAATCATGAGACTCATCCCACCAGGTTTCAGTGATGCCTATTATGTCGTATTTAGTTTGCTGTACCAAGAGCTCAAGTTCATCTTGTTTATTTCCCATGCTCTGTGCATTTGTATACAGACATTGAAAACCATTGATCATTCCCCCTAGTCTCCTACTTAAGGATTTTTTCCTCCCACCACTAGGTCTGTGCGCTGTTTGCTCCATTTGGTCCTTGACTTTTGGATGATCATCTTCAGCCTTTGATAGACTCCTACCTTCAGGACCACTGTCTCCCTCCCCCACATAAGTCAGTTTAAAGCCCTCCTGATGAGGTTTTTGAGATTGTTGGCAAAAACATTCCTCCCAACCCTTGTGAGGTGCAGCCCATCACTTGCCAGAAGTCCATCTTCAAGAAACTGCAGACCATGATCTAAGAAACCAAACCGTTCCTGCCGGCACCATTTGCGAAGCCAGTTGTTCACTTCTCCTATTTTCCCCTCTCTTCCTGGGCCACGGCGTTCAACTGGGAGGACAGATGAGATGACAATTTGTGCATTTAATTGCTTCAGCTTCCTGCCCAGAGCCTCATAATCACTTTTGATCTTCTGGAGGCTATGGCTTGCGGTGTCATTGGTTCCCACATGGACTAAAAGGAAGGGGTTTTTATCCGTGGGTTTAATTATTCCTTGCAGCCGTTCTGTAACATCATGGATCTTGGCCCCGGGGAGACAGCATACCTCTCGAGACATCTTGTCAGGCCCACAGATCACTGCTTCCGTACCCCTCAATAGGGAATCCCCTATCACCACTACACGCCTCCTCTTAGGCTTGGTCGGGATTCTTACATGTGCTGTCCCTTCATGTAACTTAGACCCATGTAATTTAAATGGGCCTACTCTGACGCGGGTGGTGCTGTGGGTTAAACCACAGAGCCTAGGGCTTGCCGATCAGAAGGTCGGCGGTTTGAATCCCCGCAACGGGGTGAGCTCCCGTTGCTCAGTCCCTGCTCCTGCCCACCTAGCAGTTCAAAAGCACCTCAAAGTGCAAGTAGATAAATAGGAACCGCTCCGGTGGGAAGGTAAACAGCGTTTCCGTGCGCTGCTCTGGTTCGCCAGAAGCGGCTTTGTCATGCTGGCCACATGACCCGGAAGTTGTACGCCAGCTCCCTCGGCCAATAAAGCAACTGGACCTAACGGTCTGGGGTCCCTTTACCTTTTACTCTGAGTGGAACTTAATTGTTTCACTGTGCTTGCTTTTTATCAAATCTTAAGTGGGTACAGGGGTGGGTGGGAAGGGGGAATCTTCTTGGAGAGTGCAGTTGGGGAGGCAAGAGTTAACTGTCCTTCTACATCTGCAGCCTCCAGGAAGACACCCCCACAACCCCCACCCCACCAATTAGGCTTGAAAACAGCCTTCTATTGGAGTCACCACCATTCCCAGTGAAGGGGAGGAACAGCAGTAGCAGAGACTGGGGCGAGGAGATTAATGGAATGGGTGGGGCACACAGTGTGATTTGCCATGTTCCTCGCACCTCCCTGGGAATGATCCTGGCTCCACAGGTGCTGTACCTGCACAAGGAATGATCCTGTCTGGTGAGTGCATGTATGCATGCAAAAATCTTAAATCAACAATATAGCCCCAAACGCATTCTCCCTCCTCCACAATAGCATAGAATCATAGAATCATAGAATCATAGAGTTGGAAGAGACCACAAGGGCCATCCAGTCCAACCCCCTGCCAAGCAGGAACACCATCAAAGCATTCTTGACAGATGGCTGTCAAGCCTCTGCTTAAAGACCTCCAAAGAAGGAGACTCCACCACACTCCTTGGCAGCAAATTCCACTGTCGAACAGCTCTTACTGTGAAGAAATTCTTCCTAATGTTTAGGTGGAATCTTCTTTCTTGTAGTTTGAATCCATTGCTCCGTGTCCGCTTCTCTGGAGCAGCAGAAAACAACCTTTCTCCCTCCTCTATATGACATCCTTTTATATATTTGAACATGGCTATCATATCACCCCCTAGCATTTATTTGCCATACAAAATAGGTTTTTTAAACTTTGATTGTTAGCAGTAAAATGGGCCATGGGTTAGCCTTCCTGTAATACATTCTGTTTTATAAATAGAAATGATCATGTGGAGATTCTTTTAAAATGAAAAGACTTCCTTCACTTCAATTCCTCTCTCTATTTCCCTGTGCCTCCCTGCTTTAGGAGATTCATAATCATTATAATCATTCTACATCTGGACATCATCTTTTGACAATTGCACCTGTTAGTCGTTTCTCAGTTTGTCTCTCAAAACCAAGTGATCTCTTTAAGGTCACGGATATTTCTTCCCAGACTCGTTTTATTTTGCTTGGCTTTGTTTCCTCGTGGTCGAAAAGGGCCCATAAATTCTCCAAGCCTTGAAAATTGGGCACCTAGAGATTTTTCCATTCTTATGTTCAGCTATGCAGTCCTTCGTTTGCAAGGCCCTGATTCCCCCCTTTTAAATCCTTTACTTCAAATAAAATAATCTTTTTCAGTGCAACATATCATTAATCTAAAGAACGCTCCAAGGCAGGTTTTCCCCCCTAAGACATAATGGGAAATTTACAGCTGGTTTTGTAAAGTGAGCTATAATTCCTCCGAGCACAGTTTAAAAGTAATTGCCCAGCTCAATTAAAAAAAAAAAAAAGGAGTGAGAGACCGAGAGAGAGAGATCATCTATAAATCATATTTAGCTGTCATAAAGACTGGTTACCTATACATAATTATGAGGTCCTCAAAGCTAGGGTTGCCACCTTTGGTCGGGCAAAATAAGGGACAGCTTGTGCAAAATAAAGGACAGTCAGGTGGGGATTGGGGCCACATGCACTCTCATGACACCAAATCCTCTCTCTCTTTGTGGAGCGGGGTTCCTCACGTTCGGCCTCCCACTGCCTCCCTCACAACCTTAGCCCCTCTTTCCCCCTCGACTCATGTAGATGGGCGGGGGGGGGGGCGGAGGTTGATGGCCAGCTCCCATGGGTGCTGTGAGCCTCAGCTCTAGCCTCTCACCCATGCTGGTGTCAAAAGAGACTCAAACATAGAATCATAGAATCATAGAGTTGGAAGAGACCACAAGGGCCATCCAGTCCAACCCCCTGCCAAGCAGGAAACACCATCAAAGCATTCCTGACAGGTGGCTGTCAAGCCTCTGCTTAAAGACCTCCAAAGAAGGAGACTCCACCACACTCCTTGGCAACAAATTCCACTGTCGAACAGCTCTTACTGTCAGGAAGTTCTTCCTAATGTTTAGGTGGAATCTTCTTTCTTGTAGTTTGAATCCATTGCTCCGTGTCCGCTTCTCTGGAGCAGAGGAAAACAACCTTTCTCCCTCTTCTATATGACATCCTTTTATATATTTGAACATGGCTATCATATCACCCCTTAACCTTCTCTTCTCCAGGCTAAACATACCCAGCTCCTTAAGCCGTTCCTCATAAGGCATCGTTTCCAAGCCTTTGACCATTTTGGCTGCCCTCCTCTGGACACGTTCCAGCTTGTCAGTATCCTTCTTGAACCGTGGTGCCCAGAACTGGACACAGTATTCCAGGTGAGGTCTGACCAGAGCGGAATACAGTGGTACTATTACTTCCCTTGATCTAGATGCTATACTTCTATTGATGCAGCCCAGAATTGCATTGGAGGAGGAGGAGAAGAAGGAGGGAGGAGGAGAGATCAGGCCGGAGTGGTGGAAGGGGCCAAGCAGCGGCAGAACCGCACCATGCTAGATTGACGGTCGGTGGCTGAGGAAGAGCACGGGTGAGAGGGAGAGAAAGAAGGGGTGAGGGAGGAAGAGAAGGTTGCTCCTTCCCCCTTCTCTCTATTGCCATTCACTGGGCTCATGGTCAGCTACACCAACAGCAACGCAACCGCCATTTTGGACTGGCCGAACTTGAATATGGGGAAAAAGGAGTCCAAATGGGACAGGGGACACTTTTGTCCAAAAACAGGGCGGTCCCATTTTTCTAGGGGCAGGTGGGACTCATAGTTCAGAGGTAGAGCGCATGTTTTGCATACACACGGTCCCAGGTTGAATTATTGGCATCTCTAAATTAAAGGATCAGGTGGCAGATAATGGAGAAGACCTCTTGTGGGAGACCTTGGAGTGCTGCTGGGCTCGATGGCTAAATAACTTTACCTAACCTAATATAAGGCAGATTCTTATGTTCCTTAATTAAATGGTATGGGGTCAACTGGAGTTGCATGAGAGCAAATGAAGAGCCTTGCTGGAACAAGTTAGTGGTCCACCTAACCCAGCATCCTGTTCTCATGGTGGGCAACCAGATGCCTGGCAAGCAGGACCTGAGCGCAGCAGCACTCTCCCCACCTGTGTTTCTGGGTAACCTTCTGGGGGCCACATGCCAGTGGTGGGCAGGGCCAGAGACAAAAGTGGGTGGAGCAATACATTTTAACTTTGCATAGTAGGCTGGTTTCTCTGAAAAAATGTACATATCACTTGGGAAGACAGGTGAACAAATGTCAGCGTACTGGAAGAAGCAAAGATCACCAGTGTCGAAGCAATGATTCTTCAACACCAACTTTGTTGGACTGGTCATGTTGTTTGGATGCCTGATTATCGTCTTCCAAGGCAACTGCTCCATTCCCAGCTTAAGAATGGAAAGCATAATGCTGGTGGACAACAAAAGAGGTTTAAAGATGCTCTCAAGGCAATATGTGGTATAAACACCGACAACTGGGAAACACTGGCCTGCAAGCGCTCCAGTTAGATAATAGGTATAGGTACAGGTACCCCTGACCATTAGGTCCAGTCGCGGATGACTCTGGGGTTGTGCGCTCATCTTGCTCTATAGGCCGAGGGAGCCGGCGTTTGTCCGCAGACAGCTTCCAGGTCATGTGGCCAGCATGACAAAGCCACTTCTGGCGAGCCAGAGCAGCGCACAGAAACACCATTTACCTTCCCGCTGGAGTGGTTCCTATTTATCTACTTGCACTTTGACATGCTTTCGAACTGCTAGGTTGGCAGGAGCTGAGACTGAACAACAGGAGCTCACCCCACCACGGAGTTTTGAACTGCTGACCTTCTGATCGGCAAGCCCTAGGCTCTGTGGTTTAGACCACAGCGCCACCCACATCCCACCAATTAGAGAATAGCCTCTACCAAAGGCATCATGGACTTGGAAGAAGCATGAACTCGGTATGAAAGGGAGAAATGAGATAAGAGGAAGGCACTTTGGCAAATCCTCACCATGATCAACTCCCGCCCGGAAACCTATGTCCCCACTGTGGAAGGATGTGTAGAACCAGAACTGGCCTCCACAGTCACCTATGGACACACTGTTAAGACCATATTCGTGGAAGACAATCTTACTTGGCTATGAGTGATCGCCAAAGAAAGACTAAACTTGTTTCTACACAGGCATCCATCTCCGTCCTTCATCAAGGCAAGCAAAAAGTGCTGTCATAGTTCAAGGCCATGTCCCAGCCAGGCGAAATAACTTGAGGATGTCTCAGTGGAGGGCTGGTGAGGACTGCAGACTGAGCAGAGCGGAGTGGCATGGGGAAATTTAGTGAGGATGACGGAGTATGAGGACCTGGCAAGACTGACTCAAGCAAAGATGAGAGACCAAAATGACGAAAAATTCCTTGAGGACTGGAGACCTTCTATTGAGTATTTAAATAACTATTATAGCAAGATGAAAACACGAGCAGGATTTGAAATATGAGCATCAGCGTAAGTTATTAAGGTAAATAGGTTAGAATGGATGTTTATTTTATGTGGAATGTGCAGCATTTAAAGGTAAATATGGAAACCATGGAAAGGGGGGACAGGAAGTCAATGGATAAAGTAATTTATGGTCTATGACAAAATCTGTATAGTTGGTTTTTTTTGTTTGAAAAATCAGAAAATAAGTTTAAAAAAATAAAGTTAGTGAAGTTGGAGGGGGGGGGGCACAGAGAGATGAATTGGGTCCCCAGACTTGAGGTTCTCTCCCTCTGCTGTGTAGAAATAGTGCAGATTCAATACATTCCAACTCCTGTGACTCAGTGACTCAGATTTCATTAATCCAGGCGAGCAAGAGACATTATCACACATTCCAGTCAGGCATAAACACTCAGAGAGGGTGAGAAGCAAGGCCAGTGAGGCGAGGGGGTAGCCTGGGGAGGGAGTGCAGCCTGGGAAGAATCCCCCCCCCTGTAAAAATAAGAAACAAAATCATAACATAGGCCAACTATGAACCAAATAATAAATGCAGTAACCTTAAAAACAGATGTTAAACAGTAAGTATATAAAAGGTTTCCTTGATTATTTATTTATGTAAAGTACAACGCTAGCAATGATTTGAGAATTTATTAGATTTTTTTTTTTTAAAAAAACTAGAGTTATCCAGATGGATTTGTCCTGCCTTGCAACAGAAAGTTTAGTGTTCCTCGCTCTAAATACCATTGCAAAATGAGTCTTATTGCAGCTATTTTAAACTAGCCCCCTGGGAGCAACCTGAATGCTGTCCCCGCCTTTTTTCCCAGGCAGAGGAGCCAATTTATTGTGTAATCTTTATCCTGAATGGAAGAACCGAGGCAGACATTTGCCCCTGGTGGTCAGGCTAGAGTGTGTGTAATCTGTATCTTGTGCAGTCTGCAGTACAGAATATCGAGTCCTTTATTATCCCTTTATCTGGGTGCTGAACTGCTCTCTGAGAGCAGGGAATGGATACCTGCTTCTTTCCAAGAGCTGAAGAAGGTGATGCGATCGAGGAAGTCTCGCTCCTGATGTATTCGCACTCGGCTGGCTCACATTTCTCTTCTCTTTGTACTGCCTCAAACATGTACCATGAATAATAGAACCATAGAATTGTAGAGAGGACCTTGAGGGTCCCCTCCGAGTCCAAACCATCCCACCCTCCTCTCCCTGTGCAAAAACTCCTTCTCCCACACCTGACCAGGCTCCTCCAACCACCCTCTCTCGCTCTCCCCCCCGCCACCCCCTGCTAGCGCAAACCCTGAGACTCCACCATAGCAGGCCTGTGCACTACAACACCCCCTCTCTCTGCAACCCCCCTCTGCCCATGCAGTTTTGAGGATGATGATGATGAGCTTCAATATGTGAAGTGTGTGACAAAATGTGTCCCATTTGAAGTCTAAACAGGACAGGGGGTACATTTCTTCAAATAAAGGGACAATCGTCTGAGGGCAACCTCCCAGAGGCCACATGCCAATGGTGGGTAAGGACAGGGAACAGGTGGCGCTCTGGTCTAAACCACCGAGTTTCTTGCTGATCGGAAGGTCAGCGGTTTGTATCCACGTGACGGGATGAGCTTCCGTTGCTCTGTCCCAACTTCTTAGCAAGACAAAAAAACCTGTGTGTTGCACTCTTCGAACAGAAACCAAACATGAGCAACACAACGGCCAATGAAAGTAGTGTATATATTTTCTTCTTGTAAAATAACAGAAAGACAACGGACAGTATTGCCACTGTTTCGTTTGCGTCTTCTTCAGCATATAATAACTCACCATACAATGGAAATTTTCAAGGAGCAGTGGTTACATATGACCACTGCTCCTTGAAAATTTCCATTGTATGGTGAGTTATTATATGCTGAAGAGGACGCAAACGAAACAGTGGCAATACCGGATCACTGTCCTTTGTCTTTCTGTTATTTTACAAGAAGAAAATATATACACTACTTTCATTGGCCGTTGTGTTGCTCATTTTTGGTTTCTGTCCCAACTTCTGACAACCTAGCAGTTTGAAAACATACTAGTGCCAAGCAGATAAATAGGTACCGCTGCGGCGGGAAGGTAAACGGCGTTTCCGTGCGCTCTGGTTTCCATCACGGTGTTCCGTTGCGCCAGAAGCGGTTTAGTCATGCTGGCCACATCTGTGGAAAACCCCGGCTCCCTTGGCCTGAAAGCAAGATGAGCGCCGCAACCCCATAGTCGACTTTGGCTGGACTTAACTGTCCAGGTTTTTTTTTACCATTTATAAGAGCAATGAATGTAAATGATGATCATCAGCTTGTGGTAACACAGAGGTGTCCTTTCTCGCTGGTGGCACTAGCATTGTGGAATGCCCTCTCTGCTGAAATATGAATGGCTCCCATCAGTACTGGCATTCTGCCGGCTCTTGAAGACAAGGCAAGCACTCCCCTGAACTTGAACCCTGGGTCTCGCTTCATGTGTGCGTAAAGTGTGGTTGGGAGCACATCTCTGGGTAGAAGGTGCTTGCTTGTATCTCTGTGAGGCAGGGAGTCTCTTCTTATGAGAGCCAGTGTGGTGTAGTGGTTAAGAGTGGTAGACTCGTAATCTGGTGAACTGGGTTCGCGTCTCTGCTCCTCCACATGCAGCTGCTGGGTGACCTTGGGCTAGTCACACTTCTCTGAAGTCTCTCAGCCCCACTCACCTCACAGAGTGTTTGTTGTGGGGGAGGAAGGGAAAGGAGAATGTGAGCCGCTTTGAGACTCCTTCGGGTAGTGATAAAGCGGGATATCAAATCCAAACTCAAACTCCTCCTCCTCCTCCTCCTCCTCCTCCTCTTATTCTTCTTTTTACTTTGCATGTGCATGTCCCTCCCTGTCCCCATTTCCTCTTGGGAGAATCTTGCACATTCCTGTTCACTTCTATGCTCCTAGAAGGCTTAGAGACCCAGGCACATACTGTACTAAAAGCATCAAATTAGGCTGCAGCCCCAACCCCATGTACTTGGGAGAAAGGCCTCCCCCCCCAATTCAGTGGGACTTACTTCTGCATAGATATGGCTAGGACTGTGCAGTAAGTCTTTTTAAGTGACTGCCCAATACCTATTTTTCCTTGTCCATAATCACAGCTGCAATATGCACTTTGAAGCATGTTGGATGTGTTTTTTTAAATGTTTAATTCAGATATAAACATGTATCTGCTCATTTGATATGCAAATGAGATCGGGTTGCTTTGATGAGGGCAGCCAGTGTCACCTTTAAAATGGTATGTGAAAAAAATGCTCTTAGATGTAAAATGGGTAGAGGTGAGCAACATGAAATGTACTTGAGAAAATTCTTGAGGCATGTCCCCCCTGCTTTTCTTTCCCCAGTGGAAGAAGCCTTAACTGGTCAGCTATCCGAACCAGGAACTATGACAAAGTCTCAGTTAAGATGTTTCAGTGGGCAAATTTCATTTTCCGCAATATGGAAAGCTGCTTTTTAAAAATCAGGAGGGTAATAGCTTTTTACCCCGCTGTCAGGCGGAAGAGGAACCAGCCCCCACGGCAGGTTGCCAGGAACAGACAAGACAAGGAAAGGTCCTTATCATCTGCATTTATTCAATATTCACAGAGAGAGGCTTGGGAATAATGGAGGCTTCTGAGAATAATGGTGTTGCTCCGAGTGAAACCCCACCCCCTCGGTCTCTTCCCCTTCCTCATGAGTCAGCGCTATGGGTGCTGGAAAGTGCTCTTTGCCTTTGAGCTCTTTGCTCTCCTACTTTCAAGGCCCGCCATGTTTTGAGAGAGGAGGGTCTGGAATGCTTTCTAAAGACCCTGTGTCCGTCAGCTGTCTTCTTCTTCTTCTTCTTCTTCTTCTTCTTCTTCTTCTTCTTCTTCTTCATCATCCTCCTCCTCCTCCTCTCCCATTATTTCCCAGCTTTCCCCTCATCTGCCTCTGAGTTGTGACCTTCCTCAAACCCCTGTTGTCATTCTGAACTGTTTCCTTCTTCTCTGGAAGGGTCAGGCTGGGGAGGCGGTCTCCACCGTTCCTCCTCTGCCCAGTCCCTGACACCTGCCCCCCACACCCACTGACATTTATTCTTTCCACAATCTTTGTCCTATTTGATCTACATAACTGTCAAGAGAATTGTTGCTGTCTTTAGCACTGAGCCAAAAGGAGTTATTTCCAGTACCGAGCTGGGAAGGGTGAAATCGTCAGTTTCCATTTCTCCCCGTTTCTCGTTTTTCCAATCTTAAATTCAGTTCTCCACATTTCCATATCAGTTTTCAATAAATAATAATAATAATAATAATAATAATAATACTCATGAAAATCTGTCACCATTTTAGTGAGAATTTCTTTTAATAGACAAATTTTGCAAGCAATTTCCCCTAATATAATGCTTTTCTGTATGTTGTTTTCACCAGTATATGCATTTGTATGTAAACATTACAAGGCTGGAGAACTGCATTGCAAAATTCAGAGAAAGGCAAATTTCAAAGGATTGCGTCACATATTGTTTCATAGAGTGCAAGTTAGGTATGTTTGCCTTGAAATGTGCTGAACGCAACTGTGAGCCAGCGGTGGTGCCCTGCCTTATTTTGTCAGTAGCTGCTGCCATAGACTTTAATGGGTCAAGAAAACTTTAAGTTTTGAACCATTGCTCATGGGGGGCCAGGGGGCTCCAGGTGCACATTTTTCAGGGGGCGCAACCAGGCACCCCCATGACAGGCGCAGAGTCCTGGCAGCTGAGGTGCAGTGGCAGGAGGGTTGCTCTTAGCGGCACCGACTTGCCACTGTGACTGCGGGTGCCTGGGGCCACTCGCTTGCATGGTGGGATGGGGCGACGCTGGGGGATCTGCACGTGTGGCCGTGCCACACTTTGTGGGTGCCCTGCCCCCCATTCAAAATGTTGTGGGAGCTACAGCACCCAGGGCCTCTGGGACCAGGCGCTCATGGTTGCTCTAGTGGGCAGGTGGATGGAGGCAGTGGGCAAGTAGCCTGTTGGAGGCAGGCTCTGTTCAACAGGGGGCTGCTACACTTGCCCTGCCCCAGGCACTGGCAACCCATGCTACACTGCTAATGTGAGGTAGGTTAAGCTAAGAGATGGTGACTGGCCCAAGGTCACCCAGTGGGGATTCAAACCCTGTTCTTACAGGGGCTAATCCAACACTCTAATCATTGTGCCACATTGGTTCTCCACTCCTATTTTAAAGAAAGCAACACAGCAGTCTTTAGCTGTTATATTTTGTTAAATGACGAATATAGAGAAACTAACACCTGGGCATAAAACAAGCTTTCAGGAGAGAAGATTTGATCTTTGTGTGATAAACTGAATGTTTACCAGGACTTTTCTATTTTAAGGATGCTGCAAAACACATTCTCTCTTTCTCTCCAGCCTTGAAAAAGAAAAAGAAAAAAGATGTTGCCTTTGTTCTGTTCTGTTTTGCCTTTGGTATAGATTCTTCAGCAGTGTTGCTTATAGTTTAGATAAAATGCCTAACATAAAAAACAAAAAAACCTGACTCCTTTGTCCACTAGGAAGACTGGTTGCAGTTTTAAGATAGCTGAAATCTGAAGTTTTGCCGGGTCATTTTGCAAGACCTAAGAGGAGACACAGCAATTCTTCTGTGAGTGGACAGTGAGCATTGCACCCAAGCAGCCATGGAGTCAGATGTTGAAGATGGGACCTCAGTCACTGGCAGGCAGTTTTTAGGGAAACAAAAATTCTGAGGGTTTTCTTTAAGGATACTACATAGTTCTGAGACAAAGGCATTTCACACTTTCAGCTTAAGGGAGTGAAATAAAACAAAATAAACACAGGAGCCAGTTCTTTGCACAAATCACAAACGCTGACTTCAAGAGAGATGCTCCCATGAGAATGTAACATGCCACACAATGCTTTTGTCCTCACACATTCCCCAAATGCCTGGAGATGTGATGTCAATAATACACTCAGCGCCAAGTGCAATGCAGATGCACATCTATTGTACAGTTCTGTATTCCCGCTTGTTGTCACATTATGTACCTGCCAAAATGGAGCAAGTTGAACAAAATAGCTGTGGTGGGAGGAGAAAGACGACAAGGTGGGAGCATAGCTCTCATAATCTACACCACAGCCAATGCGGGGTACTAGACAATGTTAGGCTGGAAAGAGATGGGACTCTTCTGCTACCCCAAAACTCTGGCAGCTATTTAACACGTTATTCTCCCTCTTTCAGAAACATGCATTTATTCGTTTCAGGGTTACCAACAGAATGCCATTGAGAACATCCCATCAAGCCATTCAGCACACAAACCATGCTCACTGCTCCCTTTGTCACAGAGCTGAGGGAGGAAGTTGGAGGAGCAACACTTTTTCCCACTTCCTCGTTCAGCTCTTACGTGCTTTCAAAGTCTCAGGTTGACATCTGAGCAACTGAACAGAAGAAGAAGAAGAAGAAGAAGAAGAGTAGTTTGGATTTGATATCCCGCTTTATCACTACCCGAAGGAGTCTCAAAGGGTAGGTGAGGTGAGTGGGGCTGAGAAACTTCAAAGAAGTGTGACTAGCTCAAGGTCACCCAACAGCTGCATGTGGAGGAGCGGAGACGCGAACCCGGTTCACCAGATTACGAGTCTACCACTCTTAACCACTACACCACACTGGCTCTCTCAGAAGGCGAAGAGACCAAGCGGGTAGGAGGGAAAGGGGGCAGGGGGAGATTTGAAAGACTGGGTGAGGAGGAAAATGGCATGACCAAAGGGAAGACACGGGAGAGAAGCAACATTTCCTGCGTCACCACTCATTTCCAAACTCCAAGGAAACCTTCCATATTGACCCTGTGCATCTGCCATAGGAGAACTCTGGTCTGTCACAGAGGATTCTGGGTAATGTTCATGGGCACACACTTAGACTTGTTGTACAGAATAAGGTAGTGCGATGACACCATCAAGGACAGTGACCAGGATGGTGAAGGGTTTTTTGGAACCGTTGAGAGAGCTGGGTTTATTTTGCCTGGGGGAGAGAAGATTAAGGGGAGACATGAGCATTCTTCAGATAGTTGAGGGGCTGTCTTGCAGAAGGTAGAGCAGGCCTCTTTTGCTCCAGAGGGCAGGACTAGAACAAATAGGTGAGAATGGTCCATTTCACAACTCTTTAGTGATCTGTTCACATCAGCATGGCTTCAGCATGGACATGAGAGGCCGTGAAAGCTGTCAGTTGGAGTCTGAATGCAGCAGTGGACTGGATGGGGGTCAATAAACTGTGCTTGGGCATCAGCTACCAGCTGTGTATTAATTCCAAAGATAATTTCCCCACAGAGGCAGAAATTGATTCATAGGGCAGCTTTCCCCACAACTCTTCCCAGTGCCTGTAATCTAGGGAGAGCTGCAAATTTTGATCCCACCACATCTTCAACCTGAGAAATTGACCTACACGAGCAGGTTAAGAAGAGCCCTCCTTGAGCAGACCAAAGAAGAGTTTGGATTTGATATCCCGCTTGAATTGAACAAAGGAACAAGTGTTTATTTTAAAACTCAACAAGGTTCAGTTATTAGTTACACTGGTTCACGTTCATCACTTTCTCAACCCTGTCTTAATCCTATTCTCACTACTCTACCTCTCCACCAACCCTCACAACCACCAACAACCCCCACTTCTCAACTGTCTCAACCAACTGCTTCAATCGTCTCCATCAACTGCCCTCATCAACTGTCAACTCCCCCCCTTCTAGGTTGGGTTTCAAAGCCCCTAAGCTCCTCCTCCGGCTTCTCATTGGTCAGCCGATGGTCAGCCAATTAACCCTTTCTAATTAATCCTGCACAGTCATATTTTCCCCAGGAATGGACGAACGCTACAGAGATCATCACTGATGAACCTCCAAGGGACAATGGAGTTCCTGGAGTAGAGTTTGCAAACCGCTGTCCCCAAAAAGATGAAGAAGGGATGGAAAGAACCACAAGGAAGAACTATAGCTCAGTGGTAGAGCATCTGCTCTCCAAGCAGAAGGACCTAGGTTCAGTTCTTGGCATCTTCAGGTAGGGTAGGGAAGACGCCTTGTCTGAATCCCTGTCCAGTCAGTTTTGGGCTACTTGGACCGATGGTCTAAGTTGGTTTAAAGGAGCTTCCTCTATTCCTATGCAGTGTTTTTCAAAGCGATGTTGTGGATGATGGCAGTCCAACAATTCACACATTTGTAGCTTGTTACTGGTTTGTCTCTGTGGATATATGGAAACTCTTGGCTGTCATCTGTTCCACAGGGGACCCTGAAAATCAAAGAAGGTTTCGGTATATGTTGGATTGACAGCTACTGTATGAAGTGAAGGCTTTCATGTCGTCTTCCAATAGTGTTTACCCAGATCTCCACACATTCTGATGCACCTTAGGGGAAAGAGAGAGAGAGAGAGAGAGAGAGAGAGAGAGGGAGAGAGAGAGAGATTGAGAGATGCTTTTGTATGATGCTGCAATCGGAAACTGTATTTGTATTTGGCCAGAACATGTCCTTGATACATTGCTTCCAGGAGAATCCACAAACTTTATGGCCACAATCTCACACACAACTATACAAATACATTGAAATCAGTGGGACTGACATAAGCCTAATTCCGTGATGTGCTGTGGCCTTTGCATGAGTGCATGTATACTTTTCACTTGGCCAAAAAGAGAGAGAAGCAGCTGAAATATAAACAACAGAAATGGAGGAAGACTGTGTGTCTTGCTTGGTTATGCAAAGGTTATACGTGTGAGTTCATTCTGTGTAGGCATGGAAGTAATGGGTCTGAATGTGTGCGTGTTCACATTTTTTTTTTTACAAACTTTCCCAACAGGTGTAATGTGTTGGGATCACAGGTTATTTTTAGAAGAACTTTTGCACAGCTGAAACATCTGTTTGCTTCACTGCTGTTAGGCTCGAATAAAACAATCTAAGGGGTTGTTTCAAGAAAACGATCTCGCGTTGAATTAAGATATCGCGGTTTGCATCATAAGCACATCAGGCCAATGACCCATCTAGTCCAGCATCCTGTTCTCAAAGTGGCCAGCCAGATTCCTGTGGGAAGTCTCCAAGATGGACATGAACGCAACAGCACTTTGCAACCAGCAATTCCCAGCACCTGGTATTCAGAGGCACAAAACCTCTGAAAATGGCAGCAGATCATAGCCTTCACAGTCTGGCCCAATATAAAAGAGCAGGGGGGTCTTCCGGTTGCCCACCAAATGTTAGCAGCTGGACGGCTAACTAACCACATTCAGCCTAAGAATATGCACAACTTGCAGACTTAACATAAAGAATAAGAGAACAAGAAGAACATTCATTTAAAGAAGATTGGGAAACGTTTATTGAATATATGGGAAATAATTGTGTACAGCTGAAAACGCTGGCAGCATTAAGATAAAATCCAACAGTGTAAATAAGTTTTGGTGGATGCAATAATGGAATACTGAATGGTATAGTTTTTTTTAAAAAATAATGCAGGGATTTATGATATGTAAAATGAACCATTGGATGCTAGGGCTTGCCGATCAGAAGGTTGGCGGTTCGAAGCCCCGCGGCGGGGTGAGCTCCCGTTGCTCGGTCCCAGCTCCTGCCAACCTAGCAGTTCAAAAGCACATCAAAGTGCAAGTAGATAAATAGGAACCGCTCCAGCAGGAAGGTAAACAGCGTTTCCGTGCGCTGCTCTGGTTCACCAGAAGTGGCTTAGTCATGCTGGCTACATGACCCGGAAGCTGTACACTGTCTCCCTTGGCGAATAAAGCGAGATGAGCGCTACAACCCCAGAGTCATCCGCAACTGGACCTAATGGTCAGGGGTCTCTTTACCTTTACCTTTAAAAATGAACCATGGAAAGAGAAGAAGGGAACTCATTGATATCTGAAGGATGTCAAATGAGTATTTTCAATTGTAAAACAGAAAATTTAATAACAAAAGAGATTTAACTTCTGGTTCAGAAAAACACAGGGGAAACATTACTGCATCATCTTAGAAGGTTGTATAATGTCAGAAGTGGTGTGGCTGTGATTATCATGAAGGGAACCCGTACTTCTAAATTTGCTATTATTGCTTTGCGAATTTGCCTGGGCTGAGCCTGAAACGTTCTGCATCCAAAGCACATGCCCTGCCTCTGTGCTATAGCTCTTCCCTAGTGTGCAGAGGAGGGAGCCAAATCCTGGTCACACTACCAACATTTTAATAAGGTGCCCAGAATAGGTATGAATAATAGGCACACACAGAGGACAGGGCCAGAAAACAGGTGCTATCCCTGGTAAATAGGGACAGTTGGCTATGAGGATTTGTAATGCGCCTGCTGTTGGTTTGATCAAACTTAGCAATCTTGCTTCCATAGATCTGTGTGCTTTGACATAACATTTTTTCCTGAGATCTTTCCAAACCCGGTTTGTTACCCCGAGGGGAGGGGGGGGCGGGAGAAAGGAGATCTCACAGTTGTATATCTTTTTCTCTCAAGAGGTCTGTCAGCATCAGAAAGATTGTTTTTATTACCATACTTAGATGGAACTATAGACTCTCGATGGAAGGAGAAATTGTATGTAGTGGCACCCCGTTTACAAGGAGCTGACAATTTAATGCAAGATATATAAGTAATTGCACATATAATATTGCAAGCTGTGCCGAGAGATCTGAAAATTGCAGTCCCAACTATTCAGACACCTACCCCCCCAATCAGCCCTTACTTAGACGGCTGATTGTCTGCCTACAAGGAGTGAGGAATAAATAGGGAGGTTAATAACCAAAACTGCATTGCCTCCTTAGCACTTAACATTTCTTGAATAAGTAGAGAACACTGGCTTCAGTGTGAAATTAGTGTCCTTGTTTTGTAAGGTGGGGGGGGGGAATGGTTTTCTTTAATTAGAAGTGAGTGGGAGGTTTAATGCTCGGCAAACTTTGATGCCTTTCATATTTTGTTCATGGGTATTTATTTACTTGTTATGAATCTCAGTGCAGACAATTTGATTCTTAGGACTTGCGAAACTACTAGAGTTTCGGTGTTCAATCAAGTCATTTTACCGATAAGTTATATTCAGCTAAAATTAGTTAAATAAATTAGCTAAAAAGGTAAAGGGACCCCGGACCAGTCCAGTTGTGACTGACTCTGGGGTTGCGGCGCTCATCTCGCATTATTGGCCGAGGGAGCCGGCGTACAGCTTCCAGGTCATGTGGCTAGCATGACTAAGCCACTTCTGGCGAACCAGAGCAGCACACAGAAACGCCGTTTACCTTCCCGCTGCAGCGGTACCTATTTGCACTTTGATGTGCTTTCGAACTGCTAGGTTGGTAGGATCAGGGACCAAGCAACAGGAGCTCACCCTGTCGCGGGGATTCGAACCGCCGACCTTCTGATTGGCAAGCCCCAGGCTCTGTGGTTTAACCCACAGCGCCACCCGCTAAGCATCCACAATTAATTGGGGAGGAGATGAGGGTTGCCAGACAGCCAGGGCTGACTTGGAACTCTCCTGCCAGGGGGCAGAAAGGGGGCTTAAATTTCCAAGTGGACCAAGAATGCCATATATATATCCTTCTTTGCAGTTGCATCACGGTGGTGCCACGGTTGGCGCATATCTCATCTTATTTATCTCCTCTGAATCTTTCCCATCTTGTCAACATTCTCACTTGATGGATGGGGTTTTCAGTATTCACCGTGCTGTAAGACGGTTTGTAATATCAGTGGGCTTTGCTGGGCCCAAAAAGACTCCCAAGTCTTTTTTAACCATGATTCTGGGCTCCTACCCAATATTGACACTGTAGTTTTGCGATATAAGACCTGCCACTCTTCAGATGTTAAACTAATCTCTCCCTCTCCCTCTCCTCCCCCCTATTTCTGGTTGCCATCCAGATTGGAAGTCAAACATCCCATAGTTTTTCAAAGACGTCATTGGTTTGTTTTGGTTTCATTTATGAATTTTGTATTCTCATTTTGTGTTTTTCTGTTGTGAACCGCCTTGGGATCTTTGGATGAAGAACGATATACAAATTTAATAAAAAATAAACAATAAATTTAATGGATAAGGGAAGGTGGGGGGGGGGGAGGGGAAAATATTGCTGTTTTCTGCCCAAGTTCCAACATCCCTTCTCTAAGTTAAATAAGTTTTTAATATTGACTGAATGGGCTTTTACAGCATTCTGGAGACACTGCCAGTTTCACTTGCACTGCTCTGCTATTTCCCTGCCAAAACAGAGCTGGCTCATTGTGTGGTACACAATAGTGGATCGAGATCCAATCCCTATAAAATAAAATAAGAATATTTTTTTTTAAGAGTTGGAGTGGATTCTTGCCTACAGCTGAACTTTGTGCTCCGTTTCAACTTGACCCTTACTGGCTGCATGCAAATAAAGGCTGAATCCTGGATTTTCCTGTCGTGAAGACTTTTGAAATCAAAACTCTCCCCCCCCCCCATGCAATTTTTGACAGTTTTGGAAAGAAATCCCATTCTACCCCTGCCTCGAGAGTTCCTCCCTCCCTCCCCTTTAACATCTGCATGTGGCTCTAATAAATTGCAGACCCTCGACGGCTTTTGCTGAGAGCACCAGGGCTTGTAATTGAGATGTTATTTGCCACCCCCCCCCAATGGCACATGTGGGCTGAGGAGAACATGGCAGTCAATAAAGCGAAGCCGGGGGCAATAAAACAGAGACCTTTGGTGCTCTGTTGCTGAGATCTGGGCAATACACAGCAACCTGTAGCCATAAAACATCCAGTGAAGGGAACAGCTACACTTTTCCAGAGAACAAAGGCAGCTGGGCTTTAATGCTTTGGGGCGGGGGGGGGGGGAGGAAAAGGAGACGCACATGCACACTGCCATCCCAGCAGCCCTAAATATCTCTCTTTTCTTTGCACCTGGAAGCAGTTAACTTTAAAAGCTCGGCAAGTCTTGACTCTTCTACTGTTTGAAGGCGGAGGAAGCGGGGAGGTCTTTCATGTATTCTGGTGAGGAACTACTACAGAGGTGTAGCTTTAATGAGGGTGCTCAGTGATCCGTTTCTCTCCCCCCCCCCTCCAAAAAGAAAATGGTAAATTTATTTCAAAGGATGCATTAGCGAGCTATAGCAGTAAAGTGTTTTCACTTTGGGATTTATCGCCATCCCTAACCTAAGGGCTCAGAAAGACAGGTGACAGTAGGACTAAAGATTGGGATGCACCACACAAACAGAGTACAGATAGAGTTTTAGAAATAATGGCTATGATTGAAATAGAAAGACAACTTACCAGAAAGGGGGAAGAGTGTGACTTGTGCGCTTGTCAGCCTCTCATCCGGGTGATAACTCTTCCTGAGGGAACATCAAGGTTTCTACTTCTAGCTCGACATCTTTAAACCGGATTTGAACCAGACGGCCCTCGAAACATTGGGCTTCAGAGGCTCGTTCACACACTGCAGTGTGTGTAGTGAGAGCCAGTGTAGTGTAGCGGTTAAGAGCGGTAGACTTGTAATCTGGGGAACCGGGTTCGCATCTCCGCTCCTCCACATGCAGCTGCTGGGTGACCTTGGGCTAGTCACACTTCTCTGATGTCTCTCAGCCCCCCTCACCTCACAGAGTGTTTGTTGGGGGGGAGGAAGGGAAAGGAGAATGTTAGCCGCTTTGAGACTCCTTTGGGTAGTGATAAAGCAGGATATCAAATCCAAACTCTTCTTCTTCTGCAACAAACAGCTGTGGAAGCCACCTCTCTTCCCACGTTCAAGTGTTTGTGCACCTCTGGATTCATATGTTCAAAAAGTACATTCTGTGTACCTGAGCACCCAAACAGTTGAGCTATGCCTTCACATGTTGATTCCATTCAATGTTCAACAAGTGTACAGTCTGTGCGCCAACGCACACAATCATTGACCTGTGCGCGCTCAGCAATCGACAAGCGTACGCCCTTTCACAGTGCTATTTTTCTAGAAATCACCACAAACACCTCCCTTGTTCTCTTAGAATGGCAATGGCGTCTGCCTGACACTCACCTGAGAGGTGCCAGAACCAGGGGCGCCGACTTGACCCCCCCACATTGAGGGGGCACAGTCATGTGACGTGTCACATGATGCTGCCCAGTGTGTGGCTGGGCTGCGGCTGGGACGAGCAAGTGGAGAGATTGCCCTCTGTGCTTGTCCCACCCACCGCCTGGCTCTGGGCTGCCGGGCAGAGGTTAGGGCTGGGGTGCTTGGAGGGCACCTGGTGGTGGCAGGGGAAGGTGGCCCCTCAATATTGGGTGCATGTGTGCTGCCCCTACTCCAAAAATATTGGGGGAGCTGAAGTTCCCTCCATCCATGTACCTGGCGCCCCTGGCCAGAACTGAGTTCTCGCGAGTTCTGGCTGGAAAAAAAAAAGCCCTGTGACTTTCAGCAAGTGGATATTGCTGCTATGGCAGCAGTTAATAATCCTGTTTAAATTAATTTATAATTATTATTTATTAAATTCGTATACCACCCTAGACCCGCAGGTCTCAGGCAGTTCACAAGATAAAATCACAATACAAAACCACAAAATACATAATCAAAATAAAACCAGAAACAACCCAATAATTCCCCCTCCCAAACACATTTTAAAAGGGCAGATTTAGTAAACACAAACAAAAACAAAATAAAGAGACTTTACAGTAGCCCAATCACCACACTAGGGTTAAAAGGCATCGCTGTGGGTTAAACCACAGAGCCTAGGGCTTGCCAATCAGAAGGTCGGCGGTTCAAATCCCCATGACGGGGTGAGCTCCCGTTGCTCAGTCCCTGCTCCTGCCAACCTAGTAGTTCAAAAGCACGTCAAAGTGCAAGTAGATAAATAGGTACTGCTCTGGCAGGAAGGTAAACGGCGGTTCCGTGTGCTGCTCTGGTTCGCCAGAAGCGACTTAGTCATGCTGGCCACATGACCCGGAAGCTGTATGCCGGCTCCCTCGGCCAGTAAAGCGAGATGAGCGTCGCAACCCCAGAGTCGTCCGCAACTGGACCTAACGGTCAGGGGTCCCTTTACCTTTACCTTTTTAACCCCCATGACAAACCACGGTGGTGGTAGGGGGCACTTTCTGGGCCACCCCCACCTAGAACGTCTTGTTCTGATGAAAGCCCTGCCCCCTTAGTGCTTGCACAGAAGGAGGTGGAGGGGCAGCAGGGAAACTTGCTTTACTTCGGGTGGGTGGGGGTCATTGGCTTTGGCCGCAGCAGGTGGGCTGACTGACAAGCAGAGTGGCCAATTATGAGGCAGTTGAGTAGGGCAACACATCCTGCCGCCCATTCCCCATCACCTGTGACAATTCTCTCGTTCTGCCTTGTGATTGGACCATCTCTGAAACGGAAAGGTGAAGTAGTTCAAGGACTAGGATTACAGTGGTACCTCGGTTTTCGAATGTAACCCATTCCGGAAAACTGTTCGACTTCTGAAACGTTCAAAATCTAAAGTATTTACTTCCGGAAGCATTTACTTGAGTAAAACTCAATACGAAAGCACATTCGACTTCCAAAAAGCGTTCGAAAACTGAAATGTTTGACTTAAGAAACGTTCAAAAACTGAGGTACCGCTGTATATGCTGGGATAATTTGGGAAGGATTGGGAGGAAGAAACAGAGAGGAAGGAAGGAGAAATTGTTATTTGTTTATGCCATTTGTGAATCGCTTCCCCTGAAGCAGCCCAAAGCAATTTACAATATATTTATTTTCGATTGATTGAATTTAGATCATGCCCTTCCTCACAAAGGAGCCCATGGTGGCAAACACGTTCACAGCAAAACACGCACACAACAGCAAAAACATTCAAAAAGCAGTTATGGTAATCTATTAACACATAATGATATAATAACATGTGTGCAACAGTTGCATTATATAAAAACAACTGCATATACAAAGATAATTTTAAGAGAGAGTTGTGAGTATAAAAACAACTTAAAACATAAAATCAGTTCAGATCCAAGACGGATACCTACCGGGATAAAGGTTTGGGAAGGTCCCTGGGAGCGAATGAGGGGGAAAGGGATGGGTATAATAAACTAAGTATATATGTATAGAACTCAAAAAGGAAACAGTCTTCACCTTCATTTTTTATTTCTTTTCATCTTCTTTCGCTCCCGCAGGCTCTAGATCAAACTTCAAGAAACTTCACATCACAATTTTTCTCCCTGCTGCACAAAATGGGGCCAGCTGCATGCTGAGGGTTGGGAATCTGTTTTATGCAATGAAATTCTCCTCCATTCAGGTCATTAATGACATTCCCTGCACTTAGAAAACAAGTATGTCAAGGAAATCACCTCCCTGACATGCTTTCTTCCTTTTAGTATGGATTTACCATAGTTAGTTATTTTCCACATGAAGTTGCATCCCATCTGAGTCTCGGTGGTTGCAGCCCAGATACAATTTCCTGTCACCTCACTGAGAACTGCTCCTTGGCACTCTTAAATGGATGTGCACATCTAACCTGTGTGTTCTGCATTATTGAGCTGGTGCTCTCTGATAGCAATACCGGTATTTAGTACTTTCATAGCAATGCCCCTAAATACCATACCTGATCTCAGCAATCCTTATAACAACCCTGTAAGTTAGGGCAGAATATACCGTACTTTTCCATGTATAAGACAATTTTTTTTAAATTAAAAATTAATGTTAAAAATTGGGGGTCGTCTTATACACAGATAGTGCATAGGGGGGACGTGGGATTGGCTGCTGCCGTGAGCTGGAGATTGTCAGTGGCTATTGGGTGTGTTATTGGTGGCTGTGGCAAGGGCCAGTGTTGATTGGCTGTTGCTGCGGCAGTTGGGCGGGCAATTGGCATCAAGGGGACAGACGATAGGTGGCTTTTGCGACGTGCGCGAGTGGCAGTGTAGGTCAGTGGGGTGAGCGATTTTCGGCAATCTCCCCCCACTTTCTTAATTTGGAGTCCCCCAAAATAGGGGGCGTCTTATACATGGGGGGGGTGTTATACACGGAAAAATACGGTATATATTTGCAGGCTGTGTGTGTGTGTTGGATGTTCTTTATGTGTGTGAGAGAATCATTTGTTCCAGTAACAAAGAACAGGGAAGAAGTTTCAAGAAGCAGCAGAAGGCCGAGATTGTTTTGTCTATGCAAGGACGTTTTCTGTGGGAACTGTTCTTTGGACTTGCGCAGTGTGACAGGCAGTACTGATAACAATGGTTTGGTGTGACTTGTTGTAACTTGTTGTGAGTCTCTTGCTTGCATCTTGCGGTGAGGAAAGCAGAGAGAGAGAGTCTTGCACTCTTGTTGGACTCTAAGCATGCCTTGACCACGGCAGGGGTGAATGCCTGTATATATTTGCTACCAATACGCTTTTATGCCTGTCAAGTAAACCTCTACACTTGACTGAATCTTTATGGCGTCCATGACTGTTTATTGCCTCCTGTCTGTACCTTCAACCCTGAAGACACTTCCAAGGAAGGAGCTGCATTGAGATGTAACTCTGCTGTATATGGATACTGGCACACACAGTTCTTCTAAATCATCCATCAGTGGTTGATGGATTGATCAAACAGAAGGGACCCCAAGGGTCATCTAGTCCAACCCCCTGCAATGCAGGAATCTCTGCTAAAGCATCCATGACAAGTGGCCATCCAACATCTGCTTAAAAGCCTCCAAGGAAGGAGAACCCACAACTTCCCAAGGTTGTGTTCCACTGTCAAACTCTCTCTCTCTCTCTCTCTCTCTCTCTCTCTCTCTCTCTCTCTCTGTGTGTGTGTGTGAGAGAGAGAGAGAGAGAGAGAGAGAGAGAGAGAGAGAGAGATAAGATGCAGCTGAAATATAATGGTGTAGTTTAAATTTTCTTTATCATGTTAACCGTCACTACAAAATAAATCACATACAATGGTACCTCTACTTGCGGACTTAATCCGTTTCGGGGTTCCGTTCGCACCCTGAAAAGTCCGCAACTAAAGCGCCTCTTCTGCGCATGTGCGCAGCACGATCGAGTGCTTCTGCGCATGCACGAAGCACACAGATTGCTTCTGCGCATGCGCAGGCAGCGAACCCGGAAGTAAACATTTCCGGGTTTGCCGCGTTCGTAAGCTGAAAGTCCGTAACAAGAGCGGAACACAACACAAGGTATGACTGTACTAGGAGCAGGTCTTTCTTAGTAGTGGCCCCAAACCTTTGGAACTCTTTCCTCAGGGAAATGCACATAGCCTCATCACTGCTGGGCTAAAAAAATAAAATAAAGAGAGGATGTTTTATTAAAGAATCATAGAGTTGGAAGGGACCACAAGGGTCATCTAGTCCAACCCCCTGCAGTGCATGAATATTTTTGCCTAACGTGGGGCTCAAGCCCACAGCCCTGAGATCAATCATGCTGTGCTGATTGAGCTATCCAGTCTGCATTTGACTGAATTGTTCTGTACTTGGGGGGATGTCCCCCCCCGAAAAGTTGCTGGGGTGGCCTTATGTCCTACTTTACATATACCAGTCCTCTATTCGAAGAGCTTCCTGGTCCAGATTTGATTTAAAGGCATTTAGGAAGAGAGAGAGAAAGTGGAGTGGCAGGCCTGAAGTTGACCATCAACAGTTAGCAGCACCCGGAGAGCAGACTGAGCCGGCACCTAAGCTAGTCATGTCCATTAATTTCAATGCGTCCACTCTGAATAGGACTAACTTTTCATACAACCCTATACAGTCATACCTCTGGTTGCGTTCACTGCGGGTTGCGTTCGGCATGGGTTACGAACGCGCCGAACCCGGAAGTACCGGAACAGGTTACTTCTGGGTTCGGCGCATTGCGCATGCGCAGAAGTGCGAAATCGCATTTTGCGCATGCGCAGAGGCGCCAAATCGCACCGCGCACATGCGCAGGTTGCGCGCTGCTCATGTTGCGAATGGGGCTCTGGAACGGATCCCGTTCGCAACCAGAGGTACCACTGCAGATCTATGGGCTTCCGTTTCGTATACCACCTTCAAAGGGCAGTGGTCCCTAAGCAGCAGCTAAAAGATAATTCGAACAAACAACCAGATCACAAACCAAAACAGGTGCTTTCAAAAATCTCTAGACTGCACACCAAATAGGCAAAAGGACTTCTGATTTCTCTGCTTTAGAGATTATTGCTATTATTTTATTTTAAGGTAGATACTTTACCTGTCCTCTGTGACCCTGCTTATGCTTATTCTGCCCCCTCTTAGGGAATTAAGATGCTAATGCTAAATGCTTGCATTGGGGGGGAGAGAAACACACTGTGATGCTAATGGTGCAAGCAGCCACCCAAACAATAGAGACAGTGAAATCCTATGGGAAGAGGAGAAATGGTACCAGTGGGGATGGAGACACACAGGGGATGGCTTTTAAATGGAAAAGCAAAAAAGAAAGAGTTGATTTTATATTGCTTCCCCCCCTTCAAATGCATAGGGATGTAGCCCTTGAAAGCAGGTGAACTATTCACAGAGGTTGGGGGCCTAGGCAACTAGTCTCTGAGGCCCTTCTCCTCCTCTAAAACCTTCCTGCTATTTTTGAGCAGTGGCAAAAAAAAGGGACAAAACAAAACAAACCCCAAACCCCTCTCCCATTCTGAGTATCAATGAGTGAAGTCAGCTGTCCTTTAATTTATACACGTTGCCAGGGACAGTCCCCAGCTAGGATTTAAATACTCCAGCACAAATCTCTCTAAGTCCCCCTAAACAAGAAATTATGCTAAGGCCCTTTTGAGTAAAAGAGGTTCTCTCGCCCGTTGAAATGAAAATCAATTATATTTGCTCTTTGGAGAACAATGTCATCCCGCACCTCTGCTTTCTAATTGGATAGCGTTCGTAATGACCTGCTGAGAAACTCTGATGAAGCCTTTGGACCTTCCCAGCAGGCCTTTAGACTACCAGTCAGATGTCAATAGAGCCTGCCTCTATGGGAAGGCTCCCTTCCTTAAATTCCATTATTCATCAAGGTTTATGCACCAAAATGATCGCAAAATAATAAAAATTGGGGGGGGGGACCCCTTCACATCGAGTGAAGTGAAATGGAATCATTGATGCTTTGCTCCATTGTTCAGCCAGAAAATCCTTGATTTCTTTCCTTTACGGAATCTGAAAGAAAACCTCTTTCTTTCTTTCTTTCTTTCTTTCTTTCTTTCTTTCTTTCTTTCTTTCATTCATTTTTATTCCCCCCCTTTTAATGTCAAAGTCCTGAATCATATGGCATTGAATCTTTGGCACAGGGAGGTGGGTTCTTCTGTTGCTGTTTTGTTATAAATATGAAATGTAAAATTTACAAAAACAATAGCCCCCTAATGCCAAGCATGGTAACTGACAGGTGATGGTGACTATTGCGGGTCAGTCGATATACGGGCTCCCTCTGTGCCATTAGGGTATGTCATTTTAGGAGGTGAAACTTAATTTTTGCATATTTCTTAAGGGAGGGTTCTTAAAAACATGTTTTGGGGTAGGCGGAATTCAAATCTGCTATTATTTTTGAGATTGGACAACATTTAGCTCGGCAAGTCTACGTTTGACGGAGAAGCACCTAAACAGCTTTCGGAAAAACAAATTTACCTTCTGAAAAAGTCAGATAATGCGAAATAACAATAATAAAGAACAAAAAATATGAATATACACTATAACTGCAAGCAGTTGGCAATCATTTTTAATGATTTTACAAACTTTGTACCTAGCAAGCAAAACTAAATTACTTTAATTTAACCAAAATATCTTCTGGATTCACGAGTCACGTCAAGACATTTCAGCACCCTCCGTTTTTGGAATTTGAAAGCCGAAAAATACAACGTCTCCTTCGGAACCATACATTTAGAGTGGTATCACGCCACTTCAAACAATATTCTCCCAAAGAATCCTGGGAATTGTAGTTTGTTAATGGTGCTGAGAGTTGTTAGGAGACCCCTGTTTCTCCGACAGAGCTATGTTCTCAGAGTGGTTTGACAGCGAATCCCACTTCACAGGAACTCTGGGAGTGGCAGCTCTATGAGGAGAACAGAGGTCTTCTAACAACACTCAGCACCCTTAACAAACTACAGTTCCCAAGATTCTTTGTGGGGAGCTGCGACTGTTAAAAGTGGTCTTACACTGCTCTAAATGTATGGTGCAGAATATTGATGGGCAGGGTATGCATTTTGATGCCACCCTCAAATCTCTCACCTGAAATGACTATCTCACCACTTTTATTGGTGTTTGCTGTCTTTACAATTTTTCCCCACAGCTAAGAAAAAAACGAGACGCTCTTTCTATTTAAAATGTATACTCATTTTTTAAAGTTTTATTTTTTATTTTAAAAAACCTTTAATGAAAAATGTGCTGTTTATAAGATACCTCAGGGGCAAGTTTCAGGCTATTTAAGCATGCATTGCTCTATTATCCAATAACAAATTAGGAGCTGCCATAGCAACGGTGTACAATAATTTAGTCATGTTGCTTCAGGAGCACAATGCACTCTCTTAAAGGTAACTGAAGGTTGACGGGGTGAACTCTGTGTCTTCCCAGATTTATCAAGCAGCCTTGTAACTTTAAAATTGCATTTATTTATTTTTGGCTTCTTTTCAGTAAGCTTTCAGACACACTAGAAGGGAAGGCTAAAGCATATGGGTTCTTCTGTAGGGGTCATTTGGATTGTAACTTAAGGGTTAATTCTGCCATCAGTAGGTCAGCTAGCCAAGACGGTAGAGGAAATTGCTTAGTAACCTGGCAGAGTGGTATAATGTTTGCTGAGATCGCATGTGCCCTGTATGACTGTGTAGTGTGGGTGGTGGTGGTTTTATGTGATTGGTGGTCGGATTTTCGCAATCAGCGGGTGGCGCCGGCCCGCCGGGGGTGCCAGGGCAGCCCGCCAATCGTGAAAATCCGACCGCCAATCACGCATGTACGCCCGGAGGCTGGGCGTATTTGCACAATCAACGGGTGGATTTTCATGACGATGATCACGCTGATCGACAATCGCACGGGGTACCACCTGACCTTGCTACGCCTCTGCTGCTGTGGCGGGAAGGTAAATGGCATTTCCGTGCGCTCTGGCTTCCATCACAGTGTCCCGTTGCGCCAGAAGTGGTTTAGTCATGCTGGCCACATGACCCGGAAAGCTGTCAGTGGACAAACGCTGGCTCCCTCGGCCTGAAAACGAGATGAGCACCACAACCCCATAGTCGCCTTTGACTGGACTTAACCATCTAGGAGTCCTTTACCGTTTTACCTGTAGCCCTATCATCCATGAATTTATATAATCCTCTTTTAAAGCTGTCCAAATTGTTGGTCACCACTACTTGATGAAATTGTCAGTTACATAAACACAGCCTTGAAAGTAAATTCATTGAGATCCATAGTTTAATTGTGAACTCTCTTTCGTCTGTCTCAAATCTTCCAATGTTCAGCTTCCTTGGAAGTCTCCAAGTCTTGCAGTAAGTTCTCGGATTCCCTTCCATCCCTTTTTCACAGCGAAATTTTATTTACCGGTAGAGATAGTTCAGCCACAACCATCATATGAAAAGCCGCACACCGTGGTTTGTTGTTTTAGCCAAACGATCACCAGGACTCCTCAAATCAGGATAAGAAAACCACATTCCTGGCTAGGGTCATCGCTCTACCCTGAAAGGCTCCTCCTTGGGATAGGGAAGGTGGAGAAAGGGAAATTGCAAAAACCATGGTTTGGAAGACACATACATTTGGACACAAACCTTGGCTTGGAGTATGTTTAGCACATACTAGGTTCTGAACAGGAGAGCCACTCTGCTCTTAGTATTGTGCTTTCCACCAAGATGCCTCAGAGATGAATATGGAGGTTCCACATAGATGTTACTCCCTCTACTAGTGTGGTGTAGTGGTTAAGAGCGGTAGACTCGTAATCTGGGGAACCAGGTTCGCATCTCCGCTCCTCCACATGCAGCTGGTGGGTGACCTTGGGCTAGTCACACTTCTCTGAAGTCTCTCAGCCCCACTCACCTCACAGAGTGTTTGTTGTGGGGGAGGAAGGGAAAGGAGATGGAGACTCCTTCGGGTAGTGATAAAGCGGGATAACAAATCCAAACTCCTCTTCTTCTTCTTCTTCTTCTTCTTCTTCTTCTTCTTCTTCTTCTTCTTCTTCTGGACTCGGGTATTGAGTTCAGACAGAAATGGATCTAAAATAGAGACAATGAGGAACAAAAGGGAGGTAGTATGTTTGGGGACGCGGGTGGCGCTGTGGTCTAAACCACTGAGCCTCTTGGGCTTGCTGATCTGAAGGTCAGTGGTTCGAATCCCCGCGACGGGGTGAGCTCCCGTTGTTTGGTCCCTGCTCCTGCCAACCTAGCAGTGTGAAAGCATGTCAAAGTGCAAGTAGATAAATAGGTATCGCTCCGGGAAGATAAACGGCGTTTCCATGCGCTGCTCTGGTTTCACCAGAAGCGGCTTAGTCATGCTGTCCACATGACCCGGAAAAACTGTCTGCGGACAAACGTCGGCTCCCTCGGCCAGTAAAGCGAGATGAGCGCAGCAACCCCAGAGTTGTTTGCTACTGGACTTAACTGTCAGGGGTCCTTTACCTTTAGTATGTTTGTGAGAACTCCAAGGTTTGCAGGAGAACAAAAAACAGCTCTGCTAAAGGGGGAAACCCCACTAAATAGGCTATTGAGGATTGAGCATGCACAGTAGCTACAGAATATTGAGCATCAGCTGGAAAAAAGAAATGGAGTGTGGGGAATTGAGTATTCTGAAATAGGGCACAACTGGCAGGTTGGCTTATTGGGCAGTAGCGAGGATATGCTGCAACATTTTGTTGCAAGCACCACTTATCATCGCTAATAGCCATTCACAGACTGTACCTCCATGAATTTGTCCAAGAGCAATCCAACCTGCTGGCCTTCAGCCATAATCCTGGTGACAGCACAGTTTGTTATTTTAACTGTGTGTTCTTCAGGACCTGTGTCTGAAGAACTCGCAATCTTGCTTGTAAATACAAAGGTCAGCTAAGTTTTGAAATGGATGGAACATTTACACCTTGCGTCTACTTCTGATAGTCCCCCACTGACATAAATAATTCTTCTAGCTTCGCTTAAAAAGCTGTTTATCCGTCCCACCCTCCCTGCAAGTATGTCTGTCTGGAAAGACAGAAAATGCTATCTCTTGGGAGACTAATTGTTAGGAGGTGGGAGAAAGCAGTACTTAAGCTTACAGTAAAAGCATTTGTTTTATGCTTATTAATGAGTTTTTAGACTTTCAATTTTTTAAAAGAAAAACCTATTATGTCCCTTTTCAACACTTCTCCCTAACCACCCTCTCAGTTTTATAAGATGGGGGAAGAGAGGTTGTGGCTGTCTGCGCACCAGAAAGCTAAGAAAAGATGTCAAAAGGCCCCCAGGGAATCTCTGTGTTAATTATTCCTGCAATTGGCTGGTGTGAAACCCCGGTTGGGGGTGGGTAAAAAGGGAGGGGAAAGGAATAATTCAGGCTTTTTGTTTGGGTTGAAAGAAAAGATGCAGTACAGACTGCTTTTAGAAGATGCTTTGCAAGGGACCAGAAAAACCAAAAACGAAACAAAAACCACGACTAGAGAGAGAGAGAGAGAGAGAGAGAGAGAGAGAGAGAGAATTGTTAAATCTTTAAGAGCTAAGACAGAGAAAAGTGTGGGAATGAGAGAAGTCACAAAGTGTTGTGGGAATTTCAAGGTCCCTGTTTGCCCGAAGAAGGTTCAATCATGGACATCTCCTATTCAAAGGATCCGTAATAATAATAATAATCACCATCATTATCAGTGCTTTTTTTCTAAAATAAATGTTTAGGGGTACTATCATTTTCCTACTCATTGAAATACTGCCCTTCAATGAGGCCAAACTTATATTCACAAAATGTTTAGGGGTATGCGTCCCCCCAGAAAAAAGCACCAATAATACCAATACCAATACCAATACCAATAATAATATTATTTATACCACCCTTCCCCTCCAAAGCAAACAACAAGGTAATAATGCAATCTCCTCTTTCTGTAGTGTGTTCTTGCCTCATGTAGACTAGTGGAGCTGTCCAATGCCCTGTTTGAACCGAGTATGGCAAGGAGCATTTCCCAGAATCCTCTGCAACACAGATCTGTGGTGAAGTGTCTCCACTTGCAAGACAGTGTCCAGTTCTGGTTGCAACTCCTCAGCTAGGGGTGCCATATTTTGAAGAGCAAAAAAGAGGACACATTTGCCGACTTCTGCTTTTAACTATGGATTGCTAGGACGACTCTACCCCTGGAAAACACGATGTGTCCCGGGAAAAAAGAGGACATATGGCAACCCTAAATGTCTTTCAATCCCAGTTTCTGGGGTTCGCTAGCAAGAGAGTGCTATTGCCCCCATGCCCTGATTGTGGGCTTCCCATTGGCATCTGGTTGACCACTTCAGAAACAGGACCTGCGACAAGGCTGGCTGGTCTGATCTGGGCGGGCTCTCCTTCTGTTCTTTAATGAGATTTCTTACCTGCCCTTCACCATGAGGCAGGGGCGGAGCAAGGTGGGTGCGGTCCACCCCGGGTGTCACCTCTGAGGGAGGTGACAAAATGCTGTGCGGCACTGACCGCCTGTGAGAGACATTGTGGTTTGGTAATGCAGGCTTCGTGCTGCCAAAACGGTCCGCCCGCCGCCTCCCCCTTAGCTGTAGTGTGGCAGGCAGACTCATTGTCGCAAGGCACGCAATATCTGCAAAAAAAAGCTCAGCAACTTTGGCTCAACAAGTTTGGTCAATCCAATGGGTAGATCACTGCAGTTTTTTATAGTGGGAGTAGATCGCAGTCTCTTGAGACATGCCTGATATAAATAAAATAACACAAGCCAAAACACAATCCATCCTGTTCAGAGGCCCAGAATCCACATTTCTTTGTAAGAAAATATGAAATAAAGTCAAACCATTTTTGCAGGCAAAACAAACAAACAAACAAATAATCAATGGGGGTTTGACAAGAAATTTTCCACACTGGGTACCACCTGACCTTGCTACGCCCCTACCATGAGGTCCCAGGGAGAGTTACTTCAATATTAAAATAATAATAATAATAATAATAATAATAATAATAATAATAATAATAATAATAAATTTTATTTATACCCCGCCCTTCCCAGCCGAAGCCGGGCTCAGGGCGGCTTACATCCGTAAAATTGCAAAAGTATAATCAGTTAAAATCAGTTAAAACAACTAACCCTGAGGGATAGCTCAGCATGAGACTCTTAATCTCAGGGTTGTGGGTTCGAGCCCCATGTTGGGTGAAAGATTCCTGCACTGCCGGGGTTTGGACTAGAGCAGGGCTTCCGAAACTTGGGTCGCCAGTGGTTTTTGGACTACAACTCCCATCATTCCAAGCTAGCAGGACCAGTGGTCAGGGATGATGGGAATTATAGTCCAAGACCATCCGGAGACCCAAGTTTGGGAACCCCTGGACTAGATGATCCTTGTGGTCCCTCACAATTCTATAATTCAAGTGGTTCAGTGGCAAATAGGCAAAGAAGTTCTTTTCCGGGCAGCAAGTTGAGAAAGGAAGCCACTGATTATAGCACACTTTGAATACTTTTTTTACATCTACAGCCAAAGCTTCGGAAGGAGGCTCGATCCGTCTGCAAGAAGAGTCTGCCACACACCGCATATCTTCTCGTCAGCTCAGAAGGGTCCATCTGTTGCCTTCCACTCAACGTGCTTGTCTTTCAAGGCTGTGTTTATGTAACTGACAATTTCGCCAAACTCCGCTATTTTTAAAGAAGAGGGTGGCTGGCTGGCTGATGCTTGCCTGCACATCATCCTGTTTAATTGAGCACTATATACAAGATGTTGTAATTAAGTGGCTTCACCCAAACGCTTAGGGCTCTTGTACGGCAATTAGTACTGTTTTAACACAGGAGCCAGGAAATAAGCTGCCTGATTGCACCTTTCTCTGCGCTCAACCCCTTGACTGCAGTCGGAATCGGGAAGCGCAGTTTGTGTCACCCGCAAAATCACCGCCATGCCATCATTAGCAGGAGATTTGGATGCAGGATACATTGATCTGCCTGTCACCCCCAATGACAGCCGCTTTCTACCATGTGCTTTCTACTATAGCCTGCAGCACAGAAGAGGAGGAAGAAGGTTCTTCACAAGCCATGCGGGCACCTTCTTCTCCTGTTTATGCATTGCACTGGATGTAGGTTGGCAGCACTGGATGTAGGATTTGAGCACCGAAAGGGAACCTGGAAGGCCATTGAGTTCAACCTTCTGCCCAGTTTCAGGAACATTTTGAGGACAGCATCCTGAGACCTCTGGCTATAGGGCGGTATATAAACTCTTTTTTTTTTTTTTTTAATAATTTTTATTGAATTTTTTAATAACATACAAAAAAAACCAAAGAAAAAAACCATGACAATATACAAAGATCTACATCAAAACAATCAAAAAAGAACATTTACATAAAGTAAGTTTCACCACTATATCTTAATTTGAATAAAAGCTTTATATATACCACTTTGGTTGTTCATCTGATGTTATTGCTTCTGTTAACATTCTTCTAAATATGACTTGTGGTCCCTCTGTTTATTTTATCGAGGTTAAGTATTTTGTTCTCCTAACAATTCCCTTTTCCCCTCCCCCCTCCCTCCCAAGGGTGGTATATAAATTCAATAAATAATAAAATAATAATGACAGGTAGCCAGTCCAGCCTCTGCTTAAATGCAACCCAACCAAGGTGGTAGATTGTGATCTACTGATAGATCTTCGGTGACTTTGTTGCGTATTTAGACCTTTAAAGGTAAAGGTAAAGGGACCCCTGACCGTTAGGTCCAGTCGTGGACAGCTCTGGGGTTGTGGCGCTCATCTTGCTTTACTGGCCGAGGGAGCTGGCGTACAGCTTCTGGGTCATGTGACCAGCATGACAAAGCCGCATGGAAATGCCGTTTATCTTCCTACCGGTTCCTATTTATCTACTTGCACTTTGACGTGCTTTTGAACTGCTAGGTTGGCAGGAGCAGAGACCGAGCAACGGGAGCTCACCCTGTTGCGGGGATTCAAACCGAGGACCTTCTGATCAGCAAGCCCAAGAGGCTCAGTGGTTTAGACCACAGTGTCACCCACGTCCCACATATAGTAGGGGTATTTAAAATGGGAGTTGTCATAGCGCCCTCTTTGTTGCTCTTCAAATTATCAGATAATGGCACCTGGGTTATATCATCAGATAATGGCACCTGGATTCTCCATTAAAAGTGAGTGAACATATGGCAATTCAAGATAAAAAGAAGCAATGCAGGAGCAACTGTGTTTTAAGCCTACATGTAATTTTATCAGTGTGTGTTGTTTGTGTGTGTGTGTGTGATGTTTTACAAACAGAACGTGGCGACTTTGACCCCTCAAAGCTCTTTCACACATACAGGTGTGCAAGCTGCAAGTTTGAATCCTGATCCTGACAACATGCCCTCTACTGAGCAATCTCCTTTGTTGGAGTAGCTGCACTGGAAACAATGAGCTTTACTTCTGAGTAGGCATACACAGAACCAGGCTGCAAAAGTTCAATGAAGTTGGTTTGTATCTTTAACAATGCCATCATATACATGTCTACTCAGAGGTAGGGATGGACAAATCTGCCCCTTTCCATTCTCTCGCCACCCCCCTTCTTAAATCCAGCTCTACACATTTCCTCAGCAATTGGTGTGTTTTTCTTAAACAACCACTCTATAGCATTTTTGTGTGAATTTCTCTAAATCCATTTCTGAATGTGCTTTTGACTAATACACATTTGCAAGCAATTCCCCCCTAAAATAATGTATATGACATTTTGACCGATTTATGCATTTTTAATGCACGGCTTCCCCCATACATGTATTTTTGTACACATTGGAGAACTACATTGCAAAATTCAGAGAAATGTGGCTTCCCAAACGATAGCCGGATTTCAGTTAGTGTATTGGCTTGAAAAGTGAGAATTGGGCAGTTTCTTATTAAAACGCAAACAAAACTGAATTTCTCTTTCATCCCTGCTTAGAAGCAAGCCCATGTGAGTTCAATGGAACTTTCTTCCAGGTAAGTATGTATGGGGTGGCAGACTAAATCAGGCAGTACTTCTACACAAGGTTCATAATAATAATAAGCATAATTTTAATTATTTTAAAGGAGGTAGCGTAATTCATTAATGGTCTCTCCTAATGGGTTAGTCACTGATACAATGGCTCATTGGAAGGTTTGTCACAATCTGCCGTGATGGAGAGGCAGAAGGGATAAACTGCTGTTAGAGCCCATTGTCCGGCGAGGCCCCTTGTAATTGCCTCAAAGAAACTGCATGGGAAAAACCCACCTCCACCGAGGCCTCTTTAAGTAATTCTGTAAGCCTGGTCCTACTTAAGCTTTTAAAGACCCATTCACAGAAAGCACCTTCACAACCCCACCCCCTTCCCATTTGAGCACACAGCAAACAAGGGCAGTTCAAGTAAATATGGATGCAGAGTTATGGGATGGGAAGACTCAAGTAAGCATGCTTGGAAACAGAATGACTTTAAGGAGACCCTCTTAGCTAGAAGGAAGAATTAAAATAATTAGTGATGGTCAGGTACACAACACTTGTAAGCTATTATTATTACTTCCCTTGATCTGGACACCATACTTTTGTTGATGCAGCCTAGAATAGCATTAGCTCCCCCCCCCTTGCATCACGCTTTTGACATGTTAAGCTTGTGGTCTACCAAGACCTTTAGATCCTTCTCATATATACCACTGGCAAGTCAGGCATGCCCTCGTCTTATATTTGTGCAGCTGGTTCCTCCCGCCTAAATGTAGAACCTTTCATTTGCCCCTGTTGAAATTCGTTTTGTTAGTTTTGACCCAGTTCTCCAATCTGTTAGGGCCATCCTGAATCCTGATTCTATCTTTGAAATAAAATGAAAAGAAATGTCTATGCTGGGGCAAAGTGTGCCTATAGAAGGATATATTATGTTTAGGGAAGCTTTTAATGTTTAATACATTATTGTATTTTAATATTCTGTTGGAAGCCGCCCAGAGTGGCTGGGGAAGCCCAGCCAGATAGGCAGGGTATTAATAAATCATTGTTATTATTAATTATTATTATTATATTAGTGAAAATAACATACAAAATGCATTATTGGGGCGGGGGGATTGTTTGCAAAAATGTGTATATTAGGCAAAGTGCCCGCAAATGTATATTAAGAGAAATTCAAACTAAAATGCTGGTGAATTTTCATGAGAACCTGGGTGGGGGGAGGCAGACTGATGTGGAAAGGTGGAGAACTAAACTGAAGAACTGATTTATTTATTTTTAATTGACAGATTTGCCCATTCCCAGGAATGAAGGGGAGATGTTGGAATGCATGGTGTCCCCTTTAAAAGAGGCAGCCTCCATTAACAACACAGAATTAGTTTCAGCCTGCAATAACCAGGCGTTGCAAAGGCAGACTGTAGTCTGTTTGTTGCAATAACTGCCCCCCCCGCCAGTCAACGGTCAGCTTCATCCCTTCAAGCCAAGCAGAAGGTGTAGTTTCTCCTTCCTTTAGCCCACACTCATAAAATCTTCATGTAAACATACAAGCAACACTAAACCTGTCTTTTGGAAAAGGCATTTGGCTTGTGCGTATGCATTTGTTGGCTGCATTTCCATTGCACCTATTTACCCAGGTGTGGTTGCCAATCGGCTTCTGTCTTCAGCATGAGAAGCAGGTTGCTCCAGGTGGACATGAATCAGTTCAGGATCAAGGCCGATGCAGTGCACAGGCCATTAATATTCAAGCCAAACAATTTATACCTGTGATTACACCAGGGCTCATGCCTGGTGTGGCATGAACAATGGAGCTGCTGCGATTGTAAGCCCCACAGGGAAAGATGCTGGCCCAGTTTTGTTGCCTTCCACCAGAGGAAACCCCCTCCCCCCAGACAGATCAAAGCCCTTGAAAGCAAATTTAAGAATACAATCCACTCTCAGTGGGAGCTGCAGGCTGCTTTTTCCTGCAGTGGTTTTCAATGTCTCCTTAAAAAGAGGACTTATCACCTTGTCCTCTATCTCAACTTAATGATGTGAACCAGCTTGACTCTCAAAACACCTTCTGCTAAGTGTGGGATTGAATCCTGCCATATAAACCCACTATTTGTTGTGAAGAGGCTCTACAAAGCTCAGATGCGCTCAGGCTAAATAAGAACTCTCAGCAATGCTTGGAGCGGGTGTGCAGAGTGCTCAGATAGCTGCAAAGCCTACCTGCAAAGCTACGGTACTTTTAATAGACCAGTGGGGTTTATTCCCTTACCTACTGAACAGGCGCATGCACACACATGCAAAGGGAAAGAAGGCCAAATGACATTGGGTTGCAGGAGATGAAAGTCTTGCCGGTGCTTCACCCTCTGGAGAACACAGCAGTTACTATCTGCTCTCTTTAGTCAAGTGACTCAGAAGCAATTTGTGGCAGCGCGAACAGCTCCGAAACAATTATACCACCCAGAATGACGACCTAATTATCCCAACTGCTCCAAATATTCTGAAATTCCCAAGCAGCAACAATTAATGACCCAGTGACCAAAGACGCTTCGAGGAGTATGATATCCTGGCAAGTTGTCAGGAAACAAGTAAATAGCTGTGTGTAAAGGGTCAACATGCAACAACCTGAAATGCTGTTCTCTGTACAGGAGAGTATGGTTGCCCACCACCCCAATCTCCGAGGAGTGTGAGATTCCAGGGGTCCCTGGAGCTTATTGAGGGTTTGTTTTTCTTCTTGGGAACGAGGCACTGTGGTTTCTTTATGATACATGGCTTGTTTATGCATATATGCAACCTGAGCCCACAATGGAGGGGCTCACGGCAGTTAACATCCCCAAAAGGTCTTGATTCTCCCATAGCCACAGCCTTGGGTTCAAGCAGAAATTAGCCATGGCTCTCTCTTCTGCATTTTCAAGCTTGCAGCTTTTTCTCCTAGGTCACATCATAGCAAACTCCGTTCTCCAACTTTGTCCTTCTAACTACAGTGCTCCCTCAGTTCTTGAACGAAATCCATTCCGGAAACCCGTTCGACTTCCGAAATGTTCAAAAACCGAGGCGCAGCTTTTCATTGGTTGCAAGAGCTTTTTGCCCTCAGCGAAAGCCGCGTCGTACATTTGGGTTCCAAAATACGTTCGAAAACGCAAGCATTTACTTCCGGGTTTTCGGCGGTCGAGAACCGAAACGTACGACAACGGAGGTGTTCGGGAACTGAGGTTCCACTGTATCTCAGAGCTGGAGGAGGGGTTCCACCCATTTGCTGTCAGGCACAGAGCCCCCTCTCCACTTAATGGCCTCTCGCCCTCAGCTATTACCTCAACACAATAAAGTACCTTGGCTTATTTTTTTAACACTTGCTGGGTCCAAGGGTTAGAATGGGTTGGAAAGGGTCACACATAACAGTGTATTGGTGGCAGTACCATCTGAAGAGATTCCACTTGTGTGTTGATCTTGCCCAACTAGAGATTGGTGGATCAGTCAGTTTCAGATCCTCCCAGCTGCCCCCCCCATCCTGAATTCAGCTCTTCAAGGTCCTCGGCCTGGTTCATTCGTTGAGGACTCTGTGCCTGGTGCCAAGTCAAGGCTTAGGTATGGCAGTAATAATTATACAATTCATAATGTGATTCATATCCTAATTCAGCTACAGTGAACAGTGAGCCGAATAATGCAGTTTTCATCAGAAGCTGAACTGCAGAGGAACGGAAGCAGCATTGCATGCGTTGTCTGTGGGTTGCAAAACTGAAAGCGGTCACTGCATCAACCTCCTCCTGCAACTTAACAACAACAACAACAACAACAACAACAACAACAACTTTATTATCCATCTGGTATGCAGGCTGAGACCCTACCTGCCCGCGGACTGTCTCGCCAGAGTGGTGCATGCTCTAGTTATCTCCCGCTTGGATTACTGCAATGTGCTTTACATGGGGCTACCTTTGAAGGTGACTCGGAAACTGCAATTAATCCAGAATGCAGCAGCTAGACTGGTGACTGGGAGCTGCCGCCAAGACCACATAACACCGGTCTTGAAAGACCTACGTTGGCTCCCAGTACGTTTCCGAGCACAATTCAAAGTGTTGGTGCTGACCTTTAAAGCCCTAAATGGCCTCGGTCCAGTATACCTGAAGGAGCATCTCTAACCCCATCGTTCTGCCCGGACACTGAGGTCCAGTGCCGAGGGCCTTCTGACAGTTCCCTCACTACGAGAAGCCAAGTTACAAGGAACCAGGCAGAGGGCCTTCTCGGTAGTGGCACCCGCCCTGTGGAATGCCCTCCCACCAGATGTCAAAGAGAAAAACAACTACCAAACTTTTAGAAGACATCTGAAGGCAGCCCTGTTTAGGGAGGCTTTTAATGTTTAATAGATTATTGCATTTTAATGTTCTGTTGGAAGCCGCCCAGAGTGGCTGGGGAGGCCCAGTCAGGTGGGCGGGGTATAAATAATAAATTATTATTAATTATTATTATTATTTATACCCCACCCATCTGGCTGGGTATAAATAATGAAGCCACTCTGGGTGGCTTACAGCAAAATATAAAAAATAATAAAATGTCAAACACTAAAAACTTCCTGATACAGGGCTGCTTTCAGAGGTCTTCTAAAAGTTGTACAGTTCTTTATCTCCTTGAGATCCACAGGTAGGGCACCACTGCCAAGGTGGCCCTCTGCCTGGTTCCCTGTAACTTCACCTCTTGCAGAGAGGGAATCGTCAGAAGGCCCTCAGAAGTGGACCTCAGTTTCTGGGCCGAATGATGGGGGTGGAGACGCTCCTTTGGGTATACTGGGCCGAGGCTGTTTAGGGCTTTAAAGGTCGGTACCAACACATTGAATTGTGCTCGGAAATGTACTGGGAACCAGTGAAGATCCTTTAGGACTGGTGTTATATGGTGTTATATAGCATCTGTGATCCTGCCCACCCAAAGGAGTGAGGGGGCAGGGACCTGTTGACAAGAAGAACAAGACGTTTCTGCTTCTGGCTCTGTAACACCGTCTTCAGGAGCCAAGTGGTGCCTTGGAGAGTGTCTTAGCAATCACACCAAGTGCAGCTGCCAAGTGTGCACTTACAACACTCAAAGGCTGCTTTCATCTCTCAAGACCATATCACCGATCCTTCTTAATTTATGTCTGCTGGGGCTGTGCAAAAACTAAGGCTAACATTGCTCTTTTCTGATCTTTTGAAGTATCTGATAAGGGATGCTGCTGAGAGTCTAAAGCAGGGATGGGAAGACTGCAGCTCTCCCGATATCATTGCGCTTCAGCTCTCAGGATTCCTGACCATTGGCTATGTCAGAGGGCACTGATTTACGAGCTGCCACTATCTTATTACCATCATTCAGTCACACCAAAATAAAGTGTTGCTGACCAACCAGCTGTTTTGGTTAACTGTCTATCCAACAGTGCCTTACAAGACTTTGTAAAAGGGATGGTAAAGTAGACTAGGCACTAGTATTGACCTGGGGCTATCTGTCTAGCCCATTTTAGTGTTGGTTGTGTTTTAAAAAACCCTCTCAGATGTTTTAACTTTGTATGGATAAATGTATCTTTTTCTGACTGACGGTCGAATAAAGGATGATGATGATGATGATGATGACTAGGCACCAATGTGCAGCACCTGCAGGTAGCAAAGGGTTGTTTTTTTAAGCCATTATTTTAAATTTCTGACAGCGCTTGATGTAGTTTAGCTCTGGGAAATGTACAACGGCAGCTCAAAAGCTGCCTGCTTTTGACAGAGAACCACAAACTGACAAGTAATCTGAAGAGAACAGACACTTTTACCCCAGTTTGGTATTATTTTAATACTAAATCAATATCAAGGTGCCAAGATCCCCAGCCATCAGCACTGGTTCAACTATGGCTGGTGTAGACAGAGAAGATATAATCCAAGAAAGAGGGATTCTGGAGAGGGCGTCAGCAAGGGGAAAGTTCAATGATAAAGAAGGTTCAGGTGCAAAAAAGCAAACAATTTTATAGGTTTTCAAGACCACTAAACTTAAGACTAGTTGCTTAGCTCTTTAACTAGTAGCCCACATTAATGCATATACAGATAGAAGCATTTTGAAGCATGAACGATTACAGAGCTGTATGGGTTTTACATCCTATCATTATTCATAACAAACACTGTGAGCAAAATGGGAAACTGGCACCGATGGGTGTTTATTTTATGATTTGAAATTTGAACTTGAACCTACTTAGTATGTTGATTTCCTCCCTCCCTCCCTTTAATTTAATTATTTCTTCTTCTCTTTTAAAAGGCAAGCTGTATGAAGTATGAAATTGTATCAGGCTGAATTTTTATTGACAGTATTTTGCTGATCTGGAGTATTTTGTATCCATTGTTTTGATTTTCAGTAAATAAACTCCTTTAAGGGCGGTGGGGGGGGAGGCTACCTGTCCCTGTTGCCAGGTAAGCCCCGTGCCTGGGACGGGGCACTGATGCAGGGTGGGGGGCTTAAAAGGCATGCTTTCAAGGGTCCGTTCAAATATAACCTGGCCCTGCAGTCAAACTCACATACTCCAAAACTATAGCAGAGTCTCTGGTGCTATGCCACCATATGCCCCAAATTTCACTGCAGAGTCCATGTTTCGAAAACAAAGAGTACAAAATGTTCCCCCCCACAATTACCGTATTTTTCTGTGTATAACACGTCCCCATGTATAAGACGCCCCCTATTTTTGGGGACTCCAAATTAAGAAAATGAGGGGAACTTTTTTGGGGAGGATTGCCCAGAGTTGTTGAGCTTTTTGGGGGGTGGGGTGGCCAAGAGTTGTTGAACTTTTTAAAGGGGGGATTGCCGAAAATCACTCACCTGAATGACCTACGCAGCCACTCACGCACGTCGCAAAAGCTGCCTATCACCTGTCCCCTCAATGCCGATTGCCCGCCCAATTGATGCAGCAACAGCCAATCAGCAACAGCCCCTGCCACAGCCACCCAGAAGACGCACAATAGCCGCTGACAAGCTTCCACTCGCGGCAGCAACCAAACCCACGCCCCCCTACCAAACCCACGCCCCGACCTTCTGATAGGCAAGCCCTAGGTTTCGACCACAGTGCCACCCGCGTCCCTTCCATATCAGCTAGGCACTTGCAAAAACTATAGGTTGCAAAGCTATCCAAGCAGAGCCCTGAGAGCTCTCCAAGGTCCTGTAGGTACCCTAGGTGTCTGGAACGCCTGCCTCTTGACAGGATACAACCTGGCTTCCCCTGTGAGCCTTGAGCTCCTCTAGAACAGGACCATTAGAAGGTCTACTGTCTGCCTTCAGTTCAACACAGAGCCAGCCCGGGACATTTTGCTGCCTGAGGTGGAGCAAGCAATGGCACCCTGTTGCCACAACAAATCGAAGTGTGTGATGCCCAAGGCACCTGTCACAAGCACCTGCCCCATTTCCTGGTAGTAAAAATGCAGGGAGCAGGAGAAATTGGACTAATCAGTTTTTCCTTTGTTTGACTTTTGCAGGTTGGCTACAGCAGTTTGGGGCAGAAACCATGGAAAGAGAGTGAGGAGAGAAATTGGACAAATCGCAGATTAGAAATGATTGCATAGGAAATAAGGGATATAATCAGCGCTGTTTCTCTAGAAAATGAGCTGCCATAACTCATCATGAAGGCCTCCCTTGTTCTCTTAGGCCTACCTGAGAGGTGCCGGAACTGAGTTTCGGTTAGTTCCAGCTGAAAAAAAAAAGCCTGGGACATTATTAGCTTGTTATGTGAACATTCGCCCAACGAACCGTTTCCTGCAAATGCATTGTGTTCAGAAAGTGGGACTTGCTTGTAATTTGCACTTCCTAAAATAATATGTGAACAAAAGCACAGCTATCCTTCAAAATCTGCACTTCTCTGATGTAGTTTTCCAAACCAAAAATGTGCACATAAAGACCTATTGTGGGGGAACTCATGTACCGGTATATATGCTAAGGAAAGGAACGTTTTAAAAAGTGTTTTACATTAGATGAAACTGCTTGCAAAATCCATTTTTTTTATTTTATAATAAAATAATATTTTATTGTTCATTTTCAAATAATAATAATAATAATAATAATAATAATAATAATAATAATAATAATTTATTATTTGTACCCCGCCCATCTGACCGGGTCCCCCCGGCCACTCTGGGCGGCCTCCAACAAATTCATTCATCATATATACAATATTCTTTTGCTTTTGCTTTTAACTAAAGAATAACAAAAATAACTAAGGTTTAAATAAATACTTAAAGATATAAATTAACAAATAAGAAAGAAAAAGAAAGAAAGAAAAAAGAAACATTACTGTGTCTGCCTCTTTTTGTTGCTTCCCACATCCGGATCCTTTCATCCCAAACAAACAAAGTCAATACAGATACAGCATACCCAACATATTACATATCTCATATTACATCTAAGTTGAAATCTATACAAACATGTAAACAAGAAAATCTATACAGACATATATACAAGAAAACAAGAAATTTTTTTTTTTTGCTCATTTCCAAAATATCATGTCGATATCCCAATCCCATCCGACTTCCTATCAATCCCCATTGTATACTCCGATCGTACCTATGAGTGCAATTCAAATCAATTACGTCACTTCATTTATATCTTTTTTACACTTTATTATCCGGTGACACCCTGTTCTCCCTTTTTAATGGTCTTTCCCCCTCAGGAATTACTTATGTTTTAATACAAATATGCATGTTAGGAGAAATGCTGTTTATATAATAATAATAATAATAATAATAATAATTTTATTATTTTTACCCCGCCCATCTGGCCGAGTTTCCCCCGCCACTCTGGGCGGCTTCCAGTCAAATATTAAAACAATACAGCATTAAATATTAAAAACTTCCCTAAACAGGGCTGCCTTCAGATGTCTTTTAAAAATAGGATAGCTGCTTATTTCCTTGACATCCGCTGGAAGGGCGTTCCACAGGGAGGGCGCCACTACCGAGAAGGCCCTCTGCCTGGTTCCCTGTAACCTCACTTCTCGCAATGAGGGAACCGCCAGAAGGCCCTCGGCGCTGGATCTCAGTGTCCGGGCTGAACGATGGGGGTGGAGACGCTCCTTCAGGTATACAGGACCGAGGCCGTTTAGGGCTTTAAAGGTCAGCACCAACACTTTGAATTGTGCTCGGAAACGTACTGGGAGCCAATGTAGATCTCTCAGGACCGGTGTTATGTGGTCCTGACGGCCACTCCCAGTCACCAGTCTAGCTGCCGCATTCTGGATTAATTGCAGTTTCCGGGTCACCTTCAAAGGTAGCCCCACGTAGAGCGCATTGCAGTAGTCCAATCACAAGCTTCTATGGTTAACTGAAGAACAAGAAACTGCAAGAAACCACCCATCCCTAACTACCAGCAGGCAGTGCTGGAAATGGCAAGACCAGAGGTCACTTTTCCGGGGTTGACCTCCAAACCAGAGTCATCCCTGGACGCAAGATTGTGGAAGATGTTTTCAAAGGTTGTTTCTGCTTGTGCAGTTGAACTGACCTTAATTTCCCCCTGCAGTTTTTATGATACCTAGTTAAAAACCTTTGTTGCTCCCCTCTGCCTCTCTCTTTCTCACATACAGAATACCCAAACCTGTGCAACTGCCTTTCACATAAGGAAAATGTTGTGATTTTAAAAAGCACACACTCAATAGATTCCCACAAATTGATTTCAAATGTGCCAGTAGAACATTTGGGTTTCTTTATCAAGTCTTATGTGAAGCAGCTGTTGCCAAGGTAACAGCGATACTTTTAATGACAGTAAAGGAAGCTTATAAAACTTGCACATTTTCATCGGCTATGAGACGGCTGGCCTCGCGCTACCTTACTTTTGTGGCACATGCTCTCTTTTGTTCACAAGCTGGAATGTCTGGTGCTTCGTCGTTTAAGACAAATGCAGTCTAGCTTGCTTGCTGAACTGTGTACCTATTTCTTTCACGAGGAAAAATAATAATTTTCAGGTAGCTAGTCTCTAATATCAACTGCATTGGTGCATTTAACACAGCCCTCATACATATGTGCACAACCTTTAATGGAAACATTAATTAACTAAGATTGCATTCGTAAATGCACTTGGATGACTTGAAAAGAGGATTAGATAAATTCATAGAGGATAAGGCTATCAGTGGTTACTAGCCACAAGGGTCATGTTCTTCCCGGAAACTACAATTGATCCAGAATGCGGCAGCTAGACTGGTGACTGGGAGTGGCCACTGAGACCACATAACACTAGTCCTGAAAGACCTACATTGGCTTCCAGTACGTTTCCGAGCACAATTCAAAGTGTTGGTGCTGACCTTTAAGCCCTCAATGGCCTCGGCCCAGGATACCTGCAGGAGCGACTCCACCCCCATTGTTCAGCCCGGACACTGAGGTCCAGCGCCCAGGGCCTTCTGGTGGTTCCCTCCCTGCGAGAAGCTACAGGGAACCAGGCAGAGGACCTTCTCGGTAGTGGCGTCTGCCCTGTGGAACGCCCTCCCATCAGATGTCAAGGAAATAAACAACTACTGTACCTGACTTTTAGAAGACATCTGAAGGCAGCCCTGTTTAGGGAAGTTTTTAATGTTTGATGTTTTATCGTGTTTTTAATATTCTGTTGGGAGCTGCCTAGAGTGGCTGGGGAAACCCAGCCAGATAAGCGGGGTATGTATGTATGTATATATGAATAAATAAATAAATAAATAAAATGGCTGGAGACAGTATAACAAGATAGACAAGGCCGCTGGATCAGGCCAATGGCCCATGTAGCCCAGCATCCTGTTCTCACTGTGGCCAACCGGATGGCTATGGGAATCAATTAGCAACCCAATATTTTTTCATCCCATGTGGCCTGATTAAACCACCCAACTCTGATGGGCAGTTTGTGGACAGCACAATGAGATGCAAAAGCAGTTACAGTTCATGAGCTTCACTGTCAATTCCATGGGTTTGAACTAAGTTCTCTTCTTAATGACTGCATGTCAAAAGCTAATGTATGGTAGCACTAATTGCTGAGCAGATGGTTATGGAGGAGCACTCATATCAACGTTCTGACGGCACTTGCTTTGACTGACAGCAGACACCGCAGTTGGTGGTGCTGGGAGTCTGGCTCACTGAAGCCACCGAGTCCTGCTGAATCAATCCCATTTGATTTGGGCTTTGGCTGAATTCAGTGCACAGCCCAAGTGAATACAATAGCATGACCATTACAACCACCCACCTATAAAAACACAAGTAAAACTTATCAAACTTAAAAATCCAAGAATTAGAATGGATCAGTCATAAAAAAAGTTCTCATAGCCTATCTAAAAATCTCTCCCAAGAAAGAATTCCACAACTGTGATGCTACCACTGAAAAGGCTCTGTCCCTGGTATCCATCAGTCAAATGCTTGCAATGCTAGGTCACAGAGCAGAGCACTAGATGCCAATCTTAGGGGCTGGGTAGATTCACATGGGTGAGGAAACTCCTTTAGACCAACTTGTATGATGTTCTGTTTGTGTTGTTGCTGTTCCTATGTTTTTGTATACCCTGCTGGAAGCCATTCAGAGTTGCTGGGGCAACCCAATCAGATGGGTGGGGTACAATCAATCAATCAGTAAAATTCCCCAATCTGGTATCTCTCAGATGCTTTTGCACTGCAACTCCCACCATCGCTGAACCTGGCTGGAGTTGATTGGAATTGTAGTCCAAACTATCTGGAGAGCACCTAGTTGGGAAGGCTGATTTAAAGGAGGGCCTGCACCCATCTGAATCTATCAGAACCCCAAGACCCAATGTTCTGCTTTAGATCCCTCAGCCTAAACTGTTCAGGGCTTTAAATTGGAAATGAACTGGTAATAACCAATGAAATTGGCACGGGATCATTCCAATATAGGGATGCGGGTGGCACTGTGGGTTAAACCACAGAGCCTAGGGCTTGCCGATCAGAAGGTCAGCGGTTCGAATCCCCGCGACGGGGTGAGCTCCCGTTGCCCGGTCCTTGCTCCTGCCAACCTAGCAGTTCAAAAGCACGTCAAAGTGCAAGTAGATAAATAGGTATCGCTCTGGCGGGAAGGTAAACCGTGTTTCCATGCGCTGCTCTGGTTCGCCAGAAGCGGCTTAGTCATGCTGGCCACATGACCCAGAAGCTGTACACTGGCTCCCTCAGCCAGTAAAGCGAAATGAGCGCCGCAACCCCAGAGTTGGTCACGACTGGAACTAATGGTCAGGGGTCCCTTTACCTTTACCATTCCAATATGCATTAGCCATCTTGCCCATGCTAGCATCCTGAGGACTACTTTTAAACCAAACAAACACCATCTTGCATTTCTGAATTGTTTTAAAAGACAGTTTCATATAGAGAGAACTATGGTAGCCCAGTCTGTACATGTTGCACTGCGGCATCTATTTCATTTATTCAGTCTCTTGGATTTGGGCATTCCTTTGCCGCTGCCTTGTAGCACCCCACAGAAACAGTGTCAAACTTACGGCACAGCAATCTCACTGGTAGCTCTAATAGATGCTCTTTGAGCCAAAGCTGTGATATTAGAAGAAACACCCATTGCCCAGGGAAGGCATTTGTCATCAGAAGTCTTTGTGCTATAACCATGGTGGCACTGATTGCACCAATTGCCGGGTACCGTTCACCAGAGTCACACATGTAATTGACAAAAGGTGAGGACTGGGGAAAGTATCTTGCTTATGCACTACTCACCGACTGAATGCAGTTTAATTGCACATGTCAGTTGCTTTCCAGGTGAGTGAAAAACAATGCCAGTGAAACAGTCTGGAATTCAGGCTCTCGTGGCCTGCAGGTGACTTTCCCCACTCCCTCAAAGAAGCCCATTATACTTACCAAAGGACCATGAATGAGACTGATTGTGCCAAGAATATTCTGCCTAGCATGAATGAGGTTGATACACTTGAAAGGTCTTGATGAGTGCTGCTCCAGCATTCAAGGGTGCTAGCTGGACAGTTAATCCACATCGGAGAAGTCTGGACTATGGGGCAAAATTAGGCATGTTACAGGTGGCTAGGAAAGATCAGTCCACTGTCCCCCATGAATGGCATGCGAGTGGTGAGCAATGGAGCGTGGTCCATTAGGGCACACAAGGCACTGCTCCACTAACCTCAGTCTGCTATCAGCCAGCCCTCACTCACATGCTGTCATGAATGAGCCAGACCCCAGGAGAAGTTTGCAGCTGGCTCCCAGTGAAGAGAGGAACCAGGAGGGTTAACTACAAGACAAGAGGATTATAGCCGTGAGCCAGCTCCCCCACACGTAGGAATGCCAACTGATAGCAACATATTAGAGAGCCAGCCAGCAGCTTGCCAGCGTGCTAGTGAAGAGCAAAATGCAGAAGTTAGAAATGAAACCAACTTAGAAAGCGGGAAAGAGCACGGAGGTAAACTCTCAGAGAATGAGGAAGAGGTGAGAGCTGACCCCCTCTCCCCTAGATCTAGGTATATGGGGCGTCTTCAAGACAGAATACGCCACAAGAAGAAGTTCAGCTGTTTCTGGCCTTGCCAGAAACATCCGCCTTAGAAGGGACATCTTTCATTAATGGACGACGGCTGTGCTCGCCGCTCCAATGAACTTTGTTGCTTTTGCAAAAAATCTTTATTTTAATTAACTCCGCTCTTTTTGTTATCAAGACTCTCTGACACATGCCTTCATACGTACAAACAGTTATAGAATCATAGAATTGTAGAGTTGGGACCCAGGATGTCATCTAGTCTAGGAATCTCAATTAGGTCAACATCTGCTTAAGAACCTCCAAGGAAGGAAAGCCCACCACCTTCTGAGGGAGTCTGTTCCACTGTCAAACAGCTCTCACAGTCAAAAAGTTCTTCCTGATATTTAGTTGGAATCTCTGTTTTTGGAACTTGAATCCATTGCTTTGGGCTGTCATCCTTCTCCTTAGTCCCAGTGTTGCCTTTGTAGGACTTGGCAGGGAGGAAGATGGGGACAAAGCTAGAAACAACTAGCTCTGCCTGTCATTGGCTATGGTTTGACCTACAGTTGGGCTCCCGGCCTTCCGCCCCACCAGTTCCAATGGACACCAACCATCTTTCTCTTCTTCACATGACATTATGGGCAGATTTACTTGGGCTGTGTTGCCATCATATGTTTTCCCATCGTTGCACCATGTTATTGGCTTTTAGGGGAGGAAAACTGGAAAAATCACATAGTTAAGGCTGCCTAAAGGTGATGGAAAGAAGTTGACAAGAGGACCGCCATATTTTTAAAGCAGGAGACTTGTGATTCAGGCTTGTTGGAGGCACTCTCCACCCTCAGTGATGCCACCCTGACCATCTCACCCTCCCAGAAAACAGTCTCCTCCCCCAATTCAGATCCAGGAGCAGAGCTAGGAACAACATCTAGGCCAGGAGGACAGGGAAGCTGCTAACATGTAGTTCTTCCCTCAGACAACTAACTTGCTGGAAGTTAGGATCCAAAGCGGTCCCACGGTGTCTAGAGAGCCAGTGTGGTGTAGTGGTTAAGAGCGGTAGACTCATAATCTGGTGAACCGGGTTGGCGTCTCCACTCCTCCACATGCAGCTTCTGGGTGACCTTGGGCTAGACACACTTCTCTGAAGTCTCTCAGCCTCACTCACCTCACAGAGTGCTTGTTGTGGGGGAGGAAGGGAAAGGAGAATGTTAGCCGCTTTGAGATTCTTTTGGGTAGTGATAAAGCGGGATATCAAATCCAAACTCTTCTTCTTCTTCTGCTTGAGGTTTTTGCTCTTGTCTTATGGCAGGTGTCCCAGACATTGAAGAAACAGCCACCTGGTAGTCCCCAAAAGTAAAAAAAAATAAAAAAAATACACAAACGCACCAAACTACAACTGGACAACATACAGTGGTACCTCTGGTTACGTACTTAATTCGTTCCGGAGGTCCGTTCTTAACCTGAAAACGTTCTTAACCTGAAGCATCACTTTAGCTAATGGGGCCTCCCGCTGCCGCTGTGCCGCCGCTGCCCGATTTCTGTTCTCATCCTGAAGCAAAGTTCTTAACCTGAGGTAATATTTCTGGGTTAGCAGAGTCTTTAACCTGAAGCGTATGTAACCAGAGGTACCACTGTACTCCTTTATACCACTGGAGCAGGAAAACAGTGTCTTTGTGTTACACGGTGTAGAGCAGCTGGTTCATTTTTTTTTAATGATTTCTCATTTTGTCAGCCTTTTCCACTATCCATTGCAATCCTTTAATGGGAGCTGTAAACCCCCATGTTCCTTCCTTTGCTGAAAAGGGCCCTCATTTCCTCCGTCTTATCTTCTATTTCAAAGGCTTGTGTTTCAGCCTGACGGATTTCACCTTCGCTCCTTGTAACAATAGCCATTTCTGGTTTGAGAGACCCTGACTTTCCTGAGAAAGGCCAGTGTTGCTGGATAATGAGGAAGCCTGCTTCACCTCTCTGGCCAAGGCACTTGATAGAACCCAGGTAAATTGGGCAAAAGTATCTGGCGATTTCTTAGCTAGCACACTCAAAGTCATGTCTTTTAAATAGGCCATTTTTTAAAAAAAGTAAAACCAGCATTACCTTTGCAAATGTATCCAGCATTGACATACCTGTTGGTTGCAGGAAAAAATAGGTATATGAAGGAAAATTTCTGGATGGGGGGGGGGAAGTACTTTTTGGCGAGAGAACCCCAGCAGAGATTTAAAATCACAAAACATGCAGCAAAGTAAAGTGAGGGAATGTAGGCTGTTATACCTTTAAAACATCCACTTGTGAGTTCCAAAACTTTCCTCTTCATCTAGTATAGAGAACCCCCCATACATTTAGTAAGTTAAAATTTGGTTTACTTACAAACTCTTCAAAGGTCAGCTTCATGTGCTTTTCCATACATCAGTCAGAAAGGTTGCACAGGCAGTAAACCTTGGCTTAGTTGCAAAGTGGTGAAAGCTCCTTAATTATTGGAGAGGCTTGTTAGATCCATGCAGTTAAGCTAGAGCAGGCATCCCCAAACTGCGGCCCTCCAGATGTTTTGGCCTACAACTCCCATGATTCCTAGCTAACAGGACCAGTGGTCAGGGATGATGGGAATTGTAGTCCAAAACATCTGAAGGGCCGAAGTTTGGGGATGCCTGAGCTAGAGCAACCAGCTTAGCCTCTTCACACACAGTCTTCCTGCTCAGGGTTTCAGTTAGGGAGCCATGCCTTTCTTGGTATAAAATATTGCTTAAATAAAAAAGATTTTAGCAGGCAGCAGAAACAATATGATGAAATTACCTGCCTAATATCAAGAGGCAGGGAGTTCCCAAGGACAGGTGGTGGCACACTAAAAAAATCCTATTTCCTGCAAGTGCAGAATGAACATTTCATGCAAGATGTAACAGAGGGGTGTGTGTGCATATGTGTGTGTTATCCTTAAAGAGTATGAAACAATTTACAGATAGTTTGTGAGGCAGCATTGTCTTGTGTGCAGCTCCTAAGAGTTTAGCCCTGGAAACAGGGGTGTATCCAGGGGGTTGGATAGGTTCCCGCCCCCAGGGCAAGGGGGCAGGCCTAGGGGGCGCCAAAATCGCCCCCCTCCACTCTGGCTCTGGGTGGCTAGGAGTCCGTCCATCTGTCCACATGCTCCCCAGGCTGCTCCACTGATGCTGTGGGTGGCCAGGTGAGGTGCACAGGCTCCTCTGGGAGTCTGGGTGGAGGAATCTGGTCACTGGTGTGGGCTATCACAGCAGCCCTGCAGGGCCCAGGACTCGGAGAAAAGAAAGATGGAGGGAGTGGGTGAGAGTTGCAGGAGGAGGATAAAGGAAGGGAGGAAGGAGGCAGAAGGGAAAGCAGTGAGCAGAGGGAGGCAGGGAGGCAGGAAGTCACTGACGGAGCGGGACAGGAGATGAAAAGCAAACTTTTTGAGTTTCTGGTCCATGGTCTCTCCCGGCTTCAGAGGCCCTGACACGTCACCTTGCCAAGGGTGCAAAGGAGCCTAGGTATGTCTCTGCCTAGAAAGATGGAACTCATAGATAACTTCTTTCACCCAAAGCCTCAACTGATTTTGGGCTCTCCATAAAATAGACTTGGATTAATAGAAAGCTAGACATCAGTTTCCCAGAACATTTCAACCTGATCTTACCTTTCATTCCCATTTCAAATTTCAGAGTTGTGTTTTACATGGTTGGAATTTACTTCCACTCCAAAGACACCCCCCTCTCCCCTGTGTGCCTTAGGAGATAATAAAGCAGCGCGTAGGCTGTTTAAAAATAAATCCTCATCAAGTTGGGGTGGAAAGCGATGACAGAATTCCTTCCTGATCTTGAAAAGCTGTCAAACCTGGATATAATTCCAATGGCTAGCTCTGCTCAGCACCAGTGCTTTTGCATGAAAGGGAAGCCCCCACATCCACACACTGGGATTTTCACACAGTTTACTTTAAAATTAAGCCGCATCCAAGCAAATGGGTTTGGTGCAAAGATTCATGAAACAGCACCATGTCTGGCTCCTGCAAGGCACCTCTGCAGGGCTACTTTAACACAAGACAAAATTGTGCTGTTGTTTTTTAAGTGATAATTTCAGGCCCAGCATTGAGTGTTGTTTTGTAATAAACAATCCTGAGGCTTTCCATAGGGTTGTCCAATGCCCCTTACTTTAAAGCAATAATGGGGTGTGTGGCTCTCCACATGTTTTTGGACCATGACTCCCATCATCCCTGACTATTGGTCATGTTGGCTGGCACTGATGGGAGCTGGAGTCCAACAAAATCTGGAAGTGACATGTTCCCCATCACCACTTTAAAGGGTTAAGGTTAAGGATGTATTGGGAAAAATGAAGGCGACATCAGACAAAAATCAGGGAGGGAGGGAGAGGAGAGAACCTCACGAGAGAGAGAGAGAGAGAGAGAGAGAGAGAGAGAGAGAGTTGGAAAAGAGAAAAGAGATGACCCTATAAACTCAGAAAATCCACTGTTTAGTCTATGACACAAGCCTGAAATCTCTAGAGAGCAGCTTCCAGTCTGCACAGATAATGCTGATCTCGCTGGGTGAAGATTCCTGTGTTGTATTGTTTAGGCTGTGACAAATATTGATGCTTGCCTCCTGCAAACAAAAAATAGAAAAACTCCCACCTTCAGTGGGAACCCATGACTGTATGTAATTTATCTTGAAAGTGATGCTGTTGTCATCACTTTGATGTGTAGTTAAGACTGATGGCATAAACCTGATCTTAGTTTACACTTCCTGTGTTACTAGAGATCAAAGGCTGGAGAGATCCAAGTGGCAGCTCTTCAATTTTGCATGTGTAATGCAATTCCTATTCACAGCTTGATATAACAACGTGGTGCTCCCCCCCCACCTCCCCACAAAGTCTTTTCCTTTAGGCAATGCACATTCGGAGCAGTCAGCTACCATTCGGGCCTGCATTGTAACTGATCGGTTCTACTATTCCAGTAGTGACTTCGGAAATAAAATCATCTATTCATGGTCCACATCTGCTTATACCGTGATCAGGTTATGCATTACTAATCCTCTAGGAACAGGCAGAGTGAGGGGTAGTGAATCTTTTCCAGTGCAATGATACAGGAAGCTATCATCAGGGAATTTTTTATTTTATTTTATGCCTATTGCATTTATTTTCTACATTACCTCCAAGCTTAAAGGCATCACAAGTGATTCATCTTCACCCCATTTTAAGGACATAAGAAGAGCCCGCTGGATCAGGCCAATGGCCCTTCTTAGTCTAGCATCCTGTTTTCACAGTGGCCAACCAGACGCCTGGAACTGAGTCCTCTCTCCTCCTGTGGTTTCCACCAACTGGTATTCAGAAGCATTGCTGCCTTCAGGGCATAGCCATCATGGATAGAAGCCATTGCTAGCCATATCCTCCATAAATGTATCTAATCCTCTTTTAAAACTATTTAACTTAATGGCCTTTACTTCATGGCCATAGCTTAACTATGCGCCGTGTAAAGAAGTACTTAGTTCTATCTGTCCTGAATTTTCTAACATTCAGCTTTATTCAGTGTCTACAAGCTCCAGTGTTTTGAGAGTGTTCTTTTCCCTATCCATTTTCCCCATCCATAATTTTTGTAAAGGTCTATCGTGTCACCTCTTAACTTGTCTTTTCTCTAAACTAAAAAGTCCCAAATGATGCAACCTGTCTTCATAGAGGAGTTGGTCTGTTCCCTTGATCATTCTGGCAGCCCTTTGCTGAAGATTTTCCGACCCTACAATATCCTTTCCGAGGGGAGGTCGCCAGAACTGTACATCGCTCCAAACGTTGGGGCACAAAAACATCTGTATAGAACTTGCAGTTTTATTTTCAATTCGTTCCCTAATGAAACCTGGTATGGAATTTGCCATTTCCATGGCTGCTGCGCACTGAGTTGACATCTTCATTGAGCTATCTTCTATAACCCCAAGGTCTTGTTCTTGGTCCTTTCACCCGATGACATGTGAAAGATATTTTTGCCCTAACATGCATCGCTTTACACTTGTTTACATTGAATTGCGTTTGCCATTTTGCCACCCATTCACTCAGTTTGGAGAGACCCTTTTGGAGCTCTTCACAATCCCTTTTTGTTTTAATGACCCCGAACAATTTAGTATCATCAGCAAACCGGCCGCCTCACTGCTCACTCTATCTCTAGATTGTTTATGAACAAGTTAAAAAGCCCCAAGACTGATCCTTGGGGAACTCCACTTTCTACTACTCTCCATTCAGAGAGCTGTCCATTTATTCCTACACTTTGCTTCTTGCTACTTCATGAATTAGTGATCCACCAGAGGACCTCTCTTCTTATCTCTTGACCAGTAAGCTTACTCAGGAGTCTTTGGTGAGGAACTTTGTCAAAAACTTTGTGAAAGTTCAAGTACCCTATGTCAACCACATCACCTCTATATGCATGTTGACACTCTCAAATAATTATAATAGGTTTGTGAAACAGGTATTTTCCTTGTGGAAGCTATGCTGACTTTGATGCAGTACAGCTTACTCATTTAGATGCTTGGTTATTTTATCTTTAACATTACTTTCCACCATTTCGTTTCATTTCATTTCATTTTTATTTATCATAATTATCCAACTTTCCAAAGACTTTCCAAAAAAATTACACTTCTCGATATGGTTTAACCCCTTTCTGTTTCCACAATACAAACTCCACAAATATCTTCCATATTTCCTCAAAATAAAAATGGCAGACCAACACGGCTACCTACCTGTAACTGGAAATATTTCCTCAAAGTCATTTCCCCCTTCTTACTTTGATAGTTCTTTATGCCATTCTTCTATTTGATACCCACCTTGCTTTTTCCATTTCCTAGCTATGATAATTCAAGTTTGTGAGTAAGTCCTTCATAGCCTCCACCAATTTTCCAGGGACATATGTTAAACTAACCAGCCTGTAATTTCCAGGATCCCCCTGGATCCCTTTTCTAAATTTGGCGTTACATTGGCTACTTTCCAATCCTCGGGTATAAGGGGTTGACCCAAGGGGCAGGTTACATATTTTTGTTAGAAGATTAGCATTTTCACATTTGAGTTTTTTGAGACTCTCAGGAGGATGCCGACTGGACCCGGAGTTTTGGCAGTTTTAATTTTGTCTGTTAGGCCTCGAACTTCATATCTCGTCTCCATTATCCATCTTAGCTCCTCAGACTCATCTCCTGCAAAGGTACTGGGATCTGCCCTATATCTCCATTGTGAAGACAGATGCAAACAAATCATTCCGCTTCTCTGCAATCTCTTTGTCCTCCTTTATAACTCCTTTGTCTCCCTTGTTGTCCAAGGGTTGTCCTAGATGGTTTCCTGCTACTAATATATTTGAAGAACTTCTTCTTGTTGGTCTTTATTTTTACAGTAATGTGTTCCTCAAAGTCTTTTTTCCTCAAAGCATCCCTTACTGTCTGTCTGCACTTTTTGGGCCACAGTTTGTGTTCCTTTTTGTTCTCTTCATCTGGACAAGACTTCAGTTATTTGAAGGAAACTTTCTTGCCTCTAATAGCTTCTCTCACTCTACTTACCGGTATTAATCATGCCAGTGTCCTCTTGACTCTTATGGTACTTTTCCTGATTTGTGGCATACACTCCAGCTGAGTATCTAATAGCGTGTTCTTGAACAACTCCAAAGCATTTTGAAGTGATTTGACCCTCTTGACTTTCCGTTTCAACATTTCTTTTTTTTCTTTTTTTAACCAGTCTCCTCATTTGTTGGGATAGTTCAGTCAGTAGAGTGTGAGACTCTTAAATCTATGATTTTCCTCTCTCGAAATCAGATGTGACCGTGTTGGATTTTCTAGGCAATTGGCTATTTACATGTTTATTTAATATAGCAGGACTATGGTGTCCGCTCCCAATTGGCTCAACAATGCTCCATCTTGCACCAGGCCCTGGGTGCCACTCCAAGATGGTTTTCTCTGAAATTCTACCAGTTCCACGTGCAGGGCCAGACAGACAGGCTCAGCTTTGTGGTCTCAATATAGACATGAGACAATGGTGTCAAGAGGAGGGGTTTGGATTCAGAAGCACTGGGGAACATTATGGGGCAAGCTAGGCCTGTAGTTGAATGTTCATGAAGTTATTTATTTATTTATTTTACAAACTGATATGGAAATGTGGAAAATTGAACCAAAGATTGGAAAAATGAGGGGGGGAAACCCTGAAATTGAATGATTCAAACAGATTCACACTAGGTGCAAATTTGCGATGGGTGGAGTAGCCAGACCATAGGTTGAATGATTGGTTAATGGCACCCAGTTACTACAGAACGGAAATAGGCCCGAAAGCTTATTATGTCTGCCAGCAGTTGATTTAATTAAAACAGCATCTTTCTCCACAGAGATTCTTACACCCACAAGCACTTGCCACTCTTTCTTGCAATAGATAAATAATTAGTTCGCTGTACCGAAAACCTCACAACTTAGACATTGCCAACTCAGTGGTTACATCAGTTAATTAATGTCTATTGATAGACATTACATCATGGTAAGGAACACATGATGTCCTCTGCTGCTGAATAAGTCATAGCTTTACCTTTCAAGACGGAATAGACCAAATGCAACCACATAGGCATTGTTGTTGTTGGCATTTGTCTGTCTCAAGAGACAATGGAATGCACCCCCAGGGGTGTAATCAAACCACAGGAGAATAACTGTGCCTGAGACTAGCTGCAGAGACTAATAATTCAGCTTGTTATTTGACTCCCACAAAGAGCTGATTCACACCCCTAGCAGATAGTACTGGGCTGGTGGACCAGTGATCTGGCTTGGTTCAAGGCAGCTTCCTACGTTCCTGGAAAAAGTGTGTTCTGCCTGTAAAAATGGTAGATTCCCACTCATCCAGACAAGCTTGGCGCCCATTCCACTTCACAAAGAAGTCTCTTTTGTCAGCTCTGAAGTGGCCGCTTGTTTCTGCTCATCAATCTAAACCTGAAGGAAGCCTTGGCTGGTGTTGCAGTTGGCACAGAGTCTTCTAGGTGATTCATGAGGACCAAAGTGCCTCGGCACACAAGCCACAAATTGAATTTCACCAGCTCTTCCCCTGCTGCCAGTTAGGAGACAAAACAAATAGTTGCTATTTCCACCCCTGTCCTCCTCACGATCCCTTTGTTCTTCCTGGGGGTCTATCTGAAAGCTCAAGACCCCATGCTCTGATGGTGCCGATGCGCGCTGGAAATGTTTACTGCTGCTCTTCAAGCAACTTGGGGAAAGACACCCTCTTAAACGCTGGTGTTGGATAGTTTCCAGGTAGTTGTGAAACCAGGTGGAGCTAGACTCGGGAAGAGTGCACTGCTGTCCACATGACAGGAATCCCCACCAAGATGGCGCAAGAGAGAAGTGTGTGCTGCAGAAAAAGGAGAAGAAATCACTAAGGCACTTGTGGTCTGTGGATAATCAGGGAGAGTAAGGACTCCTCACCCTCTGGAGAAGCAGGCTGCCACTCTGCCAGGGAGCTGACAAGGAGAACAGGTCACTCGCAGATCAGAGAAAGGCAGTGAAACACTGGCTAACGTATAGTCAGTTTCTTTATTAAGGAAGCAGAACAGAGAACGCACAGAGACTTCTAAGGGTTGCTCCTGCCTAGATGAAGCATTTGCCTGAATTGGCTTGTAATTCCCTATCTCTCTAGGTCAGGCCCCTTCCTCTGTCTACAGCAAGCCCCAAGGGACCCTTTCTGTTTCTGCCTGGCTCTTTATTCGGTAACATGCCATAGACGGCTTGTTCTGGGAGTGGGGAGGGGGCTTGCAGGCTGTCAGCAGGGCCGGTGCTGGCAATTTTGGTGCCCTAGGCGAGGGGGCGGGCCACGTGACATCATTGCGTATGATGCACGTTGCGGAGCGGTGCCCTGCCCCCTGCCCGGGCGCCCCCCACTGCCGCGATTTGCTTGCTCCGCCGCTGGTTGGGGTGGTGGCGGGCTGTGGCAGGGGGCGGGGGGCAGGCTGGCCAGCGCCCCCTCCATTTTGGCGCCCTCGCCACCGCGGTTTTCGCCCGAAGCTGCTTGCTCCGCCGCTGGTTGGGGCGGCACCGGGCGGCGGCGGACAGGCTAGCCAGCGCCCCCTCCATTTTGGCGCCCTAGGCAACTGCCTAGTTCGCCTTAATGGACGCGCCAGCTCTGCTTGCAGGCTGTCAGCAGAGAAGCTGTCAGAGTGGCTCTGTGGTGGAACTGCCAAGTCTGATCCCTGTCTTTGCCCTGTGCTGGGGCACCTGCCTGTTTCCTCCTATTCATCATCATCTTTCAAGCTCCCAGTCTCCAGTGCTTCCCAGCTCTTCCCCTCTTCTGGGGTGTGGCTGGTTTCTCAGCACCAGGATCCAGGATTCAAATCCTCTCCCTCTGTACTTTCGCTGGGGGGGGGGCTCTTGGTCAGGCAGTTGCCACCGTTCTCCCTCATCCAGCCAGTTCCTGATACACCCAGTGGTAGTCACTTCTGCATTGTGTAAGAGCTGCCCTATACTGTGTCAGATAAATTGGTCCACTTACCTTGGTTTCGTCTTCCCTGACTGGCAGAAGTTCTCTGGGACTTCAGACAGGTGTGTCTCCTAGCCCTACCTACCAATGCTGGGGGTTATACCTGGGAGCTTCTTCATGCAAAACAGATGCTCTACCACAACTGAGTCTTCTTGCTCAGTTCCAATAGCATGAGCTCAGCATCTCCCACACTGGACGTTCCCCTGTAAACATAACCACAATTTATTGGTTGCCAAGAGTGGACATCCACCCTCTTATCAGTTCTGAGTGGATGAGAGGTACACAGAGGTGCTAAGATTGGGTTGCCATTTTTCAAAAAGTGAAAATCCGGACACACACACACAAAAGAAAGTTTGTGAGCTCTTTTTAATGAAATTCACCAAAATCTACACTTCCACCATACACCTGGATTTCCCCGGACATTTCAGCGATTTCCGCCCAGACGTTCTTTACAAGGGCTGAATACTGGCTATGTCTGAGAAATTCCGGACATTTGGCAACCCTAGCTAAGACCTTCTCTCTATGAGCGAGCATGGAGGGGGCTGTTGAAGGTGCCTTTTTCCATTTTGAGGGGCAGCTGAATGGGGTGGGGGCACACCCATGCCCTTTTGCAGTGTTTTCCAACCTCCTCGGGGCAACGGCACACCTGCCCCACGAAAAAAATCTCGCGGCACACCACCACCACATGCACCCCGACCCGGGGGGCGGGGTGTCCGCGTGCCCTGGCGGGAGGGAGGGGAAGGACCCAGGCGGGCGAAAATGGAGCGGGAGATGGGCGAGCCAGGCGCCCCCCCCTCCAGCGCCCAGCCCCCCGGCAGCACCTCCACCCGGCCCCGAGCGAGCCCGGTGGCACCGGCACCTCCCGCCCGTCCCCGACCGCGACCGGGGCGGCAGAGGCAGCGGGCGAAGCGCCCGGCAGCCCCGCGAAGGCGGCGGTCAGCGCGGGAAGCCCGGACCGACCCGGAAGACCGGGGCGGCAGAGGCAGCGGGCGAAGCGCCCGGCAGCCCCGCGAAGGCAGCGGTCGGCGCGGGAAGCCCGGACCGACCCGGAAGCACAGCAGCCGGTGTCTTCCCGCGGCACAGGAGCCGGTGGCTTGCGGCACACTCCTGTGCCGCGGCACACCGGTTGGGAAACGCTGCCCTTTTGTGCTTCAGTCACCTTTGCTGCTCTTTTAGATGTGGCAGCCATTTTGTGTCACGCCATGTCCCCACAGCAGCAATTTTTTGACCGGCATCTGCAGCACTTCGGCAAAACTTCGAATGTGCCCACATGCCCAAAAAAGTTGGCAGCCCCTCTCCTTGAGGGCCTCAGGTACCCCATCCCTGGTGATAAGATGAATGATAAATATATATATAAGGAAATAAATACAATCACCCACATACACACTCACACCCCTTTACTTGTATTTCCAAATAGTTGTTTGCTTTTGCAGGAATCTAGAGGAGGCTCACACCTGAAAATCAGTGGTCTTCTTTTGGTTGTAGAACCTCTCCTCATTGTGTTGGGTGAGATGCACATCAGGGTGTATTGATGCTTTTTTAAAAAAATCCCTCTAACTGTGTTGCTTTGGGCTTGAAATTGCATTGTGCGACATCATCATCAGCTGATATTCTCTACAAAGCTATATCCCTACATGTTTATGCCGGTTTGGGCAGATGAACTACTTATCTTAATATACATGTTGCAATTAGGATGGATGTATAATTCTTATTGTTACAGTGAACCGACATTCCCCCCCTCCTTCTGTTATATTTGCAATAAAAATCTGCCTGCCTGTCTGCCTGTCTAAACGTACTGACCTAGATCCCAGCTTCAATTTCTGCACCCTTAGCCTGAAGGGCACAGTTAGAGGAGATTAGGCATGTGCCAATATGGTGTCTGCAAATTGGCTCCCACAAGAACTGAGCTGCTCATTGTTCCCAGCTAACGCCGTCTAATAATAATCCATTTTCTCCCCATTTCGGAATAGCGAGCTGCATTTGCATTCAAAATGATTTTAACAAATACAGCACAAGGAGGCAGCGCCTGGTGCAAAATGAACTGGGAATCGTTTCACGCATTTGGGGTTGTTAACAAAGTGAGCCTGCCTGCCTGCCTATTGGATGCCATCTGTCCAGTTATTGACAGCCCTGTCAAGGAAGGGGAGGGTGAAGATCTTGAGAGAGTTGGCAGCTGCCCAGCTTGCCTCTGTTCTGCTTTCTAGTGTTTCCATAACAGATGTTCTGCCACATGCCTGGGGTTGCTGCAGAAGAGTTGATGTGTGCGCTCAAAAATAGGTGGTTTTCTTTTAAGGCACAAGAGATGGTCTCTCGCCTTCTGCAAGGCAGGTTTCGAAGATGGGAATTCGTCTGTGGGAGAGACTCCTGCCTTCACTTTTATTTTTATTTTCCTCAGAGATGGGGGGAGATTTGGAAGCGAGGCATGGTTGCCTACCTGGCTGAATTCTTGCAAGCAGGAAGCACTGTTTGTTGCGAGAAAGACCTTCTTGTTTGATTCTAGGGGAGGCTGGTCCAAGATAGCGTGTTCTCCTTCATGGAGAGCACGTGTTGCGGTGGGGGCTAGCAAGCCACCCCTCTGTTGCTGGGCGGGTTAGTTTGGATGGCCACTTCTGTGATTGGGCATGGTTGTCGTTGGGGAGATTTATATGTTGCAATTTGTTGATTGACGGCACAAGAGCTTATATATTACCCTGTTGCAGGGTGGGCGCCCTCTTGGCTGTGTGCAACGGATCTCCCGCCCTCCCGCCCTGTGGTTTAGGCCTCTGCATTGACCTTGCTATGCCTGTCATGGGGTCGTCTGCTTTTGGGGCAGGGGCCTGGTAGGAATTTTTCCATTTGGCTGATTGGCTGGTGCCATCTGGTTTTCGCCTACTGCGTAGCAATTAGTCACAACTTGTAAGGTTGGTGGTTAGACATTGGTTATAATTGGTTGCTGGAGCGGCAGAGTTGGCTGTGGTTGCCCTTCCAATGCTGAGAAGGGGCTCTGTTGGCTGTGCCTACCCCTTCTATGCTGCTGCTGCGCGGGGGAATTCCATTAAAGGAATCCAGGGGCTCGCCATGCTAGTCCGTAACCCCCGGTAGGGGGCCAAGGCCCATGTAAGGGCCCCTGGGAACATTTGGGGAGAATGGGTGCACAGACTCTCCACAAAGTGCTTTCCCCGGTACTGACTCCACAGGCGGGTGGAGATCAGTTCTGTCCCCAGTGGGACAGATAGTCTTAACCAATGCCTATGCAACCACTCACATATTTGTATTTAATAAAGTTGTGGCCAAAATTATGCCAAAAACCTTAAACTTAATTTTGGTGTGAAGTGTGTTTTATTTGAGGGGTGGTTTGGGGACCTCGACACGCAAGGGCACTGCCCCACTGACCTCACTCTGGCCCCAACTGCCTGTGTTCTTACCCGCAACCAACCCAGAGGGTGGCACTGGCCTGTCAGCTTCCTCCTCCTCAGTCTCACCTCTGTATAACTCAGCAGTACAAGAGGATGAGGGCAAAACTAGAATTAGCTGGGTCTCCCTGCCTTCCATCCTGCTCGCCCTCAAAATGCCCTCTTGCCAATATCTGTTGGTTGATTGTAGAAGGAAGCCTCTCCCCTCCAAATCTCCATGCACATTCCACCTTAGGAGAGCCAGGGATCCATTTTGACATCCCTTCTGCATCCACCACTCACCCTGGTCTTTCTGAATCTGACATTATCCACCCAGATGCTAACAACAGCAGCAAGATACCGCAAAGAACTCGAAAACGGTGTAGTGCGTGACTGTTTGTTTGTTGCATTTTGTATTATTACCTCCTGCTTCGCATAATCCCAACAAGTGATGTCGTTCATTCTGCTTCTGTGTAATTCAAGCAAGGTGTGAAGACATTTCAGCGAGCACAGACGGTGCTTTTTAGTTCCTTTTTTAAAAAAGCGATTGCTTCCCTTTAGTCCTTCTGTCTGTCAAGCTTCGTTGGCTGTCAATGAGGTGGCAGAACAGAGTTATCATCTGCCTGCAGCAAGACCTGTTACTGCTGATAGGCGAAGGGATTTCTTTCCCCCCTGTAGCAATAAAATGGAGACAGAGAGAGAGGCAAATTCAAGCATGCAACATACAACAGCCTATATATCTTCTTAGCACAAGCAGCCTGTGTGCACTTTCAGGAACTTAGACGTTCAAAATGCTTAACAGGATTATCTTGTAGAGGCTGTGTGGGTGTGTGAACAGGATGACAACGGGGCATCGTTTAGATAAATCCTCCACTTCCCAAGGATGATTTTGGTGAGGCAAATTCTGTGCTGTGGAAAGATGCCCCCCGCTCCACAAAAAAATAACAAAAATGATGCTGTAGTCTAATTAGTTTGGGAAGAACCATAGCAAGTGTTTTGCATGTAGAAGATTCTGGATTCAATCTCCACCACCTCCAGATAGGGCTGGGAAAGACTACTACTACTACTACTAGATTAATTATACCCCGCCCATCTGGCTAAGTTTCCCCAGCCACTCTGGGTGGCTTCTAATAGCATATATAAAAAAGCGACAAAACAGCAAACATTAAAAACTTCCCTAAACAGGGCTGCCTTCAGATGTCTTCTAAAAGTCAGATCGTTGTTTATTTCCTTGACGTCTGATGGGAGGGTGTTCCACAGGGCAGGCGCCACTACCGAGAAGGCCCTCTGCCTGGTTCCCTGTAACCTCACTTCTCGCAGCGAGGGAACCGCCAGAAGGCCTTTGGAGCTGGACCTCAGTGTCCGGGCAGAACGATGAGGGGGGTGGGGGGGGTGGAGACGCTCCTTCAGGTGTACTGTTTAGGGCTTTAAAGGTCAGCACCAACACTTTGAATTGTGCTCGGAAATGTACTGGGAACCAATGTAGGTCTTTTAGGACCGGTATTATGTGGTCTCAGCAGCCACTCCCAGTCACCAGTCTAGCTGCTGCATACTGGATTAGTTGTAGTTTCTGGGTCACCTTCAAAGGTAGCCCCACTCAGCTAGGGCCAGGCATGCTGAGTTGGGCCCATTGTGTGTGTGGGGGGGGGGTGTTGTGTGTGCATGCATGCACAACACCAGGCCCCCCCAGTTCGGCCAGGCCTGCTGGGACACCAGAGCATCCTTTTGAGCATCGCCTTTCTGAAAGGTGCTCTGGTGATTGTGATGGGAGAGTGGAGGACAAAAATTGCCCTCCGAACCTCCCATCCCCACCTGGCGGGCCAGTGCTCCTCCGTGAATGCTGCCTTGGCAGCTTCTTTGCGTGGTGCTGCCCAGTTGAGAAGAGGGGAGCAGTGTTGTGGCTTGGTGCGAGTGCTCGTCCGTGGTCGGCGGGGGATGGTGGCCCCCCAATATTGGAGGGCACAGCCCCCTGCTCAGAAAGGTTGAGGGGGCTGAGGCCCCTTCCACCCCCTATAGCTTGCACCCCTGGCCAAGGCCCCTCCAGACAAGGGATTTTTCCGCAGGTGTATTCAACGTAGTGGATTTATACTGGACCTTACACATATCATTCTGCTGTTTTACCTGTTCTGTGATGATTTCCCAATTCTAACTGCATTATTGCCCTCTTGTGCTACAGCACAACAAACGTGGGACCTCACCCCATCCCTTGCTCTTGTTAAGTTTTTTGATGCTGTGAGAACAGTCTTTAATGTCCTGAGAACGTTGGGAGGAGGTGAAGCCCCACACACAGCTGCCTTAATCAGTTGTGGAGGATAATTCTGGGTTCCTTCTTTGATGTTGGACATTGTTTTGAGAAAGGGAGGCATTGGGAGGGGGTGGCTATCTATAAAATCGGACGGTTTGGGGAGAGCTTCTCTGAAGCTCGTGCAGGGATTGATCGGCTGCGGGGCCATGCAAACTGAGGCTACCTGGGGGAGTCACTTCGCTGCTTCTTGAGGGCTTCCAAGTGGCAGATTGAAGTGCTTGCTTGGTATGTATACACTGCTTGCTGTTTTAGAATAAAGTCTTTAATCTTCTCACTCACTTGTGTATTTTGTGTTGCTTCTCAATCTGCTTTTAAAAGAAGCACCTTGCCTTTGGCAAGACATAAATGGAACTCAATAGCAGACCATCTGCTTTGCGTGCGGAAGGTCCCAGTTTCAATTCCTGGCATCTCCAGGCAGGGTTGGGGCGAAATAGATTCTGGCCACAAACAAATCACACACACCCTCCACATGCAAGTCACCCATGATAATTCTGAATGTTTGAGTCCCCCCCATCATATTTGTAAATCAGTCTATGTAGTAAATTGATCCGTCAAATAATAAGTAAGTCAAGGAAAATAAAATAAATATTTGAGAAGAAGAAGAAGAGTTTGGATTTGGTATCCCGCTTTATCACTACCCGAAGGAGTCTCAAATCAGCTAACAATCTCCTTTCCCTTCCTCCCCCACAACAAACACTCTGTGAGGTGAGTGGGGCTGAGAGACTCCAAAGAAGTGTGACTAGCCCAAGGTCACCCAGCAGCTGCAGGTGGAGCGGGGAAGTGAACCTGGTTCACCAGATTATGAGTCCACTTCTCTTAACCCCTGCACCACACAGGCTCTCGATCTTAAGGAGCTTAAGATAGTGCACAAGGTTCCTCTGCTCCCATATCACAACAACCCTGTGAGGTAGGTTACACTGCGGGTAGTGACCATCTCAGGCCATCCTGGGAGCTTCATCGCTAAACAGGGATTTGAATCTAGATCCTCATAGCATGGGACCCCAGTGGCTTTTAACAATTACGTTCATGTCTTCTGAACCGTAGTTCAGCGGTCTTTTTTAGAGAGGCTTTTGATGTTTTACATCTTTATTGTAAGAAACAGCAACACACCAAGCTCATGCAGCGATGTGGGGTGATTGACAGGTGCTGTGGTGCTAGACAAGGAAAGGTAAATGGTTCGCTGCTATGGATGCAGACATCTGCCCCCCAGCAGCAAACGTCACTCTCTTTTTGCAGATGACCAAATGTTAAAAATGCAGGTAAGGAATAAAAGTTTAATGTCTGTGAAATGATTGGGAACGCTGGAAAAGACGCAGCATATGGTATATATATAATTCCAAGTGCTAAAAAGATAAGCACCGCAAAGTATTTATGATTATGGAAGGGGGCTATAGTCCTGAAATCTGTCATATATAAACTAAACCAGAAAATGAGCTTTGAATCTGATCGCAGGCAACAATCATACCAGGGATTGCACTGAACAAACGAGAACCACTGTTTATAACAGTTCAGGAGCATTTCGTGAAATTAAAGGGAATGCAATTGTGGTTTAACTGATCTGTGACAGAAAGCAGAAAAGGTGCACTCTTGTCTACTATGAGAATGTCAGACAGTGAGACTTGTGAATGCCAAGCAGAACACAGACACACAGGTGCACAAGTATTTGTGCATAGGTACGCACTTATGTGTGTAGGCATGCGAACACATTTACGCCCATACACAACCCTAGTTGTAGTTGAGGATACATGATTGCCAAACATTCCACTTGCTTGGTCAATCTCAATATCCACACCGATTCCGATACTGTCTGAAGGCTGTCAATCACCTCCAAGTGACAATTCTGACTTAAAGGGCAAAATAAAATGGGTCTGCATCCTTGCATATGCCATATTTCACATGCATGTGCAGGCTCAGTTATATAGACACATTAGCTGCTGCAAGAAGCCTCCTAGCTCTTAGCCACATCAGAACAAAGTGACAGGGTTATTTATAAAGGGACAGTTCCCCCCAAGCCATTCAGCAAATACATAGAACAATATATATATATTTAAAAACCCTCATTCTTACCTTTTGGATCAGAGGCAGATGCCAACGGTTCAGGCCCCTACATGTGGTTAACCGGCATCCTAGGACACAGACCATGCTCTCCGCCTGGAGGTGATGCTTGTGATGTAGATACTGGACCACTTTTTGACAGCTGATAGTCTGGGAGAGAGGCTGGAGTTATTTAGCATCTTTGCATTCACGGCAAGTCAGACCGTGCAGCGGGAGCATCTATATTTAATTTGGCAGTCGCTCTGGATGACCTCAAAGGCTTTTTCATTTTCTTGTGCTCTCTCTCTCTCTCTCTCTCTCTCTCTCTCTCTCTCTCTCTCTCTCTGCCTTCGTCTTCATTGCTTAGCAACAATCAAGGGTGAACTTGCTCTTAAGCCAAGCACCACTACAGATATGGCTCCGATCTCTGCCGGCTGAGTGCATCCTAGTCAACCTTTCCTTTTCGCATCTCCCACCGCTTGGCATTTCCCCCCACCCTTTCCTGTCTTGTTCTTCCACTCAGGCAGAAGTTTCTACTCTTCCCCCCTCCCAATTTCAAACAAATGGCAAGACGGCGGGGGGGGGGAGCAAGGAGTTTTATTGGATGCCAATAGCCCTGATGCGGCTAGGTGATTGCAAGGTTGGACTGCACAACTGAGTAACAGCCAGGAAGGGGGAGGGCCAGGAAGTGGTTACCCCTGCTTTTCCTTGAAATTAATTCCTGGACTTGATAAGAGCCCGTATAATTAGGACTATCAATGACAACAAGTCATGATGGCTATGCTCTGCCTCCGCAGTTGGAGGCAGTAATGCTTCAAAATATCACTTGCTGGAAACCAAAGGAGGGGAGAGTACTCCTATGCTCAAATCCTGCTTGCGGGTTTCCCACAAGCATCTGGTTGGCCACTGTGAGAACAGAATGCGGACTACATGGACCTTTGGCCTGATCCAGCAGTGCTCTTCGTATGCAGGGCCGTCTTACTCATAGGCGCTAGGGGTGCGGGGCACCCGGGCGCCGGGCTCTCAGGGGCGCCAGGCTGAGATTCCGGGGCCCGAGAGTTGAGTCCGGGGAAGAGTCCGCCCGTCGGTCGGAGCACCGCTGTGGGCTCTTCTGCTGCGGGCGGCTCTGCGCCGCGAGTTTGGGGGCAACCGAGCCAGCGAGGTGCTGAGGCGGCCGGCCAGCTCCACCCTCCTGCACGCCTGGGCAACCTGGGGGGAGGGGGGCGCCGGGCGGATCTTTGCACCCCGGCGCCGCATATGCTTAAGACAGCCCTGTTCATATGTTCCTATGTGCATTAACAAATCTGATGCCTTGTACGAGTGCTGCCTACTTGGACTTCTGTAAATACACCAATAGGGACCCAGGTGGCACTGCGGGTTAAACCACAGAGCCTAGGGCTTGCTGATCAGAAGGTTGGCAGTTCGAATCCCCACGACGGGGTAAGCTCCCGTTGCTCGGTCCCTGCTCCTGCCAACCTAGCAGTTCGAAAGTACGTCAAAGTGCAAGTAGATAAATAGGTACCGCTCCGGCGGGAAGGTAAACGGCGTTTCTGTGCGCTGCTCTGGTTCGCCAGAAGCAGCTTTGTCATGCTGGCCATATGACCCGGAAGGTGTCTGCGGACAAACGCCGGCTCCCTCGGCCCATAGAGCGAGATGAGCACGCAACCCCAGAGTCGGACACGACTGGACCTGATGGTCAGGGGTCCCTTTAAATACACCAATAATTGCAAAAGCCGTTATCACTTCCCAGTGATCTGTCCTCTATGAGAAATTGGAACACACAAGGATCCCTGGCGCCAGAACTTCTCAATGCTCAGAGAACATGCTCCTTCATTGGACTTCCTTTAACCTGCCATTTAACGTGGAAGACTTTGCGAGAACAATCTGATGGCCTCTTGACAGCGGTACTTAGAACGATCACCTGTGCACACCCACATTGTTTTGAAGCCCATTCAAAGTTGCCTAAAGGAGCTGCCTGTCAAGTTCATTCAGTCGCTAAGCTGGATTTCATTGAACAGCTAATTCTCTCCCACTCTCTTTTCTCCCGGCCACCTAATGGATCAAGCAAGTTCAAGTGGAGATAAATGGATACAAGAGGCTAGCAAATAACTAAGCATCACAGCATCCTCTGCTGATACGCTTAGCTGAGGTTTTAGCTCCTAAACCTTGCCAAATCCAGCACCCTGCCGCCCCTCCTAAGGATTAAGAATAGGCTGTAAACTAGCTATACTCTTGATTCTCGAGAGAATCAAAATGATAAGAAACAGCGACAGGCAAGGAATGTGTTTTAAATGCATATATACATAAAATGTGGCAGTTCCAACCTGAACAACCTTTGCTTGTATCCCACTGCCTCTTACATTGTGTAGCCACTTATGTCTAAGCCACCTGTGCATTAAAAAAACTATTATGTGCAACATTTAATGCAAAAAGTATTATATTATAAGCCTCCTTTTGAGCATGATCTGCATGATCATCCCACTTACCTGTCCTCGATGTTAGAGCCTCAGGACCGAAAATGAATTTTTCCCTCCTAACCCCCCATATTTCCCACAGGGGGTGGGGGTGGGGTGGGGGAAGGCTTACTTATGTATATGATACCTACAATAATGTATTTAATTATATGTACAATCAACAATAATTGTGTTTTTAGCAGGAAATGCACTTGGGGGGGGTTGCGATCTTGCGCGGTGCCCTAAAACATGCATTTTGGGGCACCATGTCCCCCAACCTGCTTTTTTGGGGGGGAGGGGGAAACTGTGGTGCAAAACCACGCAAGATCACAGCAGCCAAAATGGCCGCCATGCTCTTGCGATAAAAAACAGCAAGGTGGCATTGGGGAAGATGGCGTCCCAGATTTGTGCAGGAATTTCACAAGGTGGAGTTTGGTGGGCATCTTTAGGCACTTTTAAGATGAAAGGTGAGACCCAAGACTTGTCTTCCAGGTTGTAGGGCCTGTTGGCTGGGCAAGGATCACCTTTGGGACTTACCTGTGACCCCCACTCAGAGTTGTGGGGCCCTGGGAGGGGATGGGGGAGGAAGACCTCCCTACCCACCCTCAGGTGTGCGTTTGACAGGAGGGGGTGAAGTTAAAGCCACCCACTTTTATGTGCTAGGTTCCCGCACAGGCACCCAGCAAAGAAATTGCATGAAACTAAAAATATGTGGCTCCATGTTTTACTCAAGCTCGCCCTGTGTTACTCTTCTTTATTTCATGGCTGCAGTCACAACTACAGCTGTCATTAGACCCAATTTGCATGCATGATTTGCTTCTCGAAGCATCAACGGCTGAATTTATCTGGAGACAGGAAGGTCAGAAAAGTTTAATTGATTGTATAATGCAATTTAAAAAGACTGGCAGGGAATCTCGGGCAATTCTGGGACAGCTGCCTGCCAAACCTAAAACGCACAGCAGCTGCGACAGCAGTGGGATTATGATGAGCTACACACACACACACATTTGCAATATCATGCAAAACGGGATTGGGCAGACACTTGAAAATGGGCAGCAAAAAGTATGCAGGGGTTCCGAACACATGGAGTTGGACTTACTGCTAGTCCAAGTCAGAGCAAACCATTGAAGCTATCTTAAAGGTAAAGGTAAAGGTACCCCTGACCGTTAGGTCCAGTCACGGATGACTCTGGGGTTGCGCGCTCATCTCGCTCTATAGGCCAAGGGAGCCAGCGTTTGTCCACAGACAGCTTCTGGGTCCTGTGGCCAGCAGGACTAAGCCGCTAGCAACCAACAATGTTGCTCCCGCAACCTGGGGCGGGGTCTGACCGCCTTTTATCTTCGATGGGGTAACGGTTGGCCCCGATCCCCTGGCGACTCATCACCTCGTCTTGCCTGAAGGCGAGCACTCCTCCTGCGAGTACTCAGGTCTCTCCTTATCAGCCCTGAGTCTCTGCAGCTTGGGAGATGCCGGTGGGTTACTGAACCCAGGAGCCGCCTCAGCCCCAGCCGGTAGTGGGCCAGCTGCTGGTGACCACCCGGCTGATGGCAACGAGGTATCCCCCGCATCTGGAACCAGGGCAGGCTCAGACCCCAGACTTGGCTCAGCTGATGCTTGTTGCATGGGAGGCTGTGCAGACTGAGGCTCCTCAGGATCAGGCCCCAGACTTGGTTCAGCTAATGTCCCAGGCAGAGGATGTGGTGCAGGCTGAGACTCCTCTGGGTCTGAGTCCGAGACCGAGTCCCAGGCCACCACAGGCTCTGTGGTTTAGACCACAGCACCACCCGTGTCCCTGCGAAGCTATCTTAGGTTCATTAATTTCACTGGGTCTGCTCTGAGTCAGATTACCATTGGGTACAACTCCATGTAACTGTGGCAAAATACTTGACCATTTTCAACCTGGATCCTGGCCTGGTTATGGGGCTTAGATGGACTTTAGTAGCTTTGGAGGACAGTAGTTCTAGGGCAGGAATGGGGTACCTCAGGCTTGGGGGCTAAACATTCAAGGTCTCTCTGTCTGGCCCTCAAGACTCTCTCCAGTAGGGTTGCTACTCATCTCCTGTCCTGTTTGGGCTTCAAACGGGACAGCTTTCTTCCATACTCATAATTGGCCAACCCAAAATGGTGGTTGCGTTGCTGTTGGTGCAGCTGACGAGGAGCCTGGCCAGGCGTGAGCAACGATAGAGAGAAGGGGGAAGGAACAACCTCCTCTCTCTCTGTCAGGCTTCGGGGAATCGGCTTCCTCCCCCGTGGCAGTAAATAAGAAGAGCTCAAATGAAAGGAACGTCTTACTAGTTAGATTCTTTAATAATCACAGTGAGAGAACAAATAACAAGTCTACTAGAAATGGTGGTACTCCCAATTAAGGATCACCCCCCCATTCCGTCCCTATTAATCTACATCATTCCCATGTCTTCTAATCTGAGTTTCTACCCTCTGTGCTTTATGTTCTGCCACTTTCTGAACTCTCCAGGACTTTGGCGGATGGGGGGGTGGGGGGTGGATACTATCTAGAAACTGAATTTGTTAACCCTCTCTCCCCCAGTGTCTCTTCTCCTAACTGTTCTCCATCCAGTATTTCCCAGCTTCTGCCTTCTGAACTATGTCCCTCTGCAAACCACTGTTCCAAATCTACACTGTCCTCCTGCTCCTGGGAAGATTTAGGATCAGGAGGAGGGGGTGGCTCCCACCATTCTTCCTCAGTACAACCCTCCTCAGCATGGTCCCTGACACCCTCCCTCATCCCTCCTTCCTTTCTCCTCGCTGGTACTCCTCCTCAGCCACTGTCTAGCATGGTGCATTGCCTCTTGGCCCCCTCCGCCACCCCAACCCGACCTCTCCTCCTCCCTCCTGCTCCTCCTCTGTGCTCAAGTCTCTTCCGATGCAAACATGGCAAGAGTTTGGACCTGTGGCTCAAGTTGCCCGTGGGAGCCGATGTCCAGCCCTGTCCCCTGCCTGTCCCGTATTTTACCTGACCAAATGTGGCAACCTTAGATACAGAGCTGGCCTTACTTGTGCACAGCCCTCTCAATTCAGGCCCCTGGCTTGCACCCAAACCAGACTGGATCCAGCCCTGAATCCATTCAGGGGGTGGGACTAATGTTTCAGGGACGCGGGTGACACTGTGGTCTAAACCACTGAGCCTCTTGGGCTTGCCGATCGGAAGGTTGGAGGTTCGAATCCCTGTGACAGAGTGAGCTCCCGTTGCTCTGTCCCAGCTCCTGCCAACCTAGCAGTTCAAAAGCACGCCAGTGCAAGTAGATAAATAGGTACCACTGTGACGGGAAGGTAAACGGTGTTTCTGTGCACTCTGGTTTCTGCCATGGTGTTCCGTTGCGCCAGAAGCGGTATAGTTATGCTGGCCACGTCCCGGAAAGCTGTCTGTGGACAAATGCCGGCTCCCTTGGCCTGAAAGCGAGTTGAGCGCCACAACCCCATAGTCGCCTTTGACTGGACTTAACCGTCCAGCGGTCCTTTACCTTTACTTTACTTATGTTCCATTAGTATTTTAACCCCCAACTAAACATATGGTTGGGAGGGGGAAGAAGGAGTTGCTGCGTTTCTTCCCCTGCACCCCTCCTGATCAATCCTACTGAATGCTGCTTCCTTAGTGTGTTCCCGGACATTGCTCAACTCCGGGCCAATTCCACCCCGCACTGGAAAATAGTCTTAAAAGCTGTCTATATTCTGACTGAGCCCTACACAGGAAGGCCTGACCACTGGCCCTGTAAAAATGCCTGATTTCCATCCCCAACAAGGCTCCCTTTCACAAGCCACCTTCCCCCCCACATTCTTACACAAATAGTTATATTTTAATAGCCAAAACCCATGTAGCTCCCCAAAATAAAACAGATCCACAATGTTTTAGGAAATGTAAAACTAATTGCTTTCCTTGTTCCTTACGAGGTGGCCAGGCATTTCGTGTACTTAGAGCCCCGCTGGAATCAACCCACAGAAGAACACTCCTTTGTGGTATGTAAAATGAGGTGCAGGGAGATGGCTGCTGGGTTTATTATTATTATTATTATTATTATTATTATTATTAAAGCAGGGCCCTCGCCGCCACCACCTAGCTCCAACTTCTTAAACACTTAAGTAAATATATTAGTTTGGCTCACCTCTGGGGATTGGGTTGGACAAGAGAAGCATTCTCTGCTGGTTAGAGTCTGATAATCCCACTTATGCTGAGACGGCAAAGGTAATAAAGCCAATGTTGACGGTGACTTCAGCGAGAAGAGGGGTGTGCCTGCACTACGATGTGCCTGGCGATTTCTCCAGTCCAGTGTAAACTCTTTCGCACTTAAGCACTTCTGCACTTAATGAAATGGTCCTTGTTCACCTCATCTTGTCCCCCCTACCATGAATGCAAGAGCCACCTCTGTGTGTAGTGGACATTTCCTTTCGGCTCCAGCTCTCAGAGACATGCAGAGAGCTCTGGTTCTGCAGTTTGACTCTCTCTATGGCTTAAAATCAGGGTGGATAAAAATCGATGATTTCTTTTGATTTACCGGTAAATCGGATTTTTAAAAAAAATTAAATTGGATTTTTAAAATAAAATGCTTTTGGAGGAAAAAATCTTTCTGAAGATAGTTTTCTATTTAAGTTACAGTATAGTCCAAAGGCTATTCATCAGGAAATAAGGATTTGTTTTTAAGTTTTTCATGTGTGCTAAAATTCAGTCTAAGCTGCTGCTTCTTCTTCTTTAAAAAACATTTCTTCAATGAAAATAGGGATGTCCTATTCAATAATAATAATAATAATAATAATAATAATAATAATAATAATATTCATGCCTTGCCCATCTGAATGGATTGCCCCAACCACTCTGGGTGGCTTCCAACATATATAAAAAAATAACAAAACATTTTTAAAAAACTTCCCTATACAGGGCTGCCTTCAGATGTCCTCTAAAGGTTGTATAGTTACTTATCTCCTGGGCTCTAACATTTCTCCTATGAAAATAGGGACTTCCTACCATACCCACTCATATTTCTCCAATGAAAATAGGGACGTCCTAAGGAAAAGCAGGACATTCAAGGATCAAATCGGAAACCGGGATGACTTCTGTAGATCTGGGACCATCCCTGGAAAATTGGGACACTTGGAGGATCTGCATACAATTGTCCTTGCAATCTTTTGCACACGTACTGGACTGGGGATTCAACCCCACTGATGTCTAAAACCCAATAAATATAATTTGGGGATTCAACCCCACTGAAACCCCAAGGCGGCTTACAGCACAACCCTACGCCTGCTTCCTCAAAAGTTAAATTCATAGCATTCAAATAGCCTATCCCAAAGCATTCAAACCCTCGTCTGTGCTTCTGCCTGGACCCACTTTGATTCACCACTCCTTCTTTTCAAAACTGCAAACACGGATGTAAACATGACAAGAAAAGGCTTTCAGTCTTTTGCTGTTGCTTATCAGCTTTGGCAGATTCCACGGTACAAAAGACTGTGTGGTCCTTCTGTTATCCCGCCGTGTGGCTCTGCAACAGTAGAGACCACTCTCTGTTTTGTACTCAGGGCTTTTTATTATCATTGCCCAGAGAGAGGCGCTTACTATAAATGTAAATGCCACATTTACGGGAAGGCTCAAGGCTAAGTTGGATTTTATTAAAAAGAAGGCCATTCTGTTGACGGCTGCCGCGCACTCTGAAAACGCATAACCCATAGGGCAGGCATCCTGTGCGAAAACAGAGCTGGCTTAATTGCATACGTAATAAGGGCTCTCTTCTCAACTGGCGTAGCTTTCTCCAGAGAGGGAAGTGGTGGTGGTAAGCCACAAGTTCTGGGCTTGCCACACACCTTGCTCCCAAGTGTGAATTTTCAACAGGGAAGTCGAAATATGGCAGCAGAATGCATAGGAGTAACCCAGCCCCATATTTATTTAAACATGCAAGCCAAATGCCTATAGGGTCCCTCCAGATAGGGGCTTAATTTGCAAAGTGCTTTACAGTGCTACCTCGGGTTAAATACTTAATTTGTTCCGGAGGTCCGTTCTTAACCTGAAGCGTACTTAACCTGAAGCACCACTTTAGCTAATGGGACCTCCTGCTGCCGCTGTGCCGCCAGAGCACGATTTCTGTTCTTAGCGGAGTTCTTAGCCTGAAGCGTACTTAATCTGAAGCTTACTTAGCCTGAAGCGTACTTAACCTGAAGCGTACTTAACCCGAGGTACCACTGTATTTAGTTACTTATAAGGGGGCTGTAGCCAGCTGAGTTCTACTCCAAGTAGACCCACTGAAATTAATGAACCTATGCCAGTTATGTCAATGGGTCTACCCTTTGTATGATGAACATGGACACAACCCATTATTTCTTACCTGCCTGTCACTATAAGGGCCTCCACTGAGCTCTACAGGATTTCTACTAGGTAAGTGTGTATAGTATCACCTTGGAGGTTGTTATGCAGAGGCTAGATAGCCATCTGTCATGGATGCTTTAGATAAGTTCCCTGCATTGCAGGAGGTGGGGCGAGATGATCATCAGGGTCCCTTCCTGTGTGGTGTAGTGGTTAAGAGCGGTAGACTCGTAATCTGGTGAACCGGGTTCATGTCTCCGCTCTTCCAGATGCAGCTGCTTCCAGATGCAGCTGCTTCCAGATGCAGCTGTCACACTTCTCTGAAGTCTCTCAGCCCCACTCACCTCACAGAGTGTTTGTTGTGGGGGAGGAAGGGAAAGGAGAATGTTAGCAGCTTTGAGACTCCTTCGGGTAGTGATAAAGTGGGATATCAAATCCAAACTCTTCTTCTTCTCTTCTTCTACAGTTCTGTGATTCTGTTATTCTTTTGTATGGGTCACATAATTGCTATCGGCAACATGTTAAGAAAGGGGCCCCAATGCAAAATTCTTCTATAACAAAATAGTTATTAACATTATTTTTTAAAACAACAACAACACTTCATTGATGCAAAATGCTTGCATTAGAAAATGGCCCACCATTACACAAGGAGGATAAATGAGCATAGCTGTTCTTTTGACTTCTCCTCGATGCAGCACGTGTCTATTTGCATACCTTACCTGTAGTATTCCTGCACAGTTGAATACATTATCCCTGTCACAGATTTGCCACTCGGTTGAACGTTTTATGTTGAGTGTGTTGGAAATTAAAGGATGTTTCTTAGCCGCTGAGGCTGCCGAGTCTTATTCATTTAACAGATTTATATGGGTATTACAGCACACAAAACTTGTTCTCCTAAGCTTGTTTTTATTATCACTGTTTGTTTAGGAAGATTTATTTAGCTGCCAGTTTCTAATAAGTCCCTAAGCAATGAGTATATTTGCTTAGAAAGTTGATTATTTACATTGGCCGCAATCCAACAGCTTGGGTGCGCATGGAAGGAGTCGCCTGTGCATGAGGGGGCTCTGTGCGCATAGGAAGTGCCCAGCCAGAGCTGGTGCCAAAAACCCTGGGGCTCTGAAAGCCATAACAATGATGCAGCTGGATGGTCCCATTTCTCCTAAGAATGCAAGAACCCAGGAAGAGCCTACTGGATCAGGCCAGTAGCCCATCTAGTCCAGCATCCTAAATGGCTTCAGTCCAGTATACCTGAAGGAGTGTCTCCACCCCCATCATTCTGCCCGGACACTGAGGTCCAGCGCTGAGGGCCTTCTGGCGGTTCCCTCACTACGAGAAGCCAAGTTACAAGGAACCAGGCAGAGGGCCTTCTCGGTAGTGGCACCCGCCCTGTGGAACGCCCTCCTACCAGATGTCAAAGAGAACAACAACTACCAGACCTTTAGAAGACATCTGAAGGCAGCCCTGTTTAGGGAGGCTTTTAATGTTTAATAGATTATTGTATTTTAATGTTCTGTTGGAAGCCGCCCAGAGTGGCTGGGGAAACCCAGCCAGATGGGCGGGGTATAAATAATAAATTATTATTATTATTATTATTATTATTATTATTATTATTATTATTATTATTATCACCGCAGCCTATCAGATACTTGTGGGAAGACTGCAAGCAGCTGCAACTTGGTGCTAGGTGTTTGTGGAAATCTGAGGCAGCAATGAAGATTCAGTCAAGGGGCAGGCGAGCTAGCCAGAGACGGGAGGGCAAATGCATCCCTTCTTTGAATATGTATCACACCTTCTCTACAATACCTCTCCCCACGTGAAACAAACCGGCCACTTCATCACCTTTAAAGCCCTAAACAGCCTCGGCCCGGAATGCGGTAGCTAGACTGGTAACTGGGAGTGGCCACTGAGACCATATAACACCGGTCCTGAAAGACCTACATTGGCTCCCAGTACGTTTCCAAGAACACATTCAAAGTCTTGGTGCTGACCTTTAAAGCACTAAACGGCCTCGGCCCAGTATACCTGAAGGAGCGTCTCCACCCCCATCATTCTGCCCGGACACTGAGGTCCAGAGGGCCTTCTGGCAGTTCCCTCACTGCGAGAAGTGAAGCCAAAGGGAATCAGGCAGAGGGCCTTCTCGGTAGTGGCACCTGCCCTGTGGAACGCCCTCCCATCAGATGTCAAAAAAATAAACAACTATCTGACTTTAAGAAGACACCTGAAGGCAGCCCTGTTTAGGGAAGCTTTTAATATTTGATGAATTATTGTATTTTAAATATTTTGCTGGAAGCCGCCCAGAGTGGCTGGGGAAGCCCAGCCAGATGGGCGGGGTATAAATAAAAAATTATTATTAATTATTATTTATATTTATATTTATATTTATATTTATATTTATATTTATTATTTGAAGCCATTTTCTGTGTGCCATCTCTGAGGAAGGTGTAGAGAACAGGCCTTTTGGGTGGTGGCTCCCCCTTTTGTGGAACGCTCTCCCCAGGGAAGCATGCCTGGAAGCACATTCATCTTCATCTGTTTTTTTAGGTGCCAGTCAAAAACATTATTCAGCCAGGTGTTTGGTCTTTAATTGGGAGGGTAGTTAGTTATGCCAGTGGCCTTTGCTATCCACATTCTTTAAGTAGGGTGGGGAAGACTTGTTTCCTCCCAGTGGGAGGAGGTGGCCAGTGTTTTAGTCTATGGGATGTATCTGGAGTGGTTGCCATGGCTTAGAGTTCAGAAATATGATGTATGCACTTCAACAGATGTAAGTCTATTATCTGTATTGCATTGTAACAAACACCTCTTTATTATTTTTTTCAAGCTCCGAGGGTTTTATTTTCTTTGCAGTATTTCTTCTGGTTTTCTTTTCTGTAACTCTGTCTAGTTGAAAACTCAATAAAAACATTTATTGGGGATGGAATATGACATGCACACTGGGCTGCTGTACTGTTTTGCACATCATACTTAGGTGAAATCAGAATCTGTCATATAAACTCAACCTCCTTTGAGAATTATATACAGTGGTACATTGGTACTCAAACGCCTTGGTTCTAAAATGCCGAAAACCTGGAAGTAAGTTTTCAAAAGTTTTTCGGAACCCAAACGTCCGATGCAGTTGTCGGCTATTGTTCCCGGGGCACCTGCACCAATCAGAAGCTGTGCCTTAGTTTTCGAACATTTCAGAAGTGAAACGGACCTCTGGAATGGATTAAGTCTGGTGCTTTTGTTTTTGCTATTTAATTTGCGTTTTTGTTTTTGAGGCTTTTCCGGTTAATTTGTTTTTGTGACTGTGTGGAACCCAGTTCAGCTACCGATTGATTGGTCGATGGTGTGACTGTGGAAATGGATTAAAAAACCCCCAAAACCATTCAAACAATGACTACCATCAGCGCAGGTAAGAAAATTTGTTAATTTTTATTTTAATCATCTACAATACTGTCTTATTTATTTTATATTACAGTACAATTATTGCTTTCATTTTATGGGTCAATGACCTTGTTAGATACCAGTAGTAAAATTCATGTTAAATTGCTGTTTTAGGGGTTGTTTTTAAAAGTCTGGAATGGATTAATCCCTTTTGCATTACTTTCTATGGGAAAGCATGCCTTGGTTTTGGAACGATTTGGTTTTGGAACGGACTTCCGGAACGGATTAAGTTTGAGAACCAAGGTACCACAGTACTGCATTTTGGGGCAGAAGGTGGGATGGGGACTCAATTTAACTGGTACACTGCTTTATGCTACACCTTTGAATAAAAAGGGGGGTGGCATCAGATTTTGCAAACTAGAATCTGCCTGGAGCCCCTTCTTGCTCTAGGCCTATTATAGTTAACGGGAGCTGCGCAAAGCGCATACTTATATGTTTCCCCATTTGCTTCTGTGGGTCGGGCACAGGGGAAGGTCCCTGTGGGTTGTGCCGCGCATAGGTCAATTGCAGCACATGCAAGGGATCATTTTAGTCATTCATATGTGTTGCCAGGCTTGAATTACACTGCCTCTTTGACCTAGTTTTCAGCCAGAAACTAGGGCAGATCCTTTGGACAGCCTTGCCATATCCCTGGCAACCCCTGCTGTTTTGCATTCTCCATATCTGACATTATAAGACTTAAGCACCGAGCCAAACTGCGGGATATTCCTCAGGGTTTCCCCCCTCCCCCCTTTTTTTCGCCTTCTCCTTCACTGAAACACAGATGGAGCAGATGTCTGCCCATTGAACAGACCAAAAGGGGCGCTGGATAACAATAGCTCTTCCAATAAGTGATCTTTCTTTCTAGTTTATCAAAAGCTGATGCGTTCAAGAGCACTTTCCAGAACAGGACATCGACAATCTGCCGGAAATAATGAATAAGACAGGGGTATATTCTCTCCCTGCGTCTCCCCCCCCCCATTCACCTTCTCTGCTTCATATCCCACAGGTTATTTTGCAAATGAGAGTCTTGAAAGAAAAAAAAACATGTTAGCTTATAGTGCAGGAGCTGATAGTGAGGGCAATCTCCAATGAGCTTTTACCCACATCCTCTAGAAAGTGTATTTATGGATGGTATCCCCCCCCACAGGTGGCGCTGTGGGTTAAACCACAGAGCCTAGGGCTCACTGATCAGAAGGTCGGTGGTTCGAATCCCCGCGATGGAGTGAGCTCCTGTTGCTCGGTCCCTGCTCCTGCCAACCTAGCAGTTCGAAAGCACGTCAAAGTGAAAGTAGATAAATAGGTACCATTCCGGCGGGAAGGTAAACGGCGTTTTCGTGCACTGCTCTGGTTCACCAGAAGCGGCTTTGTCATGCTGGCCACATGACCCGGAAGCTGTACTTCGGCCAGTAAAGCGAGATGAGCGCCGCAACCCCAGAGTCGGACACGACTGGACCTAATGGTCAGGGGTCCCTTTACCTTTACCTATTCCCCCCCCAAAATAATAAAACATCTACTACCTATTTATCTGTAAAACATATTAACTGCCATTAAAAAAAAAGAGGTTCACGGCAGTGTATCAGAGAGGACGTGTAAAAGTGGAGGAGGAGCTTTTTAAAATCAATTGGGGGAATTCAACGCCACACACTTCTAATTGTTCAGCCTGCTTGCTAGACAGAATGATATCTACTCTCCTTCCCAGAGGAATACCAAATAGGGATATGCTGATTGCTAGAATTCAACATGTTTAATACAGGTTTGAGATGGGTGACTCTGCCAATTTCAGTTTCTCTCAGTTCCTCCTATTTCCTTTTTTTAAAAGTATATATTTAGTATTTTATTTAGCATTTTTAAAATTAATTTTTTCAAACATTTTTGCAAGAATCTCCATATCAAATAGTTTCATAAATTGAGCCACCCGCACGTCTGCCATGTTTTTACTCAAACCTTTTCTACCCTGTTTCCCCTATTTTAAGACGTAGTCATAAAATAAGCCATAGCAGGATTTTTTCGCATTTGTGAAATATAAGCCGTACCCCAAAAATAAGCCATAGTGATAGGCGCAGTTCTGGAGGGCGCCAAGGAAAAGGCTGGGCTGGGCTTACGTAATAAAAATAAGACATCCCCTCAAAATAAGCCATAGTGCGTTTTCTTGAGGGAAAAAATATATAAGACGGTGTCTTAAAATAGGGGAAACACGGTACTGCATTATATCTTTTATCTATTACAAAAAGTTTCTCTATTACAAAAAGTTTCTCTATCCTATTTCCAAACTTATGTTCAGTTCTCCACATTTCCACATCAGTTTGTGGCTGTGTTGGATTTTTTTTGTAAAAAAATCCCCATGAAATTCACGGGCAATTTAGGGCACATTTCCTTGTTTTTTTGTATGCACATTTGCTCAATATACACATTTTTGGCAAAACCATTTTCCCTAACGGAATTCATTTTCGTATAGTATTTTTCACCAATATATGCATTTTTATGTGTAATATATGCACTTCTGTACACATTACTTGGCCGAAGAGCTGCAGCACAAAATTCAGAGAAGTGCAAATTTCAAAAGATGACTGTGTTTCTGTCTGTGCATTTTTTTTGGAAAGTGTGGGTAAGGTAAGTTTGTCTTTAAATGTGTATTGAATTGAATTTCTTCCCCATTTCTAATACAGGGTTAGTATGGATTGCTAATATTGCAGTGCCTTCAGCCTGTGCCTTCATCCCTGTTCACACAGCCACACTACTGAATTATACACTCATTGACCATTGTATTTCATTGCATTTTCTCTCTCTCTCCAAAAAACAACCTATTCTCTGTGCTACCCTTACTGAAAATTCTATTGATGGGTGGTGGGAAAGACACAGAAAAAAATGACACCTCTCCCCAACCCACTCTACTGCCCCCCTCCCCTTGTCTAGCATCTCATGTTCTTTGCCAGCTGCGATTCCATTGGCTAATACTAAAATAGGTCACCCAATGAATATCAAGGCTTTGCACAGCCATGCAAACCACACAAGGTGAAAAGTGGTGCCCTTCACAGATGATTAGAGAGAGCAAAGGACCAATGTCCATATTATTGATGATCTCTCTCTCTCTCTCTCTGCGTGCGTTAAAGGTGCTCTCCTTCAGAAAGGTCAACTTGGGGCCAAATTTCAACAAGTAGCATTGGCTCAATAAAGCTGGCATCGTGCATTCACACGTTTGGGCTTTCCTCATTCTGCAATGGTTCCCCAGCAGATATGGTGGAAAGATTCTGAAGTCCCTCTCAGGCCAGGAAGATACAGGGCTATAGATATACACACATGCCATAAACACATGCAAGCTCTCCTCGGGAATTTGGGGTGGACGCACATGGGAGAGGGGTGTGTGAGCATGCACGTGAGACCCGCTCCTGATACCGCACACATCTTGCATGCTGTGTGGAGGTCTGAAGGGAAATGCTAAGGAAGTTCAGGTAAATGCATTTAGCATTTCCCCCCAGGGCAGTGAAGCCAGGAGAAGATTCAAAATGCATTCAGGTGAATGCACTTAGAATCCCCCTTCAGATATTTAGACTGAGCGAAGCCCACACTTCTTTGCCCTGAACCTCTGAACACACACACACACACACACACACACACACACACACACGGATATATAGTAGATGGCACACTTTGTTTTTTAAGCAACCTGGATTCGTGGGTTGTAAGAAGGCTGATCGCCGAAGAATTGATGCTTTTGAATTATGGTGCTGAAGGAGACTCTTGAGAGTCCCATGGACTGCGAGAAGATCAAACCTATCTATTCTGAAGGAAATCAGCCCGGAGTGCTCACTGGAAGGACAGATCCTGAAGCTGAGGTTCCAATACTTTGGCCACCTCATGAGAAGAGAAGACTCTCTGGAAAAGACCCTGATGTTGGGAAAGATGGAGGGCACAAGGAGAAGGGGACGACAGAGGACAAGATGGTTGGACAGTGTTCTCGAAGCTACCAACATGAGTCTGACCAAACTGCGGGAGACAGTGGAAGACAGGAGTGCCTGGCGTGCTCTGGTCCATGGGGTCACGAAGAGTCGGGCACGGCTAAACGACTATTAACAACAACAACAACAATAATCCAACATTAGCCCTACTCAGAATAAGCCCACTGGGGCTAATGGACATGACTGACTCAGTTTCACTATATTGTATTTCTTGTACGTCGCTTACAGACTCTTGCGGTTAAGCAGCATATAAATTGTTTAAACAAATATAACAAATCATTTCAGTTGGGTCTACTCTGAGTAGGACAAGCATTGGATACAACACAGGTTTGTGGTCGCCATCTGTTTATTTGCATGTCACCTTTCCATAAAATTGTGCTCAAAGTGGCTCACGACATATCAAATGAACAAACAATTTACAAATGGACAAATTGGCAAATTTATGACACAGCAAGTTCTGAGATTTGCAGTTGCTGCCCCAAAATTGAGGAGAATGTTCATTGAGGATAACATGGTGGACTGTAAAGATTGAATTGGGAACGAAATATAAAAACCTATTTTTATTAGTTTGTGTATAGATCGCTTGCGATATAGATAGATAGATAGATAGATAGATAGATAGATAGATAGATAGATAGATATAGATAGATGATAGAGATAGATAGATGATAGATAGATATTGTGTTTCAATGTTGAATACAAAATATATGCTTTAGAAACATGAAAACCTACATTAAGCTTCCAGCTTAAATCCCAGCCCAATTTTATGGTCACTATTATTGAAATTCTTGCCAGTGTTTAAGTGCACAATGTGTATAAGTACACATTGCAGATCAAAATACTTTTCAGCCTCTTTTCAGGCAAGGCCCACATAGACATGTAATTTTATTATGTCTACGGCCAGATCTGCATTCTGAGATTTTCCTGGAGTGCTGCAGAGAGACTTGTTTGGAGATAGACAAACAAGCAAACAGAAATGCAATGTCATCAGTACATAAAAGGGCCTGTGGTTTTTCTGAACATCTTAGGCCGCCAGTTGGTTACATGCAAGAATAATAGCCTCCTCTTGCCAGACCATTCAGAGGGCCAATTTCAGTAAGAGCTTAGTCAGGCAGCAACCCATCAAAATCAGGACTCTTGGACTCTTGTTTTCTAAGATAAGATTGATACCGCTGCAGGAACTTCAGCCAGGAAACAGTGCTGGATCTCATTCTAATGATATTTTTTAAAAGTGGTGCAGCAAGTTGTCAGATTCTGGAATCATTCAGTCAACAGCTCAGTTGGCCTTGAAGTGTGGTCAAGGATTGTGGGCTGCTTCACAACATATTTTTAAGCACATACCTTAAAATGCAAAAAATATAAATGAGATCAAAACATCTATAGTGAGAAGAGCCTGTTTTGGATGTTTTAATGAGTTGGGTTTTTTGTTTTTTACTGATTGTTTTATTCTCTTTGTAAACTGCTTTGGGGGTGTGTGTTTTTATTTACAATCAAGCAGCATATTTTTTAAAATGAAATAAATAAAAAAGGTAAAGGTAAAGAACCCCTGACAGCTAAGTCCAGTCCCAGACGACTCTGGGGTTGCGGAGCTCATCTCGCTTTACAGGTCGAGGGAGCTGGCGTTTGTCCGCAGACATTTTTTCTGGGTCATGTGGCCAGCATGACTAAGCTGCTTCTGGCACAATGGAACACTGAAACCAGAGCAGCGCATGGAAACGCCGTTTACCTTCCCGCTGCAGCGGTACTTATTTATCTACTTACACTTTTTGGCGTGCTTTCGAACTGCTAGGTTGGCAGGAGCTGGGACCGAGCAACGGAATCTCACCCCGTCACGGGGATTCGAACCGCTTACCTTCTGATCAGCAAGCCCAAGAGGCTCAGTGGTTTAGACCACAGCGCCACTCGCGTCCCTAAATGAAATAGAGTATAATAAATACTTATTCAGAACTCAGGATCAGTCCAAGACATTTTGCTACCTGAGGCAAAGGACGAGTCATCCCCTCCCCATTTCAATGTAATAATAATAATAATAATAATAATTTATTATTTATACCCCGCCCATCTGGCTGGGTCTCCCCAGCCACTCTGGGCGGCTTCCAAAAGAACATTAAAATACAGTAATCTATTAAACATTAAAAGCCTCCCTAAACAGGGCTGCCTTCAGATGTCTTCTAAAGGTCTGGTAGTTGTTGTTCTCTTTGACATCTGAAGGGAGGGCGTTCCACAGGGCGGGCGCCACTACCGAGAAGGCCCTCTGCCTGGTTCCCTGTAACTTGGCTTCACGCAGCGAGGGAACCGCCAGAAGGCCCTCGGCGCTGGACCTCAATGTCCGGGCTGACCGATGGGGGTGGAGACGCTCCTTTAGGTATACTGGACCGAAGCCATTTAGGGCTTTAAAGGTCAGCACCAACACTTTGAATTGTGCTCGGAAACGTACTGGGAGCCAATGTAGGTCTTTCAAGACCGGTGTTATGTGGTCTCGGCGGCCGCTCCCAGTCACCAGTCTAGCTGCCGCATTCTGGATTAGTTGTAGTTTATATACCTGTACTGGTATATTAACTCTTGAGACTGACAATTGACTATTATCCTCTATTGCACCTGAGCAAAGCACACTGGTCCGCTTCAGTTCTGCCCCCTGAGGAAACTTCCTCACTCTGCCTAATGTTAAGGCTGCTCGAAGGGATATTTTATAAATAACCTTATCATTTTCTGTCCCCATGAATCAACCACTGACCACTTCGAATCCCCCAAAGTCTCTAACATGGCTGACTTTCTGCTGACTGCCTTGGAGAAGGATCTATTATTTATGACATCATTTGATTTTTGACCTCCCTGGTGTGATCCATTTCCATCCATTAAGACAGTAGCTACTGAAGTATTACGTGCATTGTAAATGAAATATTGATTCTTTTTTTTTAAAAAAAATTTAAAAATCTGGTATGTTGCCCTCGCCACCCCCAAAAGAACTACCATCCATCAAAACATTTTACTTTAAACTACACGGCAAAAAAAGTAGCAAATGCTATCAATAACATTAAGGATTTTCCTGTACCTCTCTCTCTCTCTCTCTCTCTCTCTCTCTCTCTCTCTCTCTCTCTCTCTCCCCCTCTCTCTCTGTCATTATCTCACTTTTTGCAGATGGCAGAACAAATGCTGGCTTACCTTACAGGGCTGTTGTAATGTTGACATCTAGATAGTGCTTTGAACACTTTTGAAAGACATATACAAATGTTGTTATTAAGCAAAGGCGCTAGGCGGAAGATGCCTTATCCAATTAGATGTTTTAAATCTTGCATGTTGTTTAGAGATTCTTTTATGTAGGAAGCAACCAATAAACTGAAACAGTAATAATAATAATCAGGGGAATGGGTTGTTTCATTGCTGTTGCACATTTTCTGTCCATCCATAGGGCTTTGTGAGGTGCTCTACACCTGCCCACACTTTAAAAAATAAAATAAATAAAATCCAATGCTGTGAAGCAGAATATTGATGACAACCAATCATCAAGGGGAAAGGGGGAGAAGGAAGTGTATCGAAACATTACAGGTTACATAAAATACCATTATCAAAAGGAAAATAAAATAAAGTAAAAATAAATAAAAGCTTCTGAGAAATAATATCCTTTTTACACACAAGGGGCAGCATAGACAGTTGTAGCACAAATTACGGCAAACCCATCATGTAGAAAGCAGCAAGCATTGTGATCTGCCCACATTCTTGATTTGCACAATGGGTATTTGATTTCCAGCAGGGTACAGCTGCAATGGTTGACTTGTGGCCAATTTAAAATATCGTTTTCCTTATTCGATCCTGAATTTGTTTTGTTTTTTTTAAAAGAAAACACAACAGCACCAGAAAAGGATTCTCCTAGCTTGTTCAAGATTTTTTTTTTGCCACCTGTGCTTTTTTACCTCGAAAAAGATTGTCCTTGTTCATTTGGACCAAGCTTTGTAACTCGTTTCCCTGAGCAAGCTAGGAAAAGTCCGAGTTGCATCCCCTCAGGTTTAACGTGAAATTGCTCCAGACAGGTTTGTAATAGACTTGCTGCTTCAAGACCAGTTAAATCATTAGCCGCAGCGTAGATGGACAATGTGACACTTTTATTTGGGGTGGAAGCAGCAGCTTTGCTTGGTGCTGAAACAGTGGTTTTCAAATGGTTTGCTGCACTAGGAGCTGAAGTGTGACTTGAAATGTTACACGGCCCTATTAGGGTGTGCCTACCATTCTTAGCGAGGGATGTGGTGGCGCTTAGGTCTAAACCACAGAGCCTAGGGCTTGCCAATCGGAAGGTCGGCAGTTCAAATCCCCGCGACGGGGTGAGCTCCCGTTGCTCGGTCCCAGCTCCTGCCAAACTAGCAGTTCGAAAGCACGTCAGAGTGCAAGTAGATAAATAGGTACCACTCTGGCGGGAAGGTAAACGGCGTTTCCGTGCACTGCTCTGGTTCGCCAGAAGCAGCTTAGTCATGCTGGCCACATGACCCGGAAGCTGTACGCCGGTTCCCTCGGCCAATAAAGCGAGATGAGCACCGCAACCCCAGAGTCGGACACGACTGGACCTAATGGTCAGGGGTCCCTTTACCTTTACCTTACCATTCTTAGCCTTTTCAGGTGCTCCCTGCAAGAGGGTGAGGGCAGGCCCACTGCCATGACGTCCCATGCTAGACCTGCATGCAACTGTCCATGCATTAGGGGGCTTCTATAAACAAGGAACCTGCTGTATTGTCAGGCACCTGTAGGTGCTCTTGGGGGCTAGGGTCCCAGGCCAAGTAGATATAAGCCTCCCAGAAATTTTTTTACTAAAGAGATCAGGGTTGTAGGTGCAGTGAGCTCCAAGGCACTTACCTGACCCCGCCCCCCCCAGCAGGTGAGTCTCTGCTGCTTACTGGAAGGGAGAAGGGAAGGTAGAAGTGGTGGGGAGGGTAAAGGTAAAGGGACCCCTGACTATTAGGTCCAGTCACGGATGACTCTGGGGTTGCGGCACTCATCTTGCTTTACTGGCTGAAGGAGCCGGCGTACAGTTTCCGGGTCATGTGGCCAGCATGACTAAGCTGCTTCTGGCGAACCAGAGCAGCGCACGGAAAAGCCGTTTACCTTCCCGCTGGAGCGGTACCTATTTATCTACTTACACTTTGACGTGCTTTCGAACTGCTGGGTGGGCAGGAGGTGGGGAGGGTAGCAGAGTGCAAAAACACTGACAGGAGTGCTGAACTGGCTCTGCTGATGCGTTTGCACCATCCTGGTCTCATCACCATCCCTCCCTCTCCCGGTAGGCAGGAATGGCTCACCTGCTGGGAGGTCAAGTATGTGCCTCTCGCCCATCACAACCATCAGCCACACACAGGAATGAGGGTACAGGTGATGCCTGTCCAGTGTGTGTGTGTGTGTGTCTTCTGCGAACACAAAGTAAAACCCCAAGTTGTAGAAACAAGGAGATTCTGTAAGTAACAGATGCCCTGTTAGACAACACTCTGGAAACTTCAGCCAAGTTCAGGTGCAAATGGAGTGCAGACAGCTAGCGTAATTATACTAACCAGCCAACAAAAGCTTTCTTTTCTTTGGTCTATTTCCAGATTTGCCACAATTGCTTCTAGGCCTAAAGAGCATCTTGCATTTGAAATTGCAGAGTGTTATTAAAATGCATTCATTCTCCTCCCTACCACTAGCCAGCCATCTCTCTCTCTCTCTCTCTCTCTCTCTCTCTCTCTCTCTCTCTTCTAAAATATTTTCCCCCGAACCATCTTGTGTCCACTGAGAGATACCCTGCAGTCAATTAAAATTATCTTCACTAAGCAGTAGCTTTCAAAATGTTGCCTAATAGCTTGTGTATGCGGTGCTCAATGAGATCATAATTATGTATCTGATAGTTACATAAAGCATAATTTATATTCTCATCATAAGGACCCAAAATTGGGTCCTTCTTAATTTATGGGTGCTTTTGTACTAACAGCCATGGGCAAAACCCAACTCTGAGTACTATGTAAGAGGTGTGTGCAAAGGAGTTACTTTCTTAACTTTACCTACCTGGATCTATGTTTCAGGCACACTGCACTCGAGTGGAATATATCAGGAGTTCCTGATATCTGTGATCCTGTGATCTGCAAACCCCTTGCAGTCTGCAAGCTTCACTCCGGTGGTCCATGGCATGCCTGTGAAGAACACTTACAATTCAATTTTTATGGAATTCAAATTGTAATACAGTGGACCCTCGACTTACGAATGTAATCCGTTCCGACGGGAGCGTCGGAACTCGAAAAAATTGTAAGTCGAGTCCCCATAGGAATGCGTTGGAGAACAAATTCGTAGCTTGAAAAAACATTCGGAACTCGAAAAAACCCTATCTAAAACGGCCGTGGCTTCCGTTCAGAAGTCGAAAAAATTCGGAAGCGGTGGCTGCTTTGATCCCTCGTAACTCGAAAAATACGGAAGTCGGGGCATTCGTAAGTCGAGGGATCACTGTACAGTAAAATAAAATTAAAAAATGAAAGCAACTGAAATGCAGTTTTAAAAAATCATATCTAGCACAGTACATTATAATTGCTACAACAGGCGGACAATTTTTTAAGTGGTTCACCAAGAACCTCAGCAATTTTCAAGTGGTTCATGGGGGTAAAGTTTGAGAACTGCTAGATTATATCGCTGCAACCATGTTGGAAAAGCCATAGGTCCCCATCTCCAAGAGATTGTTGTAGAGCTGGAAGAGGGCAACCCAAAATATCACAGGGCTACAACACCTGAGAGTCAAAAGCTTTTGGAGCTTAACAAACATGTCATTCAATTTTAACAACATTTTTATAGAATCATAGAATCATAGAGTTGGAAGAGACCACAAGGGCCATCCAGTCCAGCCCCCTGCCAAGCAGGAACACCATCAAAGCATTCTTGACAGATGGCTGTCAAGCCTCTGCTTAAAGACCTCCAAAGAAAGAGACTCCACCACACTCCTTGGCAGCAAATTCCACTGCCAAATGTGCCCAAATGTGTTACCCAAATGTGCATTCATCCTAATTATGTTCGTTTTACAGAATTTCCAATAAATACCTGAGCAGAGCATTCCAAAGGGGCAGGGAGGGTGGATGAAGCTCAATTACCTGCATTGTGCTGGAGGGGCAGAAGGGAGAGATCCAGTGTGGTGCAGTGGTTAAGAGCAGTAGACTTGTAATCTGGTGAACCGGGTTCGCGTCTCCGCTCCTCCACATGCAGCTGCTGGGTGACCTTGGGCTAGTCACACTTCTCTGAAGTCTCTCAGCCCCACTCGCCTCACAGAGTGTTTGTTGTGGGGGAGGAAGGGAAAGGAGAATGTGAGCCGCTTTGAGACTCCTTCGGGTAGTGATAATGTGGGATATCAAATCCAAACTCTTCTTCTTCTCCCCCAATTTCCATGCCTGTAAAAAAAAATATTAAAAATAATCTTGGGCTTAATGCAATGTGTAGTGGGGCTCACATGTGTGCACACACAGCACACAAGCTATAATTTCCGGCCCTGCAAAAGACATATTCACCTAGAAAAAGGGTTGACAAGCAAATAAAAAAGGGAAAGTGGGGAGGAGGAAGAGAGTACAAATTGGGAGGAAATGATCTCAGTCTCAGCTCGGCAAGCCTTTTACGGCATCCCCCTGGATATGGGGAATTGCCTGCTGTTTCTGCAATGCAATTTTTTAAGACATGCTATTTCTCATTGCTGAACGAGCTGATCGGCCTGACAGTTAAAAGTGAGCTGGTGTCAAAAGTCCTCTGTAAATAATCCTTTCCCGAGAAAGTATTCACATCATTCCAGGTAACCTCCAAGGCATTTGGGGAAGCGCCGTAGCTCAGTGGCAGAGCATCTCTTTTGCATGCAGAAGGTCTCAGGTTCAATGCCCAGCATTTTCAGGTAGGGCCGGGGGGTGGGGTGGGGTGGGGTGGACATTTGCACCCAAATACAGTCGTACCTCGGAAGTTGAACGTCTTCTGAGTTGAACGTTTTGGCTCCTGAACGCCGCAAACCCGAAAGTGAGTGTTCCGGTTTGCGAATGTTCTTTGGAACCCGAACATCCGACGTGGGTTCTGCAGGTTCTGATTGGCTGCAGGAGCTTCCTGGAGTTTCTTGGTTTCTGAATGTTTTGGAAGTCGAACGGACATCCGGAATGGCTTCCGTTCAGCTTCTGAGGTATGTCTGTACTGATGAGAAGTTGTTGTTGTTGTTGTTGTTGTTGTTGTTCTTTTTTCAAAAAGCAAACTGATGTGGCAATATAAAAGACTAAACTTAAGATTGGAAAAACAAGAAAGCAAGAGAATCCAAAATGACAGGTCCGTCCATTCCTAGTTGATGGGCAACGTCAACGCTTCTGGCATTACTCCATCTATCTCTACTTATGGTTCATTATCTTTAAACCAGACATCCTTTGAATAGAGGACTGTCCTCTGTAAAGTAGAAGTAAGCAAGGTGACCTTCTCATTCATATCTGTGCCTGGCCTCACTTCCAATCCTAAATAGCATTCCTTCCCAATTTCACAAGCTGTTCAATATTCTTATCACAAAAGGCAAATTAAAGCTAAAACAGCAAAGCTTTGATGAAAAAAGAAGAAAAGAAATGGAGGGAAGATGCTCTGAAGGCTGGCTTTCAAGAAATGGTCCTCAGAATCTGGATGAGTTGCCAGGTCATAGAGATAAAGGCTTTAATCCGATGGAGACAGCGGTGGCATTTATCTTGATGCAAACTTGCCCGAAGACCAGCTGCATGCCAGGATGCGGTTTTAATTAAAAGCAATATAGGCAGCTGGAGAAAGCATAAGACGGAATGAGCCTTCATGGCTTCAAGGTTCAGTTGCAGATCTTCTAGGAATAAGCAATGACACAGACTTCTCAGGTTGTTGTTTTTCTTTTTAACATTTTAGGTTATGTCTCTGATGTCAAAAAATGAAATTCTCCAATTGCAGAAGTGGCCTTATTGCTTTTTTATATATATTTTTAGTTGGTAATCTGTTATGGTTTAGTTTCCGCTTTTGGTTGTGAAATGGTGTAAAGGTAAAGGGACCCCTGACCATTAGGTCCAGTCGCAGACAACTTTGGGGTTGCGGTGCTCATCTCGCTTTACTGGCCAAGGGAACCGGTGTACAGCTTCCGGGTCATGTGGCCAGCATGACTAAGCCGCTTCTGGCGAACCAGAGCAGTGCATGGAAACGCCGTTTACCTTCCCACCGGAGCGGTTCCTATTTATCTACTTGCACTTTGAGGTGCTTTTGAACTGCTAGGTGGGCAGGAGCAGGGACTGAGCAACGGGAACTCACCCCATCGCGGGGATTTGAACCACTGACCTTCTGATCGGCAAGCCTTAGGCTCTGTGGTTTAACCCACAGAACCACCCGCGTCCCTGTGAAATGGTTTAAACATCTGCAAATAAACAGAGTATGAATCCTAGCAAGATGAAGGGTCTGTGGGTAAATATTCCCAGACCTAGGAAGCCTCTACATTGCCTGTCCTGGGTGGCTTTGCACTCTCCTTGAAGATGTGTAGCTTGGGGCTGTTCCTAGATCCAGCTCTGACATTGGAAGTGCATGTAGCAACATTTTACCTGCCTCAGTTGGTATGATCGCTTGAGCATAGTTTTCCATGCACTGTATTGTGCTCTATGTGGGGCTACCCTCGAGGTTGGTCCGGTGACAGATGATGGTGCAAAACATTGCAGCTAGTTTGCTTGTGGAGGCAAACTACTGCCAGCATATTACACCCTGCTTGTAGAATTTGAATTGGCTGCCAGGTTCAAGGTGTTGGTACTAATACAAGGGTCGAGGGAGTGGGTGGCGCTGTGGTCTAAACCACTGAGCCTCTTGGGCTTGCTGATCGGAAGGTTGGCGGTTCGAATCTGCATGACGGGGTGAGCTCCCGTAGCTCTGTCCCACCTCCTGCCAACCTAGCAGTTTGAAAGCACGCCAGTGCAAGTAGATAAATAGGTACCACTGTGGTGAGAAGGTAAACAGCATTTCTGTGCACTCTGGTTTCCGTCATGGCCGTTGTGCCAGAAGAAGTTTAGTCATGCTGGCCACATGACTCAGAAAGCTGTCTGTGGACAAACGCCAGCTCCCTCGGCCTGAAAGTGAGATGAGCGCCGCACCCCATAGTCGCCTTTGACTGGACTTAACCGTCCTGGGCTCCTTCACCTGTACCTTTACCTTTTACTAATACAAGGAGCTTATGCAGCTCAGGATCAGGTTAGCTGAGAGACCTACATGCAGTAGGTCACTGTGTTCTATGGGACAGCTTCTCTTCAAGTCCTAAAGATCTCCCAAGCCTGCCCTGTAGTAGCCCAGAGCTTGGCTTTTGATGTGACCTCCCTTGCTCTGTGGAGAAGCATTCCTGTCGAGATACAATGGGCATCTCGGCCCCCATTGTTCAGCTTGGACACTGAGGTCCACCTCCAAGGGTCTTCTGGCAGTTCCCTCACTGCGAGGAGTGAAGTTGTAGGGAAACAGGCTGAGGGCTTTCTTAGCAGTGGCGCCCTCCCTGTGGAACACCCTCCTATCAGATGTCAAGGAGATAAAGAGCTACACAACTTTTAGAAGACATCTGAAGGCAGCCTTGTTTGGGGAAGTTTTTAATGCTTGACATTTTATTGTGTTTTTATATGTGCTGGAAGCTGCCCAGAGTGGCTGGGGCAACCCAGCCAGATGGGTGGGGTATAAATCATAAAATTATTATTCTTATTATCGGCATTTCCAGTAAAAAATGCTATGTTTTACCTCCACTGTAGGAGGCAGTATGCCTCTGACTGCCAGCTAGTGGGGATCACAAGCTTCTGAATACCAGTTGCTAGAAACCGCAGGAGGGGAAGTTTCTGTTGCCTCAGGTTCCTGTTTGCAGGCATACCCTCCAACATTTCTCCGATGAAAATTGGGACGTCCTATTCCAGTGATGGCTAACCTTGACACTCCAGATGTTTTGGGACTACAACTCCCATCATCCCTGACCACTGATCCTGTTAGCTAGGAATGATGGGAGTTGTAGTTCCAAAACATCTGGAGTGTCAAGGTTAGCCATCACTGTCCTATTCCATCATAGTAATTTTACTGATTGGATTGCCCCAGCCACTGTGGGCAGCTTCCAACATAGATAAAAACATAATAAAACATTAAACATGGGGGGGGGGAAACCCCTTCCTTATACAGGGTTGCCTTCAAATGGCTTGGATAACTCCAACATTTCTCCAATGGAAATTGGGACATCCTAAGAAAAAGTGGGACATCCTGGGATCAAATCAGAAACCTGTAAATCTGGGACTGTCCCTGGAAAATAGGGACACTTGGAGGGTCTGTGCAGGCTTCTCATAGGCATCTGATGGGTCATTGGCCTCATCCAGCAGGCTCATCTTATGCTCGTATTAGGATGAGAGGAAGCACTACTTGAAGTGTGAATGGGTAAAATAAAGGTATCTATTTAAAATTCTGGCAGCCACCTTCCTGGTGTGCACTGTCATCATCCCCTTTTTAATTACCATTTCTGCTGCTTTTAATAGTTGAACACTGCAAAAAACAACGAGAGAAGAGAGAGTAGATCCCCCCCACCCCAAGTTGTCCTCTTCTACACTAGATCCGCTCCTGCTGAGATCTCTGTTAATTAGATAGTATATTACCTCCAGCATTGTTTTCGTTAATGTTAATGATGCTGTAGATACAGGCTGGGTGCAACTAAATTAGGAACATGCTGAGAGTTGAATAATAAGAGTTGGTTTTCCACGCATCGGCATCCCAACATGTGTATTTCTAGCAAAACGAATGCTCTCACTGTGCTCAGACATAATGTTGTACAATTTTTTACCCTCTCTATGATGAGATGATCTGCGTCAAGTGGCTCTTACTGTTTATGGCAGTCGCAAATCCTTTTTCTTCTTCTTTTAAACTACCAATATGCTGCCTAGGACTTTTCCACTATTGCTCACAGTATACGGATGTAGAAACTAAGCCCAAGAACTTTTCCTATACAGTGGAACCTTGGTTATTGAACGGCTTAGTTGACGAACAAATCAGTGTTCTGGTTTTCAAACGTTTTTCGGAAGCTGGACGTCCGACCGCGCCTTCTGCTTGAGTCCTGCAGCCAATTGGAAGCCATGCCTTGGTTTTCAAACGGACTTCCGGAATGGATTAAGTTTGAGTACATCATTAGAAATGGCAGAGGGAGTATAAGTTTTGCATTTCCGTTTTCAAGCTTTGGTTGAAATACCCAGAAGGCTCTTGGAGAAACTTATCATTTTGACTTCTATCAAGACCCAGCTGTGATGGCTATGCTCTGCCTTCATGATTAGAGGCAGAAATGCTTCTGAGTACCAGTTGCTGAAGGGACCCAGGTGGCGCTGTGGGTTAAACCACAGCGCCTAGGGCTTGCCTATCAGAAGGTCGGCGGTTCGAATCCCCACGACGGGGTGAGCTCCCGTTGCTCCGTCCCAGCTCCTGCCAACCTAGCAGTTCGAAAGCACGTCAAAGTGCAAGTAGATAAATAGGTACCGCTCCAGCGGGAAGGTAAACGGTGTTTCCGTGTGCTGCTCTGGTTCGCCAGAAGCGGCTTAGTCATGCTGGCCACATGACTCGGAAGCTGTACGCTGGCTCCCTCAGCCAATAATGCGAGATGAGCGCCGCAACCCCAGAGTCGGTCACGACTGGACCTAATGGTCAGGAGTCCCTTTACCTTTACCTTACCAGTTGCTGGAAGCCGAGACCTCCAGGTATAGGGCGGTATATAAATTCAATAAATGAATAAATGAACCACAGGGAGGGTGCTCTTGTGCTCGGGTCCTGCTGAAGGGTTTCCCACAGTGGGTAACCACTGTGAGAAAAGAATGTTGGGCTAGACTGTCCATAGATTCATAGAATCATAGAGTTGGAAGGGACCCTGATGATCATCTAGTGCCAGGCATCCCCAAACTGCGGCCCTCCAGATGTTCCCATGACCCCTAGCTAACAGGACCAGTGGTCAGGGATGATGGGAATTGTAGTCCAAAACATCTGGAGGGCCGAAGTTTGGGGATGCCTGATTCTAGTTCAACCCAAATATGCAGCTGTCCCCTATGGCAATCGAATTTGCAACCTTGGCATTATCAGCAATATGTTCTAGTCAACTAAGCTATCAAGGCTGAGGCTCTTCTTCTGTTTTTATGTTCTTATACTTTAGCCACTGATATGTTCTCTGGATGCGTGAATAAGCCTTCAATTATCAGAGTTTGTTTGTTTTTATTCCGTGTGCTAAAACAACATTTGAGCCGGCTTCTGATCTAATGATATCAACATATTGCAGGCTCTGAATAGAAGTTTAGTTTCTCAAAGAACAACCCTTATATTGACAGGTCTGCTTCTTTTCCCAAGGCATTTTGTAGTCATTTAAGAATTTGGGGCACTACTGTGGCTTAAGGAGATTGGAGAATTTCAGTGGAAACAGAAAAGGAAGCAGAAATTGGTTGCATTTCTTTTGTTTTTGTGTGGTCAGGAACGGAAATCAGTTAAACAAATATTCATTCACATCATTGTTGTGGTGGTTTTAAATCCACAGATGACATGCAATTTGTGGCATTTTGCATTGTTTCATTGTTTCTTTTACACTGAAATGAAAGTAGATTATGTAAAAAGTTACTTAATTCGTGCAACATGTTAAATAGCAGACAGTGAGATTAATATGGTAGTATTTGGTGGAAACTGGACTGCAGTGGAATAGAAACAGTGTTGATTGTAACAAATACAAGCTGGGATGGAAACTTTTGCTTATGTTTCTTGGTCATGCTAATGTATGATGTGGCCCCCAGGACTGGCATTTAGAGATATAGAAAGAACTATGCAACTCACTAGACCATCTTCAGAATTTTAGCCTACGGTATATAGTACATTTGCATTAAAAAAACTTACCGTAAAAACTCTCTTCTAAGCATAACTACAAACTCAGCTGTTTTGAGCAATAAATAATCTATTTGCTTTGAAAATGCTCAAAAGCTAACTGAGCTTGTGGTAATGAAAGAAAAACAACCCAGATTCGGGCTATAAAGCAGCAGTAGATCGAATATGCTTCAGTTTAGAGGAGATAATTTGAACAGAAGCCAGAGATTTTAACTCATCGGTTTCAGAAACTGGTAAGCAAATATACTAAAAGAAAAGAGTGCACTGTCTGTGTTAAAACTAAAATTGATCAAATTTAACAGCACTCTCAGATCCCCAACCTCCATAAAGATGGTCCCTTGCCTTGGCCCTGACCCACACTCCCATTTCGTCCCACTCCTCTGCCACTTAATGAAATAAAATACTCCAGAGACCCAAAATACTGAGGTAGGGATTAAACATCTGGTGGCCAAAAGTGAAGTATGATGAAGTCACAACAGGGATGTTTTAATTGAAGTTGTGGTGGGAAGATAGTGTGATGAATCAGAACAGGGATGTTTTAATAAATTGGTGGGGGAAGGACAGTGCACCATGGGCTTGCTATTCTCTGCAGTAGGCCCATATGCAGTGCTATTTATCTAGAAAAAGAGGTGCCAGAACTCACCATGAACCTCTCCCTTGTTCTCTTAGAATGACAATGGCACCCACCTGAGAGGTGTCAGAGCTGAGCTCCAGTGAGCTCCGGCTGAAAAAAATCCCTGCCCATATGAAGCATAAAGTCCACCCAGCCTGAGAACTGTTCCAAAGCATGAAATCCAAGAATGCCCAGCACACATAAATCCTGCTCACACAAAATCACTGTGAATTTCCCCCCTCTTAATGGCATGCACAATGGAGAGGAGAACCAGCATGCTCCCTCTTTATCCCATTTGCCTTCCATCCCTGTTGTAGTCAGACACAATGAATTAACTGTGAGCTTCCCATTTTAACCCAGTCCTCTTTTCTTGCCCATTCCCCTTGACCTAAGCCAGGGGGGGATGGGGAACCTATGGCCCTTCAGATGTCATTGGACTCCAACTCCCATCAGCCCCAGCCAGGGTGTGATGGCCTGGGATCGGGCTTGGACTCAGAACCAAAGGAGTCTCAGTCTGTACAAGATCCTCTGCCCCAGACATCGTCTGAACCAAGTCTGGGGCCTGATCCTGAGGAGCCCCAGTCTGCTCATGTTCCCCTGCAACAAGCACCAGCTGAGCCGAGTCAGGGGCCTGAGCCTGTCCTGGCTCCAGGTGCGGAGAATACCTCATTGCCATCAGCTGAACTATCACTGTCAGCTGCTCCACTACCGACTGGGTCAGGAGAGGCTGAGGCGGCCCCTGGGTCTAGTAACCCACCAGCGTCTCCCGAGCTGCAGAGACTCAGGTCTGAGAGAAGGAGAGACCTGAGTACTCGCAGGAGGAGTGCTCGCCTTCGGGTGAGACAGGGTGGTGAGTCATTGGGGGATCGGGACCGGCCATTACCTCGTCAGAGATAAAAGGCTGTCGGGCCCTGCCCCAGGTTGCGGGAGCAACATTGCTGTTTGCCTGATCCTGCCTGTGTTCCTGTACCTGACCGTGGCTGGTTCCCTGCCCTGTTCCCTGGCTTGACTCTTCTGGACTGACTACTTGCCGACTCTTCGAACCCCGGACCAGACCTGGACCTCGCTTCCCGGATACCCTCGGACCAGCACACAGGGAATGGGAGGAGAAATGTGATTCAATTTGCATTTAAAGGGTGAGCCTACCAAAATCACACTTTTTGAAACAATGTGTGAACAGAAACACAGCACCCATGCCATCTTTCAAAATTCACCCCCACACTTTCCCCAGGACGCACCCTCCCTGACCTTGCTTCGTAGCCTCCTTGAGCATTTGAAATGTGTCCTTGAATTCTGGCAATGCCTCTTGCTTATCCGCAAGGAGGATAGAGAAGTTCATGAGTGTGTGTAGAAACTCACTGTACAGAGGGCAAAAATTTGCATTGATTCGGTTGAAGAATGGCAAATGAAGATGATGGACTTTATGGAACTTGCTGAGCTGACTGAGAGACTCCGCAACCAGAATGAGGAGATGGTGGAGGAAGATTGGAAGAAATTTAAAATTTATTTGAAAAAATATAGTAATATTTAAAAATATAGATTCCCTAGGGAAGTTATTATAGGTTTTCAGTAATAATGTAGGATGTAGGTTTAATTATATATAAAATGTTATAGGGTAATAATTTTGTTGATTTTTGGATTAGTAAATTTTATGTAATTGTTAAATTTAGGAAATTGCTAAAGAGGATTGATGTTGGAGCCCAGAAGGAGGAACTGGGGAAAGTCACCCTAAGATGTGAAAAATGATGGATTTGTATAAGAAATTTTTGTGTTTTGTTTATGTTCTTATTTGTTTGTTTCTTATAAAATGAATAAATATATTTTAATTTTTTTTTGCATTGATTGCTCCGCCCAGTTCTGTCCTGCCCACCAGTGACATGTGACCTCCCCCAAAACCTGCCCATAAGGGAATACCTGAAAAAGCTTCCTTCCCCCTCCTCCATTAGATGCCAGGAGCCTTTGCACACGGAGAACAGAATTACAGTGGTAACTCGGGTTAAGTACGCTTCAGGTTAAGAACTCCGCTAAGTACAGAAATTGTGCTCTGGCAGTGCAGCGGCAGCAGGAGGTCCCATTAACTAAAGTGGTGCTTCAGGTTAAGTACGCTTCAGGTTAAGAACGGACCTCCGGAACGAATTAAGTACTTAACCCGAGGTACCACTGTATGTCTAAAAACACTTGAGAATAATTGCACAGAAGATCTGGAATGCTCTTCACAAAGCACAACAGATCCAGAAATATTCCCCTGGGTTGATTATGTAATATATTCTTCAAAGGGGGCTGTTTAGGAAAGAGTGAGTTATTTTAAACAGATTAAAGACAATTTACAATCTTTCTACAATCCTTGGGCAGATTTCCTGTATTCCCAGAGTTAAGCATTTGATTGACACCTTAATGGAACTCCTGTGTAGGCTTTTTTTTTAATGCACCAAGATGTCTGATGCTTCGGCAGTATGTATTTCCAACTTTCAACGGCTGCACAGCAGGGGAAAGTACAGTAGGTGTGTCGCTTGCTCCATAATTGCAGCAGTGCGCTAGGCTTGGTGCCTGCTCTTCACATGTTCCACTCACTTCTGGAACCCTACACCTTGCCTTAGGTGTGCCTGCACACTCACAACCCCCTCCTCCTCTTGAGCCCAATCCAGTTATTTTTCTTCCTCTGCATGCCCTCCTACTATTGAGACCTGGAGACGGGTGTCAATTGGGAGAAAGGAGGAGGACAGACCCCTCCCAGAGAGTCTATGCAGCAATTTTTGGAGATGGAGGTTAATTGGGAGGGGGAAGGAAAGGAGGAGGTTAAATTATTGAATACGTAGTAATTTACGGCTGGCTCTCATCAGAGTGAAGTAAGCTGCATGCACAGTCTTCATAATTATTTTTCTTTTAAGGTACTCTTGTCTACCTTTAGATTCAAGACCTCTACCTGCCACCTGGAGTGGGGAAGGCAAACCAGGAGACTCCAGGCCAGCCCTGGGGGTCTGGCAACCCTAACCTTGTGCTTTTCAGGGCAGGAGTCTCTTGCCATTTCATGAGACTACCCACTCCCACCAATTTGTAGCAGTTCACTACCGTCGTAAAATAGCAATAAATCAAGGAACTGATAATACAGAATGCAAAAGTCCACCCTATAAAAGCAAAAGATTAGCAGACAGTTGTATGCTGAGAGGAAGATCCAACTATTTGCAACAGGAGATCAAGGAGCCAAACAACGAAGACCGCCCCCACTTCTCTGGAGTCAAAAGGCCTTGAGAAATTCACTTGATTAAGTGCATTATTTAATATTGTACCTGGTTTTATTGCGATGGCTTCTATGTTATTATACTGAAGGTAGTGCCAGCATTTCGACTTTAGTTTCCAATTTTCTAGGGTTTATAACCACCACTAAAAATAACATTTCATGTTGGAACATAGCCTGTAAAGGTTTTTCTTCTTTTTCAATGTGGCTTTTATTTCTAATGCTTTTTATTATCTGTCTGTTTGGCTGGCTTTGTGTTGATTGAGTGTAGAAACCAGAAAGCCAGAAACCTCTCTCTTCCACCAACCCTCTTTCTCCCCCCCCCCCTTCATCTGTATGCACAAACCCATCGTAATTTTCAGAAGCAGAATTTGGCAAACCATCAGTTAGATCTCATGTTGACCTAACCTCGTTTCTTGATTCTTTTTTTTTTAATGAGTCATCAACAATGAACTCCAAAAGTTCACATAAATCTGCTTTACAGTAATAAAATGTTAGGGTATAATCCCACAAAAATGGCATTAGATGCAGTCTCTAAATGCATATCTTACCTGCAAAAAAACAGCAGGATCAGCACACTGTCCCATAACCGTGTGTGTGTGTGTGTGTGTGTGTGTGTGTGTGATGGATCTTTGGGCTTGCCATGCAAGTGTAGACTTTGGGGGCAGAGTACAGTTTGCTGAGAACGAATCTAAGGTTTCACATTTACAAAGTGGTTGGAAGCTTTATAATTGCAGATGCTTCCTTCTGAAAACTATGCAACTACCCAAAGGTTTTGGAATCCCATGGTAATATTTTCCCTGCCATCATTAAGATTTTTCAGCAGAAAGGTCATTGCAACTGCCAATAGAATGAGCAGCAAATGCCTTAAAAAAAAAAAAAAAAAAGCCCATTGGGTCATCTGTAAAATATGGTACCCTTAATGTAGAGCATATGATGTTTGTAGATTCTCAGAGCTGCTATTATTGTTAAGATTCAGTGCAATTTTTCTTAAATGGAAAGACTTGTTCGTACTTATGCATTATGTATGTCAAAATGACTCGCAGTCTGGAATGACTGAGCTCCTGTGACCTCAATTTGGCTGGCAGGCGCCATTTTGTTTTTCTGTACATGGTCCAAGATGTTTTATCTGTTTGGGGCCGGGGTGGAGGACAGAGAAATAGTTTATTTTATTTAAAACCCTTTCTAAACCACATAGTGTTTTAAAAATCTCCATGCAGTTACACTATGTACAATAGAAAAACAATATCCATGAAAACAAAGTAAAATAAATATCTAAAACCAATTTTAAAAATATAAAAATTTATATGCACAAATGAAACAGAGATTCAGTGGATCCATACACTTTAACCAGAGTCCAATGTTATGGGTCAGGGAAAACCCAGTAAAATAAAAGGTTAGTCTTTACAACCAGGCAGAGGGCCTTCTCGGTAGTGGCGCCCGCCCTGTGGAACGCCCTCCCATCAGATGTCAAGGAAATAAAGAACTACCTAACTTTTAGAAAACATCTGAAGGCAGCCCTGTTTAGGGAAGTTTTTAATGTTTGATGTCTTATCGTGTTTTTAATGTTATATTGGGAGCCGCCCAGCGGCAACAGCAGAAAATGCCTATGATATTCTATAGGCTGTGATGCCATGATTTCCTTAGATTATGTTTTCCAAGCAGGCTCTAACTACCCTGGGGTGGAATCTGTGCTCATTGTTCTGCTACACGAATAGCCTTCCATGTCCTTGGAGACAAGGAGGGAGGGAGACAAGGAGGGAGGGAGCTTAGTACAGTCGGAGCAACAAGCTCCTGGGGTGCTTCATCAGCTGAGTCTGAACTGCTTTCTGCACCTGGCCCCTCTTGCTCACTAAAGCCTGTTGTCTCTTCAGCAACCAACCATTCCTCCCCTCCTTCCCCCGCTGACCTGTCCTCAGTGTCCCACCACCACACCCTGGGCTCTGAGCCTTCCTCCTTTGAGGCTTCCTTGAGGCTGCTGCCTCCCACCACAACTCTTCACCCAGCCAATCCCTGAGAACTCCTTTGACAACTATAGCTCTGCGAGGGAAATGGGGTCTCTGAGTACCCTTAACAAATTCCCAGTCCCCAGGATTATTTGAGGGAAGCCGTGACTGATTAAAGTGGCAAGACACTGCTTTAAAGGGATAGTGCAGATGGCACCTTAGCGTTCAGTACATGATGTATCGGTGTTCCTACTCATTGCATTTGCATGAGTCTGTACTGGAGGCAAAACAGTAAGTCTCAACTCAGAGATTTAACAGGAGTTAAAGGGCAGGAAGGGACCCAGGTGGCGCTGTGGGTTAAACCACAGAGCCAAGGGCTTGCTGATCAGAAGGTCGGCGGTTCGAATCCCTGTGACGGGGTAAGCTCCCGTTGCTCAGTCCCAGCTCCTGCCAACCTAGCAGTTTGAAAGCACGTCAAAGTACAAGTAGATAAATAGGAACCGCTCTGGCGGGAAGGTAAACGGCGTTTCCGTGCGCTGCTCTGGTTCGCCAGAAGCGGCTTTGTCATGCTGGCCACATGACCCGGAAGCTGTACGCCGGCTCTCGGCCAATAAAGCGAGATGAGCGCCGCAACCCCAGAGTCGGACACGACTGCACCTAATGGTCAGGGGTCCTTTTACCTTTACCTTTAAAGGGCAGGGGGCGGGGGTGTCCAAAACAGGAATAATGCCAATAGTAGCAACACAGAAACTAAAAGCAAAAGCAAAAAAGCATTAAAAGTTGTGTCCGAAATCCACTGCAAAAGGCAAAGTTTAGGGACAAAACACGGAATTTATAGGGGTTGTCCCTGGCAGACATGGGGGAATATGTAAATTTTGTTTTTCCATTTTTTCAACCTTCAGTTCCCCACATTTTCACACCTATTTGTCATTCTTTTTAAAGTCATCGTGAAAATTCTTCAGTGAATTTCTTCTCATATGTACATTTTTGCACACAATTTGGCCTGATTAAAAAAATAAACTCCCCCTCAAGCAACCTTCTCTAATATAATGCATTTTTGAGGTTATTTTCACTAGTACACTACACATTACATGCCTGGAGAACTGCATTGCAAAATTCAGAGAAATGTGAATTCTGAAGGATCATAGAATCACAGAACTGTAGAGTTGGAAGGGACCCTGAGGGTCATCTAGTCCAGTGTTTCTCAACCAGTGTGCCTCCAGATGTTTTGGGACTACAACTCCCATCATCCCTCGCTAGCAATACCAGTGGTCAGGGATGATGGGAATTGTAGTCCCAAAACATCTGGAGGCACACTGGTTGAGAAACACTGATCTAGTCCAACCCCCTGCAATGCAGGAATATGCAACTGTCCCACACGGGGATCAAACCTGCAACCTTGGTGTTATCAGCACCATGCTCTAACCAACTGACCCATCCATGGATGGCTGTGTTTTGCGTATTGCTTCGGAATTTGCAAATTGGGGACATTCACCTGTAACTGTGAACTGAATCAAATTCCTCCCCTGTCCCTAGCTAAACAGAAGCCAGGTGAGCACTGAGAATCTCCTTTCTTGTAACTTGAAGCCATTGGTTCACGTCCTACCCTCCAGAGCAGGAGAAAACAAGTCTGTCACCCACCCCCACAAAAAAAGAGAGAGCATGAATTTGCATAACATTTCTCCATGCTGATTTATATGTATAGATGCAAATTTAGATATAATTGCTATAATTTACATAGAAATGCAGTGCAACTCACCATATTGGGGAAGGCCTAAAGACTAGTGTGCCTGTGGTCCAACGGTCTCTCAATGTGGCCGCCCAGCTTCCAGGTCACTCCTCTTCCTTATGGTTCTTTACTCTTAAACCAGGCTTTGATTGGACAGTCCTTCAGAAGGAGGACTCCTTCAAACAGAGAATTCTACCCCAGGCACTGCCGTTGTTCTACCATTATATCCTGACTAAACACCAGGAAGAACTTTCTGATGTTAAGAGCTGTTTGACAGTGGAACGGTCTCCCTCAGGAGGTTGTGGAGAGCCAGTGTGGTGTAGTGGTTAAGAGCGGTAGACTCGTAATCTGGTGAACCGGGTTCACTTCCCCGCTCCTCCACATGCAGCTGCTGGGTGAGCTTGGGCTAGTCACACTTCTTTGAAGTCTCTCAGCCCCACTCACCTCACAGAGTGTTTGTTGTGGGGGAGGAAGGGAAAGGAGAATGTTAGCCGCTTTGAGACTCCTTCGGGTAGTGATAAAGCGGGATATCAAATCCAAACTCTTCTTCTTCTTCCTTCATTGGAGGTGTTTGAGCAGAGGTTGGGTGACCATCTGCCAGGGATGCTCTAGCTGAGATTCCTGCACTGCAGGGGGTTGGACTAGATTACCCTTTGGGTCTCTTCCAGCTCTACAATTCTATGATTCTATGACTTCCCTCCCCATTTTTTTGCCATTTTCAAATGGCCACCCTGTTACTAAGCCATAAGGTAAGAGCAAGGGACAGTCAGAATGGAACAGATCCTAGACAGAATGCAGTTCAGAACACTCTCCTGTGTGATATTGGGAATCAGAATTCCCACAGCAATGACACTATGACCCGTTCCTAGGAGAAGAAAGCGGAACTCATCCATTGGGTGCTGCAAGCCAAGTGGTAGGCAACAAACTACAGCAACCAGGACTCACATTTCTTTTCATCATTGCTATTTTTATATGAAAAAGCTGGCATACTTTTACACTCGCAAGCCTACACAATAATAATAGAAAAAGGTGCGAACAACTGAAATGTTAATTTCTTGCTTTAATTACAAGACTAAATATGTCATTAAAATATACAGTCATCAGAGTAGCGGGTAATTGCCAATCAAGTGTATAACATGTAATAAAGAGATTAAATTAAGCAAAGAAGAATTTTTTAGTCTGGATCTCGAGACGGAATTCCTAAGGGCAAGATTTATATACAGCACAGCCTTCCTGGCAACAAGAAATAAAAGTGGCAATATGCCAGAGGCTGTGGTTAATTTGCATCTTAATGCAAATAGAGAACTTTCATTAAGGCATGATGGGGAGGCCTGCTTCCCCCTCCCTTTTTTTTAATTTTAGAAAGCTGTTAAAAAGTTTAGATGAATGTCTCGCAAAACACACATGGAGAAGGAATGACTCATGGGCTTCAAAATAATAATTAAAAGGGCAAAGATGTATTTCCCTGAAACCAGATTCTCATTGCCCTGCTCTACCTACAGGGTAACTGCATCAATTAGGAGATTTTGGCTAGGATGTTCTATAGTAAAGGTAAAAAGGTAAAGGACTGCTGGATGGTTAAGTCTAGTCAAAGGCAACTATGGGGTGCGCGTTCATCTTGCTTTCAGGCCGAGAGAGCCGGTGTTTGTCCACAGACAGCTTTCCGGGTCATGTGGCCATCATGACTAAACCGCTTCTGGTGCAACATAACACTGTGGCAGAAGCCAAAGCGCACGGAAATGCTGTTTACTTTCCCATCCCAGCGGTACCTATTTATCTACTTGCACTAGTGTGCTTTCAAACTGCTAGGCTGGCAGGAGCTGGGACAGAACAATGGGATCTCACCCTGTCACAGGGATTCGAACCACCGATTGGCAAGCCCAAGAGGCTCAGTGGTTTAGACCACAGCGCCACCCATGTCCTATGAGCACAGCTCAGTGGTAGTGGAGCCTGAGAGCCACGCCGCAACATCCCTTATTAAAGGATCTTTGGAAGTGGGTCTGGGAAAAGATAGTCGTAGTTCCAGCAAGATTGGCGCTAGGTGAGAGGGGCCCTGCTGGCATCTTTGTCATCATAGTTTGAAATGTCTTCTGTGGCTTGGAGTGCATTTTAGCAGCTTTATCTGGTTCACTAGCTCTGGCTCTTCTAGGACAGGGGTAGACTGACCCCCGTTATCCATCAGTTGGTAGCCTTAAGTCTGGGTTACCGCAGTGCACACTATCTGGGGCCACCCTTGGGTTTGGATTGGATGCTCCAGCTGGTGCAGAATGTGGCAGCCGAGCTGTTGATGGGGGCACACGGCCGATAACATGTGACCCAACCGCACTATTGAGTCATGGTTGAAGTTCCTTATACAGTCATACCTCAGGTTACGGCCGCTGCGGGTTGCGTTCGGTGTGGGTTACGAACGTGCCGAACCCGGAAGCACCGGAACTGGTTACTTCCGGGTTTGGCGGTTTGTGCATGCGCAGATGCGCGCGATGACGTCATGCGCAGAAGCGCCGAATCGCAACCCGCGCGTGCACAGAAGCGGAGCTGCAGGTTGCGTTCTGCTCAGGATGCGAACGGGGCTCCGGAATGGATCCCGTTCGCATCCAGAGGTACCACTGTATTTACAAAATCTCAACAACTTGGGTCCGGGGTATTTTAGGGACAGTCTAAATAGTTGAGATCTTCTGCAAGAATTATGAACACTGACTGACACGCTCTGGGCTTTCAGGCATGGCAACTTTCCCAGCTCTGCCAGGAGATACCCAACTGCAAGCCACCCACCTTAATCCCCCAACCCTCCATTTGCAGTTAAAAAGCATATTTCTAACTGCCCAGATTGGGCAACCTGAACCTGTGGGAAATGAGCAGTTTTGATGGTCCAGTATGCCTCCCATAAGATGATGTGGTGGCCACCAACTTGGATGGCCCAAAAGAAGCTTGGGCACATTCATGATGGTTATGTGCTTCCTCCACTGTGGGGATTTGAAACCGGGGAGAGTGCTCTTGTTCTCAGGTCCTGCTTCCAGATTTCCCAGAGGTATCTGGTTGGCCACAGTGAGAACAGAACTCTGGACTAGATGGGCCTTTGGCTCGATCCAGCAGACAGACCCTTCTTGTGTTCTTGTGTATTTATAACAGGTGAACAGACATGCATGCACAAAAGTATCTGGAATACTGTGGACCAGACAGCATCCTTGCTCCAAAGGTCAGGGAGGTGACCTGAGCTATGGTCTGCTGTGTGGCTCCCCCAGAGAAGAGAGCTATTCATATCTACAAGCCATGATGGCTATGGTCTGCTTCCACAGTTGGGGGTTAGTAATAGCTTTTGTATAACCACTGAGCCTAGGGCTTGCTGATCAGAAGGTCGGCGGTTCGAATCCCTGCGACGGGGTGATCTCCCGTTGCTCGGTCCCAGCTCCTGCCCACCTAGCAGTTCGAAAGCATGTCAAGGTGCAAGTAGATAAATAGGAACCGCTCTGGCGGGAAGGTAAACGGCGTTTCCGTGCGCTGCTCTGGTTCGCCAGAAGCGGCTTTGTCATGCTGGCCACATGACCCGGAAGCTGTACGCCGGCTCTCGGCCAATAAAGCGAGATGAGCGCCACAACCCCAGAGTCGGACACGACTGGACCTAATGGTCAGGGGTCCCTTTACCTTTATAGCTCTTTGAGAACTTCTCAGTGTCCAGGACTTGGACTATAAGTAAGTAAGTAAATGAAAATTGATAGGGAACTGGAAAAAGGCATCTTTTGTGGGGTGGAGAATGGACAAATTAAGATTCTTGCAATGTTTTTGACCTCCTTCAACCTATCATGGTGAACATTTTCTTCATTAGTAGTAACAACAGAATGAGCAGAAGTAAAACTGAGATCCCTTAATAACCATTTTATGTGTGCCTTCCCCCTTGTAATTTTTTTTGCAACTCATTGCTTTATTGATCACTATAAATATTTAATTACCAAAAACAAAAAACCCACCATTAGATTTATGTCACTGCAGGGCATATGTTAATAAAACTGTCAAGGAAAAGACTGCCTACAGGAATTCTAAGTTAGGGTTAGCTGCAAACGCAGATGCACTCGTGACAGTATAAGCACCATCATATTTTAAAGAAAATAAAATGAATGGCTTTTGGATTAAGTATATTCATTTAAGATGCCCAGATTCAGCAGTTAAATTGGCTTCCATGAAAAGGGGGCTTGTGCTTCTCTGGACAAGCAAAACTTCCTGTGTACAGATCCGCAGATCCATTGCTGAGTAGAAGGCTTTCAGTGGCAACTAGTCATGGCTGCTATAGTCATCCTTGAGGTTCGGGGCAGTAAGCCACTGATGGGAACAACTTGGAAGAGAGCTGTTGCCCATGGGCTCTCCATTGAAACCTGATTGGCCACCAATCAGGCGATGGGATGCTGGGCTAAGATAGACCTGTTCATTGGATCCATCAAGGCTCATGTTATGTTATGAGGAAAGGTTGAAGGAGCTGGGTATGTTTAGCCTGGAAAAGAGGAGACTAAGAAAAGATATGATAGCCAACTTCAAATATCTGAAGGGCTGTCACATGGAAGATGGAGCAAGATTTTCTCCTGTTCCGGAGGCTGGGATTCGTACCAATGGCTTCAAATGACAAGAAAGGAGATTCCGGCTAAACATCAGGAAGAACTTTCTGACAGTAAGAGCTGTTTGACAGTGGAACGGTCTCCTTCGGGAGGTGGTGGACTCTCCTTCCTTGAAGGCTTTTAAGCAGAGATTGCATGGCCATCTGTTATGGATGCTTCAGTTGAGATTCCTGCATTGCAGGGGGTTGGACTAGATGAGCCTCGGGGTCCCTTCCAACTCTCCAATTCTATGATTATCCTTCCACCAGCAGGCTAAACCCTTCCTATGCAGACGGGCCGTTGAAAACCAAGGTGCAAAGGATGCTGATCACTGAGCTGTATCTTAATTGCCAATTCCAAATGTTCTGATGTATTCTAATTCTCACCTGGTTCCTTTTGATTACTTTGCATTTTATAGTATTGTTTTCAAAGGTTGTAAGCCGCCTTCAATCCCAATTTGGGATAGAAATCAGAACCATAGCTGTCAACTTTCAGATTTGAAAATAAGGGATGCCACCAGGGCGGTGCAATGGCACCAAGTAGCCTCGCCACCCTGCGCTCCAGAGGCTGCACGCGAACGGGTGAGCGAAAGAGTGAGCGCGTAGACGGCAGGTTGTCTGTCTGTCTGGTTGGGCGTGAGGGTCTGGCTGCACAAGGCATGCAAGCTCCGCCCCGAGTCGGTCTCAGACTCCTTATTGGCAGCCGAGCAACGCAGCTGAGGAGCCTCCCTGGCCGGCAGGGAGGGAGAAGAGCTGCTTCCTTTGAAATCCGGGAAATTTAAGGGATATCAACAATCCGGGATAGCAGCAGGAAACGGCATTGGAATAAGGGAGTTTCCCACAAAAAAAGGGAGGGTTGGCAGCTATGACCTACAGGCGGACCTACAGTGACCGCCTTCTCCCCTGCTGCTGCTGCTGCTACACCTGTAAGCAACTCACCAATCCTAGATTTGTCAATCTCACATTCCTCCTCTGGTGTTTCCTCTCAGGCCTTCCATCTTTCCCTTTGTCTTTGAATGTGTAAGCCCGCCATGCCTTTATTTTCCATTTGTGAAAATTATACACAATTTTAATAACTGTGGTAAGTAGGTCTGGGAATTTTTGTGTGTGTGAAAAGAGGGTTGGACCTAATAAACACACTCATACATTCATTGTCTCATATAGGCTGCAATCCTTCTCCCCCCCCTCCTTAATCTGGGGAGTAAGCCCCACTGAACAGGGGGACTTGCTTCTAAGCAGCTGAGCTTGTTTCAATTGGCCTGTGCAGCTGCAGCACACATCTACTCAGAAATAAGTTCCAGTGAACTCAATGGGGCTTACTCCCAGGTAACTGGGGGTAGGATGGCAGCTTCGGGCTGTATCTCTACACCTAGCAATCCATTGTAAGGAATGGGAGACTTGTACAGAGCTCTGGCTTTACAATATACGAGGACCCAGACAGATATGATTTTCAAAATAAAATAGGTCATTTCCAAAATTCATACATATGGACAAATATATTTGCATACGTCTTTTCCTTTTTTCCTTTAGATGTTTTCCTCTGTAAAAAAAAACCCCCAAAACCTTAGCCAAAGTGCAAAAGCTGCCGTTTAATCTCTGCATTAAAAAAATAAAAATCCAACGTGCTTTTCCCAGTGACTTAATGGAGCCTAACAAGCAATTAATGGCTTTAAAATCAACAGGGTTCCTGGATTGCACAGTAACCTGAAATTAATTATTTAGAGAAGCTCTCAGTCCTCCATCTTGCCTTTCATTTCAAAGACTCTGTGTCTGCCAATTCCAGTTTCCCAGTCAACCATCGGCATGGAGCCAAGGTTTGTAGGCCAACTTTCATCACAGCAGAAAGACCTGTCTCTGGCTCACTTTTTAAGCTTCGTTCAAACAGGCACAATGCCTTTGCCTCCGGTTTACAGTGTGCCCCTGGTGCTCAGGCAATTGGGATGCGCAATGAAGGCTGGGTCTTTAGAAGCAAGGTCAAGAGTTGCTTACCTTAAAAATGGCAGCGTTGCTGGGGGACCGTTGTTCAGAAAGACAACAACAAAGGTTTGCCCTGATGGCTGCATGGGTTCTATGACAGATGGGGTCTCGGAGCCTTCAACTCTTATCTCAGCCAGGAACTTGCTTGGTAGGCTCACGACACGACCACACTCACACCATAGTTTTAGAGCCGTATGACACCACTTTAAATAGTCATGGCTTCCTCCAAAGAATTCTGGTTCCTATGGCTTGTTAAAGAGTGTGGAGAGCAGTTAAGAGACCCCTTATTCCCCTTCCTGAGCTACAATTCCCAGAGTTCTCTGGAAAGAGGAGTGGATTTCTCAACCACTCTGGGAACTGTAGCTTTGGGAGGGGAATAGGGGTCTCCTGGTAGCCCTCAGCACCCTTCAGAAACTAAGGCTCCCATAATTCTTTGCAGGAAATCAAGTGGTACCATAGCACTTTAAAAATATGGTGTGAATGTGGCCTGTGTTTCAGACCACATGTGATTAAGAGTGGGTGACAGGGAGGCGTCACCACCACCGCACCTGGCCTCCTGGCAGCAGAATGACTGCTACTTAGTGGCAAAGCGGTTGGCCCTCTGCAGGCACATCAGCAGAGCGGTTCTGGCACTCCTGCTGGTACCGATGTTCTTTAAGGGCATGCAAATTCCTGGCCAAAGCGTTGGTGTATTGTAGAGGCTAAGACACCGAGATTCGAAGTGAGTAAATTAATAAACACAGCTCTGTTATGTTCTTAACTCTGGGTCCATTGAGACCCAGTCATTGCTCTTCTGCTGCAAGCTAGATGAGGAATTGCAGCTGACATGTTGTTTTTTAAGCACTATTGTTCAGGTGTGTGTGTGAGAGAGAGGGGGGGATAGGGAGAGAGAGAGAGAGAGAGACCCTTCAGTTAAGGAGAATAGTCAAATAAAAGGTTTTGGTGTGATAAGCCTCAAAATCCTGTAGCTTATAAAAATGCATCTGCTAAGCTAATAACTTGAAACATGGCCCACAGGGTGCATCTGGTAAGGTCTATGAATATGTCAAATTTCAGATAACAATTGCCACACATATAGCAAGTTAAACTGTGCTGGAAATCAACATATGCCCTTTTAATCCCCATTTTTGAACAGGTGTATCGTTATAGTCTATTCAGGCTTATCGAGGAAGGCAATCCCACATTGCTTTAGTTATGAGCAGCACTTCAAGAGTTTTTAAGGCTTTCCCGCACCATTAAAACCCATGGCATCAACTACTGACAAAGCAAGGCAGTGCATGTGCATTTTAATTTTGAAGTAAACATTCTGCCAGTACGGCAATGTTTGCAGAGGAAGCCACCTAGTGGTTCCTATATGCAGTACCTATTCCTTTAGTTATGGAATGAGACAGTGTGATGCAGTGGTTAGACAAGGAGCCGCCAAGCTTTTGGGGTTCCTTGGCCCCACTGGGACAGCTGACAAGCTGTGATGGGGACTGCACAGACACACAGAACATGCAAAAGCACATCACAATCACACATTGCGGGTCATCTTGGCTGGTCTATAGGCACTTCCTTTAGACTGAAAATCCAAGGAAGACTGTGGGTGCAGAGAGGATTACATACAACTATGCTGCTTGTTGAAAAATAATAATCCTGACTAGTCTCTCCTCTTTGTCTTTCCAACACCAGAGTCTCCTGCCAGCGCATTTGAAGGAACCAACATGATGTAAATGGGCCAGTTCGTTAGGTTGCTCAACTATATAAGGTATTTGCATCCCATTTATTTAAGTACAGATGTGTCTGGAATGGGTGCACAGAGCGGCTTCCTTTTATTCGCGTGGACTTAGGGATGGCACCGCTATGCCTACAAAGGCTTGTTTTCAGAAACCTCAGCTTGTTAGCGATAAACCAGAAAATCCAAGGAAAGACTGTAATGCTGCTTCACAGTTCCTATTTACCAAGCTGCCAAATGAACTTGTTTGAGAAGTACAATATGCTCCCTATTCGGATCTCTCTCTCTCTCTCTCTCTCTCTCTCTCTCTCTCTCTCTCTCTCTATTAGTCAAATGTATACAAAAGGCTTACTGAAATGTTTGATTAAGACAGGGGTGGGGAACTTCGGGCACGGTGGTCCCAATGCGGCTCTCAGGTCTCTCCATCTGGCTCTCAGGTCCCTCTGTAAGCCACACACCTTCCTGAGTCACCAGAGAATATTCTCCACAAACTGAAAATTCTGTGTTGTCTACACAGCTGCTTTAAATGTACACACCTCATTGATCGAGAACATTCTCGAGAAAAGATTATTCTCAAGAATTTAACATCACTAGCGAAGTAAAAGCAAAACTACAGAAAATGGGACAGAGCGGGTTTATAATTGGACACACGAAACATGGGCATAGAATGGGAATAGACTGATGCACACATCCATTCCTAACTCTATATTTTTGGGAGAAGGGGGGTTATACTACATTTTTTCTGTGCTTGTTCCAAACTAGAAATCAAGATGGAATTTGAATTGGGCGGAACATCGTGGGCATTGCCATGCTCTGTATTTTAGATGCCATTGCCTCATCAAGAACCACTAGTAGTTTTATGCATCAGCTAATTTCCATTCCTCCACAGTCTTACTCTGATTAGATCACTCTTATTTCACATGCAGGGTATAATGACTTCCAGTGGGCCTTTGTGCCTTAACCTGAAATATGAGCTTACTCTTCCTGCCTGGTTTGCGAAAGGGCAGGCATTAAACACTTTTTTTTCTTCCTAAGACGGCTCATAAAAGTACACCTACTGGCCTGCAGAAAGCTTTTGCAAGAACAAAGAGAAACGTGAAATGTCGGGAGAAGCTGCTGAATGGAAGTACTTGGGGAGAAAGAAGCTTCTTGTAATTGCACGTGCATTTGGACATAAATTATCTTGACTCTGTTGGTGATGTTCAAAGAATTCTAGGGGGTCTCCACTAGGGATAGGTGAATCTGTCAGTTTCAGTTTCTGTACCATTTTATCATTTCTTCCAATCTTAAATGCAACTTTCCACATTTCCACATCAGTTTGCAATTTTTTTAAAAAATGTCATACTGAAAATTCATTCACATTTTAGTGTGAATTGATCCTAATATACCCTTTTTTGTATGCTGTTTTGCCTAACACAGACATTTTTGAAAAGCATTTTCCAATGATGATGATGATGATGTTGTAGTAAAGGACCCCTGGATGGTTAAGTTCAGTCGAATTTGACTATGGGGTGCAGCACTCACCTCTGCTTTCAGGCTGAGGGAGCCAGCGTTTGTCCTCAGACAGCTTTTCCGGGTCATGTGTCCAGCATGACGAAACCATGATGAGTGCTGGAGTGCATGGAAACTATGTTTACCTTCCCGCCGCAGTGGTACCTATTTATCTACTCGTGCTTGTATGCTTTCAAATTGCTAGGTTGGCAGGAGCTGGGACAGAGCAACAGGAGCTCACTCCGTGGCGGGAATTTGAACCGCCGACCTTCCGATTGGCAAGCCCAAGAGGCTCAGTGGGTGCCACCCGCTCACATAATAATAATAATAATAATAATAATAATAATAATAATAATAAATATGTGTTTGTGTGTGTTATTTTCAACAATATATGCATTTTTATACACACTTCACCCCTGCATATGCACTTTTGTATGTATGCAACAGAAGGCCTATGAACCTCACCTGCTAGACCCTTTCCTCTCTCCATGGTATCCTTGTTGTCAGTAGCAGACTGCATGGTGGGACAGCATCACTCACCTGACCTCCTTATAGCTGAGTCGCTGCTGCTTACTGATAAGAAGTGGAAGGGCTAATGGAGGAGAGGTTGGTGTGGTGCAAACACACTGGCAGATGCAGTGGACTGATTCTACCATTGCATGTGCACTGCGCTGGCCTCCTCTCCACTTTGGTATTGAGCCACCTTCTCATTGCACACAGCCAGCAGAAAATTCATTTAAGCTTCACTAGGCAAATGCCTCAAGGCCTATTGGATCATTGTATGCTTTTACTTTTCTTGCTCATCAGGGAAAGCAGAGAACTGTATAAAGACCCTATGCAGTTCAAGCAGCATCATACCACACAGCTCACATACCCCGAACCCTGGAAATTGTAGTTTCTTAAGGGCGCTGAGAATCATTGGGAGATCCCTACTGCTCTCACAAAGCTGCAGCTCCCAAAGTGGATTAATAACCAATCCCTCCTCCCAAGGAACCCTGAAAACTGCAGTTCTCTGAGGGTTATTTCAGTCATGACTTCCTCCCAAAGAATTACGTGAATTGATAGCTGTGAGATATTCCCATATTCTCCTCATGGAGTTGCAATTCCCAGAGTTCATTGGGGAGAGGGATTGATTGCTATCACCAAACTCCTGCAGGAAGTGGGCAGCCGGGTACAGTTGCCCCAGACCTCAGGGGGTTGAGCTGATCAGGGTCCCTCGCCAGATACCGGCTGCTTTTTTGAGTTTATAACTTTATTCTAACAAGATTCGTGCTCTGGACCTCAGACAAGCTCTGCATGGGCAACTGTAACCCTGGGAACTGTAGCACTGTGAGAGGAATGGAGGAGCCCTAATAATTCTCAGCACCCATAACAAACTACAGTTCCGGTGAATATTTAGGGGGAGCCATGTAAAACGGCATCGTAGTGCTTCAAAAGTATAATGTGTTCAGCGAGCAGACTAAAAAATAAAACAAAATGCTTGGAGCTATAAGCTCTTGACTTCTCTCCAAGCAAGAATCAATTAGACTTGTCTAGTGATCTCTAAAACAAGTTGACTTCAGGGATGTCATCACAGTCAGGCCTAGTGTTGTGGAATTGGAAAATCCCCCTTTTCTCACAGGGAATTTCCTGCCCTCCAGGGTGAATTCCAACGAATCATAATAGTTACTTTTAAATATAAACCCTTTTCTCTCATGGAGACTGAGAGGTATTTGGCGTCTCCACCCCTCCACCGCCTTTTCCTGTTTTGTTCAGCCCTGGCCATCTTGATGAGAACAATGCTGTCTGTTGCTGCTACCCTGTTGCTCACCTACAAGAGACCTTTTCCTGCTCTTCCCCTTAATAGTTTCAGGCTCTTTCCTGGGAACCCTTCCCCTTGCTGATACATGAGAAGTCAAGGCAATGCATTACAGGTCAGATATTTTCCATCATCGATGGCTGAAGCCAAGGGATTAGCCTGATGATGGATGGGACTACTACAGAAGCTGACTGTGTGGCTGTGTTTTCGCAACTGGGATTTCATAGAGACTCCCCCTCCATGTGTCTTTTTCTTTCCCATCCATCCGCTCCCAATTCCTCCCCCCTCCCCTCCCTCCCCCTTTATGAGGTCTTGAGTATACTTTTGTATAATGAAGAGTATGATGCAATAACAAGCACATGGTACTTGCAATTGGCTATCTGAATAGTGGCCTTAGGACCCACCCTACTCCCATGACTGATTTTGTTTTAAGCTGTTCTTAATACTGCATTTTAGGGACGCGGGTGGCACTGTGGGTTAAACCACAGAGCCTAGGGCTTGCCGATCAGAAGCTCGGCAGTTCGAATCCCCGCGACGGGGTGAGCTCCAGTTGCTCGATCCCTGCTCCTGCCAACCTAGCAGTTCGAAAGCACGTCAAAGTCAAGTAGATAAATAGGTACCGCTCCGGTGGGAAGGTAAACGGCATTTCCGTGCGCTGCTCTGGTTCGCCAGAAGCTGCTTAGTCATGCTGGCCACATGACCCGGAAGCTGTACGCCGGCTCCATCGGCCAATAAAGTGAGATGAGCGCCGCAACCCCAGAGTTGTCCGTGACTGGACCTAATGGTCAGGGGTCCCTTTACCTTTACCTTTAATACTGCATTTTATATTATTGTGACTCACGCTGACACAGTGTGGGGCACAGGGTTGTTGCCCTGGGTGCAAAACTGTTAGGGGGCACAAAATTTCAACATCCGGTGCTGCCTCAATACAGCTGCGTGCTTCCATTGCTGGGATCCATTGAAAACAGCTTCTCCATGCGAACCAGGAAGTGGCCTCTCCAGACAATGGAACAACTCTTAATTTCTTATCACTGCAGCTGCAATTTCCTGGGTGACACGGACACCGTTAGACAGCTGGATGCACATGCATACTCCGTCCAGTTCCTGGCAACCCACGCTACACCACTGCCCTGACACCTTGGGTGAAAGGCAAGCAATTAATTAAATTTATAATGTTAATAATGTGGAATATGGATATAAAATTTACAGCATGCTATGGACTAAGAGAAAATGATATGAAAATGATATATCGATGGTACCTAACACCGAGTACCGGTAAATTGGCAAAATGTTTAAATCCAAACCAAATAAGTGTTGGGAATGTAAAGAGAAAGAAGGTTATTTTTATCATATGTGGCAGTCTTGTAGTAATGTTAAAGCTTACTGGGAAATGATATATAATGAATTGAAAAAGATGTTTAAAATAACGTTGGTAAAACAACAACCCAGAAGCTTTCCTTTTGAGAATTATAAGGATAGACTGTATAGAAATTTATTTTTGTATGTGACTGCAGCAGCAAGAAAGTTACTTGCCCAAAAATGGAAAAAAGAAGAAGTCCCAGCAAAAGAAGAATGGATACAAAAACTTATGGAATATGCAGAAATGGCAAAACTTACTGAAAAATAAGAAATCAAGATAACAAACTTTTTTATATAAAAGAATGGAAATGGTTTATTGAATATTTACAAATAAACTGTAAACAGATAAGAACATCGGTAGGATTATTGTAATAACATGCAGTTTTATGAGAGTATATATTTAAAGTAGATGAATAAATGAGCAAACTAAGTTAATTTGTATATGCAGAAAATATTAAAAATAAACTTAAGGAACTGCAGAAAGAGGGGAAAGCATGTCAAGTTTTGAAATGTTAATATGATTTTAAAATTATTGAAATGTATAAAATTGAAAATGTGTGTGCACGTGCTTAAAAGAAAAAAATGGGTCAACAGCCAACATTTGCTCCATTTGGACTCTTTCCTTCCCACCACAGAGCCAATGGACCATTTGCATTCCTACCATGTGATAACAGCACAGAAGGAGTTGCACTGGCTGGGGATTATCTGCTGAGCCAAGATCTGGTCTACAAAGCCCTAAACAGCTATCTGAAAGATTGCATACATTGCCAAGGTCACTGCAGTCCACGGATGAGGGCCTGCTGATTCTATAGCATTCTCAGAGGTACATCTGGTGGGAGGTGCAGAGGAGAGCTTTCCCCATTGTCCCACCTTAGCAAGTGTCCAATGATTGAGGAAGAGCCATATGGAGGACCCTGAGACCCTGAAAGGTGAACGTGTTGGTTACAGGTAGTACCAAGCTACAGAGGCTGTTGTCGACATAGGGATGAGGTGGGTGTGGCCTTAGGTTTGCAGTACCCAAGTGGCTGCTCTTTATGGCTGGTGCCAGCTTACTTTAGGATTGAAAGGCAGACTTCCCCTGGTAAGAATGGATCAAGGATGAACTAGACCCATGAAAACGTTGGCAGCATTAAGATAAATTCAACAGTGTAAACAAGTTTTGATGGATGTATTAATGGAATACTTAATGGTTTAGTTTATGTAAAATATGCAGGGATTTATGATATGCAAATTGAAGCATTGAAAGAGAAGAAGGGAAGTCATTGACATTTTAAGGCTGTTTAATGAATATTTTAAATTGTAAAATAGAAAGCTTAATAAAAATCACACACACACACACACACACACACACACACTATCAGAGGATGAACTAGACCCTGAGTTCCAACAGTGGGACAGATAGGAATGAGGGAGAAATTTGATTCAGTTCTCACTCGTTCATTTATTCATTATTGTTTATTAAATTTGTATACTACCCAATACCCGTGGATCTCAGGGCGGTTCACAAGATAAAATTACAATACAATACCTAATCCATACTTTCTGAAACAGTATGCAACCGTATCCTTAGAAATTCACACGTCTCCAAATTTCGCAATCCGAAGTTTTGCAAGTAATGAGTGCAAAACTGCATAAACTTGGGTAAAGTATGCATAAAATTGCTTTGTAACAATGTGTATATGAGGAGAATTTTGCACTAAAATGCTAATGAATTTTCGTGAGGACTTTGGAGGAGGGGGAAACACCTAAATGTTATATGCAAATGTGGACAACTGGACTTAAGATAGGGAAATGGGGGGGGGGGGAGAGAGAAACAAAAAATTAACAGATTTCCCCACTCTAGGACAGCCATGCCAGGACTCAGGGCATGGTCTGGCTAAGTGAATTTTTCACTCTGAATAATTGAACCAATGTGCTGGTTAGAGTGTTGGACTGGGATGCGAGTTCAAATTCGAAATAAGCAATGAAGCTTACTAGGGGACCTTGAGCCATTCACAGTCTCTCCGCTTCACCTACCTCACAGGGTTGCTGTGAGAATAAAATGGGGGGGGGGGGACAAGCCTGCATGCCAGCTCAAGCTCCTTACAGAAAAGGTCAGATATGAATATAAGAAATAACAGAGTTTTGTCCTGTTTAATTCTTCTCTTCTTTTAAGCTCTCCTCCTAAGTTTAGGGATGCAGATCTCTCTCTTCTAAATGGTAAATCAACAATGGAGAGTGTTCCTGTGGGGACAAGAGACGGCCTTTTTGAAATGGGCGAGACATACCCATCAAATCAATACCTTTTGTCCAATTCTAGTTTTTTTAAAAATAAAAAATAATAGAAATCACTTCTGCCAAGCAGACAATGCCCTGATTGTCCCGCAGAGGCAACTTCCCAGGTAACTCCTTCCATTTCAGATCTGTGCCTGCATAATTAAAACCCAAAGCTGAGACCCTCCTCCCTTTTCCCCATTCCCCCTTTCTCTCCCTGATTTCTCATTATGCTGCTTGATGAGATTTTTAAGCTTCGCAGAACACCGTCTAGGCCGCTAATCCGAGGCAGATCACAGACCCTTCTCCGGCCATTCTTAACTGGGTTAATCAAGGAAACCCAGTGAAGCAGGAGCCTTCTCAAAGCCTGCCAAATTTGAAACCATAGATCAAAGTTCAGGGCCCTCTGACCTTTGTGCCCTCCATTCGCCTCAGCACAGTTCCCATGAATGGCCTCTTTGTGAACATGTCCTTGTCAGAGGAGGGTTGGTTATATATATATATATATATATATATATATATATATATATATATATATATATATGCATGCAATTGTTTGGCCTTAGAATTGGGCAGGGGGTGTGATGTGAGTGATAAAATGCTTTTGCCTCTCTCTCTTCCTCATCCCCAGAAGTCTAAAAGGCTTGTGTGGTTCCCCCCCCCCCGACCTCTTGGTTGCCTATAGAAATGCCCCCCGATGGCCACAATGGAAGTAAGGTGATCATTGTTCCTGTCAAGACTCAGCTTTGGGTTTTGTGATGGAGTATAATTAAATGGTTCAGGAGGCAGGATTGGGAAAACAGCTGTGTGGGACACAGCAAAAGCTTGATTTCCATATGGCCAGCCCATAAAAGACAACATAGCACTGTGCTCTAGAACAGACTCGATTTAAGGCCTATATGAGGATCCTCCCTCCCCTCTGCACATCATACTCTTAATTGTCTACCTAACCTGGGCTATTTTTCATTTGATTTTCCTGATGACTGAATAATTTAACCTACCTGTTTTAACCTAGGGCCCCCTGCTGAAAAAGTTTGCTGACCCCCAATGAAAAAATGATGCTGCCCTCCCTATGTAATTCAAAATAAAAACAACACTAAACAATAAAAAAGAGAAATAAAACGAAACAGATTTATTATGTCATGGCCTGGATAGCTGAGTTGGATAAAGCATGGTGCTGATAAGACCAAGGTTGTAGGTTCAATCCCCATATGGGACAGCTGCATATTCCTCCATTGCAGGGGGTTGGGCTAGATGATCCTCAAGGTCCCTTTCAAATCTACTATTCTATTATTCTAATTGTGAGGAGGGCTGTATACAGTATCTCAAGTTTCCAGATACTCTTTATTTTCAAGGTTAGGGTTTTTTTTGTTTTGGAAGGTACTGCAGTGTCTGTAATAGGAGTGATTATAGTTTTTGTGTTCACTGGACTTATACCTATTGGTAAGATTGCAATCTGATTAGAGTATTTTTTAAATATAAAAATATTGACAATGTGAGTTTTAGTCAATTAAATTGGGCTATCAATTAAACTTGCATCTGGGTAAAACTATTTCTGAACACACTTTAGTTTTTAGATGGTGAAAACATTTCAGATCTGAAATTATATTATAAGGCAGCCTGTTTCACTTGGTTAAAGGAGTGGTGCAATCTGCAAGACCCGGACCTCCTAGATTTGGAGGGCTTTGACAATTGATGGGGATGTCATGCATACCTGAAATACGGAAGAGCCAAAATACACAGAAATTTTACAAATCATATAATCAGGAAATTCTTATTTGCAGTTTGGGAGAAATACAAAAACCTGTTAGAACCCAAAGTCCCATGGTGGACATCCCCAATAGAAGCTTCTGCAGTGAAAAGGAGAAATACCCAATAAACTTGGCCCACATATAAAATACTTATAAAAGAGGAAGATGACCAATTAAAGCTAAAAAGCTTTGAGGAATTAAGAGAGCACATCTCTGACTGGTTCCAGTACCATCAAATATTTGAAAAATTTAAATCTGACAAACAAAAGGGTTTTGTAACAGATCTAGATTCGAATCTGAGTTAGTAAATTCCAAAAGCAAAACCTCTCTAAAGTGTACCGACTTCTCCTTGACTGGGAAGTCAAGGAGAAGGCGGTCACTGTAGCCATGATTAAGTGGTCACAAGATTTTGGGTATACAATAAATATGTCCCAATGGAAAAACTTATGGAAAAAATAATTGGAAGTTCACAGCTTGTTATACCCTAAGAGACAACTTTTTAATAATGCAACATAGATGGTACTTAACACCTTGGAAACTTTCCAAGATGTATAAAGGTATCCTAGGCAATTGCTGGAGATGTGGAGAAAAATCAGGCACTTTTTACCATATGTGGTGGCAATGCAAGAAAATTGAGGTGTTTTGGGAGGGCATCCATTTAGAATTGCAAAAACTGTTAAAAATCTCTTTCAATAAAAAAAACAGAAGCTTATCTTCTGGGAATTACGGACTTGAACTTTCCTAAAAAAAATAATAATAAAGGATATCTTTTTATACACTACAGTGGCAGCAAGTCCTAATTGCTGCAAATTGGAAATCTGATAAACTTCCATCTATGCAGGAATGGATTCAAAGATTGATTGAATATGCAGAACGAGACAGTTTGTCTGAAAAAATAAAGAACAAACCAAAACAGGTATTTGCATCCAATTGGCAAGTTTTCAAAATATATTTGAAAAACAATTACAGTAGCTTAAACTCTGTTGCAGCATTTGATTAACTTCAGTAGTAGCTTTAAGAATGATGTGAGACCTAAGATAAATTAAGATGCAGTTAAATTATGATAATAGTTTGTATCGGCAACAGGTTTGTGTACCTGAATTATGGAGTAGATGGGAAGTCATTTGTGTCTCTGAGTCAGTCTGTATTAAATCTACCTGTATTTGTTTTTGTAAGGTATAGGTGTAATGGGTGTTTTTCCTTTTCTTTGTGTATTATAAAAAAACCAAATAATTTTTTTTTAAAAAAATGGTGAAAACATGTAGCAGTAGGTTTTATTCTAGAAGACGTAGCCCTCCTCTGAGAGAAGCAGACCGCCTCTCTTAAGATGATGTTTACACCAGCCCCTGCTTCTAGAATGCATTCTAAAAACACAACACTCTTCAAGACCAAAGGTATTTAAACATTAAGGTCCAAATAAATCAGTAAGAGATGTCCAAACAGGAAAGGACCTATTGGCCCCGTTCGCTCATAATGATAAACTATGGTTATGAGAATGAGTCTTAGATTTGTGCACTCCACACTTCTTCTTACTTTTTTTCTAGAAAGGTAGTGGGAAGATCAGAAGCATGTGCTTCCATTTTTCATCAGCCATAGTCATCCCTGTTGACCTAACCCAGGCAAACTGTGACTAGTCTTGACCGTGGTTAGTTGAAACAAACCAACTACAAACCATAGTGTATAAAGCTGGCTGGTTAGTTTCAACTAAGTATGCTTTAGATCAGGCTTCCTCAAACTCGGCCCTCCAGATGTTTTTGGCCTACAACTCCCATGATCCCTAGCTAGCAGGACCAGTGGTCAGGGATGATGGGAACTGTAGTCTCAAAACATCTGGAAGGCCGAGGTTGAGGAAGCCTGCTTTAGATTAACCAGAGATTAGGGTCAAGAGGACACAATCAACTGTGGTTTATCTAAAACGTAAGCATACATTTCGAATCTTACACTTCGAACTTAGCTGTCTGAGCCAAGTAGAATTTATCAATTTACTTCTCAGACAAGTAAATGGCGTAATGCTCCTTACTGGTTATCTCCTCTTTCAGCTTTGGGGATATATGCCTTTGCCTTCTGCCTGCAGAATGCCCGGTCGATAAATCTGAGCAGAATTTCTTGAAGTGTCACGCTGATGGATGGTGTCATGGCAGAGGCTGCTCAGCCAGAGCAAGAGGGAGACTTGACCCATTCATCACTCTTCCTGTTGTCGAATGGGTGATCGAGGCTACCAGGCAAGTCCAGACTTGTCTAGGTCACTGTGCCACTAGGAAAACAATTAGGTCTCCTCCCCACCACAAGGATATACATATTTCAGACACAGAATGTTTTATATACACTCCAGCCTCTGTATTCAGTTCATTAACTTGGAATCTTATTATGTGTGGTGGTAGCAATTTTGAATAATAAGACAAAAACATTGGGACTGGAATGCTATGCTTTGACTCTATTGAATTTCTGTGGCTGTCATGATCATGAGCAAAGAATGATTTCTGAATATGCTTCTGATTTGAATTTTTAAGAGACAGCTATATGAAGAATGATTGACAGTAAATAGTAATTGATTTTATAATCAGCCAGTGTTAGAATTTTAGACTAGGACCTTGGAGACCAAGGGTAGGGATGGCTGAAGCTGTGAATTTCAATTTCTCTCTGCTCCTCATTTTTACAATCTTAAATTCCAGCTCTCCAAATTTTCACACCAGTTTGCAAATTTTGCAAAAGTCATCATGAAAATTCACTAGCATCTTCATGCATCTTCTCGTAGTATACACAAGTTTCCTATGCAATTTTTCCTAATATACACACTTTTGCAAAGCAATTTTCCTAATATAATGCAGTTTGTAAGTTATTTTCACTGACATTTGCATTCTGGTGCATTTTTTTTTACACACTATTTGGGTGGACAGCTCCACTGCAAAATTCGAAAAGAAGGCTGTGTTTCAGTTCTCATGTTGCTTTGGAAAGTTTGAAAAATTTTACTCACCCTTCACTCCTCACTATACTGAAAGGCACGATTAATCCAGTATTAACTCACCATACAGTAGTTAACCATGGTTTCCAGAACAAGGCAGGAGAGTAAGCCATGGTTTGAAGTTTGTTTAAGATTCTTGCCTTCCCAAAAGTTAGTAACCATGGTTTCCTTGTTGGGACAAAATGGAAAACTAATGGTATCTGAAGAAGTGTGCATGCACACGAAAGCTCATACCAAGAACAAACTTAGTTGGTCTCTAAGGTGCTACTGGAAGGAATTTTTTTATTTTTTATTTTGTTTCGACTATGACAGACCAACACGGCTATCTACCTGTAACTGGAAAACTAATGTTAGTTACGGGATTCCCAGTTTTATCTTGTGAACTGCCTTGAGATCTTCAGATGAAGGGTGATATCTAAATTTAATATAGCCCTGAGTACTCACTGGAAGGACAGATCCTGAAGCTGAGGTTCCAATACTTTGGTCACCTCATGAGAAGAGAAGACTCCCTGGAAAAGGCCCTGATGTTGGGAAAGATTGAGGGCACAAGGAGAAGGGGATGACAGAGGACGAGATGGTTGGACAGTGTTCTCGAAGCTACCAACATGAGTCTGACCAAACTGCGGGAGGCAGTGGAAGACAGGAGTGTCTGGCATGCTCTGGTCCATGGGGTCACGAAGAGTCGGACATGACTAAACGACTAAACAACAAACAAATTTTAAGAAAATTAATCACAGTTCACTCCAATGGGTTCTGTGCACGAGCAAAAGTTTCATACAAACTGTATTTCAGATTAATAAACTGTGGTGCAATCATCCAAACTGGGCTGTTGTAAACTGCTGATAACAGCTTGCAGGACAATAGTGCTTTTTCCAATGTAATGAACAAAGACCCACTTGGCTCTTAAAACTGTACAGAAGTTGGCTATTTCACAGTTAATGAATACAGGAAATGGCAGATGGAGCACTGCCTTATTGGGGTAGGGAGGCGGCAGGGAAGGCTGGGCAGTAATTCTTGGCATGAGAATAGCGGTGTTATAACTAAGTCCTCTTTCTGTTTCCCTAAGTCAAATGACATGAGATGCAGCCAGATCAACAGGGTTAGGAAGCCCAATTGAGCAGGATTAGGAAGAAGGAGAGTCCTAAATTTGTGGTGGTTACAATCAGCACTGTCTTTAGCATATGTGCTGCTGGGGTGCAAAGATCCGCCCAGCGCCCCCAAATTTAGCCCCCAAATTAACTTTTATTATGCTTATGTCAGACACCACACTTACACAGCTTCAGCGGCGGGCGCCTGGCGCCAGCCGAATTTTGTGCCCAGGTGCCTTGCATCCCTTGGACCCCCGGGTAAAGATGGCCCTGGTTACAATTCTATCCCACCACCATGTCCAGCATGTCTCCTACAACTGTATAACAAATGAAATTCAGCAGGTGAAGTTATATCTTCTGAACATCTACTCTTCTGGTGAAAACAGAAAAACACTGATGACCTCAGCAAGGTTTGGTTTGCCATCCTTGTTCCAAAGGAAGTTTATACAACTCCAAACAGCTTGCTCCGTATGAATCCATGGCATATGGAAAATGCTGAAGTGAGACAATAATGATCTGGAGCGCTGATGTTCTTATAGGTTTGGACCCTAAAGGGGAGCTGCTGAGTTATCAGAGGCACAATAAATATAATCTAGAAGTGCAATTTGCTTAGATGGGGATGGAAAGAAACACATTATCTCAAAGTGATCTTTGAGATAACATCTCTAATTTAAGAACAGAATGGTGTGTTTCCTGGTGCTAATTAAGCTGTTTCTGCACCCAAGTAAGAGGTGAATTTTGGCACGGGTTGTAAGCCACAATACCTACAAATTAATTAAATTCAATTATCTGAACGGATTAGCAAAATGGCTCCGTTAGCACTCCTAAAACGTTGCGCTTTCTCAAGGTATGTAATGCAAAGTACTCCTAATGCCACAGAGTCTGTTTTGTTGTTTTTGCCTCCACCTCCTTTGAGCATAACAGCAATAAGACAAGAATCGCCTCAAAGGGACACTTTGTGTTTGAGGGAGAACTACTGATTGATAGCAGAGGAAATTTAATATGCTTTCGTTATTTGGCTCTTTATCTTTGTAGTGCAGCCAAGCTCTTAGAAATAGTTAATTACGGGGTTCAATGGAAAATATTTAGATGACAGCTATATGCCTTCATCCTCTCTGTGCCTAATAATACTACAAAATGCTCTTGTTCTTTCTAGTGTGTGTATTAAGTGGATAAAGCAGAGCAAGTAAAAACAGATCCCAGATCCACTGGTCAAAGCATAAGGAAGGAAGACTTAAGTGGAAGAGGCCTTGTTGTCCTCTGTTTTTCTCCAAATGCTGTTTTTCTCAAAATGCAGGGATGTTGTAAGGTTCAAGACAAGACAGACCCAAAAAAAGAGTTAAATTATAGAATCCGTTCCTACCAGATGTGGGGATGCCCAACCACTTGAAGCCCCCAGGACTTCAAAGGCAGAATTGATGTCCAGAGGAAATTTCCGAAAGGTGGTGCTTTGTGCTGAATCTTAGGCAATTGAAAATTTGTGGGGGTTTTGGCAGGGTTTGTTTGTTTGTTTGTTTGTTTAAAAAAAGCTTTTAAGACAAACTTTGGGGTTTCCTAAAGAAAGTTCAACAACTTGAAATATGGCAACCCTATACTTGGAAGAAGGCTGATCGCTGAAGAATTGATGCTTTTGAATTATGTTGCTGGAGGAGACTCTTGAGAGTCCCATGGACTGCAAGAAGATCAAACCTAACCATTCTGAAGGAAATCAGCCCTGAGTGCTCACTGGAAGGACAGATCCTGAAGCTGAGGCTCCAATACTTTGGCCACCTCATGAGAAGAGAGGACTCCCTGGAAAAGACCCTGAAGATTGAGGGCACAAGGAGAATGGGACGACAGAGGACGAGATGGTTGGACAGTGTTCTCGAAGCTACCAACATGAGTCTGACCAAACTGCGGGAGGCAGTGGAAGACAGGAGTGCCTGTCGTGCTCTGGTCCATGGGGTCACGAAGAGTCGGACACAACTAAACGACTAAACAACAATACTTGGCTAGCTTTAAAAGACCATTGGAAATGGAGGATAAGGCTATTGGTGGGCTACCAGCTTCAATGGCTATAGTCTCCCTCCACTATTGGAGACACTATAACCTCTGAATTCCTGTTTTTGAGAACCCCAAGCAGAGAGAGTGCTGTTGCGCTCAGGTCCTGCTAATTTCCCTGTGGAAAGGGATTGAGTGTTAAATCATTTGGGAATTGTAGCATAGCCTCCAAGATTTCTCCAATGAAAGCAGGGACACCCTATTCCATAACAATAATAATTTTATCACTTATACCCTGCCCATCTGACTGGGTTGCCCCAGCCACTCTGGACGGCTTCCAACACATACAAAAACATAATAAAGCATTAAACATTGAACCTTCCCTATACAAGGCTGTCTTCAGGTGTCTCCTAAAGGTTGTCTAGTTACTTAACTCCACGGCTGGGGGACGTCCTAAGGAAACGCAGGACATTCTGGGATCAAATCAGAAACTGGGACGGCTTCTGTAAATCTGGGACTGTCCCTGGAAAATAGGGACACTTGGAGGGTCTGTTGTAGCTCTGTGAAGGGAATAGGGGGCCTCCTAACAACCTTCAGCTCCCTTAACAAATTGCAGCTCCCAGAATTCTCTGGGAGAAGAAGCCATGGCTGTTTAAAGGGGCGTCATAGTGCTTTAGATGGATGGGATGCATGTGGCCTTGGCCTCTGACTTCACCCGTAGCCCCTCCCTTGTAACGTGTCTGGCTTAGAGGCCTCTGTCCAATATACCATGGGCCATATATATTCTGCTCTGCCTTCAGCACAGCGCTGCATTGCTTGCTGCATGTTCCAGCTAGCTCCCGCTCGATGCGGCTGGCTTCAGGCAGAGGAACAGCTGGCGAGAATTACTTTCCTCCAGGCTTTCATGCAGGCTTTTAACAACGGCTTTCTGGCAATGGAAAGGGGACCGAGTCCCACTCCGCAGCCAGAGAAGATGCTGACACAGCTAATTCTCTTCCTTTTGTGGCTTTGGGAGCCTGCTGCCAAATGGCTGGTGTGTTGAGAAACCCAGTTCTGCATGCCGGGAGGAAATGACTCCTCTGCAGCCTTAGGGTTGATGTGGATTACTGGGAGGTTTTCTAGGGACAGCAGAGATTACTTTTGAAGCGATGGTGCAAGGCAGATTCTGCCCAGGTCAGGAAGTGGTTTCATCTCTCTCTCTTTCTCTCAGTGTGTGTGTGTGTTTGACAGAAAATGTACCAACAACAGATGTGGTTTGTATACCCTCCAACATTTCTCCAATGAAAATAGGGATGTCCTATTTAATAATAAGAATAATTTTCAATAAGAATAATTATACCCCACCTATCTGACTGTGTTGCCCCAGCCACTCCAGATGGCTTCCATCTTACATAAAAAGTAAAAAAACATTAAACATTAAAAAAAAACCTCCCTATATGGGGCTGCCTTCAGATGTCTTCTAAAGGTTGCACAGTCATACCTTGGTTCTCGAACGGAATTGTTTCTGGAAGTCCGTTCGACTTCCGAAAACGTTCGCAAACCAAGGCACGGCTTCCGATTGGCTGCAGGAAGCCACGTCAGATGTTTGGGTGCCAAAGAACATTCGCAAACAGGACACTCACTTCCAGGTTTGCGGCGTTCGGGAGCCAAAACGTTTCGAGTCACAAGGAGTTCGGGAACCAAGGTATGACTGTATAGTTACTTATCTCACTGGCTCAGGGGTCCCAAAACTCCAGACCCTCTGATGAAAATAGGGACACATCCTATTCCATACCATCCAACATTTCTCTGATGAAAATAGGGATGTCCTAAGGCAGTGATGGCTAACCTTGACACTCCAGATGTTTTGGGACTACAACTCCCATCATCCCTGACCACTGATCCTGTTAGCTAGGGATGATGGGAGTTGTAGTTCCAAAACATCTGGGGTGTCAAGGTTAGCCATCACTGTCCTAAGGAAAAGAAGGACGGGACGGCTTCTGTAAATCTGGGTCTGTCCCTGGAAAATAGGGACACTTAGAGGGTGTGGGGTTGTGATGGGGAAGAGGCAGGACAAGTGACCTATTTCTTAAAAGTTGTGGCTTTTATTTGTTTTGCTTTGTAAATGCTAAAGCAATTTATTGCCCTTTACAGTAATTATTATAATCAAAACCGGCCTGTTGTCATTTCCCAAGCCACCTCTGCCACACTTCCTTGCTACCGGTATCTCTTGCTGTGCTCACTTTTATTCCAGGGTTTGGGAACCCTACAGAATGTTACGCTTGGTGATACATCAGCCACAACATCATAAAAGGGGGGGGTATAGATTTGCATAAAATTTGCATGCATAGATGCCAGTTCAGGAAGCATGAGTATAACTTAAACAGAAATACAAGACATCTCACCTTGTGGGCAAGTCGCATGTGAGGGGACCTATGTGCCTGCTCAGTCTAAGAACATAAGAAGAGTGTTATGTACTGAGCTGAATCCTAGAACAATAGGATCCAGAATGCAGCAGTCTGATTGGTCCACAGGAGCCACCCAATCCAGCTCCAGGTGGAAGTGAATCAGCGACCTGATTGGCCTGCAGGAGCAGCCAATCAGGCTTCTGGAGGAAGTGAATCCGCAACCTGATTGGCCTACAGGAGCAGCCCGGAATTAGCCAATCACGCAAGGCCCATTGTGTAACTGATGTATATATAGCAGACGTTTTGGGGAAAGTCTCATTCTTTCCTACTACGAGCTGAATAAAGAGCATGAAATTCACACTCGACTCCGAATACATTTCAAAGAGCCTGCTGGATCAGGCCAGTGGCCCATCTAGTCCAGCATCCTGTTCTCACATTGGCCAAGCTGTTACCTGTTTGCTAATGCAAGTCACTTTGGGGCACTCTGTGAGAAAAGTGGCTAGCAAATACAACAAATAAATAAACTGTGAATGAGCCCATCATCAGCTGACTGTAGTCACTAAAGGCTTCAGGTTAGGACCAATCTGCTTATTTCAGTTTCTCTCCGTTTCTCATGGGGGAAAAAATCACTAGCATTTTACCAAATATACACAAGAAAGATTGGACACCCTTGGCTGAAGAGGAACGCACATTTGAACCCAAAATTTTGAGCCCAGTTTTGTGACAACTGCCGCATATAGGTTTCATGTTTTGTTCTTTATTTTAGTTATGTATATCATTACTTTTTTAAAAAACATTTTCCCTCTCCAAAGCAACTCAAAAATAAAAGAGAAACAGCCATAAAACACAATTAAAACCATATCAAAGAATTTAAAAATGTTTTAGGCAATGTTTTCAAAGTTATTTTTTTAAAAGAAAAAGACATAATCAGCAAATATATCAGTATTTTTTTATTTTATTTTTGCATCCTCTCCTTTCCTTTGCAGGAGTACCTGCAACATGGGTGTCTTTAGTCTGTCTTTTTGAGTAGTATCCAGCCCCAAAGTTCAATCCCTGGCATCTCCAGGTAGATAGATCTCCTGAAACTCTGGAGAGTCATTGTAGACGACACTAACATAGATGGACAGCTGGTCAGTAAAAGGCAGCTTCCTATTATGTGTGTTAGGAAGGTTCCTTCAGACTCCCCAACCTCACAAGTACATAGTTGTATCTGCAACGTGTCATTAATGCAAGGGACACGGGTGGCATTGTGGGTTAAACCACAGAGCCTAGGGCTTGCCGATCAGAAGGTGGCGGTTCGAATCCCTGCGACGGGGTGAGCTCCCGTTGCTCGGTCCCAGCTCCTGCCAACCTAGCAGTTCAAAAGCACGTCAAAGTGCAAGTAGATAAATAGGTACCACTCCGGCAGGAAGGTAAATGGCATTTCCGTGCGCTGCTCTGGTTCACCAGAAGCGGCTTAGTCATGCTGGCCACATGACCTGTAAGCTGTATGCTGGTTCCCTCGGCCAATAAAGCGAGATGAGCGCTGCAACCCGAGTCGTCCGTGACTGGACCTAATGGTCAGGGGTCCCTTTACCTTTTATCTGAGGTGTAAAAAATTTCAGGATTTCAACGAGAAGTCACAGGACATGCTCTGATTGGAAACAAACCAGCAGGCCTGCCTCTAGGGTTTTGCAGATGTGACAGTATTGGAAGTAGGAACCTGTGAAACCAACCCAATACTTCTGTAAGCCCAGGTCATAGTGAAACAATTGCAACCAAAGAACCAAACCCAAAAAGATCCATGGGACAGAGTGACCTCCCTTTAAAGTAAGGTTGAAGCACTTGAAGATTTTTTTTAGTTTAGAGAAAAGGCGATGATGATGATGTATGCTCCACTCATCTGGCTGGATTTTCCCAGCCACTCTGGGCAGCTTCCAGCACATAATAAAATGCCAAACATTAAAAACTTCCCAATACAGGGGAGCCTTCAGTTGTCTTCAAAAAGCTGTGTTGTTCTTTATTTTGGCCGCCCAAAAATTCCTGGAGCATGAGCTGAGCTTCTCTTTAAAACTTACATACCATTTTTTAACACATGAAAATACACTTTCCTTAAACGAATCTTTTAAGCTCACTGAAATCTGCCAGCTCATCCCACTGCTTGATCATATTCAAAAGCTATTTCTTTTCTCATTAATTGATAGAGAATATGTGTGTGGATGTTATTTTTAAAAAAAAAAAAGTGGGAGAAATTTTTTATCGTTAGCTGTTAGGGACAGGCAGATCTGTTGATTTCAGTTTCTAATTTCTCCCAGCCTTAAGTTCTATTCTCCACATTTCCACACCAGTTTGTGTTTTTTTAATTAAAAAAATGCCTGTGGAAATCCATCAGCATTTTCATGTGGATTTCTCAGAATATAAACAGATTGGTATGCAATTCTGCCTAAAACACATATTTTTTGCAAAGCAATTTCCCTTAATATAAAGCATTTCTGAATGTTACTTTCTTTCTAGGCAAGACTCACCCTGGTGTATGTATTTTTGTACACATTTCTTGGCCAGAGAATTGAACTGCAAAATCTTCCACTGCACTTCGTTTCATTTCGTTTTGTTTTGGAAAGGGAGAATTGGGTAAGTTCGCCTTTAAATGTGAACTAAATCAAATTGTCCTCTCATCCCTTCTCTCTCTCTCTCTCTCTCTCTCTCTCTCTCTCTCTCCTTTCCCCTCTTCCCCCAAATTCACCGCAAGCCCACAATATTTTTTTTTCAAAACTGCTGACTAATTCAAGACATTTCATTTTACAGATTTTTGTCTTTCGCTATGCAACTTATTGTAAAAACAAATTTTAAAGGAAGCTTAAGTGGGGGGCAGCGGGGGGCTTTTTGCATCGCAGCGAGGGGAACGAAGAAGGCCCGTTCCCCCCTGACAGCGTTGTTCCAGTGTTGTTTGTCAGTAAGAGAGAGAGAGAGAAATGGAGAGGGAAGGGATGTAACAGCGGCTAGACAGACCATTAAATTGGTATTAAACACTTTCCCATGTGAGGGAAGTCTCCTTCTGCCAAAAGCCAGGAGGAGGGGAGATCACTTTCCATTCAAGCACTGCTGAGATGGGGCTAGATAAACTTTGAAAAATTAAAAGGCGACCAGGGGTCAAAGCGCAGACTGGAGACCTCGTCTGGCTGGCTTCCTTATAAACTCACGGAGAATTGGCATGCCCCACTTGCATGACGTCCTCCTGCATAAACATTCAATCTTCCTGACCAGTTTGTTCCAGTGCTTAACATGGGAGGGCGGGAGAGAGCGGGGGAATACATAAAATCAACCCAAGCTGTTTTATATCAGTTTTCACCATGCAGAACCCACAAAAGGATTCCTGTACTATATCCAAAACAAAAAAGGGGGGCGGGGAGAGAGCAGGAATGGAAAGGAGTTTCGCTGCCAAACTGCATGCATGTTTTCACTTCTTTTGCAGCTCTTTCCAACAGGGGGATTCCTCTGAAATTATGCCCAGGCAAGACAATGCTACTCTGTAGATCTGCATCCATTTCCAGCAAAGCAAAGCCATAAAATCATAGAAATGTACAGCTGGAAGGGATCCTGAAAATCATCTAGTCCAACCCCCTACAATGCAGGAATCATAGCTGTCAACCCTCCCTTTTTGGCGGGGAACTCACTTATTCCAATGCCGTTTCCCGCTGCTATCCCGGATTGTTGATATCCCTTAAATTTCCCGGATTTCAAAGGAAGCAGCTCCTCTCCCTCCCTGCTGGCCAGGGAGGCTCCTCAGCTGCGTTGCTCGGCTGCCAATAAGGAGCCTGAGACCGACTAGGGGCGGAGCTTGCATGCCTTGTGCAGCCAGACCCTCACGCCCAACCAGACAGACAGCCTGCCTGCCATCTACTCGCTCGCTCTTTCGCTCACCCGTTCGCGCGCAGCCTCTGGAGCGCAGGGTGGCGAGGCTACTTGGTGCCATTGCACCGCCCTCGCGGCATCCCTTATTTTCAAATCCGAAAGTTATAAAAAATCCCTTATTTTCAAATCCGAAAGTTGACAGCTATGGCAGGAATATGCAACTGTCCTATATGGGGCTGGAACTTACAATCTTGGTATTATCAGCACCACGCTTTAACTTAACTGAGCTACCCAGGCAGACAAGGCTTCTTGCCAGCTAGCACACAAAGCAGTAATTGTTAAAAACCCTCTTGCACCTCCGTCTGCAGGTTCTTCTGGGCTTGGGCTTAATTGCAAATACACCACTGAGAAGTCATATTAAACAAGTTGTGTTGCAGCCCATGCTAGTCCTACTCAGAGTAGACCCATTGACATCAATGGACACAACTAACTTAGGTTTCCCATTGCTGACGGTGGGATCGGATTTTCCCTGGAAAAGGTAAATGACTATTAATCTGGAGAAGGGGGAACAGAGGCTGGTATTTTGATACCAACAATGTCATGTGGAGGTTGTTCAAGAAACTGCTGGGGTAGTTCAGTTGGTATAGCACGAGACTCTTAATCTCAGGGTCATGAATTCGAGTCCCACGTTGGGCAAAAGATTCCTGCATTGCAGGAGGTTGGAATAGATGACCCCTGTGGTCCCTTCCAACTCTACAATTCTACAATTCTGTCTCACGATAATCTCCCACCTAGATGTACCCTCCTTCTCTGGATTCATTCTAACTGCGAAACTCCTTCTCTCTAGCCCCGCTGCCAACCAAGCTGGTGGGGAGGTACTGACTAGCTAGTAGCCACCAGCCATAAGTGCTCAGTGAAGCAACTGTTGGCCCCAATTTAAAGAAATGTCTTCCGGCGACCAGCTGTGTGAAAACGCCTAGAGATGCTTACCTCTTTACTTGATGTAATTTGCTGAGTTCCACTTTGAGCCTAAATCCAATACAGAGGGGAGGGGGGAGAGAGATTGTTAGAGGCCACATTTCAAACCCTAATTAAAATTAAATATTCAGCACCTGGTGAAATACCTCAGGGCAAGTTAAGTAGAGTCTGCCTTAATTTTGCTGCCAAGATTTGAAACGTAGGGCTGGATTGTTAGCAGCGAAAGCGGCCGTCATGGTGCAAGGTGAAGCTACTGCTAATTTTGTTCCACCCCCAGAATGTTAGCAGCCTTGGGGCTGTTTCTAGGATCTATACATTATTGTTAAAGCGCTCATGGGCACACACATATGCACGGAATTACCCATGAGAGGCTGCAGGAACTTCATCCCTGTTGCTGCCTTTGTGGCAAGTCATCCAGCGTGGAAGAGAAATATGATCTAGGTTACAGTGGACTATCTACATCATGGGTAGGCAAACTAAGGCCTGGAGGCTGGGTCCGGCCCAATTGCCTTCTAAATCCGGCCCGCAGACGGTCCGGGAATCAGCGTGTTTTTACATGAGTAGAATGTGTCCTTTTATTTAAAATGCATCTCTGGGTTATTTGTGGGGCATCCGAATTCGTTTTTTGTTTTGTTTGTTTCTTTCCAAAATATAGTCCGGCCCCCCACAAGGTCTGAGGGACAGTGGACCGGCCCCCTGCTGAAAAGGTTTGCTGACCCCTGATCTACATTATACCCTCCCCTTGCTATGTGGGAGTAGAATCTTGCAAAAAAGAAGCTCCAAAATGTTGGATATAAGCTACCTTGCATGCCTCCATTCAGGGCTGGATTTAGGTTTGATGAGGTCCTAAGCTACTGAAGGTAATGGGGCCCTTTATATGTCCAGCTGTCCTTTGTCAACAACAAATTGCCACTGGTTTTTGCGTTGAATATATGCTATATGGTAATTTAAGGACCTAATAGGTATCTAAAGCCATTTGCACATGCAGAATGTAGGCACCCTATATATAGAAATGAGCAAACCAGTTATATTTTAGGGAGCAGGCTAGAAGGCGGACCCATTACTTACATCATAGGAGCCTACACAACACAAAACACTGTTGCTGTATGTGGGTTTTATTTTGTTTTTTATCTTATACTAGCTGACAGGGCCACGCCTTGCTGTGGCTGATTTGGTGAAATGCAAAAGTAAGATACAGTATGAAAGAGAAAGCATATGTTGTGCCGTGCTGTTTAACGACTACTGGAGGGCGCTATTCTTTTTGCACAAAATCAAATTTTTACCTGGGAAAGGTGTGGTATTTGTGCAATGTAAGTGCATATGATCACTCCCATATGGGCATGGAACGTTGTGTCCAAATTTGAACAGAATCGGTCAAGGGGTTACGGAGAAAGGCGGTTGTTAACAAACACCCAACTTGAACGATTTTATATATATAGATTTTGGAAATGTACATCCAGTTTCTTTTCCCTTCAATTTTTTTGGGGGCCCCCAAGAGAGTGGGGCCCTAAGCTATAGCTTGTTTAGCTTATACGTAAATCCGGCACTGCCTCCATTCAGCAGAAGGCAGGGTTGAGACTAAGGCAGGATCTACCCATGGGGGAAAAATGCTATAAACAAGTCACAAATTAGATCGTTATAACAAAAGGGCGGGGGGAACCGTATGTAAAATCGCAGACAAATTTTGTGCTCTACATCTGTCACGTGGAAGGTGGAGCAATCTTGTTTTCTCCTGCTCTGAAGGGCAGGACTCTGAATCCTGCCCTTCTGTGTTCAATCCTGTATTGAATCCTGTATTCAAGTTACAAGGAGATTCCGACTAAACACCAGGAAGAACTTTCCGACAATAAGAGCTGTTTGACAGACAGTGGAACGGACTCCCTTGGAAGGATGTGGACCAGGCATCCTCAAACTCGGCCCTCCAGCTGTTTTGGGACTACAGTTCCCATCATCCCTGACCACTGGTCCTGTTAGCTAGGGATGATGGGAGTTGTAGTCCCAAAACAGCTGGAGGGCCAAGTTTGGGGATGCCTGATGTGGACTCTCCCTTCCTTGGATGTTTTTAAGCAGAGGTTGAATGGCCATCTGCCATGGATGCTTTAGCTGAGATTCCTGCATTGCAGGGGGTTGGACTAGATGACCCTCGGGGTCCCTTCCAGCTCTAAGAACTGCCTGTGGCAGCTGCCCTTTTCATATCTGACATTTAAAAGGGCTAATTCTTTGACGGAATTCTGGAGCACAGAGAAACTTTTCTTGCTTTGGGGCGTCTGGCTCGATCACAGCGCTTGGACAAAAAGCTAGCAATAAATGAAAGATTTTAAAAATAGAAGCCTAATATTTTAGCCGGGTGGGAGGAGGGGGAATGATGCACAAACCGAGGGCTGTGGTCCAGAGAAGCAACTAAAAACAAGACTTGACAAAGGCAAGATTTAAAAGTTTGTGCTAGGGTAGAAATGGCCCAGAGGAGATCAAGAGACTCTGCAGCACAGCTCAGAAAGACCAAAGAGGGCAGCAGAGTTCAAAAGGAGAAGGTTGAAAGATTACAGCAGCTTGGCAGCAGCTCAGCCAGGGCCACAATCAAAAGGCCACGCTAAAAATTGGACGATGTATAATGGGAAGGTCAGGAGTCAACTTTTGCTCTGAAGTCCTTTCAGGCAATTCATGATAGCAGAGATGAGCTTCCTCTGACCTTGAAAAATCCAGCTGTAGACTTGGGCAGCGCATCTCAGTGACAGATGCATCCTGGAAATCCATGTTAGCTCTGAGCTAACTTCTGCCAAGCTGCAGCTCTTCACAGGTTCCTGCTGACCTTGGCTATGAAACTCCCATTCGGATTTCCCGTAGAACTGTGCCAACAGGTAGCACTCGGTTCTCCCAGTAAGACCCCAAGGGGACCTTTCATTAATGCAGAGAGGAGACTCCTCAAGACCCAGGGAGGGGGGGGGGCAAATGTGGGCCTCTAGGCCTCTCTATCTGGTCTTCTCAGGGTGCACCCCTGTTAGCAAAGTCACTTAAATGACAAAGATGGGAGGGGGGAGAGAGAGCAATCCTTATAACATTTTACTGAGGAAAACTGAACAAAACTGTGTATTATTTGAGGAGAAAGAAACAGGAAGGTTTTGTCGTTTTTATTTCGGGCCTTGTACATAAGCAGGCAGACGTTCAACGAAACATACAGAGAGAAAACTCCCTTGTAATGTATGCAGGGAGGAAGCATATGCCAGGGGTCAAAGGCTTCCTGTTTGGGTGTGGGACTGCAGCATTATAAGGTTACCTGATTACTAGGGCTGATGGGAATTGTAGTTCAGCAACATCTGGAGGGCCAAAAGTTTCCCAATCCTGCAATATGGGAACACAGTAAGCCCATGATCCACCTAGCTCAGCACTGTTGACACTGACAGGCAAAAACTCTCCAGAGTTTCAGACAGGTGTCTCTCACAGCCCTATCTGGAGACTGAACCTGGTAACTTATGCAGGCCAGGCAGACCCTCTACCACTAACCTACATAGAAACAATATTTCTCTAGGACAATATTTCTTAATTTCTGATGGTAAGGTTGTGTGGCAGGTGTGTATATGTGTCTCCTTGTGTGTTTCCCTTCTCAGTTGCTTAAATCTTTTGAACTTAGCAAACGTAACCTGAAGTAGACTTTCCGCAACCCCTCCTGAACCGAGCTGAACTTCATGTCCTTCATGTCCTTCCTAATAAGCATGTTTTCCTTGCTTATTATTACAGCTTACTGAGTTTCTTTCTAATCTTTCAATTGCAGCTTTGAAAATAAGCATCTCTCTACCATAGCTGTGTTGACAAAAATAGCCTTGACTGTTAAGCACTGTCAAATTCAGCTTTGAAATAAAAATATTCAAGAAGTGGGTTATTTGAGTTTGTCGTTTATAGAAAAGTTGTCGTTGCAGTGGTTATACCATAAAAATGTTGGGGAGGGCACAGAAGGGGCAGAATGCATTTCATGATGTGGGGAGGTAGCTTTTTCCAGAAATCTTATCACGTAGGTATAGGTAAAGGTCCCCTGGACGGTTAAGTCCAGTCAAGGGCAACAATGGGGTTGCAGTGCTCATCTCACTTTCAGGCTGAGGGAGTTGGCGTTTGTCCACAGGCAGCTTTCCAGGTCATGTGGCCAGCAAGACTAAGCCGCTTCTGGTGCAATGGGACACCGTGATGGAAACCAGAGCGCACAGAAACGCCGTTTACCTTCCTGCTGCAGCAGTACCTATTTATCTACTTGCACTGGCGTGCTTTCGAACTGCTAGGTTGGCAGGAGCTGGGCAGAGCAACGGGAGCTCACCTCATAGAACCCCAGAAAACCCCTTACATCTCATGGAACCCCAGAAAACCCCTTACATCTCATGGAACCCCAGAAAACATCTGCATTGATAGTATTTTCTAGTAGTTTCTTTTCAACTTCTTCTGAAACTCATTTTTTTCACTTCTGAGAAAGATGCTTAACCTTTCATTATCGTATGACACGGGAGCTCACTCCAGCGCGGGGATTCGAACCACCGACCTTCTGATCGGCAAGCCCAAGAGGCTCAGTGGTTTAGACCACAGCGCCACCCACATGCCTTCTTATCACATAGGAGCAACCCAGGCATCAAAGATAAAGCAAGGATGTGGGAACACAGATGTATCTTGTTTGCTCAAGTAAGGCTCAAGTGGAACAAGAAGCCTTCTGATATCCTGTCCTGTCTACAGTGCCCAAAGGAGTCAATGTAATGTAGTCTCTACTCCAATTCAGCATGAAAAGTTCAGCTTTCTATTTCGCACATAAGAGCAGCGAAAGGGAACGTCAGTGCGGCCCTCTGAGCCTCTCTATCTGGCCCCTGTGGCAGTTCTCAGGAAGAGAACATGGTGGAAGAAATGACTTTCCATCTGCACAAGTACCAAGTCCCGCCGAATGTTGATCTTGAGGCTGCCGCTTAACAAGAAACTGCTGGAGGGAGAAGAGAGCAGAATTATAATGTCCATTCCAACTTTTGCTTTCCTGAACCGGAGAGGAACAAACCTCGAGTCTATCCCAATGGACACCCACTGACAGGAGCGACCCAGCAGAAAAATGCACTGAGCAAGTTGGAATTAACTCTTAGCAAAAACAGGATCTACACAGGAGTGTCAGGCCTAGTGAACACAGCAACTCATCTCCGGCAGGTTGGGCCCCCTATGAAGCAGTTGCTGAGACTGAAGGTCCCTGCCTCCCCACAACTGCCCAAGTCCCCTCCTCTCCAGGGTTCCCCCCAAGCACTCTGAGACTGTAGCTGTACAAAGCTAACTTCTCCTCTGCCTTCTTCATGCCTCTCCTGGTACTGGGAGACCGGTGGGAGGGGAGCTTGTCGCAGAGATCTGTGCCTCTTCACCAGCCAGTCTCCTCTCTCCCTCTTGGCCTCCAGCTTCTGCCTCTGATTCTAGACTTCACTCTTCTACAGACTCTCCCTGCTTGCCAAGCCCTGTTTCCTCTTCAGCTTCCGAAACCCCTTCCTCCCAGCCATCTCCCTCTGACCACTCATCGTCATCCCACCATCAATCCCCTGACTCTGAAACCCCTTCCCTGGGGGGTTCCCCAGCTGGTTCCTCCCTCCATTCCTCTGCATCCAACCAGTCCGTGATGCCCACCCCTGATCAAGACTGTTGAAATTAGGAGTGGCCCAATGGCCCTGCTCTGTGCCCTCCTCGGGTGTCTTTGCCTGGCTGGAATGTGTCCTTGAACTCTTGATCGCATCTTTTGCTTCCCTGGGTGGAGCATAGAGAGAGGTGGGTGAAAAGGTATAGAAACTAACATACCAGTCAGGGTGGATAAAAATCAATGATTTAAATCAGATTTTTTTGATTTAAATCGGATTTTTTTGATTTAAATTGGATTTTTAAAATAAAATGCTTTTGGAGGAAAAATCTTTCTAAATACAGTCTTCTATTTAAGTTACATTGTAGTCCAAAGGCTATTCATCAGGAAATAAGGATTTGTTTTAAGTTTATCAAGTGTGCTAAAACTCAGTCTAAGTTTTTTTTAAAAAATGTTTAACCACATCAGTTAACAAACATGGATACATATGCTGTCATAGTCAAAACAAAACAAAATAAAAAAAATTCCTTCCAGTAGCACCTTAGAGACCAACTAAGTTTGTTCTTGGTATGAGCTTTCGTGTGCATGCACACTTCTTCAGATACCTTCAGGTATCTGAAGAAGTGTGCATGCACACGAAAGCTCATACCAAGAACAAACTTAGTTGGTCTCTAAGGTGCTACTGGAAGGAATTTTTTTTATTTTGTTTTGTTTTGACTATGACAGACCAACACGGCTATCTACCTTTAACTGAACATATGCTGTCATGTTATTGTTTTAGTTAAATAAATTGTTTAAATGGTTATTAAGGAAATGGTTATTTTTCTCCTTCCAATAAAGTACAGCAGAAAAGTTGTCCAAATATAAACAGTTAACTTATTAAACCTCACCATAATTTCATAATTATCTGTCTATGTATTTCTAGTAGTATAACCAAATCAGTAATTTTTGATATAACTGTAAAAACCACTCTGAAAATTTATTATTCCAAAAATGAAACCTTCATATGGTTGTAAATATTAAGATTATACCAGCAAGAATGAGTCTTTCTGTAAAAAAAATATTTAAATCAAGTCTTACTGACTAGTGATTTAAATCAAGCCTTACTGACTAGTGATTTAAATCGTGATTTAAATCAATTTGATTTAAATCAAATCCACCCTGATACCAGTTTCAACACTCGACACGCATTGCTGTGCTCACTTGTGCCTCTGACCATCCCTTTCACTGCCCCGTGGGCCCCTGGAAGGCAGTGCCCCATTTGCCCTACTGGGCTAGCCTCCACTGGGACCCAGGACTTTGCTGCCCACATGTATTTCTAGCTGTCAGCCGGTATAACGTGTGAAAATGTTTCGTCTGCTTTGCATTGCTCGGTTTGCTTGGTCTTGCTGCATCCCCCTCTCTCCGCAGTGAAGCTGGAATAACTCCTCTCTATTTATTCCCTCCCCACAACCAATCTTGAAATTTAAAAACCTGCGCAGCTCCCAGCAAAACAGATATTATCAGCCACCTATCACCTCTGTTTCTGGCTTCTCCCGTCTTTCTCTGACCCTCTATGCTTTTTCAAGCTATGATTACTGCTTCCAGGAATGAGCCAGGAGATGAATGTGTTAGCATTGCCAGCACGCTCATTTTCTGCATTAAGTAACAAGTTCCCTGCCACTGGTTTTTTAATGCCTGTAATTAAAGAGGCAGGAGTGCTTGTAATGTCAAAGGTCCAGTGAATGGAAATAGAACAGGGTAGAGACGACAGCCCCGTTAAGGAAGCGGAACGATCCATTTCAGTTAGTTAGATCGATTGCGCCAGCATAATCTGATCAACTCCTATTGATCTCAGTTTTGGGCCCGCCGTGTAAATGTTGCATTTCAGCACCGTGCAACCCTGAAATGTTTGGACACCATTTTCACAGCTTGGGAAGGGACCACAGCTTAGCAACAGAACAAATACTTTGTGCCCCAAAGGTCCCTGCCATCTCCAGTTAAAAGCAAATAAGGGGGGCGGGAGATAGCTCAGTTGGTAGAGCATGAGACTCTTAATCTCAGGGTCGTGGGTTCAAGCCCCATGTTGGGTAAAAGATTCCTGCACTACAGGGGGTTGGACTAGATGATCCTCGTGGTCCATTCCAATCATGCGCTTCTGTGATTATAGCTAATGCTAGTCCCACTCAGAGTGGACCCATTGAAATAAATAAAATCATGGTAGTCATGCTCCTTGACTTCAATGAGTAGGATACAACCCACAGTCTGGTGCTCTCCTAGTGGGGCATTTTGTAGTTTCAACACATTATGTATAATCTATCCTTTGGGGCCAATGAAAGGGTACACCAGCCAAATCTGGGAATGTGGATTGGGTGTTAGGACTGCTCCCTCCCTCACTATCTTGTTTTGGAAACAAATTCTGCTAATTTCAATAGGACACACTTCTAAGTAAATGGCTTAAGGGGGAGAAAAGATGACAACCCACTTATAGCCCCAGAATTAAACTTTTGACTAGGAGACAAAGCCTTTAGATGATTAGAAATCCACCCACTCATACATTTTCTCAACCAGCCAAAAACAATCACTCAAGGTACATACGCTTTAACCACCTTTGAGCAAATAGTAGTTGACCCCATTAACCCACTAGGAAAATGAATAATTTCCCAAATACATAAGGTACTAGTTCAGTTGGCTTTCTCCCCACGTACGCTTTTAAAGAGGTACACCGATGGCGCAAGCACCCTGCAAAATTGCATAAAATCAGCCAAAATTCCTCTCCATTATGCTGACGAGATTGTAAACTTCCTGGATCACTGTACCACACATATGGTGGTGGTGTCCAAAGTTTGTTCCCTTTTTGAGGAAATGTTTTCCAGACCACAAACCAGATTAGGAAATACTTACTCCAAAATAGCACTATTATCTTATTTTCTTTTAGAAGTTCAAGGAATGCCTATTAAAGTTCTTATTACCCATTTGCCAGAGTAACAATTGGAGGACTCTTAAAGTAAATCCCATTGAAGCCTGGCTGTCACAGATATGGGACTCTGTCAGGGACTGGGCAGAGGAGGAATGGTGGCTCAAAGTACATTTAAGCATGCAATTTTACTCACCTATATTCCAAAGTGGGAGGCCTGTACAACATGATTTTTTATGAACATTATAACATACTGCTCAGGCTGTAATTCACGGTGTCTTAAATCAACCTCTAGTGAGTCTACTAGGAAATCTTGTCCATTGTAGTCTCCTAAGCAATTCTCCCCCTATCAATCTCATGCTTCCAAATCCTAATCCTATTTTACACCTTTCCTGGTGTCTCAAAACCTCCTTCAGCACATTTGTGCTGTTATCACTCATGCACAGAATGAGCAACTAAACATTCCTTAATAGTTTCTGACACTTATCTTCCTCATCAATCCTCATTGTTTATCATCAAACTCCTCACAGTGACAAAGGATGATTCAAGAGCACTGATCTTAAAAGTGGAAGCTGGTGTCAGAAACTCTTCCTTGACACTGCCCTGCTGAGGTGTGTGTGTGTCAGTAATGGTGCTGCTTTGAAAAGCAAAACACTGCTTGGAAAGAAAACCCATGGCATTTTGGGAAGAATGGTTCGGTTTAGCTGCAACAAAAACAGGAAATTTGCTCACTCCCTCTACAGTACAAAATGGTACAGTCCAGCAGGGATGGATGAGGAATTTGATCCAGTTTGCATTTAAAGGTGATCCTACCCAACTTTCACCTTTTAAAACAATGCGCAAACTGAAACATAGACAGTCTTCGAAATGTACACTTAACTGAATTTTTCAATGCAGTTCTCCAGTCAGGTAATGTGTACAAAAGTACGTAGAGTTAAATCTGCATAAAGATGAATATATTAGTGAAAATAATATACAAACAATGAAATTATATGTGGGGAAATTGTATGGGGGAAATGTGTGTGTCAGTGTGCTGGTCCCGTGGGTTACCCGAAAGGCGAGGTCCAAGTCCGCTCCATGGTCAGAGGTGCAACGTAAAGGCAGTCCGTAGTCACTGAAGCTGGGTGCAAGGCAGGGAGTCAGGCAAAGTCAGGAACAGGTAGGCAAGCAGGGAACCAGGGCGGGTCAGGAGCTCAGGCAGGAAAGCAGGACAGGCTTCAAGCAGGAACACTGGCAGGAACTGGCCACCAACAATGTTGCTCCTGCAACTTGGGCTGGGGCTGGCCGGCTTTTATCTGCCCCGAGGCAGAGGGCGGCCCCGATCCTCTGGTGACTCGCCTCTCCTGGCTTGGAGGCGAGCACTCCTCCTGCGGGAACTCAGTTCCCTTTGCCTCTCTGCCCTGAGTCTCTGCAGCTCAGGAGAGGCTGGAGGGTTACCGGACCCAGGGGCAACCTCAGCTTCCCATAACAGGGCTGGGAGTGGAGCACCTGCAGGCAATGGGTCCTCCATCCCATCAGGAGCCAGAGCAGACTCATCAGATGCCTGCACCTGAGGATCCAGCACAGGTGAGGACCCTTCAGACTCAGGCCCTAGCCCTGGCTCTGCTGGTTCTGGAGGCGGGGAATCCTGTGCAGGCTGGGATCCCTCAGGTTCAGCATCTGAGTCTGAATCCCAGGCCATCACAGTCAGGCAGAATTGCATACAAGCATGTGTATTAGGAGAAATCAGGACTTAAATACTGAAGAATTTTAAAGAGGACTTTTTTAAAAAAAGATAGCAAACTGAGGTGGAAATGTGGAGAACTGGGAAAATGAGAAACGGAGAGAAACGAAAACTAACAAATTCACCCATCTCTACAGTCCAACAAAACCTTCATTCCCATTGCCACCACCCATAATCCGAACTGGTACACTCAAAGTAAACCTTTACCTGTCCACTAATGCTGATTGTATAGATTGGCCCACTAGAGCTGGTACAGACATAACATCATCTGGTCTCTTAGCCTTCACCATATTCTCCAGGTCAGGGATTGTCTCAGGTCACACCCAGATGGCCTGTTTATGGAGCATCCATCCTGATAGTTTGCATAGAGTTTATACAACACCCACTGTTTACTGAGCGTGCATTCTGATTTGCTTCCAGAGAGGTTATGTCAAAACAGTGTTTCCCCACACTTTCTGGTGCATTTTCCACCAATTTCCTAACTGTAAAATGCCAGAGTTTGGGGCTTTTTTTGAAAGGCGGTTTGTTGCACAAGATCACCAAATCCGTTCAAACTGCAAAACCTTAATTTGTTGACCTGCCACTGAATCCCAGCCGAATATTACCAACAGCTTGGAAGCAGCCTCGCTTTCCTGTAGCAGTGGACAAATCTATCAATTTCAGTTTCTTATCTTTCAGATTTTAAATTCAGTTCTCTTTCCACTTATTATTATTTTAAAAAGTCATCAGTAAAATTTGCCAGCATTTTAGTACACATTTCTCTTAATATAAGCATTTGCTTTGCAAGCAGTTTCCCCTAATATGAAGCATTTGTATATGCCATTTTCACCAATACATGCAATTTATGCACACCTTCCCCTACAAATTTTGCGGCATGGTTACAAAATTCATAGGAGTGCCGTTTTTGTAGGTTATGCATTGTTTGGGAATGTGCAAAATTAGGTAGGTTCTTAAGAAAAAGGGTATGGAACCAAATCTCTCCCTCATCTTTAGCTTCTCTTATCTGTTGCTACTCAGTTATTGCATACTTTCTTTTTCAAAAATAATAATCACAAACTGGAAATAAGGCAAACTCAGCTTAAGCCTGGATAAAATGAGAAGCTGAAAGAAGCCAGAACAGATAGATTTTTCTCAGCTTGCTGCTCTGCAGTGCTTGCTCTGTTTCTTTTCCTTCACTGAAGCATCCTTGTGGATGTCTCCTCAAACCTCTGTTTAAAATATCAACAGCAGAGAAGTCACATTAGTGATTCAGCCACTTCAGATGCTGGAGACCTTGAAATCCAATTTAATCCATTCACAAGTGCTTGAAATCTTCAGTGTAGAGCAGTTCTGTTAAATGGCTGCTTGGCAAATATCTTTTGGAAGGTTGCTACCGGTATTAATTTAAGCTCATTCCATCACATTTACAGTGCACTCAACCCTCCGCCCGTCCATCTGTAATAGTGCCCATTGTCTTAAACATTTCTCCAATCTTTGTTAAGCTTATAATTGCTCCTGTCAAGTCACAGCACTGGGTGTATGGCTTAGGGATCTTTCATTCACTCTTATCAGGCACAATGAATGAAGATGGTTCAGATTTCAAGTTCATCCTGCTGGCTCAAGATTTTTTTGGGGGTGGTGGTGGAATGAGGGAAGGGGACTAGAAGGAAGAGACAGACAGAAGATGCAGATTCCATCCTACAGGAAAACAGAGACCTTGACCTGGCATCAAATTGCATGGGGAAGAACCAAAGTTCAGTGGTAGAGCATTGACTTTGCAAGAAGAAGGACTCAGGTTCAATTCCTGGCATCTGCAAGTAGGCCTGAGAAGGACTTCTGCGTTGGACGCAGGAGAGCCACTGCAAGTCAGTGTTGTCAGTAGGCATGGGTGAATCTGTCAGTTTCAGTTTCTCCCCCCCCCCCCCGATCTTACGTTCAGCTCTCAGCATTTCCACAATTAAAAAAAATAGTCCCCATGAAAATTCATCATTTTGGTGTGCATTTCTCCAACCATGCACATTGATATGCACATTTATGGAATCATAGAATCTTAGAGTTGGAAGGGATCCCGAGGGTCATCTACTCCAACCCCCTGCAATGCAGGAATCTCAGCTAAGGCATCCATGACAGATGGCCATCCAACCTCTGCTTTAAAACCTCCAAGGAAGGAGAGTCCACCACCTCTTGTGGGAGTCCATTCCACTGCCGAACCACTCTTACTGTCAGAAAGTTTTCCCCCCGAATGTTTAGTCATCATCTCCTTTCTTGTAACAGCCCTTGGTTCGAGTCCTACCCTCCAGAGCAGGAGAAAACAAGCATGTTCCCTTACAAAGCAGTTTCCTCCAACATAATGCATTTTTGTCTATAATTCCAATGCATTCGTTTTGTGCACACTTAGTAAATGCCCTTTTGCATACGCTACTTGTCTGGGGAAGTGCGTTGCGAAATTCGCACGAGTGTGAATTTCAAAGGATGGCTGAGTTTCCGTTCAAGTCCCATTTCAGAAAGTGTGAATTTAGGTGGCTTGACATTAAATGTGAACCAGATTTCATTCTGCTCCACTCCCATCTCTGGTTGTCAACACTCAGCGAGACGGACCAATGAACTCACTTGGGAGAAGGTACTTTCCTAGTTCTAGCATTTATGCCATTTTTAAGGGTTAAAAGTGCTTCACATGTTTGACCAGGGTTTCCCAAACTTGGGTCTCCAGCTGTTTTTGGACCACAGCTCCCATCATCCCTAACTAGCAGGACCAGTGCTCAGGCATGATGGGATATGTAGTTCAAAAACAGCTGGAGACCCAAGTTTGGGAAACCCTGGTCTAACATGTGAAGCACTTTTAACCCTTAAAAATGGCATAAATTGGGAAACCCTGTGTTAGACGTATTCAGACTGCTTCCATGAATACATTAAACGTATGAAGAAAGGGGGAGATTGGGACCCACCATGATTGCACATATTGCTGGTCCTGCCTCCTTGATGCAGGCAGTGACTCTGGGATGTCAGAATGGAAAGGAAGCACCCTCTGGCTTCTGCCATCAAGTGGGCAGAGCTGCCATGCCCAGTACAATATTTATGTACCTGGCCGCCCAAACTGTGCTCTAACCAGGGCAGCACCACTTCCTATTATACACTCTAGCACACAGGGAAAATAAGGTTAAACCACAGAGCTTAGGGCTTGCTGATCAGAAGGTCGGCGGTTCGAATCCCCGCGACGGGGTGAGGTCCCGTTGCTCTGTCCCTGCTCCTGCCAACCTAGCAGTTCGAAAGCACGTCAAAGTGCAAGTAGATAAATAGGTACCACTCTGGCAGTAAGGTAAATGGCGTTTCCGTGTGCTGCACTGGTTCGCCAGAAGCGGCTTAGTCATGCTGGCCACATGACCTGGAAGCTGTACGCCGGCTCCCTTGGCCAGTAAAGCGAGATGAGCGCCGCAACCCCAGAGTCGTCTGTGACTGGACCTAATGGTCAGGGGTCCCTTTACCTTTACCTTTACCTTTTACTGACATCAATACTATGCTAGAGTATTATATTCAATACATTTGCAAATATGGGAGCTTCTGGGGGAATCTTTTCCCCAGTAATTTAAATCCACCCAGTAATTTTGTTGTTCCCGAAGGGGACAATGACAATAAATATATTCTATTCTATTATCTTTCTTCAAATCGCCAACTATTATGAATGTCCCATTAAACATAGAGGGGGAAGTAAGCTATCGATATGTTTCAATCTCACTTAATCCTTTTCATAGTGCCTTTTGTTGAAATACTCCGAACGGACTTGTCTTCACTTCACTGTGGGAATCAGGTCAGTGGACTAAATGGAAACACTTTTATGTGACCCAGCCGGACTGATCTGATGTTCTTCTGTTCTTATGACCCACGATGGTGCAGAGAAGCCACCTAGTTGCACTGGAGCATCTAGTCCCACTTTCTGATGTGTCCGTCCACCAGATCAGACAGAGTCGTGACCCAATCCTTCAGAAGAACCCTTTCAATATTTGGTTTTGCAGGTACCCTGAGCATTCCTGGAAAATTAATTTTCAAGCTATTGATGGCTACTTGCCATGATGACTACACTGCACCCACAGTCAAAGGCGGTATGTTTCTGGAAAATGTAGGAGGCGAGAGTGCTGTTGTGCTCGGGTCCTGTTTGTGGGCTCCCCATGGGCATCTGATTGGCCACTGTGAGAGCAGGATGCTGGACTAGATGGGCCACTGGCCAGATCCAGCAAAGCTCTTCTGATGTTCTTTTGAATAACAGTGAGAGAGGAGCTGCTTTCTTTCTGTCCTGTCTATGGGCTTCCTGGAAGAATCTGATGGGCCACTGTGAGAACAGGTTGCTGGATTAGATGGACCATTGGCTGAATCCAGCAGAACTTTTCTGATGTTCTTATGTAAAGATAAGCAGTTATGTAAAGGGGCACTTAAGGGACACGCGTGGCGCTGTGGGTTAAACCACAGAGCCTAGGGCTTGTCGATCAGAAGGTCGGCGGTTCGAATCCCCGTGACGAGGTGAGTTCCTGTTGCTCAGTCCCTTCTCCTGCCCACCTAGCAGTTCGACAGCACGTCAAAGTGCAAGTAGATAAATAGGTACCGCTCCGGCGGGAAGGTAAACGGCGTTTCCGTGCGCTGCTCTGGTTTGCCAGAAGCGGCTTAAGTTATGCTGGCCACATGACCTGGAAGCTGTACGCCGGCTCCCTCTGCCAGTAAAGTGAGATGAGCGCCGCAACCCCAGAGTCGGACATGACTGGACCTAATGGTCAAGGGTCCCTTTACCTTTCCCTTTAAAGGGGCACTTAGCCCCTTTTCTCCCATCCCATCCCCCCGTTTTCGTTTTCTTTATATTGTAACATGAGTAAGAGCAGCCATAGTTTTCCAGATGCTGGTTGGGGTCCCCTAAGGAGGTCCGTGAAGTGATTTGAGACCATGCACATCCCACTTTGACCCCATCCAGGTTAATTCTTGTGTTTTGCCCTGATCAAGCTAGGAGTTAAGCTACCAACCTGCTCTCTTAATCCCCTTGCGGTAAGTCTAATACAGTCACCCGCAAGGTCATTCTGCGTCTCTGCTTGTTGTGTTGATTGACACCCCACACACCTCAAGCCCCCTTTCCCTCTCTGATTTAGAAAAAAGAAGAAGCACAAAACCTGTGCAGTCTGATGACTCAATCTTTCCTTGTCTAGCTGGAAATCGTCACGTTTAATGAATAGCTCATTTGAGGATATTGGATCCAGCTGCATATGTTCCTCCTATGTTCGCTTTCCTTCAACCCGGTGCCTTGAGGATGTGCAGGTCATGCTCACGCACACCCGCTCACTCTTCCAAATGGAAAGAGTTAGGTTCAGCCCAAGAATTCTTTTCATGTGGATATCAACTTACTCAGGCTTTCAGAGGCCCAACAGAAACCCAGTTGGGAGTCAATTGTGGATTACCCAGCACTTAACATGACTTTCCCAGCAATCTATTAGATTTAAATTGGGTGGAGGGTTAGCAACATTAATGATGGGGAATCCCAATTTCCCCTTATCCATAATTTAAACTAGCAGGGTGTTTATTATTGCTGTGATATACGAGATGGCATTTGTGGGATGTTTGGGGCCCTGGTGGGTGGCAGGGTCTGGGTTTGAGCAGAAAATGAGTTAGGACAGGTGATGAGCAGGAAATGAATTAGGACAGAACCAGCAAAAATTAAAAACCATTTCGGGTCCCGGTTACTCATAGAAGCAGGTAGTAGGGCTCTTGCTGTAGCCTCATCAATTCACACTGTTGATCAAAACACATTTATTCAGACAATATATTGTTCTTGCATGCAACCATTTTACCCCTAACGGGTTAGACTCTGACCCTGTGATGCAGTTATTAGAGACTGCAATCTTAAACACACATACCTGGGAGTAAGTTCCATTGAATCCAGTGGGTTATAGCCAGTGTTGGTCCTACTCAGAGTAGACCCATTATGACTCGCTTGTGTCCATTAATTCAATGGGATTGCTCTGAGAAGAATTTAGTTGGCTAGCACCCATGGAGCTTATTTCTCAGTAGGCATGTATAGAAGTGCTGTGGCCCTACATCAGTGTCACAGAGCGAGCTGTTCAATAAATTACACAGCTCAATAAAGAGGTAACTCCCTCTTTATTAGCAAAAAACACTATCTTCACAGACTTGGCTGAGTTTCAGGCCTAATGAGCACAACAGCTCATTTCCTGTAGGTATGACTCCATGAAATCAATTGCTGAGACTAAAGGTCTTCACCTCCCCAAACTGTCTATGTCTCCTCCTCTCCAGGGCTTTTTCCGAGCAATCAGAGACTGTGTCTGTGTAGAGCCTGTCATTGCTCTGCCCGTTTCATGCCTCTCCTGATTCTGGGAGTCTATTAAGAAAAATATAGTGCAACAGATCGATACAGATGCTGATCTAGAAAGATAGCGGAAGTAATTCCATTCCGACTTTATTGTGCTACACAAACACAGACCCTCCATGTATCCCTATTTTCCAGGGACGTCCCTGATTTAGAGAAGCCATCCTGGTTTCTGATTTGATCCTGGAATGTCCCCCTTTTCCTTAGGATGTCTCTATTTTCATTGGAAAAATGTTGGAGGGGGATGGAGTTATGCAACCCCTGAGCTGTCTAAAGACAATCCTGTATAGGGAAGATTTAAAAAATGTTTTATTATGTTTTTATATATGTTGGAAGCTGCGCAGAGTGGTTGGGGCAACCCACTAAGATGTGTGGGGTATGAATAGTAAAATTATCATTATGGAATGGGGGAAAGAAGAAGAAGAGTTTGGATTTGATATCCCGCTTTATCACTACCCGAAGGCGTCTCAAAGCGGCTAACATTCTCCTTTCCCTTCCTCCCCCACAACAAACACTCTGTGAGGTGAGTGGGGCTGAGAGACTTCAAAGAAGTGTGACTAGCCCAAGGTCATCCAGTAGCTGCATGTGGAGGAGCGGAGACATGAACCCGGTTCCCCAGATTACGAGTCTACCGCTCTTAACCACTACACCACACTGGCTCTCAGTGTGATGTTCCTATTCTCATCAGAGAAATGTTGGAGGGTATTCAAAACACACACACACACACACACACACACACACACACCAGAAGCTTACCGATTTATGAAGAACCTAAGAAGAGTCTGCTGGATCAGACCAGCAACCCATTGTTACAGTGGCCAACAAGATGCTCATGGAAAACCAGCAAGGAGCACCTGAGCTCAACAGCAGTGTCCCTGCCTGTGAATCTCAGCGACTGGCATTTAGAGCCCTACTGCCTCTGGCAGATGTGGTAGAACATCACAGTCATGGTTAGTAGCCATTGTTCTCAGAGAGCTAGGAGAAAAAACATAGTGTGTTGTTGTTGTTTTAAATCACATAAAACATTGCTATTCTCATTGTTCTGAAATGCCATAGGAAGAGGAGAGGGTGGGAGGTAACGAAGGACTTTAGAAAGCCGGGGGAGGGGGGATAAAGAGGAAATGAACAGGAAGGAAAGAACTCTGATGGAATGGAAGAATGGGTGCAGCAACAATTGCTTGCACTGACAATTGTTCTTGGCCACACCGTTCCCAAATCAGCACGGATATCTTCGGAAGGACTTACTTTCTGCATGATTTTTGTATGATTGTTAACCCCGTGAAGATCTTCCGTAATGAAGAAAAAAATCAGTTTTTGATATGTGGGTTGTGTTTTATGCTGCTCGTTGGACCTACGTTTTCATTTTGTTTAATGGGATTATTTACTGGGGGGAAATGATAAGGAAGTGCACAAAAAGAATGCATTAATCAACGTGGAACCTTATTTCCATAAAAGAAGAACAAATGCATTTACATGGAAGAACTCTTATAGGTTTAGTTTAAAGGTGGGAGGGACTGGGGAAAGCAGCTTTCCAGCGGGAGAATAAAAGAGATGTCATTTGAGTTGGATATATTATGGCATTCAGTATACTAGTATTTAATTGCAGATCTGTAGTGGAGGGGGGAGTGTGGAAGTGAGAGTTGGACCATAAAGAAGGCTGATCGCCGAAGAATTGATGCTTTTGAATTATGGTGCTGGAGGAGACTCTTGAGAGTCCCATGGACTGCAAGAAGATCAAACCTATCCATTCTGAAGGAAATCAGCCCTGAGTGCTCACTGGAAGGACAGATCCTGAAGCTGAGGCTCCAATACTTTGGCCACCTCATGAGAAGATAAGACTCCCTGGAAAAGACCCTGATGTTGGGAAAGATGGAGGGCACAAGGAGAAGCGGACAACAGAGGACGAGATGGTTGGACAGTGTTCTCGAAGCTACCAACATGAGTTTGACCAAACTGCAGGAGGCAGTGGAAGACAGGAGTGCCTGGCGTGCTCTGGTCCATGGGGTCACGAAGAGTCGGACATGACTAAACGACTAAACAACAACAACAACAACAAGTGGAGGGGGAAGTGTGGAAATTGTTCCTTCTCTGTAGCTGTAATGAAACATCCCGGTTTTGCCAACTGACCAAGCACTGGTGATGCTCTTTGCCAGAGAAGATACTCAAAAGGGCTGCTGGTAACTGGGTGGCATTTTATGTCCCTCTGCCCACTGCTGTGTCCATTATTGGTTCCTGCAGGGGTGGGGCACCTCAGACCCTCAGGCCAAATGCAGCCCACAAGGGCCTTTCTGCCTGACCCTCCAATGCTCCCCCAGACCACATCCCTCACTCGCCCTGCCCTGCACCTCAGATGTTTCTGCATGACTGGAATGAGCCCCTGATCATGCCTGGTTGGGGGATAGAGAAGGGCATGTGAGTGTTCCAACTGCAGAAAAGTAAAATTTGCATGTGTTGCTCCTCCCACTTTTGTTTCTGGATCCGCCCACCGCTTTCATGCATCAATTTGTATTCTTCTTTCGTGTTGCCTTTTATCTGAACTGAAAAAGCCCTAGAGGCTGTGACCTTTCGTCATAGAGGAGTTGCTCCATCCCTTTGATCATGAGTTGAACATCAGTGTTGGACTTGAACCCAGAACTCCCCCGTTTAATTCCCTGCTCAGCTTGGGGAATGGACTTGGGAAAGTCATCCTATGCCCTCTCTCACACATCAGCTATTAAAAACAAAACAAAAGGAAAGGAAAGGGGGAAAAGGAAAAGATTTGGAGACTAGCACAACGCTGCTGCGAGCTCCTTTGAGGAGGGGTGGGTTGCTCGTCTCATCGCACGAAGAGAAAATAAAGACAAAGCGGGGAGAGACATTGCTCTGCAAAATAAGCATTCTGTTGTGCTGCCTAAATCTGGGTTTGAAAAATAAACTCCCGCCCCCAGCCTGCAACCTGCTTACAAGCTGTTGCTGACAGGTGCCAGCTAAAAGATTTAATAAAGAGATGATTACTTCATATATGGCTTGAGCCAGCCTCTTGCAAACACAGGCATGCCTTCCTGCTGAGATCAGAATGGCTATTGTGAGCAGTTGAGGCAGGAGGCAGCAGCAAAACCGTCCATGGTTATTGTGCTGGGCTGGGGTCCATGGTTGTAATCGCTGCTGAGAGTCTGCTCAACGGCTTGCTTCCAGCCCTCTTCATACTGATTCAATTGCTTTAGCAAACCTTGGCTAGACCTGCAAAGGACCGTATTTTTATACCTACTAAATTGCAAACATCTTGCACGAGGAAGGGGGTGGGAATCTGTTGTCCCTTTCAGTTGCAGCACATTTTCATGTATTTGTTTTTATGTTCCTGGGGGGGGGGGGTGCTTTAGGCATAATTGGCAGTCAAACAGCCCCTTCATTTTTAATTTCCATCTTTTCAAGCATGTAAATAGCTTGCTTTTTTTTTGTTCTTAATTCCCCTCCAGGATGGATTGTTTAAAAAAAGAATCTGGACAATAAAACTGTACTTTATTTAGATTACAGATTTGTTTCATATTATGTCCCATTTGGTGGTTGGACGATGCATAGCCTGTGGTTTGCCCCCTGGAGCCCAACTTCATTGCTTATTATGTTTAGATCTCACATTTCCTCCAAGGAGCTCATGGTTCTCTGACTTTTGACCCTCACAACAATTCTGCGACAGAGCTTAGAGGGAAGGAAGGTGACTCTGTCTAAGGTCACTTAGTGAGCTTCTTCACTGAGTGGGGATTGGAACCTGGGTCTTCTCGTGCCAAATCCAGCGCTATAACTGGTATTCAGAAGTATAACTGCCTCCAACTGTGGAGCCAGAGCATAACCATCACGACTAGTAGCCAATTGCCTTCTCCTCCATGAATTTGTCCAATCTTATTTTAAAGCCATCCCAGTAGGTGGTCACCACTGCCTCCTGGGGGAGCAAATTCCATAGTTTCACTATGAGCTGCATGAAGAAGTCCTCTCTTTTGTCTGTTCTGAATCTTCCAACATTCAGTTCTAGTGGTATGAGACAGGGCGAGGAGCAGGGCTGGTGAGGTGCTGTGGCCTCTGGAGGAGGTGTAGCCTGAGAGCCAGGTAGACAAGCCTGAAGGACTAGATTTGATCCTTGCGACTAAGGTTCTCCACATCTGTGTGGCATCGCAACCATAGCCCCATAGCTGTGTGGTTATCATCAGACCTCCCAGGTAGAATCTTCAGGGTCTGATGGTGATTATCCTGAGCCGCAGGTGATCATTTGGAGTGTGAGAATCGCTCCTGGGAATGCTGTGGGTTTGCCCTGGGAGTATTGCCAAGGTCTCCTCCTGTGGTGGTTAGGTGTCTCTTGGCTAATGCTCTTAATGACATGGAGTTGGCATTCCTAAGAACTCTGAAGCAAGCATGATGGTGTAGCCGGTTGCTTGCAACACGTTCCTCTGTGTGCCGGCATTCTCCGTGATAATTAATTGCACCATATTCCTTGTGACTGGACGGGAGAGGAAGCATTTGGATCTTCCATCTTGGCTTCCATGGGCTTGCCCTGCGTGTATCTATATCAAGCATTTATGTAGTGCTTTTGAGCAGGTACTTCTAATGTTCCTAATCCTTTGTCACTGACATGTATTAAATAGCTACTTTTGTCCGGTGCATAAAGCACCCTTAACAAACTACAATTCTCAGGATTATTTGGGGGAAGCCATAACTATTTAAAGTGGCAACATACTGCCTTAAATGCATACCCTTCGACATTCCTCTGATGAAAATAGGGATGTCCTATTCAACAACAACAATTTTATTTCTACCCTGCCCATCTGACTGGGTTGACCCAGCCACTCTGAGTGGCCTCCAACATCTATAAAAAACCTAATAAAACATTAAACAACTTGCCTATGCAGATGTCTTCTAAAGGTTGTGTTGTTACATGTCTTCTTGGTTCAGGAGTCACCTAACACCATACCCTCCAACATTTCTCTGATGAAAATAGGGACATCCTAAGGAAAAGCGGGGCATTCTGGGGTCAAATCAGAAACTGGGCCAGCTTCCCTAAATCCGGGCCTGTCCCTGGAAAGTAGGGACACTTGTAGGGTCTATAAATGTACTGTGAAGATGGAGCCATACTCAAAGAAGACCTACTGAAATGTATGGCTGTGACTAACTTAGCTCAATTTCAGTTGAGCCTACTCTGAGTAGGATACTCTTCTGGATACAGCCAACTATCTGATACTTTGTCTTACAGGGGTCACATATACCCATCATTAATACATTTTGGCCCTTGGGGTTAATTATGATCCGATACCCAATTACAACAGAATGCAGTTGTATTCCTGATGTGTATCTTTATCAAACACCGGCTGGAGCATTTGTTCTTTTCCATCTAGAAACGTTGGAGGCTGAGAATGGATTAACAACACAATTAGTAGAAAGGATTAATGGAAATATTACATCATAATGATAGTCATAATAAATACAGCTGGTACACTGAAAACGCAATGACCCTCGACGTATATAAGCTCTGATGGGACTTATTACTGTTTACACAAACCTCCCATGACTTTGCTAAGTGTAAAACGCCATTCAGAGTTTATAGCCATGTGGCTTGCGACAAATTACTATTATTTACGCCACAGCACTGTAACACAAATTGTGAGCAGTGGCGGAGAGCAGGCGGGGGCGTGGCTGGTGCGCACCAGGGGGCGTGGCGCACGTCCCGGGGACATGGCATGCATCCTGGGGGCGTGGTGGTGGGGAAGCCACAATGGCACCCCACCAGGATGGCGCTGCCAGGGGCGGTGCGCTCCCCCCGCCCCCTCTTCCTCCGCCAGTGATTGTGAGCAGAACAGTGCTTTGATCATGCCTGGCTTATTTCCTAATGCCACCCGTTTTTTTTATGAAAGCAAGGAAGATTTTGAAATGCTAAGCCCGGCATATATGTGTGAGTTCTGTGTTTTCTTCTACCTTTTAGAATATGACCTGATTGGACCAGCTCAGAACGGTTTGTCTGAACTACAATCTGGTTTCCGTCACAGTGTTCCGTTGTGCCAGAAGCGGTTTAGTCCTGCTGGCCACATGACCTGGAAAGCTGTCCTTGGACAAATGCCGGCTCTCTCGGCCTGAAAACGAGATGAGTGCTGCAACCCCATAGTCGCCTTTGGCTGGACTTAACTGTCCTTTACCTGTATCTTTTTACCTGCACTTAAAGCAGTTTCATGCCTCTCCTGGTTCTGAGAGACCAGGGAGGAAAGGTACACACCCATGCCTCTTCACAAGCCTGATCCATCACTGTCTCTTCACCTCCCTCCTCTGTGGTCTAGTGGTTAAGAGCGTTAGACTCGTAATCTGGGGAACCGGGTTCATGTCCCCGCTCCTCCAAATGCAGCTGCTGGGTGACCTTGGGCTAGTCACACTTCTTTGGAGTCTCTCAGCCCCACTCACCTCACAGAGTGTTTGTTGTGGGGGAGGAAGGGAAAGGAGAATGTTAGCCGCTTTGAGACGCCTTCGGGTAGTGATAAAGCGGGATATCAAATCCAAACTCTTCTTCTTCTTCTGCTCCAGCTTTTGATTCTGGACTGCTGTCTACCACAGACTCACCCCACTCACTACGCCCTGTTACCTCTTCAGCTTCCAACACCTCCTCTTCCCAGTCTTCCCCCTCTCCTCTCTCTGACCACTCATTGTTGCCCCACCACCACTCCTTGGGCTCTGAGCCTTCTTCCTTTGGTGGTTCTCCAGCTGGTTCCTCCCACCATTCCTCATCATCCAACCAGTCCCTGACATCTGCATGTGGAGCAAACCCAAGCTGTAAGTTGCTCTTCCTGTTAACCTGCTGTTCACTGTTAAATGCTACTAATGAACCTTCCCTGACTCCTGCTGCAAAGGTTTCCTCACACAGTGAGTACCCTTCCCACAGGATACAGTACCTTTGGCCCAATGGCCAGGGATGATGGTAGTTGTAATTCAGGAACATCTGGGTGTCCAAAGACTCTCCACATCTGGCCTAAGGGTTCCAATATTCCCATGTGTTTTAATGTAGAGGCAGCTAAGTTGAATATCAGCATTGGGAGTCGGAGGGAATAACATAATTGACCAGTGGTTATTATACTACAACCAGCTAGCATTGCTACTTTAACACATAAGTCGGTATCAATAGATATGCAATAGACCAGGCATTGTACTTAGTAAACAGTTGCAGCTGGGCGGTGTGAGAGCACAGCATTAAGGGAACTGCTGAGATCTCTTCATAGGCACTGGGGCTTATAATTCAAAAAATTCTAATTGCAGAAGACGGTAATAAAATTGAACATGAGTGGTTCCCTTCATTAGCATTAACGTCACATGCCCTTGATTTGAACTGCCTCATTGGTATGCACATTCAAAGACACAACCGCTGCTAACTATTCCTTCATAGACAATCTTAATAATGTTGCAATATTTCAGTTTTATTCTCATAAAAATTAGAAGCATCTTTTGAAGGGGGGAAATTAAAGCAATAAAACTTCTCCGTGCTTCCTAGGAAACATTCTAATGTCCTTCATCAAAAACCTTTAATGTAAAAAAATAAAATATAAATAAATCAATTGTATCCCCATCAATAAAGATTTTTTAAAAAAAATAAAAATAATGACTCCTATTTATATTTGTCCTATAAACTTTCTTATTCATTGTCTGTATGCATGAAACAGAGTGCATTGGCAGAATGGACTTCATCATTTCAGGCTGCAGGTAGGAAATCCTGTTTTGGAATGCTCATTTAGAAGAACTCCCCGCAAGTAGAAATCTCGGATATCAGGGACAAAGACTGTAAACCAGTTCTCTCCCTGCTGTGCTAGTTTTCTACTTAGAGATAGATGTATCTTCCCCCTCCTCTATCAACATCCTGAAGGACTGACTGTGGCCTGCCCGCCCAGGGGGTTGGACTGTGCAGGGAAGAGTGTGCAGGGGTTCGACTGACTGCCCAGGCCCTCTTTTCGGTGAGTTGCAGTACTATGTCGCATGAAGAAACCTTCTCCACAATAACTGGAAGCAGGACTTTCAGTGTGGCCAGAGCCGGATTTATGTAGAGGCTAAGGAGGTTATACATGCCTAAGGTCAGCCCGGAAGAGACTGGGCAGGGGTTGGACTGAAAAGCCCTGCAAGGACTTGTTATGGAAATAAAGTGGGGGCACTTCTTTGAAATCAGTTTTGTCACCTCTTCCCCCCCCCAAACCTTGAGACAATGAGCTCAGCCACCTTTTATTCAGTCGCATAAGCACTACACGACAGCATGGCCATAAATTGGTACCCCTGAAATATACACCGAATATGTAGCAATGGAGATTTATGTTAGTGCTTTACGAAAGAACACTGAGTTTTAGGAATGGACTCTGTATTTTGTGAATTACCTACGAACCACCAATAGCGAGCTATATAATAAGAAGGTAACCAATTGTGTGAAGTGAGGGTCACATGACTTTTCCATCCCAGCAGCTATAAAAGAGGACAAAAGCTGTGAGATTCAGGTGAGGGTTGCATGACTGCTTATTCCCAGCAATTATATAAGGGACCACGCCGGCCTGCCCAGACCGTCCGCCCGCTTGCCCAGGCCGCCCGCCCGCCTGCCCCGGCTGAAACTGTTCTTAACCTGAGGTACCACTTTAGCTAATGGGGCCTCCCGCTGCCGCCGCGTGATTTCTATTCTCATCCTGAATCAAAGTTCTTAACCCGAGGTAATATTTCTGGGTTAGTGGACACAGGTTCAGTGCCGAGGGCCTTCTGGCGGTTCCCTCACTACGAGAAGCCAAGTTATAGGGAACCAGGAAGAGGGCCTTCTCGGTAGTGGCACCCGCCCTGTGGAACGCCCTCCCACCAAAGAGAAAAACAACTACCAGACTTTTAGAAGACATCTGAAAGCAACCCTGTTTAGGGAGGCTTTTAATGTTTAATAGATTATTGCATTTTAATGTTCTGTTGGAAGCCGCCCACAGTGGGGAAACCCAGCCAGATGGGCATGGTATACATAATAAATTATGATGATGATGATGATGATGATGATGATGATGATGTAACCTGAAGCGTCTGCAACCCGAGGTACCACTGTATTTTGCAGCAACCATGTAAACACAGCTGAACCAAGCCTTTTGGAGAGATTTGATTGGGCGAGTCTTGTAAGGATCTCACCTTGCATTGGCCAAGCACAAATACACACCAACTTGGGGTTCATGTGAATTCACTGCACATCCCCAAATAATGGAAATAACATGTCCTTTGCATGCCTGATTGTATTCCAAAAAGGATGCTGTTGAGTTGCCTCGCCTCGTCCTATCTCATGGTTTTCCCTTGCATTGTTTCATCAAGAGTGATGCACGTGTTCTGTTTATCATAAATAAACACACCGCTTCCTTGAAAGCACTTTTCTGTTTTTGCAAAGAGCTGCTGCCTTACTCCCTCCAGTAACTTGCCACCGTGCAGCTTAAAGGAGGCTGTGCCGAGTGTCAATTTTTACACATGTGAGTTTCCTTTCCCTTTGTCTCCTTGCAGGAGACCGTAGTGATGGGTGTTCTGCCTCATTTTTCATGCTAGCTTTGCGGTTCCATTTTCGCTAGTAATGAAGGTGACTGCCAGAATCTGGAGGACATCAGGCACAAAAATTCAGCTGGCAGGTAGTCTTGGCCTCTTTTAGGTAACGCAATCTCAGGTTAGAAGATGGTAATTAGAAAGGCGGGTGGGGAATGAAATCGTCTCCATTTTTCGTGCCTCTTACATTTTCTTTGCTCTCACGTTCAGTCCGGTGTTCTTGATGCACTAAACAGGCTGTAGCTCCGTGGTAGAGCGACTGCTTTAAATACAGAAGGTGAGAGCAGACACCCTTTCCTGCCTGAAACCCTAGAGAGCCACTCACATCCAGTGCACATAAGAGACTAGATTGATACCTTTAGAGGCCCTAAATGCTGAAAAGGTTATGGTGCTCACCATAACAAAAATAATGATAACCCAAAACTAAATTTTATTCTTCAAATTTTTATTTCTCAGTCTATGTTAGTGAATTGTAAGGTAACCTAACAAAGTCCTGATTTTCCCCATCACAATCACTTTGATGATTTTAAATACAGTGGTACCTCCAGTTGCATTCACCTCCGGTTACGTATCATTCGGGATACGTACGCGGCAAACACGGAAGTATTTTTCCGGGTTTCGCTGCGACTGCATGCGCAGAAGCGCTAAACCGCACCGCACACATGCGAAGTAGCAGCACCTCCAGTTGCAAATTCCTCGGGATGCAACCGGAGCTCCGGAACGGATCCTGTTCGCAACCGGAGGTACCACTGTATGTATGTGTGTGTATACACACACACACACACACACACACACACACACACACAATGTCTAATTTTTAATTTTTTTATTCTCATTTTTGTGTGTGCACCCCCGATTTGCTGCTGCCCTAAGCACGGGCTTGGTCTGCCTACTGTGTAAGACTGTACTGAGCTAAGTTGGACCAATGCTCTGACTTTGGAAAAGGCAGCTTTCTATGTTCCTCTCTTCCTAATTGATCTTGCACTTCAAAGAGAGCACTGATAATTATTTATTTCGCAAAGTCCTCCATGTCTCCCCCACATACGGGCAAACACAAAAAACCCCAAACCAATTTGTATTGAGTAAAATAACTCAGTCATTCATTCAACTTGTTGTAAAATCTGGGCTTGTGTACACAATGGGAGATGGAGCACCAAATGATTTAACTGCTAAGATTCCTAGCACCGTGTTATTACTTTGTTCCAGAAAATTGGAAGGACACTTAGCCTTCATTCTTACAGTAGATGTATTTCTTTACCTTCTTGTTCATTTTTAAAAAAGTTGAATCTGCCTTTCTGTTTAAGGCTAAATCAGTACCATACATATAAAGCAATATTGGACGCCATCTGCATTGTAAATTTAAACCAGTATACACCACTTTAAACACTCTTGGCTTTCCCCAAGAATCCTTTGAACAATAGTTTAAGAGTGCTGAGAGTTGTTAGGAGACCCCTTTCCCCCTCACAGAGCTCCCTGGGAAGAAGGATTGATTGGAGAGGGTTGGGTTGAGTGAGGCCATTCTAGCCTTCCCCCTCCCCACACCCTGGCATTCACCTGCTTTGGTGGTATGATTAATAACTGCAACATTTTGGGGACATGCTGTCTGTCTTTCTGAGAGTGCTTTGAACTACAGATCAGCACAAATCTCTGCAAATCAAGTTGTGGCAAGCCTGTCTGTCTTGTAGTGATTTATAGCTGCTTCAACTCAATCCATACAGGATACAAATCAGTCCAAATCGGTTCAGGATTCAGCTGAATCCAGTTCACTTAGCTTGTTCCCAGGTACAGGTAAGTGGATTCAGGATTACCTCCTTAGTAATGGATATAGATACTTTGTATCAGGAGTGAAAGTGCTTTTCCTTCCTGGTTCAAATGAGTTGCACATGTTATAGTCACTCTTGTGGGGAGAGCTGTAGGTCAGTGGTAGAGCAGCTGTTTTGCATGCAGAAGTCCTGGGTTGAAATTACCAGGTGAATCTGGAAGGAACCCATACCTGAAACTTTAAGGCAGTGATGGCTAACCTTGACACTCCAGATGTTTTGGAACTACAACTCCCATCATCCCTAGCTAACAGGACCAGTGGTCAGGGATGATGGGAGTTGTAGTCCCAAAACATCTGGAGTGTCAAGGTTAGCCATCACTGCTTTAAGGAGTGTCATTGGTAGCCAGTGGAGACAATAATAGGCTACATGGTCTGACTCAGGTTCCTATGTTAGTGTAAGAGCTTTTCTTGAACAGTACATTATTTTGCTCCATCAGAGGAGGTTTCTTTTGCTTTTTAAACCAATGGCGGATCTACAGTCATTGTTTTTATAACGTTAAAAATGTGTTATTAAAATGTGATACGAGCCACCAGCAAAAGGAAACTGCCATTAAATTTTTGTTGTTGTTAGCCGCCCTGAGCCCGGTCCTGACTGGGGAGGGCGGGGTATAAATAAAATTTTATTATTATTATTATTATTATTATTATTATTATTATTATTATTATTAAATGTTATAGAACGTTATTTTTAATAATGTTTAGAAGATCAATGTAGATCCAGCCCCAGTTACCATTATACATATTAAAACAGGGTTAGGAAAGCATTTTAAAAGTATCTTCCCCCCAAAAACCAGAGTCCTTTTTGTTGGGAATAATTCAGATGAAAATTCCCAGGTGTCAAAAAAGAAGAATGGCAACTTAAACTGATGGAATATGCACAGCTTGCAGTCTTAACATATAGAATCAGAGAACAAGAAGAACATATGTTTAAAGAAGATTGGAAAATGTTTATTGAATATATGGGGGGAAATTGTGTACACTTGAAAACACTGGCCGCATAAAGATAAATTCAACAGTGTAAATAAGGATGTAATAATGGAATACTGAATGGTTTAGTTTATGTAAAATATGCAGGGATTTATGATATGCAAAATGAACCATGGAAAGAGAAGAAGGGAAGTCATTGATATTGTAAGAATGTTTAAATGAGTATTTGAAATGGTAAAACAGAATATATATATATATGAAAGCATTTTCAGCCTTCTGGGAGCCATAAGCCAGTGGTGGGCGGGGCCAGATGCAGAAGTGGGTGGAGCCATATGTGTAACTTTTACTTTTGTACAGTAGGCTAGTTTCGACATGCACACTCACAATCTCCTATCTCTCATCCATCCAGACAAGCAAGAGACATTACTGTCATTCCGGGACACCTTCCAGCCAGGAGAAAACACTTGGGATGTGCAAAAGGGTCTTGGGAGAGTTCTCAGGGCAAGAGAGAGAGAGATCTCAAGAGAACCATATTTGGTTCCAGGGCTTGAATCCCCCGCCCCACCTTTTTTAAAAAGGAAGTCTGCAGACTGCTGAGTCCAAGTTTGCTCAGGGTGATTTGAAGCAGACAGGCAGGAGACTTGCTGCCAGTGACAAGCTGCTATCACCTGGCACCATATCAAATGCAAAATGTTTGAGCATCAAATCTGTATGTCTCACCATGACTTGAAGGAGAGACGCATTAAGAAAGCGCTGTCAGTCGCACGGATCTTGATGGGCAACTACACCTTGGGATGTGGCTTGCCTGTCAGGTTACGAAATGTCCTCTCCGGTGATGTTTCTGAAAGTCAAGAATCAAGTGGGTAGATTACAATTTGTGCTCCCAACTAAGATCGACTGTCTGCAATTTGGGGTGGGATGGGGGAGAAGGTGAGAAAGGAGCCCATGTGTGTGTGTAAGTAATTGAGGTGCATCAGCACAGCCACACTTCTGTCTTCCAGCCCACTTGCACACTCCTACTTTTCCGTTTGCATGGAGATGGATTTGTCCCCCCGAGGCTAAATAAATAAATAAATAAATGCAAAACTAGGCCTGGAAACCTGATCTCTGCTCTAGCCTTGAGAGATCACTGCTATTTTAGAGAATTTGCATTTTTTATATTTCAGAGAATTTTTCAATGTTGCTCACCCTTGGTGGTGTAAGAAGGCATCATTTTCTGTTCTGCCCTGTGTTTGTCAGATGCAGCGCTGTTTCCATGCTGCTGCAGTTCACTTCTGACCAAAAACTACCTAACTTACAGAATTTAATTACATAAATTCCGCTGCCATTACGTTGTTCCACCCCACTCATTTCAGGATAAAGGAAACACTGGGCAAATGGAAGGGGGAAAACATACCCGCTATGTTGTGTTTCATTTGCAGATTGAAAGCAGCAGCAACAATGAATGCTAATAAAATAATTTTTCTTTACTATAGGTAACAATGCCTTCAGCTCTCTTAAAGCCATATACAAAAATACAACAACTCTTTTCTCTGTTTTCATTGAAAGGTTTTTATTTTATTTTATTTACTTTCATGGTATCCTCACAAAAGATTTTGAATTTTCATGCTTGCCTAGAAACCATTGCGTGATCTGACTGCTTCCCCTGCCTCATCAGTGTTCATTGGGGCTTACTCCCAACTAGGCATGCAGAACATCCCAACCTGAATAGAATTTCTTTGGAGAAACCCATGGTTATATGTTCAGTTGTTCTGCATGCAAAAGGTCCCTGTTTCAATCCCCAACATCTTTAGGTTGAACTGATCAACCCTCTTGCTTCTAATCCCAGACAGCCAATGCTGCTCCATTGCGGACAGTTCTGGGCTTGACTCTGCATAAGTCAGCTTAGTGTATTTATTGATGAATTTCCTGGCACAAACTTCACACTCTGTGATGTACTCCACTTAGGGCAAAGTGGGGCATTCATACCGAGAGAATGATGAATTTGGTTTGCTGGAATGTTAGGCTGCTGGATGGCGGTCGTCCCTAGCACATAGTAATTTCTCCACAGTCTGCAGTCTCCATGAAAATACTAATCAAAGACAGATGCTTCCCTTGTTATAAATAATCACTGCTCCTTGCACGGGCCACGTTGTTTAGACTGGTGTTACTTAACTTTCTTGGACCTCTGTATCCCTTGCCTGTCCTTTTTCATCTTCCCCCTGTCTTTCTAATTTTCGCTATTCACCTGAGGAAATAAAAGGAGCAGGGAAAATATTTCCTGGCACAATCTGAAGCCCCACCGGATTACCCTATACAGTGAAATTAAATGCACATGACATGAGAAAAGGGTGTGTGTGTGTGTCTTTTTATTTGGTTTTTTAATAGGGGAAAGAATAACGATCAGGACTTATTCCCAGCCCGAAATCTTCCCTGTACTTTCCCCAGGTCTTTATGAGATGGGTACCTTTTCCTGCAAACGAACCAGCCCCACTAATCAGATTCTTTGGGCTAGATGCCAAAGTGCTACTTTATGACATGTCCAAAGGCTTGTGCACACTCAGGAATGTTCCCCCCACCCAAAATAAAATAAAACAAATCGTCTTTAAACTGTAGACTCCTGATGCAGCATAAAACTCCACTTTTGAAACTCATCTCAACTGCATCTTTCTATACTATGCATCATAGCAAGACTAAGAAATGGGCTGCTGTTAACCACTAAATATTTGCGCTGAAGGGAGGGATATAAATTATTGTCACTATTTTTTTTAACATCATCACCATTGATTTACTAATCACCTTATAAAGCACCATTATGTATTAGGGCTGCCATACGTCCGGATTTTCCAAGGCAGAATTGACACCCAGAGGGAATTTCCGAAATGTGGCGCTTTGTCCTCGATCTTAGGCAAGTCAATCGGAAAATCGTGTTTTTTGGCCTTTTTGGGGGGTGTCCTGAAATATAGGTGTGTGCATAAGATAATTAAAAAACCAAAGCAACAAATACATTTAATACAAGATCAGAACACTAACAAGTGGGTGCTCATGGTAAAGACCATTTTAACCAGCAGGGAAAACCTGCTGGACACAATTTGTTGGTCTAGATATGTTGCTAGGTTTTTCCAGGCTGCATACTCCCTGGCATTCTTTGGGGTCCAAAGGGTGAGGGAGTTGAATGTCACCCTTCCAATAGGTCCATTAACCCAGCAGGAGGTCCCATTAGCTAACATGGTGCTTCAGGTTAAGTACGCTTCAGGTTAAGAATGGACCTCCGGAACGAATTAAGTACTTAACCTGAGGTACCACTGTATTTCCCATATATTCAATAAACATTTTCCAATCTTCTTTAAATGTATGTTCTTCTGGTTCTCTTCGTCTATATGTTTAGTTTGCAAGTTGTGCATATTTCCAAGCATTTCCTATCAGAAGAAGGATGAATGCCACCAACAGGACACAGCACACATACCCTCCCTGGAAAAAAACCACACCCTAATCCTGATTATATTATATTTTATACTTTAGTAGATTTACAAAAACTGGAAAAAAACGCCAATAATGAATTTTAGAAAGGGGAACGATTAGACGTGGAAGCATAAAGCACTGCTTAAAAAAAACACCAAAAAAACAAAAACAAGACTCTTTGAACTCTGCTCTCCTTTTCTTCCCGCTCAGGGTGGCCTGCCCCTCAGAGCTGGTCCTTCGACAGCCACAGCCTCTTCCTCTCTCCAGTAGCCACTACAAGCAGTCCAAAAGTGGAGGCCGGTGGCAGCCAAAGAGAGGCAATGGATGCTCCGACTTGTTTACAGCAACCATTAATATTAGTACAACATTTCAGTAGCTCTCTGTTCTTCAGCAGCACCACTTTCTAGATTTAATATCCAATTCAAGCAAACAGATAGCTGATAAGCAGCCAGTCAAAGCTGGGAGGCCCAGCTTATCAAAATCCATCTCCTTAAAAATCGCTTCACATTCAGGAACGGTTGCTACACACAGACAAACACAACTCCCTCTCATATTTCAGCATGAAGCTCTCAGAGAAGCTTCTGTTTTACTCATCAATAATTTTTCAGGGAGATAAGAGGAGTCTGATGGATTGGAAAGCTGTTAGTTTTGGATAGGTTTCTTTCTCACTTCACACAAAATATCCCCACCACCTTCTTCTGCAGATACAGTCGTACCTCGTGATACGAACGCTGAGTGTTGCGTCCGTCACGGGTTACGAACGTGCAGAACCCAGAAGTACTGGAATGGGTTACTTCCGGGTTCTGCGGTTCGAGCATGCACAGACGCACAAAATGACATCATGTGCATGCGCAGAAGCGCCGAATCACATCACGCATATGCGCAGACGCGGCGCTTCATGTAATAATAATAATAATAATAATAATAACAACAACAACAACAACAACAACAACAACAACAACAATTTATTATTTGTACCCCGCCCACCTGGCTGGGTCTCCCCAGCCACTCTGGGCGGCTTCCAGCAAACATTAAAATACATTAACACATCACAGATTAAAAACTTCCCTAAATTACAATCTTTTCATGTTGCAAACGGGGCTCCGGAACGGATCCCGTTCGCAACCAGAGGTACCACTGTAGTAGAATCTGTGCACCTGGAGCTATCTATATTTCCTTCTTAATGTCTAAGACAGTAGTGGGAAAGCTGTAGTCCTGCGAATGTTGTTGGAAGCTTGGACTCCAACTCCCATCATCCCCTATCATTGGCCATGTTGGCGGAGACTGATAGGATTTGGAGTCCCACAACATCAGGGGAATGAATTTTCCCTGCCTCTTGTTTAAAAGATTAGCTCTGCAATCTGAGACTGTGGTTATGAATGATGTTGTCAGGGGCACTTACAGACATATTTCAAGTATTCTTCAGTAAGGGAGCAAGGAACAAGGACACATTGCTACATTTGGAACTCAGCGAGGGTCTTAAAAATAGACCTCCATTCCTCTAACAGAATGACAACTCCCCGAGTTCTCTGGGAAGAGGGATTGATTTGGGGGTCTCCTAACAACTCTTTTTTTAAAAAATAATTTTTATTGGTTTTTACCATTTTATAAGCACTTAACATATCGGTTAAATTTTCATACTCCCCCCCTCTCACCGTGGGAAGCCCAAATCCACCCCCCCTCTCACAGAGGTGTACACATTCATTATACATTTAACCTTACTAGTATTTCCCTATAACATTGCTTGGTCCTGGCCCAATTTGTAGGCCAGGCATTTCTAATTTTCTCAATTTCATATTTCAATTGACTTCCTCACGTCCCTCACTGTTGAATTCATAATAGATCATCTTTATCAGGCTCATCTCCTAACAACTCTTAGCACCCTTAACAAACTGTTGTAGCGTGGGGCTAATGATTTCAGCAAGTGATTTCAGCAAGTGATTTCAGCTCTCTGACATAGTCAGGCAGGAGACAGCATCTTCATATAACAACTTCTTTATTCAGGCAACAAGACAAGACTGAGAAAACTGAGGGTAGGAGGTTACATTTATAGGGGAGAGAGAGACTGGCAAGAAAATATACATTTTGGAGGGAACAATTTCAAGCAATCACACTGCTGCTTTTTGGTGGGAACCAATAATACTGAGGATCCAAATGCAGCAGCTTGAATGAACCAATAGTAGCTGTTCCTTCTGGAACAGGAATGCAGTTACTTTACAGACAATAGTCATACAGACATGATAACCTTTGAATCAATACACAACACAAACTACAGTCCAAAGGATTATTAGGGGAAAGCCATGATTGTTAAAGTAGTATCAAAGTGTTTTCAATGTACAGTCGTACCTTGGTTGTCAAACAGACTGTGTTCCGGGAATCTGTTCGACTTCCGGAACTGTTCAAAAACCAAGACGCAGCCAACTGGAAGCCGCGCCAGACGTTCGGCTTCCAAAAATCATTCGAAAACCGGAACACTCACTTCCGGTTTTCGATCATTCGGGAGCCGAAACATACGAGTTGTGGGGCATTCGACAACCAAGGTACGACCGTATGGTGTGAACACGGTCAGTCTTCCCCATTCTGGAGAGGTGTATTTCTATTTAAATTACAGTCGTTTCTAAATGTGTGTTTCTACACATACATAAGCATAGGCAGATATTATGCAAATCTCTGTCCTGTTCTGTTCTCCCTTTTGCAGTTGCATTTCCGCTTTTTGACAATGTGCAAATGACCTCACTAAATATACCCTTGATTCATCCGAAGCTAGTGACAAGAAATAGACCTCATCTTCCTACCCCACGAACAACCTTCCAGAAACTATTTAAGTATACCAAATGGTTTTCATTCTCTGAATTATTTTCTCTTAAATTAAACCTGCAGTATGTCGTTTTGTTTCTGATTTATGGCTTGCGCAAACATTATCTCTCTGGAGACGGATGCATGGTTAATTCCTTCTCCAGAACCAGGGGCGGGAGAGACCCTTTTTAGGCCAAGGGCCGCATTTCCTCATTAGCAACCGTCTGGGAGCCACACCTCAGTGATGGGAGGGGCCAGAGACAAAAATGGGTGGAGCCATAGAAGCAACTTTCTTTTCTTTAGCAGGCTTAGGCTACATTTCAGCCATTGAAGGCAGATGGTTCTAAATACACACACCATCTAGCAAGCAAGGAACATTATCACAGGGCAGCCTTTAGTGAGTTCAAAGAGGCACTTTAGGGGCAAAGCACTCAACAAGGTACAGAGCAGGCGTTGCGGGAGCATTATTTGGGAAAGGGGCATGGCTACCACTACCAAATCCCAGGACTCAGCTACATTAGTAAAGCAATTATTTCAATGCACTATAAACATGCAACACCAGATGGCACCAGAGAGCAGGAAATTTTTATACGTGTTTTTCCATAGGGTTTTTTTTTTTTGTTATAACTAAATTCTGACTTATTTATAGCGTCCCCCCCCCGCCCTGTGTATAGATCCACCCGTCAGTTTTCTACTTTTCCATGCTCACTGAATGTGCTCAGTCTTCATGCCCAGTTCCCCTCCCCCCAGGCTTTGTTCTGAAGGATTTTTTTGGTACTTCTGCAAGCATATGGCTCCCCTCCCAAAAGAAAAAATATTGGGAACTGTAGTTTGTTAAGGGTGCTGGGAGTTGTAGCCCTGTGGTGGGTAAACGACAGTTCCCAGGATTCTTTGGGGGGAGCCCTGTACTTTAAATGTATAGTAGGCGTGACCAGAAGAATTGCCCATCAAATATGCTGGGTGTCCTTGAGGTTTCCTACTCCTCATTTTTGGGAACTGAGAAAATTTCCATCTTACCTTTTCAAGCATAAAAGGGATATGCACCTGGAAGTTAAATCCAGAAGAAAACGAGGGAAACAATGAAGTGTGGTGAACTGTGGAACACTTTCCCTGCTTTTCTTTAATTTATTTCTTTATTTTGCAAACAGGCATGTATTTATTGAATGAGCGAGTGTTTCTGAGCTATATTACCTAATGGCTGGGGTATTTTAAGTGAATAAACCTGGTGTTGCTCCATCAAACTTCCATCAGCTTCTCTCCCACCCCCACCCACCCCTTTTCCCTTTTCAGTTTCTGTTTTATTCAGTGTTTCTTGTTAGTGCTGCTGCCAAGCTTGTCAAACTGCTGGCCAAAGCGTTTGTTTGTGTAGTAAGATGGCTGTAATCTTTCTCATGTGCTATTTTTGGGGCTTTGGGAAGTGGGAAAAAGGAAAGATCCCCGTCTCCGAGTTCATACCAGCTGAATTACTTGGAAGTCCAGTCCATTGATGTGTGTGTGTGTGTGTGAGAGAGAGAGAGAGAGAGAGAGAGAGAGGAAGGAAGGAAGGAAGGAAGGAAGGAAGGAAGGAAGGAAGGAAGGAAGGAAGGAAGGAAGGATATTTATAATATATATGTAATTGGCTATAATGCAAATTGAACAAGGTTCTTACATTTGGATCTTCCAGGAAGGAAAATTCGGATTCCTTGTAGCTGAAATTACAAGATGAACCAGGACTTGGTGTATTTATGATTATACCGTGCAACAGTATAGCCAGAATTCAGTATCTGATTTTATTTTATTTTTTGCAAAGTTTTTTTTATCCCTTTAAGTTGATGATACTGTTATTTTCATCACCACCCATCAACTCATAAAAATCATAAACACATCAAAAAATATAAAATCATACAATAAACAAATGACCTACGCTGACTGAAATGAATTTTCAAAAATTTCAAGATAAGCTTGAATTTGTGTGCAATCCTTTTCAAATTGTGTAAGAGGGTGTGAGAGGATGTCATAATAAATAAATTACGGAAATAATAACATTATTTCGTATTGTATGTCATCATTTTTATGCATTTATGTCAGGGAGGAGGAGGAGAGTTTCTTTTGGCCATAGGGCAACTGCTCCACATTCATGTTGCTACATTCATACAAGAAGCATCAAGACCTGTGTGGTTTCTAAATAGCCCCATTCGCTCTTCCACACCAAGGCTGCATCTGCACTATACATTTAAAGCGGTATTATGCCACTTTAAGCAGTCACAGCTTCCCCCAAATAATCCTGGGAACAGCGAGTCGTTAGGGGACCCCTATTCCCCTCAGAGCTACAATTCCCCAAGTTCCCCAGGAAGAGGGTTTGATTGTTAAACCACTTGGAGAACTGCAGGTCTGTGAGGCGAATAGGGGTCTCCTAGCAACTCTTAAAGGTAAAGGTAAAGGGACCCCTGACCATTAGGTTCAGTCGCGGACGACTCTGGGGTTGCGCTCATCTCGCTTTACTGGCCGAGGGAGCCGGCGTACAGCTTCTGGGTCATGTGGCCAGCATGACTAAGCCACTTCTGATGAACCAGAGCAGTGCACAGAAATGTCGTTTACCTTCCCGCCAGAGTGGTACCTATTTATCTACTTGCACTTTGACATGCTTTCAAACTGCTAGGTTGGCAGGAGCCAGGACTGAGCAATGGGAGCTCACCCCGTCATGAGGATTCAAACCACCGACCTTCTGATCTGTAGGGAGGCTGCCTAAAGTGGTGTGATAGTGCTTTAAATGGGGCCTATGGCCACTGGTCCCATCACCTCCTGGCAAATAGAAGGGGAAGAAATGGAGGCAGTGAGAGATTTCACTTTCTTGGGCTCCATGATCACTGCAGATGGTGACAGCAGTCACAAAATTAAAAGACGCCTGCTTCTTGGGAGAAAAGCAATGACAAACCTAGACAGCATCTTAAAAAGCAGAGACATCACCTTGCTGACAAAGGTCCGTATAGTTAAAGCTATGGTTTCCCCAGTAGTGATGTATGGAAGCGAGAGCTGGACCATAAAGAAGGCTGATCGCTGAAGAATTGATGCTTTTGAATTATGGTGCTGGAGGAGACTCTTGAGAGTCCCATGGACTGCAATAAGATCAAACCTATCCATTCTGAAGGAAATCAGCCCGGAGTGCTCACTGGAAGGACAGATCCTGAAGCTGAGGCTCCAATACTTTGGCCACCTCATGAGAAGAGAAGACTCCCTGGAAAAGACCCTGATGTTGGGAAAGATTGAGGGCCCAAGGAGAAGGGGACGACAGAGGACAAGATGGTTGGACAGTGTTCTCGAAGCTACCAACATGAGTCTGACCAAACTGCGGGAGGCAGTGGAAGACAGGAATGCCTGGCGTGCTCTGGTCCATGGGGTCACGAAGAGTCGGACATGACTAAACGACTAAACGACAACAAAATTCAACACACCAGTCTCAAGGGTGGGTCAATATTGCTTTAAAGGATCCCTATTTCACCAAGGTCCAGAAGGATCAACGTGTGTGTGTGTGTGTGTGTGTGTGAGAGAGAGAGAGAGAGAGAGAGAGAGAGAGAGAGAGAGAGAGAGAGACCTGGCAATCATAAAACAGAAAGGAAAGCTAGACACCGGGATCTCTCTGCCAGATGAGCCTCATGAAACAAATGGCTGGAAATACCTGGGACGACGAGGGCTCACGGCAAAGTGATCCCTCTTAATGAGAAGCAGAGCTTGCCATGTGCTAATGAGAAGTTGCTGCCGTTCTAACCCATCTTGTCACTTTTATAAAGGGAGCGCCCCGAAGGGCAACTGGAAAGGGAAAAGGAAGGAGGCTAACGATCGCATATGAAAGCAGGTTGTTCCTTGCTGGGTCTCCGACTTCAAACAATGCGGCGCTTTTATGGCTTTTTAAAAAAAATGGGAGTGTGACTTGAGCTTGGATCCTTTTCATCTGGCAAGTGGTGTGTGTGTGTGTGTGTGTGTGTGTGTGTAATTTATTATCATTCTGCTTCTTATTAGAATGGCAGGAGAGGTTCAGTTCCAAGGAAGAAACCGAAATACAACATGTAAGTGTATTGTTTGATGCACTATTGTTCATTTTCTATTAAAAAAGAAAAGTGTTTTGGGATGTTTTTACCTGTGTTCTCCCACTTTAAAGAAATAAATAAATCCAACCTGTCATGCTCATGTTCAACCATTCTGGAGAGAGATACTAGAAACAAAAGAAGCTGCCTTGCACTGAGACAGACTGTTCATCCCTCGACCACAGTATTTTCCACATTGAGTGACAGGCACTCCCCTGGGTTTCAGATGGTGAACATTTTCCCAGCCTTACCTTGAGATGTCAGAATCTGGGGTCTTCTGCATGACAAGGAAATGTATTGTTATGAATTGTAGGTGCCAGGTTTCCCTAAATTCCTGGATTTAGTAAGTGTTAGAATTTAAGTAAGTGGTAGAATGTAAGTCAGACACTTAATAGTTGGGCTCAGGTTCCCATGTTCAGGAAATCGCCTGGGAAAAGAGCCATTAGGAACAACAAAAGGAAGGTAATGGGCGATTAACAAAGCAAGTACTCTGTGCCAGCCAGCAGGTGGGTATGAGCCCCTCCTTCAACAGAGATAGTTAGCGGGGACAAAGCAGGGTTGAGCAGATGGGGATGGCATAGGCAGGAGGAAAATAGTGGCACTCTGTTAAAAGCAGCAAGCTGGAGCTGAGGGCTAGAGCCATGGAGGAGGATAGAACTATGGACAGCTATTAGTTATGGTGACTATGTGAAACCTCCATATTCAGAGGTAGTCTACTTCTGAATACCAGGTTCTTGTATGGTCCACAGTGCTCATTTGGGCTCACTCCTCAGAAAGTATGTACAGAATTCAAGTCGTTTATTTTTGTTCTTCCTGTTCTAAGCTGTATCAAACAGTCTTTTTTAATATGTTTTTTTTAAAAAACCTACTCTCCTTCCTTGCCTTTTAATTTCCTTTTTTGCCTGGTTATCAATATGTTTTGTGTAAATAGTAATAATAATAATAATAATAATAATAATAATAATAATACAGATTAGGGGTGATATTCAATATTAGTCATAGAGAAGACTCACTGAGATCAGTAAGTTGCTTACACCCAGTGATTCTCATGAGTCTATTCTGAGTATGAAGAACACTGGATATCACTCTGTGTGTGTGTGTGTGTGTGTGTGTGTGTGTGTGTGTGTAAACAAAACAATACTGATCACCATGAGAAAGGGAAAAATAATTTCTAGACCCATTGAATTCAATGGACTTAAACTGGTGTGTGGCTTAGGCCTCAGCTACACCATACATTTAAAGCAGAATCATATCACTTTATAAGTCACATGGCTTCCCCCAAAGAATTCTGGGAGATGTTTGTTAAGGATGCTGAGAGTCATTAGGAGACCCCTATTTGGCTCACAGAAGTACAATTCCCAGTGTAGTTAAACAGTTAATCTTCCTTCCCAGGGAACTCTGGGGGTTGTAGCTCTGTGAGGGGAATGGTGTGGTGGGTGTCTCCTCTTAACAAACTACAGTTCCCAGGGTTCTTGGGGGGAAGCCATGACTGTTTGAAGTAGTGTGATACTGCTTCAAATGTACAGTGCAGATGCGGACTCAGTTGGATACCAACCAGGTTTTTTGTAATCCTGTATTCCAGCATGGCAATCTAATTTTTTGGGGGGGGTGAGGGGGGGAGACACCCTGCCCTTGATGGATCCAATAATGTTGCCATTATGGGAAAAGAGAATGACAGCAAACAATTTTTGCGGTTGCTTTGTGGTATCCATGCAGCGGTATAATAGCAGTCTAGATTGTTTGCCGCAGTGAACCCTTCCATTATTTATTTTGATCTAGCTGTGGGTCTAATGTACTAGTCAATCATATGCTAGTTCTTTGTTGTTAAACCATTATCCAGACTGTTATGTATCTTTGGATCTTTGTTGCCATACTGTCCCGCTTTCCCAGTCCTGATTTAAGGCTTGTTTTACTTGGCTCATAGTAACTGTGAGAAAATCAATAATCATTTATTTCCATTAAGTGGCGAGCAGCTTTTATTGCATTCCTGAAGTTTAAAAATAGCAAAGTGGAGTAGGGTTTCCTGAAAATTTCTGCAATTACACCAAAGCCCTCCAAAATAAGCAATATGTGAATTCTCAGACTTTGATGGCCATATTTTAACAGTGGATGCGGTTGATCTCTGAATGCATCACTGAAAGTGAGATTCTTGATCAACAGGGGCTTTATTAATATTATTATTCCAGAGAGGAGATGTGAAGGCTGTATTTTTCTGTGCTCTTTCTTGGGATTACTTGACAACATGGAGAGCACAATGTGAGAAATGAAACACAGCCATCCTTTGAAATTCAGAGTTATCAGAATTTTGCCATTACAATTCTTCAGCCAACCAATATTGACAAAAGCACATATATTAGGTACTTAAATATGGATACATCCTTGACAATAACATACAAAAATGCACTACATTATGAAAAAATGCTCTCAAAAAATTTGTGAGTTATTCAAAACTGTACACAAAATTGTACTTATTAGGAGAAAATTGCACAAAAATGCTGAAGAGTTCGCATGAATTTTTTTTTCAAAAATGAAAATTGCTGAGGAAATGTGGAGAACTGAACTGAAAATTGGAAGGAGAAATGAAATGAACCAAAATCACCAGATTCTTCCATCCATGGATTAGCAATAAATTAGCATATTCAAATTTTATACAAATCTGTGTCCTCGTGTTGCGCTTTTGGTTATGAGCATCTCCATCCCAAACCATGGAAGACTTCCAAGGTAAGAACCAGCAACACCTTTAATCAAGCCCAGAAATGAATCACTAGCCAGTAAAACAGAAGCGATGACAGAGTTCGATGTTCCAGCAAACTGCCACTGTGTTTCATCACCAGCCCTTAAAATTGCTGAAGTTTCCAACTGCGGCAAGTCCTTCGATGAATAAAATACCAGTTGCTGAGGATCACAGGTGGGGAAAGTGCTGTTGAATTCATGTCCACCTTGTGGGCTTCCCAGAAGAGGCATCTGGTTGGTTGCTGTGAGAACAGGATGCTGGACGAGATGAGTCTTTGCATGGTCCAACAGGCTCCTCATATGTTCTTATATAAAACCGATGAGCTAGCTAGATATAGATGCTTCTCAGCAGTGTTTCCCAAACTTGGGTCTCCAGCTGTTTTTGGACTACAACTCCCATCATACCTAGCAAACAAGACCAGTGGTCAGAGATTATGGAAACTGTAGTCCAAAAACAAATGTAGACCCAAGTTTGGGAAACACTGCTTCTGAGGAACAAACACATACCCATCAACTGCCCCGTTTTAAGAGGGATATCCTGGAATCACAGAACCCAATCCCGGCTTCTGTTTGATTTCCAGGTGCCCCGCTTTTTGGTCCAGTGCTGTGATGCAAGTCCTGGCACCAGAGCACTGGACCAAAAGACTCCCACTCTGGCACTCATGAGGAGAGTCGTGGCAGAGTGCCAAAGGTCCAGCTCTCTGATACAACCCTATGATGAACCCAGAGTGCCAGCGCCGTGCTCTTGCCCCACGCTTTCACCCTGCGCTCCTCTCACCCCACGTTTTTTGGGGTAAGAGTGTGGTGCGGGTCACATGACTCACCCGGGAGCGACACGTGTCACGATTTCAGGTAAGAAAAAGTTGGATGGTATGAGCCTCACATATTCCTAACCTTCTGAAATGGTGTCCTCCCCATGTTTCTCTGCTCTAAGAATGAGCCAGAGAGCATCAAGGATCAATTTGTTAAAGGATGGTGACCATCATGTTGCAGATTGTCTGCGTTTGGATTCTGTGGTTCACCAGAGAGGCTCTTTAATGAGAAAAACAGACGACAGGATAAGCAGGAAGCCAAAATAAAGCATTAGGTGGGGTGTTGGGTCAGCAAGCTGACATCTGCTTGAGGTTTCAACTTCAAAGCTGCAAAGCTTAAACTTTTCTCTCTTCCCCCCCCCCCCCCGCTTTGTGGCATAAATAGTTCACAGTGCTAATGGCAGGAAGAAGAAGGGCTCCCTTTTAAGCACCAGGTAGTGCCGTTCCCCAAGCAAATGTTCCTTCTGAGACATATGGAGGGCATACCTTAAGTAAGCATGAGTCATGCGTGAGAACTCCAGCTTGACTTTCTGCTCAAGGCGAAAGATGAATACAGCCACAGATCACCATGCAACAATGAACCGTGGTAGTTTTATGTCTGGAAAAGTTATTCCATGCTCCAGAATACTTGGCAGATTATGCTAATCGGGAGAAGGAAGGTTCATGATTGAAGGCAATGAGCAAGATCTAAATTAGTTCAACTTTCACCAACCTGGTAAGTGGGGGTAGAATGCTGCCCTCCAGATTCCATTATCTTACCCACAGAATTTTCCCCAGGCCACACCTCCTTTCCACAGGCCACGCCCTTCACTGGTCTTGCTTTGCGCTCCAAGTGTTTCTTCCTGGCTGAAATGTGTCCTTGGTCTCTGATAATGTCAGGAGCGGGTGTCGGGAGCAGGTCAGTAATAAATCACACATCATCCATGAAGTTAACTCTTCATTAAAGGAAACAAGGTTTGCTTAGGAGGCCAGGGCTAGTAAGCACACCAACCTGTTCTGGTAGATCTTGCCTTTATGTGAACTGAATTTCCCCCTTCCCACAGTTGCCTAAACCTCCTTCACTTATCCCCAGGTCCTTCCCAAGCATTCTGAGACTCCATCGCCTTGCCTGTCTTTGCTCCTCCCTCTTCATACCTCTTCTGGTTCTGGGAGACCAGGGGTGAAAGGAGCTTGTCACTGCTGGAGGGGGAGACACCCTGGCTTCGTCTCAAGCCTGACTCATGTCTGCTTCTTGGCTTCTGCGTCTGCGTCTGCTTCTGGATTTCTCTCTGTCACAGACTCTCCCAGCTCACTAAGCCCTGTGACCTCTTCAGCTTCTGACCCCTCCTCCTCCCAGTCTTCTCCCTCTTCTCCCTCTGACCACTCACTGTCGTCTCACTACCAGTCCCTGGACTCTAAGCCTTCTTCCCTTGGGGGTTCCCCAGCTGGTTTCTCCCACCATTCCTCTGACTCCAACCATGACAAATAATGCCCCTTGCTTGCTTGCTGGAATCGAGGGTAACAACAACAACAACAACAATTTATTTATACCTTTCCCATCTGGCTGGGTTTCCCCAGCCACTCTGGGCGGCTCCCAACAGAATATTAAAATACAATAGTCCAGGCACGTCCAACAGGTAGATCGTGATCTACCGGTAGATCACTGGACGTCTGTGGTAGATCACTGGTAGATCACTGGCTCCCCCAAAGAAGCTCAACAACTTTGGCTCCCCTAAAAAAAGCTCGTTTTTTGTTTGTTTTTTGCTCTGCACCCCCCCAAAACAGGGCTTTCCTACTCCCCAAAAGAGCTCAACAACTTTGACCTGAACTCCCAAAAGGGGGGTAGATCACTGCCAGTTTTTAACTCTGTAAGTAGATCACAGTCTCTTGGGAGTTGGCCACCACTGCAATAGTCTATTAAACGTTAAAAGCTGCCTTCAGATGTCTTCTAAAAGTCAGATAGTTGTTTATTTCTTTGACATCAGGTGGGAGGGCGTTCCACAGAGCTGGCGACACTACCGAGAAGGCCTTCCGCCTGATTCCCTGTAACCTCACTTTTCACAGTGAGGGAACTGCCAGAAGGCCCTTGGAGGTGGACCTTAGTGTCCAGGCTGAACAATGGGGGTGGAGATGCTCCTTCAGATATACTGGGCCAAGGAAGTGCATGCAGAAAGCCAAACTTTACCTTTCACCTTGTACAAAGATATCATTTGCACAGGTAAAATTTGCATTTCTTGCTCCACCTACTTTTGCCTCTGGTCCGTCCTGCTCACTGTTGACATGTGGCCCTTGGGAGACTGCCCAGAAGGGAATGTGGCCCACAGGCTGAAGAAAGATCCCCAGCCTCTATGTTATGCCTTATGCTCTTTAAAAAACAAAGTCTCTTTTGTAACTCTGATGTGCAACTACAATCACTGATGTCTGCACACTCAATCCAGATATTGCGTACATGCTGTGTACCATGCCTTGACTTTCACCATGCCCAGTACTTGTGGAAGAATACCATCCTCAATTCCCCAAAGTGTGTGGATTTTTTAAAATACTTCTGCCTCTCACTTGTCAATGCAATTTCCACCTCAATTGTCTGCAAGCTATTGATGTCCTGGGGCAATGGAGTAGCTTATTAGGCACTCAAATTACAAGGTTTTACAAAGCCCCTTTTCTCTGCCACTCTATAAAACCCCTCACATTTATCTTGGCAATACATAGAGGCATACAGAGCACCTCCTTAGAGGAACATAACATATGGACTCTCTGCGATGGACATTTAAAACGTCTTGAAGAAAATTGTTATGGCAATAAAACCGCGGCTCTTTCCCCCCCATATACTTTGACACCAGCTGCTATACTTTTTATTCACTTTGCTGCTGGTGACAGGGAACGGATGGGCAGAGACCAGGGAAATATAACACAGGTGGGACTTGTGAAATATTGCTGAATTAGACCACTTATAAGACACAGATGTTTTCTGTGTGTGCCTTTAAAAAAATTGGTTCTTAAAAAAAGGACTGTTTCTGTAGCCTGTGCTTTAGTCTCATGCTTAATTTTGCATTTACTTAAACTCCAATGTGTCTCTGACCTTATCTTGGGCTGTATAGAGTAATTAATCAATGGTTGTTTGATTACACAGTCAAACAAGGTCGGCGGTTCGAATCCCCGCGACGGGGTGAGCTCCCGTTGCTCGGTCTCAGCTCCTGCCAACCTAGCAGTTTGAAAGCACGTCAAAGTTCAAGTAGATAAATAGGAACCGCTCTGGCGGGAAGGTAAATTGCATTTCCATGCGCTGCTCTGGTTCGCCAGAAGAGGCTTAGTTATGCTGGCCACGACGCGGAAGCTGTACGCCAGCTCCCTCGGCCAGTAAAGCGAGATGAGCGCAACCCCAGAGTCATCTGCGACTGAACCTAACGGTCAGGGGTCCCTTTACCTTTACCTTAGTCTCATGCTTAATTTTGCATTTACTTCATCTCCAATGTGTCTCTGGCCTTATCTTGGGCTGTATAGAATAATTAATCAATGGCTGTTTGATTACACAGTCAAACATTGTAAGATTCACTATACCATCTTCCTTACTTCGTAAGCTGCTCTGATTCAGTCCAGAATTTATAGATAGTTGGGAAGGCTTGGCAAAGGGTCACCAACCTTTTTGGACCAGGGGACACACATCTGGAATTTAGAGAAAGTCCTGTGGGGGCCAGTCACAAAATCACTGCTTTGAAGGTGCGGCATAACACAAAACGAGTGCCACAACAAAAAAGGGCATGACTGAGGCTCCTCCTCCTCCTACCACGGAGGGGAAGAAGAGTGGTGGCAGGAGGAGGAGATGGAGGAGGATCCGTCAGCCATTGAAGCCATGTGGCCACAGCATTTGGCTCTGCCCCAGCTCCTCCTGACATCCTGATGTCACATGCGCAATGTTGGCCCCTCAATCGCCCTCACAAGCTGGTGCCTCTGATGTAAGTCCTCTCTATGACCACTTATACGTCACCAAAAAGAGGAAACGCATTTCCCCCGAAAAAGAAGGTGAAAGAGGACATAGATTTGCATAAGATTGTGACATGCTGATTTGTATGCAAAGGTACCAAATTTAGAAATAATAACACAATGCACCTCACCCTAGTGGGGAGGATTATAGCAAGTGACCCGATGTCAGGGACTGTGCTGAGGAGGGCTGCACTGAGGAGGAATGGTGGGAGCCAACCCCTCCCTCTGCTCCTAAACAGGATCCTGAATCTTCCCAGGAGCAGGAGGACAATATAGATTTGGAACAGTGGTTTGCAGAGGGGCATAGTTCAGAAGGCAGAAGCTGGGAAATACTGGATGGGGAACAGCTAGGAGAAGAAACACTGGAAGAGAGAGAGTTAACAGATTCACAGTCTCTGGACACCATTCCTTTGCCCAGCCCAAGGTCAAGAAGAGCCCAGAAAGTGTCAGAACAGAAAGAACAGAAAGCACAGAGCGTACAAACTCAGATTACAAGACGTAGGAGTGACGTAGATTGATCGGGACGGAAGGGGGTGCGATCCTTTATTTGGTTGCACCGCCATTTCTAGGAGATGTGTTCTTTGTTCTCTCGCTGTGATTATTAAAGTTTCTAACTGTTAAGAAGACTCCTTTTACTTTCTTCTGCTTATCTACTACCACGGGGAAGGAAGCCGATTCCCTGGAGCTTGACAGCCACATTGCTGCTCAGTCTCTGCTGCTAACTGCAGACAGGCAACGCAGATGTATCCTCTTGTGGTTCTTTGCTTTTAATCTGAACATGGACCAAGCAGACCTTTAGCTAGCGAATATCTCCAAACAGAGGAGTCATGCGACACATGATTCTTGGGAATCCTGCTGTGATGTTAGGATCAGGGTGGCCCATTCATGTTGCCTTCAGTAAGCAAGGAACATACTTGTGTGCCAGCCAACCCCATTGAGGACTTGCGGGTGGATGTGTGAGCATCAGGGCACGTTGTGCGAAATGGCGCAAAACCCAGGAAATTATTTTGGTGGCCTCCTTCTCCAAAAGCCTCTTAAGAAATCCATCTCATAACCGTGATCCCGCTAACCCCACCGGACAAAGAAGGGATCTGATTTTCTGTCACCAGGGTTAAATATGTGGACAGCTGAGATGTAAGCCTCCAGGACATGCTGCTTTATCTGATTGGTCTTGGTCTCGATCTGGCACTTGAAAGGGAGATTTTTCAAACAGAGGTCACTGTCTGAGCCCAAAGATTAGGGTGAGGTCAAGTTCACTTATGCTATCACTGTATCTTGTTACAGACGTAAAACAAAGTGGCATCTTATGAGGGTTATTCCAATGAAGTTGCAGCATTTGGGAGGTTTTCACTGAAAGCATTTTCTCTTTATTTATTTTTGAAACAGGGAAAAGTTCTATCTCCAGAAAGAACCAGTTGCAGGTCAAATAAAAAAACCTCTGTCTGAACTTTCCTGCTGAAGGAACAAAGCAAATCAGGACTTTTGTCCCTAAGCTCCGAGGTGCAATTTTTGTGCATATTTTCAAAGCGTACGCTCAATCATAGTTTGTAAAACAATAACTCTGGCTTCTTCACATAGGTAAATTTGTTTGCAGGAGGAAAAAAAACAGCAGAATCCTCTTTTTGCATTGTACCCGTGGAGCGGAAACACATACCGTATTCTTTGTATGAACTCCATGTTCCTCTTCTGAAGAAAAGGTGCATTTTGGAGCACAAAAAGCATTTGTTTCTGTGGGTTTCAGGGGGCTTTCCCAATTTACTGCTTTGGTTTTAAGGTCTGTGGTTTAAGTAGTGAAGGCCACCTGGCAGCCTTCCCAAATTCTACTTAACTTGTTTTATTTTATTTAAACAGGACATTTATATCTTGCTGCTCTGGAGCACGGGGTGGTTGAGAGAAGAGATAAGTAAAAGAGTATAAAGCAAGTAATAATAATAATAATAATAATAATTTATTATTTATACCCCGCCCATCTGGCTGGGTTTCCCCAGCATCCTTTGAAACCATGGAATCATAATCGAGCTACAATAAGATCAACAGCAGTAGCATCTGTAAAATACCGGTAACACCCCAAAAGCAATTCACCTGATGGACCAACACCTTAGCCAAATAAAAAGATATTTCACTTCCTCTGAAATATTTCTACTCAAGATGGTGACAGAATGTCACTTGGAAGGTGCCACCACTGAGAATTCCCTGTCTGGTGTCACCACCTTTGTTGCCAGTGTGGTGTAGTGGTTAAAAGCGGTAGACTCGTAATCTGGGGAACCGGGTTCGCGTCTCTGCTCCTCCACATGCAGCTGCTGGGTGACCTTGGGCTAGTCACACTTCTCTGAAGTCTCTCAGCCCCACTCACCTCACAGAGTGTTTGTTGTGGGGGAGGAAGGGAAAGGAGAATGTTAGCCGCTTTGAGACTCCTTCGGGTAGTGATAAAGCGGGATATCAAATCCAAACTCTTCTTCTGTTGCAGGTGGGACAATGAGCAGGACCTGTCCTGCTTATCAAAATGCACATAACACCAGTTACTTGAGTCCAGCGTCATTTAGGGCAGTGTTACTCAAAATGGTGGCCCGCAGAGTGATGCCAGCCCACGAGCCATCATCTGCCAGTCCACAGCGAGTTTCTAGGAAAGAAAGAAACAACAGGATAATTGAAAAATCACACTGGAATTCCAGAAGCAGGAAGGGAAGTGGGCAGCCAGGAGGAGGAGGTGGAGGGATGGAGGGGCCCAGAGTATCTGTAGCTGCTGTGGAGAGTGAACTGAGTAATGGCAAGAATACTCATGTCTTGCACACATCGAGCTGGGGTGAGGGAGAAACATTTTTCTGAACTGATGTGCTATGTGCCTGCGTATATGACTACAACAATAATATGGCACAAATATGGCCCCTGGCAGATTGGGGTGGTTGGACTTGCCTGTCCACCACATCAGATAGCTTGAGAAGCACTGATTTAGTCCAGAAGTGAGAAATCTGTTTTTTTGGCTTAAGAGTCCTATTCAGCCCCAGACCTCCGGCATGCCATGAAGGCTGACATGCCAGTGATGGGTGGAGCCAGTGGCAAAAGAAGCAGAGCCCTGACTACGAATTTTGCCTTGTACAATAGACTAGTGTAGAAACTAGGCAACCAAGAAGTATTATCAGAGTGCAAGGGCACATTCCAGTCAGGCAAAAACACTCGAGCAAAGCAGGGCTGGTGAGGAGTTTGGCCTGGGGCAAGAGCAGGTGTGGCTGGCAAGCAGGTGTGGCTTAGGGAGAGTTTCCAAGGACCAGACAGAGAGTCTTAGAGGGCCACATTTGCCTGTCAGGCCTGAGGTTCTCAATCTCTGGTTTAGGGCTCTGTATTCCTAACAGCAAAACTTTGAATTGGGCTTGGTAGCTCACATCCTTATTGTGTAAGGATAATAATGCTTCTGCTGGGGCCAATTATCAACAAGAACTTTATTGGAGTTGGGTATCGTCTGCGGCCTATCTGGACCTAACTTCCAACTATCAGTAACAGAAAGAAAAGCGGAAAGAAAGTTAATTGCTTTGTCCCTATAAGAGGCCATGTCAAAATGGCTCAACTGTACAGTTAGGGAACATGCTCTCCCCAAATTCCCAAATGCCAGAAGCAATATACATCATGATATGAAACTTGTAAAATTTAATGTTCAGTTTAAAAACAAACTGAAACAAAGAACAAGCTTGGGGTGGGGGTGGGGTGAGTGGAAAAGCTGAGAGTTATACTCTGACTATCATGGCTCCCAGGTACAGGAAGCTCCCTGCACCAGAGCTTTGCCCTTCCACTCATGGAAGGTGATGGAAGCGGTGACAGGACAGAGCTTAGCATGCTTGAATATGCCCCCCAAATTCCTTCGCTGGTTTTCCACGCAAGGAGGAACGGAGGGATAAATTCAATTCAGTTCACATTTAAAGGTGAACCTACCTAATATGCACTTTTCTGAAATAATATGAGAAGGGAAACACAGCCATCCTGTTGACATTCATGCTTCTCTGAATTTTGCAACGCAGTTCTCCAGCCGAATAATGTGTACAAAAAGGCATATGATGAGGTAAACTGTGCATTTTTTTAAAAAAAAATGTATATATGAGTTTTAAAAGAAACAGATACATTCTTTTAGAGTAAATTACCTCGCAAAAATATGCTTATTGGACAAAATTGCATACAATCACGCCTATGGGAGAAATTCACACTAAAATGCTGGTGAATATTCATGACGACTTTTTAAAAAAATAGTGAACTGATGTGGAAATGTGGAGAACCGAACTTAATATTTGAAAAATGAGAAACTGAAATTGGCAGGTCCTCCCTCCCACCATCTCTCCACACAAACAGAATGCCCAAAGAAGGCTGGCAAATGGACCAGGGTGATGAGGAAGGGGGTCCAAGGACCCCTAATATCTGAGGCTACCATTGCTTCCTATAGATACTTTCCTTCTGTGACTATATGTTGGAATGCATTTGTGCCCCCCCTTTCATTCTCAGTTATCACTGTTGTGTTAATGTTGTGGGGGGAAAGAACTGCTATATCTGTTGGTAGCAGAATTCCAGAAGAGTAAGTCCATTATAGTCAAAGCACAGATTCATGTGGTACTTTATAGATAGCTGGGCTTTGGCCCATGGTTTCGTTTTCAAGGTACTACAACTGTGTGTGTGTGTGTGTGTGTGTGTGTGTGAGAGAGAGAGAGAGAGAGAGAGAGAGAGAGTTTGGGTGTGTCATGTACTATCACTCAGTGATGTGGAGCAGAAAATTTTCTGGAAAACTTTCCAATGCCTTATTTTTCCGTGGAAAAAACCTTCCATTTCATAAATTCATTAGTAACAATGGACTGATGCCAACTGCAAATACAATATTACACAAGCTTGGCAGTTTCAAAGTTTTTACCTTTGTTAGCTAAATAAAAGTCAAATAAATGTGCTAAATGAGATCACTCTCTAGGGCAGGCTTCCTCAAACTCGGCCCTCTCGGTGTTTTTGGCCTACAACTCCCATGATCCCTAGCTAGCAGGACCAGTGGTCAGGGATGATGGGAATTGTTGTCTCAAAACTTCTGGAGGGCCAAGTTTAAGAAAGCCTGCTCTAGGGCATCAGAAAATTGCCTGGGGAAAACTGACACACACCCCCCCCCGAGCAAAGTAACATAATTTGCAAGGGAAACATGCCCTCCCCCCAAAAACCCACCCCATATCATTGCTGTCACTGCTAGTGGTAATAGATAGTTTTACAGAAAAATAGGAAACACTTTGAGAGCAGAGAGAGACCTACCTCATTTTGATAGTAGAGGAGACCACAGAGAGGGAGGATCAATAGCGTTTAATTATTGTATATTGCTATTATTATTCAGCATGAAACCAGTCACCAAAGATTTTTCTATGACATAAGGACATGTCCTTGGTTTCTCTCTGCAACATCACTACTTTGGATTTCGCAGGTGCAAATGTGTTAGAACAAGGTGTGAGCAAATTTTAACAAGATAATCTCTCCTGATGAATTAACAGGGGTTATTTTTAGGAAGTTTGCCTAGCCTGCCAGGGATATTTAACTGGCACTGCACACCTCGCCAGTATATTTTCTCAAGTGCTGCTCTTGGGGTGGCGCCCGCGAGCTTATTATGGTTGGCAGACCACTTGGGTTTAATAGGGAGGGGTTCTCGTGTATAAACGAAGGTTTTCTTTCCTCTTCCTGCTTTACGTTCTTTGCACTGGAAATGCGACACATGTAGTAATTACATCTGCTGCGGGTTGAGAGGGAGTGATTTCTTTAAAGTCACCTGCAGCAGTGGTGGGAATTTGAATGAGGGACACTTAACACACTGCAAAGTAGCGGATTGTTCAGATGTGTGTGGTGCAGGCCACCCACTGATGGTTGGAAGTTGTTGCCTTAAGTTATGCCTCGGGCTTCACTCGCAGCTGGCTTGTAGCCCCCAGAACTGAATGCATACCCTCCAACATTTGTCGGATGAAAATAGGGACGATTCTCACTCCGCCCTCCAACTGACCCTATTCCCCGCCCCACCGGCAGAGCATTTCCACTCACACTATACCAATGGAATACAGTGGAACCTCGGTTTGCAAATGGCTTAGTTGACGAACAAATCGGCTCCCGGACACCGAAAACCTGGAAGTAGGTGTTCTAGTTTTCAAACGTTTTTTGGAAGCCAAACATCTGACGCGGCTTCCGATTGAGTGCAGGAAGATAAGATAAGATAATTTTATTGTCATTGCACAAGTACAAGCACAACGCTATACAAGTGCAACGAAATTGCATGCTATCCTGTAAAAAACAGAAAGAAAAAACAAAACGAAAACAGCACAAAACACACACACACCAAAAAAAGCCACACATACACACACATACACCCATCACAGCTCTCCAAGGTCATATTATCTGGCTACAGCATTTAAGATGGTTATAGCTCTTGGGTAGAAACTGTTCTTCAGTCTATTTGTTCTTGATCTAATTGTTCTATATCTTCTCCCCGAAGGCAGTGGTGCAAAGAGACTATATCCTGGATGAGATGGATCCTTTAAAATATTGTTAACCTTTTTAAGGCAATGGGAACTGTATAGTTCTTCCAGAGATGGGAGAGGATGACCAATAATATTTTGGGCTGTGGTTATGACCTTCTGAAGTACCTTCTTCTCCCTGGCTGTGCAGCTGGAGAACCAAGCACAAATACAGTATATAAGAATGCTCTCTATGGAGCCTCGGTAGAAGGACACCAGCAGTCTCTCACTCAGATTTCTCCTGCAGCCAACTGGAAGGCACACCTTGGTTTTTGAACGGTTTCGGGAATCGAATGGACTTCCGGAACAGATTGCGTTTGAGAACCAAGGTACCACTGTACAGTGCAAACACCTTCCACTGTCCTAAGAAAACCCCTTAATTCCAATTTTTGTTTTATTTTATTCTTTGGCATATTTACAACAAAACTCACCCCAATAAATAAATTTTAGAAAGGGGCAAGATTAGATGTGGAAGCACAAAGCATTTTTATTTTTAAAGCAAGAGTCTTTAGCACTCCCAGGACACTTTTCACGGTTGTGTTCCAAACAGTCCCAAGTCTCGCAGAACCAAGAGTTGTGCAACTGCAAGTAGACCATCTTGACTGGCAAAATTGTTAATTTTTAGATTGTATTTGCTGAGGGACAGATGGGCAGATGAGCACAGAAGATTCACCACCGTACTGTGAGATTTCTCACCACATTTAAACCACAAAGATGAGAGAGAGAGAGAGAGAGAGAGAGAGAGAGAGAGAGAGAGAGAGAGATCTCACTTGTGTGTCCTGGGCACCTCTTCTCAGCTCACTGCTGCCATCACGAGGTTTGTTTTCTGCACTGCAGAAACGGTTGGCGGGGATTTGTCAAGAGCAGTACTCAGCTTCCGGAAGAGGCAATGTGAAGAGACAGAGAGCCTATTGTGGTGGCAAGGTTAAGAGAAACAGAATCATTGAGGTTAATCAACATCCTGCAGCAGACAATGAAGGGCTGCAGAAGGGCTTCAGGCTGTATTGCAGAGAAACATGTGAGAGATGAGATTAAATTCATTCATGATGCCTGAGACCAGGATGAAAGGCTGGCAGCTCCTTGTACATGTTAATGAAGCTGGATACAACTTTCCTCGGGCAAAGAAAACACACGCGCCACTGGGAGCAGATCCCATTTCCCTCCCACACTGCCGCAGGATGAATCCCAAACCATTAAGAAAAGAGAGACGAGAGTCAACTATTTGTAAGAATTTGGTGTTGCATCTCACTAGTGTTCTACTTATGCTACTCCTATTTGTTCATTTGTTTCACAATGTATGTACCACTAGGGATGAGAGAGAAATTCAATTCAGTTTGCATTTAAAGGCGGATCTACCTAATTCGCACTTTGCAAAACCATATGCAAACCAAAACACAGGCATCCTTCAAAATGCACACATCTCTGAATTTTGCAATGCGGTTCTCCAGCCAAGTAATGTATACAAAAATGTGTATACACACACACACACACACACACACACAATGTGCACAAAATGCATATATTGGTGGGAAAATGCATTATATTGTGGGGAAGATGCTTTGCAAAAATGTATCTACTAGGCAAAACTGCATGTACATTTGGAGGATTTTGCACTAAAATGCTGATGATTTTTAAAAATTGGAAACTGATGTGGCAATGTGGAAAATTGAATTTAAGATTAGATAAATGAGAAACCAAAATGAATAGATATGCCTATCCCTAATTTAACATGTAACACGATAGTTTCTAAGCCGTGTACATTGAGGTTACAAAGAGACACCATACAGATAAAATTGGTTAAAATTAGCCATACCATTTGAAACACGGAAAAAATAAGAAAGCCTTCACTAAGTTCCAGACATTCAACAAGGAGCAGACCTGGCTGATCTCAACCAGGAAGGAATTCCATAGAACTGGACCCACAGTACTGAATGTACAGCTCCTAGAGCAGGGGTCAGGAACCTTTTCCAGCTGTGGGCCGGTCCACTGTCCCTCAGACTATGTGGTGGGCCAGACTATATTTGGGGGAGGGGGAAATGAACGAATTCCTATGCCCCACAAATAACCCAGAGATGCATTTTAAATAAAAGCACACATTCTACTCATGTAAAAACATGCTGATTCCTGGACCGTCCGTGGGCCGGATTGAGAAGGCGATTGGGCCGCATCCGGCCCCCGGGCCTTAGGTTGCCTACCCCTGCCCTAGAGGATACGAGCCCTGCATTTACGCCACCAACTGTTGGGCCACCAACAGCAACTCCCACAAGACCTCAGTGATCAGGCAGGGATACAAAGATTCAGCCAGTCCTTACAATATGACACTCACTTCTTTCAATCATTGGGTTGTATCCAGCATAGTGCTCAGTTAAAGTCACTTAGTGGTATACTTGCTCTGCGGGTGAAATGCTTGGCACCAGGAGAGCGTTGTTGCACAGGAGAATGCATAAGCAGGTTGGCGGTAACTCTGTTGTGCAGTAGACTGTTGCCTGAGTTGCCACTAGCGCAGCTGTTGCATTGGATTCGTCTGCTGTGCAACATTAAAACCCATTTGCTAGTGCAACTGCCTCTGCAGCTATGGCGGCTGTGTGTTATCTACACTGTCAGAAGCAATATGTCTCTGAATGCCAGCTGCTGTGAATCAAAGGATGCTGCTGCCCTCAGGTCCTACTTTGGGGCTTCACACAAGCACCTAATTGGCCACTGCGAGAACAGGATGGGCCTTTAGCCTGATCCAGCAGGGCTCTTTTTATGCTCTTATGTCAACCCTAAATAAATAAATGAATAAAATAACCTGGAACCAGCTCTACTGACCTACCTTACAACAACAAAAAAGTTTGTGCGTGTAGGGATCAAAAGCACTCATTATTGAAGTACTTATTGCTGGACCTAATTGCTACCTGACCATCACCAAAGCAGAGAAGGGCAGGTTTTCATTCTTTGCTCTGGATTTAGGTTTGTGCTCCCAGAGCAATCACATTTTGTCCCTTTCCAAGAATGCACTCAACAGTTGGGCTAAGGCGAAGGAGGGGTTCGGGGGTGGGGTGGGGGACACGCAGCAGTCCTACGGTATTAATTACGACCGAGGCTATTTGTTTTTCTTGGTTTACATTCCTCCCATAACTCTAAGCAGAAGTCCATATGGATACTATCATCAATCATATGTTTGCTGGGCAGGAGGATTTTGTGTAAATATTCGTTAGCACAGCATATAGCCAAAAGTACCAATATAAAACAGACTTGCTGATTCACCCCATTTTGCCATTAAACACCAACACCTGGGGCAAATTCCAGAGAGAGTGCTCTTGCCCTACAGCCAACTTCTCTCTCTCTCTCTCTCTCTCTCTCTCTCTCTCACACACACACACACACACACACACACAGCTGGCCAAACATCTGGGCAGTGAAGAGTTCACAGGCTCACAACAGGCCCGGCCCAGCCAGGCTGGCTATTGGGCAATCCTGGACAGGAAGAGTTACAAAGTACTTCCTGTTTTGGTTGGGATGCTGTCCCAGCAATAAGGTATTTCAGGCCTTCTTCCTGATTCCCAGCTCCTTGCTCACTCAGGCAGTTGACTATTACAACTCAGTTTTGAAGTGTCAACCTCGGGTTAAACCACCAGTGGGGAACCTCTGGCCCATGGGTCTAATTCAACCCCCTCCATTTGACACAGGAGACTGTTTTGGCAGAGTCATATTCACCTGCCCTACACCCAGGGATTTTTTTCAGTCGGAACTCACCAGAACTCAGGTGGGCGCCATTGCCATTATAAAGAGAACAAGGGAGGCATTCATAGTGAGTTTCGGCACCTCTTTTTCCAGAAAAATAGCACTGCCTACAGCTGACACCATAGACCAGCATTTCCCAAGCAGTGAGTTGTGCTCCATAAGTGAGTCACAAAGCCTGTGGGTTGTGGGCTTTATAAGTAAACCCCAGATAATTAATCTTTAGCTGGCATGTGATCAAGACCTTTATAACTTTTTTGTTGTTGTTGTTGCAATACTGCAAAATATTGCAATACTGTGTTGACACTTGTAAGCAAACACTGAAAGGATAGGGCTTGCCGATCAGAAGGTCGGCGGTTCAAATCTCTGCAACGGGGTGACCTCCCGTTGCTCGGTCCCTGCTCCTGCCAACCTAGCAGTTTGAAAGCACGCCAGTGCAAGTAGATAAATAGGTACCACTCCAGCAGGAAGGTAAATGGCGTTTCCATGCACTGCTCTGGTTCGCCAGAAGCAGCTTAGTCATGCTGGCCACATGACTCGGAAGCTGTACACTGGCTCCCTCGGCCAGTAAAGCGAGATGAGCGCCGCAACCCCAGAGTCTTCCGCGACTGCACCTAACGGTCAGGGGTCCCTTTACCTTTACCTTGGTGGCTGGCAAAAGATTCAGTGATGGACCCAACAAGGTGCTCATAGGTGGTAAGTACATTTTTGTTTGGATATCCCAAGTAATGCTTGTAGAATTGGTTAACTTGCAGTTAAAATGCACAAAGACAATGGCTGCCGAAGACCTGAGGTCTAGCATTCCTGTGATAATATATCAACGGGTCACCATACCAAGTGAATTTGGAATTGTGAGTCACCACGCCAAAAATGTTGGGAACCACTGTAATCTATGATTTCAGATGCAGCTAGGGTTGCCAAGTCAGAAGCATCTCAGACCATGAAATTTATGGGCTGAAAGCTGAGATCTAGAGGTGGCACCCTGATGGTGTCACACTGGGAGACTCCTGCTAGTATCATGGTGCTGATGCTGGAGATGGAGGTTAATTGGGAGAAGGGAGCAGAGGTGGGCAGACCCCTCTCCAACAGTCTATACTATAATTTGCAGAATATGTGTTAGGCTTCGGGTTAGGGGCGGTTTGTCTCATTTCTCTGCCCTAAGACAAAACAGAAACAGGCCATCATGCCATGCCACCACCCCACATTCCCATTGCCACCACCTCCCTTAGCTGGGTTGTGTTGTGGCACCCACAAAGATTGCAAAATCTCATCGGAAGCTGGCACCACTGCCGGTGGCGGGGTGGGCAGGGCAGGGCACCCATAGAGACACCGCCTCTTGGGCTTCCACTGCCCAAGGCCTCACCGTACCTCATGGACAGGCCAGCCCTGCTTTGGGTCCCTGTTACCCAAGGAAAGAAGATTCCTTTGGGGAAAGGTCAAATCTTCAAGCAGTTTCCTAGTCCAGCAGGCCGGCTTCTGCATCCTATAATGGTCTCATTTGTTAGCCTGATCAATATGTGCATCTGCATCATTTGGTTGATTGAACACTTGTCATTTGTATCTATTAGCACATTCTTGAAAGCCTATAATTTTGTTTTGTGCTTAGTGAACAATAATCATTCTTTCAGAGCAACACAGTGAATAGCTCAGTTGGTTAGAGCGTGGTGCTGATAACGCCAAGGTTGCAGGTTCGATCCCTATATGGGAAGGATGCAATATTCCTGTATTGCTAGGAGTTGGATCAGTGGCGTAGCAAGGTCAGGTGGTACCTGGTGCAGAAAATTTCTTGTCACCCCCTCCCCCACATTGAAATTATTAAAAGAAGGAAAAATAAGCTAAAGTTGCAAGTGTTATTTTCTGGTTTATTTACTTAACATTCTGAGCATAAGCACTTAAAACCTTTTTTTCCTAACTTTGTCCTCTGCGCTTGAGCAGGGCTGTGTGGGCACGTGTGCGGCTGCGGCTGAAGCCCGCACTGGGCAGGCGCCTTGCTCGCCAAGCCTGCCTCACCTTTCCTGCCACAGCCGCAAGGCGAATGATGGAAGGGAAGATGGTGCTCCGAGTGTTTGTCGCTTCCCTCTCAGGCTCCGTGGCGGTGAGTGGGGAAGAAGGGGAAAGGGATGGCGGGCAGGAGGGCGAATGAACGCAGGTGAGAGCCACCTTGTGCTGCGCTCCTGAGGGGACTTCCTTGGAGGAAGCCCCGCGGGCGACTGGCGGCTGAGCCCAAGGGGGACACTGCGTTGCCTCAGCACGAAACCAGATGCACCAGAACCGCTGCCTTGCCTCTTCGCCTTACAGGTGCGGAAGGAAGGAAGGGAATCCCAGCTCGTGACACGTATTTTTGCCATTTTGTCACCCCCTTCAGTGATGACATACGGGGTGGTCCGCACCCACTGCACCCCCTTCCTACGCCACTGGGTTGGACCAGATGACCCTTGGGGTACCTTCCAATGCTACAATTCAATGATTCTCAGATCCTTAATGCCAGTTGCTGGGAATCACAAGTGGGCAAAGGGCTGTGGTGCTAAGGTTCTGCTTGCAGGCTGCTCATAGGCACCTGGCGCTGTGAGAAGAGAAGAATGCAAGACGAGATGGTCCTTGGGACTGATCCAGTAAACTCTTCTTATGTGGCCACATCACATGGCTGATTCATGTTCAGCTTATCATCTACTACAGTCCTGAGATCCTTTGCACAGGTAGTAGTGCAAAGCCAAGTAAGGACCTCTGGACTTTAAGTCCAGTCAAAGGCGAATGTGGTATAGCGGCGCTCATCTCGCTTTCAGGCCGACGGAGCTGGCGTTTGTCCACAGACAGCTTTCCAGGTCATGTAGCCAGCATGACTAAACCACTTCTGGCACAACAGGATACTGTGACAAGTGCTAGAGCGCACGGAAACGCCGTTTACCTTCTTGCCACAGTGGTACCTATTTATCTACTTGCACTGGCATGCGTTTGAACTGCTAGGTTGGCAGGACCTGGGACAGAGCAATGGGAGCTCACCCCATCATGGGGATTCGAACCGCCAACCTTTCAATCAGCAAGCCCAAGATGCTCAATAGTTTAGACCACACCGCCAAGTATCTGCCAAGTATCTACCATCCCATTTCTTGTGTGTGTGTCTCTAAATGCAGAACTTTGCCCTTGTCTCTGCCAAATTACATTTGGCTGAGTTTTCCACTCTGTAAGTAGTTGTACTTTTGCAGAGGAAACAGCTCAGGATATACGTAGATGACATATAGTATTGACACATCAATCAGATTCTGCACACTAAAATGATCTGTTTAATCATTATTGTGGTCGCTGCACCCAAATGTGGCATTTCACTAAATAAAAGTATCCCGGCAGTTTAAATCCAGCACAGATGGGCAGGCTTCAATATCCTGAAATGAACCCTGTCAGCTGTGTGTCTTTTACAGGCCACGCTTGGCACCCTCTGTGTTAACTTACAGAAGTCCTGTGCCAATTTCCCCCTCCCTGATTGTACATCTGAATTCTAAATACAATCTGTGAGGCCCACACAGCTTTCTTTGTTCCTCGCGTCCATCTGCATCAGCCGTCTCCAGTAGGCAATGTGCTCAAGCGCTCTTTGCTTTCAGATTGCGCGATCAAAGCGCACTGAAGTCAGTGGGGTCTTTTAATATGTGCTGTTCATTTCCAAAGAAATGCGGGCTGCAAGCTCACGACACGAGCCAAAACAACTCCGAGCAAATATTCAACACTAGTACTGCTATTTGTTTCTTTCGGTTTTTGTTTGTCCGTTCCCCCACCCTCAATCTTAAAAGTGGCATTTTAGTTTAAAAAGTCACATGTGCACTGTCCATGGGGCAATTTCATCTTTAATCTCAATTGTTTGAAGGCAAGGGTGGAGAAACTCAGGCCTTGGGGGCACATGCGGCCCCTCCAGGACTCTCATTCTGGCCCTTGGAACACTCCCCAGGCCACACCCCCTCTCTCCAAGACACATCACCCAATGGTCCTCCTTTGCATCCTGAATGTTTTTTGCCTGGCTGGAATGTATCCTTGAACTCTAGCAATGCCTCTTGCTTCCCTGGATGAAGGCTAGCAAGATGTGTGTGAGGGTGTGTGGAAACTCACCTACTGTACAAAGGTAACATTTGCATTAATTGTGCTGCCCGCTTTTGATTCCGGCTGCACCCAGGACTCAACTACATTAGTCAAGAAACAATGTTTTGAATGTATTATAAACATGGAACACCAGGTGGTGCTGCAGAGCAAAAAAAAAACTATGCGATTTTTCATAGTGTTTTTCCCCATTTGTTATAGTGATTTTATTTCTGACTTATTTATAGTGTTTTCTTCCTGTGTGTAGATCCACCCCTGGTGGCATGGGGGCGGGCAGGAACCCTCTCTTGACACCATTCAGAAATCTGAGCTTGTGCACTGGAAATCAGTCCGTGATGGTAGTTGTAGGCATGCTGATGCTAGCTGGGCACATCATCTTTCCCAGTTTGGCATCTGACTTACCTTTGCAAATGTCACTTCTGGAGCATTTGCTTTGGCTGGCAAAAATCAGTGTGAGCCAAATCCCTCATATGCTAGGTAAAGGTAAAGGGACCCCTGACCATTAGGTCCAGTCGTGTCCGACTCTGGGGTTGCGACGCTCATCTCGCTTTATTGGCCGAGAGCTGGCGTACAGCTTCCGGGTCATGTGGCCAGCATGACAAAGCCGCTTCTGACGAACCAGAGCAGCACACAGAAACACCATTTACCTTCCCACCAGAGCGGTTCCTATTTATCTACTTGCACTTTGACGTGCTTTCAAACTGCTAGGTGGGCAGGAGCTGGGACCGAGCAACGGGCGCTCACCCCGTCGCAGGGATTCGAACCGCCGACCTTCTGATCAGCAAGCCCTAGGCTCTGTGGTTTAATCCACAGCGCCACCTGGGTCCCTCCCCTCATATGCTACCACTGGCTTAAGTTTGCTTCTTTCAATTTTACATTATTTTATGGAGAAAATAAAACAGAAACACAACAAGAAACTCCTTTTAAATTCATGAAGTTACCTTCATTCATGTTTTAGGAAGGAATTAATAGGGCCCCCTGCCACTGGAGAAGCGGCAGCAGTGGTGAAAGCTTGCACAGAGCTGTGCCAGGGCTTCTGAGATCTCACCAGAACCTGCCACTGCTGCTGCCACTACTTTCTCCTGCAGTGGCAGCAGTGGGCGGGGAAGCGTGGCCTCAGGCAGGTACAGTGGTGGGATCTGCCACCTCGAGATCCCACTGCCTGAGCCAATTACCTCAGCTTGCCTAATGGCGAGGCCGGCCCTATGTGCAGAGCCGAATTATCAGCATTTGCAAAGGCAGGAACAATCCGTGCTTATCAGCGACTTGCCTTCTCAGTTCCCCAAGAGCCAAGTGTCTGAAACAGAGTAAACCTAAATCCTCTTCCCTCCTGGGCAAATTTCCTGCTCTAAACTGCAGCACGTGACGAAGGCTAAACGCTGGGGCTCTCCGTGAAGCATGAATATATACATAAGCGATAAAGCCGAAAGGAACTTTTGTAGCGAGCTTGTTTGCAAAGGACAATTTTCCAAATCAGTAGCCTTGCCTTGATGAAGAGGGCGGTGAGTTTAAGGCGAGCTCTTGGCGCCTCCGACAGACCCGAGGCCATTCATTATGTGCCGTGCGCTGAGCAAATGAATGCTGGGGAAATCAGAGGCACGCCTTGAGCATAATTGGAAAGCTGGTAGTGGCGAGCTGCTAAAGAAGTAACTTATGCCAATGAAGTCGTTTGCAGCTGAAGGAGTGTTATTTATTTATCTAGCAGAAGGAGTGTTATTTATTTATCTAGGCATCCCCAAACTCGGCCCTCCAGATGTTTTGGGACTACAATTCCCATCATCCCTGACCACTGGTCCTGTTAGCTAGGGATGATGGGAGTTGTAGTCCCAAAACATCTGGAGGGCCGAGTTTGGGGATGCCTGATCTAGAGCATTTGTACATCTTCAGCCGAAAAGGCTCCCAGAGCGGCTTACTTACAAGCAAAACAAGACAGTCCCCACTAAACCTAAAAAAATAAAATAAAAAGACACGCAAGGGAAAAGGAACGGGGAGGGAAGAGGAAAATCAAAATCAGAACTCGGGCACCAATTTCTATACTGTTCTTCCTATAGTGACCAGTTGGCCCAGTTCATGGGCAGAAGGTGCCGGATGAAGCTGGCATCTCCAGCAAAGCCGGAGAAATAAATGAGCCCTGCTTCCTCTCTCTCCCACTGAGGCAGTCTGAGGGACTGGCAGCCCCCAGGTGGCAAGCAGATGGCAGAGGAGGTCTAATGAAGCTAGCCTGCCTGCCAAGGGGTCCCAACTTGAATAAACTATGGGGAGGCAGGCAGGGGCATAGCATGTCGCTTGGCTACCGAGGGCAGCAAGCCAAGCGGCACCCCTGGGGGCGGGGCGTCACTCCGTGCGCATGACATCACAACGCACATGCGCACAGAGCGACGCCTCTGCCCCTTGCTCCATGCCACGGCGAAAAAAGCCGCTGAAAGGGGGGGAGGAAGACAAAGCAGGCGCTTGAAACATAATATTTGATGTTTTATCGTGATGTTTATGTTCTGTTGGGAGCCACCCAGAGTGGCTGGGGAGACCCAGCCAGATGAGCGGGGTATAAATAATAAAATTATTATTATTATTATTATTATTATTATTATTATTATTATTATTATATCATCACTGGGGGATCTAGTCACAGATCTGCTGTGCAGGGTGTAGCTTAGCCTCATTATGAACAAAGGAGGAAGCATTGGGGGTTTCCCATGATTTTAAAACAATTTTTTTAAAGTATGAAATTATTTCATGTCTAGTGATAAAGTTAACAGTTTGACCCATTATGCTATCTTGCAGTCTCTGCTGCCATCTGGTGAGTGGTACCTATAAAGCTGGAATGTCCTGAAATGTCTTGGCTGTTAACTTGAAAAATAAAAATGGGAACCTAATTCAGCCTTTGGCAGCCTGGCGTTCTCCAGGCATTTTGGACTGCATCAGGATAACAGAAAATTACATATTCAGCCAGCCCCAGCAGGGACATTGTTTCCCATTCCAGAACCCTTGGTCAACAATCTGATCTTGGTCTAAGGCAGCTTCCTAGGTAATTCATGCAATTTGCAGGAATTCCTTGTTCTCTTCTAACTTCCACAGCATGATATCTAAAACAGATCACCTTTAAGATGCCATAGGAGTCTTCGCTTCTTTTCCTGCAGCAAACTTTGATTTGATGCTACGTTTATGATGTGGTTGCTGCTTCCACATTTTTGAGTCCCAAACGTAGGGATGGGCAAAATCTGTCAATTTCGATTTCTCATTTTTCCCACTCTTAAGTTCAATTTCTCTACATTTCCACAATAGTGTGCACTTGGTTTATTTTTTTAAAAGTACTCTGCTCATGAAAATCCATTAGCATTTTAATACACATTTCTCCCAATATACATATTTTGGTATGCGATTTTGCCCAGTGAACAGTTTTGCAAACCAATTTCCTGCCATACAATGTACACGTTACTTTGCTGGATGGCTGCGTTGCAATATTCAGAGGAATGCGAATTTCAAACCATAGGTGTGTTTGGGTAGAGCTGTGCACCAGATTCAGTTCAGGCCTGAGCCAAATTGGGCATATTGGGAGGACATCAGTTGGGTTGGGCTGGGTTGGGAAGGCCCCCGATCACTTCAGGTCAGGTTGGGTGGTCCCAGATTGACCTGGGGGTGTCAGGAGGCACAACATCAAACTGCACCGCAACTGCATCTTCACAAGAAAATGTAGGGCAACCCCTCCATCCTTTCCTACCAGACCTCTCCTTCTTCCCAGGCCCTGAAGCGGCACTATGCAGGATAGAATCCTGTTGCTAATGATAACAAAATAATAATAATAACAAAATAATAATATAATTATTACATAACAATATAACAATAATATATAACAATATATAACAATATAACAATAATAACAAAATAATAATAATAACAATAATAAATAATTTATTATTTATACCACACCCATTTGGCTGGGTTTCCTCAGCCACTCTGGGCGGCTTCCAGCAAAATATTAAAATACAGGAATTCATCAAATATTAAAAGCTTCCCTAAACAGGGCTGCCTTCAGATGTCTTCTAAAAGTCAGATAGTTGTTTATTTCCTTGACATCTGGTGGGAGGGCGTTCCACAGGGCGGGTGCCACTACCGAGAAGGCCCTCTGATTGGTTCCTTGCAACCTCACTTCTTGCAGGGAGGGAACCGTCAGAAGGCCCTCGGAGCTGGACCTCAGTGTCCGGGCTGAACGATGGGGGTGAAGACACTCCTTCAGGTATACTGAGCCGAGGTCGTTTAGGGCTTTTAAAGGTCAGCACCAACACTCTGAATTGTGCTCGGAAACGTACTGGGAGCCAATGTAGTTCTCTCAGCACCGGTGTTATGTGGTCCCGCCAGCCACTCCCAGTCACCAGTCTAGCTGCCGCATTCTGGATTAGTTGTAGTTTCCGGGTCACCTTCAAAGGTAGCCCCACGTAGAGCGCATTGCAGTAGTCCAAGCTTACCAGCTTCATGGTGCTGGTTGCTGTTCCTTCACGAGCAAAGGAGCGGCACTCTGCAGTATCAAATCCTGGCTACTCTTGGTCAGCTGGGTGGAGAGAAGGAGATACAGTGTCTCCTCCCTCCCCCCAACCATATGTTAAAGCCCAGCCCCCAAATTATGTTGGGGATGGATCTGGGGTGAGGCAGGTGGTCCCTGGGTTGACCCAAGGCAACATCACTCTGATTAGGGGCTCCTGGATCAGGGCAATGGGGGGAATCAGTGGGGGCCCGTGCACAGCCCTGTGTTTCGGTTCACTTTCTGAAAATGCAAATTAGGTTGGTTCGCCTTCAGGACCGGTGCCAGGGTTTTTGGCGCCCTAGGCAAGGGGGCGGGCCACGTGATGTCATTACGCATGACGTGCAGTGCCCCGCCCCCTGCCCGCCGGGCGCCCTGCACCGCCGCGATTTTCACCGCTGGTTGGGGCGGCACCGGGCGGCGGCGGGCGAGGGGCAGGCTGGCCAGCGCCCCCTCCATTTTGGCGCTCTAGGCAACCGCCTAGTTCACCTAAATGGACGCGCCGGGCCTGTTCGCCTTTAAAGGTGAACCTGATCCATTTCCCTCCCCTGCCTGCACTGCAACACTGATTCTTGAAATGCACAGGCAGAGGATATGGCATCTTCCCATGCCAGTGCTGCAGCTCCCCAGGGATGGCATAGACAGGGCAGATTTCCAGATCTTCTGTTCTGTAATAAAATGATGTCAATTTCAGTCCCCTTTGGAAATGCAGCAGCCGCGGCGTATCTTCGAGGTTTCCTGGATACCAGCTGTTGTGTCTGTTCCGCTGGGCCTGCTGCTTTTTCTGAGAGGTGAATGCTGTTTGTCTTATTGATATGGTGGCTTCACATTAGATCATGTTACAGATACCAAATCTTATTATGCTGGAAATCAGATTAGCCTCTCGTCCTCCCAGCCCCAAAGCTGCTCTCCAGACAAAGTGGTAGAGGTGCTGAATATTTGATACTGGCAGACTTTTGCTTGATATCTGAGCAAAATCAAAAGATTTGCACAATCTGAAAAGAAATCAGTGCCTGGCCTGGTTGACCTCTGCTGACTAAGGTAAAGGTAAAGGACCCCTGGACAGTTAAGTCCAGTCAAAGGCAACTATGGGGCTGCGGCGCTTATCTCGCTTTCAGGCCAAGGAAACCGGCATTTGTCCACAGACAGCTTTCCAGGTCATGTGGCCAGCAGGACTAAACTGCCTCCAGCTCAACAGAACACCGTGACAGAAACCAGAGCGCAGGGAAAGACCATTTACCTTCCTGCCACAGTGGTACCTATTTATCTACTTGCACTGACGTGCTTTCGAACTGCTAGGTTGGCAGGAGCTGGGACAGAGCAAGGGGAGCTCATTCCATCGTGGGGATTCGAACCGCTGACCTTCCGATCGGCAAGTCCAAGGCTCAGTGGTTTAAACCACAGCGCCACCCATGTCCCTAACTGTCCCTAACACCCGTGTCTGCTGACTATACCATGTTCAAGCATCTGTTATACTCCACGAGCCTGTGATCCTGCATTGGGATCCACTTGTGAAGCAGAACTGGAAGAAGATATGGGCAACCACCCACCCAGCTCTGCAGGGTTTTAAGGGCAGCCCAGCAGGTTGTAGGATACCACCCTATGTCAATTAAAATTTGTTTTTCAAAGGGAAAAACAAAAGCAGCATAAATCTGAGGTCTCCCATCAGGATTTCGTTTCCCCTGATGGTCAGAGACAGCCTTTGCCTTCCAAGACTTGAGGTCACATGATTGTCTGATGATATAATCTAGGACTGCTTTCGAAGCAGTGGGGCAGGTTTCACCATTTGTATCCGTTGAACCAAATGGAGTGACATTGATTTAAACCCTGCCCCTTGGCTTGCTCCCTTTTGTCTGGTGCTTTCTCTCTGCCATGGCAGCACTGGGCGCTGTGATTACATCTCTGCTCCGTTTGCTTTATAATTTATGTGGAGAGCCTTCCACGGCAGGGAAGTACAAAGTCCATGAAGCATGGAGCACCATGACAGTGTGTGAGATTTAGGGCAGGCATTAGAAACTGAATGCGGAAAGTGGTCATGACTCAGGAAATTTCAAGGTCGTCCAACACAAAATGTGCCTGAGTCACAGAGCAATTTTATGTCCTGGAGATATTACTATATTTCATTGCTTCCGAAAACCCCAGTGATTGCCTGTCGCCGCTTTTTATGTATCTCGGTGTTTTATCTTGGAAGTAAAATGGATCAATAGTATTCATTTTGCAAGGTTTATTAAAGGTAAAGGTAAAGGGACCCTTGACCATTAGGTCCAGTCGCGGACGACTCTGGGATTGTGGCGCTCATCTCGCTTTATTGGCCGAGGGAGCCAGCGTACAGCTTCTGGATCATATGGCCAGAATGACTAAGCCGCTTCTGGCGAACCAGAGCAGCACACGGAAATGCAGTTTACCTCCCCGCTGGAGCGGTACCTATTTATCTACTTGCACTTTGACGTGCTTTTGAACTGCTAGGTTGGCAGGAGCTGGGACTGAGCAACGGGAGCCCACCCCGTCACGGGGATTCGAACCCTGACCTTCTGATCGGCAGGCCCTATTACCAGAGGCTTAATTCACTAGCTTGCTCAATATCACACAGATATTTGGCTGAACTATAACTCCCCTCACACCTGGCCATTGGCTATGCTTGCTGGGGCTGGTGGGAGTTGTAGTTCAACCATGTCTATGCGGCCAAAGGTTCCCTCCACCTGCTTTCAACAGAAACACAATCCATCTTTCTATAGTGGGGGAGACTGTGACCAGGGAGCCTACGGGTCTGCTCCGTCTGTGGTCCAAGTACTGCTAACTGCTGATGGGAAACTTCAAGGCCTCTGCAGTCATTCTCCTGGTTCTTGATGTGTAAACCACACACTTATACCAAACCACCCTTCAAACAGAGGGTTGTCCTCTGTAAAGTTGGACCTGTGGCCTCGCTAACCACCACAGGCGGCAGTAAAAAAAGAGAAGAGAGAACGAATGGTATTCAGCATGAGTCCTACCAAGAAAAGACCCACTGAATTCAATAGTTTATGAACTAATTCGGTATCAAGTTTATTGCTTATAGCCAAAGGCTGCTGCAATGTATACAGTGTCATTCAGTAAAATATATACTAATTTGGTACAAAAACTTAGAATATTTACATTATCAAAACATGACCTAATCAGCACAAAGCTACGGAAACACTTTAATATACAAATTAAAACATTAAACAATTAAAGTTATAAACTAAAATCATCACGTGGCCACTAATATATTAAAAGAAATATTAAATAATACAATTGATAATTAACGTTTGGTGAGAATGATGCATCTTGGTATGGATAGGGTCAGATGAATTCATCTCCTTTACAGTTAATAGCTACCTCGGCAATATAATTTTTTCTAATTTTCCTGGCGGCAGTTGCAAAAAGTGCTGCACGCCAGGTCACATATTTATCTGTGTCTGCAAGGAGATAAAGAATCATATCAGAAGGATTCTGGCCAGGGGACCTTGTCATTATAGGTGTCAAAAACCATCACTGTATAAGAGACAACGTAAAATATAATGCCCTCTAATTCAGGGCATCCTCTAATACAAACGCGTTCGTATACTGGAATGCCTCTGTGTCATTATTGCCAAAAGTAGACTTACACATTAGGGGAAGGCATGACCATCAGTCCTGCGTCTCTCAGCTACCCCTAAGGTGTGCACTCGATGAGGCAGTTGCCGCAACAGAGAGGCAACAGAGAGGCCCCGGCCCCAACTTCTCCTTTATTTGAGCTGTGCACAAGCAGGCAAAGACTGTGCCTGTGTGCAGGGCCGTCTTACCCATAGGCGCTAGGGGTGCGGGGCACCTGGGCACCGGGCTCTCAGGGGCGCCAGGCCAAGAGTCCGGGGCCTGAGAGTTGAGTCCGGGGAAGAGCCCGCCTGTCAGTCAGAGCACCGCAGCGGGCTCTTCTGCTGTGGACGGCTCTGTGCCATGAGTTCAGGGGTGACCGAGCCAGCGAGACGCTGAGGCGGCCAGCCGGCTCCACCCTCCTGCACGCCTGGGACTGGGCAATCGGGGGGGCGCCAGGCGGATCTTTGCCTGTTTCTGCTCCTCTCACTGCAATCATCTTCTGGTTCTGGGAGACAGTGGAATAGGAGAGTTGGGGAGAAAGAGGAAAAGGTATGAAAGCCCTTGACTCTCCCCCAGCCTGACCTCTCTCTCCCTGCTCCTGCACATGTGCTTCACTCTCCAATCCAGCAGCTTCTCCTGCCTCCACCTCTTGTCTCCTGGCTGTTACAGGTTCTCCCAGATCACTGCTCCCTTCTTCCAACCCTGCTTCTTCCAGTGCCCACTCATCATACTGCCAGGGACTCTGCTGGACCACTTGTGTCAGCCACCCCCTTCCCTGTATCTCTGCCAACTGCCTCCGAATTTCTACCTTCTGCATTTCAGCTGCATCCTGTTCCTGGTTTCCAGCGATTCAGGTTCAATGCCAAATAATCAAATTAAGATGCTTTCAGAAAAGTCCCTGGTGGGATGAATATATTGGTGACATCCAGCCTACGTTCAAAAGGGCCTGAGAAAGACAGTCTGACTGGAGTCACACATGGAAGGTTGTATATTATCTGATGCTCGTCTGAGATCTTTAGTCTCATAGGGGCAACTAGCAAAGTTAGTTCAGAATCTGAAGTAGGCGGGGAGCTTGGAATCTGGTCCGGTAGACTTGGGCAGCTCCAAGGGGCCCAGCTAATGTAGCTGCGGGGTATGTTGTCTCTGCAGGGAACTATATCATGTCTAAGTAGTCCTGGAAAATGTTCCCCACTTAAGCTGCTATGGCTGTGAGCATCGTAGGATGCTTCAAAGGAACAGTTTAAGGAAATTATTATTTATTGCAGAAAGGTATTCCTTTTAAGTAAAAGCTTCTGAACTCAGCGTTTGCTGTTCTTGCTCCATTTTATCCATTACTGATGCTGTTCACGTACTCTTAAATCCACACACAGGAACTTGGGTTTGGTGACAAGGTCCTTGTAGCGAACCCCCTTGATGGACTGTGGGTTACCCTAGTAAGATTGTTTATTGGCACTGCAGGTGTACTGGTTTTTAAATTCAACCCCTCACACGCTGCCCGCCTGGGTTCGACTTCGGACCGATCCCCCTTCCTAATACACTTTAGGGATCCCAGTAGCGTAAGGGCAACCGTCCAATCTAGCGTGTCCCAATATATTCCCTGCTCTGGGCTATTTTGGTGAAAAGCCTTCACTGCCTACAGTCTTGGGATTCTTTTACTTCGAGCCCCCTTCCCACTGTATTCAGCTGCCTAGCCTCGCTAGCAACTCTGTGGCACGCTTTAGACTTTCACCCTCAAGCCACTCCTTCTGGGTATCTCCAGGAAACAAACTATCCCTCGCAGGTCAAGTCCTGTCCCCTCTCAGAGTTTTCCCAGCCTAGAGCCTGTATATATCACGCTGGACTTCCTTAACAGACGATTCCTTCAGGCACGATTGAGAACGGAGATTTTATTGTACTACAAGCATAATGGTTTCAGATATTCTTGGTTACTAACAGTTTCATCCACTACAACTAATCCTACCCTAAAAACCTCCCTCTCCGACGATCCACCCAACACTAACCCTCCATCAATCCACCCACTCCACTCTGAGCCAACGGACGTTCCTTCCTTTTAAACCTCAGAAGGTTCCGCCTCATCAGAGCGAGCTGTCTGTCATTCAGTTCTGCACCTTAACTCATAACATGCCGGGGATAAATTGAACATTCTATCAGCCAACAGGGCTGATTCGCCACAATTCTCCCCACCTTAAGACACTGCATAGGCATCCACTGTCCATCAGAGGAATGCCGGTGCAGGGAAATTGACTTTTCACTTTATTACCCACAACAATATATACATACATGCACCTTTTACATACATTCAAACATTCCGGGATAATGCGTCCCCTTGATGTGTTTGATATCATATATATATATTCCTGCAACTTCTTGCTCCCACGAATCATCTTATTGTTTCCGCTTCTCCTCTGGTTGCGCAAGCGCAGTGGGGAATGGTCTGGGTGCAGTGTAAGCCTTCTCCCCCACAAATATGGCTTTAGCTTGTCAACAGCCCATATAACCGCCAGACACTCTCTTTCGACGGTTGACAAACATCGCTCCCTTTCCGCAATTACACCCAGGAAAGCCCGTACCTGACTTTCGCTAGAGGGTTTGGGCCACTCCTGTCTAGCACGCACCTTGTCCGTGTCAGGCTTGACCAGGCCGCCCCCCAAGATGTGTTCCATTTTGCGCACACTCAGCTGACACTTAGCTGCTTTTCTAATCGTGCTCACTCTTCTTGCACTCACACAAGGACGAAAAGAATACCTTTTCTTTTTGACTTCTGTAGGTGTGTCTGCACCTAGGTTTAACCACACCTCACTCATGCTCATACCCAGCGTACTACCCGAGATCTTTTCTGGGACTAGGTTATCCTGCTGTGTCACCGTGAAACTCCATTTGGTTCCTTCTGTGTCATTTGGTTCACCCAAAGACACCTCTGCCGGGGTAGAGTCATGGCTTAACTTCCCCCACCCTGCTGACGGTGTTCCCGGGGCTTTGTCCCCCTCCCCTCTCGGAACCAACTTACTTTGGACAACATAAGATTTCAACAGACATACATGCAGCACCTTGCACTGTCCCGTCTCACAGTTTATTTCGACCAGGTAAGTTACAGCAGAAAGTTTCTCCATCACGCGGAACGGACCGACCCAGGAGGTCTCCAACTTCCCGTGACGTCTGGTACGCAGCATCAGCACGCTGTCGCCGGGCTGGAAAGTGCGATCACGAGCCAGATTAGAGAACTGGGCCAAGGCAAACAGGATGAATTTTAACAGGGAGAAATGTAAAGTACTACACTTGGGCAAAAAAAATGAAAGGCACAAATACAGGATGGGTGATACCTGGCTTGAGAGCAGTACAAGTGAAAAGGATCTAGGAGTCTTGGTAGACCACAAACTTGACATGAGTCAACAGTGTGATGCAGCAGCTAAAAAAGCCAATGCAATTCTGGGCTGCATCAATAGGAGTATAGCATCTAGATCAAGGGAAGTAATAGTACCACTGTATTCCGCTCTGGTCAGACCCCACCTGGAATACTGTGTCCAGTTCTGGGCACCACAGTTCAAGAAGGATATTGACAAGCTGGAACGTGTCCAGAGGAGGGCAACCAAAATGGTCAAAGGCCTGGAAACGATGCCTTATGAGGAACGGCTTAGGGAGCTGGGTATGTTTAGCCTGGAGAAGAGACGGTTAAGGGGTGATATGATAGCCATGTTCAAATATATAAAAGGATGTCATATAGAGGAGGGAGAAAGGTTGTTTTCTGCTGCTCCAGAGAAGCGGACACGGAGCAATGGATTCAAACTACAAGAAAGAAGATTCCACCTAAACATTAGGAAGAATTTCTTGACAGTAAGAGCTGTTCGACAATGGAATTTGCTGCCAAGGAGTGTGGTGGAGTCTCCTTCTTTGGAGGTCTTTAAGCAGAGGCTTGACAGCCACCTGTCAGGAATGCTTTGATGGTGTTTCCTGCTTGGCAGGGGGTTGGACTGGATGGCCCTTGTGGTCTCTTCCAACTCTATGATTCTGTGATTCTGTGATTCTGAGCCCGTGCGTCGTAATAGGACTTTTGCTTTTGCTGTGCCTTTCTGGCGTTGTCAGCCGCCACTCCACGCATCTCTTGAAGATTACGCTGCAGATCTTGGACGTAGCTGATCACATCTGGATCTTCCACCCGCTCTTTACCGGTCCAAGCATTCTTCACCAGATCACACGGCTCACGAGGTTGTCTCTCAGATAATAGCTCCACCGGGTTGAAACTTCTTTCCTCATTTGGCACCTCACGATACCCAAACGAAAAAGGCTGGTCTCTCTCATCCCAAGCATTCTGACGAGACCTAGAGTCAGTTTTAACACTCTTGCTCTGAGTGTTGTCAAAGTTCTTAGTTTGCTCACTAGTTTGGGGCTGCTTCACTGTCATTTCCATATGCTTAACTTCGCATACTCCTGACAGGTCTTCTTTATTAATAATCACACAGGGCTTGTCCACAGATGCCTCTGACTCCTGCCCTGGATCTTCCTCCCAAACTAAAGGCTCATTACTTTGTTTCTCCTTCATGCACTGGGTTCTGGGTTCAGTTCTAACTGCCATCTTCACCAACATTCCGTCACCTAGTGGGGCCTCACTAGTGACACTTAACTGACTTTCTGAGGCGTGGCTTTGGGCTCTGACAACCATCTTACTTCTGTGCTCTACAATATCATTGCCTATCAGCACAGGTTTAGCAATGTTGTCCCAAACTCCCATTCTGCCCTTGCCTCCAACACCTTTGTATTCAATCACCACTTCGGCATCATTCCCCTCCATAAACTTAGGGAATATTTTTAAGTGGGCGGCGTTAACCTCAACACTGGGCTGACTCTGAGGTAATCCTGCCCTTAGCCGCATCTCTTGCAATCTCAACCGACCCATCTGAACCTCTCTTTCGAAAGCTAGCCTTTCCTGTTCCAATCTTAACCTTTTAGATTGCATCTCCTGATCTAACTGAGCTTTTAAACGTTCAGCTTGCATTTCCTGCTCCACTCTTAACTTCCTCTCTTCAGAAGCCATTTTCAAAACCTGCACAGAACTAGGGTCTTCCTTCTCCAAGACCTCCCCTGTTCTCTCATCACCTTTGGCTGGCGGCTCTCTAGCTCTCTTTAAATGTGCCATCTCCAGTCAACCAAGTATCGTCCTAATTTAAGCCAAACTCTGGCTTGTGGGTTGCTACTTTAAACCGCGGCGTTGCCCACACAAAAGCTCGTGATTCGAACTCACTACGCAGCTACCAGTTTAGTTGCGACTTAGAATCACTGCTCTGCAACCGATAAAGTCGCGATTTAAAATCACGGCGCTGCCACCAAATGTAGCGAACCCCCTTGATGGACTGTGGGTTACCCTAGTAAGATTGTTTATTGGCACTGCAGGTGTACTGGTTTTTAAATTCAACCCCTCACACGCTGCCCGCCTGGGTTCGACTTCGGACCGATCCCCCTTCCTAATACACTTTAGGGATCCCAGTAGCGTAAGGGCAACCGTCCAATCTAGCGTGTCCCAATATATTCCCTGCTCTGGGCTATTTTGGTGAAAAGCCTTCACTGCCTACAGTCTTGGGATTCTTTTACTTCGAGCCCCCTTCCCACTGTATTCAGCTGCCTAGCCTCGCTAGCAACTCTGTGGCACGCTTTAGACTTTCACCCTCAAGCCACTCCTTCTGGGTATCTCCAGGAAACAAACTATCCCTCGCAGGTCAAGTCCTGTCCCCTCTCAGAGTTTTCCCAGCCTAGAGCCTGTATATATCACGCTGGACTTCCTTAACAGACGATTCCTTCAGGCACGATCGAGAACAGAGATTTTATTGTACTACAAGCATAATGGTTTCAAATATTCTTGGTTATTGAGCTTTGTTTCATTACAGACTTAGTTACTAACAGCTTCATCCACAGCAATTAATCCTAACCTAAAAAACCTCCCTCTCCTACGATCCACCCAGCCCTCACTCTCCATCAATCCACCCACTCCACCCTGAGCCAACGGACGTTCCCTCCTTTTAAACCTCAGAAGGTTCCGCCTCCTCAGAGCGAGCTGTCTGTCATTCAGTTCTGCACCTTAACTCATAACATGCCGGGGATAAATTGAACATTCTATCAGCCAACAGGGCTGATTCGCCACAGTCCTCAACCAGAGTTTCCCAAACGTGGGTCTCCAGCTGTTGTTGGACTACAACTCCCATCATCCCTAGCTAGTAGGACCAGTGGTCAAGGATGATGGGAATTGTATTCCAAAAGCAGCTGGAGACAAGTTTGGGAAACCCGGTTCTAGACTAAAGAATGGGGATTTGGGGTCCTCCAGCTGTCGCAGGACTGCACCTCCCATCACCCCTGACCATTGGCCATGCTGACTGGGGCTGATGGAGTCCAATAACATCTGGAGAGCCACAGGTCCCTCACTCCTGTTCTAGACATTTCTGTTGGTTATAACAAAATAATTGGTTTCCCATTAATTTATTTAAAGATTATTTTTTAGATGAAAGCTGCATTTAAATACGATTGTGTGGCAAAATACTCATTAAAAATTTACAGATTTAAATATTCATTTAATTTGCAGATTAATGCGGACAGGGAATGGGATGGAATTATGAGTGAAAACATGTTAAATTGGCATGGGTCAAAAATAGCCAGATTCACCCATCCCTAAGTAGGTGCTCAAGACTATTAACTGATGCTTGAGACTAGACTGGTCAATCAGCAAATCGCTCCATTTTATTGTCATTAAATCATTACATGAGAGGTTTATCTAGCACCAGCATGAAAAGGGGCGATCCGGCAGCTTGACTCCAGTTTATGAGCAAAACAGAATTCCATGGGCTTCTGTGATGTTCCACACAGTTATCTTAACCCACTCCATCTGGGAACTTGAGATAAGCCTTGCAGCTGAGGGATTGGAGGAGGGTATTTTGGAGCTGATATATCTGTGGCGTTTGGCTGCTTATTTGTGCTGGGATTTAATCTGTGGCCTGATTGGCAATTATGCCAGCCAGGCAATTTTGTAGGATTGTGACTCAGGGGAGGTTGTAGAGAGAGAGAAAGAAAAATGAATGAGGAAATGGTCTCGCTTAATTTATTATCGTTATAGTGCACTTTTTCTATTTTATATTTTTTAAACAATTTTATTTATTTCGAATTCACACAAAACAGGAAAAAAGGACAAAACCATACCATCATTATATCACATTTCCCCATCTTATTTCCCTCCCCCTCCCCTCCCTCCCCACTCCCCCTCTCCCATGTGTGATCTCATTACTTCTCTGTTTTATTTTCTTTCGCTATGTTGCGTATTACAATATTATAATCCTACTTTATATATTTCATCTTACTTACTTACCCCCACCCATTTCATTCCATATCTATCAAAATATCAAATCCGGAACACTGCAATATCATATAATCCTTCACTCCTTGCCATTCCTTTATGACTTCTTGGTTTGAACGTCCTCTAATGCAGCGTTTCCCAACCGGTGTGCCGCGGCACACTGCTGTGCCGCGAGACACCGGCTGATGTGCCGCGGGGAAAGGTACCTGCAGCCCAGGGCTGCACAGGACCGTGGCGGCGGCACTGCTGGAGCCCGGCGGCGAAGCAGAAGCCAGGGCGGCGTGGAGGAGCAGCGCGAGGAGGAGCGGCCACGGACGGCGGCGCCCAGGAGGAGCCCGCGCCATGCTTCCTTTCCTCGGCGCTGCTGCTGCTGCTGCGCTCAGGACAGGCGCGGGCTCCTGGCGGCGAGGAAGAGGCGGCGGCGGCGGCAGCTCCGGGGCTCGCGCCCGGCCATGGCCCTGGGAGAGCGGGCAGGCGGGCGCCTCCTGGCAGCCCTCAAGCGGGCTCTCTCTCGCAGCCGCGCGCTGAGAGGGTCTGGCGGTGCGCCTTGGCGCTTCGGCAGCTCCCGCCGCAGTGCCCTGAGGGCCCCCGTTCGCCGAGGGGGAGCCGGGGAAGGCGAGAGGCAGCAGCCGCCTCCTCGGGTTGGGCAGGGAAGGCAGAGGACGCTGCCCTGCTGCGCCCTAAGCGCGCTCGGAGGAGGACTCGGACGCAGCGCCGAGGGCAACAAGGGGCAAAGGGGACGCGCTCGCTCTCCTCGGCCGCCCCTTTGCTTGCAGAAGCGCCTCAGACCCAAAAAGAAAAAGCTGAGGAGGAGGGCGGAGGCGCCGCCTTCTCCTCGCTCGGGGCGGGTAAATAGTCGCTGGAGCTGCGCCCGCCGAGCTCGTGGAGCGCCAAGAAGGAGCGGTGTGCCGCGAGATTTTTTTAATGAAAAAAGTGTGCCGTTGCCTATATTAGGTTGGGAAACACTGCTCTAATGTTTGCCGTTAATTTTGCCAATTCTATCAATTCACACATTTTGGTTCTCCACTCTATTATTGTTGGTGTTTTCTCCCCTTTCCAATTTTTCGCTATTAATAATCTGGCCGCCGCTGTAGCATATAAGAATACATTTATGTTATTTTTGGGGATCTCATCTGTAATTATTCCTAATAGAAATGATTCTGGTTTTTTTTTATAAATGTAATTTTGAATATAGTGCACCTTTTCTAACAATAAGGACAAAACATGTCCAGCACAGGAATGTGTGTGTGACAGAGTGTTCAGGAAAGTTGTTTGTTATAGATTTGGACACCATATATTTTTGCACAATGGCTCCCTGGGATCAAGGAGCAAGTTCTCACCTGTGGGATGCATTTGAACACCATTTTGAATCAAGATGGTGGAATGAAGTTTCCAAATCTGCACTGGTTTCAAAACAACACTTTTAAAAGCATCTGATGCTTCTTAATCATGAGAGAGAATATTACTTAAAAACTTAGTATGGCTACAAAAGAGCGACGAAACAGGTTGGGTAAGAGAAGAATAGTTCAGCCATTGCATTTGGGTTGCCTGAATGCATACAGGGTTTAACTATTGCCATTTAAAGGGGACATTTTTCAGCTAACAATGACACAGTAGATTAGCTGGGAGTGTGAAGAAAAGCAGCTACAAATCTAGTGGAGAGAACTTAATGTTCCGTCTTGAGAGAGGAGACGTAGAAAGTGCGCAAAGGCCGTGCGTGCCCAATATAGGCAGCTGAAGCCTCACATCCTCGCAAAATCTCAACCAGAGAACTCAATAAGAAATGAATGTGGCCCTCCAGGCATGTTTATCTGGCCCTCAGGACTCTCCCCAGGATGCCTTACTGGTCCTGCTCAGTAAGTGCTTTTGCCTGGTTGAAATGTGTCTCTGAGCTGTGATAATGCCTTCGCAGGATGGAAAGAGGATTGTGTTTGTGTGTGTTTGTGGAATGTGGCATACTGTGGAACAGTGGTGTAGCGTGGGTTGCCAGTACCCAGGCAGGTCAAGTGTTTTGCCCCCTGGTGGACTGGGCAGCTGGGTTATGGGTGGGTGTGCCAGGGGGCGTATGCAGAGCCCGAATGGAGGGTGAACAGAGCCCACCTCCAACAGGCTCCTCACCTGCCCTGACACGAGATTCCCCCAGAGCGCAGCTTTAGGAAGCGCCGGCGTTACTCACTTGAAATGCAAACGCTGCAAAATTACCCTTTTAAAATGGAGGCCACAATCATTCTTGACTCAGGGTTTTATTTATTTCTAGCGTCCGGAGCAGGCTGCATCGTTTGATGGTGATTTTTTGTGCGCCTAATGAAGTAGGCTCTTCCGTGGGAAAGCTCATGCCTTGATAAATGTGCTTGCTTCTACAGTGCTACGAGACTCGATGTCTTTTTTCCTTGCTGCAACAGACCAGGAGCACAGCAGCTGCCCCCTTGGACGTGAAGGAGGAGATCAAGCATCGCTGCCACTGTGCTACAGACTCTGGTGCACTGTGCCTTTAAGATTATGTCTGTGTTTCCAGTTTTCTGGTCTTTCCCAGAGTTAGGAGTGTCAGATGCTGCCAAGAGGGGAAATAAGGGAGTCCAAGATCCGTCAGCTTCTGGTTCTGCTTTGAGATACCTGGTGGTACCCAACGCTTTCCTCCCCACGTTCTCGAGATCTGATTGTTGCTGCTGCCTTTCAAAACCCTGAGTTTTGAAACACCCAGAAACTCCTGAGATGTCGTCTGGAGGTGGTTCTTCAGCAAAGTCCTGCAAGAGGTCGAAAACGGTGAAGCGCCATGCCAGCATCTACACCTACCAGGAGCCACCCCACAGGTGAGAGATTGCCTTTGGATAGGATAGGCTAGACTAGAAAGGCTTAGGGGAACCAGGTGCGAAGAGAGACTGCCAGTCTCCTGCACCTGTTCACTGTTGCTTGCACAAAGCTTCTGCTGAGGTTAGATTCTATTCAGTCCTTATTAAGCATTCTTGTTTATAGGGTGAATTCGCCCTGCATTCATCCTGATTTGCTTACAGGGTGTTTATACATCTTCATGTTATTCATTCATCCCACCCTTTTCAGTGCATTTCCTTGACACTTTCCAAACTGCAAAAAGTCAGATTCATATTTTTTTTAAAGGGACTTTGCTGCACCTGGGTGACAGCGCACTTCAACCCACAAAGCTAAATTTCTGGTATGCACCGCAAAATAGTGACAGTCTGGAGGAGCCCTAAGAGAGGGGATTTAATTAGGTGCTGATTCTCTCATCCTTGCCTGACAGGCTTCACCAGCCAAAAATGCCCCCTTTTATTCAGCTGTTCCAAGTACAAGAGCATAGTCCCTTTGGAGATTCTCTCTCTCTCTCTCTCTCTCTCTCTCTCTCTCTCTCTCTCTCACACACACACACACACACACACACACACACACACACACACACACCACATCTCCTTACTTGTTCTTATTATTAGAAAATCGTTGTTCCTCCTTCTGTCACTCAGACACCCAAGGAGTCTAACACATGGTTTAAAAATGAACACACTCAGAACTCTATTCTGGGTATAGCATCCGCACAATCCAAATTAACAATCTAATTCAAGCACTGCTTTTGCAACTGGCCTTTTGTAATGCCCTGAAATGATGCACGCAGGAAACTGCATTTTAAAATCTCCTTTGCCTGCAAGTTTTCATATGCTGTTTCTCTGCACTTCCAGTGTTGAATTCCAATGCAGTGCGTTTCTATTTCTGAAAGATCCCAGCTTTATTGATTGATTTCAGCAGGGTGGCAAGCGGTTAAATCTCTTTGGTTGTTTATTTGTTCGGAGATTCGTTTTATGAATGTAGGAAAGTGTGGTCTTCTGCATCTCCTTTGCACACACATCTTCACAACTACCGTTACAAAGAAGAATACTGTCCATGCAGTTTATGCCTCTAGATGCTCTGAATTCAGTAAATGTATATTATTATTATTATTATTATTATTATTATTTATTACTAGTAGTAGTATTGTTGTTATATTTGTACCCCACCTTTCCTCCAAGGTGTTCAAGGCAACTTACATAAGTCTCCTTCTTCCCATTCCACCCTCACAACAAGCCTGTGAGGTAGGTTAGGATGAGAGATAATGACTCTGGCTCAAACTTCATGGCTGAGTGGGGATTTGAACCCTGGTTTCCCAGGTCCCAACCCAATGCTCTGACCAGTACACCACACTGCCCCTCTTATGTGCAACAGGAAATTGTTGGCAATGAGTCTTGGTTAAAAAAAATTCAGGCACATGATTGGTGGCATGCTACCTACTTCCCTCAGAGTGTAGTCCTGTGTGTATCAACTCTAATGTAAAGGTAAAGGGACCCCTGACCATTAGGTCCAGTCGTGACCGACTCTTGGGTTGCGGCGCTCATCTCGCATTATTGGCCGAGGGAGCCGGCGTACAGCTTCCAGGTCATGTGGCCAGCATGACTAAGCCGCTTCTGGCAAACAAGAGCAACGCATGGAAACGCCGTTTACCTTCCCGCCAGAGCGGTACCTATTTATCTACTTGCACTTTGACGTGCTTTGGAACTGCTAGGTTGGCAGAAGCAGGGACTGAGTAACGGGAGCTCACCCCGTTGCGGGGATTCGAACCGCCGACCTTCTGATCGGCAAGCCCTAGGCTCTGTGGTTTAACCCACAGGGGAACCCAAATAAGCTGAGTGAGGCTTACTCCCAAGTAAGCATATATAGGATTGTTTTCCTCCCTATCCCTTTTCCCTTGTGTGTTGTGGATTCTTTTTAGATGGTAAGCCTGTGGATAGGGACTCTCTTGATTGTATGTTTCCCCCTCTGGGAATCTTTTTGGATGAAGAGTAGGGTACAAATGCTCTAAATAGATAAATATATAAGATGGCAGCCTCAGCGGCAGAGGAATAATATTGCTATTTTAAAACTAAGGTTGCCGTCGTCATCATATGCATATTTACTTCGGAGCAAATCCAATTTACTTCGGAGCAAATCCAATTGTATCTGGCTAAATATGCAGAGGATCTGGTTGCAGAACCCTTTATTCACAGTCCTGGGGAATTGATGGCCTTGAGCCATTTATTCTTTTGTTATTTACACATACATGCACTTCTAGAAATGAGCACTGTGTTATCAGTGTGGCTCAGATGGAAGGTGATGCAGAGCTGCAATTAAATGTGCAGCAAGCGCTTGTAATAGAAAACACAGGCATGCCACTTCAGTCCTGTGGAGCCATGTGTTTACAACAGGGTGGTCCAAAATGCAGGTAGTTCTCGAGGCCTTTTTTCCAGCCCTCGGCAACATTTGAACTCCTCCCCCCTCCCGAAAAACCCCTCGTGCTGCCTTCCCAAAGCCAGGTAAGAGAGTTGCTGGGCTTGGGAAAGGAAGCGTGAGGGCTCTGGCAGGTTCCTAGAGCCCTCCATCCTTCTTCCCAGAGCCTAGTGAGCCCTTTCCCAGCTTTGGAAAGAAGATGGGAGGGCTCTAGGACCCTGGAAGAGCTTTGTGCCTCCTTCCCAAAGCCTGCCACATCACTTATCCGGCTTTGGGAAGGCAGCATGAGGGCAGGGGGCACTCAAATTTTGGCCTCCCCCCCCCCAACATGACAAGTACAGCCCGTGGGTTCCATGACAAAGTACTCTTGCGGCCCACTTGGTATAAAAAGTTAACCACCCTGGTCTACAAATAAAGTGCCTTGGTCAAGCCTTGGAGTCAGAAAGACAGGTAGCCCTGCTTATCTGGGACAATTTCGGTTCTCTCGGTTTCTTATTTTAACAATCTTAAATTCAGTTCTCCACATTTCTGCAGCAATTTGGGGTTTTCTTAAGGAAAATAAAACTCCCGTGGAAATTTTTGTATCGTTTTATTGCAGGTTTCTCCCAGTAAGCACATTTTTAATACAGTTTTTACTAATGTGCACATTTTGCAAGCAATATAATTCTACTACAATTTTGTAAGTTATTTTCACTCATATGTCCATCATTGTGCACACTTTCTCCTAATATATGCCTTTTTTGTCAACACTGGTTGGAAAACTGCACCACAAAAAATTCAGGTAACTGTGAATAAAAGATGGGTGGTTCATTTATTCTCTTATTGTTTTGAATGTGAAAATGTGATAGATGTGTCTTTAGATGTGAACTGAGCTGAATTTCCTCCCTGGGTGAGATTTCCCTACTTGGGAGTAAGCCCCATTAAACTGAGTGATGTCTGATTAGAGATTTGTTGAATTGTGGTGTTGGGGGCTGTGTTTGTCAGTCTGCTGTTTAAAGTGCAGAACCATTCAGAAAAGGTAGACTAAATCAAGTACTGTACCAGAGTCACAAGGATTGAAATATGCAATCATCTGTTTGTATGATGGGGGTTTCTAGATTATCTGCACTGATGCAACCTGTATGTTTTACTGATGCAGTCTTTTGCTTTTGGCTGAATAATCACTGTGATGATAACTCACCTTGCTCTGTCTGTGTGTGTGTGTGTGTGTGTGTGTACCATGGAATATCGGACATACCTAGCAACTCAGATGAAGATAATGGGGACGAGAAGGTTGACAGCAGTGATCCAGAACAGATCTTCCAGAACATACAGTTTCAGAAGGAGATCATGGCCAACATCCGTTGCAGACCCTGGCCCATGAGGCAGAAACTCAGGGCGTTAAGGTAATGGAAATTCTCCAACCACATCAGTCATTTCTGAAACACACACCCTTGTGGATTTTGTGATCTCAAATCCAAGAAACAAATCAATGGTTGCATCTGCCTAGTGATAAGCAGTAGGTAATATTCTGTAAGTCAACAGTAGGACCATTAATCTGCCTAACTTAGTACTGTCTGCACTGACCGGCAGTGGCACTGCAGGATTTCAGAGGGTGATCTTCTTAGTTCTACCTGGAAATAAATTAATAATAATAATAATAATAATAATAATAATAATAATAATAATAATTTATTACTTATACCCCATCCATCTTGCCAGGCCTCCCCAGGCACTCTGGGCAGTTTCCAGCAGGATATTAAAAACACAATAAAACATCAAACATTAAAAACTTCCCTAAACAAGGCTGCCTTCAGATGTCTTCTAAAAGTCAGATAGTTTTTTATTTCCTTGACATCTGGTGGGAGGGCATTCCACAGGGCAGGCGCCACTGCCGAGAAGGCTATGTCAGGTCTCCTTCAGGCACTGTAGTGGTTAAACACCTTCTTCCTTAGTTTTTGTTTTCTCAAATTTCTTTGTTTAAGAGAAAACACTGAGTGGAATTACAGACCCTCCAAGTGTCCCTATTTTCCAGGGACAACCCCAGATTTACAGAAGTCATCCCAGTTTCTGATTTGATCCCAGAATGTCCCACTTTTCCTTAGGACATCCCTATTTTCATCAGAGAAATGCTAGAGGTTATGGAGTTATGCGACCCCCGAGCCAAGTAAACCTTTAGAAGACATCTGAAGGCAGCTCTGCATAGGGAAGGTGGTTTTTTAATGTTGAATGTTTTATTAAGTTTTTATATCTATTGGAAGCCACCTAAAGTGGCTGGGGCAACCCAATCAGATGGGTGGGGTCAAATTATTGTTGTTATTATTGAATAGGGCAGTGATGGCTAACCTTGACACTCCAGATGTTTTGGGACTACAACTCCCATCATCCCTGGCCACTGATCCTGTTAGCTAGGGATGATGGGAGTTGTAGTTCCAAAACATCTGGGGTGTCAAGGTTAGCCATCACTGGAATAGGGCATCCCTATTTTCATCAGAGAAATGTTGGAGGGTATGGATTTAGCATTGTTGCAATGCTCCAATTTCTTTTAAGTATAGAGAGGGAGGGGAAGGTTGCATTTTGCAGCAGTAATTCGCGCTCCTTGGCAAGTTCGTTAGATGTTATTTATGAGAGGGGGACGTCAGGAGCTGGGGATGTAATGAGATTTTGGCCACGCAAAATGAATCTCTCGTCTTCGTCGGCAGACAAGCCAAAGAGATTGTACTGAAGTACGAAGGTCGGCTGACTCGAACCAGAGGCTACCAGGCAGCCGGAGCGGAGGTTGGTCTGCTTTCCATTACAAGCTCCTGAACTCGCTTTCCGTGAAAGTGATTGAGGATTTCCATTTGCAGAGGAAAATGTTTCTAAGTCATCATTATTAACTAAATGGGGAAAAAGAGGGCAGCAAGGTAGAGGCTGCCAACGTATCTGTCAGGAAGAAATTCTGCATGGGAAGCTTTCAAAATATAAAGGACTAGTGGGGCATGTCTGGCACTGCCCAGGGAATTTTAGAAGTGTAATTTCTGAGTTTGGACCCATCGTGCCAAAAATTGCCCAAAGTCATGCCCAAGTCACATTTCGGTCTGCCATCTTGATTCAAAATGGCAGGCAGCAACATTGGCAAAAACTGCCTCCCCCACCTCAGCAGCCCTCGTGCCAAGTTTAGTGTCAATATTTCAAGAGGCAGCCTTTCGAGAACCATTTTCCAAAATATTGTTACAGATTTGGGAGGGATCCCTTAAACCAGGCATTCCCAACCTGCGGCCCTCCAGATGTTTTGGCCTACAACTCCCATGATCCCTAGCTAACAGGACCAGTGGTCAGGGATGATGGGAACTGTAGTCCAAAACATCTGGAGGGCCAAAGTTTGGGGATGCCTGCCTTAAACCCTAGAAATTAATAAATGGTAGTGTTTACCCCTTAGCCTTTTCTTCTCCTGAAGATAACCCGCAAGGCAGTGGAGGTTTAGAACCAGAGTTTTCCTTCTCCTAGATGGGCTACCTTCCCAGTTTGACAAGCCACACCTGCCCCACACTTCCCTCTCCGGAATGTGCAGAAACCGCCTTCTTGACTGTTGCACCCACTAATGGTCTTGTTCATTCAATCCACCGGAGTCTGTTCTCACATGCAGAGGAAGTCGCTGACTCACCAAGGGTTTGAGACCCATCGGCTACCGTCACCTGGTTTAGCCGACCAATCAAAGCTGTTCCTGGAGTGTGGCTGCTGTCACAAGCTGACAGCTTCTAGGAGCCACAGATGGGAGCTGAGTGCAGGGTGGGGCCAAAGGTGGACAAACCACCCTAGAAGGAGCACGTGTCCTTCACTGGAGGTACTTTCTGAAGTGTAGGTGGGTTCCCACGAGGCAATACACAGTGATAACAGCAAGAACCTTTATTGAACCACATAACTGGGAAACGGCCAAAGCAACTGCTTATATACATTCCTGAAAGCCCAGGCTACTCCCACTCCCAACGTGATTGGCTGTCTAAACTTCCAAGCTGCGAATCACGACTCAGAGTTCAAGGGCCAATGGCAGAGGCCCAAATATTGACATGTTCTGTGATTGGACATCATGTATCAAATCAGAACACAGGAGCTCGGAATTCGTAGTCCAGACTCAAGCTCAGACAAACACAGACCACAGAATACATAACACTAACCCTCTCCTAACACCCCATACACCCCATGGAAGTTGTAGGCTAGCCACATCTGGAGGCCGGCAGATGCCCCTTTGCTGCTTTACAATATATTGCCTGTAAAGCTTTATCTGTGCCATTGGTGTGGTTTTCTGATTGATCGAGAAGGTCTGTGCCATCTGTTAATTTTTTGTTTAATTAAAATACTTCCACTTACAGCAATAAAGCCTTGGAAGACCCATGAAATTAATTAGCTCTGACCACGGCATTGATTATTCATGAGTTAACAAAAATCTGGCTCAAAAGAAATTGACTGTGCATGAGCAACTAGCGACCAGAGAAGGCGGCCTCTTGAGATTGACTAATGGGCTGAACCATCATAGGCACGGCAATGTTATTGCTTTCTCAATACCATGGGGTGAAAGGGTCAAATGAGAAATTTTGCCCAAAGCACAGTTCAGCATGAAATGGAGAGTCACCCCATGAGCAAAATGTCTGAGGAATTTTAAAAGAAATACATGTTATCAAATGTCAGAGAACTTTCTCCTCTGGGCCAGGTTTGAGGGGGACACTGGGGGTACCCCGCGTCATTGTAGTCATATGTTTGTTTGTATTTTGTTTTGCCAAAAAGTGTGCCCAAAGCGGCTTGCAACATATGATATGAACACAAAAGTTGTTGTTGTTGTTGTTGTTGTTAATACCCCGCCATTCTGCCTGGGTTTCCCCAGCCACTCTGGCCAACTCCTAGCAGAATAATAATAATAATAATAATAATAATAATAATAATAATAATAATGCGATAAAACAGCAAACATTAAAAACTAATAGAGAAGATTTGGTTGTGGCTGGGGAAACCCAGCCAGATGGGGTGGGGTATAAATACAACAACAACAACAACTACTACTACTACTACTACTAATAATAATAATAATAATAATAATAATTTAATAATTATTATTTTTATTAAACCACTCTGGGAATTGTAGCTCTGTGAGAGGAATGGGGTGTGTGTGTCTCCTAACAACTCTCCAAGCCCTTAACAAAATACACTTCCCAGGATTCCTTGGGGAAGCCATGACTGTTTAAGGTGGTATAATACTGCTTTGAATGTACAGTGCTGATGGGACCTAAATGTTGAGAACGATCCCTTCTGTGGGCAGAGTGTATTCATTTCACGTGAACTAAAGCTATTTCTAATATGTCTGTGTTTTTCCTAGCTGTGGCGAAAATTTGTTCGGCTTGCATATAACTTTGTGGTCATCTTTATTCCCTGGGAAATGAGAATCAAGAAAATAGAAAGTAAGTATGGAGGGAGGCTAATTAACTAAGATGTTGGCTATTATGGCAAAGTGCTGGGAATAAGGCTTTCTCTTTGGCTTATTGAAAATATTATATAATATTATATTAGTTACATGATAGATAGATAGATAGATAGATAGATAGATAGATAGATAGATAGATAGATAGATAGATGCTTCCAACATTTGTCATATTGAGCTAATAATTTTTTTTAATCAACATTCCCTTATTCTTAAGCTGGGGTTCTAAAGCACACTTCCCTCAGAGTAACACTGCAATATTGCATGTTTCTACTTGGAAGAAGGGATGGAAGAATCTGTCAACGTCAATTTGTCATCCCCCCCCCCCCCAATTTAAAGTTTAGTTTGTCCCATTTCTGAATCAGTTTGTGATTATTATCAGTGCTATTTTTCTAGAAAAAGAGGTGCAGGAACTGGGTTCCGGTGAGTTCCGGCTGGGGGGGAAGCCCTGATTATTATTATTATTATTATTATTATTATTATTATTATTATTATTAAAAGGCGGTGTAAAAATTCACCAGCATTTTTCTGTGAATTTCTCCTAATGCCTGGGAGACGGCATTCTCTATGGTAGCTTCTTAAGTTGCCAAACTCCCTCCCCACAGGAGGGACCTTTGTTATGCAGCTACCGTCAAATGCTGAAGACCCAGGCTTTTGACACTTCAGATGTATGTTTTTAGGGGCCATGTTATTTCTGTGGGGGCAAGTTGTTAGAAACTCTTTTTAATATTGTGTTTTAATTGTTGTAACCCGTCCTGGGACCATGGGAGTGAAGGGAATAGAATAGAATAGAATAGAATAGAATAGAATAGAATAGAATAGAATAGAATAATAATGCTAATACTCCCCCCCCCCTTTTTTGTGGTTGAAGGTCACTTTGGCTCTGGAGTTGCCTCTTACTTTATTTTTTTGAGATGGCTATTTGGAATCAATATTGTTCTCACCATCATGACAGGAACATTTGTTGTTTTACCAGAGGTAAGCAATGCTCGTTGGATGTTATTTCTTGGTGGGATGTGTGGAGAGTTATTTATTTATTTAGAAGTTTATTATTGTCAGTATTTTTTAAAAACATCTCTAAGCGGTATACAAAAACACAACATCATACCAAAAACAAAACAAAACAAAACAAAAACATGAAAAACAGAGATACCGTACATTAAAAAAAATCAAAAACAAAGCACCAGCAAAATCCTATATAATAATTCCCTAATGTCCCCACGTCCGTGGTGTGTGTCAGAGGAACTGCGCTACTGAGCATGTGCCCCACGGACACAGGGATTGGAGCGCAGAGACTCTATGCAGATGAGACAGTCGGAGGCTGCCAATCGGAAGTGCAGGAGGGGCTGCCTCGCCCTGCACTCAAAGAAAGTTGCTGGCGGCCATTTTGTGTGTGTGAGTGATGGGAGTTACACAAGGATTCCTCTCACACGCCCGCCCTAGGCCGACGGCCCTGCCCGGGAGGTGGCCTCCCTCCCTCAGGGGCTCAAAGCAGCCCCCGTCCCATCCTCGCCATGTCCCTGTACAGGAACTCGGTGTGGTTCGTGAAGGGGCTGGGAGTCAAAAGGGCAAAGAGAGGCGGGGGCTGCCATGGCCGTTTCCACACGGAGTTTGCTTACGGAGGGAAACCGGACCCCCCCCCCCCCCAGTACGTGGGATTTGAGCCCATTCCCCCTCCTCCGCCACACGCTTTAGGGACTTTTATGTAACGGGAGGGGCCAGTTTCCCTCACAGCTTCTCTCGGACGCGCCGCAGGATGAGGCCCGGCTGCCTTACCTGAAGGCTGCTGTCCTAATCCCACTTGCCTGAGGGAAATAAGTCCTGTTTTTAAAAATGTTTCACCACATATGTTCTAGCGCCCGTTAATTTAACGGGCTGAACGTCCACTAGTTGCACTATAAAAACAGGAATTCGGTAATAGGAGTCCAATCTTATGTGTTAGGTACACTACTGTCTGCCTGCTGTGGTGTGGTGGGGGAGATTTGGCATGGTATGTGCTTATTTCTTTATAAATTAAAGCATGTATATACTGCATTTTGGCCCTCAAAAGGGCCGCTCCAGGTGGTTTACATACAATTTAAAAACTGAAAGCAATAAATACCTAGGCTCATATGGAAAGAGGCAGTATTGCGGTCCTGAGCTGTTTTCACATCCCCTCCAACATTTCTCCAACGAAAATAAGGATGTCCTATTCCATTATGATGATGATGATGATGATGATGATGATGATGACTGGGTTCCCCAGTTAATCTGAGCAGCTTCTAACATATATAAAAACATAATAAAACATTAAACATTAAAAACCTTCCCTTTACAGAACTGCCTTCCGAAGTCTTCTAAAACTTATATAGTTACTTATCTCCTTGGCTCAGGGGATCGCATAACTGCACACCCTCCAGCATTTATCTGATGAAAATAGGGCCGTCCTAAGGAAAAGCAGGACATTCTGGGGTCAAATGTCAAGGTTTCAGGGAATTACGATCCCTCCCCCGGTGGCAGTCAAAAAGCAGATAATCGAAAAGAGTTCTTAACCACGTAATTTATTCAGTATTCACAAAGAGAGACAAAGGAACACCGTCTCTATTAAGTAATGGTGTTGCTCCAAGTCAAGTCCCACCCCTTCAGTCCCTCCTAATCTACGTCACCCCTGTGCCAGCTAGTCAGTGTTTTCTGCCTCTGAGATTTCTGTTCTGCTACTCTCATGGCCTGCCTGGTTTTGGGAGAGGGAGAATCAGGAACACTCTCCAAAGACACTGAGTCTGCCAGCTTACTCTCCCCCGGTGCTTCTTTCTCTTGCTGCTCCCCCAATATTTCCCAGCTTTCCCCCTCTGCAGCCTCTGAACTATGCCCTTCTGCAGACCACTGTTCTAAATCTATACAGTCTTACCTCGAGTTGCGTTTGCTTCACGTGTTTTTTTCAGGTTACGAAAGCGGCAAACCCGGAAGCGTTTACTTCTGAGTTCGCCACTTCACGCTAGCGTAGGAGCAATTTGCGCACTCTGTGCATGCACAGGAGCGAAGTGCATGCTTCGCGCATGTGCAGGAGCATTCTATCGCATCACACGCATGTGCAGAAGCAGCGCTCTACTTACGGACTTTTTGGGGTGCGAATGGCATCCGTAAGTAGAGGTACCACTGTACTGTTATTTTCTTCTTGGAAGGGGGGGGGCAGCTCCCACCATTCCTCCTCAGTCCAGCCCCTGACATCAAATCAAAAACTGGGATGGCTTCTGTAAATCCGGTTCTGTCCCTGGAAAATAGGGACACCCAGAGGGTCTATTTAAAGCTTTGCTTTGTTATTGCAGATCCTGGCTGGAGAGCCCTTTGGAAGCACTCCCAGCAAGAGCATCCCTGCCGGGCAAGAAGAATCTGCACAAGATCTGGATACGATCTGGTCTTTGGGGGCAAGGCGAAAAATTATATTATCATATCAGTGACTGATTGGGCCTTTTTTCTTTAGATGGACTGGGTGGCTACCCTACCAGATGCTGATTTATTTCATTGGTGTCTCCCCAGGGTTACCTCCAGTACTCGGTTTTATTCTACGGCTACTACGGACAGGCGAGGAAGATTGGGACAGCAGGCTACCGGCTGCCCCTTGCTTACTTCCTCGTCGGAATGGCCGTCTTTGCTTACAGCTTCATCATCCTCTTAAAGAAGTAATGCAGCTATTTTGCTTAAGTCAGGAGTCGCCAACCTTTGGGGGCTCGGTGCAGACATTTTTGAATTTCGAGAAAGCGCTGCGGGTGCCGGTCACAAAATGGTTGCTACGGGGCATGTGGGAGGGGGCGAGCAAGTAGGGGCTGGGCATCAGGTTCAGCCAATGCCTGAATCCCAAATCCAAAGATGGGCCAATTCAGGGTGGGATCCAGGCTTTGTCCAAGTCAGGTCACGGTTGCCCTGAGTTGGGCTACCCGAAGCGGGTAGTAGTGTTTTTATTGAATCATACCTGTATCCCTACTGGTGCTAAACACAGCATTTAGGAGCAGGACTAGTTAGAAGAGAGATTCCATGGTAGGGGATACCCATTTCAGCATGAACAGTCGTCTCTCAGGAGGAATCCTTTATTTATTTGAAGAGCTGCCTGGTCCAAGTTCGGTTTCGAGATGAATCACAATAGAATGAGGAACAGGTGGAGGAGCCATAAAGTTTCTCACCTGCAGGTAATATCTGGGCAGCAGACTGAACTGGCACCTGCACAACATAGCCACAGTCTTCCCTATAATGACGAGATGCCTTGCATTTCCATTTAAATTATAGTGATAATTTCTTAATTTGCAGCTACACATTTGCATGTGTAAATTTGGTGCAAACCCATTCCCTCTTTTGTCATCTTGGTTACACCTATTCCAGACAGGTGTGCTGATTTATTAGGGGTAAGTCACATAACCATTTTTGCAAGCCATTTCCCATAGCATTTGCAATGAGGAGCATGATGTGCAGGATGAACCATCACTGAAGGCCATATTAGAGTTCAAAAGCACGTTAAAGTGCAAGTAGATAAATAGGTACCGCTCCGGCGGGAAGGTAAACGGTGTTTCCGTGCACTGCTCTGGTTTCGCCAGAAGCGGCTTAGTCATGCTGGCCACATGACCCGGAAGCTGTACACTGGCTCCCTCAGCCAATAAAGAGAGATGAGCGCCGCAACCCCAGAGTCATCCGCGACTGGACCTAATGGTCAGGGGTCCCTTTACCTTTTACCTTTACCTTGCTGTGTAGCTTTCCCTTTCTAATTGACTTAAAAAACCAAAACCCTGATCTTGTGTGGTAGGGGGTTGGTTTGAGATTGACAAAGAGATTGCAACCAGGCATGGGAGATCTTTAACTCTTTTGCCCCCATAATTCTTGTACCTGCAATGGGAATGTCAGGGGGGAACTGCAGCCCCCCCCCCCCTGCCAGTCCAGCTCTCAGCCAGTACAGGCAGCAGCCAGAGCTTTTGGAGACAGACCCCTCTTACTCCTCCTCCTCCCCTTCTTCGTCGGGAGGGAGTGCTGGAGAGGACGAGGGAGTGCTGAGGCTTCAGCCAGCATCCCAGGGACCGGGTCAGGTTTCCAGGGGACCTAGAAGGAGGAGAACCAGGCACTTCCGTTTCCCGCGGTGCTGCGACTGGCGGGAGAATCGCAGCTCACACGGAAGTTCTGGTTCGGACTGAGCAGACATGATTGATGTTCTCTGTACATGAATGTAAATAACTTAGATAAAAGCCTTTTGGCAGAATGAGCTTTTGTCTTTCTTGGAACGTCCAGCCAAGGGGGAAGGGAACCCCCTACGTGTGACAGGGAGGATTAGTATTAAAATTATTAACTACTGTATTAGCCATTTGCAATCGCAGCGTTACTATCATTCAGTGCCTGTTCAAACACTGTGCTTTGGAGTGGAGTCAGTTCACACATTCAACGGAGGAATTCGGTGATTGGGGATCAGGTGCGTGTATGAATCAGCCCTTGAGCAACTCACATTTATGCGACGTCTCCACTGCTCTTATCCAGGATGGCTAAAAATTCAAGAATGAGCCTAGCAAGCGCTTCTGATGAAAATTACACGTTTTGTTGGCGGGTCTTCTGTGCCTGGGATTATCTCATTGGCAACCCCGAGGCTGCAGAGAGCAAATCAGCTGCCATAGTTAACAGCATCAGGGTAAGCAACTCGTCTCTGTAGCCAGAAGAGATGCCTGCCTGTGATTGTTGTGCATGAGGCAAATAGGTTACGGAGCGAATGCAAAAAGAAAATAAAAATGCAAGACATTAATGCTCCAAAGGTGCAATTCTTTTTAGTGTTTGAAAGTAACACTGTTCAGTGGTAATTGTTTGTAGATGCAGCTCTGCAAACGGCAGACAGAACCTCAAAGGGATCCGTGGAAAAAACCAAAGATTCTATTCCCCCCCCCCCAAGGAAATAGATGACTTTAGAATAATTAAGAGCTCTTCTTTCAATGGATTGCTAGCTACAGGGCATTGTGACCTCCCAATAAATGATAAAGCCTTGCATTTCTAAAGACAGAATAATCATCATCTAGTAAAATCTAACTGGACATGGAAATAGCAGCACATGGTCACTCCTAAAACCTATTATAATAATTCAAATGGTCTGCCTCTCTTTTCTGACAGGGGGTAGTAAGGGGTTGTGGCACCTAAAAAGCTTGACTTGCACCCTAACAGTTCTCTAACACCTTAGAGCAGGCATAGGCAAACTCGGCCCTCCAGATGTTTGGGGACTACAATTCCCATCATCCCTGACCACTGGTCCTGTTAGCTAGGGATGATGGGAGTTGTAGTCCCAAAACATCTGGAGGGCCGAGTTTGCCTATGTCTGCCTTAGAGAGGGACAGGAGAGTCCAAAAGGGACTCAACAATGCAATCCTACACATGTCTACTCAGAAGCAAGTCCCACTCACCACATGCCATAGGAGCCAACTCCTAGGGGCCAAGGTCCCTTTGCCCCCCAATAAAATATTTGAGGGGGCTGCCCCCCCAAAGTTGATGGGCATTGCCATTCAAATGGTAAGCATGCACTGCATCGTGTGATCGATTATGTGGGGCGGGGCTTACATGCCCCACCCCCAATATTTTATTCAGGTTGGCACCCCTCCTACCTGCTATTATTTCTGTGTTTCTCCCATCACAGGAAGCCATACTAGAAGAACAGGAAAAGAAGAAAAGCACAAACATGTATGTATATGTATCATTTTCCAGCCTGCGTTCCACGATTGCAAAAGTGGAATTGTCTTCCTCCTGTCCTTTTGAAACAATATGAAAATGACTTGCTGAAGCAATATCAATACTTTGTCCTACCCTCGTGTAAAGGGCCGTGACCATAAGCTTAAGGATCATCGCCAACATCCTTGTCCTCCTCTCACTCGCCGGAAGCATTTACATCATTTACTTCGTAGTGGATCGATCCCAGAAATTAGAGCGCACGAAAAAGGAGCTAACACTCTGGGAAAAGAATGAGGTAAAATAAAAGCACATCCTCTTAGTCGCCGTCTGCAGTATGGGGGTGATTAGATTGACCTTTGTTACTGGGCTATCCACACTCAAATACAGGTTTTTAAAACACATTTTCTCTCAAAATACACATTTTTAAACCTTAATTTGAATACGGGGTTTGAGCCAAGAACTGAGAGCCACAGCTTATGTAGAAGTGTGGAACCCAAGAGATCAGCAGTTTGATCTGAACATTAATCCGAGATGTGTGGATCAAGTTATTCTGCACCCCATTTAGCAAATGATTGAATTCCACTGGAACCCCTGCTAAAAATCACACGTGTCACTCTTCTTTCCAGGTAAGTGTTGTTGTCTCCCTCATCACAATGCTCGCTCCTTCTGCCTTCGAATTGGTTGCTGCCCTAGAGATGTACCACCCTCGAACAACCCTACGCTTTCAGCTTGCCAGGTATGGGAAGGAGGGCTGGACTAATTGTATATCATATTTTTGTCTGTGTGGTAGGGCTGGGTGATACCAGGTTTTCAACATGGCGGTGTATCACCAGCTAAACATCGTGATATAGTGACACATCACAATGTTGAAAAGGAAGGAGCATCAAGCCCCCCGGCCCCAAAAGATGTCGGGGTGAAACCGCTGCTGCTCCCTTTGCCGCCAGTGCCTGGCACATGGAGGGAGGAGCAAGGAGCATTGGCCCTGGCCCTGTGAGGCACTGGGCTGAAATTGCCATCGCTCCCTTCGCCACCAGCGCCTGGCACAGGGAGGAAGGAGAAGAAAGGCAAGGCGCTGAGCGGCAGGCAAGCCCCACCCATGATATTGTTCAGTCGTTCAGTTGTGTCCGACTCTTCGTGACCCCATGGACCAGAGCACGCCAGGCACGCCTATCCTTCACTGCCTCTCGCAGTTTGGCCAAACTCATGTTAGTAGCTTCGAGAACACTGTCCAACCATCTCATCCTCTGTCGTCCCCTTCTCCTTGTGCCCTCCATCTTTCCCAACATCAGGGTCTTTTCTAGGGAGTCTTCTCTTCTCATGAGGTGGCCAAAGTACTGGAGCCTCAACTTCAGGATCTGTCCTTCTAGTGAGCATTCAGGATTGATTTCTTTAAGAATGGATAGGTTTGATCTTCTTGCAGTCCATGGGACTCTCAAGAGTCTCCTCCAGCACCATAATTCAAAAGCATCAATTCTTCGGCGATCAGCCTTCTTTACGGTCCAGCTCTCACTTCCGTACATTACTACTGGGAAAACCATAGCTTTAACTATATGGACCTTTGTCGGCAAGGTGATGTCTTTGCTTTTTAAGATGCTTTCTAGGTTTGTCATTGCTTTTCTCCCAAGAAGCAGGCATCTTCTAATTTTGTGACTGCTGTCACCATCTGCAGTGATCATGGAACCCAAGAAAGTGAAATCTCTCACTGCCTCCATTTCTTCCCCTTCTATTTGCCAGGAGGTGTTGGGACCAGTGGCCATGATCTTAGTTTTTTTGATGTTGAGCTTCAGACCATATTTTGCGCTCTCCTCTTTCACTCTCATTAAAAGGTTCTTTAATTCCTCCTCACTTTCTGCCATCAAGGTTGTATCATCAGCATATCTGAGGTGGTACACCCATGATATACCGCTGGCTAAAGACGCCATCACGATCTGGTCCTCAAACTGGTCCTGGTTGATGTATCAATACATTGCCCAGGCTTACTGTATGGTACAATGAGGATGCAGTGGTTGGGTGGCAGAACATCTATTTTGCACGCAGAAAGTCCCAGGTTTAATCCCTGGCATCTCCAGGTAGGGCTGGAAATATCTCCTGTCTGATATCCTGGGAAGCCACTGCCACTCAGGGTATAGGCAAGAAGCAGCTAGAACGGATCCAAGTGCCTAACTCAATATAAATCAGTTTCCTATATAGCATTGTTAGCTGATTGTAGCTTTCTGCACTTGACGTTTCTGTTTTTGTTTTGACAGAGTTCTTGTCTTATATCTGGGAAATCTGTACAGTTTGATCATTGCACTTCTGGACAAAGTGGACAGCATGAGCATCGCTGTAAGTTGCAAATCTTGACTATCTTTGGGGTGTAAGCGCTATGCTTTTTATTTATGCTTTTGGCATTTATGTTCCACCTGTTTTTCTGAGGAACTCAAGGTGGATAACAAGTCAAAATACAAAAACAATATTTCAAAAGTATTAAGAGGGTCCAAATGCAAAAGAAGAGACTGGCAGACAGGACAGCTTACTCTATGGCATTAACCCCTTCATGCATTAATTAGACTTAAGCATGCTGGCTACATGAGGCTGGTTATCCCACACTTTGTTGCTCTCCTCTGAACTGCTCTCAGTTGGTAAGATGCTGTGCCCACTGATATACCTTATAGGGCTGTTATAATGGCTAGAAGAGGGCCTGCGTAAGGAACCTGTCATGTCACGCTCCAAATGTGGTGTACTCCATATTCCCATTGTCCCTGACCATTGGCTGTTGGCTGATGAGAGTTGGCCACAGGTTCCCTATCTCTGTCCTAGAAGATCTAAATCTCCAACTTGGCTGGAACCAGGATATTTTAAGCACCACCTTCTTAAAGCTTAAGTTTATGAGTTTAACTTTTGCTCCATGATTTCAGGAATCGGAAGTTCACAACAACGGAAGCACCACAGTGGTTGCCACCACCACCTCAGCTACTAAAACTGTTAGAGAAGACAACTTTTCAACGATCATTCCCAGTATGCACATTATGAGGACCAGCACCTTTCTTCTGGTTGACAACCACACTCAAAGCTACGCTCTACCCATCAGCATGGTGACCAACAAGACAGCACCTTATGAATCCAACACTCAAAGCCACCAAAATCAATGCTGGGAGACCTATGTTGGTCAAGTAGGTTTGACCTTTATGTGAGATTAGACAGGCAGGCACCCAAGACAAGGTCTCTGCAGTGATGGCAGCAGGATTGATGAACGGTTCCACCGTGGAGATTTCTTGAGCCCCTTATATGTTAGCTTTTGGATCAGGGATGGGGATTCTGTTTCCCTCAAAATGTTGCTGGGCCAATTGTATTCACTGGATTGATTTCCATTCCAAACATGTGACAGACAAACAAACTTTGTTAGTCAATTTCTACTCCCATTTCTGCATTTGTTGGAATTCTCTGACATTCCTACCCATGACTGAGCGTGTGTGACATTGACACAGAATGCACCTTTCAAACATTGGTAATGATCATTGGCTGAGCGACATTAGGCATGGCCTTTTGGATTGGATGGCGGAATGCGAAGCGGCTGTTCAGGTGTAGGTAGTCTTGGCGGCGAGACCGCGATTTTGCAGTCTCGGGTGGCGGTTGCAGGCCTTGGGCGGAATCCTTTAGTCATCTACCTAAAATGGGAGGGGGCGTGGGGCGGTGACCCCCGCCCCCATTGCAGCAGCGATACCAGGGTTCCCGTTAAAGGGGTCTTAGGGGGAGGCATTGACCATACGCCCAGAGGTCGTCATTGCCCTCCCCCTCCAGCGGCAGCGAACAGGGGGGCGGGCTATCTGCTTGAACATATGTTCTCCAGAGCTAGCCCACTCCTCACACATGCTGGATAACCCTGAAATTACCCAGAACCCTGGCTGGGGGGCTGGGAAGGATAAACACCCAATGCCTGAGCCAAGGTCTCCCTACATCTGAATATTAATAAAGTTGTGGCCAATTTAATCCCATAGAACGTTGTCACGTGTCGTTATTTCCCTCAGGGGCTGCCTGGGGTTCGGGGGGACTCCGGCTAACCATGCAATGGAGGGCACAGAGGAGCATCCCTTGCCCTGGAATGTGATATTTTTGCATCCTTCCTGTTTCAGGAAATGTTGAAGCTGTCGATTATTGACATGCTCTTCACCGTAGCGAGCATCCTGTTGATTGACTTCTTCCGTGGGCTTTTTGTCCGATACTTAAGTGACTGTTGGTGCTGGGATTTGGAAAGCAAATTTGTGAGTATATTTTTCCTATAAAGAAGGAGAAGGGGAGGTTAAAACTGGGGGCACATTACACAGCTGCTGAAAACTACATCCCTATATTGCATCGCCCAGCCCTTTTGCTGTAACACAATGGTGGGGGATCTGTGGACCCTACAGATGTTGTTGGACCATTAGTCACTCTGGTGGGGCTGATGTGAGTTACAGCCCAACAACATCTGGAGGGCCACAGTTTCCCTACCACTACTGATTAATGTATCTGTAATTATTATAACACCTCCATTCAATAGGTGGTGCTGTTCCACGTCCTTTAGTGCCCAGCTAAGGTTCTATACCTTGTCCATCTTGTTGTTCTTTCTTTGGGGGTTCCTGAAATGGGCAGATCTAAACTGGGGCCCAAAGCACTGTTGTTTTAACTTGCTAATTGGTTATAAAGTCTGCTCTTCTAAGTGAGTGTTAACAATAATTTCATTTACCCACGATGCAACATTCCCCATCTTTGTTTTACAGTAAGCATCACCTGGTGTTTCAGCCAGATCTGCTCTCTTTAGGGCAAAGAATTATATTGACAACAGGCTGGGGGGTATTATTACATGAAGAGTGTCATAGATGAATATTTACTCTGAAAAAAGTGTGGCGTTCTAGTCCTGTACTTTTGTTTACTTTGCAGCCAGAATATGGAGAATTCAAAATAGCAGAAAATGTCCTGCATTTGGTCTACAATCAAGGGATGATTTGGTAAGTGAGTACACATATGGAATTTTGTGGGAGTTGTGTTTTTTTTAAGTTGTAATTGCAATTGATTTTATTTTAATTTTATTCAATATTTGCATTCCACTTTTCTGACACTGAGCTCAAAGTGGCTCAGAATGCCATTAAAATTAAACAAAGATTGCAGTCATTATTAATCATATCAAAAGCGCAAAAACATATAAATAAGGCAGAAAACAAACAAATTCATCAAACAGTTAACACATTTCAATACAATCTTATAGTGATTCAAAATAACTTTTTATGTGATAGATCTAGATTGTGTGTGAACTACACAGGAAAAACAAGTACTGTACTCTGTCTCCACTGATTCTGGAAAAAATGTCATGTGTACATGGCTTGAGAGAGCTCGCAATTATGCCACCTGTTCTGAGATGACCGATGGCAAGTTTGCTTACCTATATCTCCCCTCTCCACTGCGCCTTCCTTCCCCCAAATTCATAACTGCTTGGGGGGGGGGGGGATGCTTGTTTTCTCTCCTAGGATGGGAGCCTTCTTTTCGCCCTGCCTCCCAGCGTTCAACGTTCTCAAGCTGATAGGGCTCATGTACCTGCGGAGCTGGGCTGTGCTAACTTGCAATGTCCCCCATCAGCAAGTCTTCAGAGCCTCAAGGTACGGTAGGTTAGTCAGTGAATAAATGAGTAAGTAAGATGGCCCTAGGGTTGTATCCAATGCTAGTCCTACTCAGTATAGACCCACTAAACTTAATGCGCACACAATTAACTTAGGTCCACTAATTTTGATTGGTCTCCTCTAAGTAGGACTTGGTTGGCTTCACACCAGTCTAGGGAGGTGGAAAACAGTAACTTCTGCTTGTGTATATAGTAAATGAATGGGTGTGTCTTACTTTTATTTTTTTAAAAAAATAACAACTGCTGGGGGCTGGGGCTGGTGGAAACACACATCCAGGAAGCAGATTTTCAATCGCTCACCTTTAATTAGTTTATTTATTTATGTAACAAAATGTATGGACTGCTTAATTATTATTTTTTTAAAAAGATTTTTAATCGATTTATATGAAATAAAAGGTAAAGGGACCCCTGACCATTAGGTCCAGTCGTGTCCGACTCTGGGGTTGCGGCGCTCATCTCGCTTTATTGGCCGAGAGCCGGCGTACAGCTTCCAGGTCATGTGGCCAGCATGACAAAGCTGTTTCTGGCGAACCAGAGCAGCACACGGAAACGCGGTTTACCTTCCCGCTGCAGCGGTACCTATTTATCTACTTGCACTTTGACGTGCTTTCGAACCGCTAGGTGGGCAGGAGCTGGGACCGAGCAACGGGAGCTCACCCCGTCGTGGGGATTCGAACCGCCGACCTTCTGATCAGCAAGCCCTAGGCTCTGTGGTTTAACCCACTGTGCCACCTGGGTAGTAGAAAATATTTATAACAAAACAGTGATCAATAAACTTTTTTTTAAAGTAGACATTTATAAAACCATCAAAATATAGATAAAATCAACAGTGGCCTCTTCACTGTGAAGATCCCCTCTTTCCTAGAGGGCGTTAGTGGGTCTGATCTTTTGCCACAAACACAGTTGGGGAGGCTGTGGGTGTGATTTTTACAGGGACCAAGGAGCTGGGGCTGAGGGGAGAGAGTTAACCTCCCTCTCGGTGTACTGCAGTCTCAATTCTCATTGCCAGTAGTAACATTACGTGCAGACTTCGTGGTTGAAGTCCGGGGCAGCTTGGGAGGGGTGGCAGTGATGCAAATAAGGCCAGCCAGTGAGGGGCAGCTGATGGGGTGGGTGGGTCATGCCTGCCTCTCAGATGCCAAAGGGTGAAAATGAAGCAAAGCAGCATGGGCATTCCGTGGCAGTGGAGGGGCGAGAGGGGAAGAGTCATCTGGGAGAAAGGACAAACGGCCTCGGCCCAGTATACCTGAAGGAGCGTCTCCACCCCTATCGTTCTGCCCGGACACTGAGGTCCAGTTCGGAGGGCCTTCTGGCGGTTCCCTACCTGCGAGAAGTGAGGTTACAGGGAACCAGGCACAGGGCCTTCTCGGCAGTGGCGCCTGCATTGTGGAACGCCCTCCCATCAGATGTCAAGGAAATAAACAACTATCTGACTTTTAGAAGACATCTGAAAACTTTAGGGAAGTTTTTAATGCTTGTTTTATCATGTTTTTAATATTCTGTTGGGAGAATGCCTCATGGTTTTTACTGACTGTTGGAGCTGGACTGACGTGAGGGTGGGGTGGGCTGAAAAGGACATATTTGAATCTGATTTTCTTTCTGGCTTAAAGGACTATGATGTTCGGATATGGTTACTGGCATAAATGATTATATGTTTAAATTAGGAGTTAAGTAGGGGGAAATTTAGCTAAAAATTCCGAGACCAGAGGGAGGTAAGGGTGTACAAAGTACAATATTAGGAGTTTGAAATTAGGTTAAAGTAAGGGAATTGGATAAGATTATAGGAAAAGACCAGAAGTACCAAAATGCTGGGGTTTGGAAAAAGGGGTGTTTTAAGTAAAATGATTCTTGTATTTTATGATGTTTTAAAATTTAGGAGTAGGAAAACTGTTAGAGAGGAATGATAATGAATTCAACAGAGGGGGACTTGAGGAAGTCAACCGAAATATGAAATTGAGGAAAGAAGGAATACCTGGCCCACAGAATTGGGCCAGGACCAAGCAATGATATTAAACACTGTTAGTAAGGTTAAATGTACAATGATTATGTTTACCCTTGTGAGAGATGGGGGTGAAAGTTGCTTCCCACAGTGAGAGGGGGGAAGTATGGAAATTTAACCGCTATGTTATGTGCTTAAAAATTGTAAAAACCAATAAATTTTTTGAAAAAAAATAAAATAAAAAAATATTCTGTTGGGAGCCGCCCAGAGTGGCTGGGGAAACCCAGCCAGATGGGCGGGGCACAAATAATAAATTGATGATGATGATGATGACTGTTATTATTATTATAACCAGCATGGCACAGGGGATCCAGAGTGGGTGCTTCAACCCTCAGTCCTGGCCACTCCCATGCAAGCAATTGCTGCCTTAGCAGGATGCCTCAAAGACAAGCATCCATTTAATATATCCTTGAGTTTCCTCTGGAAGTAGAGGCACTGTAGATCCTGAGAACGTTCCAAAGGCCTTAAAGGAAGGTGTGTGTTTACTAGAATTGATGGTGCCACGAGGGATGGGGACCTGTTGCAGCCCTCCAGAGGTTGTGGGACCCCCATCAATGGTTGAAGGAAGCTGGAGCTCAATGACATCTGGAGGTTGACAAGTTTCCCGCCTCCCAGCTCCCGTAGATCGCAAAGCAGCTTCTTCGCCTCCAGGTCATCAATTCAAAGCCGACAAGAGGGAGGGAAAGGCTATAGCTCGATGGCACTTTGTTAATTGAATCGTTCGAAGTTCATTTTCTAAGTGACTGTACTGCACCGGGATCGCATGGGACCTCAGCGAGAGATGGAGCTGTGGGCCAAAGATTGGAGCTGGGTAGCTCAGGGTGAATGCCAAAAGCTAAGCTGGGCCAAGAAATGTAGGATAGGTCAGAGGGATGACAACTGGCCGGTGAGGGCAGACCCAAAGGCGCAGATAACAACTGGGCAGTGAGGGCACAACAGCACAACAACGGCAACTGTGTGGTTAACCACCAGAAACAGCAGCCATCCTGCTGCTCTCTCGGCCAGTAACATTTAATAAAGCAAAACCTGTGATGTGATATGATGTGATCACCTTCCTTCCTCTCTTCCTTGGATGCTGCTTGGGCAGTTTTTTACTTGCTATGCTTTATTAACTATTACTGGGGGTGGGGTAGAGAAGAGATAGCAGGCTGCTGGTATTTGTGACAGCCACACAATGGCTGCGAGGGCCACCATTGTGCCTTCGGGTAGAAGATATAGAACAATTAGATCAAGAACAAATAGATTGAAGAACAGTTTCTACCCAAGAGCTATAACCATCTTAAACGCTGTAACCAGATAATATGACCTTGGAGAGCTGTGATGGGTGTATGTGTGTGTATGTGTGGCTTTCTTTGGTGTGTGTGTGTTTTGTGCTGCTTTGTGTTTTGTTTTTTCTTTCTTTTGTTTTTATGGGGAGCGTGCAATTTCGTTGCACTTGTATAGCGTTGTGCTTGTACTTGTGCAATGACAATAAATTAAATCTATCTATCTATCATTGTGCGCATGTTTGTGCGCATAACAGGACAAGCAGAGAACAAAGGAGGCTGTTCCATTAAGATGAATGGGGCACTGCCCTTCCAACCTTAGTCTGCCCTCAGCCAGCTCCAAACTACCTACCTTCCTTCTTACTCTGGGAGGTGGCACTGCCTGCCACCTTCTCCTTCTCCTCCCTTGCGCTTTGTAGTCATTTGATTTTATAGGCTGCAGCAACGTTCAGGATAACAGGAGGAGTACAAATCAAATGTAAGCATCCAGCAGCTGTTAAAAATGACAGGCATTGTGGAAATTTAGAAGGAAGGCCGCAGAAATCTAGCTTGCAACCTTCAGTGTGGGCATCATGAGGCATTCTGGTGCAACCAGATAAATGACTTTTTTGCAGGTTAGACCTTGGTTATATCCCCCCAATAACCAAAACAGGAACTTCTGAAAGTGGAGCAATGCAATATCATATATCTTCCTTCCTAGCTATGGGATACAGTGGAAGGAAGACTTTGGGGTCAGGAATTGAAGTTTGATGGGTAAGATGCCCAGGGAGGAGGGAAATCCTACTCATTAGGAGGATTCCCCTAGCAAAAGAATTTGCTGTGAATGAGTTAGGGCAGGGGTTGGCAAAGTTTTTGTGGCTTGGGCCAGTTCATGGTCCCGCAAATGCTGTGGTGGGCCGGAGTGTGTGTGTGTGCGCACACGCATGTGCAAACGCTATTTCCGGCGTTCCTTCCAGCGTGGAGGATGCGTGCACAGCTTCCCATTGGCTTGGAAAGCCAGGCAACGTTGCAGAAGGCGGTCCCCGCTCTGCTCTGGTTTAGCGCAGCGCACGGGAGCCGGCCGAGCAGGCGGCGGGGGTCCCAGAGCAGGCAGCGGGGGTCCATGGGCCAGTTAAACGAACCCCCAAGGGCCGCTTGTGGCCCATGGGCCTTAGGTTGCCGACCCCTGAGTTAGGGTGTTGTTAGAACCCGTTATGCAGGGGAACTGGGTATTAACTATTTCTTTCTTTGTAGATCTAATAACTTCTACCTGGCTATGCTGCTCTTCATGTTGTTTTTGTGTATGCTTCCAACCATATTTGCTATTGCCCGCTATAAGCCATCCCTCACCTGTGGGCCGTTTAGGTGAGTTGATGCTAGTGAGGCTTTATTTGGGGTTTGTTGTGTTGTGTGAGAATCCTACAGTGAGACAATCCCTTAGACGCCATCTAGCCCACGCACCCTTGCTCAGCACAGGAACCGGACAACGTTCGGAAAGACAAAACTCAAGATGTGCTCGTCTCCATCCTTTTGTCCCAGTCCTTTCACCGCTTCCCAAACAAACGCAGGCCTAGCTGCCTACACAAGATTTCCAGTTATGGCTGTGAAGCTTACTGGGTGACCTTGGGCTAGTCACGGCTTCTCAGCCTACCCTACCTCACAGAGTTGTTGCGGGGATTAAAGGAGGAAGGGCAGAACCATGTACATCACTTCGAGCTCTTTGGAGAAAAAGGTGGGATATAAATGCAACCAATAATATGGCTGTTACCAGAAAACAACAATGAAGTGTCTTAAGATGCTGGGGATTGTTATTTTTTCTCCCGAGACAGCAAATGAATTTTTTTCACCCTAGTGGACAAGAAAAAATATATGACATCGTGTCTGAAACCATTCAAGCTGACTTTCCTGTCTGGTTCCACAAGATGATGATCTATGTGAGCAGCCCTGTGGTTGTCCTCCCGGCTTTATTGCTTCTCTTGTAAGTCTATAAACCTCTTTATTGATTTCACTGCCAACATTACAGTTGCTGTTGACCTACATGTTCAGAACATCCTTTGACCCTTCTGCAGACTGTATCATTTTAGAATGATGACAAGTGACTGACACCACGGTGGAATATGCTCTCCCATGACAAAATCTCCCCAGGCATTCATAGCTGTCAACTTTCGGATTTGAAAATAAGGGATTTTTTCAAACTTTCGGATTTGAAAATAAGGGATGCCGCAAGGGCGGTGCAATGGCACCAAGTAGCCTCGCCACCCTGCACTCCAGAGGCTGTGCACGAACGGGTGAGCGAAAGAGCGAGCGCGTAGACGGCAGGCAGGCTGGCTGTCTGGTTGGGTGTGAGGGTCTGGCTGCACAAGGCATGCAAGCTCCACCCCCAGTCGGTCTCAGACTCCTTATTGGCAACCAAGCAATGCAGCTGAGGAGCCTCCCTGGCCAGCAGGGAGGGAGAGGAGCTGCTTCCTTTGAAATCCGGGAAATTTAAGGGATATCAACAATCTGGGATAGCAGCAGGAAACGGCATTGGAATAAGGGAGTTTCCCACAAAAAAAGGGAGGGTTGACAGCTATGGGCATAGAAAAAGTAGCATATAAAGAAACACTTCAGACCTGAAGCTTTCTTCCTGACATGCTGTCTTTCCATATCCACCCCTCCCCCCAATGCGGAGGAGCTTCCAGTCTTCCTATGTATAAACACACACACAACCATTGCACACAACATTTAGTATCAAAACCTTTATTGGCATCACTTACAAACATTCAAAATAAATAGGCCAGTGCGATCTCATCGCCATATCATCAGTAGAGTCACTTGCCAAAAGGAAGAGGAGGCCAGCAATCGATTTCACCTCTGTGGGTCTCCAACAAGGACAGGGTCCTGTAATGTACTTTGGTTGCAAAAGATCAAATAGAGGAGCTTAGCTACTATCTTGGTGAGCTCCTGGTCTCTCCCCTGTAACAGGAAGCATATAACCTCTATCTCCGGTTTCCATTTTGGGATACATAGTTGGTCTAGGTATTATTGGCGGAGATCATCATACATTTTACATTTGAGGACCAGGTGAGCTAGAGTTTCCACCAGGTGGGCATCACATGGGCAGATCCTATCTCCTTCTGCCGTCCCCGCGAACCTACCCCAGAGGAGGTTAGAGGGATTAGAATTGAACCTAGCCAGCCAAAAAGCCCTTCTTTCTTGAGGTTTAAACAGAAATTGTAGATAATTGGGATTAGATTCCTGCACCCAAGAGAGTCGAAAATAAAGAGGGGAACATGTTTTTTCCACAGCTAAAATTAGTTCCTGACACTCTATGTCCCATAACTTAGTTTTTAACATGGCTTTGGCGATTGGGAAAGCCACGGCACCTAGGAGATCCTCTGAAAGCCCAGGTTGCCGTATCTTTGATGCACACAACATGTCTGGATTTGGGCCTATGTCCCATTGAGCTCAATAGCACAAGTGAGCTGTGACTTATTTTCATTCTGCTCATTTCAATGGGGTTTTTAGCATGACAAGCTTTCTCTGGTTTGAGGCCATACATCTGTGCATGTATGTTGTCCTCAGGTGTCTGGGAGGTTCACAGGATAACACATACAATAAGGACACCCTGTCCACTTCAGCTGAACACTTCAATTGAAGGTGGCTTGGAAAGTTCTCCGGTGAAATGAATGGGAAGTCCAGTCATGTGCATCATAGTTCACACAGGGGTCTGGATCAGGAGTTTAATGTGTACTTAAGTCTTATTGATAATGGAAGATTGGTGCATGGTGTATTTTGGATTGGAGGCTATCTGGTATTCTTCTAACCTGTTCTTATGTAAGTGGTCTCCCATTTCAGTGTATTGATCAGCTTATTGATCAGGTCCACACCTGCTTAGTTTCAGCAACTCTGCAGGGTTAGAAGTTTACACAACATTTACTGGTCTTTGTGGAAATGAATGGTTTGCAGTTATAATCCAATTCCTGTCCCCGCACCAGAGCAATGTGGTTCAGTGATGACCCTGTGTTTCTCTCTTCCAGCATGCTAATTTATTATCTGCAGAGTATTGCTAGGTCGTTAAAATTCACTAACAATCAACTGAGGATGCAGATCCAGAATGTAAGTATCTGATATCTTTTGGTTTTTAAAAGCTCTTATTTCACATGTTTAGTGGCATTTCATAAAGGACTTAGCACCAAAATATTGGGTGAGTGAGGACCGGAAGAGGAACTGCAGTATTTGTTCTGCATTAGCAATTTGTACTGGGTGTTTCTGTTATTGACAGATCCTATTAAGTCATCCCAAGTGTTTTGTGTGCATTCTAGGAAAGAACTGAAGACAAGAAAAAAGTCCAAATGGCAGCAGGTGAGAAGAAATGCTAAACCCACAAACAGGAACCTAAGATTGATTGAATGCTCTTTGGGAGCACAGACCATCTATTTCAGCAACTACTTCATTTATGTCAGTGGGAGACTAGCATCAATGATGATGGGTGCAAAATTGTCCAGTGCTTTATTGTTCTGCTGAAAAATTTGTTTCGTGAGCTCGTGACTAACAATGAATGGATGGCAACTGCAAATACAATATTAGACAGGCTTGACAGTTTCAAAGTTTTTAGCTTTGTTTGCTAAATTAGAGCACGCTGGGCAGCTTCCGACATATATAAAAGCATAATAAAACATTAAACAACTTCCCTATACAGGGCTACCTTCAGATGTCTTCTAAAGATTATATAGTTAGTTAGGTTAGTTAGTTAGTTATCTCCTTGGCTCAGGGGTTGCATACCCTCCAACATTTCTTCAATAAAAATAGGGACTTCCTAAGGAAAAACAGGACGTTCCGGGATGAAACCAGAAATTGGGACAGCTTCTGTAAATCTGCGACTGTCCCTGGAAAATAGGGACACTTGGAGGGTCTGCAGTTGTGAAAACAACTGTCCTAGTTGATGAATAAAGAGGCTATAACTGTGTTCTTAATTTAATCCGCATCTTTAGCCAGAATACAAACTACAGAAGGAAACGACATAAGGCCGGAGCAGGAGAGTGACATCATCAGCCAGGAGTCCTCAGCCTGGTGTTCGACGCCGAGGAAGAATGGCAGTGTGGTGAACTTTGAGTCGCCCAAAGGCAGGAGAATACAAACCATCTCCCAGTCTGTAGCACAGCCTGAAGTAGCCAAGCCAGTCAGCCCACCGCCGGCAAACGCTCCTCCTGCGCCTATAGCGGCTCCCTTGCCCGTAGCATCCCCGCTACCCATAGCTCCGACACCTGTCACTCCAACGCCCTCTCTGCCTGGTGTACCGAAGCCAAGAGCGGAACCCATTGCCAACAGGTAAAACCCTCCTCTTGAGCTCTGGAAGTAAATGGCCCACAAGAAGCAACTTCCGTTGTTTCGTTCATGTTACGCTATTGCAGATCATAAGAAGAGCCCTGCTGGGTGCCCAGGTAGTCCAGCATCCTGTTCTCACAGTGGCCACCAAATGCCTATGGGAGACCCACATGGATGCAACAGCAGTCTTCCCACTAGTGAATCTCAGAAACTGGCACCCAGAGGCAAGCTGCCTCCAGCAGAGGAGGTGGATCAAGAGAGATAGGAAGAATTATTTGAAGCTCACCTTGGATTGATTTGGAGACTTAACTTGCAAACGAAACAACAACGAGAAGACCTAAGTCTTTTTCTTCTCTAAACCAATATGAGGTCCTATTCCTCGGAGTTTGAAGAGCCAGCTAGAACTTGCCTAGTTGCTGAGATTGGAAACCAAACCATGAGATTGCATGCCAAGGCACCCAAGCCCCAAAGTTCCCAGGAGACCAATAAATTACACTGGCACGGAATATTTGGTTTATGAGTTCAAATAGGCCACAACTTTATTGGTTACAGATGTGAGCGGTTTGGATTAGGCATTGGGGTGAAGCCAGGCTACATCTTGACTCCTGCCCGTCTGCAGAGAGTCCACGGAAGGGTAAACCACCAATAGGGGGTGCCCTATAACTTACGTCAGATAGTGGCGCCCCGTGGGGTCCCCATAGGGGCTGTGACATGGCCCTAGCCCACATCCTTCGGACAGGATTCACACCCTGGATCCCTTTAACAGGATACCCTTACTGAGGAGGGGCAGGTGAGGCAGCAACCTCCCCTCCAACCAAACAAAGGCTTTCCCAGTGCCTAACCTCACAAAGTTGTGACAAAAACCAAATGGCCAGTGCCAATTTGCCAAGTGGAAAAAAATCCTACCTGGCCCCAACAACATGGCGACTGGCAACTGCCATAGCAAGGTCATATCAGAGCAAAGCATGAAAATAGGGTGGGTGGGTAGGGTGATCTGACGAAAAGGCAAGGAAGAGTGTGCCGACCGGCCGCGCCAAAATTAAATGACCTGCGGCCACACCCACCCTGGCAGCAGATTGGCTGGGGCTGTCCCCAGCACAGATGATGCGGCCGGCTGTGACGCAGGGGGGAAGGCAGCGTACCTCCCCCTATGCCGGAAAACTGTTGAGGTTCCGCTGACTGGCTGCAACGCTGCATACCAGATAAAAGGTGAACGGACTTGTGCTTGACTATTGAAGTGCTTCTGAATATCTCCTGCAGGTGGTTGTTGTGAGCACCTGCGAATGTTGTTAACGCAGAACAGAAAAAGCCTGTTTTCAGACTGAATGAAAACGTATTTAAGTATTTCTAACATCTTTCATAGGGACCCAGGTGGCGCTGTGGGTTAAACCACAGAGCCTAGGGCTTGCTGATCAGAAGGTCGGCGGTTCAAAGCCCTGCGATGGGGTGAGCTCCCGTTGCTCGGTCCCAGCTCCTGCCCACCTAGCAGTTCAAAAGCATGTCAAAGTGCAAGTAGATAAATAGGAACTGCTCTGGCGGGAAGGTAAACGGTGTTTCCGTGCACTGCTCTGGTTCGCCAGAAGCGGCTTAGTCATGCTGGCCACATGACCCGGAAGCTGTACGCCAGCTCTCAGTCAATAAAGCAAGATTAGCGCCGCAACCCCAGAGTCGGACACGACTGGACCTAATGGTCAGGGGTTCCTTTACCTTTACCTTTACTAACATCTTTCATACAGAGAAATTTACAAAAAAGGTACAACAAAATTACAAAACTTGAGAACAGGGGTGCCATCTTGAATAAAATATGGGGGCAGGGCAGGTAAACCTCACCCTGCATAATCAATCACATGACGCAGCATGCATACACCATTTGAATGGCAACACCCATCAACTTTGGGGGGCCCAGCCCCTCAAATATTTTATTGGGGGGCCAAAGGCAGCTCAGCCACTAGGAGTTGGCTCCTTTGTTTGAGAATAATACAGCACGTCATCCTAGCCAAAGCAGATTTATACATCCATCACATGTGAAAAATGTGGGGCACAAACACCCACACTTCAAGCCACATGCGTAACAGCAGCAAAGAGTGTACAAAAAACCCTCAAAGGTGGTAGCATTTGGCAATGTCTCAGGAAGATAGTTGACCATTACTGATGATCTTGAGGAAGGACTCCCATTTGGTAACAAACTGGTGTAGACTAAGGACGAGAACTAACACGAGAACAGGGCCTTCTCTGCAGTGGCTCCCTGTCTGTGGGATGCTCTCCCCAGGGAAGTTCACCTAGAGCCTTCATTACACACCTTTAAGCACCAGGCAAAAACGTTCCTTTTTAACCAGGCCTTTGGTTGATCTGTTTGACATCCTGTACCCTTTTAAAATGTGATGGGGGGCGTTATTGGGTTGTTGTTTTTATTTTGATTATATATTTTGTGGTTTTATATTTTGATTTTGTTCTGTGAACCAGACGGCATATAAATTCAATAAATAATAATAATCCACACTTTCGCTTGTGCCATGCCTAGAATGCATAGTTCTGAGCAGTTATCACTCATTTCCAAGGGAAAATCTGTTTTTTAGATAGACCGGAACAAATGGCAATCCAGGCAATGTCCTGAGACATAGGTTTTCAAAGGGCCAAGCCTCTGCTATATGTGAATGTGACAAGGAGTCAGTGGAATCTCTCCAGCATATTATGTTTGCTTGCCCCTTGTTCAGTGTGCCACGGACGAATCTGCTGGGATCGATAATACAGAAATTAGAGGGTACCCCAACAGAATTCCACCTTGCCCAAATCTTGCAAGATAAGGATACTCATATGACCCTGCAAGTGGCAAGGTACCTGGTCTCTGTTCTTTCCTACAAGCGACGTCAAGGATCACTACAAACTAGTTAAAGTTTAGTATGTTATCCCATTTTATTGTAAATACACATCTACTCTTATCTAGTTTTATTCTTTTAATACCATTGTGGATGACTGTGATGTACGTTATGTTATAGCGGCGGATGTACCCACCTTGTACAAGTTGTTATCTATGTGTTTTATTCGTATGGGCCTATGGCTGTAAATAAATATCTATCTATCCAGGCAAAACCCAAATAGTTGACCCCAATTGGAGCGCTAAAGAGCTGTTTTCCCCAGGGAGAAAAGCAGCAGGAGGAGAGGAAGTGTAGATAAGCCCTAAATTAATCTGCCTTTCTCTCTCTCTGTAGATACCCAAGTGCTGCCCATGGAAGTGCAAGCGACCTCTGCAAAGCCAAGGCTTACACTCCTGTGAAGTACAAGAAGCGTCTAGAAGATGTTCACTCAGAACCTCTGTTCAGGAAGAGCCTCCGACAAGCCAACCCCGAGGCTCGCGGCGCTGCCGGCACCCCTGCTTTTGTGGGCCGCAGATCTCACACGGCCAGGTACTTCCTTGTCAATGAGCACGAACCCCGGAAAAAGCTCCTCCGCTCCACCACGCGGCTGCCGAGGAATTTCCGAATGGACGAGTCGGGGGACATCGTGGAGCTGTATCCGAGAAACATCCGGAGGTACATGGTTCGGACGCCACACAGGGCCTACTCCCCTCATTTCAGCGAAGAAGAGGAAGAAGAGGAGTTGAGGAGAGCTCTGGCCAATAGATCCCACCGCCCACGGTCGCTTTCCGATCTCCGAGCAGCCCCCCGCTTCTACATTGGGGAGTGTGCTGACAGCCAGATCCTTAGTAGCAAGGCGCTGGCGAAGATGCACTACAAATCTTGGGAAGACGGCTTTGGGCTCACGTATGGCAGGCCCCCTCACGCCCACCGGAAGATTCACCTGAAGAACATGGAACTGGACCCGCGCTACCCGGAGCAGCACCCAAAGGCGAAATCCAAACACAAGCCCGAGCCATCCCCGACGGAGTCCGACTCCATCTCTGTCGAATCAAGCAGTGACCAGCCAACTAGCGGCAACAACCAATACATCCAAGTCATCCGCAGCAAAGACAAGTACCTGAAACCTGGAGCGACGTTAACCAGGAAGAAATCCAAGACTGGTGCTGACTTGAACATGGCCGAGGCTAATGAACTGATATGCTCAAACGTTTAGTGGGGAAGGAGGAGGCTGCTTCATTCGACAGCAGAGGTTCCTAAACTTATTTGGCCTACAACGCCCCTCCCCCCCTTTCAGAAAAGAGAATGCAGTGGTACCTCGGTTTTCGAACGTAATCCGTTCCGGAAGACCGTTCGACTTCTGAAACGTCCGAAAACTGAGGCACAAAGGGCGGTCTCCCAATTCAATAGAGAAAATTGTGAAAAACAACAGATACATGCAGCGAGAGCCGTTCGACTTCCGAGGCGTTAGAAAACGGAAGCATTTACTTCCGGGTTTTTGGCGTTTGAAAACCGAAATGTTTGGCAACGGAGACGTCCAAAAAATGAGGTACCACTGTACTCTGTGCCACCCCCCACAGGAAAGGTTTTTCAAAACTGGATGAGGGGTGGAGTAGGCCACGGGATTAAAAACCTGTGGGGTAGACCAGAGTCTGATCTGCCATTGGACAAATAGGCAGGAAAGTTGAGATCAACTGGGTGAACCACAACTCCTATCAACCCAACTGGCCGTGCTGATAGCAGCTGGGGTCCAGCCATACCCAGAGTGCCACATGGTACACATTCCTGCTTTAAAAATATTTTTGAAGCAAAGAGGCAATTGCATTGTACTTGGAGCAGATAGCAATTTGTCCTTATACTGAGCTAGATTCTCTATATTCAATTACTCGTGGCTGAACTGTTACTGTGAAATGATATTGCAGCGGTAGAGAAAGACAATTTAAAAGGACTCAAAAGAAACGTACAGAAACCATCTGTAGTGGAGTGGCGGGGAGGTTAAGCCCCAAACCACACCACAAGGAATTAACCAGAACAGATAACCCAAAGCCAATTTAACCGGTAATTGCTGCCACCACCCCTTTTAACTTCCACTGAAGACCCTGGGCACAGAGAAAAAGGGGCAACTCTCTGCCGTACCGGGTCACCAGCCAAAACCCTGTTGTGCCACAGGCGACGTAGGTGACGAAGCAGCCAGGCACTGTTGGACTTAGCTTTGCCAATTGGAAACTCACAAAACACAAACAAATATGTCTTTTAAAGCTTTATTAAAAGAAAGATAATGAACCAGATATAATGGTCCCACAGTTCTCCACAGAAAGGATTACAAAAGTAAAATAACAAAGTATTTAGTATAACTACCTAAGTCTTATACATACATCTAAGAAGTTAGGATACCATACCATCTCCCGTAGGCAAGGAGCGAAAGCCGAAGATCATGATGACGATGATCCTAGGGCTGGCTAGAAGCCGTAGCTAGAGCAATGGCTAAGAGCAATGGCTAAGAGCAATGGCTAAGAGCAATCAACAATACACTTCAGTTGTTATTTATCCTCTTTTCCCCACGAGGGGTTCCGGGATTGGACCTATTCCATTAGGATGTTAATTAGGATTGACCAATTGTGAAAGGATAGCCCTTTGTCTTCCAACTGTCAAAGAATAAAGCAGCTGCTAATTGTAAGCGGATCAAAGTAGGAATTCTAGGGACACTCCCTAAGATTTCTCACCCCTCCTTAACGCAGCTGAGATGAAGAACCGGCACTTGTTAGATAACCCTGTGCCTTTACAGACACAGCTAGTCCTGAAGGTATGTAAATCAAGTTACCTCCTTTGCCGGCTTGCAGACAGAAAGCCATTAACTGGCAGAGAGGCATTTAGAAACAATACAGGCCCACATTCCGTTCTCCCCCCCAGCATACCCCAGAATGCTGTAGTTCTCTGCACCCACAATGCACTCATATGTAGAAACGTTGGTTCAAAATATAACTAAAATATTGCTACTTCACTACACCATCGTGTGAAGCTTATTCCACCCTCTCATGAATCTTGGTGTATCCAATCTAAGTATACTCACAAGCAATCCACAATGCACTCAAAAGGACGTATTCGTAGGTTAAGTGTGTATAAGAACACATTGTGTTGTAAGTATTGTATTCTGCGTCATTGCCAGAAGGTGGTGCTGCTGAGTTGCTCTGTTATGCTTGGACACCACCTATGGCTGGAGGATGGTACTACATCTTCCAGTTCAGCAGTTGCCACATGGCACAGGTAGGTCAATAGGGTTCCACCTGGTTGTATAAAAAATCACTCAGATTGGCTCCTCCTTGTTCCGAGTTTGTATGACAACCAAGCTGCTTTCAACCTACTTAGAAGCTCAGTGCCTGTTCTGCCTCCAGATCAACAGTGCAGTTTCTAACTCTGTACAATACAGTGCTCATCATTGGCATTAAATAAAATATTAAAAGCGGTAGTTGAACATAGTTGAAAACATCAGTGTTTATTATCTGCTTTGCTTCAGTTTTGCACGGTGCCCGTTTCCAATATAATGACTAAGGCTACAATATTATAAATCAGTTTAAAGTTTAATTGTTCTAAGAGGTGAGGACAAATCTCACGGAAACAGCAAAATATATTGGGCTGGCCCTAATGCAGAGGAGGCGAAAGGCTGGACTCGCATGTTTACACACAGTAGCAGCGAATCTGGTTCTTCCACATTTTGTGGAAGGTGGAGACAAAAACAGATTGCAAGGTTGGTCTGTAAACCTTGCCTCCTTATTTGATTAGTGACGTTCTCCAGAAGGGTAACTTTATAGTGAAGCAAAAAGTCTGATGGCACCTTGGAGATTACAGTGGTACCTTGGTTCTCAAACTTAATCCGGTCCAGATGTCCGTTCCAAAACCAAAGCATTCCAAAACCAAGGCGCACTTTCCCATAGAAAGTAATGCAAAACAGATTAATCTGTTCCAGACTTTTAAAAACAACCCCTAAAACAGCAATTTAACATGAATTTTACTATCTAACGAGACCATTGATCCATAAAATGAAAGCAATAAACAATGTACTGCAGTTACACAATCAATCAATCGGTAGCTAAACTGGGTTCCACACAGTCACAAAAACAAAAAAAAAGAGCCGCCAAAACAAAAAGGCAAAATAAATAGCAAAAACAGACAGACCTCAGCATAATACTAAAAACGGCAGTGTGCATTAAAAACGGAAGTGTAGCACTCAAAACGGAGCACGTTCGGCTTCCGAAAAAAGTTACTCCCGGGTCTGCAGTGTTTGGGTTCCAAGTCGTTTGAGTACCAAGGCGTTTGAGAACCAAGATACCACTGTACAAATTATTATATTCCATCTTTCCTCTAAGGAGCTTAAGAACTCTGACCCTTCCCCATTTTGCATTGGCAATCTGCTTAAAACCAAGCCAGACCTTCAGTTCATCTGCCTCATTGGTCTTCAGCTGGAGGCCAGGAGAATGCAGAGGCCACAACCTCATCTAAGCTGGGCCACCATAGCAACACTACCAACATACAGATATATCATGGAAATAAATGATGGGCCCTGAGTCTGAAAAGGCTGAAGATTATTGATTTAGCTTGGTATTGTCTAGAGCAGGGTTTCCCAAACTTGGGTCTCCAGCTGCTTTTGGACTGCAACTCCCATCATCCCTAGCTAGCAGGACCAGTGGTCAGGCATGATGGGAACTGTAGTCCCAAAGCAACTGGAGACCCAGGTTTGGGAAACCCTGGTCTACAGCAACTGGCAGTGGCTCCTTGGGGTTTCAGCCATATTTGCAGATGCGAGGAGGAGAAAGAGTGACACACAGGAAGTGGGGAGGCTGAGGCTTCTTGTTATATGAGAAGACTGGCAATGAAAGAGAGAGGCTTGTTAAACAGGGCATAAATGAAAACAACAGCCAGTCGAAAGCGTAAAAGGTTCAACCAGAGTGGGCGTAACCCTCTCCCAGCTGGTAATGAGCTGGCAAAGCAAGATTTGTAGCGGGCACGAACAGAGGGCACATTTACTTTCTACAGTGGGCTAGCCACACCCAGTCTCTGTTGAGCCCAAATCTGATAGTGTCAAATTACACATGAATTCCAGCTCCCTTTGAAACAGGCAATATATGCCATTGTGTGCTAGCAATTGCCATTCTGTTACAACTGGTGAAAATGGACTCTCAGGAGGATTAGTGGAAACAAATTGGGCATGGCTGTGGCACACCTCTCTTCTGCAGCTGGGTCTTCAGGTCTTATTTTGCAATAATGCTTTCACCCCCATCTGCAGCTCAGTTGTCATGATCATCCGCCGCATGCAGAAGGCCCTGGGTTCAGTCCCTGGCATCTCCAGGATCAAGTGATGGCAAAGCCTAAACCTTTGGAGAGCCACTGCCAGTCCCAGTAGACAGTACTGAACTAGATGGGACAAACTGTGGGCACCTTCCTATCTATAGGACACAGGGATTGCTGGACTGCAACACCCATCAGACTTAGCCAGCATGACCAATGGTCAGGGAAGATGCAGGGTTTATGTTGGGAGGGGAGGCCTTTTGTTGGGGGCAGAACCGAGCTATCTGCAATTCAATTGGTCAGTTAGCTAAGTACTTTTATTTACTTGATTGGGGGGGCAGCTGCCCCCCTGCACCCACCTGGCTACGCCCATGGGATGGTGGGAGTTGTGGTCCACCACCAATAGGATACCACTTTAGCTAACTCAATATAACTTTTTTTAAAAAAGGAGAACACACTACAGTGGTACCTCTGGTTACGTACTTAATTCGTTCCGGAGATCCGTTCTCAACCTGAAAACGTTCTTAACCTGAGGTACCACTTTAGCTAATGGGGCCTGCCACTGCCGCTGCCCGATTTCTGTTCTAATCCTGATGCAAAGTTCTTTTCTTGTTGTTCAGTCGTTCAGTCGTGTCTGACTCTTCGTGACTCCATGGACCAGAGCACGCCAGGCACGCCTATCCTTCACTGCCTCTTGCAGTTTGACCAAACTCATGTTAGTAGCTTCGAGAACACTGTCCAACCATCTCATCCTCTGTCGTCCCCTTCTCCTTGTGCCCTCCATCTTTCCCAACATCAGGGTCTTTTCTAGGGAGTCTTCTCTTCTCATGAGGTGGCCAAAGTACTGGAGCCTCAACTTCAGGATCTGTCCTTCCAGTGAGCACTCAGGGCTGGTTTCTTTAAGAATGGATAGGTTTGATCTTCTTGCAGTCCATGGGACTCTCAAGAGTCTCCTCCAGCACCATCATTCAAAACCATCAATTCTTTGGCGATCAGCCTTCTTTATGGTCCAGCTCTCACTTCCGTACATTACTACTGGGAAAACCATAGCTTTAACTATATGGAGTTAACTATTTAACTATAGTTCTATAGTTAAACTATACGGAGTTTAACTATTTAACTATAGTTCTTAACCCGAGGTAATATTACTGGGTTAGCAGAGTCTGTAACCTGAAGCGTCTGTAACCAGAGGTACCACTGTACTAGCAGAGGTGGAAAGAGGAAAAACATCAGGTGCTTGAAATAAGATTTATTCTAGGCCGGACTTATTTTGGAATAAATCATTCACGTTGTTTATCCCAAGGAAGGATTTATTCCAAAAAAACACATCAGGGCTGAAATAAAACTTATTTCAAACACATGGAGCACCCTCCCCCCTTTTTTTCCTTTTTTTCCCTTACCTGTATAAGTGCCAGCTGAGCATAAACACCTCATGCATTTTGCAGAGTTGCCTGTATCCTGCAAAAACTCATACATACTACAGTAACATCTTACTTACACTTTAAGTTGCTACCTGATTCTTTGCTGATCGTTCTGGTTAGTGCTTTCTCGAATTCTGCCAGTAATGCGACTGAAAACTGAACTGTGAAAAAACAAAATAAAAAATAAAAAAATTCCTTCCAGTAGCACCTTAGAGACCAACTAAGTTTGTTCTTGGTATGAGCTTTCGTGTGCATGCACACTTCTTCAGATACACTGAAACAGAAGTCACCAGACCCTTATATACATAGTGAGAGGGTGGGAGGGGTATTACTCAGAAGGGTGGTGGGAATGGGTGATAGGCTGATAGCTGTGGTAAACCTGTTGACGACTGTTAACGACTGTTAACGAGTGCAATTAGTCTTACAGGAAAAAGCAAGGGGTGAGAAGGTTAAAAATAGCTTTGTCATGTATAATGAGATAAGAATCCAATGTCTTTTATTCATACCCCTCCCACCCTCTTACTATATATAAGGGTCTGGTGACTTCTGTTTCAGTGTATCTGAAGAAGTGTGCATGCACACGAAAGCTCATACCAAGAACAAACTTAGTTGGTCTCTAAGGTGCTAAGGATTTTTTAATTATTATTTTGTTTTGACTATGGCAGACCAACACGGCTACCTACCTGTAACTGAACTGTGAAAGTTTCCTTTGGCGCACGGCCTCTATGTTATAGTACCAACTTTTATCCCCGCTTCAATTAAAATGTACTGGTTCATGTTCCCATATATAGGACACTCCCGTGGCGAACTGCCCCTTATTTTTGAAATTCTACCCTGGCAACCCACTGACGGAGAGGAGCTAAGGTGGTGTGCTGCTTTAATTTCCCCTTGGATGAAAGGCATGCGCCGCCTTCTCCTTTAAAGCCGCGGCGTGGGGAGGGGGCAGCGGGAGACCGGCAGCCAGCCACCCTCCCTCTCCCACCCGATTCAGCAAGCGATGGCACACAACAAACCTCTTCCCACCTCCTCCGTTTACACGGGAACCACCGCTCCGCACCGGGCCATTGATCCGCCCGCGTGCGCAAGAGGCGCTCCCTGGGACAAGCCGGGGAGAGCGGCCCTGGCGCCGCGATGCTGCCTCCAGGCGGGGGGCGCTTCCCCGCAGAGGCTCGGCCCCTTTTCTGGGCCGGCCTGGCCTGGGCAGCTCCGTTTCCCCGCTTCCGAGCTTCTGGGCCAGCAGCCGGCAGCGCCAGAGCCATTTTGCCCTCCCTCTCGGCGACATGGACTACCGGGAAGCCGCCAACTGGGCTGCGGAGCGCATGCAGAGCTATCGCAAGGACTGCAGCGGGTGGCGCAGCTGCAAACGCACGGTGAGGCCCGCGCTGCGCGCTTGGAGAGGTTTCCCCTCTTTCTCACCGCTGCAGCCTGGCTGAGAAGGGGGTAAAATCCTGGTGACTCTCCTTTTGAAGCAGAGGTTGGATGGCCATCTGTCATGAATGCATAAGTTGAGATTCCTGCATTGCGCGCGCCGGGGGGGGGTTGGACTAGATGACCCTCGGGGTCTCTTCCAACTCTACAATTCTATGATTGTACCGCTTTTGGACGGGGGGATGCGCCTAGCTTGTTCGTCCTGAGTCCTGGGAGAGGCGCTGCCGGTCCGGGCTGGCAGGTGGGAAAAGAAGCTGCCCCAGGATGTGGTTGGTGGGTTTAATTTAATGCGCGGCGCAGGGACGCAAAATGCCAGCGAGCTGCTTCCTCTAATGGCAACAGCAAAAGGAATTGGTGACAAAAGTCCCCTCTCGCCCTCTTTCGTAACGCTAGAAGTAGTGGACATAAGACAGAGCTGGATGCTGGAAGATAGAGAGCAATTCACCCAGAGCACAGTTAAATTTGTGGAACTCGCTGCCACAAGAGACAGCGGTGGCTTTAAAATAGGGTTGGGCAGATTCATGGACGATCTGAAACGGAAACCTTGGAGAGAGAGAAAAATGGGGAACCGTGCGTTATTTGGAAGGGGCGGGAGGGGGCATGAACCTCTTCAAGTGCGTGAAGAGGGGCTTGTACTCCCCCCTCCCCCCCTGCATCTCTGAAATGTTGGAGCGCATTCAGTCAGCTCCCTCTCCCCTTGAATGCTCTTTGGCGTCTGTTCCTGCTGCGAACAACAATGTGACACTCATTGTTTAACCTAGAGGAGGGTGGGGAGGTGGGAGGCATCAACATCCCTCATTGGTGCATCCGAGGACACGCTACAGTGTGGTTTTGCTAGCTGGGAGGAGACAGTGTGGTTTCAAGGAAGCCGCAGCTGCCAAACTTGTTTTCAGTATTACCCTGGGACAGTGCCAGATTTACGTATAAGCTAAACAAGCTATAGCTTAGGGCCCCACTCTCTTGCCCCCCCAAAAAAAATATTAAAGGAAAAAATGGATGTACATTTCCAAAATATAAGATAAAAAACCAATAAAATAAAACCTACATACAGCAACAGTGTTTTGTGTTGGGTAGGTTCTATTTGTTATGTGCAAATGGCTTTAGATACCTATTAGGTCCATAAATTACCATATAGCATATATTCAACACAAAAAACAGCGGCCAAACCTAAATCCGGCCCTTCCCTGGGATGTTCTGAGTAATGTTGTTTTCTGCTTTTTTATTTTAAAAAACACCTTAAAAATAAGTAAATGTTCTTAAGAGCCTCATAATGTAACCACAATGAATGAACCATGGTCGGAGGCAGTGATGCTTCTGAACGCCAATTGCTGGAAATCACAGGGTGTGTGTTTGCATCCAGTTTGTGGGCGTCTCACATGGATCTGGGTGGCCACTATGAAAGCAGGATGGGCCATTGGCCTGATCCAGCACTCTATTCTCCTGTTCTTATTTGAAGGAGGGGATTATTCTTCAGGCAAGCTCTCCCAATTCCTCTCTGTTCACAAATGTGATTCCCTGATTATTGATGGTGTTACATTTGGGATCTGTTTGGGTTGAGGTTGTTGGTTTATTTAACACAAAGGTAACAAAGGGATAGCAACAAAATATTGGGTTGCCTTAAAGCAGGCATCCCTTAAAGCAGTATGTGGGAAATACTGAAATAATAGATGTGTAGAGAGCTTGAGACACTTCTAAAGTGCTATATAAATGCTAAGTTGTTTTTTAAAAGTTTTAAAAAAACAATCTCACTCAACACAGTTATACTGTGGGGGTGGATTTTGACTGATTTAATTTAATTTTTCTAGAATGAAATTTCAATATCTTGGAGGCCATCAACTGAGTTTCGTGGAAACATGTAAGTAAAGTTGTACACACACCCAAAATGAGCATATTTATTAACGAGGTAAATTACTTGGGGAATAAGATAGATCCCACCACTTTGGTCACATCTGCAGTACAATCATATATCCTGTGAACCGCCCTGAGTTTTTTTTGATGAAGGGCAGTATCTATATTTAATAAATAAAAAATAAATAAAGTCTGTTCAGAATTAAGTTCCATTGGGTCCGATTGCCAAATAACTTGAGTATCGGATTGAATGGGCAGTTTCCATTCAGTTTTTATACATCTGAGTTCTCAAATGTACGTTCCGAGAACAATTCATAGTGTTGGTGCTGACCTTTAAAGCCCTAAACGGCCTTGGCCCAGTAAACCTGAAGGAGCGTCTCCACCCTCATCGTTCAGCCCGAACACTGAGGTCCAGCTCCAAGGGCCTTCTGGCGGTTCCCTCCCTGTGAGAAGTGAGGTTACAGGGAACCAGGCAGAGGGCCTTCTCAGTAGTGGCGCCCGCCCTGTGGAACGCCCTCCCATCAGATGTCAAGGAAATAAACAACCATATGACATTTAGAAGACATCTGAAGGCAGCCCTGTTTAGGGAAGCTTTTAATGTTTGATGTTTATCGTGTTTTTAATATTTTGGGTTGCAACAAAGGAAGTCTACACCGTGAAAGATCCCTGAAACGAGATGAACGTATATTTATATAGTGATACGCAAAAAAACAATATGTTTAATGATTCAAGAGCAGAGATTTTCTTGAGTTATTTATACTTCTTTGAATTAGTTTATAACGTTTTTGAGTATTTTTGCTCTTGAGCAATTCTGCTCTTGAATCATTAAACATATTGTAGCAGCTACAATATGTTGTAGACTTCCTTTGTTGTAATTCAGTTATTCCCGTGATTGTCTTTTTCCCCTCGTTTAATATTTTGGGAGCTGCCCAGAGTGGCTGGGGAAACCCAGCCAGATTTTGGGGGGGGGGGGTATAAATACTACTACTACTAATAATAATAATAATAATAATATTTCCAGATTTTGAGTTTGTGATAAATTTTTATTGCAGCTTTCTCTTTCAGACTGCAAGAGAGATAGGTTGAGAGGTTGCGGTTTTCCACCAAGTAGAGCAGGCTTGCAAATAAGCCAGACAAGTTACTAGCCTGCAGATTTTCTCCCCAACCTCCCCACACAGCCTCCAACCAACTAGCAGACTAATTTTTAAAAATGCCTTCTACCAAGTGGACTATAGGAAGAAGAACAGAGTGACTTGTCTCTCCCCACCCCACATCAACCCACTAGGTGCCCATCCTGGTTGTGGGGAGACTCCCCTTTCTCCCCAGCTAGCATGGACACTGAGCGAGCTGGAGGAAAGAGGGGTGGAGCAATCCATCTCTCCTCCACCAGCCCATACCTGTATGGAATTTGCAGTCACCTGTGGGGAGCAGGTGGATTGTTAAGTACAAGGCCAAAGCAAAATCACTGGCATGAATAATGTGTTTCCAGTACACATGACATTTGATTTGAGTTTATCATGTGGATGGGGCATTGAAAAATATCTAGCATCAGAGGTCTGTCTATGGCAGTGATGGCTAACCTTGACACCCCAGATGTTTTGGAACTACAACTCCCATCATCCCTAGCTAACAGGATCAGTGGTCAGGGATGATGTTGTAGTCCCAAAACATCTGGAGTGTCAAGGTTAGCCATCACTGGTCTATGGAGACCGAAATAAAATGAGGGCAATTTTTTAATTATTTTTAATTATTTGTTTATGTCTATATGCCCCTTTTGTTCTTTCTTCCCCCGAAAGATACAAAGCGGAAGGGATTATGCCTGGAAAACCGGAGGATGTCTTTAAGTGTTTGAAACCAGAGACGGGTGGACTTCGAGAAAAATGGGATCCAAATGTGAAGGAGATTGGAGTCGTTGAAGAGATTAGCGAAGTACGTATAACCCAGTTGGACTGTGGCAGCTGGTAAAGTGTAGCTGCTACATTTTGGGTCCATCCACGCTTAACATTTAAAATAGTCTCATTTCACTTTAAAACAGTCCCCAAAATCATGGGAAATGTAGTTTGTTAAGGGTGCTGAAAGGAGTTAGAGAACCTTATTCCCTTCACAGAGCTACATTTCCTGTAGTGGTTTAACAATCCCTCTTCCCAGGGAACTCTGGGAACTGCAGCTCTTGGAGGGGAATAGGAGTCTCCTAACAACTCTTGGTGCCCTTAACAAACTACAACTCCCAGGATTCTTTGGGGGAAGCTATAACTGTTGAAAGGATTATGATACTTGTTTAAATGTATGGTGCAGATGAAGGCCGGGATGGGGTACCTGCAGTAGATCAACAAATACGCCCAAATATTACATCATAACCCTGGTTTGTGCTTTGTAGGACATTTCCATAGTCAGAACTATCACACCGTCGGCTTTTATGAAGATCATCTCTCCTAGGGAGTTCATAGACGTCGTCCTGATTAAGCAGGATGAGGACGGAACCATCACATCTAATGGTAAGAGGGCCAACGCCTAAATATATTGGCCCCCATAGGCTGGTGCCCATGTTAGTATAAGTACTCAATACCAGTGGCTGTAGGTATGGATTGGCAGCAACTTGAGGCAACCAGGAAATTCTCTTTCTGTGGTACTTGACCTGTCATGTGCCATCACAGACACACACACACACACCACTGCTTAGATGTTGCTGCCATCAAGCAATGGTCTCACATGTGTGAACTGATGCTCTGAAAGCCGGTAGCCATTCAGTAACAGCATAGGTGAGAGACCCAACAGTCTCATACATAGTGCAGAATGCAACAACCTGAAAGAAGAAGAAGAGGAGGAGGTGGAGGAGTTTGGATTTGATATCCCGCTTTATCACTACCCGAAGGAGTCTCAAAGCGGCTAACATTCTCCTTTCCCTTCCTCCCCCACAACAAACACTCTGTGAGGTGAGTGGGGCTGAGAGACTTCAGAGAAGTGGGACTAGCCCAAGGTCACCCAGCAGCTGCATGTGGAGGAGCGGAGACGCGAACCCGGTTCCCCAGATTACGAGTCTACCGCTCTTAACCACTATACCACACTGGCTCTCCAGTGTGAAAATTTCAGTTTTGATCCCCACCAACAAAAAACCAAAAAAAATTATAGAAGCTGGCAACTAAGCAATTAACTGCCTATTTCAAATCAATATAACACACACAAACACACCGACCTACCCCCTGCTGCAAACCCTGTGCTTCTTGCCACCTAGAAAGCTACCTTGCATCAAATGAGACTGTTGGTCCATCTAGGGTGTGTACTTTCTACACTGACTGACAGTGGGAAATTATGATCCTTGGGATGCCTGCCAAGCAGATGCTCTACCAAAGAGTGGACTTTCCCCTAAAAATAAAGTAAGACTCTAGTCCTTATGGATAAAGAAACATAGGAAGCTGCCTCATTCTAAGCGAGATATTGCACTTTAATGTTGCACCTCACCCTGACCTTAAAAGTGTTCTTTCTGCATTGTAAGGCACTCCTCTTGCTGTTCTTTATCACAGTCGTACCTTGGAAGTCGAATGGAATCCATTCCGGAAGTCCGTTCTACTTCCAAAACGTTCGAAAACCAATCACGACTTCTGATTGGCTGGATGAAGCTCCTGCAGCCAATCAGAAGCCACAGAAGCCCCATCAGACGTTCGGGTTCCGAAAGAACATTTGCAAACCGGAACAATCACTTCTGGGTTTGCGGCGTTTGGGAGCCAAAACGTCCTGGGCGTTGGGGATCCAAGGTACAACTGTATTTCTACTATTACTTTAAAATTGAAAAGGCTTCCCCCCCCCCAAAAAAAAGCACTAAATGGACTTTATCTTGTGCATTATTTTTATATCTCTTCCTTGCAGCAACCAATGTGGAGCACCCCCTCTGCCAACCTCAACCAAGTTACGTGAGAGGCCTTAATTATCCCTGTGGCTGTTTCTGCATCCCGGCCCCAGGGTAAGATGGGTGGAAATGTTGTAGTATCACAAGCATGTACAGTGGTACCTTGGTTCTCAAACTTAATCCGTTCCAGAAGTCCATTCCAAAACCAAAACGTTCCAAAACCAAGGCGTGCTTTCCCATAGAAAGTAATGCAAAATGGATTAATCCGTTCCAGACTTTTTAAAAACAACCCCTAAAACAGCAATTTAACATGAATTTTACTACCTAACAAAACCATTGATCTATAAAATGAAAGTAATAAACGATGTACTGCAGTCACACAATCAATCAGTCAATCAGTAGCTGAACTGGGTTCCACACAGTCACAAAAACAAAACAAAAAAGCCACAAAAATGCAAAATAAATAGCAAAAACAGACAGACCTCAGTGTAACAGTCAAAACAGAAGTGTGGCACTCAAACTGGAAGCGTAACACTCAAAACGGAGCACGTTTGGCTTCCAACAAAAGGTCGCAAACCGGAACACTTTCTTCCGGGTTTGCAGTGTTTGGGTTCCAAGTTGCTTGAGAACCAAGGTACCACTGTATATATATGGTGCATGTTGTTGGGGTCTTGCTTTCGTTGAGTGGGAGGAGTTGTTGCAAAGTTTAGGCAAAGGTTTGCCCACCATCCCACTAGATGCTAAAGCCTCTAAAGGCCGATTTGATGCAAGGAGACTGAATTTGCTGAGAGATGCAGTCAGCTTGCTGTGGGTAAAATGGCTGATTGCTCTGTGAGCAGCTTCTTCCTGGTTCATTTTTGCAAAGGCTTCTGGGAGGTTGGGGCCTTTGAAGCCAGGGTATCATAATGCCCTCTTATTTCCAATAAATGCAGGCTTTGAGCGCTGTTGCTATATGGGGCTAAAACAGCACACACATTCCCAGAGTGGTTTAGCAATCAATCTCTCTTCCTAAGGAATTCTGGGAATTACAAGCAATTCTCTGTACCCTCAACAGACCACAATCCCCAGGATTCTGTGAGGGAAGCCATTCCTGTTAAAATGGTATCATAAGGCTTTAAATTTATAATGCAACATGGGTGACATTGCCACATGTCCTGCCATTCTGATAATGGCCACATTAACATCATACAAAAGCACTGTGATACTAATTTAAACAGGCATGGTTTCCCCAAAGCATTCTGGGAGCTGTAGTTTTCAAAGGGTGCTGAGAGTTGTCAGGAGACTTCTGTTCCTCCCACAGAGCTACATTTTCCAGAGTGGTTTAACAACCAATCCCTCTTCACAGGGAACTCAGGGAATTACAACTAGGTCAGGGGAATAGGGGCCTCCTAACAACTCCAAGCACCCTTAATGAACTACAGCTCCCAGAATTCTTTGGGGAAACCATGACTTTTTGAAGTGGTATCATAGTGCTTCAAGTATTGGAAACATTGGGCCACATGGGTGGGACTACAGGAATGGGCTCTGCTGCATCACTGGCTAAATGGTGATTTCTGCTGACTTATTTTGGGCTTGTTGGTTTGTTTCTCTCCCTACAGGGAGCCATGTAAGACGCAACTCCTCAGTTTCTTTCAGACAGACCTGGGCGGCAACCTTCCTCAAACAGTTGTGGAGTCCTTCTTCCCAAGCAGCATGACCGGTTTTTACAGCAATCTGACCAAAGCAGTGTTAAAACTAGCGGCTTAAGCAATTAAAAACAAACAAACAAACTCCAATTGCATGTGTGTGCGCACAGAATTCTGCGATTGCCCTCTTGCAAGGGCAGAAGTGGGCACTGGGCAATGTGGAGGTGTGGGATTCAAAACTGTGGCAGCTTTGGGGTGTGATCGAAACAAAGTTAAGCAATTGCAAATCCCATTGGTTTTTAGTTGGGGAAGATTTTTAACAGATGCCTTGACATCAACAGGGCTTGTTTTACAGTAAAGGTAAAGGGACCCCTGACCATTAGGTCCAGTCGTGACCGACTCTGGGGTTGCGGCGCTCATCTCGCATTATTGGCCGAGAGCAGGCGTACAGCTTCCGGGTCATGTGGCCAGCATGACTAAGCCGCTTCTGGCAAACCAGAGCAGCACACAGAAACGCCGTTTACCTTCCCGCCAGAGCGGTACCTATTTATCTACTTGCACTTTGACCTGCTTTTGAACTGCTAGGTTGGCAGGAGCAGGGACCGAGCAACGGGAGCTCACCCCGTCGTGGGGATTCGAACCGCCGACCTGATCGGCAAGCCCTAGGCTCTGTGGTTTAACCCACAGCGCCACCCGCCTCCCTGTATTACAGTACTTTGGTATAATCCTGGGCTGATGGGTGTTGAGAGTCCCAACAGCATTTGGGGTGGGATGGGGGGACCACATTGGCTACCCCTGTCCTAGTTCTTTTGCCATTCTATAATAATTATGCACTGTGGTTTTCCAGTACAGCGAGGGACCCCCTTTTGATTCCAGTTTTTTAAATCCTGGGCTGTCATGAGTCCCATCCCACTTTAAAGCACCTCTGGAATCCCTGAACATTTTTTTGTGTTCTGGAGCTGCTACCACCTCTGCTGTGCTGGCTTTGCTTGTCCAGACGCCTATATAGACTCAATGTCGTTCATTCTAATGATGCATTTCCAATCCAAGCACCAAGGAGTCAGGTGCTGCTTGCATGACGAGCAAAACATGCTAGCAGGAAAAACACGCTAGTTTTCTTAAAAGGAAACTATCTGCACACTCACTTCTGCCCTAGGGTGGGAAGCACGTAACTGTGATCACCTGCCTGTAAAGTCAGCTGCAATGCAGGTCGATAAGATCTGGGTAGCGTAGCCTAGCAGCCTGAAGCAGAATTCCATGCATGCTGCAATGCATGCATGGAACTATGGGAAATATCCCTGCCCTTGTTTGCTTGACCAATGAAGGCAGTTCCACCCCATTGAGTTGAATGAAGAAGACCTTCTGTGACCCCTGTGCCTTCTTCCCTTTCTCTTCGTGTTTTGTGTTGTTGGGTTGTTTTTTTTAGATTGTAAGCCTGCAGGCAGGAACTGCCTTGTTTTTCATGGCTATGTGTAAGCAACTCTGGGAACCTTTGTACAAATGCTCCAAGTCAATAAAAACACACACACATGGATCTGGCTTTAGGTCTACAAGGCCTTACAGTTCGTGGGCATCCTTAGCCATGCCACTGTAATCTTAGCACAAATTCTCCTTGCTGTGGATTTGCTATTATTCCCATTTACCAAGCAGCATTCAGATAACAGTGTCTGTGGGTGGTGGTGAGAGCATCACACAAAAACCCACCTCTGCTGATAGAAAGCCAGTGTATCAGGGAGAAAAGTCCTGGCTCAACCTTCGCTCTAACATGCTAGTCTTCTGTGTGCAGGGATATATTTTTTTTAGAGAGAGGGAGATAAAGAGAAGCATTTAAGCATGTGACATCCTACCTGCACCATTTCACAGTCCCACCATGTGCGATTTGGTTGATCGCATAGCTCAGGCAATAAAACTCTTCTACCCTTTTTGTTTTTATGGACCATAAGATGGTTAGTACCTTGTAAATTAATCATAGTCATAATAGATGGCGCTTTTGAACTGCCGCTGGTGTGTTTGTGTTGCGGCTGGAAAGCCATGCTACTTACAGAGTGATGGCCAGGCAAGTTCATTAAAGACGGGTGGGTGGTAATTACAAGTAAACTTACAGTGATTACAACAGTGATGATTTATTTGGGCAACATGGAACAGAGTTGAAAGATGTTGCTAAATCAAGTGTCCCTGAGCCGGATATGCCCACAATCCATGCATGGCCCTTAAATGATGAGGCCATGCGTTCCCGTCAGTGTTGCAGTGTAGGCAAAACCATACGCCCACTTTCTACATCTTGCAGCGATGGAGGGTGGCTCGTGTCTAAACGTGCCACCTAGACTAAACATGTGGTTTCCATCCATCAAGGGGATTCATATGTCCAGAACCACTTCCATGCGCCATTCTTCCCTGCCAGATGTGGGTGCATGAGCGATGTGCTTCATCCACTCATTATGCAATCAAGACATGTTAATTCATCAGCGTCTGTTTCACCCCCAAGCTGATTTACAGGTTTTGGCTCTTGAGTTGCTTGTTAACAAAGCCTCCTTTTAATTAGTGTACCACTCGCGGCAGCTGCTTTATTAATACTGGGACCACAACCAACCAAGCTTTTGACATACACCTCTTCTCAGTCCTGGCCAACTTTCTCTTCGCTCGCAATGTACATCTGGTGCTGGGCACCTGGGTCGTCTGTGGCTTTCGAGTGATAAATAAAAGCTTTTTTTTGGTCATGGTTTAACATGGGCAGCAGTTCAGGCTCTGTTCTTTCCTTTTTAAAAATTGCTGTCATTCCTCTCCATGGAGAGATGCAGTCGTTTTGCTGATGGAGTTTTTTCTCTTGATGACAGCATTAATCGGTCCATCGGGCAACGTCTTGATGATGTTCCAGGCTTCGAAGCGAGTGAGTCCTTGCATCAAAGTTGTGTGCACCTGCAACAACTCGTCGCCAGGCTGAACTGCGGGGCTGTGTTCCAGTGCCGCCCCTAAAAGACGCAAAAGGAGTACAGTAGGCGGCTTATGAGAATATGGTATATGGGAAACAGCACAAACAAATGAAGAATCAACCCCAAACTCCACCTCTTCCAATGAAGCCTTTGACACGACCAGCAGTTCCCATTCCTAACTGCAAACCTGTACATCTCATTGTACCACAATTCCCATTGTGCTTGACCATTGGCCAGAGGCAAAAATACACATAAGAGACATTCTGCAAATGTTGCCAGTGTAAAGGTTGCAAACTCCAGCTTTTATTGGGACAGAAATTCAGTGCAAAGTTATATTTTTTTATATGGAGTGCAGGGCATCTTTGGGAGAAGAAAAGGCTGAGGAGTAAACCCTACACAAATCCAGAGTGGAGTCCATAAGACGGTTGGATGGCGCCTTGTACACCTCCTTCCAGCAACTTCTGCAGCCAAGCTGGTGCTAAATGTATTACTCTTGCTTTCAGTGAGGCCGAGAGGGGGATCTTGTCTAGGCAGCCCAAGACCTCCATACACACTGCCTAGGCTTGTGCCCTGGAGAGGTCACTTCGGTGCTGCAAATGCGGCAAAAAGAGTGCAAGACCAGTTACGAGTTATTGGTCTCTGCAGCCACAGCAGGCGCTGTGATTCTCTCAAGACAGACGGTCCTAAATGAGTCATGTTTGGAAATAAGCCTTTCTGCTCTCTAGGTAAAGAGTTTGATAGGGCACATTACCTTGCATGTTAGGTCCTGCACAGTTCACTGAACTCCCTGGGGAAAGTACATGCTCAAGACTGTTCTGTGCATTTCCAAGTTAAATGAGTACATCTGTGTTGACTTCCATCATCCCCTACTGTTTGCCATCCTAGCTGGGACTGAAAAACCAACAATATCTAGAGGGCCACAGGTTCTCCGTCCCTCCTCTATGCAAACTAAAGATCCCCTTTGTGAGCATCACAGTGTCTACAGTTTGAAAAAGAATAATGCTCAACTATTTTGCTGCCATTACATACCTTTAAAAAGTCTGTTGACAATGATTGGCTTATCTCCGTTGATGGAGCCTTTTCCTCCTTCTAAACTGAAACCCAAACCTGCAGATGTCTTCTCCAGTATAACCGTGAAGATCAGGTCTTCAGATGCTGTGTGGAGACAGAATATCGTCAGAGGGGGGATGTGTTGTTTTGGATGGGCTGAAGCTCAGTGGTAGAGAGCGTGCGTCTCCAAGTACACCTGGGGAGGATCTGGCCCCACCAGTAGCACGTGGCCCCTGAAAGGGAATGTGGCCCTCAGGCTGAAGTTCACCATCTCTGACCCCAGGGCTTTTTTTCACCCAGAACTCGCCAGAACTCAGTACTGGCACCTCTTAGGTGGGCACCATTGCCATTATATAAGAACGGGGGTGGGTGGGTTTCATGGTGGGTTCTGGCACCTCTTTTTCTAGAAAAATAGCACTGCCTGACCCTATTGCTTATTTAAGCCTTGTTACCAAATAACTCACTAGACTCCATTGAAGTTTCACTTCCTATAGAAGCGGAGGATGCGATGGACACATTGGGGCTCCTTTCAGCCTCTTTGGGTTTTCTCGTGACGATGACTGCCAGCTTCGGATGCCGGGCATTTCGCAAGATCTCCAGTGCTTCACTGTGAGTGGTGCCTTTGAGCGACTTCCCGTTTATCGATAAGACCTCGTCGCCTTTCTGAATAGTTCCTTCCTGGCATGCAAGCCCACTGGGGAAAACTCTGTGGACCTGTTAGACAACACAATCACATGCATAAAAGAAAGATGTGTGGCATTTTCAATTTGACATATCAGACAGCCATAGTAGTAATAATAATAATAATAATAATAATAATAATAATATTTATACCCCGCCCATCTGGCTGGGTTTCCCCAGCCACTTTGGATGGCTTTCAACAGAACATTAAAATACAATAATCTATTAAACATTAAAAGCCTCCCTAAACAGGGCTGCCTTCAGATGTCTTCTAAAGGTCTGGTAGTTGTTGTTCTCTTTGACATCTGAAGGGAGGGCGTTCCACAGGGCGGGTGCCACTACCGAGAAGGCCCTCTGCCTGTAACTTGGCTTCTCGTAGTGAGGGAACCGCCAGAAGGCCCTCAGCACTGGACCTCAGTGTCCAGGCTGAACGATGGGAGTGGAGACGCTCCTTCAGGTATACTGGACCGAAACCATTTAGGGCTTTAAAGGTCAGCACCAACACTTTGAATTGAGCTCGGAAACGTAAAGGCCATGCATTTGCCTTTTGAGAAGCAGGACAAGTGAAATTTAAATGCCTTTTCCATATATATATATATATATATATATATATATATATATATAATCTGTTTTTGCAGCATGGTTTTATGAACATAAGAAGAGCCTGCTAGATCAGGCCAATGGCCCATCTAGTCCAGGATCCTGTTCTCACAGTGGCCAACCAGATGCCTATTGGAAACTGGCGAGCAGGACTCAAGTTCAAGAGCACTCTCCCCTTCTCTGGCTTCCAGCAACTAGTATTACAGAAGCATTACTGCCTCTGACCATAGAGCATAGCCATCGTGGCTACTGGCCACTGATAGCCTCACCCTCCATGAATTTGCCAGATCCTCTTTGAAAGTCATCCATGTGTTGGGACCTGCAGACCTCCCAGCCCAAATGAGCAAATCTGTTCCATCTCCACACATTAAAAAAATGGAGGGCGTAGGAAGTCATTTAATTTGCAATGTCCCTGCCGGTGCTGGCCCAATACATTTTGCTGCCTGAAGCGCAGCATCTTGCTACAGCCAACAGTCAGATACAATCATAGACTTGGAAATCTATGCTCAGAAACGTTATATTTTGCTAATGAGCGAACTGCGTTTTTCATGCCCATAGCTCTTCATATGCCTTGGGATGAAAAACCTAACAGAACAAGATTGCTTCTGGCAGAGAGGGGAAACCTCAGACCTTGGAGCCAAATGCGACCTCCAGGCTTCTCTATCCAGCCCTCAGGAATCTCCACAGGGCCACACCGCTCTATCAGTCCTGGACCGCACAGGTGCTTTTGTCTGGCTAGACTGTGTCCTCGAACTGAGCGTGTTGAATTCTCTGACTTCTACATAGCCGGAATATCGCCTATTGCATGTACAAAAGTAAGAGCTCCACCCACTTTTGTCACTGGCCACACCCCTTTTCCTTTGGCCCTCCCCACCACTGGAATGTAGCTCCCCGGGAAGGTCGTCCATGAGAGAATGTGACCTTTGGGTTGGGAATAAAAAAAAGTTAACCCTCCGCTTACTTACGGTAATGGCTTTGTTTTCTAGGTCTACTCCGCCTGCTAAGCTGAAACCAAGACCAGCGCCTTCTTCTTTGTGCAGAATTGTGACATGAATGTCGCTGAGTTGCTGTGCAAAGAGAGAACAAAGTGGACCTCGGTCAATGCAATGCTCTGAATAGCTGGCTGGAGGAGAGGATTCCATAGCAGCTCTCCAATGTGACAAGCTTCTTTTGGCTGAACTCTCCTCTTTGGCACATTAATGGAGCAGGAGTCTTCCTTTGCAAGTAGATCACTCTGTGTGTCAGCACCTTTGCGATGCCAGAGAAGCAGACTTTATAAAGGCTTTAGCTTTGCCATATTTTGTCAATATGGAAGATCAAGGATAAGGGGGACGGGAGACTCCAGCTCCCATCATCCCTGACTCTACTGCCCATGCTAGCTGCGGCTTATGGGAACTGGAGTCTGGGTGGCACCAGGTTCCCATCATCCCTGCAACCTATCTCCCAGTGATGTCTTTGCTGCAGAAACAAACAGTACTACACTGCAGGAAACAGAGCCACAACCTTTTGTTGTGGAGGTTTGGCTGGGCAGAAGGAACTTCATGGGATGTTTCTGGAGGTGTCCCCCCCTCCCCCAATTACACTCTTCCTCCCATCACCTCCTTCCTTTTCCTGTTTTGGGCATCCACACAGATATTCCTTTGTCTGTGCAAGTGCACCTTAAAAAAGAAAAGTCCCATGTCTACTCATAAGTAAGTCCTACTGAATTGAGTGGAGCTAACCCCAGGGAAGTGGGGCTGTTAGGATTGCATCCTTAGCATGTTTCACAAAGGGCAAAATGGAGCCTTATGGGGTTTTATTTTCATTTATTTTTAAATGCTGAGGTCTTGCACAGGAATGATATTGATCTGACTGTTTGCCTGTGGAGATCTGGGTCTATCAGAGAGGGGGCGGGCAGAGAGGAGGATAATTTGGCCTAGGCCTCAAGTGCAAAGCAGGTCTCCAATTTAAACCTGGTTAGTTAGTTTGTTTTTTGGTATTTGATCAGCATTGCAACTTGTCTTTATGTGCGTCAGCCCAAAACGGGTCAGACTCTCTCAGTTTAGAGCTGCAAATTTAAGCAAATAAGAGACGTGATTTCGTTGTTGTTGTTAAGTCATATAGATTATTTTGTTTTTCTGTGTCGTTATTATTATTTATTTGCCTGAACAGCTGGAAGTGGCCCAGGCCCCTCTGGTTCTCCAAGAGGGTCTGCTCTTTATGCCTTCAGAAGAAGAAGAAGAAGAAGAAGAAGAAGAAGAAGAAGAAGAAGAAGAAGAAGGGGGGGAGGGGGGAGGAGGAGTTTGGATTTGATATCCCGCTTTATCACTACCCGAAGAAGTCTCAAAGCGGCTAACATTCTCCTTTCCCTTCCTCCCACACAACAAACACTGTGAGGTGAGTGAGGCTGAGAGACTTCAAAGAAGTGTGACTAGCCCAAGGTCACCCAGCAGCTGCATGTGGAGGAGAGGAGACGCGAAGCTGGTTCACCAGACTACGAGTCTACCGCTCTTAACCACTACACCACACTGGCTCTCTGTTCAGAGGGCAGGAGTTGGTGGAAATAGGCACACTCGTGCCTTTTAAGCCATTAGAAATAAAATGGCTCAGGTGAGGAGCAAACAGAAGTAGTGGTGCTGAGTTAGAGACCAAGGATGAATCAATTGGGGTGACTAGGGCCCTTCTGTGCCACCCACAGCCTGCCCCCCCCGCCTTTTCACTCCCAAGCAGCTCAGGGAGTGGCATTGTCCATCAGCTTGAAGTCAATGAGGAGAAGGATGAGGACAAAGTTAGATCACACTGGCTCCTCCTGTCATTGGCTGTGGCTGCACCTGTTGGGCTCCCTACCTTCCAATGGTCACCAGCCTCCGCTGCCAAAACATCACCCCACACGTGACAAACCATCCACCATTTTAAAGTACTCTAACAACCTTCCACACCAGTGGTGGCTTGCAAGGCATATAATAGGTTGTTTCTATGTATCAGTACTTAGATGCTCCAATACTTTGGCCACCTCATGAGAAGAGAAGACTCCCTGGAAAAGATCCTGATGTTGGGAAAGATGGAGGGCACAAGGAGAAGGGGACGACAGAAGACAAGATGGTTGGATAGTGTTCTCGAAGCTACTAACATGAGTTTGACCAAACTGCGGGAGGCAGTGGAAGACAGGAGTGCCTGGCGTGCTCTGGTCCATGGGGTCACGAAGAGTCGGACACGACTAAACAACTAAACAACAACAACATGTATCAAATGCTCCATGGTAAGGGGAAAATCCAGCCCTGGTCCTAACCCAACAGCTGAAAACCACTGAAAATGGATGGTGTTGGGGAAACCGAAGTGTCCATAGCAAGAGACTTACCTTTAACATTGCCTCGTCTAAGGACTTCACCTCCTCCATGAGTTTCTCCAGTTCTTCAGGTGTGAGCAGTGATATGACAGCCTGTCCTGAGGAGGCGCCTAAAGGTTGAGGGGAAGAGTGCTCTCTCTTGTCTCCCTCCTTTTCGCTGCCTGACCGACTTGCACTGTAGTCTCTCAGCTCGGAGAGGCTGGCCGATTGTGGAATAGGAAACAAGAATAGTAAACGTTCCCTGTGACGCATCACACACCAGAGGCTGTTGGGTCTACTGCAGTGTGTTTATTATTAATGTGCTTTTCATTCCCAGAATGACTTCGATGTCCAGATTCCTTTAGCAAATATATACTTTTTAAATCTACAAAGTAAGCACAAAGGACCTGATCCAGATTGGGACTTGGTGTGGGGTGGTGGGTAGGCTTTACCCCTCCATCGTCCTCCTGCTGCCTGATCCAGATTAAGTCCCCTTCACCTGTTCTTTGCATTGGGAGAGATGTTATCTCGTATGCCCATGTGGCACTTTTCTACCAATGCAAGCTGCAGGGGTGTGTGGGGTGGGTTCTGATGTGGATTGGGGGTCCTGTGCCTGTTATTTACTATTTTAAAAATCCATTCTCACACTTGTTCAATGATTCTTCCCCCAAAGAATCCTGGGAATTGTAGTTTGTTAAGGGCTACAATTCACATAGCGTTTAACAATCAGTCTGTCTCCCCTAACAATCACTCTGGGAACTGTAGTTCTGTGAAGGAGACAGGGATCTTCTAACGATGCTCAGGACCCATAACAAACTACACTGCCCAGGATTCCTTGGAGGAAACCATGACTGTTTAAGGTGGTACGGTACTCATTTAAATTAAATTAAATGCCGATGAGGCCTTGGAGCAGCCTTTCTCAACCTTCGGTCCCCAGATGTTGTTGGACTACAACTCCCATCATCCGTGACCACTAGTCTTGCTAGCTAGGGTTGATGGGAGTTGCAGTCCAACAACATCTGGGGACCGAAGGTTGAGAAACACTGCCTTAGAGCCATATATTTAAATGGGTCTACTCTGAGTAGGGCTAACATTGGATGCAAAATGACAAAATCCCAAAAGAGATGTGACAATGAAGTGTGGGCCACTCCCCGCTCTCTCTCAGAACCTGAAAACATTCAGATTTGGGTCTCCAGCTGTTTTTGGACTACAATTCCCATCATTCTTGACCACTGGTCTTGCTAGCTAGGGATGATGGGAGTTGCAGTCCAAAAACAGCTGGAGACCCAAGTTTGGGAAACATTGTTATGAATGAAACTCGGAGTAAACACTGATTAAAATGTGATAGGGAGATCAAGCCAGGTTATGGGACCCAGAGGTGGCTTATGGGGGGGCTGTCATCTGCCCATCTCTGGCCTAAACTGTAAAGTAGGGATGAGGAACCTGTAACCCTCCATATGTTGTCGGACTACAGCTTCCCTCATCCCTGCCCATTGGCCATGCTGGCTGGGACTGGTGGAAGATGAGAGCCCACCAAACATGGTGGGCCCTAGATCCCCAATCCCTGTAGAGCAAGTGATGGCACACAGGAAATTGCTCACGGATCAGAAACACACATTTAAAAATCCCAAGTAGGAAGGTCTTACTTAAGAGAAAAGCTGGTATCCGAAGAATGAGCTTCGTGCGTGTGGTCAAGAGTTGTCCCATTTTCTTCTGTTTGGGGGGTTGGTGACCCATTGTGTGGCCTCCGTGGGTTTTTCCCAGAACACAGCGGGGACTGAGGAAGGGAATGCAATGATTTCATTAGAGCTGATGAGAAGTGGTTGCTGATGGAATAGATCTTGCTGCATTTCTCTCCGTCCATTTTCTGTATCTCGCAAGATTGGGCCGAGGTAAGTGGGAAGCTCCGGGCTCTTTTGCTGGGTGCTTTGGCGACTTGTGAGATGGGCTCCGCACCTTGTAATGGTGTTGATGTCAAGGAAGATTCAGTGGGGCTACTGCTACATGCTTTTGGATTCGGGGCATAGTCCCCTCTTGAACAAGACAACGAATCTAGGCCAGTGGCATCCGGATATGGCCGAAGGTGGCTGTGTTCAGGACCTTGAAAGTCAACAATCTCACTGGGAACTAGTTTAGGATGAACTGCGGCCGAGTTTGACTCCCTTCTACTGGTAGATCTTTCGTTCTGCATTGATAGAAGTTTTCTGTTTCCTCTTTCTGGAGACTGAGGAGTGCCCAGACTTTCGAATGAGCTTATTCTTTGCTTTATTGACGACCCTCTAGGCGAGGCCCGGATTATCTTCGAAGTAGAACCCGATTCATTGTCAGAGACGCTCTGGTGCTCAGCGGTGCTTCTGACGGCTGCTGGATCAGAATTTCCTTTCTTCAACCCTTTCAGGCTCTGACGAAACCAGGCTGGCTTAGGGGCTACTGGCGGCCCTTTCTTAGCAAAGTCGCCTTCGTCGGATGACCTGGGTGCCTTTGAGTCACCCTCTTCCGTGTCTGATCTCTGCAGGGCTGCTTCGGAGCAGCTAGAGGTTTGGTTCCCTTCATTTGGGTCAATGGTTGGGTGCAAGTTTAAGGGGCAGCTGCCTTCTGACATGCTGGGGTTAAACAAGCTTTGATGCAGTCCGAAATTCGAACCCAAGGGTCTTCAGTTGTAGCCTCAAGGCTATAATCTACCCGTGCCTGCCTTCTGAGCGCAGGCCGTTGAGCTGGTGAAAGAGTCTTCCCTGTATTGGGGGGAAATGTGATTTAACATGAGCATCGTGCATTCCTGTAAATGTACCATAATGGTTAACAGTGATGTTCATTTCATTCCAAGATTTAGCACAGATAGGGATCAACAAGTCAATTTTATTGTCTTTCAGTTTCTCATTGTTCTAGTCTCAAGCTTAGTTCTCCACATCTCCACATCACTTTGCAATTTCTTTTTTAAAAGTCCTTCTGAAAATTCATTAGCATTTTAGTGTGAATTTCTCCTAACGCACACATTTTGGGATGCAATTTTGCCTCATGTACGCATTTTTGCAAAGCATTTTCCCTGAATGTGATGCACTTCTGTCTGTTATTTTCATTTATCTGTGCATTTTTATGCAAACTCCCCCCCCCCCCCCGAATATGCAGTTTTGCACACATTACCTGGCTGAAGAACTGCATTGCAAAATTTGGAGAAGTACGAATTTCAAAGGATGGCTGCGTTTGCCTTTAGACACAAACTGAATCAAATTCCCCTGTCCCTCTGCTGCATAAACCTGTGGCCATGATCACATATGATTTCAACTCTGTAGAGTTGAAAGAGATTGTTTGTTTGTTTATACACCAACACCCCATCTATTAACCCAAGTTACAAAGACAATAAAACAGATAATGATGCAGCAGGGCAAAAAAATGTTTCTTCCCCTTGTTCTCCAATGTTCCAACAAAAGCTCCATTCTGCAGCCGAGTCTCCTGACCTAGAGCTGAATACTGAAGCAGCTAAATTTCCCCCCCATGCAAGCCATGGCTTCCTCATTGAGTGGCTGCCGCGGATGTCTCCCATAGCCCCTGTCTCTGGTGGCAGATTCAGGAGGTGTTGGAGGAACAACGACGCTGCAAGCCTCTCTCCTGGTTCTCAGACCCAAATCTGCTAGCTTGAAATTTTCGCCCATTGCATTTTCCAGAGGAAAGAGCTAGAATCAAAGGATGCCCATGCTATGTCCTAATAGATATAATAATAATAATAATAATAATAATAATAATAATAATAATAATATATAATATAACACTTAATAACACTAATATATATAATATAATATAATATAATATAATATAATAATATTATAATATAATATAATATTGATAATATATTATATTATATTATATTATATTATATTATATTATATTATATTATATGCGATATAGAAGTATAATCAGCTTGTACCAACAGGCTAAAAAATAGCTTCTATCCGTGGGCTGTTAGGCTGTTGAACGGAAAATAACATAGCGAAATTGATTTGCGAGGTGGTGTGTTGTTCGATAAGAGATTGAGTATTTGGGGTGGGTGGGGGTGGGAGGCTCGTTTAATTTCATTGTACACAGGTTGTACAATGACAATAAAGTATTATTATTATTATTATTATTATTATTATTATTATTATTTTATATTATATTATATTATCTTGGTCCGATTCTATCTGAGCGACCCTTGAAATTGCATCACAATTTTATTATTATTATTATTTTTTACAAAATTGCTTCACAAACTCACAAGTCCACCACAAGGGGGCAGTGAGGTGAGCTTTCCCTCAGCCTACTTCTTTCGTGGGACAAGCAGATTTCTGTTTACAACAGGGTAAGTTTTCTGAAGCTGTGTCTGAGCTACTGTCCCTCCCTCCAGTCTAATGCAACAGGAAATGAACAGAAGTGCCGTGCCTCAACGCTACATATATTTTCATTTGGGGGCCATTTCATTTTACTGAATGAGCAACGCCCTCTAGCATCTAAGTTAAGGCTACTTCATACAAATAAGTATTTTTTATAATATCAACTCAGCTGCTTATGTCTCCTCTAAGTTTGTTTTAATGTGATTTTTTTTTTTAAAGATCCAAGTTTTGTTTATTTTTTAAAGAAACAATATAGCTCTAGTATCTTTGGGGGATAGAGAGAATGGTCTAGATTTTTCTAATTGCATTTAGATTTTTCTATGTCACTTCTACTCCAACAGCCCTCCAAGGACCTCAGAACAGTGAGCACGAGAACAACGTAGTGAGCTAGGATACAGAGAGAAAATTATGGTTCATATATCATGGTAAGCCAGAATATGGCTTGCCATGGCTGCACAGATGTCCTGCTCCCGTTTGGTTCCTCCCTGGGTGTTTTGGGTTAAGGCAGGATGAGAAATAAACCAAGGTTTATGCATTTATACACCACTTTCTAATAAATGTTTATGAAGTAGAGTAGAAAATAAATATCAAAATAGCAGGTATATTTAAAAAAATGATGTATGCGGAAAAATCTCCGAAACAGATCCTAAAAGCACCATATCACAAAAGTCTGCACAGAACACATCGTAAAATAAATGAGCCGTCCATTCCTCAAGATCACTTTTGCTGCCATTTATCTTTCTACATCAAAAGTTAGCTGTGATTAAGGCTGCATTCCTAACAGTGCCGGATTTACGTAAAAGCTAAGCAAGCTATAGCTTAGTTGGGGACCCCCAAAAATTTAAAGGAGAAAAAAAAAACAAGTAAATAAAACCTACATACAGCAACAGTGTTTTGTGTTGTGTAGGCTGCTATGATGTAAGTAATGGGCCCCGCCTGCTCCCTAAAATATCACTGGTTTGCTCATTTCTTATATATAGGGTGCCTACATTCTGCATGGACTTTTCAACAATTAACTCAATAAAATACATATTTTGTTATGTGCAAATGGATTTAGATGCCTATTAGGTCCATAAATTACCATATAGCATATAAGGTAAAGGTAAAGGGACCCCTGACCATTAGGTCCAGTCGTGCCCAACTCTGGGGTTGCGGCGCTCATCTCGCTTTATTGGCTGAGAGCCGGTGTACAGCTTCCAGGTCATGTGGCCAGCATGACTAAGCCACTTCTGGCGAACCAGAGCAGCGCACGGAAACGCCGTTTACCTTCCCGCCAGAGCGGTTCCTATTTATCTACTTGCACTTTGATGTGCTTTCGAACTGCTAGGTGGGCAGGAGCTGGGACCGAGCAACGGGAGCTCACTCCGCCGCAGGGATTCGAACAGCTGACCTTCTGATCAGCAAGCCCTAGGCTCTGTGGTTTAACCCACAGCGCCACCTGGGTCCCCAGCATATAGAGAGAGAGAGAGAGAGAGAGAGAGAGAGAGAGAGAGAGAGAGAGAGCAAACATATATTCAACACTAAAACAGCAACAATTTGTTGTTGACAAAGGACAGCTGGATTGGGTCCCATTACCTTCAGTAGCTTAGGGCCTCATCAAACCTAAATCCGGCCCTGATTTCTAAGGCTTGGGACTCAGGTTACAACTTAGCTTGGAGCCAGCCCCACTGAACTCAATGGGGCTTGCTTCTCAGGTGACATGGGCAGGATCGCACAGCAAGGCTGCAGTCCTGTGCACAGGTAAGTCCCGCAGTTCCTTCCATGCATTGGATTCTCCTGCATGTCTCATCGAAAGCAATGCAGCTTTGATTCCCTACACACTTACTTGGGAGTAATCACCATTGAATACAGTGAGACTTCCTTTAGACTACTTCAGAGCCAGGACTGCACTGGCTAGCTCACCAAAATTCATTTGTTCCGCTTGGATTTACAGGGCAATCCTATACATGCCTAGTCCGCATAAGTGCACAGTCTTGTTCATAATTTAACATTTGCATAAATTCACAATTTAAACACGGAGCAGAAATTTCCTTCCAAAATAAATCCAGTCTCTTTGTTGCAGTGAGTACAAGCGATGTTTGTCAGCATACAAGGAAACATACCTTTGCTGGTTTTTCTGTCTTGGGCTGAGGCTCCGACATGGGCATCTGGCTGCTCTGAAGCTCTGGGTACTAAAGAGCTCGCAAAAGCTCCGTGAGTGACAACTGTCTTATTTCTCTGCCGCAGCAGGTCTTCTGCTTCCTGTGGAATAAACAGGAAGCTCAAGTGTAATGAGGACCGGTTGCACAAAAACTACATTCTCTGCACCCACAAGCTGGCCCCTGCTCTCTAGAATGGTGGGGAAACATTTGCACTGGGGCTCCTAAGGAAGAACGAACCGATAATTAAGGATGCCCCCAGATTGTCAATATTTTCCGGCAAGGATTCAAGTGCATTCTGGGAAATTTAGGGTTGTGCAATTAAAGTGGATTACGGCTCAGAATAGACAGATGTGTCTTTTTTTTAAAAAAAAAATTATAATTCCTTTATTAAACTCAAGTTAAAAATACACTCCTATTATACATCAATACACACACATACAAAGAGAGAGAAAAAGAAACCAACCAAATATAACATTCAATCATACCATTATACATACTTACAACATGAAGCTTGAATCTTTGATTGCCTCTTATCTTCTTTCATCATTACATATTTCATTACTCCCCCCCCATTCATTCCTTTTTCTCCCCCCCCCCCCGCTTCCGCTTGTCTCTTCCTCAGGTTATTTACAATCCCTTATTGCTACTTTGATTTCTCTAATTTTAAATTCCCTTTTATTACCTTTTATTTATTCCAAATCTTAATGTTTTCAGCACGAAATAGTTAGAAATGTATCCAAGTCCTCATAGTGGGGCATTGTTTCTTTAAATATTCTCCAGATTTATCCCAGCCTAATTTAAGTTTTGGGGTACTGCGGCCTCTGATTTGGCTAGCTCTGATTTGTTTCTCCCAGCTTCTCATTCCTTCGGTCATCAATTCTCCACATTTCTATATCAGTTTAGATTTGTTTTTAAAGTCTTCGTGAAAATTTGTCAGGATTTCTCTTCATATGCACCTTTGCAAGCAATTTCCCCTGATGCTGTGCATTTTAATTTCACTAATGTACAAATTTTTATGTACACTTCTCCCAATATACACAAATTTTGTAGACATTTGGTTGGAGAACTGCATCACAAACTTCTGCTTCAAAGGACAGATGTGGTTCCTGTTTGCATATTGTTTAGGAACGTGCAAATTACATACGTACACATTAAAATCTCAAACACACCAAATTTCTCCCCATGCCTAATTTAAACTGTTCTACTGTCCTAACACAACGAATCCACTTTTTACAAAATGACTTTCTGCAGTTAGGAAAGTGATAGGGAAGTGCATTGAAAAGTGTGGAATGAACAAATGATGAGTGTGTAGATTTACAAGCAAATCAAGATGAATACAAGATGACTGCTCCGAGTCATATAACCTCCCTGCAAACAAATCAGAATGATTTACCCAATAAAGACTGAATATAATCGAACCTTTACATAAGCTTTTTAGGATGAATGACCAGCGATAAGGAATGTTGCAATCCAACACCATCTGCAGGGCAGCAGTTTGGGGAGGAAGACCCAAACTTGAGTCTCCAGCGCTTTTTGGACTACAACTCCCATCATCCGTAGCTAGCTGGAACAGTGGTCACGTTGATGGGAACTGTAGTCCAAAAACAGGTGGAGACCCAAGTTTGGGAAACCCTGATCTAAGGGGTTACTCTTCCTCAGTGACTTATAGGGTTAAATATCTGTGGATGCTACTGGTACATACAGTATTTGAAGGGTGGAAGACCAAAAATCATACCTACAATTTTTTACCATAATTGGCGTTTTTGTTTTTTTAAATCATTCTGCAGTTTCATATGTTCTTGCAAAACTTTGTACCAGTGATATATTTGTTTGGCTTGATTTGCATATATGCTAACTGGTACTTTCCATTGTTAAGCTCATGCTATCTAAAAACGAGTTCCTTTTTCACTGAAGCTTTGTATACTTGTGCAACTGTACCAGAAGAAGCATGCAGTTCTCTTGGGAATCAGTTAAGGGCAGTTTGATACATTGCGCTTAAATCAGCTTTTTCATAAATCCCACATACAAATAACCAGCATCATAGGCATCCATCGTGGCATCCATGGCCCCGGGTATCCACAGCCACGAAACCAAGCTAGCACTTCTGGTCAACACCATCTTTGTGCATACAGATCAGGTCAGATTGAAGACATATCACAATCACATTGTCCTTTACATAATTTACCTAGGCATAGAGTCCTCCACTCATTTCAGAATTTTCTAGAAGGTCAATCAGGTTATTTAAAAACTAACTGGCTACTGGCAATGCAGACAAGCTTGTGACCTATAGCAGGGGTGGCCAACTCCCAAGAGACTGTGATCTACTTACAGAATTAAAAACTGGCAGTGATCTACCCCCTTTTGGGGGGTTCAGGTCAAAGTTGTTGAGCTTTTTGGGGGAGGAGGAAAGCCCCATTTTTTAGGTATTCAGGTCAAAGTTGTTGCTGAGCTTTTCTTAGAGAGAAGGAAAGCCCTGTTTTTTGGGGGTGCAGGACAAAAATATTGAGCTTTTTTTAGGGGAGCCAAAGTTGTTGAGCTGCTTTGGGGGAGCCAGTGATCTACCACAGACGTCCAGTGATCTACTGGTAGATCACGATCTACTTGTTGGACGTGCCTGACCTATAGGGTAGTGTTATGTACCCTGGCAGGGAGAAATTTCTAGGCCACTTCTTTGATCCAAAACAGGTTTGAATACCAAGGAGATTTCTTAAATTTTTTAATGATTTGGGGAGAGGTGCGTTGTAATTGCCATTGGCTACCAGAAATAAAAATCTGACAAAACAAAACAAAAAAATTCCTTCCAGTAGCACCTTAGAGACCAACTAAGTTTGTTCTTGGTATGAGCTTTCGTGTGCATGCACACTTCTTCAGATACTTCAGATATAGTTAGTTAGTTTCAGAAAGGGTGAATTAGATAAATCTGCTTTTAAATGGGAGCCGAACTGAATTTCTCCCCAGCTTACCCATTGACATCACTTCTGCCCAATGAAAGTGGACCTCCTTCCTAGTCTGAGAGTCACTGCTCTTAGAAGGTGTGGGTTTTTACCAGGGAGGTAAAAAACCTTCTTACCTGAGCGTTGGAAGGAGGTGGGCTCCCATCCCCTTGCAGCTTGGGCTTCTCTTTCGCTTCTCTGCTCGCCTGCTCGCTGCTGGTGCAATCCTGCTTGAAATACTTCCTCGGCGGGGGTTTGGGCTTTGAGGACCTGGGTTTCCTAACAAGGATCTCTGCTGACCTTTTTGTATTTTGCAAGAGGTGACCGGCTTCTTTCAGCGTTGGTGGAGAGGAGTCCTTCTCCAGGCTAGTTCTAGAGGAAGAATACAAGGAGCCAGGCTGTCTTGTAATTGGTGCATCAATGCTGTGTCCTTTTTCTTTCGTATCAGCCAGCTGGTAGGGAAGGCCGTTGCCACATGATGGCCTGGGGTTGTAACTGCTGTCGCTGCTGGAACGGATCATAAGCTTTTGGGAGCGGTGGCTGGAATGAGCATTATTCCTCTCTGAGTATTTTTCACATGGAGGTCTCTTGTGCCAGCTGTTTTCCAGGCTTTTAACACCTGCATTAAAAAAAAAACCAAGCAATTTTTGAGTGAGGAATAAGACAATGACCAGAATCTGAACACCCACACAAGTGATTCCGTGTACCTGAAGAAGCTCTGGAGTTATTCAAGAACCACAACAGCTTCCCTGCATGAGCTGCATTTTAGAGAAAATAAATTTAAAAAAAAACCCCGAAACCCTCTGGATGATAAACCTACATGGCAAACCCATTGCTTTTTTTCTGGGGAAAAAGGTGGGGAAACTCACCACAAAGTTTGTTTTGTTTTGTTTTGTTTTGTTTTGTTTTGTTTTGTTTTGTTTTGTTTCGTTTTGTTTGTTGCAGGCCCAGTCACAGTGCCCCCCTACAAAGCAGAGGAAAAACCTTACTTCCTGAGAATTACAGGTGTCTAAAATCTTGGCCCAACTTTTCAGCTGCCCCTTATTTATCTAATATTACTTATGAATCTTATAGATGGGCTTTTTCCAGAGCCCAATTTGAGGCACTGCCTACAACTGTACTACACAGCAAATTCCTGCGGGTACCTATCCACGAGCGCCTATGCCCATGCATGACCAATAAGGTGGAATCTGTTACTCACATTCTTCTATTCTGTGAATTTTATAGTGAAGAACGGTCTCGTCTTATATTACCCCTTTTATCAAAATTTAAACCCTTGCAATATTATCTGGAATTTATTCCTGAAACCCTACGCAAATTCCTTTTGGAAGACTCTTTGAGCTCAGTATCCTATGCTGTGGCCAAGTTTTGCACCTTAGCCACCAAAAAACGTAAATCGCTTCTACTGGAAAATATACTATAAATTTCTTTTGCGCCATTGGTTCCCCCCCCCCCTAATCCTTAGGATTTTGACGCCTTGTAGCAATATTCTGATCGCTGGTTTGGAATTATACTGTACTGTATTATATTGCTGGCTTTTGCTGTAATAAACTGAGTTGAGTTTGAGGAAAAACCTGTACAGCTGCCAACCATAAGCATTTCCAAACCACATTGTCAAAGGATCTGCTTACTCGGTGTCTCTGATGACAAATACGTTACAAAAAAGACACCACTCTGCTGCAAAGTCCAGCAGGTCTCAGTAACTCTTCAAAGAACTCCCAACTGATTAGCCTTACGGAGCCGGTTCGCCATGGGATATGGTGAAGGCTCCTCCCACCCTTGCGCTGTGAGTAAGCAGGCAGCCCCCAGCAGGCGGATGATTAAAGATTTTCTAACAGCAGTCCGAATTCTCTCCCACAAACATGTTTCGTGGGGAAAGCCTGAGATCTAGAGTGATGCTCCTTTGTCCGCTGGTGGTCCTGATATCTGATATTGCCAAACTCCAGAACTTTCAGGGGTGAAGTCCCACCACATATGGTGACAGGATCCTCTGGAGCTACATCCCCTCCAACAGATGGGGGAGATGGACTTCGAGATATGATTCAAGTGGGCCAACGTCAGAAAATGCATTCATTTTTAAAAAATAATTTCTAAACCAATTGGGATTTCCTTACCTTCTGTCCGCCACTGGTACCTCTCCCTTTCAAACTTGTTGCTCTCCACCGCTTGTGAAATAGCCTCCTTTAGCTGCTGTTCGGAAACCTACAAAACATCACAGATCACAGAGCTACTTGTGGAAGCTGGAAAGTTTGGCTAAAGACTGCATTTGGTTCCTTTTCCCTGAATACTTTTCCTACACAAAGGAGCCCTTTTTCATTCAACTTTCTGTTGGGCGTTTTATCAATTTTCTTTTTGTGATTTCTGAAGCACAGCATTTTTCCCCTTCCGTTTTTTTTTGCCCAAATTGTATTGACTTTTCTATTTGCTTCGGAAATCGTGGAATCATATAATTGTAGCGTTGGAATCGACCGTGAGGGTAATTCTAGGCCAACCCCCTGCAATGCAGGAATCTTCCGCCTAACGTGGAACTCAAACCCAGAACCCTGAGGTTAAAAGTCTCATGCCCTACAAATGGAACTAAGCTGAAATAGCACAGTAGAGCAACAGAGACATCACATGAGGTCACTGGCTACATAGGTTGGCTCAAAGAATATGCAGGAGGTTTGGGGTTTTCTAATGCTGTATTTGACCTGATACTTGCAGCATGCATAAAGCCCAGAGGGTTGTATCTAGCTCAGTTCTACGCAGAGTAAACCCACTGAAATTAATAAAACTAAAATGTTGTCATTTAGTTGTGTCTGACTCTTCGTGACCCCATGGACCAGAGCACGCCAGGCACTCCTGTCTTCCACTGCAGTTTGGTCAGTCTCATGTTAGTAGCTTCGAGAGTAAAATAGCCATGTCTATTACTTTCAATGGGTCTACTCTGAATAGGACTAACACCTGATACAAATCTGACTTGATAAGAGGGTGTATTTGGTGACATATACAGCATTTCCTTTTTCTGCCACCTACGTTTTGGGGACCCTGAAACTTGAACTGTTATGAGGGCCCCTTCACAACCAGCAACAAGGTCTGGGTAGTCACAATTATGTTCTTCAACTGGGTTGTTCCACAACAGATTACAATTATTATTATTTTTTAAAAAATGAACTACCACATCTCCGATTAAAACTGCTGTACTGGATTATCCTGCAAGTCAAAGTCACTGTTGTGAAAAAAAAAATACCTAGGCCTTATAGTTTTTGTGTTACTGTGACATTCTGCCTTTACAACATCTGTGCTACTGACTCTCAAACTTTGGGGTTGTTGAAATATATACCATTAAATAATCAGTTTGAGATGTCAGACTCAAATTGGGTTTACTAGACCAAAAATTGTTAAGCAATGTGGACTCAAGTTGCTTCTAGGGCCCCTCCAGGATTGGGGCCCCCTAAGCTTAAACTTCATTAGTTTCAAAGTAGATCCACTCCTGGCCACCCGCTATCAAGACTGAAAATGTCTTATATAGATTGCTAGGAAACAATTCTAAAGTGAAATCATTTGAATAACTGCTTTCTTTTTTTACATTCAGGAAGCTAAAAGCCACCAGATAACAACATGTAAAGCATTTGAGTTGCTGCTAAATGGCACTTTGCTCACGAGGCTTAAAGACAAACAGTAAATGCAAATGACTGTACATAAACCCTGAGCACTTACATTTTAAAGGGGGAAAAGACGCTGTGAAGAACACCCAATTTACAGTAGAAGAGAAGCTTCACCTTTTCCACATCCACCACATAGAATCATAGACTTGTAGAGTTGGAAGGGGTCCCAAGGATCATCTAGTCCAACCCCCCTGCAATGCAGGAATTTCAATGAAAGCATCCATGACAGATGACCACCCAACCTCTGCTTAAAACCTCCAATCTTAGCTCCTTTGCTTCTTCTCCATCATGAGGGTTCCCAATGCATGTTGTTAGCAACCCTACGAGGGTCGAAGCATCTGGGGAGCGACTCCCATGGAAGGTAGTACAACCTCCTCCTTTGGAGGTTAGTAAGCAGAGGTTGGGTGGCCGTTCTGCCTTGTATGATCTGGTTGAGATTCTTGCATTGCAGGGAAACACTGGCTTGCGAGTGCTTCAGTTGGAGAACAGCCTTTACCAAAGGTGTCATGGGCTTTGAAGACGCTCGAACTCAGGACACAAGGGAGAAACGTGAAGGCATGCTTGGCAAATCCACACCGTGATCAACTCCCGCCCGGAAACCAATGTCCCCACTGTGGAGGGACATTCTGTGGTTCCAGAATTGGCCTCCACAGTCACTTACGGACTCATTGTTAAAACCGTGTTTATGGAAGACAATCTTACTCGGCTACGAGTGATCGCCAAAGAAGAAAGAAGAAGAAGGACTAGATGACCCTTGGGGGTCAATTCCAATTCTACAATTCTATGATTCTATGACTACAACCACCACCTCTGATGGTTGGCTAAATTGGCTGGGGGTGATAGGAGTTGTTGATGATCTCTGGGCTCTGTGTGAGCCTGCCCCATATGGCATCCCACCAGGGCCAGATTTAGGTTTGATAATAATAATAATAATAATAATAATAATAATAATAATAATAATAATAATAATAATAATATTTTTTATTTATACCCCGCCCTTCCCAGCCGAAACCGGGCTCAGGGCAGCTAACATCAGTAAAATTACAATAAAGTTTAAAAAGAAAAACCGTTAATTAAAATACAGGTTAAAAGACAATTTAAAATTTAAAATGCCACTTCATTTATCGCCCATAATCAAAACCAAGGGGAGGAAAACATCAGACTGAGTCCAACCCGAAGGCCAGGCGGAACAGCTCTGTCTTGCAGGCCCTGCGGAAAGATGTCAAATCCCGCAGGGCCCTGGTCTCTTGTGACAGAGTGTTCCACCAAGTTGGGGCCAGTACTGAAAAGGCCCTGGCCCTAGTTGAGACCAGTCTAACAGCCTTGTGGCTCGGGACCTCCAAAAAGTTGTTATTTGTGGACCTTAAGGTCCTTTGCGGGGCATACCGGGAGAGGCGGTCCCGTAGGTACGAGGGTCCTAGGCCGCATAGGGCTTTAAAGGTCAAAACCAGCACCTTAAACCTGATCCTGTACTCCACCGGGAGCCAGTGAAAAAGCACTGGATGAGGCCCTAAGCTACTGAAGGTAATGGGGCCCTTTATATGTCCAGCTGTCCTTTGTCAACAACAAATTGCCGCTGTTTTTTTGTTGTTGAATATACCGGTATGCTATATGGTAATTTATGGACCTAATAGGTATCTAAAGCCATTTGCACATAACAAAATATGTATTTTATCAAAGTACATCCAGTTTTTTTTCTCCTTTAATTTTTTTGGGGGGTCCCCAAGAGAGTGGGGCCCTAAGTTATAGCTTGCTTGGCTTATACGTAAATGCGGCACTGTATCCCACCAGAACTGCAGTTGGGATATCTTCCTGGGCAATAAAGAGTTAAAAACCAGGCCTGGACTATCAATGCCACACCAAACCCAGGCTGTCCATCGGGGCCTCTTAGACAGGAAGAGCTATAAAAGGTAACAAGGTCTTCCCGGTTGTGACTCCACGGCTCAGTCCTGACACTCAAGCATCATCAGAACATGGAAGCTTCATACAGCAGTCACCTTACCTGAGGATCAGGGTGTCTACTGATGATAATCTGCACAGCGCCGGGATTGCAATGACTTAAAACTGCATGGACCTCATTGAGTGACATGTTTTGGACCGATGCCTCATTGATTTCCACTATTTCATCTCCGCACCTTCCAAAATGGATAGGAAAAAAACCACACCTTATATATTTCAATCCGGAAGCCAAGATCTCATCCATTTGTGATTATTTATTTTAGCAGACATTTACAGACCCTCCAAGTGTCCCTATTTTCGAGGGACAGACCCAGATTTATACATGGGGGCGTCTTATACATGGAAAAAGATGGTAATTCTATTTTCTTCCCTTTTGGTCTCTCAGTCTGTAATGGGGCAGAGGGAGATAGAATTATGTTGCAAATGACTAAGTCCCAGAGGGCTGCCTGCCCAGGAGAATATCCCTGAAATACACAGCATGTGGAAGTCGTGCAGGTCTGAAGCACCCGTTCATCCTTCACACTTTGGTGACTTCTACAAACTTTCTTCTGATGCGCCTTTAGCTGCAACCAGACCTGCGGTGTGTGATTTGTCAAGTGTGTTGCACCCACAGTTTCCTTCCTGCTTGCTTGCTTGCTTGCTTAGCCTGGCCTTTCACTTTGGGGGTAGGGGGTTGAGTGTTGCTTAAACACTTCCAGCTTAAGCACAGAAGGCTGAAAGAGCAATGCGGTCCAAGCCCTTCATGGTATATGCAGCACAATTTAACTTGCTAATGTGCAGCTTCTCGTACCATTCTAGGAAGTGTGCACGTGGTTTTTAAAAGCACCGGCAGTTGGGGCAGTTTGAGAGTGGTTGCTCTGTTGTCCCTAAAAATGTGTGTGTGTGTTGCGTACAGAGTCTGTTTTGGAGTCAATCCGGTGCAAGTTTGTTGTGCAGAAATGCCCTTATCGCTGCCACATGTGTGGAAGGGAAGTGGGGCTGACACCATCAGTTTCAAGGTTCTCGTATTAATTTGGTTCTCAAACAACTTGGAACCCGAACACTGCAAACCTGGAAGTGTTCCAGTTTGTGAACTTTTTTTTGGAAGCCGAACGTGCTCCGTTTTGAGTGTTACGCTTCTGATTTGAGTGCCACACTTCTGTTTTGAGTGTTACACCAAGGTCTGTCTCAGCGTTTTTTGGTGTGTTTTTGTGGCTCTTTTTTTGTGACTGTGTGGAACCCAGTTCAGCTACTGATTGATTGATTTTGTGACTGCAGTACATTGTTTATTGCTTTCATTTTATGGATCAATGGTCTCATTAGATAGTAAAATCCATGTTAAATTGCTGTTTTAGGGGTTGTTTTTAAAAGTCTGGAACGGATTAATCCATTTTGCATTACTTTCTATGGGAAAGCGTGCCTTGGTTTTGGAACGCTTTGGTTTTGGAACGGACTTCTGGAACAGATTAAGTTTGAGAACCAAGGTGTCACTGTAGAAGGCCATTTAACAGCTTGGACCCAGGACTATCTGATCACTGAGGTCTTTTTTTGGGGGGGGGGGTCTCTGTCCTCCATGGCTCAGGTGCATGACTCATAAGTATGCATTCTGTGCATTCTGTGTTGTAGACTAAGCCTGTGTAGCCCCCTTCCGACTGAGATTGTACAGGCCCACTCCTTGCTGAATTTCAACTGCAAATCAAATGCTTTCTGATTCTAGTAGGCGTTTTATGTTCAGTTTTATGATGACTTTTTGATGTTTTATTCTGTGTAGTGTATTTTTATGTATATCACTTAGAAATGCTAACGATTAAGCAGTATATCAATGCCTAAAACGAATAAATGAAAATCGACTGCAAATATAGGGCCATCTTTTCTCTACATCTTTTCTGTAATTAGATTTCCTCGTGTATTCTTTTTTCAACTGCAGCCCAGCAGTTAGTGGCTACCTTCTAAAGAGATGTGAATTCTCTCTCTCTCTCTCTCTCTCTCTCTCTCTCACACACACACACACACACACACATACACACATATATATTTGTTGTTGACGCTATTCGGTCTCAACATACCTGAGCCTTCCATCCATGTGAGCCACAGAGCCTGGAGAGAGGGCATGAATGAATATTCCTGATATGCACTGAAAATAAG